>CM068380.1:77371459-78671968 GCA_034770075.1 Aralia elata
CTAATTCACTATCATTTGGCGGCTGTCATGTTTTGAGTAAATTGATTCACATTTGGCGGTACCACGGTAATGGGCCAAGTAATAATCTAAGTGTTCTTATTTGGGTCTATAGTAGGCCTTTATATTTTCATTTTCAATACCTCTCCCACCTTGGGTCATAGAGACCTATGGGGACATGTTAGCTAGTTTGTTATTGGACCGTTTTGATTTCTTCCTTTGTTTCAAGATCACAAATAAAAATTTACTCGCATATAAATTTCTCCATAAAATCAAAATATTTTTAAAATATATCTATATGGAAAAATAAAAAGATATTGCTCCTGTGCATGCCCAGATTGTCCAGACATACATTGTCCGAGCAATATTGTGGCTGTCACAAGTAGTTTTGTTTGTCACGCCTTTAACTGATCAACTTGTTATCGGACATTTATTTTTTATTTTAAATTCGATTCGATCATATTCACCCAAAACCAAAACATATTTTACTTTATTTATTATTATTTATGAGAATAAATTCTACTACTTGAGGTTGTGGGGTTTCCTAAGATATGATTGCCACGATTTGCTTAAACTAGTACGTCATTTTGGACCGTTGTCACAATCAACTAATTGTCTAATTGTAACAACCAAGTGACCAACTATAACCAATATTTGGGCCGAATTCATATAGTAGTCTCTAGGCTTTAGGAAGGTGAGCCAACTGTTCGGGCTCATCTAACATCAAGCCCATGTATGTTGTGTAGTATGAACCCATGGAAATTAACCCATACGTTGTTTCAGTAAATACTCAATATGTACTGTGCCGACACCATGGCTAATTGCTGCTATATTATTGGAAGCGAGTTACGAGAGTTGTGGTCAGAGAGGAGCCACGTAACATTTTGCCCAAAAGGCGTTGGGCTTGAATAATGACCGTAAAATGAATTAAACATGTTCGGAATTAATTCGTATTCGTTCGATTTGAACTCAATTCGAAATATAAACGATTCAAATATAAATAAATTTTAAAATTCAATAAATTACTCGAATCTTTTTAAATTATAATTTTTTATTGATACTTGGATCATATTCGCTTGAATAGTTCAAACTGTTCCGATTTAATTTGAGATCGTATTCGACTCAGCAGCTAAACAAAGTTCAATTAAATTTTATTTCAAACTTAATAAATTTTATGAACCAACTTTACACAATTTAATACTCACTCGAGATAGTTGATTTACACTTCTAATCATTTATATAATACTCAACAAATTTACACAACTCAATAATTGGCTCGAGTTAGTTCATTCACCGCTCTAATCATTTATATCATTGGAAGCAAAGTCAGAGTTTGTGATGCCCGATGAGCCACCACAAAAGGTACGGGTGTGGGCCCATAGCACTTACGTCGTCTTCTTAATTCTTATCATGTGATGAGAGAAGAAAAGCCATTGGCTATAGGGCCTCCTTTGCACCCAAAAGGGTAAAAAAGAAAAAGAAGATTCCGTTTGAATGACATAAAAGGAAAAGGAAAAGGAAATAAGAAAAATAATGAGTTTATTTTCTTATGTGTATTTTGAATGACATGAGAAATTGTAGGTCTTATTATTAATTATTTTTTTACAAGAAAGTTTTTCTCTCAAATTTTTATTTTGCATTTTTATCAGAATTTTGCATCATGAAAAATTTTAAACTTATTTTTTTACAAATTATAATGTCAACCAAACACTCGTAAGAAAATAAATTTTTATTATTTTATTTGTTCTTTTACTTTACTCTTCCTGAATATCATTTTTCCATTCAAGGTTTTCGACATTCAGACATAAAGAAAAAGACAGAGAAGAAAAGGTTAAAAATTACATTACGAATTATTGGGCTGGTTATCCAATTAGTTGAGCGGATAATAATTGGGTTTGAATTACACTGAGTAATAAGAAAGAAATATGCGGGTTAAATAAAATGGGTAAACTCATGGACTGACTTCTATCCCATTCTATCTCTTCACCAATTTTCTCTTATCCATTACCAACGTCATTGTTACTACTACTTGGTCGGGAAAAAATGGATCTGAAATTCGTATTAATTATAGGAACTTGATGAACAATTCTAAGATTAAATAGGAACATGATGAGTACATTACAGTGCCCATGGATTGCAAGCGTTGGAAATTTTAATATCTCAAATTTTTAATAATATAATTATATTTATTTATTTTTTTAAAAAATAAGTATTTGGTGGTTAATAACAATACTAATTAATAAAATAATAAAATTAATTAAGTAGTTACTTATGTATGAATTATTATACAAAAACTTTATGTGGACATGAAAATTGAACATGAGTGTATTTGAATTTCACTTATTTGTATTTTGACCTCAATGGTGGGTAAAAATATAAATAGGTGAAATTCAAATACACTTATGTCCAATTTTCATATCCGTCTAAAAGAGCCCATAATTATAACATAAGATAACTAGTTAGTGTGATATGGATCTTTTGAATTTCAAAAGGATTCTTATCGTAACAATTAGTTATCATGCAGATTAAAAAAAGAAGAAAAAAAGAGAGTTATTGTTATAATAAATAAGACAACATAATTAAAACATATAAAAGATTAAAATTACTCCATACTAATTAAGTTGAGAGAAAGAAGAATAGAAAAACATGGGCGGAGAAGGATTTGAATATGGAAACTTGAAATTTGGTAAGATCTCTTCATCTTCTTCTTTAATTTTAATTTTAATTGGTAAATATTGATTTGGTATTTTAGATATTAGGAGATTTTTCTTGGAAAATTTGGAAGTGAAAATCAATGGAAATTAATAAAGGAAAAAAAACTCTATTGAAGGTAAGAAAGTTAAATATGAAAATCTATTTTTTATTTATTTTATTTATCATTTTGACAGTCCGTTACGTGGTCAATAACTCTTAATCCGATCATTGGATCGTTCTCAATTTTGTTTTGGATATATTGTAATTTTATAAGTTGAGAATATGTCCACAAATTTTGAACCGTTGAAGTTAAGTATTTTATTTGTTATAAAATTTAGGAGATTGTTGATCAGAATTTTTCGCTGCAGATTTTCTACAATTATTCATTAAATCAACCCATTACATTTTATCTATTATCCATTAAATTAATTCATTTGCCACCTCTAATTAAAAGTGTCACATTTGTAAATTTTTATTAAAAGTGAAGAGACTATTTTTTTTTTGGGGTGCAAAAGAGGCCAAAAGGCCAGACAACTTGATAAATAATTTCATACATACAATCATTACTTGTAGTATAATTTTACAATGTTACTCTCGTGAAACAGACGGACCAACATTTGGTACAATCTAGAACCAAAACAGAAAACGTCATGGGTGATATTTGCTTGGGTGTGAACATAACATAATATGGGCTATGGCAGCCAAATTGTGGAACATTCTTATACTACTCCGTGGAGTATTCATTTTCACACACAACACGTTTCCCGCTAAAAAAAACGTTTCTTTGAACAGCGCGAGCCTATAAAGTACCAAGAATTGGAAACGAACGTAGACAAATGCGATAATCTGTTTACAAAAGTAACAAAACCTCCTAAGAAAATCTCGCCATTTACTTTTTACTTCCCACCACCACCGCCATGGACGATCTTCAAACCCTAAAAACCCGCGTCTGCATCATCGGCAGTGGACCCGCCGCCCATACCGCCGCCATCTATGCGGCCCGTGCCGAGCTCAAGCCCATCCTTTTTGAAGGCTGGATGGCCAACGACATTGCCCCCGGTGGCCAGCTCACAACCACCTCCGACGTTGAAAATTTCCCTGGTTTCCCTGATGGCATTCTGGGCATTGAGCTCATGGATCGGTGCCGCAGTCAATCCGTCCGATTCGGAACTCAGATCTTCACTGAAACAGTCAACAGAGTAGATTTCTCCTCTAGTCCCTTCAAAATCTTCACCGATTCAAAAACTGTGATCGCCGATACCGTAATCGTTGCCACAGGAGCCGTCGCCAAGAGATTGAGTTTCCCCGGCTCCGGAGATGGGAAAGGGGGATTCTGGAACAGAGGAATTTCGGCTTGTGCAGTGTGCGACGGAGCGGCTCCGAATTTCCGGAACAAGCCTTTAGCTGTGATTGGAGGTGGAGATTCGGCTATGGAGGAAGCGAATTTTTTAACTAAGTACGGATCCAAGGTGTATATACTTCACCGTAGGGATGAATTTAGGGCTTCGAAGATTATGCAAAATAGGGCTTTGAATAACCCTAAAATTGAGGTGGTGTGGAATTCGACTGTTGTGGAAGCGTATGGGGAAGGGGAGAAGGGGTCTTTGGCAGGGTTGAAGGTGAAGAATGTGGTGACCGGAGAGGTTTCGGATTTGAAGGTGTCGGGTCTGTTTTTCGCGATAGGACATGAGCCGGCGACAAAGTTTTTGGATGGGCAGCTGAAGCTGCATTCCGATGGGTATGTGGTGACGACCCCCGGCACCACGCAGACGAGTGTTAAAGGAGTTTTTGCAGCAGGGGATGTTCAGGATAAGAAATACAGGCAGGCTGTTACTGCTGCTGGAACTGGTAAGTGTGATGATTCTGTCTAAAATTATCTTGCTCTCTTATTCTTCATTTAATTGCTTCACTGAGAATGAACGCATACCCACAATATATATGTTTATGTTGAACATCGGTGAATGACTTGTTATAGTAATTGAGCTTAGTAGAAATGATTTGTGATGCATTGATCGTGAATCTTTGTTTCCATTTTTGCTAAACTGAATGAGTTTTGCGCGTCCAGGGGAATAATATGTTCAAAATGTGTTCTGGGTTGTCTTAGGATTTTAATTTTGAATATCATAGCAGATATGAAAACCTGGACCTAGATGTGTTGCTTAAAGTGAGTTGCTATTATTGCTTTGCTTTGGCATAATTTAGCTCAAGTTCTTATTGTTGTGGTAACGACCTATACATGAATACTATTTGGAATGGTTGTTAAGGCCACATAATGAATCCAAGTTGAATCAAAGAGGAATAGCTGAATGTTTCCCGGTCTTGAGGTTTTGTATAGTCTTTTTGCTTCTAGCGCTCACTTGTTTTGTGTAATGTCTAGAGATAGCAATTTTTGATGCATTCGGTTGACTCCTTTATTTTTACGTAATTAGTAGGAAATGAAAAGATATTAATATTATAAAGTTTATTTAGGCTTCTGGAGACGTTTCCTTTTATAGTATTTGAACTGTGTAGAAGGGGATCTTAGGAATTTTACATAAAAAACCCTTGACATATTTTAATAGTGTATAGAGTTAAATTGCATATTGTATTATATTTAGTATTTAGGCTACTAAGTTTCTATTTTATTTACCTATTATGTTTGCCTAAGGGCTAGTGATTGTATTTGTTATATAATTGTTAGCTAACTTGTGCTCTTATTGAGACTGTTGGGTGGTCCTCGCATAATTTCAGAGTTAAAGAATCAAAGTTTCGTCTGTTCGAGTCACCTTCATATCAGACTTGCTAGAAGTCTAACAATTTGTATTTTGCTAAACCTAATCTTTTTAGTAAGTAGCAATAAGCTGAGGTTGTATATTATTGTAGCTTTATCTGACCTCTATCCTTTAAGTCCCTCATCAACCTCAATTCTTTCTCCTATCCTTCGTCTTTATAGTACAGTGGCCAGGTGGTGTATGGCATGATGAGGGATAGAAGGGGTTAGAGCTAAGTTCCTGTACTTTATGTTTGAACAAAGAAAAAAGAAAAAACTAGCCCCACAAACCTAAAATTTGTTAGCTATGCAAATTTGCACTTTTATGACCAAACTCCTTCAAGATCAAACTAATTCCAACCTCTTCCTTGCTCAACTCTTGTAACCATTTTGTTTTTGGAGAACACCAAATGTGTGTGACATTCATAAGTGCAACACAATTAATTGTAGGCAGCAGAACCCAAGTTATAAAAGCTGGCCCACATCATTTCTGATTTACTGAGCCTTACAATTGGCTTTGGTGTGTTTTTCTTTATATTGGTCCTATTAGAAACCAAAAAGGATAGAACACATACGTATCAAGTTCTCATTTCCGTTATTTTCCTCTATTTTTTAAGCTTGCAATTAAAGGCTAAATTAGTGGTGTTGGAATACGAGATCATATAAAATGTTAAGAACCACTATTCTCCCTGCCTTTTGCATCATCATGCTTTGGCTGCTAGCTAATGAATTAGGAGGGATTGGATCACCTCCTTTCATAGGTACGAACCATAGATTTTTCTAGAGTTATATACAATGATAGCAGTTATTTATGGTGTAGTGGGAGCCACTATGTGGCTGATGAGATTTGTCCCCTGGTAGTGACTCATTGGGTCGATCTTTGAATTACTGGGCTGCGAAAAGCTCTCAGATACTAACCATTTGGCTGGTGAAACTGTGAAACAGCTAGAGCGTAGAGGTCGAACTCTGATCTTCATTGCCTCTGCTACTTAAGCAGAAGTTTAAGATTATCAAAACTACTGACTCGAATGACAGCCCAATCTCAATAGGAGAAAGTCAAATATCTTCAGTTATGAACATTTTTAATGTGTTCCATTGTTTGTTATGGAGTGTAAAGTGTCGACAAGCCCTCATAAATTTATTTGCATTTAGTAGTGAATTTACTATAAGATCTTCTCTGACCATGCTCTAGGTACTCGTCTTTTATTTGATTAGGACTTCAACTTTCAAGTATAGTATTCAGATCACGTATTTATTTGTTTTAATTATCAATCTACATTTAGATATTATTGAGCTCCTCCTTTACTGAACACTATAAGATTATTTTTTCCTAGTGCTGATTGTTGGATTTAAAATTCTGCAAACTCAGCATTATTGTTATAATTTTCGGTCTGAACTTTCTTTTCATTCATGTGTTCCAGGATGCATGGCTGCATTGGAAGCAGAACATTATCTGCAAGAGATTGGAGCCCAAGAGGATAAGAGTGATTGATCACACACAAGAATGTGCGAGATATCGCAAAGCTTCCCCAACAGATCTAAAGAATAATATCAATCAAATATCAGGGAGACCGGACTCTGGATCCTTGTAACCTTCATATCTCTCAAAACTGATTACCATTTGGCAGATAGGATTCATTTCTGCTATATTTCACATATTATTGGTGTGCTTCTATATCTTAGAATGCAATTTTGTGTATAATAATTGGTGAAATACCCTCCATTCCATCTTCATATATGATTTTTGTCCCTTGACTTAACGTTGGATAGTTTGATTCTAGCGTGCTGTATCTATGTATTTACAATGGGTTTATATGCAAAACTTACATTGTTTGTCAACGTATGATGAGAGGAGTATGGTTTAACTGTTTCTGAATGTACCTGGTCCTCTTCAATGATTGATTGTCACAACACTGAAGCTTATTGTTGTGTTAATGGCTTTAAATACAAGGACTAGCTGGGGCAAGTACTATATATTATAATCACTGGGGCTGAGTCTCTCTCTCTCTCTCTCTCTCTCTCTTCTTCTGTGCATTTGGGCAATTTTTTATAAACCATATTACTTTGAACTTAATTTGTAATTTTAATTAATTTTTATTTAAAAACTCTTGGATTTGAATGTGTAGCTAGATCTCATTTGCTACATAAATCATTTCACAAAGAAAGGAGTGAAGAATTTATTATGAAACATTACTACACACAATCTCAAGTTTAAGGGAATCATCAGAGCTACAGACAGCGAGGAAGTTAAGAAGCTGCTCATTACCAACAAATTCATCTTAATTTACACTGCTTTATTTCTAGACTGCAAATAATGACATTACAATAAAAGCATTCTGTTTGATGCTAACCAAGTTTTAAAGTTTAAAAAATAACACAATGATTTCAAGTTCCAAGTATTTAACTGCTCAGTGTGTGACGAAAGATATAGATACACGGTTACATTTAACGGAGGTATTGATCAATATTTGTTCAGAAAGTTGAAAGTTTGGTAAGTCATGGTACTATAACTACTCCTAACATAAACTATGCGAGTGAGTATACTGCCGGATGATCAAAGTTCCGGTAACAAACCGGAAAGTAGAAGAACAGAATTTGGCTTTCTACTTGTGCATTTGGCCTGCTATATTCCCAACAGAAATATTAACCAGAATCTATGATATGACTAACAGAGTCTGCCATAAATGATTGGTTACAGTGCTCCTCTTCATCTGATTGATAGATCTGCATCTATGCTCGGGGCTAAGCGCATACCGCAAGATTAGGGGCAAGCCTCAATGAAGTAAGGAGCATGTAGTACAAAATATGTAGTTTGAGTTTTTAGTGTAAATTAAAAGTTTATACGGCAATTTAATATCCAATCCAATATCATTTAACGGAGGAATGATCACATCTTTAAGGCTGTTTAACAACTGTCTCTGTCACATGTCATAGTTCAATTGTTGCTCTTTCAGGTTGATAAGGCTCAGAGGCTCAGAGGCTCAGACGTACGTATAGGAATCCTATCAGTATCAGCGCCATGTATTGCCTTATCTGTAATTGCCATTGGTGTTGTTACACTAGCACCATTTCGGAATGTTGGGATCAGACTTCTTGTATCAGTAGTATACAAGGCCTGGAATGTCCCTAAAAGGATGAGATAAAGTACATAAAATGAAAGTTAATTAAGTCATTTAGTGCGATTTATTAGTATAAAAAATAAAAGTATTCATCACTTTATATAATTTTTTGGGACACTAAGATTAAATTTGAAACATTTTTACTTACTTTCTTTTACTTTTACTTTTTTAATTTTTTAATATGCATGTAAATTGTATTTTGTCTATTCTTTTAAGGACGAAGGAAGTATCTTTCAAGCGCTCAGCCGCTCACTTTTTAATTAGGTTAGGAAAAATACTTGAAATAAAGTACAAAATTTTGATGATAAAAAAATCTTACAAAAAATTGCTTACAAAATGATGTGGTTGATGGTGATTGGTTACTATCACTAGACTTACGCATGTATAGTGAATCATTAACTAATTATACTCTGTGGGACTATCACATCATTTCGTAAACTAACTTTTATAAGTTTTTTTTTAGTTACGGTAACAACATTCTGTTTAAAATAGATATACCAAAACACAATCTGAAAGGAAAAAAACGTGATAAACGAGCAATTAAAAGAAGTGGACACGCTTCCTCAACATTGAACATCCATGATTAGGTGGATGTTTGCTTTATAGATTGGGATAGTTTTTTATATGACAACTCTTTTATATCCAATCATAGCATATAGACAAAACCAAAGATTACGTAGGCCTAGTGGTAAGACCTAAGATAAAAATATATTGTAAGACCTAAGATTAAAATATAATATTTCTTTTTTTCTAAATTATAATATTAATATTGACTTTATAAAAAATCAATTTCAAATATTTTTTAAATTCAAAATTAACATGAATTTATTTAGTTTATATCATTACAATTATAAATATCATAAATTATCTAAAAAATACTACTATCTACAAAAATCATTGTTCTCAAAACTTAAATGAATCATACCAATTTTAAATTTAAAAACGATTCAAAGTGACTTTTAAAAAGCCAGTATCGATGAATTTGGAACGGAGGGAATAATATAAGTTATTTTAAAAAAATAAATAAATAAAATTATATCATATAAACTCATTACGTATCTATTTTGGCATGTGAAACACATGGATTTTATAGATGCATAGTGCAAGAAGGTAGGTAATGGTGGACCTATGAAGGATTTCCGACCACATTTCATTCAAGATTTTGTAATCTTCAAATAAAGAATGAAGGTACCCATCACTCCGTGGCCAGCTACAACCACCACCCAAAACGCACAGTACACACATAAAGCTAGCTTGAACAAATCCTTGTTGTATTTCTTGTTCTTAAGTTGGGTTTCAAACCAACTGATCTTCCAAATCAATACAATTAATACACTTACACAATTCAAATACACAATTCAAAGTGTGAAATTTTTTCTCAACATATAGTATAATATAAGTCTTTGCATTTTAGTAGATTGTAGGTGCAACTGACTCATCAACATTCATAGAGATTTGAAATAGTGCAATTCAATCTTGGGACTAAATCCATAATCCTCTCCCCAATCCGAGATCAGAAGATTAGTTTTGGATTTTAAAAATCAGTTACATATATTTTGGTATTTAAAATTGATGTAATTTCTTTAACTTTTGAAAATAATAAAACTTTTGAGATAGTTTAGGATTTTCATAATTGTATTGTATAAAATTAAATGAATTCAGATCAATTTTAGATTAAATATATCTCAAAGTGAATTTACACAAGTCAAAATTAATCATATATTTTGAAGCGGAAGAAGTGTAAAGTGCAAGATGGCCGATGAGGCTCTCATATGTTCAATTCTCATTTAGGTGAGTTTATTTTTTCCTTCATGTGAAGTGTGTTTTTTCCTTTATGTAAGACTTTCTTGCTTGTGATTTTTTTTTCCCTCTAATGAAGCTTGATTGGAATGATACGTTTAATTATGAAATTATATTATACTCTTAAAAAAAATGGAACTTCAAAATAATAAAATGCAAGCCAGTAGTAAATCATATAGTGACGAACACATCTCAATCCCCAATTATTTCTAATATATTATACAAACTAATTATGTAAAAATATTACAACAACATGAAATATAGAGAGTACTAAATTAATGCAACCCTCCATGTTACACAGAGAACCAAATGGCATCTATATCTAGACATTACTCAAAATATAATATAATACTACTAAAAAACAAACCCCCATGACACATCTAGATCTCCCCCTCCAAACCTTACAATAAATTGCAGCCTTGATTTCTGTAGGTATCATCTAGGGAAAGGAAATTCAATCTTTTCTCTGTTTGTTTCTTTCTTAATTTCTCCTCCCCCAACATGAAGTACTTTTCCTTTTCTGTTATTTCCCTATTTTCTCCTCCATTGGAAAATTTATTTTGTTTTCTTTTTTTCAGTGGTAGTTTATGTAAATAATAATGAACTAGGGGGAGGAGAGTTTGGTGATATCCTTGCTAGATCTGTTGTATTTCATGTGGCTCTTAACAAGCTGCCCTGCTGCAAGGGCAGACATTAGGGAAAGCTCACCAGCCAGGACTGAACCAGCTACTATGCTGGCCAAGAGCCTTGAGTTTGACCCTGGTGACTCTTTGCTTGCACCCTTCACTCCTAGTAGGTTCAGGCATGCTGACTGGGATGCTAGTTGGGTCCCACCTCCTACTGTCCCCACCTGATAAATTCATTCAAAAAAATAAATAATAATATCAGTGGTTTCCTCAAAATAAATAAATAAATATTCTTGAAAATTTAGTCCAAAAACAGACAACTGACATGTGAAGCATGACATGCGAAAAGATGAGAGACTGGAGTGAAGGATATCAGGCAATGTCAAAGGCTCATGGCATGGGAAAAGTAAATGGGCCCCAAGGAGACAAGTTGCAATAATATCATTTCTGCTAACATATGCAGAAGATCAGCAGCGTTGATTAATTCTCTTCATCTACTACTACCACTACATTTAAGGGATTGTTTTATACTCCCAATTCAGATCCATTCATGTTCCCCATATGAACCTCACATTATTGTCACCATTTTTTTGGTCATTGGGAAATGAGATGTCTAACACCATGACATGAAAATATGCACAAATTTGAATCAAATTTTTACACAAAGTAAGGCTAATTAAACTATGAGATTTTATTAACTTAGTTCAATTTTGTGCGGTTGATAAATGATGAGTTCAGCGTGACGAGAGACATAAACAGATCTTTCTTACATAAAACTTAATACTTTGAATTTGTTAAGTACTTAAAATGAAATAAAATCAAATCAAAGTAGTATAAGCATTAGTACCTCGATGGAAGGCATGGTGACAGATATATGAAGGTCCTTGCCGTCATTAACAGCTTCCATCATTGTGATACAATGAGAGCTTTCAACATTTTGAGCAGGGTCCTGGCCGGTGGCTATATAAACGGCCGACACAATATTGCTGGCATGGGCATTGAACCCCCCAAGGGCACCGGCCACGGCTGAGCCTGTAAGATTTTTGAGCATGTTAAGCTCCACCAAGGCTGCCACATTGGTCTTCAACACCTTCTTCACTACTTCCTCCTTTATAATTGCCTCACAAACAACCGATTTACCACGGCCCTCAATCCAGTTCACTGCTGCTGGTTTCTTATCAGAGCAGTAATTTCCTGTTGCAATTTAAATATCCAAATTTTAATGACAATTTTCATAGAAAGACAATAAAATGTGGGGACGTGATATTTTAAGAAATTTATATGTAAAAATTTAAATGTGGTAGTGGTGACGAGACAGTACCAGAAATTCCCATGACATCCATGTCAGGGAAATCGCTCTGAAGGAAATCGAGTACGTTTTGGACGCCTTTGGAGACCATATTCATACCCATTGCATCCCCAGTGCTGCAGGTAAATCTCATGTATAAATTTTTGCCTGCTATTGCACATTTAATTCCTTGTAATCTCCCAAACCTGCTTGATCTGTACATATTTTCCATGCAAAAAGAGAGAGAGAGTTTAATTAATACTGTACAAGCAAATATATTAGTGACAAACTTACAATCAAAGTGAACCACGACTGAAAAGACCTGCCCCATCGAAATTAAGGCAGTAAAAAGATTTGGGACCCAATATTTGTTTAGAAAATTAGAATCAATAGAAACAAAATGGTAGATGCGTGTAACAATCGAAAAGTAGAATAAAATTGCACACAGAAAAGGGAATTTTGTACAGCATCGATCAATCTCATCTGATTGAGGAAAATATACTTATATATAAAAGTTGAAAGAAAGTCAAATATATGAAGTGTAAAGTTAAGCCAAAAAGCACAAAGAAAATAAAATAAAATAGTAGAAATCCTCACCTACAATAGCGATTAAAATGTTGAAACCATTATAGATGAAAACAAGAAATCCACATAATTTGTTTCTCTTAAATAAGAAATTATATACGAAAAATGTCTGATAAAGAAATCTAGCTAGTGACAGAGTACATGACAAGTTAATAATAATAATAATAATAATAATAATAATTAAACTTACTTGTTAAAGACATGGGCAAGAGTATCATAATTCATGGGATCCTCCAAGAAAAATTTCAACTCTGCCGCCCTTTTGGCTGTACTAAACCGCACCACTGGGGCTCTAGTCATGCCGTCCCTTAACAATACACTTGTGGCGCCACCGGAAGCATAGATAGCTTTGCAACCCCTATTAGTACTTGCTACCAAACACCCCTCTGTAGTCGCCATTGGCACCGAATACTCCGTCTCATTAAGCAACAAAGGCCCGGCAATCCCCACCGGAATCTGCACGTACCCCACCGGCATCTCGCAGCATTGCCCCAATATGGACTCGTAATCAAATCCATCCAAAGGTAGCCCGGCCAAGGACTTTCCAGTAATCCTCTGCAATGCCTCACGTCTAATTGCAGCAGCTTTCTTGCAGTCCCCCAGTTTGGACTCGAGTGAGTAGGAAGGAATTTTTCCAGTCACTACAGATTTGACTATTTCCTCGTCCTCTTCTGTAAGAGGTGCGATGGCAAGTGCAGTTTGCTCTACCATCATATCCGCAAAAGCTGACTTGGGATTCAGCTTTTGCCGAACCATGTGGTCAATCTTGGGTTTGGGAGGAAGAGAACAGTCGATAGCCGCAGCGCATGGCTCGCGACGACTATCTTCCTCGAGAATGGTATTGTCATCCTCGAGAATGTCCCAGGCATCAGGCGAAGGCCTGATGACTGACTGGACAAACCCAATACCAAAAAAGCCTAGGAGGTAGATTACGGAAGCCATTAATAGAACCAAGGCAGCCAATTCAGAGAGGGTGACCACATGGAGGGGAGTGGAGTTTCGGATCTTCTCGCGCCACCGGTGGAGGAGGAAATACATGACAGAAAAGAACATGGTGAAGAACAATCCATTGGTGAGATATAATGGAAGAGGGAGGGCATCTGCGGCTTTGGGGTGGTGTTGTTGGGATTTGGGAGGTTCGCCGGCGGTGGCTGTTTTGGCGGAGGGAAGAGACTTGACAGGTCGCCGGCGAACGTCCATCTTTATGGAGGGGGAACTCCGGGAGGAGATTGAGAAACGGAGAATTAAAGTTAGTTAATTGGGTGCTGGTTGAGAGGAGAAGCGGAGGTCTAGGAAGTTCATTTATAGTGAAGGGAAGGTGGTTGGCGCGCAGGACATGAGGCCACGAGTACCGCATGCTAAGTTACTGACTGTTTTCACATAATTACCTAATTTTACAGAAAAGTGAAATAAGAGAATCATATTGAAAATACTATTAAATATGCATGTAAAAATATAATTTTTCTTTCATTTATCTTCATATCGCTATTGTCAAATCTGATTTAGTGTCACAACTCTAATCTCATTTCATATATTGTCATATATTGTGGTATTGGTGTTAATCTCATTTCATATATTGTCATATTAATTTAATTACAAAAATAATTAATTTAATTAAAAAAATTAAACTAAGCCCGTTATTAAGGTACGGATGGAATAGTATGTTTCTTTCTACTTTTAATAAGAGATTGAATTTGAATACAGTTTTTTTTTTTTATCTTGTGTCATCCTCAACCACTAGCGTTCGAACCACTAGCCTTCCTTCATATGAGCAGTAAGGAAACAATAAATACACCTAATATTCTATAAATTACACACGTCTAAAAACAGCATAACAAATTACGTTTAGATGATCCAAAAAATGACATTTCCTCCGTGTAATAATGAACGCGAGACAAAGCACCACTTACCTTTAGTCACCGAACCAAAGAAGTACATTTTTTATTATTATTATTTTCACAATTTTTAGGATCCTTCATGTAAAATTATCACTTTTAATAGGATATTGTTATTTTAATTTTTTTTAGAGTAATACGGAGACATCAACTATACATAAAAAGTTACGATATTTATGATTATTTTTTTTCTTTTCTTGTTTCTTTCTTTTTTATTTTTTTTTCCATCAGAATGCATCATTAGCGGTACTGAAATTTAACAAGAAAAAATAGTGGTCCTATAAGATATGGTTCCTCCTGGTAATCTGATCATATGTCCCTTTATTTTTCTCTTTAATTTTGGGGAATAGATCTCATCTCTTAGATTTATTATCCCATCTACCCTACTGACGATATATAGTATATACCGATAAGGTTGAAATGAAAAAATAAAATAAAAAATAAAAAGTTCACATTCAAGTAGTTGGACAGTTTGACCATGAATCAATCTCAGCCTTTGGCCTTTTAAGGACACAATATTGCTATTACTATTACCAAGTATGGAGGTGCTCGTAATGGGTTTTTAAGAAAGTTTAGTTTGTGATGTGTTGTATTAGTTTTAATCTTTAATCCTTAACTTTTGGATTAAGGATTTTGAGTAATAAAAGTTCATTTGACTTTTGCAAAAAAAAAAAGAAAGAAGCTTTCATCTTCTGAATAAGCACTTGTTTTCGAATAAATATGGTGATAAAATAGAAGACAATCACATTAATATAACATCTTTACTTATCATCATTACAATAAAATAGAAGGCAAATCACATACATAATTATCATCAAATATATGAGTAATGCTAGGGAGACTTATATATAAAAATTTATGCATATATAGTATAAAAAAAATAAAGAGCGAAATCTACAATTAAATATTATAAGCACTTTGATTGGTAAACAATACATGAATCCTATTTTTAGTGCACAGTTTTTTTATGTATAATTGGTGCACATATTATTATCCTAAAAATATATATATGCCTTGTAACAACTAGGGGGTGTTCGGGAATGACTTATAAGTTGATCAAACCAACTTATAAGTCATTTGCTATTATTTGAGTGTTCGGGAATGACTTATTTTTCTACTTATAAGTTGAATTTTAAGTCAAAAAAAATAAGTATTTGTAACTTATTTTAAAATGACTTACAAGTCATTTTAAAATAAGTTAGTTTGACCAAATGTAATATCTATTTTGCCCCTCTTCTATTAATGTCATTTTTAGTAATCTTTATATTATTTTAACTTATAAGTCATTATAAGTCGAACACCTTCATAACTTGTTTTAACTTAATTTCTAACTTATAAGTCAAATTGATGTCGAACACTTTTACTTATAAGTCATAACTTAAAATAACTTATAAATGAACTTATATTTTAATTTATAAGTCGTTTAAAATAAGTCGTTCCCGAACAGACCCTAGGTCGAATCAAAATATAACATAATAAGTCCTAATGCGTTGTTTTAACAATATTTTCTTAGTCATCTTAATCATTACAGACTCACCTAAATTAAAAGGTCATGACTTAAAATAATAAGGATTGCAACTTGAGTCCCCGTCAGGCCGAGCATATAGCCACATGATTCATGTGATATTGTATTTCGGTTGGCTCCACTGCCAGATTTAAGTGCTCCGAAAGACCTGAGAAGAACGATTGCGTAGAGGGTTGACCTCTAGATCTTCGTCTGATGTTAAAGTCAGTAACAACTAAGAAGTTATGAGAATTTGAGAGTTCATAAAAAATCATGCACATACCAGAAGTACCTAGTTATTTATAATCGATATTTTAGGTTTCTTGTTTTACTATTTTTAGATAAATCTAAATATAACTGAATATCTTTGAATAAGAGTCCCTTTTCTTTGTGTATCAGAGCTAATCTCCAAGATTTATTCGGTTGTGGACACTAATCCTTTTTTGTAGCTACGGCTCAGACCTCGTTAGTAGCGCAGGGTTCAATTGGCCTCAGGACTCAAAATGGGATCGGCCTCAATTGGTCTCGGGGTCCCGATGTGGCTCAAGCCTCATTCCTTAACACTACGTAAGGTTCAAAAACTTTGTCCCTTTAACTATTAAGTCAAATTATAACATAATAAATTTTAATATATTATCTTAATTATATTTTTTTAAGTTATTTTAATTCACTACGACTTCAAAAGATCACGATTAAAAATATTAATGACATGTGTATGTATTTTGTATATTACAATGGTAGGCTGAAGTGTTACACGCATATTAATAATATCATAACAAAATGATAGGACCAATGTATTGAATATTTGTTTGATCAGCGTGCCACCCAGTTTGCTTGTTTTCTAAGCTTGTTTGCTTGGTTGAGGCTTTCTGTTATACTATATATAATTTTTTCCGTACGAGCTAGTGGATTTTAGTTACTAAAATTGGCGGAGCCATTTAATGTAATGGACTGAGAAAAGATTTGAAGTTGGACCAAATCAAACTCGATCAGATAACAACTAATTTTCATTTATTTTACAAAAACCCATGACCTTTTGACATCGTGTTCCAAAACTCGCCGTTTGTTTAGATTAAAAAAATAAAGGAAAGAAGATAAATAAATAAAATTTAAATTTATCCTCAATAACTCTATAAAATTACATAAATTGATGAATAATTTTATTTTTTTATACTAATAGACTCTATTAAATGACATATTTACCTTTTACTTTATGTATCTTTGCTCATCTTTTTAAGGACAAGAAAAATTATATTTTTGGTCATTTTTTTGAGAACGGAGATAGTAATATTTTATTTATACCTAACAACGCAAATCAGCCAAAGAAGAATCGAGGACACAAATAATATACCAGTTTTATATTAAGGCTCTTCTTAGTTCTAAGTTCTATATAATTAACCATTCAATTCTACGGTACATTTTGAATTTGAAAGCTTTGATTAAATCATTAAAAATAAATAGAAAATTACTTATGTTTTTGGTTTTCTTTTCCTTCCCCCAATACTTATCCTATAACATGTAATTAGGTCTGAAATTAAAATTGTAAAGAAAAATAATACATTCTCCGACTTTTAAGTTTACTAGACACATTCGGAAATGCTCCTAAAATTGAAAAAAAAAATAATAACAAAAAAAAATGCAAAACTTGCATTGCGTCTAGTAATACTATATATGCCCGACTTGAGGTATGTAACATGGTTTAATTTTAAAAAATTAAACCATGTTACATATTATAAGTAAACAAAATCATATTAATTAATTTTTCTTGTAATAATATTATATATGCACTTGCAATGATTATATGTTTATCAAGGAAGACCCTCAATGTAGACAACTAGAATTTAAATTCAACTACTCTATTCGTTTTATTTTTCATTTTCGTTTGTTCTAAAATTGAAAATATATTTTTATTTTTAAAATATATATAAATCACATGAATTTTCTTAACATATCATCACTTTTATTTTTAATGAATTGAGTACTATTACACGGTAACTATTAAATTTATAACTAATGTTAGAGGTATGCATCTAAAAAATTAAAATTTTGTTTAAAAGTCATCGTTTCGTGTAAATATGGTATGGTATTTAATTAGCAATTGGTTGATGGGATCTGCATTTTCTTGAACAGATTTTTTTAACAGGGGGATGCATATTTTTGTTGTTATTGCTATTTACCTTGGTTTTTGCAAATTATTCGAATTTAAGAGCAAACGGCTCTTGATTCCCATTATCTTAATTTTGTTCCAAAAAATGGTCCATACAGACTGTCTTAATTACTGGTTCAACTCATTTGGGAAAGAAGAATACAAACGGAAGAAGTCTTTCCAAAAATAGAAGAGACCGGCAGATGATGGTCAATTATACCATGAGTCCTTTTACGGCTACCGGTGCAAAAATTTTTTTTTCTTTTGATTCTCAAAAAATTTATAAAATTTATTGGAATTAATTTTTTTTAAAACAGTGATTTATGTGTAATTTAAATACATATACAAAACAATATTGTACAAATTATTTTAAATTTTTTTTTTTAATTCCAATAAATCTTATAAATTATTTGAGAATCAAAAAAAAAATTGCACCGGTCGCCCAACACGGTCGCTCAAGACTTACTGTTATACCATTTGTTAGTGAAGAGACAAAAAGGAAAACAACAATATTGTAGTAGTATTCTTCTAGTTTTGCATGTTAAAGGCTCGGTATTATCTCCAAACATGCTCAATTAGTCTTCACAAACCCAACTCAATCTCTTAATATTTTTCTTTATCTCTCTATATATAGAGAGAGAGACTAGCTAATTTAATTTCATGGCCAATTACAAACTCATGTATTGGTAGATTTAGTAATTGTAAATTGATATAAAATTTTCGTAATACAAGACTACATAATTATTAATGTTAGCGCCTCAAATATATTAATGGTGTTATATAATCTACTAATAAAATAATGACATATTATTTGAATGCCATTTATAACCACTAGTACTTAGTGGCACAGTAATCGTTGTGTGTGTAAATAATATAAGGATAAAATAATTTTTTTTATAAAATTTAGAAGACTAAATAAAAAGATATATAAATTTTGAATTAAAAAAGATAAAATATAACTAAATTTGTAAGGATAAAAAAATATTGTGGATCAATTACATCAATGACATCAACGGCTATAACAAAAGATAAATCCGAGACTTCAACCATTTTTGTGTTTTTTAAAAGTTGTATTAATAAGTAACACTATATGCAGTCCCTATTTAATTTTTTTTTCTTTTTGGTACTTATTTCATTTAGATGGTAGACCTGATCATTATTTGGTTCACAAAATCCATGTAACAAATAACTAGTGTTAATTTATTATACAATTAGCCTTATTGTAGGCTATAGTATAAACTGTAATCCATGTCGTTAGTGTCCTTTCTCTTAACGACATTTGTTCTCATATATGCCATCAATACTTTGCATTGTCCTCGTCTTTGTGATTCTCATTTGTATCATATATACGCATAAAAAAAATGTATGAATATCTTTTGACTTGAATTTCTAATAGAACATCTATCTATCTATATATTTCTATTGGTTCTCCGACATACACTATGGGTACGCAGTTAAAATATAGTGAAAAAAAAATTAAAAATTAATAAGAAAGTGGGAGAAAAAATAATTATTTTTACTGGAGAGTTAAAATGTGATAAAGAGTCTCAAGAAGATAGTTTTTTTTTTGTCCTCTTTCTTTATAAAATAGATATTATAAAGCGGGAGTAGAAACTTGATAGTTAATTTGGTCTAAACAATTTAGTAAAACTTTTTTAATTTTCTATTTTACCCTTTAAAATATATAAACAACTACTTCATAAATTCAAAAAAATTTATTTTCTCTCTCCCCACTCTTTTATCAATCTCTATTTTCTTTTCAACATCTTATCATTCATTCTACACACATGTAGTGTGTGTCAGGATACTAGTATATATAAAATTACTATAAGATATCATTTTCGACTATTTGTCATAGCCAATTACCTACGATAACTTCAGTCACGAATAGTTTAGGCCTCAGGACTAGTGATGCGAGCTATAAATTTAAATTACAGTGGCCATTAATGTTTACTTTCGTAGTAATTATCCAATATTAAATAGGAAAAATGTGTTGTATTTTTTTATCTTTTTCTATTTTCAATTTGAATAGTTTAAAATGAATTAAAAAATAACAAGTCAATAGGCTTTCTAATAAATGAGTCGAGCTTAAAAATAGACTGAGTAAGTCAACTCTGCCTCCATTTATTTGTTTGATTGTCTTTAAACTCATTTCATTTAAATTTAACAATTTACAAGAGACATGGTTAACATTTTGTTAAGAAAACAAAATGTAATGAAACGAAAATGTCTTAAATGAAATAAAAGTATTACTACAATATCCTAAACAATCCTATAAACTATTCTTTAACAAAACAACGGGAGCCAAGTCGAAGAGTGGGTCCAGCAAGAGTATGCTGGCAGAATATGTAACGTACACTAAAATTTAATTTGAATTTGAATCTGTTGCGCTTATATTTATTATATATATTTTTTAAAAAAATTATCACTAATATTTATTCACATAATTAATAATTTAAAAATCAACGTAAATGTTTATAATATATATCAATTTTATGTCATTCCTTTATGTCTTAACTAGAGTAAATCAATGTGTCAGTATCCTACATACGTTAACATACTTATGTAAAAAGTAGGTTATTTACAAAAGTATAATTATAATAATGTTTTTTTAATAGTTAATAATGTAACAGTTTCTTATGAAAATATATTAGCTTTTAAGTAATAGACAAATCAAATTTATTTTTTAAAAATGAGCATTTTTTGTTTTTACAGACCAAAGTTTGAAACCTAAATAAATACACAACATTTTTCAAAAAAATTATAGACAAAGTAAAATAAAAGAAACAAAAGGAAGCTGATGAAATAATTGCATTATAACAATATGACTAAATTTGTAAGAATAAAAGAAAAAAAAATAACGTGACACAAATTCATCGCTATCATCTCAAGAGATCTGCTTTATAATAAAAGATTCAAAATATTTTAAAACGAAATCATACCTGATATTTATGTTGTTAAATTGAAAGAAGATAATGCAAAGACTTCCTCCCCTTTCAAATGATAATATTATTATTGACTTTTTTGAAAGATTGAATTTAAAAAGATGTTACATTGAATTTTTTAAATTATTAATAATTTCGTGGTTTAGAAGGGAAGGAATATTATTTTCCATGTCATCACCTCCGTCGTCCTATGTGGGAGTGCCTTTCTTCAGAAAGTGAGCAACTTGATGATCTTTATCTTGATCCACATAAGCATATCTTGTACTTATTTAATATGACAACATCCCATCTGCTCGTCTTTTGTCCAATTGTAAGATTCGTTACATAAAATTAAAATTAAAACTAAAACTAAAACTAAATCATTTTTAAAAATATAAATTTGGTTTTCACAGTAATTTGGTTTTCACAATAAATTTTATTTTTATTTTTTGTATTATTTGGTAAATTTAAACGGCTTTTCTATTGAAACTGAAATATGCAAATTTAAATGTCCGTTTTGCAAGCTTGTAAGCCTGCTTTAGTTCATCCCTTGTGACCCTAATAATATTACAAACAACGAACTTTGAAGTAACTATTTTAACATCAAATATAATGAGCAAAATATGAGACTTAAAAGATGAAGACAAAAAAAAAGAGATAAATTGGTCGAATATATAAATTTACGTCGAATTATAATTGTGAAACTTATCAATACATGAGATTGATAAGAATTATAAAAGAGCCTCATTCATTACATATCTCTCTAAATAAATTACCACTAATATTTATCAACGTAATTGACGACGTAAACATTTACAATATATATCATTTTTTAATATAATTTGTGAACATACAAACTGCAAGTCATCTAAAAAATAAAATCG
Organism: Aralia elata; assembly: GCA_034770075.1. Lineage (NCBI taxonomy): Eukaryota > Viridiplantae > Streptophyta > Magnoliopsida > Apiales > Araliaceae > Aralia > Aralia elata. The sequence continues at coordinate 77,393,671 of CM068380.1, forward strand.
GCCGCTAATTCATTGATTATTTGCATCCACGGAAAACTAGAATGACGAAAAATCAGTAGCATATATTCACAAAAAATGAAATGTATATAAGTTATTAGGTTTGATAATATATTGTTAAGACGTACTCATATTAAGTACTCCCTCCGTCCCAAATTAATTGCACAATTTTGACCATTTTAAGTCAAATTGACTATTTTTAGAACTTATCTTTTTACTATTTTTGCTAAAATATAGGTGAAGAGATTATAACCAAAAGAAAGTATATACAATTTATTACTAACTCTAATTTTTATAATTTTAGAAATATATTTATATATGCTTAATTATTAATTCTAAAAATAGTCAATTTAACTTAAAAAGGTCAAAATTGTGCAATTAATTTGGGACAGAGTGATACTTTTTATTAAGGGGCAAAGTTAAAAGACTATCAAGACCTTAGTTTTTGTGGTATTGAGGAACAAAAAAGTGAACCACAACTAATTAATGTGTTCTAAAAAAATTGATATGCTTAAAATAATAATAACAAGTCTATTAAAATTCACATTTCTAAACAAAAGATAATATATTTCATCGAGAGAAACATGTAGACCAATACCAACTTGAAAGTTTGTCCTTATTTAATTGTTTTTTTTGTCTCTGTGCAAGTCAATGTAATAATTACCTTTATGAATAAATGAATTATTATTTTGGTTGTTAATGATACTAAAACTAAATTTTTTGTTAATTTATTACTTTTGTAAAAGTAAATTTTAAAATGAATAAAGTGTTAGAAAAAAAAGTTAGTCCTTAAAAGTACAAATACACGTCCCAAAAAAGAGTCGTAAATTCTATTGAGGAGGTAAGGGTTGTCCTATAAATACAAAATAACAAAAAAAGAAAAGAAAAAGCACACATTTGACTATTTAAAGGCAATTTGTGATATTGTAAATTAAAAATATAATATATTTGTTTAATTTTAATTTATACAAAATAAATATTATAAATTATTGAAATATATTATGAATTATAAATTGGCTGTTTCAAAATTTAAACAAATTCACGTTAACTTGCGTTTAAAATTTTGCATTAGATTTAAAAAAAATTCAACAATATTTTTTTGTTGCAAAGGGGGGACTGGGAGTAATAGATTCAGGAGATAGTAATGCTAATAAATGAAAAGAATAAAAACAGTAGGGATGAAAGAAAAATATTGGGTATATAGATTGTGGAGGTAGTAAATAGTAAAGCTAATAAATGAAAAGAATAAAAACGGTAGGGACGAAAGAAAAATATTTTAAACCTTAAGAACGAAATTAATTTGTGTTTATCCCTTTTGATTTGTCCCTAATTATTAGTAAAGATTCTGTTACACACCTCAGCTTCCTCTCTAAAAAAACAAGAAGCATCTCAATCATGAATGTTCCGGCAAAACTTCACTCTATCCATTTTCCATTTGACCCCACTTCTCTCTTTCTCTCTCCTATGGTTTTTTAGGGTTTTGCTAGGGTTCCTCCTTCTATTTTTTGCCTTTTTGGTTTTTGCCCAATTCACTTTGCTGTCATGATCTGTATATTCAGCTTACGAAACACAGAATTCTGCTTGTGGGTTATCTTATTTCTGATTTGGGTTTTTCTGTATATGCCTGTATAAAGATATTTGTTGTGAGTTCTGCTGTTTCATGGCATATCAACCGATTCGGGGAACTGGGTCGGGTTTGCAATTCTTGAATTATCCGTTTGGGGACACCACTTATACAAAGGTGTTTGTGGGAGGGTTAGCATGGGAAACAAAGAGTGAGACACTACATAGTTACTTTGAGCAGTTTGGGGAGATCCTTGAGGCAGTTGTTATCACTGATAAGCATACTGGTCGATCAAAAGGCTATGGTTTTGTGAGTATTTTGTCCACTTGTTTGCAGTTACTATACTCAATTAAGCAACTTTTTTTTATTACTCCCTCCGTCCCGCAGGATAAAAGTCATGCGTCGAATTTTGTGATCAAATTGACTATTTTTCAAATCAATACATTTTATTATTCTTTTATATATGTGCAAAAAACCTATAAATACAGCAAGGTTACGTACTAATTGCAATATTTGTCTTTTTAAAAATTTAAATATATATGTTTAATTATTTATTTAAAAACGGTCAATTTGATTACTTTTTACCGACTTTTATCTTGGTACGGAGGTAGTATTATTTAAAAGTTGACATCTTTAAGTACTCCTTAGAAAAACTGAATCATGTTTTATAAGGGCTACATATGTGATGAGTATGAATTTTGGAGATATAATTATGTAGCCAATTGTATTGTTTTCATGGTAGTTTGGAAATTGATCAAACTTTAAGAAAGAAACACAATGTAACCCAACTGTACAATAATATTCTTTAGTGATCTTATGTGTTCGATGAATGTTGGGAAGATTTCATGATAGTTTCATGTCAATTATGCTACTTTGCATTCTTCGTTTTTGGATTGCTAATATAGGTAGCTATAACGTGAACTACTAGAAATGGTGATTAGTGCATGGCACCCTGCTATATGGCATTAATAGCTTGTTGCTTAGGAACTGGATTTGATGAGCAATTTTTTGTTGTTGTTTGTTGGGGGGTGGGGGGTGTTAAGAAATAGACATACCCTCCTATTTCAATTATGAATGATGATGCATGGAACACCCTCTTGTTTTATCTAAAAAAAGTATATTGAATCCAGAAGCTAATTTTTCTTTCAACTACAATTACTGATTGTCAATTTGTCATGGACTTTACTAATTTATCTTCTTATTTGTCATGATAACCGATATCGCAAACATCAATCTTCAACATGTTGTCACTGTGTCACCATAATACTGTCACTTGCATGACTACCCTCTCTACGTCACTGCCATAAGGTGGGTGTAAGTTTGCAGAAACGAGAACATACATACAATCATATTGTAATAAAGCGGAAGCATAACATAAATCGAATTTAAATTTTTCTGCAATCTCAAGAATCGCCTTATGCAATATTATTAATCGAGGAGGGATAAAAGATATATCTTATGAAAATAATCAACTCCTTAATGTAATCTTCAAGTTCTAATCCTTAAATCCTTCGTGCTCCTTCCAATTCTTGGATCAAACGCAAGCTACTCAGTGTGTGCAGCGCTGTAAAGGTGATCCACCAAAAGTATATTGATTGAAGAAGTAATATTTAGGTTTCTCCAAACCTTGGGTGGCTAGCCCTAATTCTATCTCTCTTAACTCCTTAGGTTGTAGAGAATACCTACATAGTATCCAATACTATCAGTAAAGTGTGTAACCCTAATCTATCATAAGAGTTCTTCTTATATAGATTCCTCCTCCTAAACTCTTTAAGACTTAGGGTTTTAATTTAATTCCCAAACTATTTAGGAATTAAATTATTTAATAATAATAATTATAATAAGACTCCTCTTATTAATTTATAATTTAGTATTTCTCCAAATACTTAATGTAAAAAGGAATACTTAGAGTTTTTTTTTCCTTGAATTAAATTATCTCTATTACATAGGTTCATATATATACACAAGTATCCTAATTACAGTTATGGTAATCCCTAAATTAGAGTAATGTGTACACACTGATTATGGAAACTACAATCATGGCATATCTTCTAACACTCCCCCTCAAGTTGGTGTGTAGATGTCTCGCATACCCAACTTGAAACATAATGGATGAAACATCTTACTACTAAGACTCTCAATCAAAATATCAGTAAGCTGATGTTCTGTTTTGACGAAAGGTAAGCAAATAAGATCACTAGTTAACTTTTCTTTGATGAAGTGCCTATCAATCTCAATGTGCTTTGTTCTATCGTGTTGTACTGGGTCGTTAGCAATACTAATGGCTGCCTTATTATCACAAAATAACTGCATATGCCTTTTAGTTGTAACACCCAAATCTTCTAGAAAGGTTTGAAACCACATTAGTTCACATATACTCAAGGCGATAGCTCGATATTCAGCCTCAACACTGGATCTTGTCACCACAGACTGTTTCTTACTGTGCCAAGTAACAAGATTACCTCCAACAAATGAACAGTAACCTGATGTAGAATGACGATCCTCTATAGAGCCAGCCTAATCTGAGTCGGAAAAAGCTTCCACTCTCGTATGACCATGTGGTGCGAACAGTAAACCTTTTCAAGGAGCAGACTTGAGATACCTCAGAATTCTGTAAACAGTTTCCATATGACAATGTCGATGATCATGCATATACTGACTCACTATTCCCACAACATAAGATATATCAGGTCTAGTATGAGAAATGTATATCAATCGTCCCACCAAACGTTGATATCTTTCTCTATCAACCATAGGTCCTGTGCCACCTACTAGATGATGATTAACTTCAATAGAAGAATTAGCAGGCTTACATCCAAACATGCCAGTTTCTGTTGAAAGATCAAGTACATACTTCCTTTGAGATAGAAAAATCCCATTGGAAGATCTTGCAACTTCAATACCAAGGAAATATTTTAAAGGACCAAGATCTTTGATCTCAAACTCTTTGGCCAGACTTGCTTTGAGATTAACTATCTCTTCTCTACTATCCTCTGTCACCACAATGTCATCAACATAAACAATAAGAATGGTAGTCTTACCTTTTATCTGTTTGACAAATAGAGTATGATTTGCTCGACTCTGCTTGTACCCAAATCTTATCATTGCTTTGTGGAATCTATCAAACCAGGCTCTGGGAGATTGCTTCAAACCATACAAAGCTTTTCACAGCTTACAAACCTTACCCTTGGTGACAGATGAAGCAAAATCAGAGGGTATTTTCATGTATAATTCCTCCAAGTCACCATGAAGGAACGCATTTTTCACATCAAATTGCTGAATATCCCAGCCGAAGTTTGCTGCACATGAGATTATGGTACGAACAAAGTTCATCTTCGCCACAAGAGCAAATGTATCCTGGTAATCAATTCCATGGGTTTGAGTATACCTTTTTGCAACTAGCCTGACTTTGAGTCTCTCAACTGTCCCATATGGCTTCTGTTTGACTGTATATACCCATTTGCAACCAACTGAATTTTTTCCGTAAGAAAGAGTAACTAGTTCTCATGTATCATTCTTTTTCAGGGTATTCATCTCCTCTATCATGGCCTGTTTCCAATTCTCATCACTAATTGCTTCTCTCCATCCCTGAGGAACATATATTGAAGACAAGAAACAAAGGAGTGGTAGGATGCAGATAATTTATTATAGGCTAAGAAATTAGAGATATGATGTTGAGTACAAGATCTAACCCCTTTTCTAAGAGCAATAGGAATGTCAGTATCATTAGAAGAACAAGTAGGATATTTTCACCATTAGCGTTATCAAGACTAGGTTCAGAGCAAGGTTGGTGTAGTGGTGCAGAAACGGTGACTTTATTCTTGCCTCTTCGAACATAGGTTCTCAACTCAGGCTCATTTTGTCTAGCACATGACTCTTGTAACTGTAACTCCCCCTGTGTAGAATTATCAGAAACAACAACAGGAACAGGAGAAGAATTTATAGGATAAGATGGTTTAGTAGAACTTGTAATACCAGCCTCAGGAGGAAACTTCTCCTCATCAATAACATCCTCCCCTGAGGAGAAGGTGAAGAAGAATAAAAAGGCTCCAATTCCCAAAAAATTACATCTCGAGTGACAAATATTTTGTGTGAAGGAGGATGATATCATTTATAACCTTTTTGGGTTGGAGAATAATCAATGAAAACACACCTAGAGCCTAAGGATCTAATTTTCCCTGAGTGGGAGATTTATCATGAACATAGCACACACAACCAAAAACTCGAGGCGAAGGAGAAGGACTTGTCGTGTGTTGGAGAAAAGAGATGGGATTTTTGTTCCCAAGAATTCTAGAAGGAATGCGGTTTATAAGAAATGTAGCAGTCAGAACAACATCTCCCCATAAAAATTTAGGAGTGTTCATAGTGAACATAAGAGTGCGGGCTACCTCTAATAAGTGTCGATTTTTCCTTTCCGCTACTCCATTTTGTTCTGGAGTTTTGACACAGGAGGTTTGAAGAATGATGCCATGCTGAGAGAGATAAGATGCAAAAACATTATTATTACTATATTCACGACCATTATCACTATGGAGAATTTTGACTTTAGCTTTAAATTGGGTTTGAATCATTTTATGAAATTCCTGAAAACAATCAAACACCTCATTTTTGGAACGAAGAAGATAAATCCAAGTGGTACGAGAATGACAATCAATAAAGCTAACAAACCATCTATAACCAGAACGGGAAACAACCCGAGAGTGTCCTCACACATCAGTATGTATAATAGCAAAAGGTTCAGAATGTCGACTGTTAATAGCAGAATAAATAGAATGTTTGTGTTTCCCCAATTCATATGGTTCACACAAAAACTGAGTTTTATTACATTGTTTAACTAAAGATGGAAATAAAGACTAATATAAAAAAAGAGGGATGTCCCAAACGTCGATGCTATTAATGGAGAGAAGTCAGGTTGGAGTCAGAAGTAGAGACGATGGAACATCTAAATAATAAAGACCACCAACTGCATTACCACAGCCAATCTTTTGCCTCGTCACCAAGTCTTGAAAAACACAATAAGTTGGGAAAAAAGTGACTGAACAGTGTAAGGATTCAGAAAGATTTTGGACAAATAGTAAATTTGCAGTAAATGAAGGAATATGAAGAACATATGATAATGTCAATGAAGGAGTACAAACTACAGAACCATTCCCAGAGATAGAAAAAAGGAACCATCTGCTACTCGAACCTTGTCTTTTCCAGAGCAAGACGTATATGAAGTAAAGAGGGTGGATGACCCGGTCATATGCTCGGAAGCACATGTGTCAATGATCCAACTAGGGCAAGTTGATGAAACATTAAAAGCACAAGAATGTATACCTGACTGAGCATAATGAGAAGCAGTAGATTTGGAATAGAATTTTCGAAAAGTTGAGATTTTCTCAGGGGTGAGAACCAATGCTGAATTAAGGGTATGGCTTCTAACGGCTTGTTGTTCCATACTACTGTTATGAACCCCACTACTAGCACTGCTTTGTTCCGCCATATAATAGGTAGATACAATATATACTAAGGAGAATAAACTTTCTAAAGGATATCAACTAATTGTACTACACTTTAGAATCAGAATTTATGCCAAAGAAGCGGTAGGAATCTCAGTACTAATAACAGAGTCGATGAATAGTGCCGATGAAAAGTGCTGATGAATAGTGTTTTTTCTAAAAAATAAGGATCAAGCTCTGATATCATGTAGAAAGGAATATTTAGAGTTTTTTTCCTTGAATTAAATTCTCTCTATTACATAGGTTCATATATATACACAAGTATCCTAATTACAGTTATGGTAATCCCTAAATTACAGTAATGTGTACACACTGATTATGGAAACTACAATCATGGCATATCTTCTAACACTTAATTATAAATATTAGTATTTTTTCAAATACTAAATTATTATTATTAAGCCAATTTATTTATAATAATAATAATAATAAGACTCCTCTTATTTATTTATAATTTAATATTTCTCCAAATACTTAATTATAAATATTTGTATTTCTTCAAATACTAAATTATTATTATTAAGCCAATTACTTCTAAAATAATATTTTTCTTTTTGCGGTGTGACCCTTTAGGTTCAATATTATACCGGTAGTAAAATAAATAAATTAGAACCATTCTAATATTATTTATAATGAATTAAACTCCTTTAGTTCATTTATAAATAAATAATATTTATTCTACATCATCAGGGACATCTTACATCAGTGTATCATGACTATCCGTATAATATGAAATCAACGTTTAATCACATAGAATCTATTCAGTAATAGTTATCGTACAATTCAATCCTTCTACCAAACAATGTCTCAATCAAATATAAGACATGAAATTTCTGACAATCTTATTTATTTGATCATATGCATTTCGATTCTGAAATGCACAACTCCAATTAATGTAAATTAGAAACTCCTTTCTAATTTTCATTTACATTGGCCAAGGATTTCTGAGTTGTTATTTATCGAATTGCATAGGACATTCTCCCCCTTTACTGGAAGTGGTAGATCCTTTGTTGATCATTCACCTATCTCCATGTACATTTTATTATACCTAAACATACCCTATTATACTCTCAAAGATTTAAGGAATATAACAAAGCATAACTCAGAATACACAAGATATTATGATGATCTGAAGTCTAAGGATCACTTGTACGACTATCAATATAGGAACTCTTATTGTCAGGCAAGTAAAACTCCATTAGGTGTTCATTAAGCGAGTCACGTTCAGTGAACTTATTTTCCAATAAGCACCAACATACTTGTTTTAGTGTCTTCACACAAATGATTATGAGATCAATCATTCTTTTCAACAGAGCAAGCATAGTATATAGTAATCTATCCGGAATTAGTAATCTCACGTTAGTGATCCAACGATTAGGAACGTTCTAGTCTTGAGTTATCTTGAATTTAGATCTCATTATCATGATCATCATCATGATTCTAAAAGTATTGCTCCAAAACTATGGGTTTATCACATTTAATTAATTCAACCAATTAATCATGGATAAAGTATGCCTTTTTAATAAATTCTTTTATTAATAAATGAACAAGATTACAAAGTAAATGCTTATCACATCCTATGTGATTGGTTTGAGGGCATACTACTTTCAGTGAGACCACCAACACCACCATTCATCTGTCTTTTGCCCTGCCACTCATAATATCATCAACATCGTTTTGAGTACAAATACCTTAATTGTATATCATTACCTATTTATTAAAATGACATGAACTGGTGCAAACTATAAGTTTCAAAATGAAGGGGCAGACGGCCCTTCCCAATCACTAGTCCTTTTATTCCAGAGTTCCTTGAGTGGAAATTCATCAGCCTCCTGATTTTTGTCGAATTTATAGCGCATTTCAGTCATACAATGTGGTAGTGTCACTTGTGTTAAGATTATAACATATTAATCTCAAGAACATATGATTTCCAGATTTGTCTGTTCTGTTTACTCTAGTGGTGGAAAACAAAAAGCATCTTTGGCTTTTTTGCATGATTGTTTAATAGTAGTTCAGTAACTTGGGTTGCAAATTTAGCAGTAAGCCCTCAGTTCTGTTATGTGCTTGTCAAGTGGCATTTTAGAAAATGGCATGTTTCAAATCAAGGTACTAACATTCCCTTATACTGACCAAAAAAAGAGGTGGCATGTTGGGTGCTTACTTGATCAGGCGCTTGATCCTTTCCTGAAGCAACTCTTTGACATAGTGCAATAGGACAGTCTTTTAGGTTGAATTTAATTCTACTGCCTCTGTGATAATTTTTTTACAATATACTTTTAGCATGTTTGTTTTGTGAATGATTGTTTTATTCAGCTCTAACAATACGTGGTTTAATGAGCTTAGGTGACATTTAGTGATCCTGAAGCTGCCAAGAGGGCTTGTGCTGATCCAAGTCCAGTCATAGATGGTAGGAAGGCAAACTGTAATTTGGCTTCACTTGGGCGGCCTCAGCCATCGCATCCTTATGGTATCATCTCATAGTTTTTCAAAGAGAACCTTTATGCATTCATTTATTCGGTTATTCCTATTTTCTGTTCTTTGTAAAGTTCAATTATTTTGTAATAATGGCCTGGACTATGAATGACAATATACTTTGAGATAAATAAGATATAGGTAGTGCAATTTTTTTATTTTTTTATTTTTTTTGTTATTGTTTCTTTTGACTAGTATATGTGCAATCAATCAGCTTACTCAATGATTGGCAAGGTTCAGCCCATTGCAATATGAGCTTCATTCAGAGTATATGCTAGATATGTACTTATCCCAAAAAGAAAAAAAGTAAAAGAGTATAAGTTAGAGATGGCACGAAGATAAAATATTCTTATTCCAAGGTGGAACAACAGGGGAACTCTTGAACAACTGCTATAATTATACACATCCATAAGCCTTTTTATTGAATAGAGAACCTAAAAAGTATCTGAAGATATCTAAGTATAAAATGTACCAATATGATAACAAGTTGAAGCAACAACTGCATTTCTTAGACCTCTAAAGGTCAAGTAGCATAAAAATTCAATTGGCAGTTACACTCAATCTGAGATACGGATAATGTCGAGAGAAAAAAAAAATCAGCCTTAGAGGCATCCTTTCACATACTCAAAGGTCAAGTGAATAGTAAAGGCCTGATTAGTTTATCTATATATACTCGTATACCTATACTACTTATTAAGTCAAATGTGTAGTTTGGTGTAACAGACCTAACAAGTTGACACTTGGCATTAGAATAGTAATCTAGTACCAAAGTTATAATTTAATTAAAAAATAATAACTGTAACTATCAGAAGTAAATACCTCCGTTTGTTATAGTAATTATTCCAATATTATTTTTTCGACCTGTCTTGATTATAGGACCACTTGCACTAGTCCATAATACTTATATTATCTTGAATATTACTTCTTGATGAAGTATGTGTTCTGCAGAGACAAATTTAACTAATGGAAGAAATCAAAGGAATCTTGTCTATCATCCTGCTTATCTCATTTAATTTGAACAAACATATATATATTTATTGTCCCCTCCATCTTAGTTTGAGTGTCATGGTTCAAAACCATGTTTTATCAAATTTAGGGCATTCAAACTATAGATATATATTTTAACATGTAGTTTCTCTAAATTTTTCTTTAACATCTATGTTGCTATTTTAAAAAAACAGAATATGAAAAATATTACATCTAAATGTGTCATAGGGCATGTCATAAAATGTATGCGATAGACATTGTTTTGAACCTTGACACTCAAACTGAGATGGAGGGACTATAAATAGGAAAAAGAAAATGAAATATCAATACAATTGTTTTGTATGTCATCTTTCAGTGTTTGATTTTGCTTATCATAGGACGTACGAGAACATCTGTGCCCTATCTTGGAAGTCCACAAACACTTAGGGGACCATATGCTGGAAGCCCCAGTTACCATCAACCATTTTCTTACGGCTATCAGTCCGGATTCCCGTATCCGCCGTATGGGTGAGTTTCAAGTCTTGAAGCAAAGGAGTTTCTGTTGTTAGTTCTGATCCAAAGTTCATCAGTTAAATTTTGGCTATTGCATTTATTTGTATTTGTGAGTTGAAAGTGAAGCATTCCAAATTCCAATCCTACAGTTGGAAAGAACCATTAATTGGATGTATCTCTACATAGCTCCTATGTCAAACCATGGTGTTACAACCTATTATTTTGAAATTGTGAATTTATCTTTTATGCGTCAAAGTATTCGTGGGTTGCACATGACAATGAGGGAACCATCAATAAGTAAATTAACTAAAATTAGTAGATGTAATATATGTTAACAATTAATTCATCATATGTTTATGAGTTTCGTATTGTTGTTAAAAAATATCTAGATACAAGTGCATTGCTATTTAATTATGATTAACATTTTTATCTTGTTGAGATATCATTTTCTAATCTTGAAAATTTTAATCTACCCTTGGTGTACAAGTAAAAAGCTTTTGATAGGCTTAAAATCGTATATTATTTTTATCGTAAGAATTGGTACTCCCTCTTAAGCAATAGTGAGCTAAATTTTCTTCGAATATTTGCACAACCTATCTTTGATATGATGTACACTTGCATGGAAATATATATCAGTGTTCGGGGAAGAAGTTAGAGCGATGTTTGTGTTACTTTTTCTAGTAATATGCTACAAGATATGAATTGTTTTAACATGAGGAGTCAGCTCAAGTGATAGCGAGTCTAATGATACGTGCCTCTCAAGGCATAGGTCATGGGGTCAATACTCCGCAAAGGTATTGATCTCCTTGGGGTCACCCACACAAAGTTTACTAGGAGATTACCCAATGTGCATGGCTGGTGCAGAATTGTGTGCACCCAGTGGTTTTTCAGAGCACCCACATGGTAATGGTTGCAGGTTCTACCATCATTCCATAATAATTAAAGAAAGAAAGAAGATACGACTTGTTAATTTGTGGGTCATTCTAATGTGAACATCTGCCTTATGTATAAAAGGAAAAGCTTGTTTCACATAAGAGATGCCTTGATGTGTCAATTATCCAATTATGCAACATCCACAGTCTTTGAGTTTGTGATTCGGTCGTTCTTTTCTTGACAGGTATTCTGCATATGGACCCGAGTACATGTACCCACAGGTCAATAAGATCAAATCTCAATTCTCAACTGCTATTTGAAATGCATAAGTTATGAGGGACTGAAATTTCTAAAGCCTGATCGATTGAAAGTAATGTGCCTAGAGGTCTGATGTTTTTTACCTATCCTTTTCTAGGGTTTCTACAATTCTTATCTCGGCCAGCATCAAACTCAGATGTATAGCGTACCAGGTGCAGTTAACACAAATGCATTTTCATATGGTCAACTGGGTCACCCTGGCAACCTTGGGTACAGGCCCATCCAGGGTTACATGACGCCAGGTCCACACTTAATGCAATATGGCAGACCGAATGTCAGTGGCGCAGCATCAGAAACTATTCCTACAATCCAAGCAACATACCTCGCAGGTAATACCTACTTGTTTACTATTCCATTTTCATGCAAATACTATAAGAAGCAAGATTCAATACAAACCCCACCCTCGGCGCGCCTGCATACGTATGAATGTGCTTGTAATATGTGTTGTATTGTCAATTTGTCATGAATGCTCTTGACCTCCATAATAATTTCCTTACTGTACATGCCCTACTCCTGTACTCCATTCTGATGCTGATTCTTTAGCTTATAATTGCTTCAGTGACCCCACAAATATGATATACATGGAGTACAACACCAACACCAGAGATGTTATGTATTCAAAGAAAATCCACTATAATACTATTAAAGATTAAAGAATTAAACAAAAAGCAGAGAGATTATCTGATTTGGGTTGCTAAAATGTGGTTTTGTATGAAGAGAAGATAAAGATATTTTAAAACATCTTCAGAAATAGTTTTTATAAGTTATTAAAGCTTTCCTGCCCCAGAAGTAGTGTTGGTTATTCAAAACATTAAAAAATAACTGATGATACTGGATTAGGGGTTGTATAAAGTAAATTGAAGCTATTATGTTCATTCAGTGATTTCCTCAGGAATGGCCCCATCTTTTGGGCAAGCACGGAATATAACTCCTGTTCATCTTCCTCAGTTCCCTCAAAGTAGTGGTTCTGATTAAACGGAAATTGGATCAAGTTACTTCCGGAGGTACAATCTTTGTGATTTTTGCCTCTATTCCATCCCTTTAGTTGTTTATTTCTTCTTGAGATGTTTGCATTTTATAACATACTATCCATTCACTGCAGGATTAAGAGCACCTGCTAATTGAGTGACAGACTCTGAACCTGACCTTGAAAGTTATTATTTTAGCAATTATGAGGTAAACTTTGTTCCTTAAACTCCAAGCATGCAGTTTTTTGTTAGCCAAGTTATATATAAACAGATGGGAAACACTTTGTAGCCTTCTCTTATCTAAAACAGTGGATTCTCCAGTTCAAATATTTTGTGTTTGTGGGTTTTAAACTTGAAATCACTTATTATCATTACTATTGTCTATCAGATGTTTCAAACACGTATATTACTGGATTGAAGACTTGAAGTATGTTAGAGATAAAATAGATGTATTGAATAGTTGTTGTTATCTTATTACAAAGAGTACTAAAGTCTTATATGTAGGCTACTAGTTGAGTAGTGGCCAAGTATTGGTGTTTAAGTTCTAATAATAATATTCTCTAATAGACTCATGATTCTAGAATAATATTCTAGCACTCTCTCTCAAGTTGGAAGTCTTATATCACGACTTATAACTTATTACATAACATAATCTTAAAAATAAGACTCAAACTAACCATAGCACGAAATTATTTTATCTTCAACACTCCCCCTCAAATTTAGGCCTTTTTCAATTTGCACGGATTTTATTTATTTATTTATTTATTTTACGTCTAAAGTTAGATTTCTCACCCTCAATACATAACTTTACATTCAATACATAACTTTACATATCCATTTTTTGAGAATATCATGTGCCAGCAATGATGGAGAACACTCAGTCTCCTACAACAAATGTGAAGGACTCTATCCTCAAAAATAACTACGAAGGACTTCTGGCCTTCCTTAACAATAGAGGACTCTTTAGCCTCCCAAAACAATTGAAGGACACACGCCTTCATGAAATCTCGGCCCCATGCAATCCTTACTTTCCAATCAGTCATCTATATATTTCAACTCGAGAAATTAACTGTTTTGAAAATATCACCCTTGTTAAGAAAAAAAAATGCAACAAGGAACCTGCATTTTCAAAAAAGAAATCTCAAATCTGGGCAACGGAGTACTAGAGCACCAATTTTAGCAACGAATGACAAAACTCAAACTACAGCTCCAACAAAAGAACTAAAACTGAACTCTAACCACCTAATTTTTTATTTTGTTTAAGATAAAGTTAAACAACAAAAATAAACGATGCCCGTCGCCGCTGGCGAAGCAAGACTTTTTGATTTGATTGCCAAGATCAACCTAGTTTTGATACCATGTTAGAGATAAAATTGATGTATTGAATAGTTGTTGTTATCTTATTACAAAGAGTATTAAAGCCTTATATATGCTACTAGTTGAGTAATTGCCAATTATGTGTGGATACCAAGTATGTGTGGGCACCAAGCATACTTGGTGACCAAGTTCTAATAATAATATACTCTCGAGTCTTAGACTCATGATTCTATAATAATCTTCTAACAAAGTATAATTGGATTGGACTATTTAGGGTATGTTTGGAACTTAGAAAACTCATGGGAAATGAAAGGAGAATGAAAACAAAATGAAGCCTAAAAATAAAATTTTATTAGAGCTTTCTTAACTATCCAATTACACTGCATTTTAACATTGTTTTTTATTTTAATTTTTCTTAGAAATATATATAGACTTATGTTTATTAAGAATTAAAGATAGTTTTTTCCTTTTTTCTTTCTTTTCCTCCGCATTTTCTAAGTTCCAACCATGCCTTAATGATATTACGCTCAAACGTATATCTCTGTATATATCCTAAATTGGATCACATACCTATACTATCGGTGACAGTTTATGAAGTTTATATGTTTTTTTTGTAACCTTGCTCAAATACCAAGATCTCAATGGGGAACAGAGACCTCAGTTTCCCAATAATGGCATGATTTGTCCTTTTCCAAAAGACTTTGTACATATGGATTCCCCTGCTATATTCAAAAACTTTTCACTGTAGCATATGTAGATATTTGAAACATTTGAGACCTTGATTTTGTTCTTTTCCTTTATGATTATATCGTATTTCTAATTTGGTCCGTGGCATGAGTTTGCTCAATTTGGTTGGCTTTTTGTCCTTGCAGGTCATCTGTAGTCATGGTCACCAAGGAAACTTGCTCGTCTGAACCCGGAGTGCAGAACATGGAAGAGCACGAGCATGGACTGCTCTTTCACCACCCTGTATAACAGTAGTGTCACATGAGGACTCCATGCAACTGGTGGAGTATGTCTCTATAGGATTGCTTGAATCTGGTTTCCTGCAATCCTGTCACAAGGAATCAACATATGATTCCTTAATGGTCCAGACCCAGGGTTGGGCTTGTGATCATTTAGTGTGTGTTGACGGCGTCTTGACAACAATTACTTAACAATCTTTGACAGCAGGTCATAGTTAGTGGAACCCCGTTATTCTTCATTTGATGTTCCTTTACTGAAAAGGTTTAGTTTCAGCAACTATAATCCAATTCTTAACACATGGATTGTCAACCACTTATGTGGTTGACAAAAGTGTGCCTTTTCTGGTCATTTGGCTGAGATTAAGAGCTGATAATCTTGATTGATTCATCTGATGAGAGGGGTAGGGAAAAAGGACGGAAAGCAGATACTGATTTGAAGGCAAACTCAGTTGAAAGCCCTAAATCTTCGGATATAGGCTGTGGATTGGTTATTATTGGGAATTCGGGATATTCAGTGAGCTGGATATTACTTGTCTTGCTTCCAATAAAACAAAAGATACATGGACTGGGTAATTTGGGTCTTATCTTTCTTACCCAGTTCAACTATTTGGGTGTCATCTTTCTGACACAGTTCAACTTTTATGTTCCATTATTAGTTTCTCTTGGCCAGTCTGAAAGCATAAACTGGGTTACATAAGTAGAGATGAAACTTTTTGTTGTAATTATGGCGTCATAGGAATACTTGCTGTTTTAGATATTGCATACTTGCTCCTTAAGATGTTGAATTATTGCTCAGTGACAGTTATCTGGACCTTGTTAGTTTCCTCCGTTAAAGCTGTTATATTTGTTCTCTAGTTTGGCATTATTATTGTTGCTAAATAATCTTTGCTTGACGCAGTGGATAGCTGATCATCGTGATGATATAGTTAATTTTGTTTTTGGAGGTGATAAGATTCACCAATATAATTTTAACTTTATTATGCAGGATACGTTCATGCTTCAAAGAAAGGTCAATTCTGATCCAGTTCTTTGTCACCTTACGAAGCTTTTGTTTTCCAAGGGTCATTTGACTTGCAGGGATGAGACTTTCTTGTTCGGTGCCTTTGGTAGGGCAAAGTTTTTGTTCCAACTAAGATTTCACACTTGTGATGGCTGGGGTTCTAGTACTGTACAGTCTTTCTCAGCAGTGTGGCTTTATTTATTCTTTTTCTCCGCTGCCATCACCACCACGACGTACCCCATCAACCCCAAAACCACTGACGCCCACCACATCACCACCACCAGCGCCACCGATTATTTGAATTTATAATCCTGGTGGACAATCCCCAAGCTCTTGACCTCTCTCTCTATTTGAATTTATAATCGTCCCCAAGCTCTTTCCTCTCTCTCTTTATGCAAATTGGATGTCCACTAATGGAGGTCTTCACCTCTGAAAAGCCCTTGTGGATGCTTTAGAACACCATCAAAACTCTAAATTATCCCTTACCTCAACCATTTCCATTGCAAACCACCAATAAATGTATTGGTCTACAAAAACATGTACTCTTTTGTACTCCTAATATATGCTTGGAGTTAAATGTGTATTCAGATTGTCTCACAAGATTAACGAGCATGATTGCAAATTTATATACTAAATTTAGGGATACATTTCAATTTTTAGACCATATAAGTTACATAAAGTTGCTTAAGATGTTCTTATGTTGTTATTATTGGTTGAGTGAGTATTATTGAGCTACTATTGTTATATTTTTCTTTAATATTAGAGATTTATTTGAAAATTATTTTTTTTCTTAAAACTTGTTTTAGTAATTTTAGTCATCAATGATGACTTCAAGGACTTAGAACATGTTTTGATTATAAACATGAAATTTATTTATTATTCTTGTTCTACGCTCAAACTAATAATTTTTATTTCTTTTTTTGTTTTACTTTAGTCCTCAACTCACAAACACAAGTTTTTTTTTTTCAATTACACTCCCCATAAAATATTTAACTTTCTCTTCTTTTATTTTCCATCCAAACTCACAAATTCAATGTTAGTGAGCCGAATTATTTGTTGAGGAAAAAAAATTAGTGAGTCGAATTAAAAGTAAAATAAAAAAAATATATTAATTTTATATGTCAGACTTTTTTATTACTACGAATTACATGAGATCGTAATTCGCAAATAAAATTACTTTTGACTTTTGACATGATGGTTTGAGGGCAAAGGGTGGAGTTGATTTTGGACCGGGCCTAATATATCCTGGTCTGTACAAGTTGTAGCCCATGGTACTTGCGCTCAGCTCTCTCTCTCTCTTATTACAAGCTGAGTCAACTCAATTGAGTTGTACCTAAGAGAAAGACCATCTGTGAAGTGTGAACTGAGCCGATAACCGAACCAATTGAGTTATTGCCGATAACAGAACCACTCCTCGCGGTGGTCTTCTCCGTTGCCACCTGTTTGCCGTTAATTTTCTCTCTCCTCTCTCTAAAATCTCTACCCTTCGCATAAATGGAAGAATATCCGGAAGAAATGCGAACACCGCCGGTGGCACTGGTGTCTCTGGTGGGCTGTCCAGAGCTTCACGCCTCGATCTCGACTTACCTCCACTCGGAGCAACCGCCGATCAATACTCTAGCATTGCCCGATTTCTCTAAGATCCCCATAATCGCCAAGCCCCTGAAGGAGACTCCATCGAGTCCTAGTCCTCCCGCTGGCATATTGAAGAGAGATTGGCTCCTTAAGCATCGCACTAGGGTTCCAGCAGTCGTCGCCGCTCTCTTCAACTCCGATCACGTCTCTGGGGATCCTGCTCAGTGGCTTCAGGTCTGCAACGATCTCGAAAATCTCAAGTACGCCTTCTTTCCTTTTTAATTTGTGGCAAACTGAATCTGCATAGTGTGTTCTATTTATGTTTACATTATGTGCTGATTGTCGTAATCGTGAAAATATGGACAGAGCAGTGATTCGAGGAAGGAACATCAAATTGGTTCTGATTGTTGTTGTACAGTCAACTTCTAAGGGTAAGTTTTTCTACTTTTATATTGTTTTATGGTCATGTTAGAAGCATAAAGAATGAAAAAGAAAAATAGAAGCTTTATATCATTTACAGCTGATAATAGTATGCTAATTGTCTATGTAATAAATCATTTTATTCTCTGCAACTGAGGAAGGAATTGAAAGCAAATGTTGCAAATGTTCTCATTTATTTAAGCGGAATCTAAATTCTGCATGTTTATCTGATATCTAAAGTAAGTTAGTTAAAAGAATTTGATGGACCTTAATCGTAAATGGGTATTAATCTTACAAGTTTTCAGGATAAGTATTAAACTGCAGCTTTCCTTCTGAGATGTTCTGTTTAGCTATTTTATATGCTAAAAGTTTATTTATTAATCCTATAATTAGTTACATCCTGTTTAGGTGAGAGGAAATAATTAGAATTTTGAGAACCGATGGGTAATATGGTGAAGCTAATTTGTTGCAGATAACATCAGTGAAGATCGAATGATTGCTTTGCGTAAGCGTGCTGAAGTAGATTCCAAATACATTATTAACTTGATCCCAGATGATGCTTTGGAACTAAAACAATCCCTACACAGGCATGGAAATCTTTCTGAGTGATCCAAATTAAGGTATTTTTGTTGATTATACTTTATGAATTGCTTTCCTAATGTCGTACTCCTCGTGCAGGTTAGGGAACATATTTGCAGAACTAGCAAATGGATATTACCGGGATGAAGGACGAAGGGTAAAAACACGTCTTGAGAAAAAGAGTTTCAGTTCTATAGAGTTGAATATCCGCTATTGCTTTAAAGTGAGTGACTCATTTCATCATTTAAATAGATAATGTCTCATTGATTGCAGTATGCCTTTTATGTTTACATATTCTTCTGGTGTAAATCATCCAACCATGATAAGGCCAATGTTACTTGGATCGCGGTTCGATACCGTTAGTGGAATGAAAATGGGAATGTAAAACAATCAGTACTTGAACAAAAACAATGTTTCTTCTATTGTTTGATGAACAATGAAAGTTGACACAAAATGTTGTCAAAGGCGCTTATCTGATTTTAAACCATGACTTGTTGTGCTCTGTATGCATGTATGATTTGCTCATTATTAATCTTTTTCTTTCAGATAAATTTTTGCTCAATATAAATCTAAACCTTATGAATTGCTAGGTTGCTGTATATGCAGAATTCCGAAGAGACTGGGTTGAAGCTTTGAGGATGTATGAGGATGCATACCGTGTTCTCCGGGAGGTATTAATTTTTGACCTTCAACTAATTATCCGTCTTTTAAATGACTCATCATTTTTGTATTATCCCATGACAGCCTCTTAGGCATATTTTATGAGTCTTTCTGTTGTAGAAAAATTTTTACTTCTTGACCTCTTATCATGGACTTTTTCTTATCAAGCTATATAGATTATTACTTTTTACTCGTGAGAAATTATTCTGCTGTTGATCTGTCTTAAAAGGCAACAACCATATTGATTGATGTTGAAATTATTGGAGCATGCTGATAACACCAACTTCATTCTTAATATGTTACATTAGAGCCACTCTGTCTTTACTCAAACTTTTCTGTTATTGGAGTTGAGCCTACTTCTTAATGTCACTTCTAATTTATTTCAAACCCCTCAAACTCTACTCTTTGCACGACTTATTTGCATAAATAAAGCTATATTGTTTTTATCTTTTAAAAGAAAAGAAGAAAAAACTAATGTACATTGGTTTTGGATTTTTTTTAGATAAGATAGAAATTTATTAGATGACAAGAGAGTATACGAGGGGTAACAAGAAGTCCTCCAAATATACTAGCTAAGATAATTGGAATATGAAAAGTAAAAATCCTAAATTTTAATCATCTCTCCAATCTCTATGAATATAGGAAACTGCCACCTTCTAATGCTCCCATAAGGGAAGCCAAAGCCAGGTACGAATTCTACACTTGAACAATCTAGCAAAAGCTAAATTTTCCAAAAATGTGCTTGGATTCTTTCTGTCCTTTATATATTATCATTAACCGAGATATTATGTGTTTCTAATTGAAATTTAGGACTCTATAAGGAACTCTAACTTACCATTTACCCCTCCCAGTAATTGATATTATTACTGTTTTTGTCGTTGCTGTTATATTATTAACTTATGAAGAATTCATGTGGCCTACTTTGATCATAGGGAGTCCATCCTGGTAGAGTCTATACTTGCTATTAATTTGGTAGATAGAACCCTGAAGGTCATCTCTTTCTACTGCTCACCTAAAAACCATCCAAGAAACTGTCATACTCAGCTTCTGAATCTTTTTATAGGCCATGTACCTATAACATGATAACCATGAAAGATCAAGAAAAGGTACGAGGTATTTAGTATGTCTACTCTCTGAGTTTCTTGAGCTTTGTTCTCATATTGGACGCAGGAGCTGGTAAAGGAATTAATCTACAGTCTGCTCTTTCATATTTAATGGGTAATAGAGAGATCTCTCAACCTCTCATTTCCTGCATGGGGGTGGGTGGTGGGTGTTTTGGGGGGGGGGGGGGGTAAGGACTTGCAGTTTGCATGAGCCACCGTGGGGGTGGGAGGGGTAAGGACTTGCAGTTTGCATGAGCCGCCGTGGGGGTGGGGGGAGGAGTTCACATATATGATCAGATTTTCAACACATATACGATCAGATTTTCCGAAAATAAGACAGATTTGCTTGAAGTTGCATAACAATTCCATAATCTTGACTTGAATGATTTTGCAGTCATTTAAATTGTGCATCATTCGATTATGCTGCACTTTTAATTTTTCAGTTGTCTTAAACCTTTTCTGGTTCACACTTCTTGCTCTATAGATGATTGGGACATCAACAAGAATGCCGGCAATTCAACGCTTAGTTGAAATCAAAATGGTTGCGGAGCAATTGCACTTTAAAATATCGACCTTGCTGTTGCATGGTGGGAAGCTTACAGAAGCAATTCTATGGTTCCGTCAGCACAATGCTTCTTATAGTAAGCTCGTGGGATCCCCAGAAGTTATTTTTCTTCATTGGGAATGGTTGAGCAGGCAGTTTTTGGTTTTCGCTGAACTGCTTGAAACAAGCTCGGCAACTGTTCAGAGCATTTCTTCTCCAGTAGTTTCAGGCGCTGCTGATAGACCAACCGAGTGGGAATTCTATCCATCTCGCTATTATCAGGTGAATGGACTTGCCTTCCTAGCTTTTACTGAATATGACACACATTCTTTCGTCATGCTATATTCTTATGTGAATGCATGGTATGCCAACATATAAGCTGGAGAATCCCAACTTTATATGGCCTTTAGCTCTCCCCACATCTATTTTACAGATCACCCCTGGATCCCCTGACTGTAAGTTGGTTCTAAACAATCACTGGCCACTAGCACTGCATCTAAAATCTGCCTGCGACTTTCTGAGTTTTGGATTATTGCTCCCACCAACTTTCAATACTTTTACCATTCATTTAAGTCAATACATGATGCATAAATGTGTTAAGTAAACATAGTAAACAAAAGGAAAGACATAAGATGTCTTCTTAGGTAAGGGAACCTCACATTAATAAGCTGAAGTAAATTGCTTATAGATTACTCTATTTTGATTCATGTAAGCATTGTAAGATACTGTTTTAGAGATTAAGAGTGATATACCTTTTAAGTCTATTATACGTCATGTACTGAGAATTGCAATGTTTTGGAGGTTTTAGTAAACTGTTGGCTTCATTTCTCAAGGAAAACTTTTTCGGGAAAGGTTTTTGCATTTTCAGATGTTTTGAATGACCGAAATAATTATACAGGCCACATGTAAGCTTAGTTCCATTTTCAACTCAGTGAATCATTTTCGAGAAAACAAGACAAGTAATTTCCTTCCTTGAAATTATCGGAACCTCTTTATCAAGCTGAGAGTATTACTTATTTGTGGATTATATTTCTACATTTTATCTTGGATCAGTTAGCTGGTCACTATTTGAAGGAAAAGAGAGCATGTTTGGAACTTGCGCTATCAATGTCAGACAATGCTAATGAGATTGATGGGAGTGGTGAATCTGTGGTACCTGCTGCTTATGTGGGTCAGTTTGCTCGGTTACTTGAGGAGGGGGATACATTTACAATGCAGTCGTAAGTTTCTACAAGTAATTAGTTGGAATTGTTTTTCCTTCATATGTATTACTGTTTTCTGCAATTTTGCTAATTTTATCTGCCTCTGCAGTATTACTGATGAAGAATACACCCGTTATGCTCTATCCGAAGGGAAAAGATTCCAGGATTCCTTCGAAATTATTGCTCTGCTCAAAAAATCTTTTGAAGCATACAATAAGTTGAAAGCCCAAAGAATGGCCTCTTATTGTGGGCTCGAAATGGCTAGAGAATATTTTGCTGTGAGTGAATTCAATAATGCCAAACAGCTTTTCGATAATGTTGCAAGTCTTTATAGACAAGAGGGATGGGTTGCTTTGTTATGGGAGATCTTGGGTTACCTGCGAGAGTGCTCAAGGAAACTTGGTTCCGTGCAAGATTTTATTGAGTACTCACTTGAAATGGCTGCCCTTCCAGTATCAGCTATAGCTGGTCCGCGATCTTTTAAGGATTGTGGGCCAGCTGGTCCTGCAAGTCTCCCACAGAGAGAATTGATACACAAGGAAGTATTTGGGCTTCTCAGAGAAGAGTCGAGGATCCCATCAAATGAAGAGAACAGTAGTCTTCAGATAACTGCTGATCATCCCCTTCATCTCGAGATTGATCTAATCAGTCCCCTTAGAGTGGTACTTCTTGCATCAGTTGCTTTTCACGAACAGATAGTGAAGCCTGATGCACCAACACCGATTACATTGTCACTTCTATCGCAATTACCCTATACTGTTGAGATAGATCAGTTAGAAATCCAGTTCAATCAGTCTGAGTGTAACTTTATCATTGTGAATGGTCAGAGGCCTCAGGCTGCTGCAATCTCCAACGTTCAACCAAGTCGTCGTGTGGAGACGGCTCCCAGTTTGGCACTTGCTACGAACAAATGGTTACGACTGACTTATGACATTAAATCTGGTAAGCAAAAAAAATTCTTCTATGTTTTCTGTTTTGCTCATGTGCAAGTGGTTTAGGTTTTAAAATGCCCCCCCCCCCCACCCCCACACACGCAAAAAAAAAAAAACTGAGAGAGAGAAAAGAAAAGAAAAGAAAGAAAAAATAGCATGTGCACTGAAGTTATTTGTATCAGTCAAATAGTTTTGTCAATCTGTCCTGCGGTATTTGATGGAAAAAATATCTTCTTAATTAGCTGCAGCCAAGCGGCGTAAGACTCTGAATTGAATCTTATTGTACTAATTCCCTTGGTTTATACTATCAGATTATTTAACCCATTTGTTCCGACTGTCACCCGAAGTTTTCTCTAATTTGGTTGTATTTCAAAGTTGCTTTCTGTTACATATCAGTTGGTGATTTCAAAAGAATGAAAGTTGCAGTTCAATTTATATGTTATGCGGTTTATGGATCTTCAATCCCAGTGAATTACTGGAATATCGTTGCTAAACTGTACTGTGAGGCCGTATATGCTGTGTTAATAAGAATACAATCATTTTTTACACCTTAGTGTGAAACTTTCTTATTTTTTGGTCCTGCTGCATCCCTCATCACATGCAGGCAACTTCCAATAGTAGAATTATAGTTGTTGTTCTTCATTATCAATAAAATGTTATATATATGTATACGCTCTCGTTTTGTTTTTGGTAATAATATAGTTGTTCTTGTTGAGCTTGCACCTTCTGTTCTTTAAATAAAGAATGACATTACGCATGATGCAGAACAAAGTGGAAAGCTTGAATGTATATATGTAATTGCGAGAATTGGAGCCCACGTCAGTATATGTTGCAGAGCTGAGAGCCCTGCCTCAATGAATGATTTACCACTTTGGAAGTTTGAGGACCGAGTGGAAACTTTTCCAACCAAGGATCCTGCTCTTTCATTCTCTGGTCAAAAGGCTACTCAGGTTGAAGAAGCAGACCCACAAGTAGATCTTAAGTTGGGTTCTTCAGGCCCTGCATTAGTTGGAGAGAGCTTTATTGTACCGGTGACTGTTACCTCCAAGGGTCATGCCATCCACTCTGGTGAGTTAAAGATTAACTTGGTGGATACAAGAGGTGGTGGCTTACTTAGTCCAAGGGAAGAAGAACCATTTTCTACAGATACTCTTCATGTTGAGCTTCTTGGCATATCTGAACAAGATGAATCTCAAATAGCCACCGACAACATCAGAAAAATTCAGCACTCTTTTGGTTTGATTTCTGTTCCTTTCTTGAATGACGGAGATTCATGGTCCTGCAAACTAGAAATCAGATGGCACCGCCCCAAACCTGTAATGCTTTATGTGTCGTTAGGCTATTCTTCACATAGTAGTGAACCTGCTGCACCAAAAGTTCATGTTCACAAAAACTTGCAGATTGAAGGCAAGATTGCTGTAGTAATTAACCATCGTTATATGTTGCCTTTCCGACGGGATCCTCTGTTACTCTCAACAATTAAGCAAGTTGTTGACTCTGATCAGATGCCATCACTGCCTTTAAATGAGACAAGTATGCTCGTTGCAAGTGCTAAGAACTGCACGGAAGTGCCATTGCAGTTGCTGTCGATGACTATTGAGGTAGAGGATGATGACGTGGAAAAGTCATGCACTGTTCGAGATGGGTGTCAGAATCTTGTGGACCCTACACTCCTTGTGCCAGGAGAAGAGTTTAAGAAGGTTTTCTCCATCACTCCTGAAGTAAATCTTCCAAAGCTTAAGATGGGCACGGTGTGTTTGAGATGGAGGAGGGAATTTGAATCAGGAGAGCAAACTGGTTCTTGTACTACTGCATCTGAGGTTATAACCAAACACAGACTTCCTGACGTGAACGTGGAAATGCCTCCGTTGGTTGTGAGTTTGGAGTGCCCGCCCCATGTCATCCTCGGCAACCCGTTTACGTATTTTGTGAGAATCAATAATCAAACACAGCTACTCCAGGAGATCAAATTCTCACTGGCGGATTCGCAAAGCTTTGTGTTATCTGGACCCCATGATGACACGGTTTTTGTTCTGCCAAAATCTGAGCATATTCTCTGTTACAAGCTTGTGCCGCTAGCCTCAGGTTCTCAACAGCTTCCTCGAGTTACAGTAACATCAGTGAGATATCTGACCGGGTTTCAACCCTCAATTGCTGCATCTTCCATTTTTGTCTTTCCATCTAAGCCTCATTTTGAGATGACTGATAAAGCGGAGAAAGCTGAAGAAGTCACTTGCAACTGAGTAAATTTTAGCTAAATGCCGCTGGTCTGATAATTGGAAGCATCTTTCATCATATGGCGGCGAATCACTCTGGAATCTAGGTTGCGGGTTGTTTGGAATTTACATGTATTGTTAAGAGTTAGCTTTTAGTAATTGTTTTGCATGTTGGTTAGGTTCCTCCAGCAAGGGGGAAGTTGGTGTCCATATGATGATATGATTTTGTGCTAATCCATTATTTGATAAACCAATTTTGAGTTGCAAACATCCTACTAGTGTCGCTTGAAATTGGAACATCCACAAGATAGTGAGATAAAATTTATAGAAATATTAATTTTTATGTAAACATATTAATTCCCTTATTCTTATTGGCCCAGGTGAAATAATTCCTAACAAAAATTTGTGATTTGGTGATTGTCACATGCAATTTTATTAGTATGTTACATAATTCTTATTTTCATTATATATTTATATGAATGTGAGTATGTGTCCCTCTATTATATATTCACAAGATGTGAACCATCGAAAAATAAAATTATATTTACCGGGTAAATATATGCATACTTATTACTTAAAATACTTATAACATTGGCACATCCTAAACGAAACGCACTCACCCAAATTGAGAGTACGTCTTGTCTTTTTCTTTTTTATTTTCAGTTCGTGGAACAAGAAAGTGCTACACTACCGAGATAAATAAATTTGTAATATATGTATATTTCTCTTTACTTTTCATTTATGCCTCTTAAATGCCTCGTGACTGTGGAAAGAATTGGCAGGTAAATTGATAAATCATTTGTTACGTTACGAGTGGCTAAATAATTGGAAAAAATTTAATTAACAGTCCAACTTATTTCAAAATGATTAATTCATGTAATTAATGAATGGATTGATTAATCGAGCTTTTATTTTCAGTTTTTCACTCTATTTTATGTTTATTCATTCCTAAAGATTAATGAGGTTTCAAAGTTAAACGAATTCACCGTCTAAATTGAGAGAAAAAGTAGTGTCCATTCTTATACTCTCTTATTATTTAGGAAATAGATATATATTGCGAATATTTAAGTTGATTATTTGATTGTCGTAGATAAATATTAGTGATAATTTTTTTAGAGAGATATAATAAGTGGCACATTTTTATAATTCTAATTAATTACATGTATTGGTAAGCTTCACAATTGTAGTTTGACATAAATTTATGGTAATACATAGTAGGACTGCTATTTATCGCTCTCTATTTCACCATGAGTATATCGCAATACATTACATGACTCTACTATTTATTGCTCTCTATTTCATCATAAGTATTGGACTATTGGTACGGTGATAAAAGAATTTTACAAAAAGTTATTTATAAAATGATGTGGTGAGATATAATTAGTTGATGATCTATCATACAGGAATAACCCTTGTGGTAATAAATAATTACAACCAACCGCATCATTTTGTATATATCTTTTGTAATGTTCTGAATTCTTATAAGACTTATAATGTAATCTTATGTGAGATAAAAGTTAATTTAATGACCTAAACTATGTGTTATGTGATTAATTGTGTGTAATTTCATTATATATAAGTATAGAAAATGCATATAAAACAAAACTAAGAAATTACTATTCACTTATACGGTATAGTGTGTTATAATACCTGAGTATAATACGGGATATAATACGAGTATAATACGATGTACAACTATAAATATACGCGGTATAATATTTTATACCTAAGTATTTATACAGTGTATTTATACGGTATAAGGTATAAATACGAGACGGTATGATATTTTGTAAGACTTATAGGCTAAGTTTGGTATGATATTTTGCAAGACTTGGAGGCTATGCTTGGTAAGATATTTTGGAAGACTTGCTAAACTTGATATGATATTTTACAATACTTGGTGGCTAAGTTAAGTTGCCTATAAATAGAATCCTATTAGATAACTTTTCTTCCTTCTTTAACATTGTAGAGGACGAAAAATTGAAGGAGCAAGATTTGGATTCAATCAATTCCGACAAAGGATTAATTAACTATGATTTTTCTAAAGTGCTGCAGTACATAAGAAAATTCCACTCGGGAATTCAAAGAAGAATGCAACAAAAGACTTCATAACTTGGAATGATTTGGAATACAAATGTAGCACTCATATTTATAGCCAACCATCTACCATATTTTATCAATATATTATTCATCCATTATTATTATCTTTAATTTATTATTCATAATGATTTACACATATTAATCTATTATCATTATCTTTAATTTATTAATCATAATAATTTACACATATTCATCTATTATCATTATATTTTCAATATATTGACTATTCATTATATATCATTTATTCATTATTCCTACTTTTTTAATTATTCATTTATTATTCACAATTATTATTATAGACTCGTAATACTGATAACTAGATCATTTCTAGAAAATAGAGGACTTTTCGTAAAAACGGCGCGCAATTAGACAACCGCTTTCCTCGTCAGAACTCTCTAAATATTGTCAATAATGCTAACTGGTCTAATAATATCATATCAAATAATATGAGTTACTGTGTCATGAAAATTATTGTTTTAATAATATGAAATACTATGCAATTGTTACTGTAATAATTATTAAGTTGAAATATTATGCAATTGTTACTGTAACAATTATTGAATCAATAATTATGAAATACTGTGCAATTATTACTGTGACAATTATTGATTCAATAATATGAAATATTGTGCAATTACTACGGTGACAATTATTAGTTTAATAACATAAAATATTGTACAGTTGCTACTGCAACAATTATATAAAATATTGTGCAATAACGTGTGTTACTGTGGAATGTTGCGTGCTACTGTAGAGTATCGCATGCTACTGTACTTGTAACATCCTAAATATTTATAAAAACTTATAAATATGATATTAAATGATTAAAGTTAATTTCGAGGACGAAATTCTTGTAAGTTGTGTTGAATGTGATATTCCAAACATTTTAAAGACTAGTTAAATATAATCCTCAGTGATTATATAAAGGTTAAGAAATTAAAACCTAGTTATGATTTAAACGAATACCTAAGGAACGATTGTTCGGGTATGCATTAAACTCAAAGATACGATCGCATACGATTAGATGTTAAACTTTTAACCTAAACTATGTGTTATGTGATTAATAGATATTGAATTGTGCTTCAATCTATTTGTTATATGATTTCATATGTGTAATGCAATGTAATTTAGTATGTGTTAAGAATATGGTATGTTGAATTGCGAGTTCATGGTGATGTATAGCCTGTATTAAGTACATGGTATGTTGAATTGCAAATTTGGGATACTGTATTAATAAAATGGCTTACTGTATTGGTAAACTGTTTTCTATTTTGGTTTGTTCAATTGCTGTGATGGTACTCCATCTTGCTATTTTGATAACCTAGTTTGCTATATTAGGTATTCAGCTTACTGGATGTTAAAGAAGAACTTAGAAAGAAAGATTAAGTTTTAAAACTCAAAACTTAAACCCTAAGGGTTAAAAACCTAAAAATCATATCCACGTAAAAATTTGTTTTGCGTCTCGTTAAGACTTTTTGCATTTAACGAAATAGTGTTTATATGAGGTATAGATGCATAATATCCAATAAAATTTTTTTTGAAAATAAAATGAAAAACACGATTTTCGAGAAAAAATACTTTTAGTATTTTTGGACTTTTTGCATTTCACGACATAGCAATTATACGAGGTATAGATGCCAGGGAGCCAATAATATTTTCTCAATAATAAGACGAAAAACAATATTCATTCAGATATTGTCTTCTGAATTTTGAAAATTCACATTTCTGAATAGCGTTTTTACAGACAACAAATATATTTTCACAATTAAAATTTTTACCGAAAAATGACTGTGGGGTTTATTAATTATTAATACAGGACGAATATAGAACGAATACAAAGTAAATATGGAAAGAATATGCAAGAACATGTCAAGAATATTCTAAGAATATGCTTTAGATATTTTACTACAAAAATAATATTCCAAGAATATGCTTTAGATATTTTAAGGCTTAAAAGACTATTTTACCCCCACTTTGCAAGACCTATGAATAGCAACCTCTATCCTTCATTATTTGCATTAGTTTATTACGGGAATTTTGGGGCGTTACAGTACTTTTATAACTGAGTATTTAAACAGTTAAAAGTGATAGTACCGTTGACAATTTTTATTAAAAAGGTTATTTCTATCATTTTCTATATCCGATAATTACATCATTGTGGGGCCTACCAATGATTGATTATTTCGGCGCCGTCGTACTTTACGGAATATTTTTCGACAGAACGAATATTTCCCAACATACTTTTTATTTTATAATTTGCACATATCATCCCTAATTATATCATTTTATCAATTTAAGACCTTACTGTTTAGCATAATAATTATATAAAAAAAATCTATTTATTAAAAATCGGGATCTTACATCTGTGGTCTTGCGGAGCTCGCCTAATCTATAAATTTTTATGTACCTTTTTTTTCTGGACGAAAGAAATTCATTTTAGCATTATTCCCTTACTTGTAGCAAATAATATAAATCAATAAAATTTCAACTTGTTGGCTGTTTCTTCAGAAAAAAAAGGCTCCAAAATTATAAATAAGAAAAAATAATAAAAATTACTATAAAAAAATTCCAACATTACAAATACGAAAAAAATACTAATTTCTTGAGATCAAACAGACATTTTCTTCGAAATTAGTTATGTACACAAGTTTTTTTTTTTCCTTGTACTAAAATACTCAAAGTACTTGTAATTATACCTATGAATTATGATTCTGATAATAAAACTTATATCATGTGTATTTTATTTTGATACAAAAATCACTTTTAGAATTTTATTCTCTCTTATATTATAAAGCGCCTTCATAATCATACCTGATGTAATTGAATCGCAATTTTTTTTTAATCCTTACAAAATTTAATAATAATAATATTATTTTTATAATTTAAATTTATGTATCTTCTTTTTTAGTCTCCAAAATTTATAAAATAAACGCTCTTTACGTTTCACATAAACTGGTTGTGTTTTGGTCCAGCCAACCGCCCTAATTATTTTCCGGTGGTACTTTATGTAATTTTCTTGCTTTATAGTGTCATTGTAAAGCAGCGCCTTCTAAAATACGTTCGGCTTTTAAAACCCTCTGGCGCTCTCTGCTCAAGGATAACACGCCGGTGGGTTTCTCTCTCTAAAACTGACACCGTCGTCACCTCGCAAAGTTTATTCTCCGGTAATAATTGGCAGTTTCCTCCGGTAAATATACTTACAATTTTTTATATGTGCACTCTCTTTTATATACATGCACGTTCCCTTTATACTTCATTCAGTATGATCCTGATAAAGCAATTCCCCCACTTAATTTTTGGATTTTCCAAAACTTTCGTGCTCTGAGTTCGGTTTGAACTGTAAAGAAAACT
Organism: Aralia elata; assembly: GCA_034770075.1. Classification (NCBI taxonomy): domain Eukaryota; kingdom Viridiplantae; phylum Streptophyta; class Magnoliopsida; order Apiales; family Araliaceae; genus Aralia; species Aralia elata. Next base: position 77,424,807 of record CM068380.1, read on the forward strand.
TTGAAATTTAGCATGCGATTCTTTCGAACTTTTTTCCCCTTGTGAAATTCGTTGGTTATATGCTGAGGATGGATGATTTTCGCTATTTCGAAGGCCATTCTCTGGTCTTATATAGGTTCATTGTTGTTGTTCAACGTGTTTTAATTCTCTAGGAACAGTATTTACTCGCTTTTATCTTTTTCTTTTCCGTTTTAGGTAATTTTCAGTCTTATTAAGTGGTATTCCGTACTGGGCACTGAATAATGCTTTTAATTGGCTAGTTTTTTTTTTTTTTTTTTTGATACTTTAGGAAATTAGGTTGTTGCATTTCCCCTTCTGGATTACAGTAATTGCTAAGTAGCTTAAAAGTTAATAAACTAGAATTACATATCTGGTATAATGTTATGGTATACCTGCTCTTCTAACTGGTATTTATTGTTGCCCTTAAGATTAGATGACTTGGATGAAATTTGATTCACTTTAATTATCTTTTTGGTATGTTTGATTTACTTTTATTGTGGTATCTGTAATGTTCCGAATTCTTATAAGACTTAGTGTAATCGTATATGATTAATAAAGATTAACATTACGATCTAAACTAAGTTTTATGAGATTGTATGTGTGATTGTTGTTTTGTATAGGTATTAAATATTTTTACGAAAAACATAACTAGGAAATCATTATTCATTTATCCGATAGGACATATTAGACCTAAGTATTTATACGAAGTATAAATATGAAATCACTATTCACGGAAAGTCAAACTTGGAGAAAAAGTCAACGATTGCGGTTAACTAAGGGCCTGTTCGGCACCTACTTATAAGTTGGTTTGACCAACTTATAAGTAGTTTAAGCAAAAAAGGTGTTCGGGAACGACTTTTTTTTTTACTTATAAGACGAAAAAAAAGTCAAAAAAAATAAGTAACATTTAGTTACTTAAAAAAAAATGACTTATAAGTCATTTTTTTTAAGTTGGTCAACGACTATGAAATGACAAAAATGCCCTTTTTTATTTTTAATGTTCTTCTTATTGAAGGACATTTTAGTAATCTTCTTATTTTATTTTAACTTATAAGTCATTATTAGCCGAACACATCCACAATTATTACTTATAATTCCTGACTTATAAGTAAAAATAATGCCGAACACTATTACTTATAAATCTACTAAAATTTTAACTTTAAGTCAAAAAAAGTAAGTCATTCCCGAACAAGCCCTAAATTAGTTAGGAAAACAAACTAGAAAGCAAACTAAGTTTTTGAGTAACCAAATTGGACTAAACCAAAGGGGGACGGGATTTTTTTTGAGGAGAGGAGGGCCATTTAGGGCATTTGGTAAGCTTGTGATACTTACAAAACATGTAAGCATGTTGCTTGTTTTGAACTTAGGTTGTCAAATTGCATTTTTCTTTCTAAAGTGTGTTGTCCAAAATTGTGTGGTGAGTTGTGGTCATTAGTGACTAGGCTTGGTGACTCACCCAAGTGTGTTGAAGAAGCTTAGGTGACTCACCCAAGTGTGTAGAGGAAGCTTAGGTGACTCACCATGGTGACTAGCCACGTGTGGAGATATTTTGTTAAGTTTGGTGGCCTATAAATAGAGCAAGTCTCATTCATTATCCTTACTAATTCACAAAGAAAGCAAGAGCAAGAGAAGCTTAGAGATTCACAAGTGAGTAATATTGTTAGTAGAGATAAAGGAAGTTAGAGCTTGTATAATCAAAGTTCGTAAAGCTAACACTTCAAGAGGTAAACTTAGAATCGTTTATATTTATGTTATTTCGTTCATCAATTCTTATGTTAGAACTTATGAATTTATGTATGTTTAGGTTTATGATTATGTATGTAGGTGTTAGAGTGTCAAAAATTATGAAAACTAACTCAAGAACCAAAAAGGTAACAAGTTGAAACATGAAATGAGAAACCTTAATCTGACATGTTTTTGTAAAAATCATATAAAATCATATGTTTGGAATTTGTACATGAAATACAAAACAAAGTTGTAGATATGGAAGTTAACTAAGCGTAGCAAAAAGAACGACATTAAAATTCATTGATATGAATTAGTTATGAATTAAATAGCGAGCCGGGGTCAGGCTGTTTTTGAATCTGTCCGGGACTGTTTTGCGCGGGCTGTCCGGAACTTTTTGTGCACGTGAATCTTGGGGTTCGTGCCACCTATAGGGGTAGTTAGACTATGTTATACATAGGTTACTGTCCAAAGATGAGCCAATTCCGAGTTGGTTTGAATTAGTTATGAATTTAACAAGTTTTGAAATCGGTCATCGTAAAAGTTAAAAATTCGAAGTTAGGGGTGTGGTTTAAGGCTAGTTAAAGTGAGCGAATTTAAGGAGTCATATTGTGACTAATTAGTATTTTGACCTCATTACCTATGTAGGTTATCTGAGGATCGAAAACTTAGCATAAACCGTAAAAGACAAAACGTACAAGTTCTTTCTGCACTTTGTGCAACAATGTGTTTTAATTGTTTGAATTTCATTAATTATTTCTTTGAATTATGAAGTTCATTATTATTTGTGTAATGTTTTATTGAGAAGAGTTAATTGCCATTTGATTCGACTAAACTCGATTATTGAGCTATTCCTTTCAGAATAATTATTCGTTGAAATATTGAATTGTTATAATTCTTTATTTGAGAAAGTTTATTGTGTTAAACCAAATTGTTTTGGGGCAATATCTGTAAGTTAGTAACTGAAATTGAGTTGAACAACCCTTATTCATGGGGAATATATGATGTATTGGGAAACCGATTTAAATATGATTGTAGCAGTATAGCAAATGTTATGCATAACATAGGATATTATTAGGCTGATCCCCTATAAATATCTACGGAGAGTTCTCAGTCTGTGTGACTGTTGAACAAAACTGGAGAGTTTTAAGTCTTTATGACTGATGAACATTATTAGTTCTTGGTTTAACAACCACTCATTTTACTATATTGACAATTGTTGAAATCTTTTGTTGAGTTGTTATTTTCTTTGAATCAGAAAAGTTTCTTTTATATTTATATCTGTTAACATGATATACATTGTTGGGCCCTCCATCTAACAACTTAAGCTTTTAGATGAGTTGGTTACTTAACATGATATCAGAGCTCTGGGTGTGCAAGGTCTTGGGTTCAAATCTTCCCGGCCGCACAATTGTCTTTATATTAATTTAATAGTGCAAATGCACTTTAATTTCTCCCTTCTCTATAAAAAGGTTCATTTAAGGGGGAGTGTTAACATGATATACATTGTTGGGCCGTCCATCTAACAGCTTAAGCTTTTAGATGAGTTGATTACTTAACAGACTTGTTGAACAATCTGTTGCTCATTCTTGAAGAAATTCCAGAAGGGTCTGGCAGTAAAAGAAAGAAAAGTAGTTAGTCAAGGAGCATGTAATAATTGCCTTCTTTATATTTACTATGACTTAAGTTGTAATAACTTTTGTGAACGAGAACAAAGAACTGGGAACTGTAATATTGTTATTAAATCAATGGTATTGTACTATTATTATCATATTGTGTTATGTTTTTAAGTTACATTTCAAGTTAGTGAATGTTAAGTCAAAGGGTGAAATGATATTATTAGACCAGTTAACATTATTGGCAATTTTTAGAAAGTTCTGTCGAGGAAAGGGGTTATTTGATTGCGCGCCGTTTTTACGGAAGGCCCCCTCTTTCCTGGGAACGATCTGGTTGTCAGTATTGTGAGTCTATAATATTTATTCTCAAAAGGATTTAATATTGGATAGTGAGCACCAGTTCACTATAGCAAGTACATGGATTTGGGGGGCGTCACAGTATTGATGGTCGGAATTGAGTGTGGGAATGCTTTACTACACTCAACCATTAACCATTGTTTGGTATTGGTTGTGTTTACACTACTGAATTATTTGTACTTGATGGTGGTCATGTTCCATTATCTAGTAGTTATATAGGAGATTTTGATTATTGTTTTGGGTGTTTTTTTGAATGAAAGGTATCAATAATTATTATTTTACACAAACATTTTATATTGCTTGCATAGCAAATCATGCCTTGTTTAGTGCCTTGGTGTCCGAGTTCCTTTGGCGAGATTTAGAGTCCGAGGAATTTTTTAGTTGAGATGATAATTGTATTTTAAGTGGAGATAGTCCAAAGGAGGATGCAGTATGCTAGTGATTTCAATTACTTAATTTTCCTCTATGAGTTATTTTTTTTATGTTATGTTTACCCAGACTACATCTGCAATAGTAAAATCTCATGCAGAATGAATTTAGTCAAAGCTTTTGTTTTTTGGTATAATAAAATCTCATTTATTTTTTAATAACATTTTTTTCTTTTCTTTTTCCCGTTGTTGTTTGTTATTTTCTTGATTAATATTTGTTTACTACTTTATTTTGGAACTATTATACCTGGCTTCTTTGTTTTGGTCCGTAGCGCGTTGCTGAACAATGTAACTTGAGGTCTACCGTTTTCCTACTCAATAAGTGTGTAAAGAGAACATCCCAAATCTTATTTGCCTGATTTTCATTATCTACTAGTATTGAGTTTTTCGAGATTATGTTTAACATATGAAGGTAAAAAAAAAGGATGCTCCCTTTGCCCCCAAAAAGAAAAAAGTCGGGTCATTGTTGGATGGTTTTGGCACTGATTTTAGTATGCCTTGTGCTATCATGCATTAAGATTTATAGTCATATTTTCACTATGCATAACTTAGTTATGTTGTGATTTTCTATTTTCTAAGATTATTTCATTAACAACATTATATTGGATGTAAATTGAATTTAATTATTTCGTTTGCTGTTTAGATGATGTGAATCTCACAATTCACGATTTATATATTCTTGATACACATTTGATAATGTCAGAAAAAGCACTTGAATAGCAATTTGTCTTTTGTTATTTTTAAACCCAAAGTAAAAATAGGACTGGGCCAATAAATTATTAAAATTTGAGAAGCAATCTGTTTAAACTGTTGGAATTCGACGGTTGCAGTCTAATTAAGTCGATCCTGTTTAGTTTTTCTGCATCCTGAACATTGCTATTTTTTGGTTCTCCTCAATTGCTAATAAGTAATTGCTTGAGGATTTCTTTATTTGTATTGCTGACAAATGTCGTAGCTAACTAGCTTGGTTGTTTGAATTTTGGTTGCTTCCTATCTTTTTGCTTTTAAATCCTTTTCTTGATTGATTATTTATAAAAAATAAAATTATTTTTCTTGGTTTGAATATTTTAACATTTGCTCTATGGTACATTTTTTCACAGGTTTCACGATGGGAGATTGGTGCTTGAACACGAATGATTTGTCGAGTGAAAGTAAGTGGTAGTTGATTCTTCTAACTTATGTTGAACGTATCATTTATGTAACTATTTCTCTAACAATGAATTTATAGAAATACTTTGGAGATTATGCTTCTATTTTTGTGTTGAAAAGTAGGAGTATTAAGGTTTGGTTGCTATAAGGTATTAAGGTGTATAAGTTCTTAAGTGGCACTCCTGAACCCAATCCCACATTTAGAGAGTTCAAAGGGTTAAGTTGCATATAAGAGTTTGTGGTAGTTATTTACAAACTTTTTGGGCTTAGTCTTTGCTCTATGTAAATTGTGATAGGCCCCCTACACAAGTTGTAGTGCTAATATTCCAAATTTGGGTCAGTATATATGTTACATACATAGCCCAATGTGTGGTACTCGGCTCGCTGGAGCCAATATGGTTACGTGAGCCATGAGGTGGATCTTTTGTAGAATTAGACAACCGATGCTGTTTATCTATGCTGCATATTGGAGAATGTTGAGAAGGATCTTTGGAGATCTAGTGTACCATGACAAGATTTTAGTTTCTTTTTTTCAGTGTTCCACTTCATCATCACTAGATCATTCAATTTTGCAGATGGTTTTGAACGCCATGTTCTGCTGAAGAAGGATCGGAAAGCTATATGTCGGATGAAATGTAGTAGTCTACCAGCTGACATGTATGCACATCTACCAGTTGACTTGTATGCATATCTTCCCAATTTCAATTTCTGCTAATTGTTATAAAGCGTTGGAACACTCAAAAGTTTGGTTTTGACTTATTAGTCTGTCAAGTTTCTTCATATATATGAAGTATCTGATTTTGCAGTCGTTACTTACATTGACACGTAGCTGTTCCTTATTAATCCGTATCCCTGTTCTTTTTCTCTTTTTCTTTCCCCTGTTTTTGGAACTTAAACAAAGTTTTATGCTGGCTGGCATTACGTGCTTACGTCCATCTGTTGACACTCAGCAGTTCCTTCGATCTTCGTAATCCCTATTCCTGCCTATCGTTTTTATGTATTTGGAGCTTCCAAATTTTATTCTGGCTGGCATTATGTGTTTCGTTCATCTGTTGGAATATTTGATTTCATAGTCTCCATTAATGTAGGATTATGTCGGTCCCTGGTTAGACCATGTGCCATTTTAATTTGTAGTTGTAGGCTTGTTAGTTAGTTTGGCCTTTCTAAAATTGGCTAGCACATGTGATAGTACACCCACTATGTAGTTAACATATTTAGTTCATGTTTGTAGTCTCTATATAAGAGAATTGGTGTATTTTTTGTCCCTATGAATGAAAAGAATTTTAAGGGTGCTTTGTTTATTCCTTACTTCTCAACCTTCTTCTTCTCCAAGTTCTTCCCAAAACTCTAATTTCCTTGAAACCCCTAATCTCCATTGTTGCATAGTTTGATCTTAAAGTAGGTTTGAGCTTGCCAGATTATGAAACAAATCAAGTTACTTGAGCTTGGCTTATAGTACTAAGGCTACAAATGAACCGAACTCGAGTTGAGCTTAGCTCGGCTTGTCTAGTAAATGAGCCTTAAAATGTGTTTAAGTTTGCTGGTTTCACAAATGAAGTTGAGCTTGCTATGAGTCTGCTGAGTTTGAGACGCTCACAAGTTCGGCTTAGAGATATAATATTGTAAATATCATAAAATTTGAAAAAAATTACTCGAACTATCCTTGAAAAAGGAGTGTTACTTTTTCTGTTGACTCCCCCTGAATGGTAAGGTTTGTTTAGGACACACTTGCATATAATTTCTTTGATGGTCTTTTTTTGATATTAAACTATATAGACTAAATTTATTATTTATTATTGAAAAAAATTATGATGAATCCTTATTATTTGGAAGAAAAAGTCTACAAAAAAGTAATACTCCCTCCGTGCCATTTGAATGTCATGTTTGTGGCATGGAGTTTAAGGCATGTCGTCGACACATTTAGATATAATATTTTATATCACAAAAACTTTGTTAAAAAAAAGTTACTTCTAAATGTGCTTTTTGAATGCCTTAATACGTGCCACAACCATGGTTTTGAACCAAGACGTTCCAAGTGGAACAGAGGGAGTACTCTTGTTAACATAAATGAAATTTATGTCTAGTGATATAAAATGTTAACTAAATAAAATTTTAGAAATTTATGTTTAGTGACCTTGAATCTAGAGAAATTACATTGATGTAGTAAAAGTATGGTCAAATTGAACTACATCTTTTATATTCCACAAAGTATTCAATTCTAGCTAAATATTTGATATATATGTGTGTGTGTATGTTACTTATATGATAAGCATACATTTATTATTTAATAACGATGCAAAGAAGTTGTAAATTGTAATAGATATGAAGATATATGAAAACTATTGTAAACGAGCTCTATATGGTCATGAGCCTATCCAAGCTGAGAATTGTGATGTTCAAACTGGAATCATTTATCAAACAAGACCTAAATTTTAGTTGAAATTCTGACTAAGCAAACGAGCTCAAGCAAAGCTCTATCCTAGCCAAGTGCTGTGTTGTTCATGAGCAGCTTAGTTCTGAGCCTATCCGAGTTGAGAATTGTGATGTTCAAACTGGAATCATCAACGAGTCCTAAATATTAGTTGAAATTCAGACCAAGTGAACAAGCTCAAGCCAAGCTCTAACCTAGTCAAATCCCTTGCTGTTCATGAGCAGCTTAGTTCAATGTTACCCAATTTGCAGTACGTTATCTACATAATTCAGATGGGGTATCTGTTATACTTTTCGTCTGAAAAGTATTTTTTCAGTTTTATGGTTTGGAATCATGGTGCCATTATCTATCTATCTATCTATCTATCTATCTATCTATCTATATATATATTTTAGAATACTTGAATCATAGTAATTTACTAAAGTGGGTTCCAAAAAATAAAATGTGTGGTTGTTACGTTACTTGTTAATCGAGTTGTGCAATGCAATTTCCACTAAATCTGAAAGTTTTACAGGCCTCAAGACTGGAGCATATCTGACTTTCGACGAAAGACTGATGATTTTTACTTGGGACTACCTAAGTTATCTCTGTTCTTTGATCCTGAAGATGCTCATCAGCAGAAAGAATGCCGAATTTTCTTGAAATTCCTTCTCGACAACCACAAGGTGAAGATTTGTTGAAGTAGCTATATGCATTTTGTACTGCAAAAAGTTTAATTTTTGTCCTGCAAAGATTTGTAAATGTTTTCCCCTAAATATTGACCTAATCAGAATCATAACCAACTATTAGAAAAGAGAAAGATAGGTAGAAGTATAACTAGAATTATCTAATAACATTTTAAACCATAAATGCATATGTCAAAGTAATGAGGATAGTTTAACTGTTTCACTTGAAGCTTTGTTAAAAAAGCTGTGTATATATTGCACAGGAATGCAAATAGATATTAACGTTATCATTCATTTATTTTATACTTTCAAAGGTTGCTATTGGAAAAGTTGATTTATATGAGTTTTACATATATCCTCCGGCTGAAGACTCAAAATTTCTCGCTGAAGACTCAGAATTTCTCGTCGCATCTTTTCAGAGGAGAAATGCACATAAAGATCATGACAGTCAACAAAATTGCAGATCAGGTGACTCTTTTATCTTTCTCTGTGTTGTTGTGCTGCCTCTTTTCTCTCTTGAGTCTCTTCCTTCCTTTTTTGGGGTGGGGTTGGATGTGCGCATACTCATGTTCTCAGCTGTTGTGCCAGAGTTTATATTTGACCAATGTTACGCGGTACGAGGACAAATGTGGTTCGCTAAATTGCATATATGTAATTCCGATGGGGTATACTTAGTTGGTACGATAATTTGGATTGCAGTTCGGTGAATTCGCAAATATTTGTTTTTTCGGGTTAAATATATTTATATACACACAACGAATATAAATTTAAGATTATGCTAAAAAAGGTTTCAGTATGCAATATTATATTTTCTTTATATATTTAACATACAAAGAAATATAATGAGTATTTTGTAGATAAACGTCTTATAATTCATCTAAAAACAATTGAATTGAAAGAGGAAACTATAACAATACTTAATAAACATTCAAACTAAATTTTGATAACTTTATTTATTATATTAGGGGGAAAAAGGAAACTTAAGAGCTTCATCATAATATAAATATAAATATAAATAACTTAATTTATTGCAAACATTAAGGAAAATTAACATTATTTACGAGTTTCCAGAAGAATAAATGACCTAACACTTCTATGAAAGTGCAAGAATTTAGAAAAACGTGTCAATCCAAAAAAAAAGAAGGAAACAAGTTGCATGCCACACATTTTCTCTTTCTACGACGCGGTAATGTAAGAGTTTCAGACCTAAAAACTCTTCTTTTCTCTTTCTCATGTTTTGACTCCTCCGTTCTGAACGACAAAATCGCAAGGGCTAAATCGCTCCTTCGTCAATTGTGATTTAATCGATTGACAATTGACGGGTTACCAAGTGTGTTCTACTAATTCTAGGTTTTTTTGTTCGAGATCTGAAAGGGGTCGGCGGCTCGCCAAATTTGACAAATTGGTAGCTAGTTAACACTATATTGAACTATTTTTTCTCTCTGTTTTCTTCCAAGTAATCTTTTATTGGTCTATTTTATCAAAAGAAAATTATCAAGTAAAACATAAAATACATTCATATCAAAAGAAGGGGTTGAACCTTTACAAGAAAACAGGCTATATATAATAAGAAATAAAGATAGACCACCAAAAATTAAGCCCTTCTGACTCTGACATGTATCATCTAGTCTGTTGTGCTATACCTTCATGAACCCCAGGCTGTTGAAAAAAAAAATAAAAAAAAAAGTCTTATGCTCCCTTTAAGTCGGTTAAGCACTTCATAAAATTTTATAATCCATATCTTCATCGTATTCATTCAATGTGCTTCAGCGATCATTGGATACTTATGCAAGTCAATACATTTATATATTTATTTTTTTAGTAGATGTATAACTTTTGAAGTATATCATAGGCACAGAGATTAGGTATGCAAAAAAGGAGTGTAAAGTTGTGCAACGTAGCACAAAATGTGCAACCCCTTGCTTGCTTGGTAGGCTTCCGGCTGATATTAGGGAGTCAACTTACATGCTTGAGGACAAATGTTCACCTGATCATAAGTCAGTAGAGGTCATTGGTGATCATGAGGCTGACAATTCTCATATATCGGAACCTAATGCCATAGCAGAGAATAAACTTGTGGTGAAAAATTTCGCAAAGACAGATCCTAGTTATCTGAAAACCCTAGGACAAATTCATTCTGGCTGGATATTTGGTGCAGTTGCTGAACTTGTTGACAATTCAAGAGATGCTAAAGCAACAACGTAGGTGCAACTTATCTTATTAACGCCATGTTAAGCTCTTTAGTTTAGTTGTCCTGTTTTTTCTATACTTGTGTTTTTGTTGAACTTTTCACTTTTCTAATGGAATATGACCTGTTACAGATTGAAAATTTCTATTGAAATGATATATTCAAAACAAGCTGGAAAAGATATTCCTATGCTGTCAGTTATAGATGACGGTCATGGGATGACCCATCTGGAGATTTTGAGACTTATAACGTTTGGACACAAACAACCGGATGCTGATGACCCTAATAATATTGGAAGATTTGGTGTTGGATTTAAGGTAGCCTATAGTTATACACAGAAACAAACTTATATGTGGACTTGCTTTTTTCAGGCTTGCAAATTGTGGTTTCAGAAATAACGTACTATTTTCACAGTTTAATTTTAATGTGCAAATAATATGGTTTACTTTGTAAAAAGATTTTTTTTCATATTGTTGTCAAAATTAAGTTTTGTTGCGACTCTTGCTGTCTTGCAGTTGTGGAACATGTAGCTACTGTCAAATTATTCTTGTTTGTCTTTCTTGAGATGGTTTGCATAACTGATATATTGTAGTGTAACTATGGAGGAATATTACTGTTGAGTTGGATCCAATATGTCTACAGTATAAATAACAGAAACTTGGTATGAGAGGACTGTTATCATAATTTTCTTTTCTCGCTTCATTTTCTCATAGTATTTTTTCTTATTTTTCTTGGAATTATGTAATGTGAATGTAATGGATAGATCGGTCAGATTGCAACTCACAGTTTCAGTGGTCATCACAAATCGTTATCTTTAGGGTATATCACGTGTTGAAACTGTCCTCAAGTCCTGTGCAGCTTGTGGTCTTGACAACCCCCTTGTTAGAGTATTACTTGGTTCTTATGCTGATGATTTTGGGCATTGTTCTTGCAGACTGGAGCAATGAGACTCGGCAAGGATGCTTTGGTTCTTACCCAGACTGCTAACTCCAGATCGATTGCTTTTCTTTCACAGTCATTAAACGAGGGAAAAGATGTATGTGACTGCCATCAAGGACTTCTACTTTGAATATGTTCCATCAGAATATCCTTGCATTAAATTCAAATATTTTCTCCTTGTTCTTTTCTACTTCTTTTGCTGTAGAATTTGGAAGTTCCCATTGTAAGCTACAGTCTGCAAGGACAGATAATGGAAGTGGATACAGGTATCCAATCTAAGGCTTCAGCAAAGTACAACCTGAATGCTATTAAGGAATTTTCACCATTTAACAAGTATCTTATTGGTGAAAAAGAAGCATTGTTTAAGGAAAAAGGTAGAGGAACACAAATTTACATATGGAATTTGGATGAATGGGGATCAGATTATTGCCTGGATTGGGTCAATGGGATTAGTGGTGGCAGTTCCTTCCACAAAGGTGACATACTCATTCGCTCTCGTAGGTGCAGATCTCGTCCAGGCCAGATGGCTCGAAAGGTTGGCATCTTCATTTAGTTATTTATGTAAGAAAACATTGTATATTAGCATTGCCCTGTGTCTTTTTGATTTTCCAGGTGCAATTAGATTTTTCCCTTCGAGTTTATTTGGAGGTTATGTTCCTCGATCCACGGATGAAGGTTCATGTTCAAGGATCATTGGTAATTGATTTTACACATCTGTTTTATCCTTTGTGCCTCTATGGTGTTATCTTAAGTGAGTTTAAACAATTGTTAGTTTGATTATCTTTTTCAGGTTAATAGTCGACCGTTAGCTAAATCTCTTAATAAGACTGTTGTGGAATGTGGTAATATCAATGGAAAAGCAGTCCAACTCACTCTTGGTCGCTGTCAGTTAGAATGGGAGCAGGCAAACTGTGGAATATTTCTGTATTGGCATGGCCGTTTGATTGAGGTGATTTTTGACTTTATGTAGTATTATTCTGATAATTGCCATGTAAAGCACGACTGTAGAATGTAGTCCTCGTTTTTATTAAACTCATTTTTCGTTCGATATGTCGAGTGGACGCCAATGACTGAAAAATTTAATATTATTTTCTTTCAGTTCCTTTTCAGTCCTTCCCTTGGTTATATGAATTGTTTAGCCACATACTCCCTCCATCCTATAAAAGATGGCTCAAGTACAAAAATAAAAAAATAAAAAAATTGTCCCATAAAAGATTGCTGAAGTACATTAAAATCCTATACAATGAGTATTTTGTCCTCAAAAGTACTTAGATGGGGTCCGTTAATTTAGAGAAAGAAAAAGATTCAAGCCCAATTGATTTGTATTAGTTAAGATCACTAGGTTGAGCATAACACACTCGCTCATGGTTTTAGTTCTAGATTAAAGGTTTACAACTACAACTATTAGCTCTGAAAGGACATATAGGATTCTATGCACTGAAATTTGGAATTAGGTTGAGTGGGTCAAGGATGTATAAGTTACAGGATCTTGAAGCTGCAGATGTGTTGGATTGTCCGGTTTTGAAGTTAATCTATCATTTGAATCGCTGATTGTAGACTAGAGAAAGAATGAAATTGGCCTGAATTGATCAGATCTTTGAAATAATGTCATTGTATTTACATCTTTGCATTTATGAAACTATATTTTAGATATTCCTTTAATTTCTTGAACTTAGCGTCATACTAGTTCTCTCCTTACTGTTATTTAGTAATTCCTCGCAGGCATACAAGAGAGTTGGTGGCATGCTCCATAACGGAGACAAGAGTCATGGCATAATTGGTGTCATAGATGTTACTGATTTAATGGTACTTTTCTACATTGGACTAGTAATTATAGCATTCCTTTTGTGTATGCACTTTACATCATATCGGAAAACATGTTATGCATATATTAAAGAAGACTTCTTTACTTTGACTTTGTTAGAAAGGGACCATTTTTATTACCGTGATCCTTGAGTTTAAGATGTCTGTGCATAGGCAAGACTTATTGCTTTAGATTTTTTCAGCCATTTGTGGGAAACTTAAAATAGATCAGAGTATGTTTATATGAAGAATATAATGGGGAATTACACGTGGAGCATGCCTAGAATCTTCCCTATTCATGTTTAGGGCAGAATATACTTTTAGTTTATGTCATTTAGAGCAATACACAGCTGGCAATCTTTTTTCTACCTTTCTTTCTTATTCTTTCTAGTGAAGGGGTATACTTATATCAACGGCTTAGGTTGTTTATGTCCAGTTGTTATTCGAACAAGTTATCCTTCTAAAGTGACTGTATGACTATCTTGATCTAAATTAAATTTCAAAGTCTTGATAATGTTAATGGGACGTATTTTCCTTAAGTTTTCTTACTAGATTAGTCGAATATGATTTAGAGGGACTCTATTCATGACTTCTGCGGTAAGAATTAAGAAGTCAATATCTGAACACGATTTTCCTATACAAGTTAACATTGAAAATTATCAAAGCAAGTTGAAGAAGTCTTTTCATTGCTATGCTCAAGTATGTAATGAAAATTTAAGCTGATTTAATCACTTAATCCTTGGGACTTGGTATTAATTTTTTCCTCTGAAACATAACCTCCTGTTGACCAATGTTATGTATAAAATGGTATTACATACTATTAAAATATATGTATATACTTGAACTTATATGTTGAAAGGAAGATATTAATATGCGACTTCTTATATGTTGATTTTAATTGTTTCTCCCTGAGTCCATGTTGATCTTCATTTCTGAGTTGATATAGGTAGTAGTGTTATCATTTTGAGATCATAATATATGTCCTTTCATTTATGTTGGTTGGATGTAATATGGTTTTCAAAGGATGCCATTCAAATTATTTACAAAATTGAATATCTTTGGTATTCTACAATTAATTTTTGTTTACTCTTGCCCTGACCACAGAATGATGGTAATGGTGGTGTTTGGGTGCATAACAACAAACAATCGTTCCAGGACTGTGAAGTCTATGCTCAATTAGAAGAGTGGCTTGGTAAAAAAGTAGACGAGTACTTGGACAATAATTTTGATAAACTTCAAGTGGTAATTAACTCTCTCCACCTATTGTTGATTTGTATATTTCAGAGCTGTGATATTGAGTTTCCTCTTCCTTGTTTTGTGCTGTGTGAATATTTCATGTCATGCAAATAATAGCTTAGTTTGAGCTTTAACCAACAAATATTGGATGTTAACATGGCCTTCTTTTGAATACGGTAACTGTGAAGAGAAACAAAAGCAATATTATATTTGACAAATGTCAAAGGGAAAATTTATACTTTGAAGAATAATCATCATTACTATGTGGAAATTATTAATATGTATCATATATACACACATATCCTCTGTGTATCCATGTTGTGTCATGTTCATGTCCTGTGTTTGTATCTCTGCATCTTTGGGTATGGTCTAAAATAGAAGTAACATGAGGCTCAATGCCATGTCTGGTGACTTGTATGTATACCAGTCAAGGTAAGCGCCTCCTAAATGGGATTCAAACCTTTATGAAATGGTTGCCTTGATAACCATCAATGTCAAAGCCCAGAATTGACAAGGCACTTAAACCTAAGCACATACCTCAACTGAGACCCGATTGGGTGTTATAGCCCGACTATGAAGCACAAACACTTTTTGGAGGTCAACGTATCTGTATCATATTTGTATTGAATACCGACATTTCGTGGACAATTTGTCATACATATTGGAAACTTCAACTTTAGTGTTTTTTTAATCTTTTTCGATTTCGGATACTTCCGAGAATATTCTAGGGATACTTCCTGATACTCTAGGGGTATTTCCTGATACGTTATGATAGATGGTAGTATTTTAATTAAACTTAAACTTTTGAGTCGACCACTTGCTTACTATTATATAAACATAATTTATTTATTATCAACATCTATAAATATGTAAAATTTCATTTTGTTTATATGGGTGCATTTTGATGTGAGTTTGTTGATTATTGATTTCCTAATTTATATATGCATAATTTACTAATTTCCTTTTTTTTTCTTTTTTTTTTGGGGGTGGGGGGTGTTGGGGGTTTAGTATTCAGCTAAATATCATCTATATATTAGAAGGATCATATAAAGAGTCCAACTTCTTTGTTGATATGAGCATATATGTGTCTTTCTTAAATATGGCCATCTCTTAAATATGGTCATCTCTTAGAGTTGCATGTTATAATCTTGTTTGTTATTAACAAATGTTTATGGTACAAGTGTTCTATTAATAATTAAATTTATTTAAACAATTAATATTTACCAAAAATGTATTTAACTCAACATATTGTATCCTGTCTTTTAAGAAAATCGTATTGTGTCGAATTCGTGTCCCATGTCCATATCTGTGCTTCCTAGCCAGGTGGAACCCCGGGTAGTAACCTTGGTTTTCATCCAATATATGCACACCTATGCTTTATTTTGTGTCACCTATTATCCTTTTTGAAGTGAAATAGGATTATCTTTTTGGTTAATTGCTCCAACTATGATCTTATCTTCTACTTAGCTATAGCTCTTAAAACATGTATCCCTATGGGTATCAGATTTTTATGGAAATGGGCAATAATCATTGTATTATATTTATATTTTTTGTTTCCAGAGAAAGGGTACTTCTCTCTACAAACCTGATCATGAGTGGGTGCAGTGTGACAAGTGTAGAAAGTGGAGGATGTTGAGCTCTGATTTTGACAGCAAGACGTTACCTCAAGAATGGTAGTTATACATATTTCATCTATTCCTATTACAAAATGTAACAGACAGTTAATGTCACATTTGTTAGTTACACGCACGTTAAATTTTAGCATCCTACATTTTTGAAATTTTTGTTGATTATGTTAGTCTTATTAAGATGTTACTCGTTAAATACAATCTAACATTAAAAATTTGAAGGCATCTCAATGATGGTTACTACTTTCTTTATATATTCTTCTTGTGTTATTTCTTATTCTCATTTTGGGTGCGGGGTCTTTGTATTATACGAAATATCACACTATTGTAGTTTTAAGGTCAGTAAATGTGTGTGCAGATTATGTAACCTGAAACAGTTAATTAAGCTACTTTTTCAATTGGTCAAGTTAAGGTATGGGCAAATGATGAACAATTTCCACATAAATAATTTAATACTTTCTCTAAAATAAACATTTTAGTCCCACAGTTTTCTTTCTTTAACAATAGTACTACGTATTGCGTTTTAACGAGAACCCTTTGTTAATAGGTTCTGTTATATGAAGCCTTTCAGTGGGAGTTGTGAGATGCCTGAACAGAAAATTCAACGTGGAGTGATCACAGTATCTGCTAAGCGTTCTGGATTTGATCCAAAGGATAGTCCCATGAAACAGAAAGACGGCCCTCTTGGAAAAGTCAATGACATATCAGAAGGTAAGTTTTTAGAGTTCTGGTTTGCTTCATTCCAGGTTGGCAAAGCTCTCTTTGCCGATTGTCTAATAACTTTCTAGTGATTGCCATTCTATCTTTTATCTACCATGGGTACAGATTCATAATCAGCTTAAGCTAACCGGCAGGTTGCAAAATTTGCACTCTTTGAAATCTATCAATATCTTCACTCTTTCTTTTTTGAAAGCTTGATTAGGTGAAATTTCACTGTAATTATATATCACTGTTAGCTCTTAGTGCAATGTAAAATACTGATAACCGATGGTGTCAACTGGTTTATACAAAGAAAGAATGGTGCAATTAGAATGTGTGTCTTTCTTCTAATTGGTATGGAGAAATGAAATTGCTGCAGAAACAAAGTTACGTTTTTTCACTGGTGAAACACCTTTCAATTGTTACTGTTACATTGATACCTTGTCCTTGGTGCCTGAGACGCCCCCAAATCCGGGTTCCTTGAACCTCGGATCCAGTGCTCACGATCCAACATAACAAACATTCTAACTACCCAATAAAAATGCGGAATATAATTATTGGTAAAAACTTACAATCATCCCAGGTTTTCTAACCTTAATACATCGAAGTAATAACACAAAAGAGTTTACAGCATAGGTAAATTAAATAAACCGAGCATAAGTCAAACACGGACTATGTCTTTTTCCTTTATCGTCCTTGGCGTCTTGTACGAACTCGGACTTAACTGAAAATGGTTCACGATATAGCAAGGGTGAGCACAAATTGCTCAGCAAGTTAAAATAGACAATAAAGATATATCATGAATGAAAAGAATATAATTCCTTGGATTTCACAATATACAATAATTGTGAATAACTGTCAACAGTAATGCTGCTAGAAGATTAACTGAACAACTGATAATCTTAACAATATTAATTTCAAGAGCGATATCAATAATGATGACTTCAAATAACACTTGCACGATTGAATAACTTTAAGAATTGATATTCGAAATCAATGGTAAAGAGTATTTACTGCTGAGTTGGTCACTATAGACCCTGAACATGGTTGAGGGCTTAACCAGGCGTTTCACCTAGAGCACCTCATAAGAAACTTACCCAGGTCTTAACTGAGCATCTCGGAGTAGTGCAACAGCTAATGCTACTGTAAACACTCAGGAGTAGTGTAACAGCTAATGCTACTGTAAACACTCAGGTGGATACGCGAGGTGGCCAAACCTCTTGTACCCAATGTATATGCATAACATTAACTATCTTGTGTGCGCGCTAAGTCGAATAAATCGACATCAAAACCCCTTTTTATAAGGGTTGTTCTACTCAGTCTGATTATAAGAGTCCGTACCATCAACGGTTTGGACAGCTGCAACAATATTCAATCAAATGAATTTAAATATACAAATGTCTAGCCGAAACAATTGGCGTAGACTACACTTTTAGATAATCCTTCTGATCTCATGCATAAGACTAGCCGAACTAGTGGCATAGCTTTCTATTCAACAGTTTCAGGAATAAAGAACTTCAAGTAATAGATGTTCGATAATGAACAGAAATGCAAATGCACTATGTGCGAATACCAATAATCGTCAATGAGGTGGCTAATTAAAAATAATTAAACCACCAGTATACTCGAATAATTTAGAGTTTATAAAGAATTGTACGATTTAAAGTACAAGGTTAAGAACGAACTATAAAGAAATCGACTATTTAGGTTTGGAGAACTGGTCGTAATATCACAATATAACCTGCTCGAATATACAATGAGTAGGATTAAAGAAACTAGCAAACAATTCATGAATTCAAAACTCATGCTTCAATACTTGGTCTAACCGAACAATGGTATAGACCCATACTTATGATGCAATTTATACAAAATAAAGCTATTGGGTTCAAGCGATTCAAGAATCTGACAATATCTCAATTTCACATACGTGCGGCAAGGCATAAATTTAGAATGTGTAGAATCACAAGAAGTAGTTCAAATAGGGAACTTGTGTTAATAATAGGATACTTACTCAGTAATGAAAGGAGTATGATAAGAAACATGTACAATGATAATACTTGCTTGAATAAAAATGAGTATGGTTAAGGAATTTGCATTATAAAAGTAAATACAAGATTCGGTTCAAGGAAACTTGCAATAAAGTAAAGTTTCGGTATAAGGAACTTGCACAATAACAATTGAGTTAAGATACTTGCACAATAACGATTGAGTTAAGATAATTGTATAACTTACGGATCCAATTCATGATGTAATTGTAAAGAATAGAACAGTTGCTCAATAATGGATTGAGTTAAAAGCTTGCATAAACGGAATCCATCTCATAAAGTAAATGAAAAGGATAGGACACTTGCCTTGGTCGTTGACTACTGCTACGCAATTTAATATGACTTCTTTTGAAAGACCTATCAGTTGTAAGATTGCTCTTTCAATTAGCATCGCATATTATACCTCATAACAGTACTAATATTTAAGCACATAACCAAATATTAGATAGCACCATACACATTCATAATTCTAAAATTAGCACACATCGAGTCTTTAACAGTGTTCAATATAGTATACCGAGTGATTTCCCACGAACAACCAACAAACTAGTTTCCGTCTCGTCTACACTGTTTTCACAGTGAGTTAGATCGGTTGCTAGTTCGTATATACCTCCGCTCCCTAAAGGAATTGTTTAGCCCAGCTACTATACGTCAACTATTAAAGAGCACGACTGTACCATTACTTTATCATAAACCTTATGACTTAACACTAAGTCTTTCATTTTATAAGTTCTTATTTATAATCCATTAAGCTTGAATACCTAATCCAGCAAGTTGGATTATTTAAACATACCAATCTAGCAACCTGGATTTAAACTAACATCTAATCCAGCAACCTGGATTCGAACTATCCTACAATCCAGCAACCTGGATTCACTAAGTCAGTAAACCATATTCATTAATTCAGTAAACCATATTTACCAATTCAGTAAACCATATTTACCAATTCAGCAAGCCAGATACTACAATCCAGCAAGCTGGATTCAACTGTAAATTCCTATTTTAATTGACATTTAACAGTCGGTTAAATGTTTAAAGCTTGACTTGACTATGTATTGAGAGCCTCTCACTCCATATAATTGATTAAGGTTAATTATATAACCCCTTTATATCAAGTCCCTTTATATCTGTCTTCGATTGATACTTAACATTTAGTTAAGTCTTAAATCTTATCTTTACATCACGCTCGATGTATAATTATCGTTAACATTAATAAGGTTAACATTCGTCTCATCCTTCTTCAAGGTTCTCTTTTGATCGACACTTAACGTTTGGTTAAGTTATCGTAGTCGTCGTTACATCATATTAGAAGTATTATATGTGTTAACAATATTTAGTTAACAATCATATTATCCTTCTTCATGTTTTCCTTTTCATTGACACTTAACGTCCGGTTAAGTAATCTTAGTCTGAAGTTACATTATATCAATGTATTATCTTCATTAAGGTTAATTAAATAACTCTCCCATCTTTCCTTTAGGCAACTTCTTTTAATGCCTACTTAACACTTTAGTTAAGTTCTTATACTCTTGTATTAACATCCTTTACAGGTCTATTAGGTTAATTGAACAGTTACACCAACATTCAAGTCATCATTTAGTTTCATAGTATACCCTCAAGGTATTTCTTTCACTTAATACTTAACATGTAGTTAAGTCCTTATCAAATGTCTCCACATCATTTTTAGATGTATATTAGATTAATAAGAAAAAATATTTAATCAATCTTTCGCTTAACTTCTTCCATTTATACTTAACAGGTAGTTAAGTATTTAAACTTTTAAAATATAACCCATTATGGTTAATCTTTACCTTACTATTCAAGATTTACACTTTATAATACTTAGAATGGTAATTAGTAGGTTTAGAACGCTTTACGATTCATAAAACGCAAACCCAACACCTTTCGTTCGCATCCGGTTGAGCAACATCTTCAAAAATGCCCATTTTGACCTTTTCCCAAAATCTCAAATTTTGGTTTTTATTACATAAAATTATAGTACTATCATTAAGCTTTCCAAAACATCTTGAATTTTCAAATTTGGACTTCGTATGCAAAAGTTATGCTCGTTTTAGTTTTGGATGTCAGAATCGCGTCGCCCAGCCAAAGTCAGCTCGGCGGCGACACGCCCGCGCGCCCCACGGCTGCGCCCGCCCGCGCGCGCGCGCGCGCCCGCCTGCGCCACACGCCCGCGCCCATCCGCGCCCCGCACGCCGCGCGCCCAGCGCGCCACACGCCCGCGCCCAGCGCGCCCCCGTCCGCGCGCGCCCCGCGGCCCAGCAGCAGCCCATCAGCAGCTCGCGATTTCCAGACCCCATCTCCTTCCAATTTTCATATTTTGAGTTTTACACCTCCAAATAAAGTGATTCCAAGTTCTATGAACTCCCAACTCATAATATTACAACATATTAAATTTATATAATTTTTTCATTAATACCCACTATGCGGATCTAAGGATCAAAGAGGAAAATGACGTTTTTGGAGTTTTATGAAATTATTTCTCAAATCCAAGCTTAACAACCCATTAAACCTCTAGATCCAACCATGAATCATCATAAATAATGCAAATCTAACAATATTAAGTCTAATCGCATTAACCCATACCAAGATTCAAGTTAAAAATACAAATAAATGTATAAATTTTTGGGTTTTACCTTTGCTTGGATTTTCCTTCTCCTTCGTCTAAGCTTGATTACGGGACTTGAAACTTTGTACAAAATGACTCCCTTGCCGTGAGCCCCTCTCCTTTTCTCTCCCAAAATATTAGTTAGAAAGAAGAATGGTAGATGAGAGAGGAGGAAATGGATTTTAATTTTCTCTCTCAATCTTACAAAATGGAAATAATAAATGACTATAATGAATTAAGACTTGCAAGTATACTAGATCTTACATATAGATATACTAACTATATCTATATATTTTGGCATCATGAAGCTAGTCTTAGTAGGCTTGATTATAGGGTGGCTAATGTGACATCTTAGGGTCTAGGCTATCATTTCAAGTACTCACCACAACCAAGACAAGATACTAATTAATTACATCAATATTTTGCACTCAAGTGGGCTCTCCCCCCTCTCTATATTCGGCAGCCCCCATGGGGCTTTTGTCCCATTTTTTTTCTTTTTCTTTTAATGCTTTAATAGCTTAATTAAGTTGGTTAGGATATTTTCCAAGTGGGTCACTAATTGGGCTTTAATTAATCTCCTTTTGGGCTCATTTTTAATAAGTTTGGCTACTAGTTTTCTAAATATTTTTAATCCATGCTTGGTTACTAATAAAATAAGTGTTGGGCTAATTTAATTAGTCCACACATTAATTATCCAAGTCCACAATTAAATAAATGAGTGAGCTTGGTTACTAAATTAATTAAGCTAGTCCATTAGTTTTCTTTACTAATTGGACTATAAAGATAAATTATACATATATCACATAGTCTTTATTAATTAATACCCATATTAATTAATGTACAAAATTTATTCACTAACTATATTCACTTTAATCCAATATTTAATTAACTAACTATCTTACCAATTGTTTAATATTAATATTCTTAGGTTAGTCCACTAATTTAAATAACTATTAGTGGGCTATACATAACTAACAATTAGTCACATATATTATCTACATAAGTAATAACATATTTATCATCATTGATAAATAATTATCATTCACATTGAACCACATGTTGTACAGACATGCATTCAAGTATAACCAATACCTATAATTAATATTCAATTTCCTTAAGAAAATAAATTCTTATTATTCATAATACGCACATACATCCATTTAAAATACAATTATAACCATAATTGTATTAATCATTAAAATCCATAATCATAGATCAAATTAGGTTTTGATCATTCCTTTATCTTTATCTCATTTACCATATTTAGTCAATTTAAAATAAATTGACTAATCCCGCAAATTCATATCATAAAGTAATCATAGTAATATTAATAATATTAATAATCATTTCTTAAAATATACATTTATCCTTTAAATAATATAGTAATTATATTTTTTGTAAATAATCATATATCTTTAATATAAAAATTCACTTATTAACAGAATATAATTTATTATTATCAACTATTTCTTTAATAAGAAATTTACTTGAAACTATATATGAAATAAATATATGTACATATACATATCACTTATTCACATTTATTTTCTTGCATACATTCCCATGCTTGGTTTAATATATAATAAAAATAATTTTATTATATAAAAAAAAAATTCATACGCAAAATTTCTTATTTTAATATATCGAAAATCTTGGGTTATTACATTCACCCTCCCTTCTAAGGATTCCGTCCCCGGAATCACCGTTCAACACTTACACCCATGAAGGTAAATATTATACACATTTATATCATAAGTAGATCCCGATCTGATCCGGTCGAATCGATCTTTAACTATTCAGTGTAAAGCTTGTCTTTTTTGATTATACGGAATTTGATTTCTAATAGAACTCAAATTCCTCCTTCAAAATACGTTAATAAAACGATTTATTATTAAACTTATATATTATTCACGTTATTCTATCTTTAAATTCTCAAATTGGCCTTAAACAATACAAATATTTTTCTATATCCGACTCCAAATTCTTAAATTTCGTCAAAACCATACCCATAGTTAACTCGTGTAACAATCAGTAACACTGCATTAATAGGGCACTGCCCAAAAATACCTCATAACCATAATCATAATCATTGACCTAATTGTGGCTGACATATTACCTTTCTGAGCACAATACTACTACCATTTAGCTATCTCACTGCAACAACAAAAGTTGAGATAACTATTACATAATCCATATATTCCAAGAGGTGGGACTTTACTAGCACTTATACGAAAAGTTGCGATTAGCATGCATCCGTACCGATACGCTAACAAACTAAGCATATAGTTAATACATACATACTACCGAAGCGTGTTACTCTTCCACAATGACGCAACACTCCTCAACTTCTTCGCAATTATTTGTTGTCGACTTGATTGGTCGAGTTTGACTTTCTTCCGACTACCTTCTTCTTCTTAGGGCAGTTCTTGATTTGGTGATCCTGTGCTCCGCATTGGAAACACCCACCCTTCTTCTGTTTAGGGCACTGAGGAGACATATGTCCTTCTTGATTACAATTGTAGCATACTCTTTTTTCCTTTTTAAACACCACTCCAGCATGTTTCTTACCACAGTTAATGCAGGCAACAGCCTTTTTCTTTCGTGGTTGACTAACTTCTGGTTCATACTTGTCGTCTTTCCATTTCCTTTTGAAGTTCCTGCTGCTGTCACTGTTGTCCTCTTCAGTTTGGACGTTCTTTTGGTTAGCCTCTTCTTCTTTTGTTGAAACGATTGTTGTTTCGGCTTGATCGGTTTCCCTGCCAGACTTTTTCCTACCCGCATTGATGCCTTCTTCCGTATGCTTTTAGAACCAGTTTCACCAGTTGTTGAAAGGGATCTTGGTTTAGTCCCCTAGGTTCGTCCTTGACTTCTTCCACCGCTTGTTGAGCTTTCTTATTGCGTCGAGGCGGCATCCTATAAAACAAATAACCACAAAATGGCTTAATTCTCTTTAACTAATCGCAAGTCAAAGTTATAATTACTCTACTTTTACTACTACACCACTCTACCCATACTACTGTTCATCAAATCTACCACACAATATGAGTTCAGGACTTACAACGATCATATGGATCTAAGAACTTATCCTAGTCAGACCAAAGTCATCCATTCGCTGAGGGGTCCCCACCATACGATTGCGAAGAGTCCCGAACTTACCATAAGTGTGAGTTTTAAGAACACACGCATCTAACCTCAACATTCTATATTTATCCGATATCTTATGAGAAAAGAATCACCTTCTCGCCATAAATTCATCGAACAACGTGACATAGATTTTTATTGATTATCAAGATAGAAACTAAGTGTATGGTTTCCCAGCCCATGCAAGGAATGGTACAACTCAACGCTAAGAAGAATCCTCAGTAGAAATCTACAACCTTACACTTCCTAAATCTTTTAACAGATCATTTGCTATCCCAAGATTTCCCTATGATCACTCGGTGATCTCATTCTATAATTAATTTCATTATCAATCAGGTTACACATGATCGTGCTACATCGTTATCAATCTTTAAAAATGATTCACTACTCATAAACACATTTCCTAAATACTTTATATGTTTCTTTTTGCACCACAATTAGCATTATGCTATCCCATCACATACAATTTCCCATTTACCTTAGGGATTACTACATACCACCTACCCCAAAAGTTGGAATTTACAAAAGTCATTCCCTTGGCTAACAAAAGCTGAGACTACTAGTCTCTCTTACCCCAGAGTACGAACACCTTAAACATCCATCAGTCCATTTCCTTCAGACATTCTACAACAACAACAGAACTTATTATCAACTCGTGAGTGAAATCTATAAATCACATAGCCCATAAAATCCTATACGGGATGAATTTTCTCAATTCACCTCTTAAACTCTATATGAGTTTTCTTAACTTCTCTACGGTTATAAACCTAAGGTTTTCCCCCCAACCTAAGGTTTTATAACCTACAGCTCTGATACCAACCTGAGACGCCCCCAAATCCGGGTTCCTTGAACCTCGGATCCAGTGCTCACGATCCAACATAACAAACATTCTAACTACCCAATAAAAATGCGGAATATAATTATTGGTAAAAACTTACAATCATCCCAGGTTTTCTAACCTTAATACATCGAAGTAATAACACAAAAGAGTTTACAGCATAGGTAAATTAAATAAACCGAGCATAAGTCAAACACGGACTATGTCTTTTTCCTTTATCGTCCTTGGCGTCTTGTACGAACTCGGACTTAACTGAAAATGGTTCACGATATAGCAAGGGTGAGCACAAATTGCTCAGCAAGTTAAAATAGACAATAAAGATATATCATGAATGAAAAGAATATAATTCCTTGGATTTCACAATATACAATAATTGTGAATAACTGTCAACAGTAATGCTGCTAGAAGATTAACTGAACAACTGATAATCTTAACAATATTAATTTCAAGAGCGATATCAATAATGATGACTTCAAATAACACTTGCACGATTGAATAACTTTAAGAATTGATATTCGAAATCAATGGTAAAGAGTATTTACTGCTGAGTTGGTCACTATAGACCCTGAACATGGTTGAGGGCTTAACCAGGCGTTTCACCTAGAGCACCTCATAAGAAACTTACCCAGGTCTTAACTGAGCATCTCGGAGTAGTGCAACAGCTAATGCTACTGTAAACACTCAGGAGTAGTGTAACAGCTAATGCTACTGTAAACACTCAGGTGGATACGCGAGGTGGCCAAACCTCTTGTACCCAATGTATATGCATAACATTAACTATCTTGTGTGCGCGCTAAGTCGAATAAATCGACATCAAAACCCCTTTTTATAAGGGTTGTTCTACTCAGTCTGATTATAAGAGTCCGTACCATCAACGGTTTGGACAGCTGCAACAATATTCAATCAAATGAATTTAAATATACAAATGTCTAGCCGAAACAATTGGCGTAGACTACACTTTTAGATAATCCTTCTGATCTCATGCATAAGACTAGCCGAACTAGTGGCATAGCTTTCTATTCCAACAGTTCAGGAATAAAGAACTTCAAGTAATAGATGTTCGATAATGAACAGAAATGCAAATGCACTATGTGCGAATACCAATAATCGTCAATGAGGTGGCTAATTAAAAATAATTAAACCACCAGTATACTCGAATAATTTAGAGTTTATAAAGAATTGTACGATTTAAAGTACAAGGTTAAGAACGAACTATAAAGAAATCGACTATTTAGGTTTGGAGAACTGGTCGTAATATCACAATATAACCTGCTCGAATATACAATGAGTAGGATTAAAGAAACTAGCAAACAATTCATGAATTCAAAACTCATGCTTCAATACTTGGTCTAACCGAACAATGGTATAGACCCATACTTATGATGCAATTTATACAAAATAAAGCTATTGGGTTCAAGCGATTCAAGAATCTGACAATATCTCAATTTCACATACGTGCGGCAAGGCATAAATTTAGAATGTGTAGAATCACAAGAAGTAGTTCAAATAGGGAACTTGTGTTAATAATAGGATACTTACTCAGTAATGAAAGGAGTATGATAAGAAACATGTACAATGATAATACTTGCTTGAATAAAAATGAGTATGGTTAAGGAATTTGCATTATAAAAGTAAATACAAGATTCGGTTCAAGGAAACTTGCAATAAAGTAAAGTTTCGGTATAAGGAACTTGCACAATAACAATTGAGTTAAGATACTTGCACAATAACGATTGAGTTAAGATAATTGTATAACTTACGGATCCAATTCATGATGTAATTGTAAAGAATAGAACAGTTGCTCAATAATGGATTGAGTTAAAAGCTTGCATAAACGGAATCCATCTCATAAAGTAAATGAAAAGGATAGGACACTTGCCTTGGTCGTTGACTACTGCTACGCAATTTAATATGACTTCTTTTGAAAGACCTATCAGTTGTAAGATTGCTCTTTCAATTAGCATCGCATATTATACCTCATAACAGTACTAATATTTAAGCACATAACCAAATATTAGATAGCACCATACACATTCATAATTCTAAAATTAGCACACATCGAGTCTTTAACAGTGTTCAATATAGTATACCGAGTGATTTCCCACGAACAACCAACAAACTAGTTTCCGTCTCGTCTACACTGTTTTCACAGTGAGTTAGATCGGTTGCTAGTTCGTATATACCTCCGCTCCCTAAAGGAATTGTTTAGCCCAGCTACTATACGTCAACTATTAAAGAGCACGACTGTACCATTACTTTATCATAAACCTTATGACTTAACACTAAGTCTTTCATTTTATAAGTTCTTATTTATAATCCATTAAGCTTGAATACCTAATCCAGCAAGTTGGATTATTTAAACATACCAATCTAGCAACCTGGATTTAAACTAACATCTAATCCAGCAACCTGGATTCGAACTATCCTACAATCCAGCAACCTGGATTCACTAAGTCAGTAAACCATATTCATTAATTCAGTAAACCATATTTACCAATTCAGTAAACCATATTTACCAATTCAGCAAGCCAGATACTACAATCCAGCAAGCTGGATTCAACTGTAAATTCCTATTTTAATTGACATTTAACAGTCGGTTAAATGTTTAAAGCTTGACTTGACTATGTATTGAGAGCCTCTCACTCCATATAATTGATTAAGGTTAATTATATAACCCCTTTATATCAAGTCCCTTTATATCTGTCTTCGATTGATACTTAACATTTAGTTAAGTCTTAAATCTTATCTTTACATCACGCTCGATGTATAATTATCGTTAACATTAATAAGGTTAACATTCGTCTCATCCTTCTTCAAGGTTCTCTTTTGATCGACACTTAACGTTTGGTTAAGTTATCGTAGTCGTCGTTACATCATATTAGAAGTATTATATGTGTTAACAATATTTAGTTAACAATCATATTATCCTTCTTCATGTTTTCCTTTTCATTGACACTTAACGTCCGGTTAAGTAATCTTAGTCTGAAGTTACATTATATCAATGTATTATCTTCATTAAGGTTAATTAAATAACTCTCCCATCTTTCCTTTAGGCAACTTCTTTTAATGCCTACTTAACACTTTAGTTAAGTTCTTATACTCTTGTATTAACATCCTTTACAGGTCTATTAGGTTAATTGAACAGTTACACCAACATTCAAGTCATCATTTAGTTTTCATAGTATACCCTCAAGGTATTTCTTTCACTTAATACTTAACATGTAGTTAAGTCCTTATCAAATGTCTCCACATCATTTTTAGATGTATATTAGATTAATAAGAAAAAATATTTAATCAATCTTTCGCTTAACTTCTTCCATTTATACTTAACAGGTAGTTAAGTATTTAAACTTTTAAAATATAACCCATTATGGTTAATCTTTACCTTACTATTCAAGATTTACACTTTATAATACTTAGAATGGTAATTAGTAGGTTTAGAACGCTTTACGATTCATAAAACGCAAACCCAACACCTTTCGTTCGCATCCGGTTGAGCAACATCTTCAAAAATGCCCATTTTGACCTTTTCCCAAAATCTCAAATTTTGGTTTTTATTACATAAAATTATAGTACTATCATTAAGCTTTCCAAAACATCTTGAATTTTCAAATTTGGACTTCGTATGCAAAAGTTATGCTCGTTTTAGTTTTGGATGTCAGAATCGCGTCGCCCAGCCAAAGTCAGCTCGGCGGCGACACGCCCGCGCGCCCCACGGCTGCGCCCGCCCGCGGCGCGCCCGCCTGCGCCACACGCCCGCGCCCATCCGCGCCCCGCACGCCGCCGCGCGCCCAGCGCGCCACACGCCCGCGCCCAGCGCGCCCCCGTCCGCGCGCGCCCCCGCGGCCCCAGCAGCAGCCCATCAGCAGCTCGCGATTTCCAGACCCCATCTCCTTCCAATTTTCATATTTTGAGTTTTACACCTCCAAATAAAGTGATTCCAAGTTCTATGAACTCCCAACTCATAATATTACAACATATTAAATTTATATAATTTTTCATTAATACCCACTATGCGGATCTAAGGATCAAAGAGGAAAATGACGTTTTTGGAGTTTTATGAAATTATTTCTCAAATCCAAGCTTAACAACCCATTAAACCTCTAGATCCAACCATGAATCATCATAAATAATGCAAATCTAACAATATTAAGTCTAATCGCATTAACCCATACCAAGATTCAAGTTAAAAATACAAATAAATGTATAAATTTTTGGGTTTTACCTTTGCTTGGATTTTCCTTCTCCTTCGTCTAAGCTTGATTACGGGACTTGAAACTTTGTACAAAATGACTCCCTTGCCGTGAGCCCCTCTCCTTTTCTCTCCCAAAATATTAGTTAGAAAGAAGAATGGTAGATGAGAGAGGAGGAAATGGATTTTAATTTTCTCTCTCAATCTTACAAAATGGAAATAATAAATGACTATAATGAATTAAGACTTGCAAGTATACTAGATCTTACATATAGATATACTAACTATATCTATATATTTTGGCATCATGAAGCTAGTCTTAGTAGGCTTGATTATAGGGTGGCTAATGTGACATCTTAGGGTCTAGGCTATCATTTCAAGTACTCACCACAACCAAGACAAGATACTAATTAATTACATCAATATTTTGCACTCAAGTGGGCTCTCCCCCCTCTCTATATTCGGCAGCCCCCATGGGGCTTTTGTCCCATTTTTTTTCTTTTTCTTTTAATGCTTTAATAGCTTAATTAAGTTGGTTAGGATATTTTCCAAGTGGGTCACTAATTGGGCTTTAATTAATCTCCTTTTGGGCTCATTTTTTAATAAGTTTGGCTACTAGTTTTCTAAATATTTTTAATCCATGCTTGGTTACTAATAAAATAAGTGTTGGGCTAATTTAATTAGTCCACACATTAATTATCCAAGTCCACAATTAAATAAATGAGTGAGCTTGGTTACTAAATTAATTAAGCTAGTCCATTAGTTTTCTTTACTAATTGGACTATAAAGATAAATTATACATATATCACATAGTCTTTATTAATTAATACCCATATTAATTAATGTACAAAATTTATTCACTAACTATATTCACTTTAATCCAATATTTAATTAACTAACTATCTTACCAATTGTTTAATATTAATATTCTTAGGTTAGTCCACTAATTTAAATAACTATTAGTGGGCTATACATAACTAACAATTAGTCACATATATTATCTACATAAGTAATAACATATTTATCATCATTGATAAATAATTATCATTCACATTGAACCACATGTTGTACAGACATGCATTCAAGTATAAACCAATACCTATAATTAATATTCAATTTCCTTAAGAAAATAAATTCTTATTATTCATAATACGCACATACATCCATTTAAAATACAATTATAACCATAATTGTATTAATCATTAAAATCCATAATCATAGATCAAATTAGGTTTTGATCATTCCTTTATCTTTATCTCATTTACCATATTTAGTCAATTTAAAATAAATTGACTAATCCCGCAAATTCATATCATAAAGTAATCATAGTAATATTAATAATATTAATAATCATTTCTTAAAATATACATTTATCCTTTAAATAATATAGTAATTATATTTTTGTAAATAATCATATATCTTTAATATAAAAATTCACTTATTAACAGAATATAATTTATTATTATCAACTATTTCTTTAATAAGAAATTTACTTGAAACTATATATGAAATAAATATATGTACATATACATATCACTTATTCACATTTATTTTCTTGCATACATTCCCATGCTTGGTTTAATATATAATAAAAATAATTTTATTATATAAAAAAAAAATTCATACGCAAAATTTCTTATTTTAATATATCGAAAATCTTGGGTTATTACAGTGCCCAACACATGTAATGTTTTCTTCTTCTTTTTGTGGCATGTTTGAGGTTAAAGTGTGTTTTTCAAGGAAAATTGTATTTCCAAATTTACTAGTTTTTTTGACCGGCAGACACCTGGTACCTTGGCATTGTCATGTATCCCGTGGGTGTGCTTCTTGTCATAGTTAAGGTGAAAATTTTATGAATATGTATCATGTCACACAATGTCTCAAAAAATAGAAAAAGAAAAGGATATGAGGAATAATGAGATATTAGCCAACCATTGCGCAAGACATTCCTATGCACTTTGTATGCTAGCTGAGCAAATACTCTTATGTCCTGTTTGCAAAAGCTGCCTGAAGTCCCTGAAGGATGTTGTGTGTGTGAAGCAACAAGGATAAAATCTGGTCTGCTTTGAAAGACATCCTACTATATTTCTGAGATATTATGCTTTGTTTGTGATATGTAGGGAGTAGCGATGATGATTCAAGTCAGACTGTAGAAGATGATGTCAACCCTCCATCCTTGAAAAGGCTTAGGAAGGGACCTGCAACAAGGAGCTGTAAAAAGCGGAAGTGAAAGTGTACTTGTTGTCCTATAACTGTGCTGTTTGTTCACAACACACTGCTGTGTAGATAATGTAAAGTGAAATGACACTTTTTTGTTACTTTTTCTCTCTTATTTGTGTCTATAATTAGGATGGAAACTATAGTCTGGCTTTAGATAACACCTTGTTGCTTCATTGATGTAAATCTTCACGGAGCTTTATTGATGTAAATCTTCTTAGAAATATGGTGAAAGACTACCTATCTATGGGAGAGGGAGACGACCACTTGCGTCTGTGACAATGGCTCGCATGGTTTAAGGTCAGGCAATGTATAGCACTCACTTCATACTAGATAGAGATCTCAACTCTAAATCAGTGTTCCGAATCTCTGTGTATTCAACAAAGTGTTTATCTTTGTGGTCATGTAAGTTACAATTTTGAGTTGTGCGCCCTTGTTAAGAAATGATGTTATTTCCAAACCCCGCACATGATTTGGGGGTGGATTTACACTCCACTGAACTGCCCAGAAAAAGAGAGGGAATTGATATCAAGTCATGTATTGCGATAAATTTATGTCGATTTGTAATTGCAAAACTTATCAATACATGATAAGAATTATAGAAGGGTTTTATTTATTATATATTTTTTTAAAAAAGTTACTACTGCTATTTATTTACGTAATTGACAATCAAATTGTTGACGTAATCTTTCACAATATATATTATTTTTTATTGATATTTTTTTTCACATAGACGTGAAGTTTATTCACTATTTATTTACTACATTTGGAAATATCATATAATGAGCACATGAATATTTTTTCGGAAAGAAATTGCTGACAATTTAAGGATTAAAGATGCTAATAACCCCACTTTACTTTTTACACCCAAGTAAAACTAATGTGTACCACTATCAAATATCCTTATGTTAAGAAATAAAGAATAAACTCGTGCTTACATTAGTTGATCGTTAGTCAAGTGTAAATCATGTATTTTATTCTTAATAAGTCAAATTGTATTTTAATAAAAATATACTAAAAATATCATTTTAACTAATTACAATAATGTGATATTTTTAAAAAATATCATTTTATAGTTGTTAATGGTGATAAAAAAAAAAAATTTTGTTGTCAAATATTGTTTGAGTAAATTAAATTCGTTTTGTGAATACCATTTTCTATTAGTTATGAGTAATAATTATAACTTGTCAAATATCATTATATATTCTATAAATACCAGTATAAATAACAAAAAAATATATAATATAATTTTACTAATTTTAGAAAGAAAATGTCACTTTAATGAGTGTGAGCATATCCATTCTAACGATGACGACACTATTGTTAATTTAATTACCATAAAAATAAAATGAAAAAACACTAGTGTTAATTTTAATGTGGCACCGGAGCAAAGTGGGTGTGAAGTGGAGAGGACTGAAGAGAGAAGGAGAAGGTGGATTATTTTGTCTTTTCTCAAGTCATTTTTGTTTATATATTAACTCATTAAATTTATATTTTTATTATATCTTAAAAAATTTAGTAGTTTTAACCTCATCATAATTGAAATTATAATTCATAACTCATTGAAGTGACACTGATTTTTTTAATTCATTACAATGACATTTGTATGTATTATTTATTTATTTATATTGCTAACTCATGAAAATAATGATTACATTTTACATTAAATGATAATTATTTGACTCATCAAAAAAAGGTTAAAAATTAAACTAAAAATAAATGATTCATAGTTGATCCACCAACGAAATTATGGCATGACACCTTGTTTCTTTTTTTTTTCTTTTTTTTAAGAGCCCTGGTCAAGAAAAATAATATCATTAAGAATGAATTAAAATTACAAAGATAACAGAGTAGAGGGTAAAACTCCTCTATCCAATAATAAAATCTGAGAAAATTTTTGTTTCTTTACACAAAAGGCATTAAGAGTATCTCCAGTAGGTGGACTATCTCGTGGACTATATTTAGTCCACATGACATCAGAAAATGTCCTTTAGTCTTCAATTCTTCCAACATATGAACTATCTCGTGGACTATAATATAAAAAGATTAAAATAATTAATGAATTCAAAAAACTGATTCTCTTTTTCTTCTTTATCCCCACCCCTCCCATTAAAATATATTAATTATAGTCTACCAAAATCAGATTCTTTGATATAGTCTTTTGCATCCATCAGAAAAATCTCCTTAGACTATATTTAATCTAGCTGCTACAGAGGAAGCATGAGTTCTATACTATATTTAGTCTGGGATTTGAGTTTTGAAACCTTGGTGAATATGCTCTAAAGACTCATAAATTAATTTTATATAGAAGTACAAAGTGGTTGATCCTTTTAATAAAGAGAGTACTGGTGTAATTAATGCCTAATTAAATTTACGACAAAACACGCACGAGGTTGTTAATTTTTCATAGATTGTCATTTAACAAGCCTTTTGATATTTCTTAGATTGTCATTTAACAAGCCTTTTGATAAAAAGGATAACTAGAAAATTATAGGAAACCCATAGTTTATATACGGTATTGTCTTTGATTGAATGAGTTTGAAGTCACTATTTTATATTTCATTATAGTATTTTCGTTTATGATTTGTACATCCCTTTTCAGGTATTGGAGCTGGTGAAAATCGGACTAAAACAATTGTTTTTTTAAAGAAGGTAGATTGATTGTGCTTGTCGTTAAACCTTTGAAAGGGGTGTAAGTAGTCTCCATATTCACAGACATGTTTATTTTACCGAACTTTTTTTCCGCATAAATTCAATAACCCAAACAAAATGTCCAAATAAGAACATCCACGCCCAGACCTTCAAACTATTCATACCTAAAGGATTATATCCATTGATAAGTTGTGAAGAGTTTAACCATAAATAATCTCTTAACCATCCTATCAAATAAGTGGAAGATTCATTAAACTGCAAAACGTTACCTTGTCATAATGTGATATGCTTCCAATGCCAATAAAAAGTAACCCATCCTATAGTATTTAACATCCAAAAAACTGCCAAATAAAATACGTCCCAAGCCGAAATATCATAAGTATCGCCCTGCCCCGGGCCGTCGCACGGAGACAACGTCCAAATCAAGTAAAAAAATAGAGATTTTGATATATCATAAGTGAATAACTTTTCCTTTACTTATTAGATTGGGGTCAGATCTTCCTCAATATCCTTCTATAATTATGGCAAGAGCCCCTTCATTGAAATAGAAAATTTAGTAAGAATTTAGTTGTAATAAAATTGAGTAACAATTATAGTAAGAGCTCCTTCGTTGATATGAATTATACTCTGGATAAGATTTGACAGCAAAGAAATTTTAGATTTCACACCAACGTCTTTATGCATGCTTGAGTTATCATTTATGATATTCTTCAATTCATCAAGTTGAAAACTCTCACGTCTATAATATTTCACGAGGCAACTATCTATCTGCTATCACATTTTCAGTAACCGACTTTTTTAATTTTTTCGTTTAATATTCAGTAATTAGTCCATTTTTCTAACCTGTATTAGTAATGTCACTGCAGCATGAACACATTCTTGATGTGTTCGAACTGTAATCTTTTGAGGTATGTCCCTATGCCTTCGTAAATTAATTTTATTTTAATACAGACACTAACTTAGCAACAACAAAAAAATGCCTAAAACCTAATACTTTGACAACTTAGATATATTCAAATTATGTTAAACAAAGTATTAATATTATATTTAAAAGTTTAAATACTGTATAAAGAGTGATGTATTGTAATGTAACAAGGGCAACTGAACTTTATAAGAGAAGCGAGTAAATGTAGATTTTATTTTTGTTTGTTGCTTGGGAAAAAAATGTCCCTCACTTCTTACCAACTTTCGATGTGTGTGTAATCAAGTTATTTTTTGCGCTCATTTTTTTAAAGATAATTTTATAAGGTAATTACGTATATAATTAACTAATTATAAATTACTCGAAATGACTTGAGATTCTATGTACTTTAATTTACCTCAAGGAATTCATTCAATACTTAAGTGAGTTAATATCTTTAAATAAATTTATCTCAAAAAAATATTTCATAAAAATAATAGTTCGATGAGTTAATATCCTTATATTCTCTTTAAAAATATTATGTTTATGAATTAATAAGTCGAGCTAGTTTATCGACTTGGCTAAAAAAGGGAACAAGTACAAAATAAAATTGTTTTTTTCTAAAACCTTAACAATTTAAATTTTGAATTCCCTTGCAAGTATAAAAAATTATTAAAGAAAATCAAACTCATTACATTATTCGGTTTCACTCTTTAAGAAGTTAATATAAAATATTATAGAAAAAATATGATAAATGATGATAAAAATCAATCAGCTAATAATAAAGCTCAATAATACGAATTTTTATTAGGAGGTCCAGGTCTTTGTAGGACCTTCCATTACATTTTCGACACGTGTAATGGTCATACATAATTAATACAAATTGGCCCCCACATGTTATGAGCTATTGGTTAAAAAAGAAATTATTGTACACGTGTCGAAAATGTATAGAAATATCCTTTTCACCAACTTAGATAATAAAGCCCATAATTATACAAAACTTATCCAAAATCACAATAAATATATCAAAAAATAATAACTCCAAATAATCTTAGAAAATTTAATTACTATACTCAAAAGTCAAACCCATTTGCCACCTCCTCTAAAAAAATACCTAATATATTTACCTATATATATTTCTCTAACTATTATCGCCTATTTCTTACCCTTTTATTTTATGTTTCTCCTATATTGAAAAGGCAAAAAGAAAAAGAATTTCAGCCTATTTTCTATTTCCTATACCCAATTTATACTGTTGAAAATTAGATCAATAATTCAGATAAGCAAAAAATAGTGAAAAATCTTTGAAAAACTGAATTTTGATTTTTCAAGAGTATCTGAATCGGGGTAAAATTCGCTGAATTTTTTTTCAGGCTTCGCCTTTACAGATTTTTTTTAAGGGTTTATTTGAGATTTTTTTTGAGGGTTTAAGAGCGGAAAAAATGTCAGGGGCCCGATTCGTATATCGGAAATGCTGGTGTTTCGGTACCTCCCATGGCTGATGTCACAGGTGCAGCTATGTACGCGCCTCCTCCTATGGCTGTGGTAGCTCCTCCCAATTCTTCCGAACCACCGTCGTATTCCCCACCGGCTGCTACTTATCATCCGGATACCGGTGTTTCCCGTGATTCTGCGGTTGCGGAGGAGGCGGTGGTTCAGCTGCCCTGCATTGCTAATAGCAACGGCAACAATTCTGGTGGGGAGGTGATCAAGCGCAAGAGGAGGCGGCCAAGGAAATACGCTCCTCCTGAGGGGTCTCCTCTCTTGACATCTTCACCACTGCCGGTGCAATCTGGTGGCTTTACTGCGGCACTGGCGGTGGCCATGGCGGCACAAGCGTGGATATTAAAATGAAATTGAGGTGGGTATTTTATACTCCCTCTGTCCCAGGATAAAAGTCCTTATTACTATTTTAAGTAGTCCCAAGTTAAATGTCTACTTACTTTAAATATTTTATTTTTTACAATAATTTACCTATAATACCTTTAGTATTAATTGTCATATTTGTATTCTCTATGCATATTTATGGAGCATCACTAGTCATGTGCAAAAAACTATGCAATTAAATGAGAATTTAAATATAGACAATTTTATCATTTTATCATCTTTCTCAATATGCGTAAAAAGTTAACCAGGACTTTTATTTTGGGATAGAGGGGGTATAAAGTAGTTTGTTCTGCATCAAAAGTACAATCTTTCTTTGGATTTGTGGCATCATTGGATATTAAAATAACATTTATGCCCCCAGCAGTCATTGTGTCAACTCTACTAATGCAGTAAGTCTACCGGGCAGGATTTTTGGGACTTAGAAATTGGACATTTTCATGTTTCAATGTTATTTTTTTTATTTATTCCAAACATATTTATATTATGGATTTATAAAAAAAAATTAGTTAAAATCTAAAAAAATTAAGTATAATTTGGATATATATCAAAAAAAGTTGTATGGGTCCATACAATATTTTTTGATATATATCCAAATTACACCTAATTTTTTTAGATTTTAACTAATTTTTTAAATTCATAATATAAATATGTTTGGAATAAAAAAAAGGACCATTAGAACATCAAAATGTCCAATTTTTATATCCCACGAATCCGTCTGTCTGCGTAGAAGGACTCGTTCTAACGATGACAGATAGGTAGTCTGAATTGATAAGTTGGAAAAGGAAAGGTAAACACTATTTTGATAATGCACATTAGCTTGAACATTTTGCAACTATGTATAATTCTTTTGCGGGCTCCAGCATTTTGCATCACATTTCAGCCTTAAAGACTCGACTTTAGTAATAAAAAGTAGTATCTCTGTGTGTGTGTTTTGTGTGTGTGTATATACACACACTTGCAAAAGGAAGTTAATAATCTGTTTGTCAAATATGCGATATATTAATTATGGCCGTTTTTTTATTCATTAAGTTTACCAAAAGCCAGGTGATGTGAAAAAAACAATATAGATTGTTGTTTTTTTTTTTTTGGGTGGTGGGGTGGTGGGGATAATGTGTTGTATATGTACCCTAATTCTTCGCCAGATAGTAAAAAAGATCAATTAACTGATGCGCTCAAGAACAAGATTAGAATCTCCACTGCGAGTCTGCGAGCTCCAACTCCAGGGGTATAAAGAAGATAATTAGTTATCCGTCCATGTGCTTTAGTTATCCGTGTGTTTAAAGTGAAATAGTTTATAGTTGTCCATGTGCTTAAAGTAGCTCTCCTAGCTAAAGTTGTCCATGTGTCTAAAGCAGCTGTCCAAGTGCTCAGTTTCTGACTCATGACAATTGTATATAATGCACTTCTTGGAATTAATGAAATATACCATTGTACCAATATTATTCTCTTTAGTTTTATGTTGTTGTCCTGTACTATTCCTTCCCGTTTGGGGATGCCCGTTTTAATTGACATATTTTAACTGAGTCTTTCCGGGGAGCCCGGGAGGTCTAATTTTTTTTTTTTTGTTTTTTCATTTTCAAATAATTTATATAATTTATTGGAATTGAAATTTAAAAAAAAGACAGTGATTTAGGTGTGATTTGGATGCATATCAAAAACAGTGTTACACTATTACTGCAATGTATGTTAAAAATGATCGTCAGTGTTAGAATGATAAAAGCAATTGCAAACATCTAAATTAGAGTGTCAATTTGAGTTGCAAACATGCTACTAGTATCGCTTGAAATTTGAAGATTCGCAAGATACTTTTTACCTAAATAGTAAACAAGTTTCGTACTTACATGAGATAAAATTTATAGAATTATCAAATTTTATGTAAAAATATTAATTATCTTAATCTTTTTGATCGAGGTGAAACAATTCCTAACAAAAGTTTGTGATTTGGTGATTATCACATGCAATTTTATTAATATTTTACATAATTCTTATTTTCATTATATGTTTATATGAATGTGACCCTCTATTATATATTCACAAGATGTGAACCATCGAAAAATAAAATACTTATAACATTGGCACGTCCTAAACGAAACACACTCACCCGAATTGAGAATACATCTTGTCTTTTTCTTTTTTATTTTCAGTTCGTGGAACAAGAAAGTGCTACACTACCGAGATAAATAAAATTGTAATATATGTATATTTCTCTTTACTTTTCATTTATGCCTCTTAAATGCCTCGTGACTGTGTGGAAAGAATTGGCAGGTAAATTGATAAATCATTTGTTACGTTACGAGTAACTAAATAATTGGAAAAAATTCAATTAACTTGTCCAACTTATTTCAAAATGATTAATTCATATAATTAATGAATATATTGATTAATCGAGCTTTTATTCTCAGTTTTTCACTCTATTTTATGTTTATTCATTCCTAAAGATTAATAAGGTTTTAAAGTCACCGTTTAAATTGAGAGAAAAAGTACGTGTCCATTCTTATACTCTTCATACTATTTAAGAAAATAATATATATTGTGAATGTTTAAGTTGACTATTTAATTATAGTTACGTAGATAAGTATTAATGATAATTTTTTTTAGAAAGATGTGTAATAAGTGAGACTCTTCTATAATTACAACTAATTTCATGTATTGGTAAGTTTCGCAATTGTAATTTATTATAAATTTATCGCAATACATAACATGACTCTATTATTTATTGTTGTATATCGCAATATATAACATAACTTTATTATTTATTGCTCTATATTTCACCATGAGTATTGGACTATTGGTACAATGATAAGAGAATTTTACAAAAAGTTATTTATAAAATTATGTGACGAGATATAATTAGTTGATGATCTATTATACATGAATAATCCTAGTGGTAATAAATAATTACAACTAACCACGTCATTTTGTATATATCTTTAATAACTATTTTTTAATCATCAAAACATTATTATTTCACTATATGTTCTTCCTTTATCAATTTGAAGCTTTAAATTGAAGTACGAACCTACGAACTAGGGGATAATTTGGGAAAAGTTTTAGGCGTTGGTGTGGATAGGATTCAAGGAGATGTTGGTGTTGACTGTGCTAAAGCGTAGGTGATTCGCAATGCATTAAATTATTCAAAAAATTGCATGTTTTATCGGATAATTAATAAAAATGATAGTAAGCGGGTTATTAACCGTCTCAATAGTGATCGGAATCAAACTTCTTATTTCAATGATATAGTTGACCATCGTTGACTGATGAGTGGTGATTTTAATGATAGTGTTTGATTATGTTGGGAGGGAAAGTAATCGAGTAGCATGTGGTCTTGCAAAAGCTCGCCCAATCGATAGATTTTCATGTACCTATTTTTTGGATGAAAGAAGTTAATTTCAACATTATTCTGTTACTTGTAGCGGATGATATAAATCAATAAAAGTTCAACTTGTTGATTGTTTTTTCAAAAAAAAAAATCCAGAATTATAAATAAGAAAAAATAATAAAAATTACTATAAAAAAATTCCAACATCATAAATACGAAAAAATATACTAATTTCTTGAGATCAAATATACATTTTCTTCTAAATTAGTTATGTACACAAGATTTTTTTGTGTTATTATTACTTGTACTAAAATACTCAAAGTACTTGTTATTATACCCGTTGAGAATAAACATCTTTGGATATATCTCTTATCCTTCTAACTTTGGATATATCTCTCTTCCATCCTCTCGAATGGAATTTCCTCTCTTCAATCCTTCTCCCGGATGGGATCCCTTTCTCGGATTGTTGTTTCTCTCTCTGATGGAATCTGCCTTATTCCATGCTTTGGCAGAATGGAGTATATGCCTTACCTAAGCCACTAACCAAGAAACAATGCACCCATTCGGGTTAATGCTCCCAAGGCAGCATGCACATTTTTCTTACCTAATTCATGGTAGGCACTAACATTCCACTAAAACAAAAAACTTTCCCCTTTTGCAGAAAACAACATGGTACCATGTTTTCTTTTCCTTTTTTTTTTTCTAAAGCCACTAACATCCCACTTGATTTCTCTCTCCTCAGCATATATATGTATATACATATATATATATATATATACATATATATATATATATATACATATATATATATATACATATATATATATATATACATATATATATACATATATATATATAAAAGCTTGTCCCGACAAGTATGAAAGAATTCAAAAGGACAAAATTCGTTTTCATTGTTCAATAAACGTGTGCCACTTTTCTTCAGCACTCCATTTGATTTTAACCGATTATTCTAACAATACTTATGAATTATGATTCTGATAATAAAACTTATATAATGTGTATTTTATTTTGATACAAAAATCACTTTTAGAATTTTATTCTCTCTTATATTATAATAAAGTGGCTTCATAATCATACGTGATGTAATCGAGTCACCATTTTTTTTATCCTTACAAAATTTAATAACAATATTATTATTTTTATAATTTAAATTTATGTATCTTCTTTTTTAGTCTCCAAAATATATAAAATAAACGCTCTTTACGTTTCACATAAATTGGTTGTGTTTTGGTGTAGCCAACCGCCCAAAGTATTTTCCGATGGTACTATGTAATTTTCTTGTTTTATAGTGTCATTTTAAAGTAACTCCTTCTAAAATACGGTTCGTCTCTTAAATTTTAAAACCCTCTGGCGCTCTGCTCAAGGAAAACACCGTCGTCACCTCGCAAAGTTTATTCTCCGGTAATCATTGGCAGTTTCCTCCGGTAAATATGCTTACAATTTTTTATATGTACACTCTCTTTTATATACATGCACATTCTCTTTTTACTTCATTCAGTATGACCCTGATAAAGCAATTCTCCCACTTATTTTTTGGATTTTCCATAATTTCCGTGCTCTGAGTTCGGTTTGAACTGTAAAGAAAACTTTGAAATTTAGCATGCGATTCTTTCGAACTTTTTCCCCTTGCGAAATTCGTTGGTTATATGCTAAGGATGGATGATTTTCGCTCTTTCGAAGCCGTTCTCTGTTCTTATCTAGGTTCATTGTTGTTGTTCAACGTGTTTTGATTCTCTAGGAACAGTATTTACTCGCTTTTATCCTTTTCTTTTCCGTTTTAGGTAATTTTCAGGCTTATTAAGTGGTATTCCGTACTGGGCACTGAATAATAATAGGCTAGGTTTTTTTATTTTGGTACTTTAGGAAATTAGGTTGTTGCATTTGCCCCTTCTGGATTACAGTAATTGCTAAGTAGCTTAAAAGTTAATAAACTAGAATACATATCTGCTAAAATGTTATGGTATACCTGCTCTTTCAACTGGTATTTATTGTTGCCCTTATGATTAGATGACTTGGATGAAATTTGATTCACTTTAATTATTCTTTTTGGTATGTTTGATTTACTTTTATTGTGGTATCGATGTTAGGAATTGAATGTGGGAATGCTCTACTTCACTCAACCATTAACCATTGTTTGGTATTGGTTGCGTTTACACTACTGAATTATTTGTACAAGATGCTGATGGTGGTCATGTTCCATTATCTAGTAGTTATATAGGAGATTTGATTATTGTTTTGGGTGTTTTTTCGAATGAAAGGTATCAATAATTATTATTTTACACAAACATTTTATATTGCTTGCATAGCAAATGTAATGTTCCTAATTCTTATAAGACATAAATCTAATCATATGTATATGATTAGAGGTTAACTTTATAACCTTAACTATGTGTTATGGAGTTTAATGCGTGTATTGTATAGGTATCAAAATTATAAGTGGTACAAAATTAAGAAACCACTATTCATCTATACTGATGTAGGACAAGGTAGGAAAAAGGAAAAAGAGTACCTATCTCCGTAGAGAATCGGTAAATAAACACACAAAAGCACACAACTTTAATCTCAGATTAATTTATTCAATAAATCTCTCAAATAATGAAGTGTTACAATGTTTAAATAGAAAACCCAATACTTGGGAACTAAGTAAAAACTCTAATTTAAAAAAGAAACAATCTCTTAATTAAAATCTACTACTATAATTAAAACTCTCATAATAAAAATCTACTACCATAATTAAAATTTATAGAATATCCTACTAAAATAATTACATTAATAATCCAACGTTTATCGCCAATCAACAAAACAAAATTAATAATAAACTTCTTGAATTTCTTCTTCCGTACCGCATCTTTCTCCTCGCCTTTGAAAAAAACTCGTCCTCGAGTTTTGAAATATCGAAGAATAATAAACACAGTTCGAGAGATGCCTTCCAACAAAACATCCGCATCTAAACATTCAATGTCATGAGCACAATTTTCGGGAACAACAATGACATAATATAAAAATTTGAAGTAGCTTGGGACTTGAATGTATCAACCAGAAAGAGAAAATCAACATGATTGACCTCAACTTTATCTTTCTTGATGTTTTCACATATGGGGTCAAACTTAATTTCATTTTCTCACTGCAAACCATCTTTGAATCTGCAAGTTGTTCAACACACTTAACTTCCGCTTCATGTTTCTCACAAACATCATAACTTCCTCTTCATGTTTATCACAAACATCAATATATGAGAGTACTTGCTCTTTTTTATCCTCACCAATCTTATATTGGTAATTGATACGTTTAATTATTGTGAGACATTCATCAATTTTCTTGTAAGAATTTACTTTGCGAGTCTCCTCTTGTGAACGCGTCGCTTTAGTTGAACAAACATGATTAAGATGAACATTTTTCTGCGCTTGAACAAAATACGGATGACCATAGCATGTGATTATGTACTCGTAATGTGGCTTTAGCCTTTAAATTTGCAAGACTTTTTTCAGAAAGTGCAAGCTCATTGCATAATTTCCAATGCTCGACACTATACGGGACACAAGACCTTTTAAGTTGCTCATATATGACCAAAGTTCGATGCTCAAGTTGCGTTATCTTAGCCCAAAGAAATTATGGATTGTTAAACTGGAAGACATTGTATATATGTAGAGGGGTTGAATTGGAAATTTCAAAAACTTTGGGGCTAAATTGAATATTTTAGAAACTTTAGGGGTTGAATTGAAAGTATTAGAAACTTTGGGGGCTGAGTTGAAATTTCAGAAACCTGTGGGTACTAAACTGTAATTTGGCAGAAGGAACAACAGAACTTTGGTAAAAAAAACAGTGTCACGCACTACTAAGTTCATCAAAAAACAATTTTTGATCATATAGATCATGTGTATCGCAACAGAGCTTTGGTATAATAAAATCTCATTTATTTTTTGCTGACATTTTTTTTTCTTTTTTCCGTTGTTATTTGTTATTTTCTTGATTAATATTTGTTTACTACTTTATTTTGGAACTATTATACCTGGCTTCTTTGTTTTGGTCCGTAGATTGTTGCTGAACAATGTAACTTGAGGTCGACGGTTTTCCTTCTCAATAAACGTATAATGAGAACATCACAAATCTTATTTGCCTGATTTTCATTCTCGACTAGTATGAGTTTTTTCGAGATTATGTTTAACACATGAAGGTGAAAAAAAAGGTACTCCCTTTGTCCCCAAAAAGAAAAAAGTCGGGT
This sequence comes from Aralia elata, assembly GCA_034770075.1. Lineage (NCBI taxonomy): Eukaryota > Viridiplantae > Streptophyta > Magnoliopsida > Apiales > Araliaceae > Aralia > Aralia elata. The sequence goes on from CM068380.1 coordinate 77,469,732, forward strand.
CATTATTGGGATTTATAGTCATATTTTCACTATGCATAACTTAGTGATGTTGTGACTTTCTATTTTCTATGATTATTTCATTAACAAGATTATATTGGATGTAAATTGAATGTAATTATTTCGTTTTCTGTTTAGATGATGTGAATCTTACGATTCACGATTCAGGATTTATATATTCTCGATGCTCATTTGAAAATGTCAGAAAAAGTACTTGAATAGCAATTTGGCTTTTATTATTTTTAAACCCAAAGTAAAAATAGGACTGGGCCAATAAATTATTAAAATTTGAGAAGCAGTTTGTTTAAACTGTTGGAATTCAACGGTTGCAGTCTAATTAAGTTGATCCTGTTTATTTTTTCTGCATTCTGAACATTGCTATTTTTTGGTTCTCCTCAATTGCTAATAAGTAATTGCTTGAGGATTTCTTTATTTGTATTTCTGACAAATGTCGTAGCTCACTAGCTTGGTTGTTTGAATATTGGTTCTTTTTGCTTTTAAATCCTTTTCTTGATTGGTTATTTATAAAAATTAAAATTGTTTTTCTTGGTTTGAATATTTTAACATTTGCTCTATGGTACATTTTTTCACAGGTTTCACGATGGGAGATCTGTGCTTGAACTTGAATAATTTGTCGAGTGAAAGTAAGTGGTAGTTGATTCTTCTCACTTATGTTGAACATATCATTTGTGTAACTATTTTTCTAACAATGAATTTATAGAAATACTTCGGAGATTATGCTTCTATTTTAATGTTGAAAAGTAGGAGTATTAAGGCTTGGTTACTATAAGGTGTATAATTTCTTAAGTGGCACTCCTGAACCCAATCCCACATTTAGAGAGTTCATAGGGTTTAGTTGCATATAAGAGTTTGTGGTAGTTATTTACAAACTTTTTGGGCTTAGTCTTTGCTCTATGTGAATTGTGATAGGCCCCATACACAAGTTGTAGTGCTAATATTCCAAATTTGGGTCGGTATATATGTTACATACATAGCCCAATGTGTGGTACTTTGCTCGCTAGAGCCAATATGGTTACGTGAGCCATGAGGTGGATCTTTTGTAGAATTAGACAACCAATGCTGTTTATCTATGCTGCATATTGGAGAATGTTGAGAAGGATCTTTGGAGATCTAGTGTACCATGACAAGATTTTAGTTTCTTTTTTTCAGTGTTCCACTTCATCATCATTGGATCATTCAATTTTGCAGATGGTTTTGAACGCCATGTTTTGCTGAAGAAGGATCGGAAAGCTATATGTCGGATGAAATGCAGTAGTCTACCAGTTGACATGTATGCACATCTACCAGTTGACTTGTATGCATATCTTCCCAATTTCAATTTCTGCTAAATGTTATAAAGCGTTGGAACACTCAAAATTTTGGTTTTGACTTATTAGTCTGTCAAGTTTCTTCATATATATGAAGTATCTGATTTTGCAGTCTTTACTTACATTGACACGTTGTTGTTCCTTATTAATCCTTATCCCTGTTCTTTTTCTCTTTTTCTTTTCTCTGTTTTTGGAACTTAAACAAAGTTTTATGCTGGCTGGCATTATGTGCTTACGTCCATCTGTTGACACTCAGCAGTTCCTTCGACCTTTGTAATCCTTATTCCTGCCTATCGTTTTTATGTTTTTGGAGCTTCCAAATTTTATTCTGGCAGGCGTTATGCGTTTCGTTCATCTGTTGGAATATTTGATTTCATAGTCTCCATTAACGTAGGATTATGTCGGTCCCTGGTTAAACCATGTGCCATTTTAGTAGATAATTTGTAGTTGTATGCTTGTTAGTTAGGTTGGCCTTTCTAAAATTGGCTAGCACTTGTGATGATAGTACACCCACTATGTGTTAACATATTTAGTTCATGTTTGTAGTCTCTATATAAGAGAATTGGTGTATTTTTTGTCCCTATGAATGAAAAGAATTTTAAGGGTGCTTTGTTTATTCCTTAGTTCTCAACCTTCTTCTCCAAGTTCATCCCAAAACTCTAATTTCCTTGTAACCCCTAATCTCCGTTGTTGCATAGTTTGATCTTAAAGTAGGTTTGAGCTTGCCAAATTATGAAACAAATCAAGTTACTTGAGCTTGGCTTATAGTACTAAGGCTACAAATGAACCGAACTCGAACTCGAGTTGAGCTTAGCTCGGTTTGTCTAGTAAATGAGCCTTAAAATGTGTTTAGAGATATTTTTAATATTGTTGTAGAAAGCTTGAATAATATGTACTCTTTCTTATTCAATTCAAATTGTAAGCTGCTATTTATACACAAGTATTATCCCTAATTCTAGGAAGAAATTACAATGAAGGAAACACAATACATTCTAACACTCCCCCGCAAGTTGGTGTATAGATATCTCGCATACCCAACTTGAAATACAATGGATGAAACATTTTACCAGTAAGACCCTTAGTCAAAATATCAGCTAACTGATGTTCCGTTTTTACAAAAGGTAAGCAAGTAAGACCACTGATTAGTTTTTCTTTGATGAAGTGTCTGTCAATCTTAATGTGCTTCGTTCTATCGTGTTGTACCGGGTCGTTTGCAATACTAATAGCTGCCTTGTTATCACAAAATAACTGCATAGGCCCTTTAGTTGTAACACCCAAATGTTTTAGCAAAGTTCGAAGCCATATTAGTTCACATATACCCAAGGCGATAGCCCGATATTCAGTCTCAGCACTAGATCTTGCCACCACAGACTGTTTTTTACTACGCCAAGTAACAAGATTACCTCCAACAAATGAACAGTAGCCTGATGTAGATCGGCGATCCTCTATAGAGCCAGCCCAATCTGAGTCGGAAAAAGGCTTCGACTCTCATATGACCATTTGGTGCAAATAATAAACCTTTGCCAGGAGCAGACTTGAGATACCTCAAAATTCTGTAAACGGTTTCCATATGACTTTGTCTAGGATCATGCATATATTGACTGACTATACCCATAGCATAAGATATATCGGGTCTAGTATGAGACAGGTATATCAGTCGTCCCACTAGACGTTGATAACTTTCTCTATCAACCGTAGGTCCTGTGCCTCCTTCTAGATGATGATTAACTTCAATAGGAGAATCAACAGATTTACATCCTAGCATGCCAGTTTCTGTTAAGAGATCAAGGACATACTTCCGTTGAGATAGAAAAATTCCACTGGAAGATCTTGCAACTTCAATACCAAGAAAATATTTCAATGTGCCAAGATGTTTGATTTCAAACTCTTTAGCCAGACTTGCTTTGAGATTAACTATCTCTTCTCTATTATCCTCTGTCACTACAATGTCATTAACATAAACAATAAGAATGACAGTCTTACCATCTATTTGTTTGACAAATAGAGTATGATCTGCTCGACTCTGCTTGTACCCAAGTTTTATCATTGCTTTGTGGAATTTACCAAACCAGGCTCGAGGAGATTGCTTCAACCCGTATATAGCCTTTCGCAGTCTACAAACCTTACCCTTGGTGACAGATGAGGCAAAGTCAGAGGATATTTCCATATATACTTCTTCTTCCAAGTCACCATGAAGAAATGTATTTTTCACATCCAATTGCTGAATATCCCAGCCAAAGTTTACTGCACATGAGATTATGGTACGGACATAGTTCATCTTCGCTACAGGAGCAAAAGTCTCCTGGTAATCAATCCCATGGGTTTGAGTATACCCTTTTGCAACTAGTCTGACTTTGAGTCTTTCAACTGTCCCATCTGCCTTTTGTTTCACTGTATATACCCATTTGCAACCAACTGGTCTTTTCCCATAAGGAAGAGTAACTAGTTCCCAAGTATCATTCTTTTTCAGGGCATTCATCTCTTCAATCATAGCATGTTTCTAGTTCTTGTTGCTAATTGCTTCTTTCCACCCCTGAGGAATATATATAGAGGACAAAGAAGAAACAAAGGAATGGTAGGATGCAGATAATTTATCATATGATACAAAATTCGAGATAGGATGTTGTGTACAAGACCTGACACCTTTTCTAAGAGCAATAGGAATGTCAGTATCATTAGAAGAACAAATAGGATTAGGATTCTTACCATTAGTATTATCAAGACTCGATTCGGGGCAAGGTTGGTGTAGTGGTGCAGCAATGGCGACCTTATTTTTCCCTTTTCGAGTATAGGTCCTCAACTCAGGCTCGGGCTGTTTAGCATATGACTCGTGTAAGTTGTAACTGTAACTTCCCCTGTGTAGAATTATCAGAAACAACAACAGGCATAAGGGAAGAAGATGGTATAATAGTGGAAGATGGTATAATAGTGCTTGTAATACCAGTCTCAAAAGGAAGCGTCTCCTCATCAATAACATCCTCCCCCTGAGGAGAAGGTGAAGAATAATAAAAAGGTTTCGACTCCCAAAAAGTTACATCCCGAGTGACAAATACTTTGTTAGAAGGGGGATGATAACATATATAACCTTTTTGGGTTGGAGAATAACCAATAAAAACACACCGAAGAACTTTGGGATCTAATTTACCCCGAGTCGGAGATTTGTCATGAACATAGCACACACACCCAAAAACTCGTGGCGAAGGAGAAGGACTGGTTATATGTTGGAGAAAGGAGATAGGACTTTTGTTTCCAAGGATTCTAGAAGGAAGGTGGTTGATAAGAAATGCAACAGTCAGGACCGCATCTCCCTATATAAATTTAGGGGTTGTCATTGTAAACATAAGAGTACGGGCAACTTCCAGTAAGTGTCGATTTTTTCTTTCCGCTACTCCATTTTGTTCTGGGGTTTTGACACAACAGGCTTGAAGAATGATGTCATGCTGAGAGAGGTACGATTCAAAAGCATGTTTATTACTGTATTCACGACCATTATCATTATGGAGAATGTTGACTTTGGCGTTAAATTGAGTTTGAATCATTCTATGAAAGTCCTGAAAGCAATCAAAAACTTCATTTTTGGAACGCAAAAGGTAAATCCAAGTGACACGAGAATGACAATCAATAAAGCTAACAAACCATCTAAAACCAGAAGGTCCCCATGCATCTGTAAGGATAATAGCAAAAGACTCAAAATGACGACTGCTAATAGTAGAATAAGTCGAACGTTTGTGTTTACCAAATTCACATGGTTCACACAAAAACTGAGTTTTGTTACATTGCTTAACTAAAGATGGAAATAAAGACTCCAATACTAAAAAAGAAGGATGACCCAAACGACGATGCCATTGATGGAGAGAGGTCAGGCTGGAGTCTGAAATAGAGTGAAGAGCCCGAGTAGAGACCATATTAGATGAGGGAACATCTAAATAATAGAGACCAACTGCACTACCACTGCCAATCTTTTGCCCCGTCATCAAGTCCTGAAAAACACAATGATTTGGAAAAAAGGTTACTGAACAGTGCATAGATTCAGAAAGACGTTGGACAGATAATAAATTTGCAGTGAAGGAAGGAATATGGAGAACAGACGATAATGTTAATGAAGGGGTACAAACTACAGAACCACTCCCGGAGATAGAAGACAGGGAGCCATCAGCAACTCGAACTTTGTCTTTTCCAGAGCAGGGCATGTATGAAGTAAAAAGGTTGGAGGAACCAGTCATATGCTCGGAGGCACCTGTGTCTATAATCCAACTAGGGCAAGTGGATGAAACATGAAAAGCACAAGGAGGTATACCTGTCTGGGCATAACGAGAGGAAGTAGGTTTAGAATAGAATTTCTGAAAGGCTGAGATTTCCTCAGGAGTGAGTGCCGTAGTAGTGTCTGCCGTAGTAGTGTCTGCAGTACTGGATACATCAGTAGAAAGTGGAGGAGTAGACATGTAGGCATGTGATCCACGTCCACGACCAGACCGACCTCCACGTCCTCTAGGACGTCCATGAAGCTTAAAGCAGCGATCCCTGGTATGATTCTTCCCCCCACAATAGTCACATTCACGGGACTCCTTCTCAATAGGAGAGGGAATGGAAAAACCATGTTTAGGATACGAGACAATCAAGGCTGATCGGTCAACAGGATTTGCTTTTTGTATCATCACTCGTCGTCTACTTTCCTCTTGCTGGACTCTAGCATGAGCCTCTCTCAGTGATAGAAAAGGTGTCTGACCAAGCAACTGTGCTCGAACTTGATCAAATTCTATATTCAAACCAGCCAAGAAATCTACAACTCTATCTTCATTAATAAACTTTTGATAAGCCGCTGCATCTTCCTGACATTTAGCTGAGAAAACTCGATAATGATCAAGCACCTGCCAAAGTGCATTAATCTCTGCAAAATATTGTGCCATAAACTTCTCTCCTTGGCCCAACTCACGGATTCGTTTACGAATATCATAGGCCTTAGACATATCACCAGAGATAGAGAAGGTTGAGAAATAGCTTCCCAAATTGCATATGCAGTGTCTAAGAACATGTAACTACTCCTCAGACTAGTTCCTTTGAGTTAAAAATCCATGTTTTTACCATGGAGTTATCAGATTTCCATTCTTCTTAGGCCACACCTGCTTGTATAGGCATGGTAGTTGTACCGGTGATGAAATGCTGCATCCGATTAGCTTCAATGGACATACGACATGTTTGGGACCAAGCTAGATAATTATTTCCATCTAACTTAAAAGGACTGAGAACCAAAGCTGAGTTGAGATGGTGATTTCTAATCAACCGTCCTTTATTGGTTTCAATGGTACCATCACTTTGAGTGGAAATAGATTCTGACATGGTGAGGTAATATGGTAATAGGAGCAACAAAAATTATCCAAGGAAATATCAACTATGATAATTTACAGGCTCAAAAAGAAACTAGCAGAGAGTTTATTCTAGAGAAAAAAATGTTGCAGGTAATTTTATTTTCCTTTAGAATTTCACTTTATATGATATAGATACCAAAAATGAGTCCTAATGTATATTCTGAAACTTCTAATCCACTAAGATATATAGCAGTAAAGAAAACCTCAAGTAGCAGTATTCAGAAACTCACAGAGAAACTCACAGTAAACCAACTTGGGCCAAACGAATCAATAGTAAGCCAAATACAAGCAAACTTGATTTTCTCTTTACAAGACCACTGTGGATGGGAAGAGGAGGGAGAGGCGACCACTGTGGGAGAAGCCGCGCCGGAAAAAGGTGCCGGAAAATGGCTCACGCCCCGGCGCGTGGCGTCGGAGGTCCGGCGATTAGGCAGCGCATGGCGGCGCGTGCGGCGTTGGTCGGAAAGTTGAAAGCTCCGACTTGGTCGCCCGGCAACAGGTATCCCAAGTATGATCTCAATTTCTCAATATATAATTATTGGACTAGCTTTCTGATGGAAATTATGAGCAGCAGCGATGCGGAAGGAAGAAAAGGAAAGAAAAAAATCTTAACTGCTGAAAAATGTTAAGGCAGTAGGCTCTGATACCATGTAGAAAGCTTGAATAATATGTACTCTTTCTTATTCAATTTAGATTGTAAGCTGTTATTTATACACAAGTATTATCCCTAATTCTAGGAAGAAATTACAATGAAGGAAACATGGAGAGGGAAACCTGTTTTCCTCAATACATTCTAACAATTGTAAATGTCATAAAATTTGAAAAAAATTACTCGAATTATCCTTAAAAAAAAGTGTTACCTTTTCTGTTGACTCCCCCTGAATGGTAAGGTTTGCTTAGGACACACTTGCATATCATTTCTTTGATGGTCTTTTTTCGATATTAAACTATATGGACTAAATTTATTATTGAAAAAATTTATGATGAATCCTTACTATTTGGAAGAAAAAGTCTACAAAAAACTCCCTCCGTGCCATTGAATGTCATGTTTGTGGCATTTAAGGCATGTTATCGACATATTTAGATATAATATTTTATATCACAAAAACTTTGTTAAAAAAAGTTACTTCTAAATGTGCTTTTTGAATGCCTTAATACGTGCCACAACCATGGTTTTGAACCAAGACGTTCTAAGTGGAACAGAGGGAGTACTCTTGTTAACATAAATGAAATCTATGTCTAGTGATATAAAATGTTAACTAAATAAAATTTTAGAAATTTATGTTTAGTGACCTTGAATCTAGAGAAATTACATTGATGTGGTAAAAGTATGGTCAAATTGAACTACATCTTTTATATTCAACAAAGTATTCAATTCTAGCTAAATATTTGATATATATGTGTGTATGTTACTTATATGATAAGCTTACATTTATTATTTAATAACGGTGCAAAGAAGTTGTAATAGATATGAAGGTATATGAAAACTATTGTAAACGAGCTCTATATGTTCATGAGCCTATCTAAGCTGAGAATTGTTCAAATTTGAATCATTTATCAAACAAGTCCTAAATTTTAGTTGAAATTCTGACTAAGCAAACGAGTTCAAGCAAAGCTCTATCCTAGCCGAGTGTTGTGCTGTTCTTGAGCAGCTTAGTTCTGAGCCTATCCGAGCTCAGAATTGTGATGTTCAAACTGAAATTATCAACGACTCCAAATATTAGTTGAAATTCAGACCAAGTGAACAAGCTCAAACCAAGCTCAACGTTAAAACCCTTGCAGTTCATGAGCAGCTTAGTTCATTGTTACCCAATTTGCAGTACGTTATCTACGCAATTTAGATGGGGTATCTCTTATACTTTTCGTTTGAAAAGTATTGCTCAGTTTTATGGTTTGGAATCATGGTGCCATTATCTATCTATCTATATATTTTAGAATACCTGAATCATAGTAATTTACTGAAGTGGTTTCCAAAAAATAAAATGTGTGGTTGTTACGTTACTTGTTAATTGAGTTATGCGATACACTTTCCTCTAAATTTGAAACTTTTACAGGCCTCAAGACTGGAGCATATCTCACTTTCGACCAAAGACTGATGATTTTTACTTGGGACTACCTAAGTTATCTCTGTTCTTTGATCCTGAAGATGCTCATCAGCAGAGAGAATGCCGAATTTTCTTGAAATTCCTTCTCGACAACCAAAGGGTGAAGATTTGTTGAAGTAGCTATATGCATTTTGTACTGCAAAAAGTTTAATTTTTGTCCCTGTAAAGATTTGTAAATGTTTCTCCCTAAATACCAACCTAATCAGAACCATAATCAACTATTAGAAAAGAGAAAGATAGGTAGAAGTATGACGTCGGGCGAGATAACGATTATCCTTCGGGCTAGGTAGACAAATAAATTCACTGCCTTTATTCAACCATGACAACTTATACGGTTTGGGGTGCCGATCTGTTTTTAACTGCAATTTGTGGACAACCTTTTCCGATACTACATTTTCATAGCTGCCACTATCGATAATCATCTGCCATTGTGCAAGTTGTATGAAAGATATTGGTTCTCAACCAATCATCTCTCGAGTTGCCCTTAGGGGTCAACAGATTCTTTCGAATGACCAAAGTCTCTTACCATCACTATATAACATATCCTCTTCATTATATTCATCATATATGGGCTCTCCTAATTCTATTAAAAGATTCTTACCCTTCTGACTAACAGGTTTTCTACAATCATTCATTCTATGCCCTTGTTCACACACTTAAAACATCGGGTAGTAGGGTTGGGATTACCTTGCGGTTGTTGTGGTGCAGAACGAGGTTGTTAAGGGGTGTTGGTCTACCATTTGCATTGCTTCTCATCACCGGTCTCCTGTTCTGTTGTTGCTCTGCATCGCGTGCTCGCTGGTACGCCTCAGAAACCATCCATAGTGAATGAAGGTTGAGGGCATCTTGCAGGGTCTGCCGTAACCCACCCAAATATCGTGCCACTAACTGCTCCTTGGATTCAGACAGATTATTGTGGGCTATCAACTGGTAGAATTCTTCCGTATAATCATCAACCGATTTGGTACCTTGTCTCAACAAGTGCAGCCGTTTGAACAAGGATTGAGTGTAACCAAAAGGAAGAAAGTGTCCTTGCATCTTTTTCTTCATCTTTTCCCAATCCGTGATCTTGGACCTCCCATGTCTCTCTCGTGAACGTTTCAAACTGCTCCCACCAAGCAGATGCTCTGCCTTTGAGTTTGATGGCAACCAGTTTCACCATGATGACGTCTGGAACTTTCTTGTATTCAAAGATACGTTCAACTTCGTTCATCCAATCGATGGATCCTTCCGTTTGCAACGTACCAAAAAACTTCGGTAGCTCCACCTTAAAATTCTGGTCTCGATGATGATCACCTCGACCACGTCGTTCCCATAATAGATCCCTGTTGTTATAAGGGTTTTCAAAACTGGACTCAGAATCATAGTATTCCTTGTTACGATTTTTGAGATTTTGCGCCTCTAGACGCTGGGTTAACTCCGCAACTTGTCCACGACGACCACGACCACCAGCCATTGAAACTGATCAAATCTATTCCTAGGAAGATGTTGGTGCTCTGATACCAACTGACGCCCGACAGGATAGCGATTATCCTGCGGGCTAGGTAAACAAATAAATTCATAGGCAACAGAAGTAAAAGAATAACCCTAAACATAGAGAAAATTCTAATGCTTGAATTATTATTATCAAATCAAAAGCTCCTTAAAATTCAACGTACAAGCTGGGTTTTATAGCTAAAAGACTTCCTTATCAATTGTAACAAACTTCCTATAATAAACTCCTAATAGGTAACAACTTCTTATTACGTAATAATATAAAAAATTTACTTCCTAATAAAACACTACTACCATAAAAAAATTTACTTCCTAATAATAATAATAATAACAATAATAATAATAAACCCAATCGGATCTCGAACTCCTGACTCCGACCCGAAGGAACCCACTCCCCGAAGCCGAAAGCTGAACTCCCTACCCCGAAGAAGTCAATGACCGCTATTCTTGTGTTGCTCCTCCAACTCATGGAACTTCAAAACCATCAATGTGCTATCTGACAGCTCAACATCATCGGAGTCAGATCCTCCTGCATCAAAGTATAAGTAGAATTATCTAACAAGTAATAAGATTTTTAACCATAAATGCATATGTCAAATTAATAAGGATATTTTAACTGTTTCACTTGAAGCTCTGTTAAAAAAGCTGTGTATATATTGCACAGGAATGCAAATAGATATTAACGTTATCATTTATTTATTTTATACTTTCAAAGGTTGCTATTGGAAAAGTCGATTTATATGAGTTTTACATACATCCTCCGGCTGAAAACTCAAAATTTCTCGTCGCATCTTATCGGAGAAGAAATGCACATAAAGATCATGATAGTCAACAGAATTGCAGATCAGGTGACTCTCTTTTATGTTTCTGTGTTGTTGTGCTACCTCTTTTCTCTCTCCTAAGTCTCTTCCTTCCTTTTTTGGGGTGGGAAGGATCATGATGTTCTCAGCTGTTGTGCCAGAGTTTATATTTGATCAATGTTATCCAATTCGCGGTATGTTAAGTACGCGGTACGAGTACAAATGTGGTTTGCTAGATTGCATATATGCTAAAAAAGGTTTGAGTGTGCAATATCATATTTTGTTTATATATTTAACATATACGGAGAAATATAATGAGTATTTTGTAGATGAACGTCTTACAATTGATCTAAAAACAATCAAACTGAAAGAGGAAACTATAACAATACTTCATAAACATTCATACTAAATTTTGTTAACTTTATTTATTATATTAGGAGGAAAAAGGAAACTTCAGAGCTTTTCAATCCATCAGCATCATAATATAAATATAAAATAACTTAATTTATTGCAAATATTAAGGAAAACTAACATTATTTACGAGTTTCCAAAAGAATAAATGACCTAACACTTCGATGAAAGTGCAAGAATTTTGGAAAACGTGTCAATCCAAAAAAAAAAAAGAAAAGGAAACAAGTTGCATATCGCACATTTTCTCTTCTACGACGTGGTAAACTAAGAGTTTCAGACCTAAAACTCTTCTTTTCTCTTTCTCATGCTTTGACTCCTCCGTTCTGAATGACAAAATCAATGGCATGGCTAAATCGCTCCTTCGTCAATTGTGATTTAATCGAATGACAATAGATGGGATACCAAGTGTGTTCTACTAATTCTAGGTTTTTTTGTTTGAGATCTGAAAGGGGTCGACGACTAGTCAAATTTGCCAAATTGGTAGCTAGTTAACACTGTATTGAACTATTTTTTCTCTCTGTTTTCTTCCAAGTGATTTTTTATTGGTCTATTTTATCAAAAGAAATTTATCAAGTAAAACATAAAATACATTCATAGCAAAAGAAGGGGTTGAACCTTTACAAGAAAACAGGCTATATAAAATAAGAAATAAAGATAGACCACCAAAAATTAAGCCCTTCTGACTGACATGTATCATCTAGTTTATTGTGCTACAGCAGCTATACCTTCATGAACCCCAGGATGTTGAAACAAAAAAAAATAAAAAAAAATTATGCTCCCTTTAAGTCGGTTAAGCACTTCATAAAATTTTATAATCCATATCTTCATCATATTCGTTCAGTGTGCTTCAGCAATCATTGGATACTTATGCAAGTCAATACATTTATATATTTATTTTTTAAGTAGATGTATAACTTTTGAAGTATATCACAGGCACAGAGATTATGTATGCAAAAAAGGAGTGTAAAGTTGTGCAACCTAGCACAAAATGTGCAACCCCTTGCTTGCTTGGTAGGCTTCCAGATGATATTAGGGAGTCAACTTGCATGCTTGAGGACAAATGTTCACCTGATCATAAGTCAGTAGAGGTTGTTGGTGATCATGAGACTGGCAATTCTCATATATCGGAACCTAATGCCATAGCAAAGAATAAACTTGTGGTAAAAAATTTCGCAAAGACAGATCCTAGTTATCTGAAAACCCTAGGACAAATTCATTCTGGCTGGATATTTGGTGCAGTTGCTGAACTTGTTGACAATTCAAGAGATGCTAAAGCAACAACGTAGGTGCAACTTATTTTATTAACAATATGTTAAGCTCTTAGTTTAGTTGTCCTGTTTTCTCTATACTTGTGTTTTTGTTGAACTTTTCACTTTTCTAATGAAATATGACCTGTTACAGATTGAAAATTTCTATTGAAATGATATATTCAAAACAAGCTGGAAAAGATATTCCTATGCTGTCAGTTATTGATGACGGTCATGGGATGACCCATCTGGAGATGTTGAGACTTGTAACGTTTGGACACAAACAACCGGATGCTGATGACCCTAATAATATTGGAAGATTTGGTGTTGGATTTAAGGTAGCCTATAGTTATAAGCAGAAACAACCTTATATGTGGACTTGCTTTTTTCAGGCTTGCAAATTGTGGTTTCAGAAATAACATACTATTTTCAGTTTAATTTTAACGTGCAAGTAATATGGTTTACTTTGTAAAAAGATTTTTTTTCGTATTGTTGTCGAAATTAAGTTTTGTTGGGACTCTTACAGTCTTGCAGTTGTGGAACATGTAGCTACTGTCAAATTATTCTTGTTTGCCTTTCTTGAGATGGTTTGCGTAACTGATATATTGTGGTGTAACTATGGAGGAATATTAATTACTGTGGAGTTGGATCCAAAATGTCTACAGTATAAAATAACAGAGACTTGGTATGAGAGGACTGTTATCATAATTTTCTTTTCTCTCTTCATTTTCTCATAGTAGTTTTTCTTATTTTTCTTGTAATTATGTAATGTGAATGTAATGGATAGATTGGTCAGATTGCAACTAACAGTTTCAGTGGTCATCACAAATCGTTATCTTTAGAGTATATCATGTGTTGAAAATGTCCTCAAGTCCTGTGCAGCTTGTGGTCTTGACAACCCCCTTGTTAGAGTATTACTTGGTTCTTATGCTGATGATTTTGGGCATTGTTCTTGCAGACTGGAGCAATGAGACTCGGCAAGGATGCTTTGGTTCTTACACAGACTGCTAACTCCAGATCGATTGCTTTTCTTTCACAGTCATTAAACGAGGGAAATGATGTATGTGACTGCCATCAAGGACTTCTACTTTGAATATGTTCCATCAGAATATCCTTGCATTAAATTCAAATATTTTCTCCTTGTTCTTTTCTACTTCTTTTTCTGTAGAATTTGGAAGTTCCCATTGTAAGCTACAGTCTGCAAGGACAGATAATGGAAGTGGATACAGGTATCCAATCTAGGGCTTCAGCAAAGTACAACCTGAATGCTATTAAGGAATTTTCACCATTTAACAAGTATCTTATTGGTGAAAAAGAAGCATTGTTTAAGGAAAAAGGTAGAGGAACACAAATTTACATATGGAATTTGGATGAATGGGGATCAGATTATTGCCTGGATTGGGTCAATGGGATTAGTGGTGGCAGTTCCTTCCACAAAGGTGACATATTCATTCGCTCTCGTAGGTGCAGATCTCGTCCAGGCCAGATGGCTCGAAAGGTTGGCATCTTCATTTAGTTATTTATGTAAGAAAACATAATATATTAGCATTGCTGATGCAGGACAGATTTAGGATGAAGAATTAGTAGAAAATAAACTAGGATTTAAACTCCACGTTTAATCCACTAGGATCTCATAAGTGTGTCAACTCCACGTATCAATACCAAGATGGATAAAATACTTCTAGGGTATGATAAAATAAACAATTTCAATATCAATACTATGTAGTCTAAATGACTTGTGGGGATTACATCCTTATTTAAAGAGACTCAAAACCCTAATAGGAAATAATAAAAGTACTAAACGACTAAAATTCCCTTATTGATAATTCCTAATCACTAATTAATGTCCTAAATCCCCACTAATAAATAAAATACATAAATCACATCCACTATTTTTATATTAAACATAATAAAAACTCTAAATAATAAATATAAAAAAAGCTCTTCTTTGTTCTTGACTTGGAGTTCCCATCATTATCCTCTTGTTGGAGAAAACTCGAGGTCGAGTTTTCTAATATGATAGAATAAGCCACAAACTCCTCTGCAACGGAAGAACATTTTGGAACACCTGACAACATCATTACGCGGTAAGGCTCAAATTTTTTTGAAAAGAGAATTGATAAGAGCATCGCTTTTGTATTCAAAAGTGCTGAAAATAAGTTTTCTGGAACAACGAAGTCAATAATGTCAACTTGGATTGGATCAACTTCTCGAATCGTCCTTTTTTCGGTAACGAACAACTCAAAAACAACTTTAGAGTTTTTTTCAATTTGTTGCTCATACACAATCTCTGATTCAACTTTTGGAAATTCAAAAATTTCTATGGTCACGTCACAACTGTCTGTAGCCCCATAATTTGGAACATCTCTTTTTCTTTCTCTTGCTCTGCTTGAAGATGTGCCCGCGCGCGTGCCCGCAAGTCAATAAGGCATTCTTTTATAGAAGATATGTCACCTTTAATAAAGAGATGTTATCTTTTATATAAGAATATATAGAAACCATATCATGTGTAGCCTTTAAAAGTTCTTTTGTTTTAACTTGTTGACGTTTTCTTGCTTCAGCTTGTCTTTGTTCATCTTGATATCGACGTTGCAATTTTCCAAGGTAATCTTGTGCATCAACCATATCCGATCTAAGCTCTTCCTTCTTTTGTTTCAAATATCTATGACCACATGTATTAATAAGGTAGTAAATTCAGTCACTTTTATCGCCAAGAAATCAAATATACTCTTTTCCTTTGGCAATCAATTCTTTAGTGGCTTGAGACATTGGGTGTTTGGGACAATGGGTTATAAAATAAATAAAAAATATATATATATATATATATATATATATATATATATATTTTCCTGCTCAAGGCCCATACTGGAATTTTTTTTTTCAATAAGGGCTGAATTGTAAAGGCTAAAAATTTAGTGGTTCTTATGAGACATGCACGGGGTGGATACATCAATAGTATGTAGTGTAAATGACTTGTGGAGATTACATCCTTATTTAAAGAGACTCAAAACCCTAATATTACTTGGGGAATAATAAAAGTACTAAACGACTAAAATACCCTTATTGATAATTCCTAATCACAAATTAATGTCCTAAATTCCCATTAATAAATAAGATATATAAATCACATCAACTAATCTTATATTAAACATAATAAAAACTCCAAATAATAAATATAAAAGATCTCTTCTTTGTTCTTGACTTGGAGTCCCCATCAATTGCCCTGTTTCTTTTTTGATTTTCCAGGTGCAATTAGATTTTTCCCTTCGAGCTTATTTGGAGGTTATGTTCTTCGATCCACGGATGAAGGTTCATGTTCAAGGGTCATTGGTAATTGATTTTACATATCTGTTTTATCCCTTGTGCCTCTATGGTGTTATCTTAAGTGGGTTTAAACAATTGTTAGTTTGATTATCTTTTTCAGGTTAATAGTCGACCATTAGCAAAATCTCTTAATAAGACTGTTGTGGAATATGGTAAGATCAATGGAAAAGCAGTCCAACTCACTCTTGGTCGCTGTCAGTTAGAATGGGAGCAGGCAAACTGTGGAATATTTCTGTATTGGCATGGCCGTTTGATTGAGGTGATTTTTGACTTTATGTAGTATTATTCTGATAATTGCCATGTAAAGTACGACTCTAGAATGTAGTCCTCGTTTTTATCAAACTCATTTTTCGTTCGATATGTCGAGTGGACGGCAATGACTGAAAAATTTAATATTATTTTCTTTCAGTTCCTTTTCAGTCCTGCCCTTGGTTATATGAATTGTTTAGCCACATACTCCCTCCATCCCATTAAAGATGGCTCAAGTACAAAAAAAAATAAAAAATTGTCCCATAAAAGATTGCTGAAGTACATTAAAATCCTATACAATGAGTATTTTGTTCTCAAAAGTACTTAGAAGGGGTCAGTCCAATTGATTTGTATTAGTTAATATCACTAGGTTGAGCATAACTACAACTATTAGCTCTGTAAGGACATATAGGATTCTATGCACTGAAATTTGGACTTGGGTTGAGTGGGTCAAGGATGTATAAGTTACAGGATCTTGAAGCTGCAGATGTGTTGGATTGTCCGGTTTTGAAGTTAATCTATCATTTGAATCGCTGATTGTAGACTAGAGAAAGAATGACATTGGCCTGAATTGATCAGATCTTTGAAATAATGTCATCGTATTTACATCTTTGCATTTATGAAACTATATTTTATATATTACTTTAATTTCTTGAACTTAAGTCATACTTGTTCCTTCCTTACTGTTATTTAGTAATTCCTCGCAGGCATACAAGAGAGTTGGTGGCATGCTCCATAACGGAGATAAGAGTCATGGCATAATTGGTGTCATAGATGTTACCGATTTAATGGTATTTTCCTACATTGGACTAGTAATTATAGCATTCCTTTTGTATATGCACTTTTCATCATATCGGAAAACATGTTTTGCATATATTAAAGAAGACTTCTTTGCTTTGATTTTGTTCGAAAGGGACCATTTTTATTACCGTGATCACTGAGTTTAAGATGTCTGTGCATAGGCAAGACTTATTGCTTGAGATTTCTTCAGCCATTTGTGATAAACTTATAATAGATCAGAGCATGTGTATATGAAGAATGTAATGGGGAATTACACGTGGAGCATGCCTAGGATATTCCCTATTCATGTTTAGGGCAGAATATACTTTTAGTTTATGTCATTTAGGGTAATACACTGATAGCAATCTTTTTTGTACCTTTCTTTCTTATTTTTTCTAGTGAAGGAGTATATTTATATTAACGGCTTAGGTTGTTTATGTCCAGTTGTTATTTGAACAAGTTATCCTTCTAAAGTGACTGTATGGCCATCTTGATCTAAATTAAATTTCAAAGTCTTGATAATGCTAATGGGACATATTTTCCTTAAGTTTTCTTACTAGATTAGTCGAATATGATTTAGAGGGACTCTATTCATGACTTCTGCGGTAAGAATTAAGAAGTCAATATCTGAACACGATTTCCTATACAACATTGAAAATTATCAAAGCAAGTTGAAGAAGTCTTTTAATTGCTATGAAAATTTAAGCTGATTTAATCACTTAATCCTTGGGACTTGGTAATAATTTTTTCCTCTCAAACATAACCTCCTGTTGATCAATGTTATGTATAAAATGGTATTACATACTATTAAAATGTACGTATATACTTGAACTTAAATGTTGAAAGGAAGATATTAATATGTGACTTCTTATATGTTGATTTTAATAGTTTCTCTCTGAGTCCATGTTGATTTTCTTTTCTGAGTTGATATAGGTAGTTGTGTTATCATTTTGAGATCATAATATATGTCCTTTCATTTATGTTGGTTGGATGTAATATGGTTTTCAAAGGATGCCATTCAAATTATTTACAAAAGTGAATATCTTTGGTATTCCACAATTAATTTTTGTTTGCTCTTGTCCTGACCACAGAATGATGGTAATGGTGGTGTTTGGGTGCATAACAACAAACAATCGTTCCAGGACTGTGAAGTCTATGCTCAACTAGAAGACTGGCTTGGTAAAAAAGTAGACGAGTACTTAGACAATAATTTTGATAAACTAAAAGTGGTAATCAACTCTCTCCACCTATTGTTGATTTTTATATTTCAGTGCTGTGATATTGGGTTTTCCTCTTGCTTGTTTGTGCTGTGAATATTTTATGTCATGCAAATAATAGCTTAGTTTGAGCTTTAACCAACATATATTGGATGTTAACACATGGCCTTCTTTTGAATAGGTCAATAGGGTAACTGTGAAGAGAAACAAAAGCAACTTTAGTATTTTTAACCATTTTTGATTTCGGATACTAACGAATATTCTAGGGATACTTCCTGATACTCTAGGGGTATTTCCTGATATGTTATTATAGATGGTAGTATTTTAATTAAACTAACTTTTCAGTCAACCACTTGCTTACTATTATATAAACATAATTTATTTATTATCAACTTCTATAAATATGTAAATTTTTTTTTGTTTATATGGTGAATTTTGATGTGAGTTTGTTTATTATTGATTTACTAATTTCCTTTCTTCTTTTTTTCTTCTTTTTTTTTTTGGGGGGGGGGGATGGTGTTAGGGGTTTAGTATTCAGCTATATATCATCTATATATTAGAAGGATCATATAAGGAGTCCAACTTCTCTGTTGGTATGAGCATAATAATTAAATTTATTTAAACAATTAATATTTACCAAAAATGTATGTAACTCAACATATTGTATCCTGTCTTTTGAGAAAATCATATCGTGTCTAATTTGTGTCCCATGTCCATATCTGTGCTTCCGAGCCAGGTGGAACCCCGGGTAGTAACCTTGGTTTTTATCCAATATATGCACACCTATGCTTTATTTTGTGTCACCTATTATCCTTTTTGAAGTGAAATAGGATTATCTTTTTGGTTAATTGCTCAAACTATGATCTTATCTTCTACTTAGCTATAGCTCTTAAAAACATGTATCCCTATGGGTATCAGATTATTATGGAAATGGGCAATAATCATTGTATTATATTTATATTTTTTGTTTCCAGAGAAAGGGTACTTCTCTCTACAAACCTGATCATGAGTGGGTGCAGTGTGACAAGTGTAGAAAGTGGAGGATGTTGAGCTCTGATTTTGACAGCAAGACGTTACCTCAAGAATGGTAGTTATACATATTTCATCTATTCCTATTTCAAAATGTAACAGGCAGTTAATGTCACATTTGTTAGTTACATACACGCACGTTAAATTTTAGCACCCTGCATTTTTGAAATTTTTGTTGATTATGTTAGTCTTATTGAGACGTTACTCATTAAATACAATCTAACATTAAAAATTTGAAGGCATCACAATGATGGTTACTACTTTCTTTATATATTCTTCTTGTGTTATTTCTTATTCTCATTTTGGGTGCGGGGTCCTTGTATTATACGAAATAACACACTATTGTAGTTTTAAGGTCAGTAAGTGTGTGTGCAGATTATGTAACCTAAAACAGTTAATTAAGCTACTTTTTCAATTGGTCAAGTTAAGGTTTGGGCAAATGATGAACAATTTCCACATAAGTAATTTAATACTTTCTCTAAAATAAACATTTTAGTCCCACAGTTTTCTTTCATTAACAATAGTACTACGTATTGCGTTTTAACCAGAACCCTTTGTTAATAGGTTCTGTTATATGAAGCCTTTCAGTGGGTGTTGTGAGATGCCTGAACAGAAAATTCAACGTGGAGTGATCACAGTATCTGCTAAGCGTTCTGGATTTGATCGAAAGGATAGTCCCATGAAACAGAAAGACAGCCCTCTTGGAAAAGTCGATGACATATCAGAATGTAAGTTTTTAGAGTTCTGGTTTGCTTCATTCCGGGTTGGCAAAGCTCTCTTTGCTGATTGTCTAATAATTTTCTAGTGATTGCCACTCTATCTTTTATCTACCATGGGTACAGATTCATAATCAGCTTAAGCTAACCGGCGGGTTGCAAAATTTGCACTTTTTGAAATCTATTAATATCTTCTTCTTTTTTCTTTTTTTTTGAAATCTTGATTAGGCAAAATTTCACTGTAATTATATATCACTGTTGTAGCTCTTAGTGCAATGTAAAATACTGATAACCAATGGTGCCAACTGGTTTATACAAAGAAAGAATGGTGCAATTAAAATGTTTGTCTTTCTTCTAATTGGTATGGAAAAATGAAATTGCTGCAGAAACAAAGTTACGGTTTTTTCCACTGGTGAAACACCTTTCAATTGTTACTGTTGCATTGATACCTTGTCCTTGGTGCCCAACACATGTAATGTTTTCTTCTTCTTTTTGTGGCATGTTTGAGGTTAAAGTGTTTATTTCAAGGAAAATTGTATTTCCAAGTTTACAAGTTTTATTGACCGGCAGACACCTGGTATCTTGGCATTGTAATGTATCCCACGGGTGTGCTTCTTGTCATAGTTAAGGTGAAAATTTTATGAATATATATCATGTCACACAATGTTTCAAAAAATAGAAAAAGAAAAGGCGAGGAAGAAGAAAAAAACCCTCTCTCTCACTGAACCAGTTGGATATGAGGAATAATGAGATATTAGCCAACTACTATATTTCTGAGATGTTATGCTTTGTTTGTGGTATGTAGGGAGTAGCGATGATGATTCAAGTCAGACTGTAGAAGATGATGTCAACCCCCCATCCTTGAAAAGGCTTAGGAAGGGACCTACAACAAGGAGCTGTAAAAAGTGGAAGTGAAAGTGTACTTGTCGACTTGTCGTATAACTGTGCTGTTTGTTCACAACACACTGCTATCTAGATAATGTAAAGTGAAATGACACTTTTTTGTTACCTTTTTCTCTCTTAATACTACGTTTGGATTGGTGGAATACGAGGGAGAATGAAATTACTCATTCTTATGAAATGAAAAAAATTATGTTTGGTTGCGATTGGAATGAAAAAAATTGTGTTTGGTTTTTTGAGAGACCGTACATGAAATAACTCATTCTAACTAGAATGGAATGAATCATTCCACTCTTCATGCCATTCCTTCAATCCAAACGTAGCATAATATATATTCCGTAGATAATGTACTATATGATGGAAACTATAGTCTGGCTTTAGATTACAGCTTGTTGCTTCATCTCGAACTAATGTTGTGTTTGGATTGAAGGAATGAGAGTGGTAATGGAATGAATTATTCTTATGAAATGAAAAAAATTGTGTTTGGTTGTTCCATTAGAATGGAATGAGTCATTCTCATTTCTTCCAAATTTATGAATTTGGAATAACTCATTCCATCTGGAATGAAATCTTCATTCCAATCCTTCAATCCAAACGCAGCATAAGGATGATCATGCCCATCTTATTTTTTAACACGGAGCTTTATTGATGTAAATCTTCTTAGAAATATGGTGAAAGACTACCTATCTATGGGAGAGGGAGACGACCACTTGCGTCTGTGACAATGGCTCGCATGGTTTAAGGTCAGGCAATGTATAGCACTCACTTCATGCTAGATAGAAATCTCAACTCTAAATCAGTGTTCCGAATCTCAGTGTATTCAACAAAGTGTTTATCTTAGTGGTCATGTAAGTTACAATTTTGAGTTGTGCGCCCTTATTAAGAACGGATGTTATTTCCAAACCCCGCACATGATGTTGGGGTGGATTTATACTCCACTGAACTGCCCAAACTAAAAGAGAGGGAATTGATATCTAGTCTATTGCGATAAATTTATGTTGATTTATAATTGTGATGTTTATCAATAAATGGTAGGAATTATAATAAGGTTTTATTTATTACACATCTTTTCAAAAAAATTAATACCGATACTTATCCACATAATTAATAATCAAAAAATTGTTGTAAACATTTATAACATATATCATTTTTTATTGATATTTTCGCATGTAGAATTAATTTTTTCACATAGACGTGAAGTTTATTCACTATTTATTTACTACATTTGGAAATATCATCTAATGCGCGCATGAATATTATTTTGGAAAGGAATTGCTGATAATTTAAGGATTAAATATGCTAATAACCCCACTTTACTTTTTTACCCCCTTGTAAAACTAATGTGTACCAATATCAAATATCCTTATGTTAAGAAATAAAGTATAAACTCGTACTTAGTTGATCATTAGTCAAGTGTAAATCATGTATTTTATTCTTATTAAGTCAAATTGTATTTTAATAAAAATATGCTTAAAATATCATTTTAACTTATTACAATAATGTGATATTTTTAAAAAAATATCATTTAATGAGTTGTTAATGGTGATAAAAAAATAATATTTTTTTGTTGTTGTCAAATGTCGTTGCTATTAGTTATAAGTTATATCATTATTTATTCTATAAATACCATTATGAATAACAAAAATCATATAATATAATAATTTTACTAATTTTAGAAAGAAAGTGTCACTTTAATGAGTGTCTGCATATATCCATTCTAACGATGACAACACTATTGTTAATTTAATTACCATAAAAATAAAATGAAAAAACACTAGTGTTAATTTTAATGTGGCACCGGAGCAAAGTGGGTGAGAACAGGAGAGGACTAGAGAGAGAAAGAGAAGGTGGATTATTTCGTCTTTTCTCAAGTCATTTTTGTTTATATATTAACTCCTTAAATCTATATTTTTAGTATGTCTTAAAAATTTTAGTAGTTGTAACCTCATCTTAATTGAAATTATAATTCATAACTCGTTGAAACGACACTGTTTTTTTTTATTTCATTACAATGACATTTGTATTTACTCCTTCCGTCCCAGGATAAAAGTCCTTATTACTATTTTAGATAATTCCAAGTTAAATGTCTACTTACCTTAAATAATCTATTTTTTACAATAATTTATCCATAATACCCTTAGTATTAATTGTCATATTTTTATTCCCTATGCATATTTATGGAGTATCACTAGTAATGTGCAAAAAATTATGCAATTAAATGAGAATTTAAATATGACTAATTTTGTCATTTTATTCTCTTTTTTAATATGCGCAAAAAGTCAACAAAGACTTTTATCCTGGGACGGAGGGAGTATTATTTATTTATTTATATTGCTAACTCATGAAAATAATGTTTACATTTTACATTAAATGATAATTATTTGACTCATCAAAAAAAGTTTAAAAATTAAACTAAAAATAAATGATTCGTAGTTGATCCACCAACGAAATTATGGCATGACACTTTGTTTCTTCTTTTCTTTTTTTTCTTTGTTTTTAAGAGCCCTGGAGAATTGTCAAGAAGAATAATATCATTAAGAATGAATTAAAATTACAAAGATAATAGAGTAGATGGTAAATCTTCTCTGTTCAATAATAAAATCCGAGAAAAAAAGATAACTAGAAAATTATAGGAAACTCATAGTTTATAAACCGTATTGTCTTTGATTGAATGAGTTTGAAGTCACTATTTTATATTTCATTCTACCATTTTCGTTTATGATTTGGACATCCCTTTTCAGGTATCGGACGAAAACAATTGCTCTCTTAAAGAAGCTAGATTGGTTGTCTTTGTCGTTAAATTTTTAAAAGAAATATAGGTAGTTCGCATTTTCACCGACATGTTTATTTTATTAATCCTTTCTACAAGACAACGTCCAAATCAAGTAAAACAAATAGAGATCTTGATATATCATAACTGAATAACTTTTCTTTTACTTATTGGATTGGGGTCAGGTCTTCCTCAATATCTATATATAATTATGGCAAGAGCCCCTTCATTGAAATAGAAAATTTAGTAAGAATTTAGTTGTAATAAAATTGAGTAAGAATTATGGTAAGAGCCCCTTCATTGATATGAATTATACTGCGGATAAGATTTGGCAACAAAGAAATGTTAGATTTCAAACCAACATTTTTATGCATGCTTGAGTTATCATTTATGATATTCTTCAATCCATCAAGTTAAAAACTCTCATCTACAATATTTTGTAAAACAATTGTCCATATGCTATCTCATCACAATTATGCATATGCTATCTCATCCTCAATAACTGACTTTTTTAATTTTTTTCGTTTAATATTCGATATTATTCTATTTTTCTAACCTTTATGAATAATGTTACTGCAACATGAACATATGCTTGATGTGTTCGAACTATAATCTTTTGAGGTATGTCCCTATGTCTTCATAAATTAATTTTATTTCACTAACTTAGCAACAACAAAAAAATGCCTAAAACCTAATATTTTGACAAGTTAAATATATTCAAATTATGTTAAACAAAGTATTAATATTATATTTAAAAGTTTAAATACATATAAAGAATGATGTATTGTAATGTAGCAAGGAAAAGTAAGCTTTGTAAGAGAAGCGAGTAAGGGTAAATTTTATTTTTTTATTTTTTGTTTGTTGTTAGGGAAAAAAATGTCCCTCAGTTCTTACCAACCTTTGATGTGTGTAATCAAATCATTTCTTGTGCTCGTTTTTAGAAGGATAATTCTCCAAGATAATTACGCATATAATTAACCAATAATATATTACTTGAAATGACTTGAGATTCGATGTGCTATAATTTATCTTTAGGAATTCATTCAATACTTAAGTGAGTTAATATCTTTAAATAAATTTATCTCAAAAAAATATGTCTCTTAAAATTCGGTGAGTTAATATCCTTATATTCTCTTTAAAAATACTACGTTTATGAATTAATAAGTCATTTCAATAAAAATAGTAATTCGGTGAGTTAATATCGTTATATTCTCTTTAAAAATACTACGTTAATCAATTAATAAGTCGAGCTAGTTTATTGACTTGGCTAAAAAAAGGAATAAGTACAAAATAAAATTACTTTTATCTAAAACCTTAACAATTTAAATTTTGAATTCCCTTGCAAGTATAAAAAATTATTAAACAAAATCAAACTCATTACATTATTTGGTTTCACTCTTTAAGAAGTTAATATAAAATATTATAGAAAAAATGATGATAAAAATCAATCAGCTAATAATAAAGCCCAATAATACACATTGTTTCCCCTTTCACCCTTTTCACCGACTTTGATAATAAAGCCCATAATTATACAAAACTTATCCAAAATCACAATAAATATATCAAAAAATAATAACTCCAAATAATCTTAGAAAATCTAATTACTATACTCAAAAGTCAAACCCATTTGCCACCTCCTCTAAAAAAAACCCTAATATATTTACCTATATATATTTCTCTAACTATTATCGCCTATTTCTTACCCTTTTATTTTATGTTTCTCCTATATTGAAAAGGCAAAAAGAAAAAGAATTTCAGCCTATTTTCTATTTCCTATACCCAATTTATACTGTTGAAAATTAGATCAATAATTCAGATAATCAAAAAATAGTGAAAAATCTTTGAAAAACTGAATTTTGATTTTTCAAGAGTATCTGAATCGGGGTAAAATTCGCTAATTTTTTTTTCAGGTTTCGTCTTTACAGATTTTTTTTAGGGTTTATCTGAGATTTTTTTTTGAGGGTTTAAGAGCGGAAAAAATGTCAGGGGCGGATTCGTATATCGGAAATGCTGGCGTTTCGGTACCTCCCATGGCTGATGTCACAGGTGCAGCGATGTACGCGCCTCCTCCTATGGCTGTGGTAGCTCCTACAGCTATGTACGCGCCTCCTCCTATGGCTGTGGTAGCTCCTCCCAATTCTTCCGAACCACCGTCGCATTCCTCACCGGCTGCTACTTATCAGCCGGATACCGGTGTTTCCCGTGATTCTGCGGTTGCGGAGGAGGCGGTGGTTCAGCTGCCCAGCATTGCTAATAGCAACGGCAACAATTCTGGTGGGGAGGTGATCAAGCGCAAGAGGGGGCGGCCAAGGAAATACGCTCCTCCTGAGGGGTCTCCTCTCTTGACATCTCCACCACCGCCGGTGCAATCTGGTGGCTTTGCTGCGGCACCGGCGGTGGCCATGGCGGCACAAGCGTCTTCAGGGAAGTCCAGGGGCAGGCCACTTGGGTCGAGGTCTGGGTCTGGCCGAAAAAAGCAAAAGAAAGTCGTTGCTCCTGCTGTTTCAGGTATATATGTTTTATGTATGTACACGTATGTATGTTTGTATGTCAGAATATTGGATATTCGTTTATTTTATTTTATTTTATTTTATGGTGGTGTATATTTTGGATTTGTTTATTGTTAACTAATGTGCTAAATTAATGGTTTGAATTGGTTGGTTTATTAATTTGAGATCTGGCAAAATTGGGGTGGGTATTTCCTTATATAAATTAGTTTGTTCTGCATAAAAGTACAATCTTTCTTTGGATTTGCAAAAAAATAGTTGCAGCTTTGGATATTAAAATGACATTTATGCCCCCAGCAGTCATTGTGTCAACTGTTGCTTAATGATTTATTTATTTATTTATAGTACTAATGATGAAGCGAGTTCTGAGACAGATAGGTAGTCTGAATTGATAAGTTGGAAAAGGAAAGGCAAACACTATTTTGATTATGTAAATGCAAATTAGCTGGAACATTTTGCAACTATGTATAATTCTTTTGCGGGCTCCAGCATTTTGCATCGCATTTCAGCCTTATAGACTCGACTTTAGTAATAAAAAGTAGTATCTCTGTGTGTCTGTTTTTTTTTTTTTTTTTTGTGTGTGTGTGTGTATATATATATATATATATATATATTTGCAAAAGGAAGTTAATAATCTGTTTGTCAAATATGCGATATATTAATTATGGCCGTTTTTTTATTCATAAGCCAGGTGATGTGAAAAAAACAATATAGGTTTTGTTTTTTTTTTGGGGGGGAATAATGTGTTGTATATGTAACCTAATTTCTTCGCCAGATAGTAAGAAAGATTAAGCAAATTTTCTTATTGCATCAAATATTTTATATTCTGATTGTATTAGATGTGCCTACAAGGTTATGCATGAATCTGAAAAACATGTTCATAGTCCTATACAAGAAACATTTGATGTTCTTGTTCTGCACCTCAGCACCTACATTGCGGTTATCTCAAGTCTATTTCAGATTTTAATGAATCATTAATGTGCAGGATCAGCAGGGACTGGATTGACACCACATGTTATCACAGTGAAACCTGGAGAGGTGAATCTTTAACTTCCTAATTTTCCCCTTCAACTGTTTCTTAAATTTTTGTCCAGTTAAAGCTACTTATTTGAAAATTGCTGTTCCCTAATGTTAGTCACGACTCTAGTTTGATACACCTGTACAACATGCTGCTTTATGCACACCATGACTTTCACACTGCCACATGTCTTGCCAACTTTTGGGGAATTATTTTACTACTAGTATTTGTTTTTTGATAGGGTAAAATTGCAATTAAAGCTTCTCGATTTTCTTGACAAGTACGAAATTTGAAGCAGATTAACTGCTCAGTTGGTGACACTGCCTTGATTCCATAATTCATTCTCAGTTTTATGTTGTTGTCCTGTACTGCCTCCCTATTTTAGTTAACTTCCTTCCCATTTGGGGATGTCCGTTTTAATTGACATATTTTAACTGGCACTGCAATGTTTGTTAAAAAATGATTGTTAGTGTTAGAATAACCTAAAAAGTAGACCTGAAATTTAGTGGATCCACTATTAGAAAAAGATGGTTTAAATGATAGAGAAGTTACACGCCTTTTTATATCTTGTTCAAATTTGGTGTCTTAAGTATGTGCCGAGTTGACCGTGTCAGTTAAATTGGGGAAAAGGGAGTAATAAACATAATTGTATATTTAGTTGACCATGCCTCTTGTGATTATGGTGCAAATTTGGTCCTTCTAATGTCAATGAGTCTACCATAAGTGTACAACGCTGTTGTCATTACTGCATCGTATGTAGCGTGTCAAACCCTAAGTGCTGCTATGAACTCAGTGAGAGTATCTGACTGCAAGGAGCAAGCAGAAAGGTGGTGCAATATTCTGGTGATTTTTGTTTCACAATTCTTATTATATAAGACTTCTAATTTCTCATTGTGAAATGTTCAACCTCTTAACCAGAGTTCTCTATAATTTCTGCTCTCAGGATGTACTAGTAAAAGTGATGTCTGTTTTTCAAAATAACGCAAAAGCTATATGCGTCCTGTCGGCAAATGGCGCGATATCCAAAGTAACACTCCGACGGGCAGCTACATCTGGTGGAACTGTTACTATTGAGGTTTGTAGTAGGCTTCAAGTTATAGTATATTGCTTCTTCTTTCTCTTTTGTTCAATAACTATATAAAAATTATACTAAATGTGTTTATTTTTTCTTTTTTTGCTTATAATGGTGACATGTATAATGTATTATACTGACATGTTCTCACATATAGTATAGAAGTTAGTAAAATTTTAAATTTGAACTTATGAAATCAGGACTCTTAATGGAGCAGCATGAACTTGGCTTATTATAGAAAATATTACTGTATTTGAATAATTTACCACAAGAGATTGTGAATATTCATATTAGAAAAAGTTTTTGGGTATTCTTTGAATTCTATTTTTATTAGTTTTTAGTACACATGATGGTTATTTAAACTCATCATAGGCTACCTTTAAGCTAGATTTTATGTTCTCCTTTAAAACACAATGGTCCAGCCTCGACTTTCACTGTAATATGGATTTCTTAATGTGTTTACCAAATGAAATCTCTTTTATCCTTTGATCATTTTTAGGTCTCACTCACATATCAGATGAGGGGGTTGGAAGGGGGGGGGGGGATATATTTTTGGAGCTGTTGGTTCCATGTTGAGCAACGGTAATTGACAGTTAACTGCCATGTGCTCTAAATCTTGACATATTTCAGAAATTTGGCGCTTATTTGATCCTTGTTTTTTTCCTGTACATTATAGGCAAGTAAATAGGATACGAAACCAAAATTTCATTTTTCATGACTCCTACCATCGTGCATCTAGAGAATATAAACAAATTTAGTCTCATGTACTCATCATTGTTCGAATAGAGTTGTTGAGTGAAGCTTTTTATTTGGTGAGTGTTGAAAATCCTCCTCAATACTGCAGATGAAGCCTTTTGAATATAATGAATGCTATAAAAAGTATTGCCACTATAACAACTCAGATTTAATTTATTTATTTATTTACAAAAGAATTACTTGGACAGTATTTTACTTGTGAAAAAAAAATATCTGAGTTATTTGGTGACAGTAATTTATATATATATATATATATTACGCATCTGATTAAGTCGAATCCAGGTAAATTTCAAATAAGTATTACCATGTCATGGACTTCATAGTTCATACACAAGACTAGAGTTGCAAATGGTATAGAAGAATGCTCATACACGCTGCTTATGCAGGGACGATTCGAGATCTTGACTCTTTCTGGTACATTCCTGATCTTAGAATCTGGTGGCCAGAGCAGGAGGGCAGGTGGTCTGAATGTGTCACTAGCTGGACCTGATGGTAATGTGCTAGGTGGTGGTGTAGCAGGGCTTCTAACTGCGGCATCCCCTATTCAGGTATGTTTTTGATAGTAAAAAATGTGCTTTTCCCTTGGTTATCTGGAATTTTGAATTTTTTTGCTGAGCTCGAAACACATTGCCACCTCGTCATGCTGCCAATCTTTATATATCCTTCCGTAATCGAGTTAGGAATTATTTGCTGCACCCCTTTTTTCATATGCTGGTTGCAGCTTCACCGGTCTTATATCATCCTTGTCAGATGTTTTCATTTAAATTCCAGCCAAGATCTTTGTTTTTGTGGCTGGTTGATTCCAACTGAAAAGAGTACCAATTTGTAATTTGTGCAGACGACAACCAATTGATTAAATATTTTGAAACCTTACAGGTCATATTTATTCATTCATACCGAGTTCTTTCACGTATAACATCATTATAATGATTTCTGTTTAACAACGCACGTGGCGTTCTCTATAGGATTTTTGGACTCAATTTTCATTGTTGTTGCATACCTCTTAAAAGTGACCTAAGTCAGAGATTGGGCAGCTTATGTTATGGCCCAAGATGTACCTTTAGCTTTTACTACATGGCACCATTTGTCACAGCTGGAGACTTCCGTAGTCAGGTTATTAACTATTAAGCTATTTAGGATCTCATGAGTTTTAATGAATTTGTTTGGGGGATATTCTTGGAAATTTGGTAATTCATTAAATGACTGCACAATCTATAATCTAATAATCACCCTCGAGTTGCTTGTTGATAATGCATATTTTCTTGTATAAGTTGCAACAGTACCAGCTTACCAGCTTCTGTTAAGGCATAAAGAATATTCTCCTAGAAATTAGTATGCATGAAACCGGATCATATTACTTCTTTCTACAATTGTATTTTTATGATAACCCTAGGTTGAGTGCATTCGAGACATTCCCTCACTCTATACTAATGAAGTAGTTGGTTTGCTTTCTCATATTGCAGGTAGTTGTGACTAGTTTCATTCCAGAAGGTCAGCAGGCAACATATTTAGGCAACAGAGAAGTTTATCATGCTCTACCAAATCTTGCCTCAGGTGCATCAATGGTCGGAAGCCCCCCATCCCGTGCCACGCTAAGTGGGTCTTCAGCTGGTCCTGGAAGCCCTCTTAACTACAGCACTGGAGGCTGCAACAATAACAATCCACAGACCTTTGCTAACATAGGCTGGAGATAGAAAGCTTTCTGTTCCTTTTTGGCGAGTGTGTTTCTAGGCAGGAGCCTTGATAAGCCCCCGCTAAGTTGTAGGAAGTTACTATATTTAGTTTATGGTTGTTATGTTTTGCTTAGTAAAGCATTGCATGAACTAAAATTATGGATTATACTACAGATCAATAGTGTGCTGGTTTCGGCACATTATTGCATGAGCTGGCTCTCTATCATTAGTTGTAGCCGGCGTTTAAACTTTGAAACTTTTTCAGTGTACTGGAAATGGCTAGTAGAACAGGCCATGGTTGTTTTCTCTGGTTTAGAGAAATGGATGGTTGTATCTGGATTAATTATCATATCATTTTGGTTATTTCTTTGTGGAGTTCTGTTGCCTCCTTCCTTTTTTTTGCTTTCTCGTTTACAGGATAAGTTTGTAAATAAGCCCAGACAAATATACCTGGCGAGCTCCTCATGCAATATATGCTAGCTTTAGCATATGTCTCCGAAGTAGAATGTATCCATGCATTATGGTACAAATCTTACAGTGGTCAGGTCTGGTGTGTATGATCATAACTCACATTGGTATGTATACTCTGCCTGAGCCTTTTTTAATTTACTGCAATCATATACACTCTGATCCTTAGAAAATCTACTGCATCCAGGACTTGTCTTACAATGGTAAGAATAGTGTGATGCCAAAGATGGTCCTAGGACTTGTCTTTGATGCAGGGGCAGGAGGGGGTAAAGCGCATATATATATATATATATAGCCCCCTTCTTATGCGTACCGCCCGTGGTAAAAAAATAACTTAAAAAAGTAACCCACACATCTTTCATCTAATTCCTTTTCCTAATTCCTATACAATTATTGTTCTCTTTTCTTATTTTATTATATATACTTAGACAAACACATCTCTCATCTAATTCTTCTTCCTAATCTAATTTCAACTCTTTCATTTCCCATCCCAACTCAACATGTTTATTCTCTGACGAAAAAATTACTACATTCCCCCCCTCCCCCTTCACCATTGTAATTTGCTACTCCCGCTTACCGATTATTTCTTCCCCATTATCTTACTCTTTCTTCATCATTCCAAGTTTGTCTCATTATTATTGTTTGTTATCTTTTTACTTCTAATTATTTGTTTCAAAATACTCCTTCCATTTCATATTATTTGATTATTGTTAACTTTTTAAAGTCAATTCAAGAAATTTTTAGACTCAAAATTGACACAGATTCTTTTAATTTTAATCAATACAATGATGAATATTATAAACTATTTAAAAAGTATTATTCATTGTAAATTTTATTATTTCATAATTTATAATGAATTATCTTAATTTTATGTTTAAAAATATATCAAATTAACTTTTAAAAATCAATAATAATTATATAATTTGGAACGGAGGGCCAAGTGTCTTCTTAGGAAACTAGCCATTCATAAATCCCCAGTATCATAATAGAAGAATTTGGAGTGAGTTACTCCAAATATATTCCGACTCAACTTATGTATTTTTTTTTATCATAGTACGTAATTTATTTATTTATTTATAATTAATTAGGCTGGGGTTAATATAAAGAGAAGGACACAGGTAAGAAACAACCTCAAGGAGTCCGGTCAAGTAAGTTTGTTTTATTCATTGATTGTTTGTGTTCCAACTTTCTCGTCAAGTAGGTTTGTTTTCTTTTTTAATTTTTTGTGTTCGAACTTTTTTAAAATTAGTAACAAATAGAATTTTTTTTAAATACATTATATCGATGTAGGAGTGTATAAATTTAATCTTAATTAACACGTACATTCAGGAGTATTCTCTTAAATATACCATGCCCGGGATGGACCCTTCAACTTGTTTTAAAGAGAAATTTAATTTCAATTTACGTGTAAATTGATCTCAAAATAAATACTTCCTCCGTCCCAAATTAATTACTTTTTTAGGATTTTTTTAAGTCAAATTGACTATTTTTAAAATTAATAATTAAGCATATATAAATATATTTCTAAAATTATAAAAATTGAAATTAGTAATAAATTGTATATACTTTCTTTTGGTTATAATATTTTCACCTATATGTTAGCAAAAATATTAAAAAAATTAGTTTTAAAAATAGTCAATTTGACTTTAAAAAGTCTTAAAAATACAATTAATTTGGGACTGAATGATAAATAATAATGAGGGACAATTGAGAAGCATGGCACGTGACGAGGGAAGGGGAGGGGTGGGGATATAAACGCAAGCGACTCAATCAATGGGACAGGGACAGGGACAGGGACAGGGACAGGGACAGACTGCCGCCAGTGCAGCCACCCCCAATGTAGGAACTAGGAAAGAGCAGTGCAGGCGCAGGCGGTTATATTATTATGGGTTGAGGAGCCCGCCAAGCTGGATACAGTTGGGGGTAGTTTGTGAGGCAATACGTGTACATCTGGTTGGATCATGGATCCTGCCTGTCTTTTTATTTATTACATCATTCCGTCATTGCCTCACTCACTCTACTCCTACAACTGCACCTTCTTTTTCTCAATTACTTATATACCCTTTTATCTTATCCCCTTGTTTTCGTTGTTATAACAACGTAAAAATAATGTTACAAGAATAAATATATTTAACGACACTTTTATTAATTATTTCAAAGTCATTTCACTTAAAGTTTATTGTTATTTTGATAATATAAATATCCTTCTATCCTCCACAAATAGGCGAATACTTATTCTTTTTTGGTCTTTTTTTAGCATTACTTATTTTGTTTTCTCCCTAAAAAATAATACTCATTCCGTAAAAATAAAAGACTTAAATATAAGTCATTATCTTAAGGTGTTATTTTTTTTTTCACTTCAGTGATCGTACTTTTAATTTGTGAAATTAATTTATCAAATTCTTAATTTTTTTTCATAAATTAATGACGTGGAACGCTCACTAGGCCTATTGATGCTTATGTAATTTTAAATTACCTTTTCACATTTATTATGCATTAAAAGATAAAAATATTATAAACTTCATGAATTTTTACCCTTTAATGTTTAATAAGTTTCAAAAAATTATTTGAAATAATATTTTTTAATTTATACATAAGCATTGATTATCTTAATAAGTAGTCACGTCATCAACTTAAGACATGATATGTCCAATTAACCATAAGTGAAACAAATTAAACATTTGATCATGTAATTAAAAAATTAAAAGATCGATACCCAAAATTAAAAAAAAAATCAATAATTTAAGATTGTACTTTATATTTAAACCAAAAAAAAAACATAATCAGACCAACAGTAAAAATCAAAAAAAAATATAAAATTGACAAATGGGGGGTAAAAGTAAAACACATGATTTCAGAATTCAGCCGATGCGATTACCCCACCACCAAAAATAAAATACTCCTCCTATGCAAAAACCTCAGACCGGGTCCAATAAAAGGCAGTGGCTTTACTGTCATTCCCATAAACTTCCCAAGGGCATTTAAGGGAATCCAAGATACTAATAAGACGACGCAAGAGTGGCGGGTGTGTATCCTCTATTTTTGATAACCGATCGATCAGTCATATTCCAGTTCACAGTGTTTCAGATCAAATTATCCATCCAGATATTTTTTTTTTTAATTTTTATTTTTATATATTTAATAATATTAATTAGTAAAATAAATAGAAATATAACGCAGCAGCCTACAATTCTACATGCATTACCAAATTCTCCTCTTTTCTCTCTCTCTCATCAGCCCATAAGTTGAATCAAGTCAATCTTTTTAGTTAACGGTTTTCTTTCTTAATTTGCCACCCATTTTCATGCTTTCTAGAAACTTGTCGATTCAGTTTCTGTTTTTGTAATCTGGGTTTTGCTTTGAGAAATTAAACCAAAAGAATTGAATAATCTGTTAAATCTTTTGCTGGGTATTTGTTTATAATTCTGGCCCTGGGTATTTCGAGAATTCAACAGAAATGGAATCATCATCTCCGAAATCAATCGACGAGGTGGTGGAAGAAATCACGAGAATTCACAGATCCCTACCGAAAAGACCAGGAATTGAAGAAATTGAAGCGGCAAAGACATTAATCCGAAACGTGGAACTCGAGGACCAGGCAAGATTCGACGCCATTGCCAGGCAAACGAAGAACCTCGAAGTTCCCGAGGAGCTCTTCATGATTTTGCTGGAGATGCAGAAGAATTTGGTCCTTTTTCGAAGCAAAGAGCAGAGGAGAGAAGCGGCAAGATTGTTAGATCTCGAGAACTTTCACTCAGTGTTGGATGAGTTGATTCAGAGAGCTTCTAGATGTCTTCCTTCTGAAATGGGCTCAAATTCGCAGTCTACAGTCTCGAATTCGTCTCGTAGTTTTTCTTTGACGAATTCGGCTTCGTTTTCTTATAGTTCTCCTGTGACTACGCCTCCTTCGAGTTTGTTTTATGAAAAGGAGGCTGTCAAAGCTTCTTCTGAGTTGTTTTCCAGAGATGATAGTTATGTGAAGAAGGCGAAATCTACGTTTTATAGCGATGGAATTGGAGCCGGCCTTCGATCTGGGAGGGATGTCTTAAATCCCCAGATCGTGGATTCTACTTTGAAGCCAGTAATTAGTTCAGGTAAGTTTCAGTTATTAATTTCTGCATTAATTTCTACTAATGCTTAATGTGTTTCAGAGGTATTGTACTTATGTTTTACAGTATATATGTCTTTCTTAAACTCGTGGTTAAAAGGATTTGATGTTAGTGAGTTTATAGATTGGAATTTTAAAGTTTAATGATGGTTCTCTTAATGATGATGACGATGATGATTTTTTTTTATTTTTTTTATTTCCTTTCTATTTTGGGTAGGTCAAGATGGTGAGAAATTGAGTCTTATAAAGCTTGCAAGTTTGATTGAAGTATCTTCAAAAAAAGGAACTCGGGATCTCAATCTTCGGAGTAAATTGATGGAGCAAATTGAATGGCTCCCTGATTCAATTGGGAAGCTATCGAGTTTGATCACATTGGATTTGTCCAAAAATAGGATTGTGGCTTTGCCAGCCACAATAGGAGGGCTTTCATCATTGACAAAACTGGATTTGCATTCAAACAGGATTAGTGAACTCCCAGAGACTATTGGTGATATGCTTAGCTTGGTTTGTCTTGATTTGGGGGGGAATCAGTTGGCATCTCTGCCTGCTACCTTTGGTAGATTGGTTCGACTTCAGGAGCTTGATTTGAGCTCAAATCTTCTCCCTCTGCTTCCTGAGTCAATCGGGTCACTTGTTAGTCTCAAGAATTTGAATATTGAGACTAACAATATTGAAGAAATTCCACATACTATTGCCCATTGTTCCTCCCTTAAGGAGCTCCGTGCAGATTATAACCGGCTTAAAGCCCTTCCTGAAGCTGTAGGACGAATTGCATCCCTGGAGGTCCTGTCTGTGCGTTATAATAATGTCAGCCGATTGCCTACCACAATGGCATCACTGGCAAACTTGAGGGAGCTTGATTTAAGTTTCAATGAGTTAGGGTCCGTGCCTGAGAGCTTATGTTTTGCCACCACACTTGTAAAGATGAACATAAGCAACAATTTTGCTGATCTACAATACCTTCCAAGGTCCATAGGGAACCTCGAGATGCTAGAAGAGTTGGATATGAGCAATAACCAGATAAGAATTCTTCCAGATTCTTTCAGGATGCTGTCCAAATTACGTGTTTTAAATGTGGAAGGAAATCCTCTGGAAGAGCCGCCAAGAAGTGTTGCTGACATGGGGGCACAAGTAAGTTCTTTATTGTTTTTCTACAAACACAACAGTTAATTTTGGTACAATGCTAACCAAAGGTTTGATGCTCCTCAGGCTGTTGTTCAGTACATGGCTGAACTTGTTGCAAAGAAGGATGTCAAGGCACAACCAGTCAAGCAGAAGAAATCTTGGGCTTCTATATGCTTCTTTTCAAAGTCTAACAAACGGAAGCGCAATGGCATGGAATATGTGAAAACCTGAGGTAAAGCAGGTTGGACAAAAGGCACAACATGATTCTTTTGTGCAAGTTTATCCAATCTTAACTATTCTATTTACTCATCTTTTAAGTGAAAACGTGGTGGACACTGGTAGCAGTAGGTTAAAATTTTGTATTACTGTAGCCTTTTGCCTTAATGTCTAGATGGTTCCATTGTTAGGCACTGATTGGGAGCATTTGTTCAGGGCTTTCGTAACCTTCATATCTGTTCTTTAATATGTAATTAAATATGGGAATTAAGAACCTCATATGCGTTTGTTATTTATAATACAGGAAATTGGGCTGTCATTGACTTGGAAGGAAGCTGAGGTCTTGCTGGAACCTGTGCTTATATTTAAGAAGTCAGTTGGTCTTCAGATATGGTTCTGATCCTTCGCTCGCAAATTGTAGATTATTTTATTGATTTTCCCCCAAATTTCTGCTTTGCTTTCCTGTATTTTTAAGTTGTTGGAAAAGAAAATGAGATGTACATTGTCTTCAATTGGCAACTTTACGAGGGAGAAAATGTTGTTTTTGACATCCTTCTATTAAATGAAGTCTGCGGTTAGCATTTTCACTTTTCTGGAAACAGAATCTAGCATCTGTTTGGTTCTCTTCATTTTTTCTTGTATTGTTCAGGCATGATAATTTACTTGGTTTTTAGTATAATAGCAAACTGTCCAATTCTATCCACAGGGGTGCTCTCATATCTTGTCTGTTACTGACTGATGTTCAAAAGATATTCCTTGTCCGTTTATTAAACCTTCTGCTTTGATTTCCAATTTTGGTAATTTTGAATTAAAAAAGAATCATAAATTTGTCATCTACCATCTTTTAGCTAATATGAGTTTATATTTTTAGAGAAATTTTTAACCTAAAGGGAATATTAATTATTATCATGGTGAGGGTTCCGTTCTAGTCAGGTTTAGGGTTGCTTTTTTCTTGTTTCCCTTTTGGCCAAGTAAAAGAAACAAGTTAATGGTTGTTGACATGTAACATGAAAAAAAAAAAAGTAATGTAAAAATTTGTTTTGTAATGCTTGGATTAGTTGAATAGGATGTAATTTAACAAAATTTGATCCTGGAGAGCAACAACTTCAAGTTGCGAAGTTAAAAGTTAAAATAGCAGTTCCTATTGTCTTAATCGAGAAAAAAAGTGACCAACTATTCTAAGATGCTACCAAACCCTAATAAGATTAGATGGCCTTCGGTGGGAGCTAACTATTTCATAACTTCCCTTTCTTAGTTTCATATATATATATATATACATTTCTTTAAGCAGTCTCATTTATTTATTTTTCCTAATGTACATACATGTTATACTGTACAAAGCATAAAGTAGATATAATATTTTTAAATATTACATGAAACATTACTAAAGAAGCAATCTTTTAGGGCTTAATAAATTCATTTTAGTATTGTAGAGCTTTAGAGGTCTGATTATGCTTAGGTCCCGCCTAGGCGCCCAGCCAAATCGAGGCGGTAGAGGACCACCTAGTGCCTAGGCGGGGATTTTAGAACACTAATATATATATATATATATATATATATATATATAATATAATATAATATGCAAACAGTGGAATTATCTAACCATAAACCTTATGAAGTTTAACATGTACAAAATTGTTATGCTAACGTGAAATTGCTTCCTTTTTTAGTACACGAGACACTTGAAACTTTAATGGCATGCTTCTGCAAATAATGGAAACCATGTTGTAGAATCTATTAATAACATTCAAGCTTAAATATGACGCGTATCTAAATAGATACTATATTTACATATGGAACTCTATTGTTATGTTACATTTAGGATTATGAATAGGCATAGTAATCGGACCTGCTTTTTACAGATCTCTCTCAATTCCATCACCCTATTCATCTAATCCTTCTCTAAAACACCCTATTCTCAGAACGTCGTATTCTTTTTTTCCTTTCACAGTGTCAGACGTTGTAGTTTCTATCTAACCTAATGTGTGTTAACGAGCTCGCTAGTAACTTAATTAAGCATATATATAATTATTTGGAAATTTCAGATAAGTTCCACAAAAATCTGATGTAATAATCTATCTATTCTTGCTTAGCAGTATAAACAGGATCAATTTCTGGTGGTTTGATCTATTATTTCAACTGTAACTGTCATTTTCTTCTATCATCTCTACATTTACAGCTTGATGGAGGGGGTTGTAAAGTGAAAACCCTGATTCACGGATAGCCTCGTTCCATCACCAAGGGTACTGGGTAGTTGTGAGCTACATTTCTCTTGGCATGATAATGATTAGAGTGAGTGACCCAACCCAATGGATTCAGGTGGTTGGCCTATTTTTGTCAAGATCCTTCGCTGTCACGACTTTTAGAGACTGACAATTTGAACCGTAGAACTGTTAAGATGATGATGAATTGATGATGATATGCGAAGGCATGACCTCTCTGCAATGGCAAATCCTGAGGTGAGATGAAATACTAGTGGTTTGAGTACAGTTCCTTCAACATTGACAAAGTCACATGAAGCCCATGTTATCAGTTATGTTACAAAAACTACTTCCGTTACGCATTTTGTATTTTTTCAATTTATTAGTTTATTGGTTATGTTCTGTTTCATTAAGCTTTGAGAATGACATATTTTGTTAGGTTGATCTGGCTAAGTCAGGTGCCAGCTCATCTCGAGTGTATCACCTAATTTATCAGATATTGAAAGTTCTAAGTTAAATAGAGTACAATAGTTTTATACTTCTTTTTGCTCTGAATATCCCATTCGGGTAGGTTTTTGATCCCTTGCTCTTTGTAGCTTTGAGCTTTGAGCTGGAGATCTATAGACTACTATTACCATACAAGACATTGTTGAACAGGAAGCTTCTTATTTAGTGTTTATCCTCCTCCTTTAAGTTATCTTACATATATTATCATGTCAAATACCTATATTAGCCAGGTAATGCTATATGGAAAGCCATTAGCACAATCTTTGTTATTAAGAATTTAATCACTTTAAAGTGACGAAGTGGGCCCATGTTTCAACCTTCTTTTATTTTCGTCATTATAGTATGATGTATAAAATTGTCGACGTATATCAATAAATAAATTGTGACAAAGCAACATAATTATCTTGCGTTATGTCATTAATAATTCATCCTAACCTTAATTTATCTTGGTTTTCTTTCAAAAGGATAATCAGAATCCCTTTCTTTAGATTCATGTGATCTGTTCTACAAAATTTGATGTCTCAATGCTGCCTTGTATCTTTTTCGTTTCTTCTTTCCATTGAAACAATAAATAAATAAAGATCAATAAATTTATTGATCTTTATATAATTTTAAATTCAGTAAAGATAACAATAAAGAGATAGTGGCCTTACACCCCACACTTCATTGAAAAGTAATGTATTCTACAAGACCTTTCTTCTTAGGAAATAATAATGTCGGAAAAAGCCTTGCCTTTTGTTTATAGCTCAAATGGAATCTGATCTTTATTTGGTAAATGTCACCTTTACATAACTATTTACTTTTTCCTTTTTAATTAAAAAAAACATTTTTGGTACATCATGCACTAATAATCGCTTATCATAATTCACTAAAGTGATCT
Organism: Aralia elata; assembly: GCA_034770075.1. Lineage (NCBI taxonomy): Eukaryota > Viridiplantae > Streptophyta > Magnoliopsida > Apiales > Araliaceae > Aralia > Aralia elata. The sequence goes on from CM068380.1 coordinate 77,509,996, forward strand.
TATCGATGAAAATTAGAAGATTTAGCTACTAAAGTCAGAAGCTTAATTTCGTTAAATTATGTTGCATTGATAGTTATCATCGTAACATTTTTCTAAATAGTATTTGTTGCGACGATGTCAACGTGCTTAATTATTAATTGAATTTGTGAGAGTTTAACAATTTCTAATTACACAGTTGTATATTATTTTTATTTTGTGCAACTGTTTGTACAAAATACAAAATTATCGACTATTTATATCTTTACGTGTCTGGGGATTCTAAAGCCCTCGTTTTATTTTATTCTTTTATCGTCTGAATAGATATCGTCTATATTTCTTTCAAAACTTAATTTCGTTTCTTCTCCAAGAGCGAATTATGAGAAAAATTAGTACAAATATAATAATTAAAGATGAAATATTCCTTATATTTTATATTTGAGCTATTCTAAGCATGCATGAAAATTAGACATGAAAATTGGACATTAATGTATTTGAATTTCACCTATTTATATTTTTACCCACTATTGAGGTCAAAATACAAATAAGTGAAATTCAAATACATTAATCTCTAATTTTTATATTCAATTTTTATGTTCACGTAGAATTTTTATTTATATTTTTAACACTTTCTAGTGTTGCCATTATTTTAGTCCATCGTCTAATTTTTCATTGGCAAGAATAGGATAAAATCCGCTCGACAAGTAAAACATATGTGGGCCCGGTCCCAACTCATAGTGACATTGTTTCGGTTGTTGAAAATATTTCTAATTGTCAACATGTCTCCATCCATCACCTTAATAATAATAATAATAATATGGGCCCAAATTTTGAGACAACTTCTTTATTAACAACACCCATATCCATATGACCCCATAAAATTTAATCATATTTTCATGTTTAAACTACTATTGGAAGAAACAAGTTATAAATCCACAGTATTGCAAATCTTCGGCTGTTAATTATCGCTCCGTCCCAAATTAATTGCATTTTTAGGATTTTTTAAAGTCAAATTAACTATTTTTAAAACTAATTTTTTTACTATTTTTGCTAACATATAGGTGAAGATATTATAACCAAAAGAAAGTATATACAATTTATTACTAATTTTAATTTTTATAATTTTAGAAATATATTTATATATGCTTAATTATTAATTTTAAAAATAGTCAACTTGACTTACAAAAGTTCTAGAAAAGCAATTAATTTGGGACGGAGGGAGTATTAAATAATTAAAAAAAGGCACAAAAATATAGAGGAAGAAAGATGTAAGTATGGCAGCAGTGAAAGAAAAAATATTTTGAGGCGTTTATTTCGGAGAGTTTTCTGGGCGTCGGTCCGGTTGAAAAAGAAGATTTTTAAGATTAAATGTGGAGGAGAGAATTTTAAAGGTAGGGTTTTGAATTACGATTTGTTGAGTTACTCTAACAACTTTGATGATGGGCAGTGGCTGGCAGCAAGAGAAGGTGGAATTTTACCGGACTCGATCCTTTGTTAATTAATAGATATGGGGAGTCCAACAATTCGTTTGTTTAATTTTGTATAGTTAATTCTAACAACATTTTTTAAGAGCATAGACTAGGATTTTTTTTCTTATTCTCAACTTCATTTTATGGATTTGTAAATAAGTATTGTCTTGTGTGTGTGTGCGTGTGTGTGTATATATATATATATATATATATATATATATTCCCCTTCATTCTTGGTTTATTTGTAGGAGTAATATTTTTTGGGAAAAGAAGAAGAAGTGAAATACAAGTTAACATTGTTGAAGAATTTCCAAAATGAATCAAGGGGGTTCTCCCTTGTTGATTGCTTGTGGGACAGGAGGCCTAATGCGGTTGGGCATATTAGGAGGCATTTTAGCATAGCTTTCTACTTCAATAATAACTTAGCTTTCTACTTAAAAAGGTGAAAAAGAAAAAAAAATAGAAAAAAAAGAAGATGAAAATGACTCATATGTCAAGTCAAATATAGATAATACTCTTGGACTATGTTTGTTTGCAAGGATTACACTTGGGATATGACTATTAATCTCAAGTGTCTTGTTTGTTTTTAAATTTGAGCTTAGGACTATTAGTCCAAGGATTATAAAATAGCTTAAGATGAGGGATTATTTAATACCATGTCTAGCTAGGTATTATAATCCCATCATGAAGGATTAAAACATAACATGAGATTATTTTAAGTTATCCCATGAATAATCCCATGAAAAATAAACATGTGATTAGGACTATTTAATCCTAAGATTAATAGTCTTGGGATTATAATTCCGGGATTATAATCCTTGCAAACAAACATGGCCTTGAACTCCATGATAATCTCGACACACATGACACCAACTCGCAATGAAAAAAGTAAAAAAATTTCAAACAAAAGGAGTTTCAAACTTTATATATATATATATATATATATATATTTGCCAAAAATAATAAAAATAATAACAAGAGGTAGGTTCCAATTCAATTGCATGGGATGGGAATATGGGATACCGTAGCAGATAAGTTGGTGGAGATGAGCCCAATTTTATTGGACTGAAGATTTGAAAGGGTTTGAGTTGGTTCATGTTTAGGAAGGGAATTGGGTACTACTGTAGTTTTTTTTAGATGTCAGCCCAACTTTAAATATTAAACAACTGCTCCTGCTTCCTTCTGAAAAAAAAATGAAAATATACGTATGGCTTTCAGCTTTGAAACCAATTGAAAATAAGAGACTCCAGAGTCCAGTGGGCCGATATTTTCACAAGATCCGTCTTATATAAATAGTAAATAATGATTTTTATATAACAAATAATTTTTTGATAAAACATATTTGGGCCTCTCAAGATTTGTATTATTGACCTTAATATGCAATTGCAAGAACTACGTCAATATGACAAAAACAGTGACTCAATAGTGTTTGCAAACCACATCATATTAAACTTTAAAATTAATATAATTTAAAAAAATTTAGAATGAAATAAATTTTATGATTAATAGTTTTTGTTGTATACTAGATAATTATAATAATTATATCAACTAAAATTAAATAAATTCACATCAAATTAAAGTTTAATGTGTCGCCGTTTGACTTAAAATATCAAATTGTATCTCTAATTTTGAAATAAAAAGATCAGTGATGAGCCCTTGAAGTAACTTCATCTAACTCTTGGAAGGGTGGGGCAATGTCCTTGGTGTCAGCTTAATAGTGGTAGAAATTAATTCCGTTTAGATATTCCATAAGCAAAAAAAAAAATAGTTCCTCATTATATGCAAGTTATTGTTCCTTGTGTTAGTATATGGGACAATATTTTGAAAATTCAAAGAGAAAGTCATCAAAGTGGAGAAAGTATAATATAAGAGAATGAGTATATTTATATTCTTGTATATACACATCTAAAGTACTCAATTACGCATACAAAGATAAAATAATAATAAAATATTTTTCTTTTCTCTCTCTACAAATTGATGACTCTTAATTTTAATACTTGTCTGCTTTTGAAGATTAATTGAATTATTTTCTTGGAAGTGATGGTCGAGACGATTTTCTTGATATTATTTTATACATATCTAATTCGATTGAATAATCACAAAAATTCGTTAATTTGATGATTTTAACTCGACCAACTAATTAAAATTGTTTAGTCAATATCTCTAATTGATAAATTTAAAGTTATGTAAAATTTACTAACACCGTAAGAATAATAAGACTACGATTGAGATTGTTTAAAAAAATCTGATTATTGATTTTAATTAATACTTTTAATTATAATTAATTTTTTTTAAAAATTTATGTTTAATAAATAAAAAGCACTTAAATTAGTAATAAGTGAAAAATGGTTGTTGTAAAAAATTTATTAATCATTTATTTCAAGTGTAAATTACTAAAAATTAATGTTTTGAAAAGTAAATATGGATAGTGGTTAAAAATATTAAAATAAATAACGATAAATTATTAATATAATTGATCAAACATAATTATTAGATTTAACAAATAGTCAGAAGTTCTAAACTGAAACATCTGATTATTTCTATAAAAAATTATTATAAATAATTTTAAAATTAATTTACCAACTATTTTTTCTTCTTGAAATTGATTATATATATGTTTGATGGCTTATAAACTTTCCCAAACACTATCTGACAATCATAAATTAATCTTTAAATTTATTTAATCTTTCTCAAAATATATTAGACATATTTCCCTTGTTTGTTTGGATCAGAACTTTGTTGTCTTGATCATCAAGTTCCCAAATTCAATCCCAAAACAAACAAAAATTCTTGGAATACAAGATTTGGAAATTATGATTGGAAACCATCCAAACAATAACATGTGGTATAAAATTATACTTGACGAGCACGAATGGGCCCAAACGCCCCTCCTTTTTTATTTTTTTTCTTTTTCTCTCTCTCTAAAAAGCCCCTTCTATAAAATCCCTGACCTCAAAACAGAACCCTAATTCGACGAAAGATATTTCGATCCTTGTTCGTAAAGGCCATCCATCTCGTTCGAGCTCCGGGAATATCCTTTCTCGTATCCTCCTCTGTCCAGCACCGGTTCTTTCCTCTCTCCTTACAGGTGATTTTACTCGCATAGGGCTTGATTTTAGATGATTTTTAATTAGTTTATTTTTTTGTAATTTTGTAAAGAATAATTCCGTTCATCTCCTAGTACTAAATTTGGGAATGTTTACGTATCACAGATCTCCATCGGCATATTTGTTCGGCCCCTTTTTCATCGCATCATGGGAACTAGTAAGTTATTCAGGCGTTTGTCTCTTACATATGTATAATGTTATGTGCACGATTACATACGATTATATATAAATATTATCTATCTGTGTATGTATGGTTTTTGATGTTTGATATTTGGCTTCAAAATCTTTGTATGTTAGTGTATGTATTGTGGATGATGAATGGTTTTATTTGCAGGGTTGCAATTTGAGAATTCATGTGAAATTGGGGTATTTTCCAAGCTTACCAATGCATACTGTTTGGTTGCAATTGGAGGTTCTGAGAACTTCTACAGGTTGGCTTATTTATTTTAGGGATATCTTTGTGCTTCCAAAACACTTTCTCTGCTCTGAACTATCTTTCCTATTTGTTTTTGGATGTCAATAATGGTTTCAACTTACACATGGGACAACTGAATTGTTTTACTCCAAATTCCAATCTCATTACTCTTAAAGGGCATGCAAGTCCAATGAGGACAACTTACTTGGGATTGAGGGAGTAATTATTTGGGGTTATGTCTTCACTTTTCATGACTAGATGAATGTTTCATTTTGCAGTGTCTTTGAGTCTGAGTTAGCCGGTGTTATTCCGGTTGTTAAGACATCTATTGGTGGGACTAGAATCATTGGAAGGCTTTGTGCTGGTAAGGGTTATAGAAGTTCTTATGGTCTTGTATTCGATGAATTTATCGTGGAATGCTTTGCTAATATTAATGTATTATAGTAAATAAATTCTGGTTTAATTACTTTTTACTTCTTTATTTCGCAGGTAACAAAAATGGGCTCCTCTTGCCTCATACTACCACGGACCAAGGTAACCATGCCAACCATTTATACTTTCTGATGTAGGAATGAATATTTACAATTTTACTTTGTTCTTGAGTCTCACTCCTGTATGCAAGCAATTTCTTCCCTTTAGTTGCCAAACTTTTTTATTCATCAATTATGAAGCTAGAACATGTTTTATCAGACCAAAACTTTTACCGGGCCATGTACAATTCTTCAATTGGGAAGCTAGAACATGTTTTATCAATTAGGAAGCTAGAACATGTTTCATTAGAAGTTGCTGGGACATGCCTTCATCAATATGAAGGGGTTGTTACTATAAAGAACTGGCTGACCTGTTCTTTCACTGGACAAACCTAAAAGGATTCCCAGTTGCCATAGTCAGAAGGGAAAATAATATCTTATATTCTCATCTGCAGAGAAGTTGCTCCTCTCCCTCCTTTTTTTTCCCATTTTTTAAAAAATTTATGGGAGATTGATTTTTTTTTTTTTGGATTACTGATTTGAGCTCTGGTCTGCATGTTGGTCTAGTGTGAAAGTTTAATCTCTAATTGTATTTTTGCAAAATAATTTGTTCGTTTCCTCAATTGGTTCAGTGCCTTTATAGTATTTGTAGCTGATCTTAATTATATTTTGTAATATCGGCCTTCACGAGCTTTCCAGATGTAGCCTCCTCTTGGCGTTATAGTATTTTTTGCTGCTTCTGTTATTGTCCTGCTATTTAATTGGGTTTTCTTTAATTTTACACCTGTTGAAAGGGTTGTGGACACAGTTGTAGCTGATCTTAATTATATTTTGTAATATTGGCCTTCACGAGCTTTCCAGATGTAGTCTTCTCTTGGTGTTTTAGTATTTTTTGCTGCTTCTGTTATTGTCCTGCTATTTAATTGGGTTTTCTTTAATTTTACACCGTTGAAAGGGTTGTGAACACAGTTGATGTCTTTTTGCGGTATGTCTAATGTTCCTGGTGTGTTTTTTTTGTTTCTTTTTGAAGAACTGCAACATTTGAGGAACAGTCTACCCGATCAGGTTGTTGTTCAGCGTGTTGATGAGAGGTTATCGGCCCTTGGGAATTGCATAGCATGCAATGACCATGTTGCACTGACCCATACTGATCTTGACAGGGTAAGCTCATATATTTCTGTGTACAAGATGTTTCCTTATTGTATGTAATTCTTTATTTTTGATTCGGATGATATTATATGTAAGCAACCGTGTAACAATAAACGGTATTCTATTGGAGTGTTCTACAATACAAGGTAAACCGACTTTGGACATTTGATTTGGAACATGTTCAGCAAGATATGTTGAGCCCACATCCCATGCCCTCAGTTAAGTGCCAAATGTCCAGATGCGTGTACTTCATGTATTTATTAAATCCTTGAAAGAAAGAACCTAACCATTCCTGAATAAATTTCTCTTAACTTTCAAGATTCCTATAGCAGTTTTCCTTTTGAGAGGCTCTTCACTGCTTGTGGAGCTTCTTCAGCTGTGTGGAAACTTTTGTTTTTGGTGCTGTTTATGTTAGTACATGTTTTAAGGAGAAACTAATGCATTCATTGGATTTGGGTTCATTTCTTCATGTAATACAAGTTGCTTGTTGATAGTAGCCTGCTTGAATTGAGGTGCAAATTATGCAATAAGGGGGGAAGTTAATATTGCTTGCTTTATAAAAACTTCTTGCTATCATACCTTATGTAGGAGGCTGAATATTGTTCTTGTGCTATTTATTAGGAAACTGAGGAGCTGATTGCAGATGTCCTTGGTGTGGAAGTTTTTCGACAGACAATTGCTGGTAACATTCTTGTGGGTAGCTACTGTGCCTTCTCAAATAGAGGTGGCTTGGTAAGTAATCATATTTTGTAATGGAGATGAAGTATGTTCTAAACTGTCCTTTGTAGTTGCCTGTATTCATTAGATACCGATGTTGGTGCAGGTCCATCCACATACATCGATTGAAGACTTGGATGAACTTTCAACTCTTCTTCAGGTTCCTTTGGTGGCTGGAACTGTGAACCGTGGTAGTGAAGTGATAGCAGCTGGTTTGACTGTCAACGACTGGACTGCTTTCTGTGGATCAGACACTACAGCAACAGAATTGTCTGTAATTGAGAGTGTCTTTAAGTTGAGAGAATCCCAACCTAGCACCATTGTTGACGAGATGAGGAAGTCTTTGATCGACAGCTATGTGTGAATTGTTGAAGGGTGGTTGAATGTATCAAATACAGTGGTCTTCGTTCCTGGGTTTGTTTGAATCACTTGTTTCTAAACTATGTTCGTGTTTACATTCGGTGACAAAAGATGTTTGTGTTGGCCCAAATGTCATTACATATTTTCATTAGATTGTCCAGATGTTGCTGTTGGTTTCAGATGGGCATAATAGCCTAATTTTTAATTCTGATTTTGAGAAAATAGCCCAGTTTTTAATTCTGTTTATGAAAAAAAAAATATAAGATTAATTTTGATATTTTTAAGTCAATTTTAGATATTTTTAATTTTAAGCTATATCTAAAAATTTCTACAAACTGCGATATTTTAAATTTAAAGCTATATCTAAAAGTAATACAAATTGCTAGTTTTATTATTTTTGAAATTTAAAAAATTATGTTAGTTTTGAATTTGAAAATGTTTTATACCGATTTCAAGAAGGTCTATAACTGATCTTTGATCAAAGTGGGTTTTGGGGGGTGGTTTGCGTACAGAGAGGATGTCTTGTATTTTATTTATACAAGAATAATATCATGGGCATGGGTCTTTAAATGAGATTCTAAATGTTTTGTAATGATTTTTTCTAAAATATTTTATTGCATGACAAATAATTTAATCAACCAATTAATAATGAAACATGATTTGAGACCCAAAAGTTAAGACATTTAACATTACTAATGATGTAAACGGATAATGCTGTTTCATTCTTTTCCATCCCTTCTCCATTTTTTCTGGGGAGCATGTGAGAAATAATATTACATTTACAGTCCAACTCGTGTACATTGGGAGCTATCACTTGAATACATTTCTGCAGCAAAAATATAACACGTACTGAATATACTAATACTGGAAATACTAAAATGTGTGCCTTGGAAAGTTATAGCCAAGATAAATAAACTCCCACTGAATATACTAATACCGAATATACTAATACTGGAAATACTAAAATGTGTTCCTGGGAAAGTTATAGCCAAGATAAATAAACTCCAACTGATGTAGGTTTTACTCATTACCAGTTAGCACTAGCAGTGAGCAAAACGTTACATAATTAGCTCTACAATCTTATTCGCCCACCACAACTAAGATGAGAGGGAGTTATGTAAATCCACGAGAAGCGCCATGGCGTATTGCATACCCAATTGCCATTTAGATAATAAACCTTTCTACCTTACGAGTTACTGAACTTGAATTGGAGTCCGAATATAAATCTCTGAGCCAAAATATCTTAATGATTACAAAGCCAGAAAAAAACACACACAAAATGAGCCAAGCAACATAAGCGATCTATAAACTTTCTCAAAAGGTAGATAAACCGCTGCAGAGGGTTTTGATGGCTTTTATACAACATGGATTAGTTTAATAACAAGATTTTTGGATTAGTTTAATAACAAGCAAAAATCGGGCAGCTCTCAAAAAAAGAACAGCAGAACTACCAAGAGATGTTCTTATGGAATCAAGTTGTGATGTATATTCCCATCACATAGGTGATAGTGTCCTTCAAATTATATTGTAAAAAGGGACATTCTATATTCACTTGGACAGAGTCTAACTGCGCAACACATTTCTATAATATAAACCATTCCGTTTAGTTCAATGTAATTTCCCTTCACAAAGGAGAGACTTGTCCTCCAATCTTTTGTAGCATTTACGGTCCTCCTACAGATACCAAGACATAATTTAACTGCAAAATTCACTGGGATGAGATGAGGTTGCTTTATTTACTTCTATTTCAGCACGAACTTCTCCACTTGTTGGTCTGCAAGATTTACACGTAAACCCACTTATCTCACAAACTAATATAATAAAACCGTAGAAAATCATACTTGTAGGATAATAGTTAATAGAAAAGTATATGGAAAAGGAACATTACAAAATAGTAATACATATTTGATCATACAATCATGCCCATGTAATTGTGGGAGAGAAGTAATAGAAATCCTCAATCTCTTTCAAGTATTAGTGGACCAATAAAACTTTAAAGAGCTCACATAATAATATTTCCCAAGCCTACAGACTACAACCTTATTTCACCAGAGAAATACACAATAGGATAATCGTGTGTAAAACCATATGTTGAAGCTGAACCAGTCTGAAGTGGCTCCGCAACTGTAAACTTATATAAGGCTTTTGATTTTCTTCCCTTCTGATAAAGGCACCATATGTTGAAGCTGAACCAGTCTGAAGTGGCTCCGCAACTGTAAACTTATATAAGGCTTTTGATTTTCTTCCCTTCTGATAAAGGATTTTGACCGGTTACTCTATGTAATCCAACTATAATTTCCTTTTATTTGATTCAGTTGACTTATTCCTTTTGGTTTGAAAATAAATCCAATATTTTGGCTACATTCAAAATAAATGCAAGATTAAAGCATTTCTGGGTTTTGAATTAGTGGATTACAATCTAGTTCCTGGACTGTTGCAAATCTTTGTTGTAATCTTGTATCACAAACACCACATTATGCAATCCAAAAGAAGCTTCTAACAAGAGTAATGAGGTAAATTTTCAAAACTTGTTGGATCTTATAATGAGAATCATTTGTAACCTCACTTTAAGTTTTTACCCTTAATCTAGCTGTGTTTACATTTAACTGGGTTAAATGATATACTCCCTCCATTTCAAAATATAAGAGCAACTAGTAAATATGAAAAAAACTAGGAGACAGCTTTTCCTCTCAAGAATTGAGGCACGCACTTGTATATTTATACCTCCAAAATTCATTTTGCTCATATATTTTCCAACAAAAATAAAAGTTTTTCCAACAAAAATAAAAGTTATTTTGCTCTTATATTTCGGAACGGAGAGAGTATTTTTTTTACTAATGTATTTAGGAGGTAGAGGATTTTCATAATTATACTAGAGCTACATAAATTTGCTATTAAGATGAGTGTTTGTATTGAGGGCTTGTGTAAATGTAATTTTGGGAGAGCTTGGCCAAATTTGGCAAGCCCAGATAAAGGTCCATACTTCTTTCTTCTATTGAAAAGTTAAAAGTACAAGGTTCTACTCATACAGTTCCAAGTGCTTGATTACCAAGTTCTTGGTCCTAAGCGTTACCTGTTTGCATATAAAGCATGTCTTCTCCTTTGGATGGAGTTAAGAATTCTTTAGAACCCTCTTCTTTTGGTGTGATATTCATACTTTCAAAGCAGAGGCATCAGATTTAGGCATGATTGCCCATGCTTCTCTGCTTCCCTTTCTTTTCTTCCTCTAATTCTCATTTCTATTCTCTATTATCATGTTCTTTAAAAGCATTTATGAGCCATAACCAGATTGCCTTTGTATATGCTAGTTGCTACCCTTTAAGTTGGAACTACTGTAACCGGTGACCACCTTTGATTAATAAACCATAGCTCTCAAAAATTAAAAGAAAAAAGAAAAAAAAGAGAGAGATTAATTAGTAGGGAATAAAAACAACCTAAAAATTTTCTTCTCTTTTGCCAAATTCTTCCTCAAACTCTTAATCCATTTTTAATATATTTTTTTTCTTTTCAATTCGATAAGCTTTTTTATACCCTTGCACAGATCCTAAAACAGTAAACCTTGACCATTAGGGGAGACGGTGCAAAAACAATCAGTTCAAACCTAGGTGATGCTGGAACAAGAGCAGGAGCAAAAGCCCAATAGCATTGATTATGATAATGTTAGCAACTGAGAGCATCTCCAGAGTGTAACAAAAATAAAAAACATATACTTCCGTCTATAAATACAAATGTTATTTATTGTTAATATTGGTTGATTTATTAACCAACCTTATTGGCTCAGAGTTACTGTCACGCCCCCAAATCCGAGTGCTTTCCACAGCGGATCTGGTGCTGACGATCCAACATCTTCCATAACATTCACCAACGATATACTTGGTAAAAACTCGTTTATTTAAAACTTATAACACAATCTTTATTCTAGAATCGTAAACTTTACAATCTACTATTACAACTACATTCTTCTAAGTATTTCATAGACTCCAATCCAACACTAAACCCTTCTTCTCAACTTCAACACCATTATCTATCCTAGACTTTCAATATTAGTAACCAGTCAGTCCCCAGGAAAGAGAGGGCTTTCCGTTAAAGCAGTGCTCAATTAGACAACCCCTTTCCTCGACAAAACTTTCTAGACATTGCCATTAATGTTAATCTAGCACAGTTAAATGACTTATACATCTACTAGCTTGAATGTAAAGTACACCAACAATACATTTCTATAAAACCTCTCTTTATTCATCTTCCAAAGTCATTACAATTTTCTTTCTATTACATCAAAAGGAGACAACAATAATAATCTCTATTGACCTAACTATTCATCTTTCACTTTCTCTTTACTGCCAGATTCTGTTGGTAATTCTTCCTTAACTGCAAATAAGATTTTATTCGCAAGAATGAGCACAAATGCTCAACAAGTTTAACAAATATCACATATATCACTTCACAAATTTATACAGGTAATCGAGTTCACATTACTCAAGTTACACAGATAATTGAGTTCACACTACTCAATCTATAAGGTTCACACTGCCCAAGTTATACAAGTAATTCACATATCACAATTAATCTTCACACAATAACTGAAATTCAAAACAGTTTTATAGTACATCGTTGCACATAAAGATTTGCACATAGTCCGACAAACTTGCACAAATACGCCAATCAAATAAGAGTTAGAACTTGCCTGATAGTGTCTTCTATGTTTACGCTAATTTCTCGTCTTTCGTATGGCTTACGGAATAAATTAGGTCGATATACAATTAGTCATAATCATAATTTTACTCTCATCATTTACTTTAATTAATCCTAAGTATGAATTTTATTTCAATACTTTATTAATTACTAGTTTTGATTAACAAAATAACTTAGAATGCTCAAAACGGCCTAGAACGCACAACGACGCACGGCGTGCCAGCAGCGCCCGCACACTGCACACTGCCCAACCTGCCTGCCAAGCGCAACGCATGGCCACTACAAGGCAAGCGCTGCAGCGCACCAAACAGGCGCAACTTTGCTGCCTCAGCAGTGCCAAGCTTGTCCGGTTTTCATGTTTTGTGCAATTTTCCCTACTTGATAAAAATATGCATAACTTTTGTTCCACAAAGTATTTTTGAGTGATTTTTTTCCTACGCAGTCATAATTTCCCCCTCTACGATTTGGCTATTAATTTCATGACCAAATCAAAACATACGAGGCTTCACACCTCTTGCAAAAACCCTCAAAACTAGGGTTTTCAACTCTTTATGCCTAACTTGCTTGTTTAAGTTGTCCAAGGCATTTACTTAGTAATTTTAGCATGTTTGATGACGTTAATACTAACATATATGATCATGCTTCACTAAATCCAATTTGGTAGCTAACCTATCAAGCTTTACTACTTATCCATACTAACATGCATATTCATGTTTTACATCATTTGTTTTATTGACTAATGAATTAGCTGGCTAGTTTATCATGCTAAAAGACTTGCTAATCATTAACATACAATTCATAAACTTAGCATGCTATACATCATTATCTCTATCATATGAATGTTTAATTAACGAGACTACGATAAATCGTAAATTACCTCTTGGAGTTGCAAGCTTTACGATTACTTGATTATGCAAGACTTGATTTCTTCCTCTCAATTAGCAATTGATCTTACTATACTTCTCTCTTAGGATTCTTGTGAAAATGAACAAGAACTAATGAATGAAGAGCCTTCTATTTATAGGCAATCCAAGACTTAGGGCATAATGGTCATCAAACCACAACCAACCTAAGTGGCCAACAAGGCCATTTGTGCCATGGCCTACCAACTTGTCTCTTGCAACAATTGTGTTGCAAGACAAGAGGCCACATCTCACCTCTCAAAACAAGTCAACACCACAAGCAAATTAATTGGCCACATCTCACCTCTCCAAGCTTGACAACACACAAAGCTAACAAGCACAACTTGTCCACTTGTACTTGCAAGAGAAGAGTTCATACTTACAAACTATGTAAGTATTGCATATTTTCATATTGACCAAAATATCCCTACTTTCTCTACACCCTAACTGGATCCCACTAGTTTGGTTACTCTAACTAGTTAGTTAGCCGAAATCGTTGACTTTGACTTTTCGTATTTCTACCGTATAATTTTCGTATTTATACTTGTATTATCTTCGTATTCTTCTCGTATAATATTTTGTATTATACTCATATTAGTGAATAGTGATTTCGTATCTAGGTTATAACCCTTAGGTCTTAACTCTTAGGTTTCAACCCTTAGGTCAATTTTCCAAACTTGGTTTACTTTCTAATTAGCCTTCTAGTTTGTTTTTTAATTAACTTTCCTAACTAATCCGGTTAGTTAAAATTGTTGACTTTCACAAAGTTGACTTTACGTTTTATGAATAGTGATTTAGCGTTTTTATGAATAGTGATTTTGTAGTTAAGTTTTGCAAAAATTTTCTACAATCATACATATAATGATCCACACACATTCAATCACATAATACATAATTTCAATTTACCAAAACAACCTTTATTAATCATATAAGGTTTCATTACAAATCTTATAAGAATTCAGAATATTACAGTTACCAGATACATTTATTGATTTCGCGAACTATGTATTAGTATTTGTGTTCCCAAACATAATAATCTTATGTACCGATACCTAAATTTAGTGTACTGAATATTTCTCTACTGTTTTAGCTATAGTTGCAAAAAATATCAATATTCTAATTTAATATTGGATGCCCAAACATCACATTTGTACTAAATTATTTATAAAACAATCAATCTGCTGATTCAACTAAAAGTCTTCTTCAGAACTTAGTTATATTGTATTTAGATTCTAATATAATTCCTAACTATAAGCACACATATTAAGTTACCGTAGCATACCACATTTTAGTCTATTAAGCGTACCACATAATCAGGTTCACAAACCGAAACGAACCGCGTTCCAATTAATTGGCTACTTCTCAATGCATAAGAAGAATACGACCAGTAGTTGATGATTGGCCGAAGTGAAAGTACCAAACTCAAATTTGACCAAGTGAGTTCGTGATTTGATCGGATGGCCCTCAAAATGTAAAATGCATGGAACACTAAGATTTTGCATCATGCAACCCTAGATTGGCACAACACAAAGATCTTGGAAAATTTCTTTTACTTGTACCAGATGTGGCATGGAACAAACATTAAGATCTTGTAAAATTTCTTTTACCGATACCAAGCATGATATGCAACAAAAAGATCTTGTATCACGCAACCCTATATAGGCACAACAAAGTGTAGAGAGAGATGGACCAAAACCAAATCCCACACAAGCCCAAAGAGGCGTGACTACTCAAACACTATACCAGAAGCATGTCATCAAAATTGGCATTAAAAGAAAAATACTATGTTGACATAATAAAAGCATGTCATAACTAATATAGAACCCCAAAAAAAGTAATGAATCATTTAGGTTAGCAAGATTGTAGTATAATGAGACGTTTGGTCAAGAGTGAGGATGATGTCAATATGGTCCGTGGATAGATTAGTGTGGGATTAGGTAATGAACATGATAGAATGATATCTCAGAGATGGAACAAGGTGAGGAGGGGATAAAAATTCTTACAGTATATTTCGATATTTAATTCAATATAGTTAGTTATTCCAAAAACTCAAAATCAGAAGAGATATTATATCAATAGTTCCAAAACACTTAAAAATTGAATAGGAATGCATAATACATGCACTTGTTGAATATGCTAAAAGGAAAGGAGAATTAATTAATAAAAGAGAAAACCTCAAGTAAACCAGATAAAAACAACTAATTGGACAACAATTAGTTCACCCAAAAAAAAAAGGAAGAAGAAGAATTGCACTTACAGTCCACTTAACACTTTTATGGTGTCATAGAAGAGCCATTGCAAAGTCACAACAGGCCCCACAAGCATTAACCTAATAGGAAGGCTTCTTGTAAACAAATTGATAAGCCCAATTTTCTTCACAGCCTGATAATGCATAAGAACCAAGTTAAAAGTAAGTTAAGTCTGCTATGGTGTATATAAGGTTGCAACACAAATGACAATCACAAAAATTACCATCTTGAGGCTATCTGCCTTTTTGTTATAAAGTGAAGCAACAATGTTGTCAGCAGGGTTAGAGATTATGCTACCAACAGATCCAGCAGCATAGCCAGCAAAACACGTTACTCCAAGCTGTTGAGCTCTTGAGCAATCTTCCTTTTTTCTTTGAATAACATTATGATACAGAAAATTCACAGAATGCTCAAAGGTCGAAAACATGACCATGGAAACTGCCCAGCAAAACAATGAAAAGGGTTGAAATGGAACTGATACACGATAAATAAATAAATGAATATAATTTATGCCTACTGTTACACACAATATAACAAACACGTTTTACTTTTAACGTTGTAATATACATGACTCGATACGTATGCATATAGAAATATATAGTACCTGTTGGACATTGGATTGGGTCAACCCCATCAAATGGCGCCCATGGAGAGGCAACCCAGTTTGTGTAAGCATTATAGCCTTCCTTATTTCTCTCACCACTATACGGCAGATATATGTTTTCCTTTATTATGGCATTAGTTGCCATATATTGGAAGAAGACACGTGACATTGGGAAACTTGCCACATCACCCTATAGGATGAATCTGGACGTGGGGATCTGAGATGGAAAATATGGGACAGCTTTGCTACGCCACTGAACGTTGTAATGGAGGCTAATAGGATGGTGGAACTAGCAGCCATGACTCCTCACTATTATCGTAGCACTGTTCAGCCTTTGAGTCTCTTGGACAGTGCTGTGCAGCTGAGTGCATGTAATCTAGCAGCGATTGGAATGGGACTGGAATCGGTTAGTTTTAATTGGTTTTATACATGATTTCTGCATATATGCATGATTATGTTTTTTGTTTTTTTTTCAAGAGTATCCATTATTTTGTGAGTTATGTTTGTCTAGCGTATGGTTTCCATGTTTTCACAACAACTTGGTAGATCTGATTTTCCAATTATGGAGGGTTGACATGGGCACGAGTGCAGGTGAGGACATAAAATGGGCAAATTGCAAGTGTACCAATCATAATATAGAACAATTAGTTTAACCATTTGAAATCTTGGCATGTTCACACGTGTTGGTTATTTGAATGATCAGTGGTCCTACTGGTTAAACTTAGAAAATTTTGAAATAAGAAAAAAATGTAAATTCCATCTAAACATTAAAAGGCACCATTAAGAGATAGGGCTGAGAGTAATTATGGAGGGTTGACATGGGCACGAGTGCAGGTCAGGACATAAAATGGGCAAATTGCAAGTGTACCAATCATAATATAGAACAATTAGTTTAACCATTTGAAATCTTGGCATGTTCACACGTGTTGGTTATTTGAATGATCAGTGGTCCTACTGGTTAAACTTAGAAAATTTTGAAATAAGTAAAAAATGTAAATTCCATCTAAACATTAAAAGGCACCATTAAGAGATAGGGCTGAGAGTAATTACATGGAAGATTACGGCCCAATAGTGGAATTAGCCCCCTGTATAAGCTGCAAAAAGAAACACAACAGAAATCCCTTCAGCAAACACAGAAATGTGACATGGTAATGACAAAATAAGTAAGGTAATAATTTAGAGTTCTATACCCACGGAGGCCTTCAGATGCATAAAGCTTCGGAAAACCATCAGCCAAGCCCTTTGCAAAATGAGGCTGTGCCTGGACACGAACTTTAATGGCTTCAAAAGGACAGAGAGCCACATTTGCAAATACTTCAGCAGATGCACTGCTCATAAAATAGATGAAACTCTTGTTCTGATCAATCAGCACATTTGAGTAAATCCTCTTGAAGTATTCATAAAGACCAAATCTACAAGCTCCCTGAGCACCATATCCAAAGAATTTCCCTGCCCAACCTCTTCGAAAGGCAGATGGACCTTGTTCTCTCAATATAGTCGAAAAACATGTAGAAATGCTATTGTATTTCACAGGGTTCACCTAAACATACGAAAATTTCCATGTTCAATTCTCAACTAGCATCAAAGAACAGCAAAATAAATGAAATAACAAAAAGAAAAATAGGAGAGAGAAACAAAACCAACCCACTACTCCATAATTAAAGATGAAAACACACACTACACAGAAAACAAGAAGATTGAAAACACCAGCATCAACTCAATTCTAAATCAATTTTGGGAAAGAAACTGTTCATTTTCAAGAGTAATGAATGCCGCCAACTAGAACCCAATACAAGCAAAGACAAATAAACATGTTGAAACTTTTTTCGGAAAGAAAGAACAAAACTTTATAAACATAAAGTACCAAAATAAACATTATGAGATGCAATAAAGTCTTAAACAACACAAAAATTGAAAAATCATTCAATGATTTTTACGCATAGATCAAAACCCAAAAAAAGATACCTGCATATTAACTTTGAGGACATCAAGAGGAGTGATGGCTAGATGGATTGTTCCAGCACTGAGCATTCCTCCAATGGCGCAAACCCCATAATACCCAGGTGAAAATTCCTCACATATTCTTTTCCCTTCAAATGGTCCCCTCATTTTTTTTTCATTCATTGAAAAAAAATCCTTAATCTGTTTGTTCTTCTTCAACCCATTTCCAAGAAAAGCCCCCCTTTTTTTCCTAGTTAGTCAGAGAATTCTCCTCGATGTCGGTAAAGAATCCGATCTCTTCCTTAAAACCCCCGAAGGTGCCGTAGGGGTTTTTGTTTAGAGTAAATAGGTGTGGGGTTTTTGTTTAGAGTAAATAGGTGTGGTCCGATATGGAAAAGGTCAACCTTCCTATTTGGTACGACATCGTATTGATTATTAAAATCGGAAGACTAAATTTAGACAAATTGCGTTAGGACAAAGCTAAATAGTGAAACCCTATTACTTGCAAAAACAAAAAAAAGATTAACATGGTGGGCTTAGAACAAGCCCAGAAGGACTCTCAAACTTGTGGGCTTTATAGTTTTAAAAAATAAAGGGACATTTACTTGCAAAAGCAAAAAAAAGATTAGTCGGCTTAGAACAAGCCCAGAAGGACTTTCAAACTTGTGGGCTTTGTAGTTTTCAAAATAGCTAAAATGTGTTATAACATGCTGGTAATTTTTAAATGTCAAAATAGCATCCACGTGAAAACTACTGATGTAGAAAAATTACCCAACTTTGGGTACGAAAATTACAAGTTCACCAAATTCGTGCAAAATATGAGCTATATATGTGGAATTTTTTTCTAGTTTAATTACTTAGATATTCAAAATGTTACATTGTCTACGAGTTTATACATGGTTTATTATTATTTTTTTTTTAATTCTTTATAGCAGCTTGAAATCTCTTTTGGAGGTCATATACTTTCTATCTCGCTCCCATTTCTTAGCATCCAATACTAATAAATTCATTTGCAGTACTACCGTTAGATACTTAATTTTCTTTAAGAAAATAATATAGTCAAAAACCAAAACAAAGATGTAGACTTAAAGCAAGAAAATTACTTCACCACAAATAAAATTGACATTCGAATAATAGATAAGCCACAAATGAAGTCTTTGTATTTAAACTTTCAAATGGTAAAAAAAAATTTGTTCGTTTAGAAACATTTTATTTCAAAAAATAATATTATATTAATCCTAAATTTGAACATCGATAAAGGAAAGAATCTTGAAATTCAAAATCAAGATCAAATAGTTGAATATTTGTAGAGTAGAAAGAAATGAAAACCACTGATAAAAATAGATAAAAATCAAAGAAAGTTTATGAAAATTTTGTTACACTTGAGGATGGCGAGGAAGATTTTTTTTCCGAAAAATTGAGTTCCATTAGAAGTTGGAAGAGTTTGATGAAACACTTATGTTAGAATAAAATCAAGAAAACGTAGCATGTAATATAGCTAGCTTGAAACTGAAGTAAAAGTAAATTATTAAAGTTTAGGAAATGATTTACATAACGACAAATCTATGATGAAGTTAGATTGCGACTCACGTGCAACTTTAAATGATAAAGTATAATAAATTAAGGTGAGACCATTATTTATTTTCTTATATCTCGTATCCCATGTATTCAGGTATGTCGAAATTTATAATCAACATAAATTTGTGGCAAGACTCTTTAAAATAATTATTATCTACTTGAGCTATAAACCCTAATAAATAATTAAATACTTGTGTTCTTTTTCAGTCCATGGAACCCTCCTTTTCTTTTGTTGGTTGCTAGTCGATCTTCTAGGCTGCAAAGGAAGAAGAAGATGATAATTTCTTCTCAAACTTAGTATCCTCATCGGAACTTTAAAATTGATGATCATACTCGATCATCTCTATATTCTCGACAAAGGCTTAATAATGAAGTTTGATTGTTTCAATAAATTTTCAAGACAAATTAAAGAAGTGCAATGTTGAAAGAAGGCTAGAGATCAAGTCGATTGGCTAGAACTCTACAAAAGCATTCTCAAACATTTATTTTGTCCTCTTCATGAGTCCATCCATCGATCTATAGTGTGCTGCTCATTTTCAAAATCGGTTAAGTATTGATGAATTTAACAATGAACAAATGGTCTGAATGTGAGTTTTAGAAGTATGACATTTTCATTGTTCAAGTGTTTTTTACAGAAAAACTATTTATGAGATTTTATTGTAAGTATTTCTCAATCTCTTGACTTAAGTTTTGAAACAATTGGTACTTACAAAATGGGACAATAAATGATTTTACTAAACTAGTAATGAATGAGAATCCATATATATATGAGATAAAAAAAATATTTAATACAAATCCTACTGCATTCTGTCACATGTTTGTAGAATGTTACAAGCACATAGATAGATGTGTTGTGGCCGGAACATTACAAGAAGTATTTATTCAAAATATTTTTTCTATGTGCACAATATGTGCATAAAAGGTGTTTGTGTTTCTTTTAGTATTTCTAACAAAAATAAATCTCTATGCATCCACAACATATTTATATATGACAAAATATATGCCCCAATGAGATTTATATTTAAAAAAATTGATATCTTTACATGTAAAAATAATATTTTTACAGGAGTCTCTTTCACATGAATGTGAGACCCACTCACTATTCATGTGAGAGGTCTCACTATTCATGTGAGAGGGATCATGTGAAAATATCATTTTTCTATTTAAAAATGTCAATTCCAATATTTAAATAATTAAATGTCTTGTATCTTATTTATGGATTCATTCATGACTAGTTTAGTAAAATCATTCATTGTGCTATCCTATAAGTACAAACTGTCCCAACACTTGTGTACTTAAGAGATTAAGAAATACTTACAATGAAACCTTATAAATAGTTAATTTTCTCTTTCATGTAATATTGAATAGTAATTAATAAAGATGATATACAAAATTAAAATGAGATATAAAAGATTTAAACATAAAATTGACTGGATTTAGTTAGATATTTTAGCTGGCCGCAAATTAATAGAATCATTTATTCATAAACTAAATAGAGTTTTTCATTAGAGTAGTTATATGTGCACAAACTATGCACAAATAGTTGGGCATAAACATAGATAAAAAATAATATATGGGTCATATCATTTAAATTATTATAGTGTTTATAAACTTTTTACATCATTCCTTTATCATTCAATATATGAGACAGTGTTTGTGTGCAGATTGTGAACATATAATTATTATTCATTTTTAATATAAAAATTTTCAATTCTATTCTCTTTTGACTGTTTGACTCAAAAAATTATCTATATCGGTCTCATATTTCGCACATTACTGATATAGTAAGTTGATTATATATATGTACTTTGACCTACTACATTTAAGTCATGCATAAGTTATTTTATACTGTTATTTAATAAATCAGTTATGTATATACTTAAAAAAAAGTTAAAAAATTTTAAAAAAACAAAAATAAGTTAATTCGACATATATAAACCAAATTGGGGGAAAAATTAGTATCCATTTCATTTGATTAGAGCTAGAGAGAAGCGGAGAGAAACACAACTGAGAGAAGTATAGTTGAAACATGTGACTAATCCAAGCAATTTTTGGAAGTAACAGTCAAAGAGGAATATAATTAAAAAAAATTGATAGTTCTAAACACAATTGTTAGTTTAAAAACATCATGACAAAAAGTTAAAAAAGGTTAAACTTGAGGAACAATTCTTCGATTTATCCCAATTATAATAAACAATTAAGTTTCACGTAAAGGAGGAATAAATTTTATTTAAATAAATAAACAAACTCAAATACATATGAGAATCATACTTAAAATCTTGAGATTACAGGATCTTAATATTAATCACCATGCTAAGTACTCATTGACACCTTCATATAAAATGTAATGATAGCGAAGCTCATTAAGATTTAGATAAAGCTAAAGAGAGCCTCGTTCTCTATAACACACACTAATAATGATTATTTGTAGGACCCATCTATTAATTTTTTTTATAGATATCTTAATTAATTAAGGACACTAATATTTAACAACCAAAGTACTTGCATTCAGTCAATAAAAATAATAGAAGGAATATACAAGTTAAATAATAGAAGGAATATACAAGTTTTTTCATTTAGAAGAAAAATAAATTAAAATCAATCACTGAAGTTTATGTGTGTTATTGCCAGAGATGATGAAAGAAATACCTTCAGAAGAATTTACAATGCCCAATAAATTAGAATAATTTTATTTGAATAAATTATGCACAAAAAGTTGTATACAAATGATAAGACCTATGTATTACATATCAATAAAAAATGTGTAAAAAAATTAATGATAGGTCCTGCTTTCTTTTTTTATATATATTGTATGTGCACAACTTTTTGTGCATAACTAATTTGTGTTCATACAATTACTCAAAAAATTAAGAATATTACTATGTGCACAAATTATACATAAAAAATTGTGCACCAAGAGTAAACTCATGTATTATACAAAACCAATAAAATGTGTAGAACATTCAATGGTTGAGCAAAGAGTTTCGTCCTAACAAGGGGCTTTCGTTTAGTCGATAGCAATTCAACAAAGAGGCAAATGTGAAGTGAAGCCCTTATTTCTGCCTCTCGCTAGATTGATTGAGCCTTTATTTCTATTAAGTATTTAAAAATATCAAATTTAGATATTTGTACCTGTCCAAGTAAGGAACCATAGTATATCTCTCTTTCTATTTTTTTATATACTATTTGTGCACAATTTTTTTATATATAATTTGTGTCTATAATATTATTCAAAAATTAATGTCTATAACATTCACAGATGTGGATTTCAGCGCATAGCAATGGGCCGATCACTACTGGAGTGCTCCAAGTATTCAGCTCCAAGGTAAGGTAACAATATCCTTGATTAAATATTTTCGACTTTTGTACGTAATTAAGTATGACATTATTTTTCACAAAATCTCCACATATGTATTTATCTCTCTTCTCTTTTGAGACTTTCGAATTGGGGTGTGTGTGTGTGTATATATATATATATTGGAAATTTATTTATTATTCATAAAAACGTATCTCACCTTCTATGTTCAAATGGCTTTGTTTATAATTTCTCTATTCTCCTTTTCTGAATTGTTATACAATGAATTGCAGTGGAGATATATTTAAGGAGCGAATGGAAAGATTTTATTTTGATTATACACATTTTTCTAAATGGAAAAAACAAATAATTAAAAATTAAGAGACAGAAAGATCATTATCTTTTTTTCCAGTCATTTTGACTGTTTGACCACTATTAATTGCATAATTCGTAGTATGTAAAAGTGGTTTTCTAAAAGGTTGGCGAAATATAGTATGCATTAAATTAGTCCTTGACCTATGAGAAAACTTTTCGGAACAAATTACAACCATGAATTGTTAGAAAATGCATTTGTTTAAAGACATTATTGGACAATTTTACTTTTGATCGAAATCTAATTAATAAATATTTAAGGGAATTATTATTTTCATAAGTAAAAATTAATATTTTTACAAAATATCTCTCACATAAATGTAGGACCCATCTACTATTCATGTGAGAGAGATCTTGTGAAATTATCACTTTTGTTTATGAAAATATCAATTCCCATATTTAATTAGAAATAAGCCACCACCTATCCAACATAAAATATCTCCCTGCAATTAAATCATATTTAGAATATCTATTTATGTTTAAAAAGATAAATTTACCATGCCCAAGAAATTATAAAAATTCTGTGTACACAAATACACAAAAAATTGTGTATCAATGATAGAGTCCAAATGTTGTATATTAATAAAAAAAATGTGTAAAAAATTTAATAATAGGCCTCACTTTCAATTTTTTCTCTTTTTTTATGTTGTTTGTGTGCATTTTTTTTTATGTATAGCTACATAATTTGTGTTCATAACAATACTCAAGAAATTAGAAATATTGTTATGTGCACAAACTATACACAAAAAATGTGCATCAAGAGTAGGACTCATATATTATATAGATCGATAACAATAAAAATGTGTATAGAATATTCAACTATCGATCCCACTTTTTATTTTTATTATACTCCCCGTCTCAAGATAATAGTTTTGTTTGACTTTTTGTGCATATTAAGAAAGAGGATAAAATGACAAAATTGTTCGTATTGAAATTCTCATTTAATTGCATAGTTTTCTGCACATGATTAGTGATGCTACATAAATATATATAGAGAATAAAAATATAACAATTAATATTAAGGGTATTATAGGAAAATTATTATAAAAAATAAATTATTTAAACTAAGTAGACATTTAACTTGGAATTACCTAAAATAGTAATAAGTACTTTTATCTTGAGGCGGAGGGAGTGCTATTTATGCATAATTTTTTTATGTATAATTTGGGTCGATAGTATTATTCAGAAATTATTGTCTAGAGCATTCACATAGATGTGAATTTCACGGCATAGCAATGGCCCGATCACCATTGGAGTGCTCCAGCCTCCAAGTATTCATCATCAAGGTAAGGTAACAATATCCTTTATTAAATGATTTTTGGCTTTTGTATGTAAATTTGCCATTATTTTTCACAAAATCTCCACGTACGTATTTCTCTCTCCTCTTTTGAGACTTTCGAATTGCTATTATATATACATTTATTGTTGTGGAGATTTATTATTCATTAAAACGTATCTCACCTTTTATGTTCACACCTATAATATGGTCTCTTCTTTAGATTCTCAATCAAATGGCATGTCTTTGTTTATAATTTCTCTATTCTCCGTTTTTAAAGGAAATTGATATTTTCACATAGAGAAATGATATTTTCACATGAGTTTCTCTCACATTGATGTGAAACTCACTCACTATTTATGTAGAGATATCATGTGAAAATATCATTTTCTTATGTAAAAATATCAGTTCACTTTCTAAATTGTTATATATACAATGGATTGCAGTGGAGATATATTTAAGGAGCGGATGGAAAAATTTTATTTTGATTATATACAAATTTTTTAAATGGAAAAAACATATAGTTAAAAATATATTTAAAAATATAATATATGTATATATATATAGAGAGAGAGTTACTGTTTCTTCTCTTGGTCATGAGCTACGATGGAAGAGGGAGAGAGTCGATGGAAGAGAGAGAGATTACATGCATGTCGGTTTTAGAGATGGTGCTATATATGAGAATGTTTTGTAGTGGAGTGGAACGTACACTTATAAGATTACAAAACCCCCCATATATAATACCTACTTGCGTCATTTTCCATAAATACGTACTGAATATATAATACCTACTTGCGTTATTTTCCATAAATACGTACTGAATATAGCTAGACTGATCATAGAGCTCTAGAAGAGGCATACCATTTTCCTCACATGCTTAAAATAACTTCCAACTCATTTTATCTTCTTTTTTACCCTATAGTGCCTAGTAGGTGCATCATATAAGAACATAAATTAAGATGGTAAAATATGATATCAAAAATCCATTTCTTATATATACCAATTTGTTGTAATATCTAATAATATATGAGAAAAAACTCCTTTAAAAAATAATATAAAAAAAGAGTTAATTGCTCTTCCGAGTATTTATCAATATTAAAAGAGAGAGTTCTAAATATAAAATAAATTAACTTGTAATCTTAGGTATGTTTATTTATTTATTCTGAGTTAAATGTATTTTACATTTCTCAATTTCTCTCATTTTGCATTTTATATTCTACACTTTATAAATAGACATTTTGCATCCGACACTTTTTGCGCATTGATAAACGTCACGACAAAATTTAACTTTTGAGACGAACGTCACGACAAAATTTAACTTTTGAGACGAACATTACGATAAAATTTAACTTTTGAGCTGAGTGTCACGCCAAAATTTAACTTTAATTGACGAACGTCACGACAAAATTTGACTTTTGACATGAACGTTACTCTAAAAAGAATGTTAAACAAAATATGTTATATTATAACGAGCTTCTGACAAAATTTAACTTTAAACTCATAGTTGCATCAAAATCTTTTATTTAGTAATGATTTTAGAACAAGATTTGTCTTGGATTCTTATATATTCAGATAACGGTTTAGACTAAGTGACATTGATGCAGAAAGACCGGTCACAAAAAACTAAAAAAAGATCGTTAAATTCATAGTAGAGAAACTGTTAAAGTCACATCTGAAAGCTATAATCATATTGAAAAACGTCAAATGAGAGATTCTTTATATTTTAATCAACTTACAACAAAATCTAACTTATGGTACTATCGCTATATTAGAAAATGTTAAACAAAATCATTTTATAATAATGAACATTTGACAAAATTGACTCTAGTACTCTAAAATGTTGAACAACATCTTTCATATCATAATCAACGTACCACAACGTTGAACTTTTGGTTCTGACGTAATACTGAAAATTTTATTTAACGAGATTGACCATTTATCATTATAAATCTATGATAAATTAACTTTTAACACTAATTAATATCACATGAGAATTGAGAGTATGTTTACAACAAAATTTAAAATCATTTGAAATACACAACAAAATATTAAATAGCGCAATCAAAATGTAATATATATATATATATATATATATATATATATATATATATATATATATATTAAATTTATTTATTGTCAAGGCGGGTGAAGGAGAGACAAATAACTTAACATTGACAGTCAAACAATTAGAATTTAGACCTACAAAGGTTATGAAAGACAAGGCATATAGACTTGAACCTCCAATACCCTGTTAGGGGAGAAGAGACACTATATTTAGAGTTCATTGATAATTTTGAGCGATAAAATAGTCAAATAACAACGCTACCATCAATGAGATTAAAAAAAAGACAAAATTGTCAATGGAATGCTTGTGCCACAGTGAATTGCCAAAACTAATTCTGACAATTAAACTTCTCAAAACAATATAATTTTAATTAATAAAATAATTTTCAAAAATTAAAATTTTTCATTGATGAAATTCATTAAAAGACAAGACTGTGATTAGTAAAATGCTTAATTTATGCCACATTTAATTGGTTATTAATTAAATGATTTAAAAAAAATCAAAATTTTCATTGATTATATTCATAAAAAGACAAAGTTATTATTAGTAAAATGCTTAATTTATGCCACCTTTAATTGGTTGTAATTGCAATAACAATGTGATCCCCATAACATGCAAATACTCGATTACAAATAAAGTCATTAACTAAATTATTTAACAATTATGATACTAGCATTACATATAGTGCCATTTATTCATAAACCTCTAAGCAAAGGCAAGGGAGGAAATTAACAACCAAGTCCGAGAAACCTCTAGCATTAGGATATATAGAGCCATATATTAAGCTTAATCAAACAACTTAAGCACTTAATTTATTGCCTCCGATCTTATTTAAAGTAACTCCAGAACTGCTGGTTCATCCAAGCTTGACCCATCATCGGGTTACCGTTGTTGTCAACTTGGAATGTGGAGGTCACCAATGGATAAACCGCACTGCCGATCTGACCATGAACATTGGTGTTGTAGTTGTTGTTGGCGGTGGTGGTGTTATTGTTGCTGGTAATGTTATACATAGGATTAGGAAAAGGAGCGGCCATTGGATAGTCATTCGGAAGGAAATTATTAGGAACGGCGACACGATTATTTTGATCAGTGTTTGGTTGTTGTGGGGGATTTCTGTGCTTCTGAGGGT
Source organism: Aralia elata (assembly GCA_034770075.1). Lineage (NCBI taxonomy): Eukaryota > Viridiplantae > Streptophyta > Magnoliopsida > Apiales > Araliaceae > Aralia > Aralia elata. Next base: position 77,537,765 of record CM068380.1, read on the forward strand.
ATGAAGAGGAGGAGGAATTGATGGTTTGAATATCATGAATGCTTGGCCTGCGCTTGTCAGCCGGTGTAGTGCTGGTTCTGCGGCTGTAGAACTTTTGGGCGTGACTCGCCACCTGTGTTGGGGTTTTTGAGGTGACAAAGTACCTTGCTATGCTCCTCCAATCTCCTTTTCCAAACTTCTCCAGTCCCATCAAGAACAACCTTAATTTCAATGTAAAATTAATGATACACAAAATTATGTTAAAATTCATAATATATAAAGAGTTATTGATTAACATTAATTACATGTTGATCGATTAATAAGCAGAAAAAAATTTAACACACATTTAATGACTTCATGAGGAGAGATCTTTGTGTGTGTGTACATGTGTGTGTTGAAGTTTATTTATTGAGTCCATTGATAGACAATATCTTGTGATTAATTCTTAATTGACCTCTATTGATAATTTGGTTCCAGAAATTGTACGGTTGTACCCACCTAACCAAGATCATAAACTTTTATTATTCAGAAACTATAATAAAGGAAAAAAGTTCGATCAAAAAGCTTAAAAATTAAAAATCAACAACAAGTAGCTGAAAATTGAAGAAGAAGCAAGGATCAAAGAGAGCTAATGATTGAAGGATTTAATACAATTTTGAGGGGAAAAAATCAAATAGGTTGATAACTAAAAAGAAATTAAATCATGCCATTATATATATATATATATATACACACACACACACACACGATTGCATCAAAGATCTTGAAAGAACAAAATATTTATTTAAGATGACGTATGTGATTTTCAGTACAGATTTGATAGAGGATGACAAGGAAAAAGGACAAATCAATAAAAGACTATTTTTTGCTCTTGATTTGAAAATAGAGGAAATATTATGAAACACTTCTGTGAGCATAAAGTTAAGAATGTAATCTAGCTAGCTTGAAACTCAAGCAGACTATCAAAAATGATGAACCATGCACCAAGAAACTCCAAACATTAAAAAAATAAGAAAAGAAAAAGAAAAAGAGAAAACTCCTTCAGGAAAACAACAAAAGTTAATTATTACAAAAGTAAAAGTAGATCTAAAAGTTGGTTAAAAGTAAATAAATAAATCAAAAACTTCTCAACTTCAAAGATAATATAGAAAACATAAATACTTGTGTTCTTGTGCAGTCCATGGAGTCGCCTTTTGTTTTTGATGGTTGGGATTGGATCTAGTAGCTTGTGAAGAAGAAGACCCCCTCTCATTCTTAGCACTCTCCTCATGATCATCCATGGGAGTTTCAAAGAGATCGGACTCGATCATCTCTATATCTTCAACCAAGGCATGATAGTGAAGTTTGACTGTTTCAATAGATTTCCATGGCATAAAAAGTGCAACATGTTCAAAGAAAGCTAGAGAACCGGTTGGGTCGAATTCAGTCATAACATTTTCAAACAACTGGTTCTCTTCAAGAGTCCAACCATCTGGAGTGTATTCTTCATTATCAAATTCGAGGGATGAGAAATTCAATGAAAAATGATCTGAAGGTGAGTCTTGAAAGTATGGCATTTCCATTGTTAAGCCATTAATTTCTAAGAAGAAAGAAGAAATTATATATGAGGTGTGTGAAGTACTTCTCAATTTCGTTAGTATTCGAGTGTTATGATGATTCATACTTATAGGGTGGAACATACATAATGAAATTACCAAACTAGCCAAAAACGAATACATTAATGCTATATATACAAAAGATTTAAAAATTAGATCTCATTGGATTGTGTCTATAATTATAAACTAAAAGGAGTTTCTCATACTAAAGAAAACTCAACAATGCTTTATATTCTAGACTAACTGGGTATATTTATAAAAAATAAATAAATTTACGGAGTGTTAATAAAGCAAACAAAGTCTAATTAACTCTAACAATTATGTCTGAATAATGACACAAAATCTGCCACCAACTATGCTTGCATTATATATTACCGCTTATAACTAAAGCAAGTCCACAATATCTACTTTTAGTAAAATGTATCTGGTTTCTGCATGGCAATATGGCCTTATTTCCATAAAATCTCCACGTGTTTGCTTCTCTTCTCTTCTTAGACTTGCCAATTGCGATATATACATGTATTCATTGCAATGGATAATTATTCATAAACAACGTATCTAACCTTCTTTGTTCAGTCGCTGAATTGTCTTTTTCTACATTTTCTCGATCAAATTAATGCCTTTATTTATAGTTTCAGATTGTGAAGGATTTTTTTTTTTGGGTCTATATACTCGCTTACGATACGTACGTAGATGATATTTCAAAAAAGTACTATTTTCACCACAAGATACAGTATTTAGTGCATACAATTATTGCACGTGTATGTGCATTGCATGCCTTGCATTGAAGATGTACTTCCTGTGTTGGAAATATCATTTTACTCTTTTAAAATGATAAATTGGAATAAATAAAAATCAAGTAATTAGCGAAAAGTATTAATTGCATAATCTGAGGGAGATTAATACGTATATTTGAAAATTTGTACATAATATTACTATGTTGGTGCATTAATTCCACATCAAATGGGAAAGATCACTCTTGAAATCACTTTATAGGTATATTGGGCACTCCACAATTTACATTATGACTTAAGCTTTTGGATTGAAAATTTAGTGTATGTTTGACCTAGAGCTTTGGAAGTTTTAAAATGTATTTAAAAAAATTTGTCCGTTTTGCATCTCACTTTTTAAATGCAACGTTTGAAATTTATATACAGTATTTTTAGGGTCAATAAGTACGAAACTAACATATACCGTCACTTACGTAAATTTTACGTCAACCCTAAATTCCCCGGAGGCGTGAAGTCTTGGCACCAAAAGAGTACCTCATTCTATAGATCATTGGCGATGTGCACCCGTCGACCCTTAATTGAGAAGGATGTAATCCAATTGCCCCATTGACCATGGTAATCATTCTTGACGGTATCGACTCTGTCGATAATGATCCGTTGACTATGACCCTTATTTTTTAGTGTTCGAAAAATTCTTACTTATACACAACTAACGCCTAATGACCTAAACTGTGTAACAAAAAAGCCCTTACCATGTTATCAAGCTTACTCTTTTTGAGTTGGATTTTTATTAATTAATAGGGAACACCTATATGAGATGCTAATTTTCATAGGAAATAAAACATAATAATAACTCACATAGTATAAATTGGTGACAAAATTTATTTTGATATAATAAGTTTTTTCACACTAGTAAGAGATCAGAAAACAAAGTTAAGTTCACACTAGCCGGATGATCCAGTAGAGGAGCCGGTGGCATTAGCTGTTCCTAAAGAACCTGCAGAAGGTAAGGTCACCGCCTGGACAAAAGCGGCTTTTAAGTACTTTTCAAGCCTGAGGAAGTACTTTTGGGCGTGACTAGCAACTTGTGTAAAGAAAAATAATATGTAAAGAAAAACTTATTTAATTAAGTCATTATTACTAATAGACAAACAACTAGATTATCCAAACTGAAAAATAATTGCATATGCATGTACAGAAAATTTAGAAAGCATTGCATGGTTTTGAACCAAAAAGCAAGGTCACATTCATCAAATCACTCAACTTTAGACTGTAATGACCCGGATTTTTGAATTAAAATAAAAATTTAATATATAAAATTTTTATTGTGAGATGTAATAAGTTCGAATGTATAAATATAGATATGTTGTATATATTTATGTGAATTATGTGGTGAATTTAACGTGTATATGTATAAGTGAGAAATATATATACATATATTTTGGAACAAAAGTTAATAATTAATTAAACTATTAAATTAGTTAGTTTGAGTAAATACGAATTGAAGTGTGAAAGTGAAGAGAAATAATTGATTGATTTGAATACTAGGCTTTGAACGACAATGGAGATCTTATGAATTAAATTTCATAAAAGAGGAGATTAGTTCGCTTAATTAATTTAGTCAATTAATGTTAGTATTTTTATTTTTATAAAGATGAGGGAGTTGGTTAAACTCGTTATGTATATAAATATTACATATAAATATAATATATTTGTGTAATGGCTTAATATATTATGTATTGCCAAATGAATATAAATCGAATATGAAATGAAGAAATTCGTTCATTATTTGGAAAATTGGTGGGTTAATATATTTGTTTTGATTAACCGAACAGAGAAAGTTATTTTCTTTAATTAGTTGATAATAAGAATTATGTTACTAAAATGTAACAATATAATATATAATATAATACTAGATGGATGAGAATTAAGAATATGCGATGAGGAACCAATATATAATATATAAATATTGGTGTTAAATTAGTAAATTAAATTAATATTTAATTTGAAGTGAAATATATGAGTTAAATAAATTGCCTTGGAACAATTTATGGGAGGAAGGAACAAATTTAATTATACAATATTAATTGTATAAATTTAATATGTTATTATTGAATGTAACGTTCGTTACACAAAAAGTGTTAAGTGAATGATGGATGAATTCCATAATTAGTAGGATAATTTTTATTTATGATTATAAATGTATAATACCCAATTTTGATTAATATTAAAATTACATGTAATTAAACTACATAAATTAATGTGGGTATTGAAATAAGTATAATGTAATATATATCTACATATATAGGTATATATATATACAGTGAGGATCAGGTCCGGACTCCCGGACCTGACCAAAATCCGGACCCGAATTTTTTTTTTTTTTTTTTGCAAAACAGTTAATAAAAAATATATAATGATTTTTGGTATTGAAAAAAAAATAAAAAAAATTCGGGTCCGGATTTTATCAGGTCCGAGAGTCCGGACCTGATCTTAACCCTATATATATATATACATGCACACACACACATAAATGCATTATGAGGATGTAATGTAAAGTAATATGCATATGTGCTGGAGAACAAGACTATAACATTAGTGCTGAGAATAAGAAAGTGACATGTGCTGAGTCATTAGTGAAAAAGTAAGAGGTGGGAGGAGGAAAGCTTAATAGTAAGACACTAAGCTTTTATGTGTCTGATAAATTATGAAGAGAGGCTAAGGAAGCTTAAACCTCCATTCTCTGTGCTCTCTCCCACATTCTTCTCTCATCCGTTCCACTCCTCTTCCTCTCCTAAATTGGTAAGTTCTCATTCACCCATACTTCTAATACACAAGAATTCAAAGATTTATCAAATTAGTGTGATAACATCACTAAATTCGTCAAGGAACTGAAGTTATAATCTGGAATTGATGAAGAACTAGAGCAATATAATACCAAAGGAAGGATTCATGTAATAACCGAGAAAATCATGTAGCATTGTAAATAAGGTTATGTATAGTTATTAATGAAATGAAGTTTGTTTGAATTTTTTTGTGCAAATGTTATAAATGAATAAACATATGTGTGTAATATATTTATTTAAGTGATGAGAGATGTAAATTAATAGTTAGACAAGACTAATTAATTTAATTAGTTTGAACTAACTAAGGAAAAAAAACCCCAAGAGAAATTATTTAATCAAGTTGATTAAATGTTAAGAGAATTAAAGCTTAGGTTATTAACTAACAAAGCTTGGTTACTAGCCTTGTATGGCAATGTAAGAGAGCCCAAATTAATTATGCAAGTAAGTTACTAATGGGGCAAAATAGTTAAGGAATTAAACCTAGTTGACAAGCCTAAGTTAAATGTTAATTGGGAAAGTCCAAGAAAGAATTAAAATAGCCCACACATGAGTCCAATACAAGCCCTAATAAATCTTACAAGGAGCCCAAAAAGCCAAGCCCAAGTCCTTGATCCAACTTCTAGAAGTGGTGATGCATTAATGATGTAATAAATGAGTTAAAAAAAAGAGAAAAGAAAAAGAGAGAAAAGAAAAAGAGATGGTGGGAGAAATAGTGGGGAACAAAGAGGAAAACATGGAGGGAAACATGAAAGGAAACAAGGAGGGAAGTGGGGGATCATGGTTCCCTAGTTTGACTACCCTAAATCCTAGCTTAATTGATTGGATGACTAGGGTAAATAGTTAGGACAAATGAGGGAAGATGAAAAGATGAGGGAGTTGACCATAAATGAAAACCAAGAAAGGATGAGCTACTTGCAATTCTTCCATTTTGGTCTATAAATAGCCAACACTAATAATACTTACATTATATTACTTCATTTTCAGAAAATTAAGTTAGAGAGAAGAGAGAGAGAGAGGGGGGGAGAGAGAGCGAGAGAGAGAGAGTTTGAGAGCTTGGGAGAAAGCTTAGGAGCAAGAGGAAGAAGTTCTATCAACTAAATGAAGGTAATACCTAAAACCTTTCTATATTCAATTTTTTTGTAAAGGTCTTGGATATATGTATATAAACATGTATCATACTCATATATATCTACATATGTTAGATAATGATGTTAAATAACTTAAACGATGAAAAATGGTTGAAGAACCAAAGTTGAAATAAAGAAGATAAAATCTGTTTTTCCTAAAAATAGAAACTAAAATTTGAACAACCATAACTCTCATTATATTTCGAATTTTTGAGTGTGGTCAACTTGTGGTAATAGATATATGAGTTCCCTAACCCTCCAACTGGAATTTTCAGAAAATATCTTGTAAATTATTTATGATGGAATTTCTACTAAAACAGGCAAAATTAGAAAATCGGTAAAAGATTGCTGCCTATTTTTTTCGTGGACAATTTCGTCCACTTAACCAGTGAGAAAAATTAAGCCCTTTTGAGTAATGAAACTATATGGTATAAAAAATCTTCTGTCCAAAGATGAACGCAATTTGACCTCGGATGAGTGAGATATGACCAATTTAATATTAGGATTTTTTCGACGTAAACTACTATAACTCTAGTTCTATAACTCAGATAGTTATGAAATTTTAACTGAAACTATACTTTAATATGAGTAAGATACTGACCAAATTTGAAATTTTTTGGAATTAAGTTCGTTATAGCAAAATTTGCTAAGTTTTGAACCGAAATGACACCTTTTAAAAATACTTAATAAAGCTGAAAAATTATAATAAAATCATTTTTACATGGGGAATATTTCTAAGTATGTGTGGCCAGGAGAAAGAAAAATAATAAAATGGTTAAATACGTTTAATAAAGAAAATAGATTTATGTAAAGGTAAAATAATTAATTCGAGTAAAGTTCCATCAGCTAAAATATGACAGCATGTGACGTATGTGACTAATTGATGTGATGACCTTAATGATATGTGTAGGTCTTTTGAAGGACAAATTAATAACGTTTTATTTAGACGGCATATCAGGCAAGTATCCTAACTTCATTCGATTTCTGTATTGAATGTAAGTTTCTTAACTTGTGCAATTATTATTCGGTACAAGTTCTTATGATGATGATGTTATAACTTACACAAGTTTACATATTGTGCAAGTCTCCTTTATTGTTGAATTATAAATTATTTAATTGATGATAGATGCTAGTATTCGTACTTATGTACATTAAAAGCACTGTTTCGTTATCGAATTTCTTATGTTATTAAAGTTCTTAATATTCATAAATTGTTGAATAGATGCGTCGAAGCCAATTGTTCCAGCTAAACAATATTGATGTACGATGATATATTGTTGAATTCGTTTAAATCATAGATGTTTTTTAAAGTCAAATCAATCCAAATTGCTTTGGTGCGGACTCGTGGTATAAAACTGAGATGAACAACCCTAAAAAAAAGGGATAACAGATGTCGGACATATAGTCCCATTTACGCTTAGGCGTTAAAAATTTATATATGTGCACAATATATGGTACGATAGGTTGATCCCCTAAAGTACCTGCGGAGGATGTTTGTCGGCCTTTGTGATTGATATTCGTCCTGATGATTTTATTTGTTCAAGGTATTTATTACCGCTCAATACGATGGTAACAACTTGAAATCTCATTATTTCTTGTTATTCAAATACTTCTCAATTTTATTCCAATTGTTGAAGTCTTCAAATGCAAATGATTCTTTTTCTTGATGATGGATGTCAAACTATCTTATTACTTGTTGGGCAATTTGTGCTCATTCTTTCTTAAAATAAACACTTGCAGCTAAACTTGAGAAGACTGAAGGATCGAGCAAGGATAAAGAAAAAGGAAAGATGGATGGATAAATGCTATTTATATAATAATTAAATATTTATAATATTTGTAATGATTTGAAGTATCTTATATATGTGTGTATTTGTAAAGGTTATAAGAACCTTGGGACTAGACGGAGATGTTTGTAATAAACTATCTAAGTTATGTTTAGTTAAGATGTGTGTATTCTTAATATAGATTTAATATTATTGGTAATGTCTAGAATGTAATGTCAAGGAAAGGGGTTATTTGATTGCGCGTCGTTTATACGGAAGACCCCCTCTTTCCTGGGAACTGCTTGGTTGTCAGTAACGTGAGTCTAAAATTTATATATTCAGAAGAAGTTCAGGTTGAATAGTGAGCACCAGTCCACTGTAGCTAGTACATGGATTTGGGGGTGTCACAATTCAACTCAATTCTAAGGCAAGCTTAAGCAAGATTTTATCAAATGAAGAGGTAAGCCATGTATTTGGTTAAGTTCATAGAAATTGAAAGCATATAATAATTATGGTTCCGAAATTGTTGTGCTTGGTTGGGATATTATGAATTAAGTGTTTTACAGGTTATTAAAGCTGAAAACTTTGGTTAGAACCATGTCTAAAAGCTTATGAAATTTGGGAGTGTAAGTCATGCACATAACATGTTTAATAAAAAGCCTCAAATAGTTAATTTGGTTAAAATATGAGAATTGATCAAACTTATATGCTAGATCATGTTCATACATGGATTATGAGATATTTTAAGTCATTTAGGTGGTTCAAATCAAGTCCAAAACGAGTTTCATAAGTTTTGTTAAATTTGAGTAAAATGAAAATCTGTGAAAAATAACCACTTTTGAGCATCTATAAGTATGTCTTAGAGAATCCATTTTGGTCAATTAGTATTAAAAATACTATGTAGTATAGTCTACAACATATCAAAATTTAAAAATAATTGGGTGTGTAGGTTGTGAGATAGAAAATCGCAAAATAGATACGAAAATAACCAAAAATCTAGAAATCTGCAGAAACAGAAAATCGGCTTAGTGTGAAAACTGTTTTGAGTAGACTGTTTCGGGTCACTGTTTCAAAGCCTTGCCAAACTCTTTTCATACATGTTATGAGGTAGAACATATCAAAAAATGGCTTCAATCCGATGTATATCGAGTGAGATAAAAATTAGCAAAATTAGCCCGAATATCATAAAATTCAAAATTTTTAGATTTTTTGCCAAGAGCCTGGGCAGTGTGTGCATGCTGTTCTGGGCAAGTTATAGACTGTTTTTGACACACCGAGCCATTTTGATTCGCCGAGTCAATTTTTGGGCATTACGTAATTTTTTGATATGTTACTCAGTTTTTCATGTAGAATTCAAGTATATAATCATTTCGTAGCACTTTTTGAATAACCCAAAAAGTGTAAAAGTGAACTTAGAAGAAATTCCCGCTATTTTGTTAATTGTGATGCAATTTCATAATATAACTAAGTTGTGTAGTCCTATGGATGTATTTGTTAACCCACATAAGGTATAATACATCAAAACGTAGGGTGATGTAAAGATTACTAAGTTAATCTAGAAGAATGTTAATATTTCGAATAGAATCGATGAACGTGTTATAATTTGATAGTATATATAGGATATACAATGAAGAATAATGTACGAGGAAGGTTAACCGATGAATAGAAGTTGAATCATGGACATTCGATGAAAGTATATCGACTAACACAAAACCAAGGCAAGTTTTTCAATTTCGTTTGAATTACGTGAACTTGATATTGGTTATGTACAATAGTCGTTGCGTTATGATGCAATTGTTATGAGTATGTTGAGATACATGTTTCGAATGAAAATGTTATATGGATCGTTGAAGTCAAAGTATAACTAAAGCTAATTGAGTTACAGAAACTCAATTTTTCATGATGCGTGATTTAATAAGCTTGATGATATATGAAGTATAGTTTGAGTATAATGCAATGAAATTAGAAACATGCATAGGAAATGTATATTATGAGATGTATGGAGCATATGTAAATACATGACATAAGATTTATGATGCATATATAACATGCATAACATGAGCAATATGATGCATAACCAAAATGCATATTATATATGAACGTGATATTTGAAAACTGTTAGACTTGTTAGGCTGTTGTGCTCAAACTTGTAATTATTTGCAGATTAAAGATGCGATGTAATTCTTTCGCTATCGTGATAATAAAGATTAGAAGTGCGTGAAAAGGAATGCTTTTAACTATTTTCTTTCGATGAAGTTATATTAAGTCGTGAAGACGGTCTACAAGATATGTAAGCTAGATTATGTAAACCTTGAGTTATGAATAAATGTTATTCATTTTGGAATTAAGATGTAAGTATATAGTTGGTTTTGTAAAGCGGATTAAATAATGTCAATTGTGTTTAAAGTAGAGTATGAAGTGAATATATATTTTAGTATATTACGAATATTCAGGGAATAATTCATGTCAGAAGTTGAACTTTATGTTCGCATACGATCCTGAATATAAGTACGGATGCTAAAGGTTGCGAATTCTGGAATTGCGAAAGAATTGAGATAGCTAAGTATTAATAGTTATATTGTTATTGATTGTTATGAACTTTTAGAAGAAAGCTGGATTGTGATGAAAATTCAGAATATGAAAGAGAATCATAAAAGTTTTAAATTTATCTGCATTTTATTGATTATATCATCGATAATTGATATAGAGGTATGATGAGATTGTATTGTTAATGCACAAAATCGGGATAGAAATTTGTCTGGATTTTGGGGTTGTTACATAGACTATGTTTGGAGCTTGGAAAATCTAGGATAAAAAATGAAAACAAAAACAAATATATATGTAAAACTATCTTAACAAGCATAAATCTAATTATACATAAGTCTAAAAACTCTAATATAAAGTATAATGCAAAAATGTAAACTCAGTCACTTTAAAAATATAGGATCAAATCACCCATCTCTCTCTCTCTATGTATATATATATACACACACATATATATGGGAGTGATCCATATCCACTGTTGATTATGGATCATTTTTTAGCCAATTAATCTATAGCTATTCACCCCAACAACGGATGACTAGGATTAGAATGTTATAATAAGTATCTGCAAGAACTTTTTGCGGATAACTTTTTACGTTAAAAAACGCATAAAATGTCTTCTCTTTTCTAACACAACTTTTTCTCCTTTTTTCGATCAAATTTTAAAATTTAATAACTTTTTTGTTATAAATCTAAAATTATTAACATCTTCAAAACAAAAATCATTGTTGATATCTTTTTATTTAGTTTAAATGACCAAAATTGAGATTAAAATTTTATATTTTGAAATATATCTTTATAAGCTTTGGTTGCAACTTTTGACATTTTAATTACATCAAAATATATTAATAATGCCTCTTATTTTGAAATTCTTTTCGAGACCTTTCCAATGACATAAGATTAACAATTTTGAATTTATAACAAAAAAGATATTGAATTTTAATATTTGGTTGAAGAAAGAGAAAGTTTTGTTTTAGGAGGGAGAAAAAGTGTTTTGACCCTTTTTGAGTTTTTTAACGTAAAAAGCTATGAGGAAAGTTCTTGCGGATGCTAATTAGTATCTGCAATAACTTTCTGCAGATACTTATTATCACATTATAATCCTGACCGTCCGTTGTTGGAATGAATGACTATAGATCAATTGACTGGAAAATGATTCATAGCTAGCAGTGACTATGGATCATTCCCTTATATATATATGTATGTATAGTGAGAGAGATAATTTTGTGGCTCTCCTTGATTTCTAATGCGAACTATCAAACCAACATCGGCATTATCGGTGCATGCTTGCTGGGGTATAAAGCTAGATGCAAAAGTCCTTGTATTCGAGTATCTAAATGAAGATTGTTGGGGCAATATGACTTTATGGGTCCAGATGATTCGGTGGGGTCTATCCTTCGTGGAGGATTCTTTCTCACGTGGAGGTATATTCCAGTCAGGAGATGTGGCAGTTAAGGAATCTATAGGTCTAATTGTATTTAACTTCTAATTCCTAAGAAAAGAGTCAGGATTATATTCGACTTTCTTTTTTTTAAGAAAATTGACTTCTATTCTATTATGGTAACTACTATGACAAGGACTCCTAATTCAATCCAAGGACAGGGCGATAAAAGAGGTGTGATCAGCTATAAATACAAAGTTATATCCTAATTCACAGGTAATTACACTTTGAGCACTAAAGCATTAAGCCTCCATTGTTAACCTTATACTCAGCATGTACTTATTTTCACACCGGAGCTATCCCCCGGCGGCTCAAGCCGTCAGTTTCCTCAGTGTGATTTCGTTTCTGTGCAGGATTTAATGCGTAGTTTAGTGATTGGATGTGTGGACGAATCTTGACATTAACAAAGATAATGAAACATTCTTGTATGGTTAATTGGGTCATTACTTTGCAATTTCTTATGCCAAATTTGCATTGGACAAGATACATATATATATATTATTTATTAAATTTTATGCTACATTTTCATTTGACCAGATATATATTTATCTATATGCTCTAATCATCTAATAATATAAATAAAGACCAATATATATTAATTAGTACCTCTTAATTTCTTACTTGCATTGCCAGTGCTAAGTCTAGGTCGTCTTAATTTGGGAACCATCGAGCCTGCTGCTTTCGAGATTGTGGCTTCAATATCATGATCATCAAGCAGCTTCATTTTGCCTCCATTATTTTTAAAGTACCATTGAGCATGAGCATGTACCTGCTGGGGAGTTCTGCTCAATACAAAATCTTCTGAAATGAATTTCCACGTCCCCTTGCCGTAAAATTCCAACCCCATTAGGAATTGCCTAATCAGCGATCACAAGATTAGTATGTAAAAAAAACAAAAAAACAAAAAAAAACAAAAAAACAAAAAAAAACAAAAAGGAAAGTAAAAATTGATTAGCCAAAGATAATAAACATGATGATCACTAATTTGTACGTACATTATGTTTGGTTTTATGGTTTTCCTTTTCAATTAATTAGGGTGACATATTCATATTTTGTTGTGAGTGAAGGAAACAATTTTTTTTTTTGAAATGTTTGTTAGGAAGTGTAAATGAAGAAGAAGAAAAATGTTTGTGGAGAGCTGCGAGCCATAGTGCAAGAGAGAGAGAGTGATACGCATGTTTATGTTTGGAATCCAATATTTGTCAGTAATTAAACTATTTACTCTCTTAGTTGTAAAAGAGGAGAGTAAAATTTAAATTTTTTTTTTTTCGTTTCACTAAAAAAGCTATCATTCTATTAATAGGAGTATAAAATAACATAATGCTCTTAAATTTACCATTATAATTTGATTATTATCATGCATATCAATGCCACTACAAAACAACTTAATATTTATAAAAGGAAAATGAAAAAAAAATACATTCTTAATACTTGCAAATTTTGTAAATAATACTTCATCCGTTCTTAAATTATAAGATTATTATTAACTTTTAAAAGTTAATATGAAACATTTTCAAAATCAAATTGAGATGATTTATTAAAATTTTTGGAACAATAAATTTTATAATAAGTAGTACGTACTTTAGAAATAGTTTACAATATTCATCATTGTTTCGATTAAAATTATAAGAATTTACATTAATGTTGAGTTTGAAAATATTTTAAGTTGGCTTAAAAAATTTAATAATGATATATCTTATATTTGAAACAGAGGGAGTAATTTATTTTTTTGTGAAATAGGGAGAGTTGTATATATTTAGCAATTATTTTGAGTGAATTTTTTTAAAATATACTAGCTAGTTATATGTGCGTGCAATAATTAGGAAGAAAAACTTACTGGTGTTCTTGATGAGTCCAATAATTACGTTTAGGAGGAGTAGCTGATGGTGATGAAGAAGAAGAAGTACGAAGAAGATGGTGGTTTTGCGAAATGGTTTTGGTGGGCGCAAAATTTGGAGCATTAAAATCCTCCCCCATTATTATTATTTGCTTCTTCTTCTGTTGATCATCATCATCATGAGGATTCTTGCGTTGCGATGGAAAGGATAGAGACAAATTCAGGTCCAACTCTTCTTCTATTGTTTTTGTGTGTGTGAGAGTAAAGAGAAGAGATGAACTGAATGAGTACTGGAGGAGGCTTAATTTAGCTATGTGAATACTATCTAAATGACGGAATGAGAATGTCTTGTACTGTTGGGATTTTTTTGCAAATACAAAACTACCCCTACCCTACCCTTATCCTACGCTATCCATTTTGTCATTTTTCTTCAACATGCAACTACATGAGAGAGAGAGAGAGGCCTATCATTTTTCCCGGTTGCTTCGATCTGTTCTCTTAGTTTTGTTGTATTGGGGGTTGTTAGTTCTAGTATTAAGTAATAGTATGATATTTATTTAATTAATTGATATAAGTAATACTCCCTCCGTCTTCAAAAAGATGAGTAAAGTAAAATTTGTACAGATATTAAAGACAGTAAAAATAGAGAAAAGAAAGTAAAAAAATTTCAAATTTATCTTTAGTGGTCTAACAAAATTATATAAAGTAATGAGTACTTTTTTTTATATTAATGGACCTCACTAAATGACTTAGTTACTCTTCACTTTATATATATAGGGTCCTCATCCGTGACAACCGGTTGCCACGGACACTATTCTAATAACTATGATCCTAGCCGTTAATCGTGATAATAAAAGGTTCATATTAGAATAAATTTACCTCCTGTCCCTAGAGCCTCTAGCAGCGGTAACATTCTTACATGCCGCTAGAATGAGTAGCGGTAGGAGGTAATTGGAGTTAACTTACATTACGTAATCAAACATAACAGCTTTTTGGTCCCCTTATGGACTTCTATACCTAACTGTCATTATCATAAAGTATATTATAAAAGAATATAAAATTTTAGTTTCCTCCAATATATCAAAAACTTATATATTTTATTTTTAAGTTTATTTCAAAAATACTAAAATTTTAAATGTAACAAATATAATAATAATTAAATAGTATCATATTTATTAGTACACAATAATTACATTCATTTGAATTAAAATTAAATAAATTATACTGATTTTAAATATTAAAAATTAACTTAAAAAATTAAAATATAATCTAATTTTCAAAACAAAGTAGTACTTTTGACATCCTTTGTGGGATGAAGAGAGTAGTTTACTTCTTTTTCAAAATTAAAATTTTGTATACTTTTGCCGAAATAACCAATTATTGGTGGGCCCCACAATGATTAATTTTCTAATACTGAAAAAGATAGAAATAAATTTTTTAATAAAAATTGTTAACGGTATTATTACCTTTAAATTGTCAACGATACTATTACCTTTAATTGTCAACGGTACTATCACCTTTAACTGTTAAAATACCCGGTGATAAAAGTACAGTAGCACGCGGTATTCCACAGTAGCACACGGTATTGCATAGTATTTTATATTATTGATTCAATAATTGTTACAGTAGCAATTGCATAGTATTCTAACTCAATAATTGTTACAGTAACATCTGCATAATATTTTATATTATTGATTTAATAATTGACACGACACAGTAACTCATATTATTTGATATGATATTATTAAACTAGTTAGCATTATTGACAATGTCTAGAAGTTCTGTCGAGGAAAGAAGTTATTTAATTGTACGCCGTTTATACGGAAGACCCTCTCTTTCCTAGGAACAATCAGATTGCCGAAATTGCTAGTATATAATATTTGTGATATAAATAATAATTTAGCTTTTGAATAAATATTGATAAAGATTTCTCTTTTGAATAAATAATGATAATGATTTATCTTTTGAATAAATAATGATTTATCTTTTGAATAAATAATGATTTAGCTTTTGAATAAATATTGATAAAGTTTTATCTTTTGAATAAATAATGATAATAATTTATCTTTTGAATAAATAATGATAATGATTTATCTTTTGAATAAATAATGATTTATATTTTGAATAAATAATGATTTAGTTTTTGAATAAATATTGATAAAGATTTATCTTTTGAATAAATAATGATAATGATTTATCTTTTGAATAAATAATGATAATGATTTATTTTTTGAATAATTAATGATTTATCTTTTGATAATGATTTATCTTTTGAATAATTAATGATTTAGCTTTTGAATAAATAATGATAATGGATAAATTTTATATTTATAAAATATGGAAGATTTTTGGCTATAAATAGCAGGGTTAACATAAAGCAATTCACAACTTCTTTGCTTATACTTCCTTCCACTCTCTAAAATTTCTTAAGTTCTCTCTAAGTGTGCTGGGCTATCTTGAGTATTTGTGACGATTAGTAAGAATACAAGTATTGTTCAAGTAAGTTTTTTTTATAAAAGTTGGTCCAACACCCACCCACAGTACATGATGTTTATAATTCTTCCTTTAGAAGAGTTATTTTGAAAAACTTCCTTTGAAAGATTTTATGTTGAAATATTATTTTGAAGTTTATTCTGTACACTACACTATACAGTCACTTTCGATAAATACACGAGCTAGTATACACCATATGTGATAATTACTAATTAACTTATAAAATATTTAGGTTGATAAGCTTCATAGAAAATAACATCCAGTCACTTACTAATTGAGGTAAGGAATATCATTTTCTCTCATATTTCTAAATCTAAACTTAATATGGTAAATATTGCCTTTATAATTCTTGAAATGATTAGAAATTCCTTTGAGGTTTACGCTTCATCTAGTATCATTTCACTTGAAATCCTACTTATCTGAATCTTTCTTAATGAATATTAATCGTTATCTTTGAAATATAAACCTTGAATATCATTCTTGAATTTGACTCCATAATTGGTCATCATGTTGATAATTTAAACATTATTGGACTATAGATAAATTAAATGTCAAACCTCAAATGTTTATTTTTTTCCTAATTTTTCTGATTATTTTGTTCATTCTTTATATCATTGTTATTGTACTAATCATCAAGACTAAGTTGTTGAAAATGTGTTAGCCTTTGTGGCAAGTGGTGAAGGTTCTATTTAGCCTTTGTGGCAAGTGGTGAAAGTTCTGTTTAGCCTTTGTGACAAGTAGTGAAAGTTCTGTTTAACCTTTGTGACAAGTAATGAAAGTTCTGTTTAGCCTTTGTGGCAAGAAACTGTTGATTGGTATGATCATGACCATTGGTGTTACAATTACACATGTTTGGCCTGTAGTGCAAAGATGAATTGATCAGCATAATTATGGCCTAAAGCTATAGATGGGCATGATTATGAACATAAAATGTTGATTGGTGTTACAGGGTTAAAAGATTTTCGGTGAACTTCTAAATTGGAGAAGATAGTAGACATTATGGTCTATTTGACTCTTCTAATGGATTGCTTATTTCACTACAGTTATTGTTGAAAATTATATCATCTACCGTATGTTCTAAATATCTGATTTATTAATGTTGAAGACTAAAGATAATTTATTCTTCATTATCTTAGTCATGATATTTTTTACTGGGCTATTTAAGCCCACCATATTCCTTTTTATTACATTGTTCTCCCTAGGAAAAGAAAGTGTAGTTGGGACTAGCTGGAAAATGGAGTAATGGTCCAAGATAGTTACTATAGTAATTTTTCACCATGTTGTAAATAGTGTAACAATAATTGTAGTGAAAACTTATAGTAACTTGTTGTATTTTGTGTTGTAATATTAAGTTGATTGTTTGTCTTTTGGCGACTCAAAAGGGGTTGTATGGACCTTATTATGGGGGCATCACAAACGACATCATCTCATAATTTGCTGTTGCATCTACCAAGGTGTCTATGTTGGGTAGTGGGTACATATCTTTTGGGCATACCTTGTGTGACGCCCCCAAATTCTCTACACTCCTTGTAGTAGATTTGGTGCTCACGTGATACTATTCAACTATAAATATTCCATAATATATAACTTCTATCTATCTAAGGTTCACAGTATCCCATAACAGATAATAGTTCTGGCCAGAACATTCACTGTGTTTGGATACCCTCACTTGGATACCCTCATTTGGTTTGACACAACATTTTACGCTCGAATAAACAATATATGAATAATGATTCATTTCTTAAGTTTTGCTGAACAAGAAGCAATAACTTCATAACAATTGATAGCAAGATGTAATAGACTTGCTTAAATGTAACAAGGTTAAAAGACTTGCCTCGTATATCTTTTACAGTTAATATAACGGTCTAAACGTTCATCGTAAATCCTGCACGATTATAAGTTTATGTAGACAAATAAGTGTTTATCGATTAAATCTTTTAAGTTTTATTTTAGGTATTATAACCGCATATAAATAAGACTTCTTCTACTATACATGAAATAATTTCAGCATTATAACTGCTTATAAAATGAATATTCATCAACTATATTTAAAATAAATTGAGCATTATAACTGCTTGCAAAATGAATATTCGTTTACTATGTTTGAAATAAATCGGGCATTACAACTGCTTATAAAATGAATATTCGGCTATTATACTTGAGATAATTTCAGCATTATAACTGCTTATAAAATGAATATTTGGCTATTATATTTGAGAAAATTTCAGCATTAGAACTGCTTATAAAATGAATATTTTCTTACTAAATACTTGAAGAAAAATAGACATAGTAACTACTTATAAAAGTATATTTTTAACTTTATAAGAGAAATAAATCGGACATTATAACTGCTTGTAAATAGGACTTTTGTACTATATATATAAAATAATTTGGGCATTATAACTGCTTGTAAAAGTATATTTTTACTAAATATACAAAGAAGAATGAAAATAATAACTACTAGAGTATACCTCTTGTAGTTGCTAGTTTTACTTCCAATCGCGTAGCGCTTCGATACTTCGAAAGTAATTTTTATCTCACAATATCTTTCAGAATATAAATATAAAGTGTTTTTGCTCTTGAACTGCTCTTGAAATGGTAGGAAATAATGAATGGATGAAGGGCTATTTATAGGCTAGGAAAGCTTAGGGTAAAAGGGTAATTGTGACATGCTTGTGCCAAAGCGTGTGCCAGGCGTAAGCTGGCATATGCCAGGCGTAAGCACGACAAAGCAACTTGTCACCATAAACACGACAAAGCACTATATCAGTTTAAGCACGACAAAGCAGCTTACTAAAAATAATTTGCTAGGATGCTTCTTGGTGAAATCGTGAAAAACACGACAAATCATTTTGTCAGTGTAAGCACGACTAAGCAGCTTGACAAATTTTTTTTTATTTGACCTAATTCATCGTTTACATAATAAAATCACAAAACACCTGCTTCGAAATATCATTTCGATCTTTATTAAGCACAAAATTTGAATATCATTAGGGCTTAAGATTTTAAACTTCTTGATACCTAGTTTTAGGTTATACGCTCTAATTCTAAACGCATACAACAGCGTTTTTGAATTGTATTAGATTTTCAAAGATTACCTGAACAGACGTTCATTAGAGTATATCATCACATAACACAGAGTCGGAATAAGAAATTTCATTTAATAAACACATAATTTATATATACAAATCTAAT
This sequence comes from Aralia elata, assembly GCA_034770075.1. Taxonomy (NCBI): domain Eukaryota; kingdom Viridiplantae; phylum Streptophyta; class Magnoliopsida; order Apiales; family Araliaceae; genus Aralia; species Aralia elata. Next base: position 77,557,319 of record CM068380.1, read on the forward strand.
TAGGATTCGGAATATTACACCTTGTTCAAGTCTCAGAAATCCATACATATCCGCAACTGCCCGTTGGATTTATTTACTAGTATAATGCTGGATAACCATATTGGATGTTGAATTGGCTTGATGAATCCTACTTCCAGCAACTTCTTTATTTCTTCTTTTATTTGTGTTTCAACTTCTGGTGCATAATTGCGAGGTGCTTGTTTTACTGGTTTAATTCTTGGGCTTTTGTTCAAATTATGTTCTACTAAATTGTTGTCAATCCGGGCATCTCATCGTAATTCCAAGCAAAGACATCCCCATACTCTCGCAGTAATTTCACGAGCTTCTACTTCTGATTAACATTCAACTCCTTATTGACATAAGTTGGTCTTGACCTTCATCTGTTGCCAAATTAACTTCTTCTAATTCATTTTGCTGAGGTCTTGGCTTATCCTTAAAGCATTCTGGAGCTGGTTCTATCTTCTGCTACATAACTTCTTCCTCTTTATTACTGTTGGAGTGGGGGACACCTCTTGCGTCGTCAAGTTTAAATGTTCCCTTGGGCTCTTTCCCCTTGCACCGTCACAAGCGAAACACTATTTTTCTATCGGGTCTAACAAACTTTTTCCATTTCGTCCTCTGTTCTTCTTTTCTTTTATCTTCTTTGCTAGCTTCTGATTGTGCTGTCTGCTTGGCATTTATTATGTTCCTGGCATCTTTAGGGTTTGCTGCCCTCTTCTTTTATCCTTTTTCTTCCTTCTCCAAGTCCACCACTACTAGCTTCTTGTTTTTGGAACATTTGCCTGGTTCCAAGGTCTTTTTCTTTTTTTTTTATAGGTATAAACTTATCTTCTTGCATTTCCTCCCAACTTGCTAGCCTTAGGGAGTCAGGCTTTTCAATTTGGTTTTTTCCCTCTTCAACGACATTATCAAAAAAAGTCGCTTCGGTGATGTGCGTCTCCTCCGGTCTAAAGGGATTCCTTGTTGCAGGTACCTTCACTTCCCTTCCTTTCTAAATAGCTTTCAGGCATTGGTGAAAGACTGAGGGTACTACCCTAGCCTGTAGTCATTTTGCCAAGCCTTTCCTAGCAAGACATGATATGCTGCATCCACCTCTACTACATGGAACATCACAGGCCCTCGGATCTTCCCTACTTACATATCCACCTTGATGTGTCCAAGGGTTCTCGTACTTTGGTTAGCGAACCCTGTGATGTTTGTTTGTTCCTTCATAATTTTCTTCTTTGGCAAGCCTAACCGTTTAAATACGGTGTAGGACATAATATTTACAGATGTTCCATTGTCAATGAACACCCTTCACACTTCTATGCCATTTATTATTGTTATCACATACAGCGGTCTGTTGTGCGGGTATCTTATCTCTCTATCAGCTTTAGAGAAAGATATCTTATTTTCTTCTTCTTCCATCGTCTTCACAAATCCTTTACTTACGACCATGCAGATCTTCTACGTCTTGACAACTTTGATGATCGCCTTGGTTGCTTCTATCCTTGCTTCCTTGGCCAACCCTATTTGATCAAAAAAAATTGCTGAACTTAGCTCCGTTCATTAACGCGGTCACCTGCAAGCTTGGATCAACATCTTCCCTTTCTTCCATCATTTCTAAGTTCTCCATCATCTCCACCTCTAATGCTTCACTATGAGTAATAGTGTTGCACGTTTCTTTTCCCTTGTGATTGGGTAATGGCTTGTCATGTACACTACTTCCTTTTCCTAGCTGGATTTCTCATGCGACCAACTTTTCATGTTATATCCTCCGCAGACTATAACAATCTATAGTGGAATATCTTGCGTATTGGTGATATACACAGAAGTCCGGTCTTCCTTTCATTTCTTTCGTCACAACAAACTTGGGTCTTGGAGGCTACACGACTCCATGCTCTATCCATTATTCATATAGGTCCCTAAACGCCTTTTCACTGCATGTAATAGTCTCCGGGATTGGTATTCTTGCATACTTATCCCCGGGCTTTCCTATACTCCGTTCAAATTTTTTCTCATTCTTCTCCCTCTTGCCCCCTTGTGGTTTTGGCTGAGATTCTGCCAAAGCCACAATTGTCGTCCTCTTGCCCTTCCATGTAACCGTCGCATGGCTGGTGGGCAATGTCATGATTCCTCCCAAGTATTGTGCAAAAGACGAGAGAGTTGTAAATAAATCGCAGGCTTTTGTAATGAGGTGGGACTTGAAGGCATCTAAAGCACCATTGTTACATAGGCTCACTAAGTTCTTTTCTTCAATTGGCTTTGTGCACTTCTGTACCTGAGCCCTAAATCTGTCCACATAATCTAACAGCTCCTCATTCGGTTTCTACTTGAATCGCATGAGCTTTACAATGGTTACCTGTTTTTGCACATAGAAAAATTTCTTAAAAAATTATAATTTTAGATCATCCTAATCATGGATTGACCCCTTCTCTAAGTTATAGTATGAACTAAAGGCACCATCCGTCAAGGTCTTATTGAAATCCCTCATCAACAGGTTATGGTTGCTCACTTCATCATAATCCAACCATGGAGACATCGATTCCACTAATGAGAATAAAATATGTTATATTTTTATCCCTTAATACTTAATCTTTTGTATTTATTTTGTGCCTAAATACACTCATTATTCTTATATTTTTATTTAAAGTGCAATTAAATGTTTTTCCTTTTTAATTATATTAATTTATTTAATTAATATGTTTTATTTTATTTTGTAGGATTTAATATTTTATTACAATAAAGTCAATATCTTGGTGATCAAGTAATATTTAATGCTTCTATTTATGGAAGAAAAGAAACAAGAAGAATCTTACAAGGAGAAGGAAGGAGGTGGAACAATCTTGGTGTGCAAGTTAAATCCAATGAAGGAAAGGAAAGTCTAGCTAAAAGATCTCTTTGAAGGAAGTTGATTGCCACTAGGAAGTTAAAACCTACATGAAAAAGAATTAATGCCTTATGCCTATAAATAGAGGATTACCAAGAGAGTTTAGGGACTTGTCTACAATCTTCTCTCTCTATTATTCTTTAGTGTTTTCAAGGTCATGCGTAACTAAATTCTTATTCTTGGATTAAGGAGACGAAAACCTCAGAATTATTACACTGTGAGATCTAATTGATTTTAATTGTTTAATTATTATTTTGAGTATTGATTATTCTTCTGCGCTTAAATTCTATGATTGATATGTTTGATTGCTAGGATATATACTAGTTTATTAAGTGTTGAAATCTACTGCTAAATTAGACATCAAATCCGTAATTGTTTGGACATTCTAATTTGCGAAGCAACTAAGGTTAATAATTGACTGCAGATCACGGGATTATTATATCTTAGGAAGAATACTCAATTAAATTAAATGCAACCGCTTGCGCTTGTGTTGTTTAGTTTCATCGGTTTTTCTAATTCTTAAAGCATCTACTAGATTAAATTTTTAGCGCTTGTTTGAAGTTGTTTAGTAGTTAGAGTTATTTAGATCGCTTGTTTCTATTTAATTAAAATTAAGGAAAGACATGGAATGATTCTGAATGGTGAATTGATTCTAAAGGTGAATATTCAAAATATTAATTGATTATACTTGAGTCAATGATCAGTGTAAGTTTTTGAGGTGAAAGTTGATTTAATCCAAAGTTTATTTTCTCTGATTTACTTTAATAAATTATTTGGCATTATTTTTAGTTTACTTCTCCCAATTTTAGTTTACAAAGAATAAATTTAGACTAATCATTCTATGTGGGATCGACTCTTACTTGCACTACTACATAAATATTTTTCGCAGTAAGGTTTTATTTTTGGTTGCCTGCGACAACACACCATCCACAAAATTGGCAATATATTTTCTGGCATTTTCTTTCTCCCCATTATACTTTGGGAATTGCGGGGGATGCTCAATATACCTTGTCGGGTAAGGTTGTCTTCGAATGTGTGCCGGGTAGGGTGGAGTAAAGTCTAACTCCGAAGGTCGAGATGTTTGCTTGCGAAGTTGTTTGATCACATCGATCATATCATCCTTCATCACATACTGGCTCGTGGTATGGACTCTCTAAGGGGTTGTGATATATTGATGCATTGGCGGTGCGCATGGTGAGGAGATTGACTGGTGTACACTTGAATAATGAAAAATTTGTATCGGTTGTGCTTGTTAACTTGCTCATTGGACGTGACTCAGGATGGTCGGTATCTGCACTTGTGAAAATGTTGGGATAGTGGTCGGGATGATGTTTGGTTGAGGCTGGCTCGCTTCCAGTTTGGGTTATGGTACGTCACCACTGTTTTGGGGCTCTAAGTTGATGATTGGAATCAACTTACTCTCCGTTACTGGAGGCGCAGTCTGATTCTCTTTGTTATTGTTGTTGTTGTCCTCCACTCTTGCTTGTTTCCCCTATGAACTTCCTGGGAACATGGCCTTGAAAGTAGAGATTTGCATCAACTGCTGGCAGAGATTCCCCATTTCCTTTTGCTTCTTCTGCATTTCCAGCATCATGGTCGTCATCATCCCTTGTCATTCCCGTGCCTCCTTCAATGCCTTAAGCATCTCCATCTGCACAACGTTCACGGTTGTCTACTCTCCACTTGCTTCCTCACCTTGTCTTCCCGTGCCTGTTTGCCTGACACTGGTTTGTTATTGATCAGCCATATATGGTGATGTTGAACTTCTTTCAAATACGTCTTCTAAGATGGGTTGATCGAGATCCAGATTTGTGCCTTAGAAAGCTTGATTTGCTTGTCTTGGAACTGGATCCGGTGAACTAATGCTTGTCGTCGGTGAAACTCTTCTTGTAGTTCTCCCACTTCGAGTTGTGGGCATACCCTTCACGAATTCTACACCTCCCTAAAGAGTCGCCAAAGTAATGTAGGCAAGAAAATTGTACCTTACTAGGGTTAGGGTTTCGTATTGGCTGAGGAAGAGAGAAATCCACAAAGAGTACGACATTGATTGATGAATTGAAGAGGGGAGAAGAACATGTGAGCAATTACTCTAGTAACACGTAGCAGAACTCTTAAGATCCGAGAGCCTTCTTGAGTATCAAGGATCCAGAGAGCCTTATTAAGTGTCTTTAGTTCAGAGAGAGTCAAAAGGTCCCTTTTATTAAAATAGAGGGAGTATTTATAGAGCTTCCTGGAAAGTGATCACATGCCTAGCACATATCTGGGTCGTGTGCCTGACATGTGACCTTAGGAAAAATTTCAGAAATACCCTTAGTTACCCGAGTAATACCCAAATCGTCCTGTTCTTCTAGTCACTAATCCAATCCCTTAATCAATTCTCAAACTGAGTCGCCTCTATGAGTCTTCTGCCTCGGGACACGTGGAGGCTTCTGCCTCGGGACACGTGGAGGCTTCTCTCGGATCTCGCTCATTTATTTTCGACTTTTTCATCTTTTCATTTAATTCTTTAGGTTGCATGTGAACCCTAATTTATACTTGAGCTCACAGTATTCAACTTAAAGAGTGTTAAAAACGATATTGGTCTACTACATGAACTCTCATGGGATTTGTTTAATCTATATTTCGACAGGGCTTTTATTTTTAATTGTTGTAGTGCAAATTTTGTTCCCCTATTTAAATCATTTAATTTGTCACATTTTGTATTAGTTTAGATGGAATAAAACAAATATTTTTTTTGATTATAAAAATATACAAAAATAAATAAATATATATGTGTCTAATAATGTTTCTTCTCTTTGTTATGAGCATTGCACTGCGATTGAAGGGACAGAGAAAGGAGATTGCATGCATGTCGGTTTTAGAGGTGGTTGGTGGTCAATATGAATGACGTTAGGAGAATAAGGTTATAAAATGAACCAAATAATTCGGGCTTGATTCGTATTCATTTAATTAAAAATTTAATTCGAGCTCGACTCGAAATATAAATGATTCAAATATTAACAAATTTTAAAGTTCGATAAATTACTCAAACTTTTTTAAATTACAATTTTCTATTGATACTCAGATCATATTCGCTCGGAAAGTTCAAATTGCTCGGACTCGATTCGAGATCGTACTCGACTCTGTAGCTAAACGAGATTCAATCAAACCTTATTTTATAATTAATAAATTTTGTGAACTAAATCTAAAGAATTCCATACTTGGTTCGACTCGTTTAATTTACACTCCTGTATGAGAATGTCTTTTACGATTACAAAACTCCCGTAAAGACCTAGTGGATATAGCTACATAGACTGATCAGTGAGCTCTATTTAATTTTCTTCACATGCTTAAAATAACTTCCAACTCATCTTATCTTAATTTTTTTTCCTAGTAGGTGCATTATATTAGATCATAAATTAAGATGGTAAAATATGATATCAAATACTCTATTTCTTATATATACCAATTTGTCGTAATCTCTTATACTAATAATATATGAGAAAAACATTTTTTAAGAAATAATATAAATAAGAGTTGATTGCTCTTCCGTGTATTTATCAAAAAAATAAAATAAAAACAGAGAGTTCTAAATATAAAATAAATTAACTTGTAATCTTGGCTTGTTTATTTATTTAATTACTTTTAAAGCAAACTTAAAACTTAAAAATTGCAGAACCTAATGAGGGTGGAAATAGAATGAAAAAAATTGTGTTTGGTTGCTCCATTATAACGGAATGAACCATTCCTATTTCTCCTAAATTTATAAATTTTATTCATTGGGAGTGTGTATGAAATGACTCATTTCAGTTGAAATAGATTGAATTGTTCCACTCTCCATTTCATTCTTTCATCCATTCTATTCCTTTAATTTAAACGTAGCATGATGGTTAAAGACTTATCGGAGGTTACTTGCTTCTTTTTTCTTCCAAATAGCATGTATTTTGCATGGGATATATTTTCAAGTTAAATATATATATGGATTATACCAAAGTATTTTTAGAAATTTATGATGATTCACTGAAATTAACTTTAAAAATCACTTACAAAACAATTTATAATGTATCTCTAATTATGAAACGGAGATAGTATATGATAATGAACTAACAGAAAATTGTAATGTCTGACACTAACTCCGTAATGAAAAAATGCTAACGAGATATTTTATATTAGAATGAACTTACAACCAAATTAAAATTTTTACATTGATGTCTGACTTAAAATTGTAATGTCCGACACTAACTCCATAATGAAAAAAATACTAACGAGATATTTTATATTAGAATGAACTTACAGCCAAATTAATTAAATTTTTTACATTGATGCCTGAATTAAATTTTTTTAAAACGAAATTTTTATAGTTAAAAAATGTCGCGACAAAATTTAATTTTTAAGACAAACGTCACGATAAAATTTAACTTTCGAGATTACGACAATGTTTAACTTTTGAGCCGTACTTATTTGAATAGAATGTTAAACAAAGTCTGTTATATTATAATGAACTTCCGACAAAATTTAACTTTATACACAGACGCATCAAAATCTTTTATTTTGTATTGATTTTAGAACAAGATCTATATTAGATTATTATATGTTCAGATAATGGTTTTGACTAGAAGACATTGAGGTAGAAAGGTTCGTCACAAAAAACTAAAAAAAAATATTAAATTCACATTAGAAAAATCGTTAATCACATCATAAAACCATAGTCATGCTGAAAACCCCCAAATAGATTCTTTATATTTTAATTAACTTACGATAAAATCTAACTTGTGGCGTATTAGAAAATGTTAACAAGATCATTTTATGGTAATGAACTTGCAACAAAATTGATGTCACTCTTAAACAAAATCTTTCATATATAATAATAATAATAATAATAATAATAATAATAATAATAATAATAATAATGATGATGAGCGTATGAGAACGTTTAACTTTTGATGGTGACGCCACATTGAAAAATTTGTTTAATGAACTCGATCATTTATATCATAATGAACTTATGACAAATTTAACTTTTAACACTAACTAATGTCACACAAGAACTAAGAGTAGTTTTTTTCCTTTCTTTTTTGATCAGCAAAAGAAATTTTATTAAAATTCAAAAAAAAATACATCTATGGTAAATCTATAAGATGCGGATCGGACCGCAGTTGTAGTTCATTACATCACAATAGCAAAGAAGGAATAATACTAAATCTATGACACCTAATAGTACATCATATAAAGAATTTAGCTCAAAGTCCTGCGTATCTGATCCTCAACCTTGCAAAAAAATAAGAAGGAACGGCTGTGTCAACAAAATCAGCTTGAGCACCATAATTTAGCAGCACTTGTAGATTACAGCAGCATGTAGATAAATAGTTCTGCCCACTTATATCATATATGAAAAGAAGATATACATTTTCTCTCAAAGAATCAAAACCAATTATGCTTCCATCCAAAAGAGCATTAGAAATAATTTTTCATCTCAGTTTTCCAATACAAGTCATGGTTCATCCAACCACATGTGACAATTAATAGTTAATCTTTTTTTCATGAGAATACAACTATCTGAAACTCCTTAGCTTTATTTTCTCCCCCATATCCTTCCAACACACCACCTATTTCCCACAGACAGCTTTATTTTTGGCCTCCCATAATGTCCAAAAGGTAAAAGCTACAATGACATTATAATAGCTAGCTCGATCAAAATATATACATTTTTATTTTATTTATTTATTTATTACCAAGGTGGGTGAGGGAGAGACATAGAATTTAACATTGAATGTAAAACAATTAAACCCATAAAAGTTATGAAATTAAGAAGGCATATAGACTTGAACCTCCACCACCTTGGTAGGGGAGAAGAGAACTATCACTAGAGTTAGAGCTCATTGGTAAATTTTAGCGATAAAACAGTCAAATAGCAAAATTACTATTAATGCTTAATAAACAGACAAAATTGGCAATGAAATGCTTGGGCCACAGTGAATAGCTAGCCAAAGCTAATTCCTGTGACAATTAAACTTCTCAAAACGATATAATTTTAATTAATAAAATGATTTTAGAAAAATATCAAACATTTTATTGATGAAATTCATAAAAAGACAAAACTGTCATTAGCAAAATGCTTAATTAATTATGCCACATTTAGTTGGTTATAACTGCCATAACAATGTGATCTCCATAACATGCAAATACTCAATTACAAATAAAGTCATTAACTAAATTATTTAAAAATAATGAGATTAGGTAGCATTACATGGTGCCATTTATTCATAAACCTCTAAGCAAAGGCAAGAGAGGAAATTAACAACCAAGTCCGACAAAGTCCTCCGATCCCTTGAGAAAAAGATAAAGAGAAGGCACCACTAGCTAGCATTAGGATGTATAGAGCTATATATTAAGCTTAATCAAACAACTTGAGCACTCAATTTATTGCCTCTGATCTCATTTAAAGTAACTCCAGAACTGCTGGTTCATCCAAGCTTGACCCATCATCGGGTTACCGTTGTTGTCAACTTGGAATGTGGAGTTCACCAATGGATAAACCACGCTGCCGATCTGACCATGAACATTGGTGTTGTAGTTGTTGGCGGTGGTGGTGTTGTTATTATTGCTGGTAATGTTATACATAGGATTAGGAAACGGAGCAGCCACTTGATGATCATTCGGAAGGAAATTATTCGGAACGCCGATGCTTGGTTGTTGCGGGGAATTTCTGTGCTTCTGAGGGTATGAAGATAAGGTGGAATTGATTGATTGAATGTCATTAATGCTTGGCCTGCGCTTGTCAGCCGGTGTAGTGCTGGTTTTGCGGCTGAAGAACTTTTGCGCATGGCTTACCACTTGTGCTGGGGTTTTTGTGGTGACAAAGTACCTTGATATACTCCTCCAATCTCCTTTTCCAAACTTCTTCAGTCCCATCAAGAACAACCTTAATTTCAATGTAAAATTAATGGCACACAAAATTATGTTAAAATTCATAATAAAGAATTCTTGATTAACATTAATTACATGTCGATCGATTAATAAGCAGAAAAAGAAAATTAAACAAACCTTCGAGTAATTAATTACTTCATGAAGAGAGATCTTTGTGTGTGTGCAAGTGTGTTAAAGTTTTTGTTTATCTAGTCCATTAATGGACAATATCTTGTGATTCTTAATTGACCTCTATTGATAATTTGGTTTCAGAAATTGTACCCACCTAACCAAGATCATAAACTTTTATTATTTAGAAACTATAATAAAGGAAAAAAGTTTGATCAAAAAGCTTAAAATTAAATCAACAAGTAGCTGAAAATTGAAGAAGAGGCAAGGATCAAAGAGAGCTGATCGAAGGATTTAATACAATCTTGAGGGGGGAAAAATCAAATAGGTTGATAACTAAAAAGAAATTAAATCATGTCATTGTATATATATATATACGATCGCATCAAAGATCTAAAAAATTAAAATATTTATTTAAAATGAAATATGTGATTTTCAGTACAGATTTGATACAAGATGGCAAGGAAAAAGAACAGATCAATAAAAGACTATTTTTTGCTCTTGATTTGAAAATAGAAGAAATCTGATGAAACACTTCTGTGAGAATAAAGCCAAGAATGCAATCTAACTAGCTTGAAACTCAAGCAGACTATCAAAAATGATGAACCATGCACCAAGAAACTCCAAACATTAAAATTTTAAAAAAAGAAAAGAAAAAAAGAACTACAAAAAAACAACAAAAGTTAATTATTACAAAAGTAAAAGTAGATCTAAAAGTTGGTTAAAAGTAAATAAATAAGTCAAGACCTTCTCAACTTCAAAGATTATATAGAAAACATAAATACTTGTGTTCTTGTGTAGTCCATGGAGTCGCCTTTTGCTTTTGATGGTTGGGATTGAATCTAGTAGCTTGTGAAGAAGACGAAGACCCCTTCTCATTCTTAGCACTCTCCTCATGATCATCCATGGGAGTTTCAAAGAGATCGGACTCGATCATCTCTATATCTTCAACCAAGACTTGATAGTGAAGTTTGACTGTTTCAATTGATTTCCATGGCATAAGAAGAGCAACATGTTCAAAGAAAGCTAGAGAGCTGGTTGGGTTGAATTCAACTAAAACATTCTCAAATAATTTGTTTTCTTCAAGAGTCCATCCATCTGCAGTGTATTCCTCATTATCAAATTCGAGGGATGAGAAATTCAATAAAGAATTGTCTGAAGGTGAGCCTTGAAAGTATAACATTTCCATTGTTAAGTCATTAGTTTTTGAAAAGAAAGAAGAAGTTTTGTATGAGATATGTGAAGTACTTCTCAATTTCGTGAGTATTTTAGTGTAGGGATAGTTCGTACTTATAGGGGAGAACATACAAAATGAAATCACTAAATTAATTAGTCATGAATGAATACATAAATGCTATATATACAAAAGATTTAAAAAATAGATTTCATTGGATTGTGTCTATAATTATAAACTAAAAGGAGTTTCTCACACTAAAGAATACTCAATTTAACAATGCTTTATATTCTAGACTAATTGGGTATACTTATAAAAAATAAATAAATTTACCCTTCATTTGGAGTGTTAATAAAGCAAACAAAGTCTAACTCTAACAATTATGACTGAATAATGACACAAAATCTGCCACCAACTATGCTTGCATTATATATTACCGCTTATAACTAAAGCAAGTCCACAATATCTACTTTTAGTAAAATGTATCTGGTTTCTGCATGGCAATATGGCCTTATTTCCATAAAATCTCCACGTGTTTGTTTCTCTTCTCTTCTCTTCTCAGACTTGCCAATTGCGATATATACATGTACTCATTGCAATGGATAATTATTCATAGAAAACGTATTTAACCTTCTTTGTTCAATCACTGAATTGTCTTTTTCTACATTTTCTCGATCAAATTAATGCCTTTATTTATAGTTTCAGATTGTGAAGAAGGATTTTTTGGGAGTATTTTCAAAAAGTACTATTTTCACCACAAGGTACAATATTTAATACATACAATTATTACACGTGTGTGCATTGCATGTCTTGAACTGAAGATGTATTTTCTATGTTGGAAATATTATTTCACTTTTTTAAGTGAAAAATTGCAATAAATAAAAATCAAGTAATTAACGAGAAGTATTAATTGCATAATCTGTGAGAGATTACACATTAATACGTATATTTGAAAATCTGTACATAATATTCCTATGTTGATGCATTAATTCCATATCGAATGGGAAAGATCACTCTTAAGAGCACTTTATAGGTATATTGGGTACTACACAATTCACGTAATGACTTAAACTTTAGGATTTAAAATTTAGTGTATGTTTGACTTAGAGCTTTGGAAGTTAAATGTATTTAAAAAATTTGTTCATTTCGCATATCACTTTTTAAATGGAAAGTTTGAAATCTATATATAGTATTTTTAGGGTCTATATGTACGAAACTAACACATATATCTAAATTTTACATTAACCCTAAATTCTCCATGAGCGTGAAGTCTTGGCGCCAAAAGAGTATCTCATTCTCAAATAGATCATTGGCAACGGCCACCCGTCAACCCTTAATTGGGACAGATGTAGCCCAATTGTCCCATTGACGACGATAATCATGCTTGATGATATCGACTCTATCGATAATGATCCGTCGGCTATGATCCTTATTTTTTAGTGTTAGCAAAACCTTTACTTATACGCAACTAACGCCTAATAACCTAAATTTTGTGTAACAAAAAAGCCCTTAACATGTCTTTTTTTTTGTTAATTTTGTGGGAGATGAGGGTTGACCTTGGACCTCTTGCAAAGACCAAGGCTACCACTGAGCTATTGCTCAAGTCGCAAAGCCCTTAACATGTTGTCAAGAACTTACTCTATTTGAGTTGGACTTTTATTAATTAATAGGAAAGCGCCTATATGAGATGTTAATTTTCATAGGAAATAAAACATAATAATAACTCACATATAGTATATTGTGAAAAAGTACTCCATTCGTTCTAAGATAAAGGATCAAGTTTTACTTTTAATGTCAATTTGAAATATTTTCATATTCAAAATTAATATTATTCATTTAGTTTTTAAAAATAAAAAAACTTGTCATTAGTTGTACTATTTAGATAATTTAATTCATATCAATTCTAAATTTGAAAATATAGCAAATTGATTTCAAAAATTACCATCTTGAGGCTATCTGCCCTTTCGTTATAAAGTGAAGCAACAATGTTGTCAGCAGGGTTAGAGATTATGCTACCAATAGATCCAGCAGCATAGCCAGCAAAACACGTACGTTACCCCAAGCTGTTGAGCTCTTGAGCAATCTTCCTTTTTTCTTTGAATACCATTATGATACAGAAAATTCACAGAATGCTCAAAGGTCGAAAACATGACACATAACCATGGAAACTGCCCAGCAAAACAATGAAAAGGGTTGAAATGGAACTGATACACGATAAATAAATAAATGAATATAATTTATGTCTACTGTTATGCATAATATAACAAACACGTTTTACTTTTAAAGTTGTAATATACATGACTCGATACGTATGCATATAGAAATATATAGTACCTGTTGGACATTGGATCGGGTCAACCCCATCAAATGGCGCCCATGGAGAGGCAACCTGGTTTGTGTAAGCATTATAGCCTTCCTTATTTCTCTCACCACTATATGGCAGATATATGTTTTCCTTTATTATGGCATTAGTTGCCACATATTGGAAGACACGTGACATCGGGAAACTTGCGACATCACCCTATAGGAATGAATCTGGACGTGGGGATCTGAGATGGAAAATATGGGACAGCTTTGCTACGCCATGACTCGTCACTATTATCGTAGCACTGTTCAGCCTTTGAGCCATGACTCGTCACTATTATCGTAGCACTGTTCAGCCTTTGAGTCACTTGGACAGTGCTGCGCCGCTGAGTGCATGTAATCTAGCAGCGATTGGAATGGGACTGGAATCGGTTAGTTTTAATTGGTTTTATATATGATTTCTACATGTATGCATGATTATGTTTTTTGTTTTTTTTCCCTACAATATCCATTATTTTGTGAGTTTTGTTAGTCTAGCGTATGGTTTCCGTGTTTTCACAACAACTTGGTAGATCTGATTTTCCAATTATGGACGGTTGACATGGCACGAGTGTGGGTGAGGACATATAAAATGGGCAAATTGCAAGTGTACCAATCATAATATAGAACAATTAGTTTAACCATTTGAAATCTTGGCATGTTCACACGTGTTGGTTATTTGAATGATCAGTGGTCCTACTGGTTAAACTTAGAAAATTTTGAAATAAGAAAAAAAATGTAATTCCATATCTAAACATTAAAAGGCACCATTAAGAGATAGGGCTGAGAGTAATTACATGGAAGATTGCGGCCCAATAGTGGAATTAGCCCCCTGTATAAGCTGCAAAAAGAAACACAACAGAAATCCCTTCAGCAAACACAGAAATGTGACATGGTAATGACAAAATAAGTAAGGTAATAATTTGGAGTTCTATACCCACGGAGGCCTTCAGATGCATAAAGCTTCGGAAAACCATCAGCCAGGCCCTTTGCAAAATGAGGCTGTGCCTGGACACGAACTTTAATGGCTTCAAAAGGACAGAGTGCCACATTTGCAAATAGATGAAACTCTTGTTCTGATCAATCAGCACATTTGATTAAATCCTCTTGAAGCATTCATAAAGACCAAATCTACAAGCTCTGTAATACCCAGTAAAAAAAATGACATTTAAATTTATATTTTAAATATTTTAGTTGGGCTTTTCTTATATTAGGGTCAAATTGTATTTAATTTATGTTGACTATAATAAGTATGTGATTACATTAATTTGGACCTTTTAACTAATTGGGTCAAATTAATTTCTAAATATTTAAGTTTGGGTTATCAAACTAATTGAGCCCAATTTTAATTGTTGGGTTTAAATACCAAATTATAATAAGCGTAATTTTAATATATTAAGTTAGGGTTTCTCTAAGATTGATACTGCAGTAAACGAAGAGAGAAGAAGTGGAATGAGAGGGATATAATGGGGCTGAAATTTAAAAATTATTCACCATAATCTTCTTCTCAAAAGATAATTATTGGACTATTTTTTTAATACAAAATAATTATTTTATTACTGTAATTACAATCTATTTTATTATTTTTACAATCTATTTTAAGAATTTACTTTATCGCTTGATTAATTAGATTTGTTAATCCAGTCTTGGTTTGTAATTGAGATATACGGTATATGAGATAAGGAAGTCGATGATTATTGTAGGTTTAATACGTACATAATATATATATATATATATATATATATATATATATATATATCGGTATAAGGTTTACTTCAGTATTATAATTTTCCATATCCGTTAGCTGTTCGTGGGAATGGTCAATGCAATTTGAATGGGGTGCTTCCTGCTTTACGAATTGGGTTGCACCTGATCTTAGTGGTCAATAGGATATTCAATGATTTGATTAATTATTATAATATATATATATACACACACACTTTTAATCCAAGTAGTGATTATATATATATATATATGCATATATAGTGAGCTTCGTGTGGGAACTACAGCTTACGGACCAAGTGCGTACCTTCACAAAAGTGCCTAAAGTGCTCGCGGGTTGAATTGTAGTTGCAGGTCGGGTCGGGTCCATTTTAAACAAATAATGCAAGAGCAGCAGTCATGAAAACCAAAGAAGCAAGCCAACCCAGCTTGGAAGAGGCTCTGAAACGACGAACCCAGCCATCAAAGTCGGAGCAAATCTGGCCAAATCCTCATCATTAGAAGCGAACCAACACACTCTCTCTCTCACGGCGAAGGTAAGGCTGCTGATGATTATGATAATCTATTTTTCATTCTAAAAATTCTTTTTTACATTTGGATTCCGCCTATTTTTCCTTGATCTGTAGTTGATGAACTCAAAATTTAACAGTACCAGTGGTTAATGAGTTATCTGATTTTCTTCCGACTTCATTGACGTCCTTCCACTCTCTCTCTCTCTATATCTATCTCTCATATGATCTTATCTCCAGTTCTTTCCTTTTTATCTGTTCTTGCCCTCACCATATTTAGTAAAAAAAGAAAAAAAGAAAAAAACTAGAATACCAACAACCCTGTCTTGTCTCCTGATAATCATATACATCTAGAATCAGTACTGAAGCTGATGCCTGAAGTTTCAAGATACTGCAGTATGGAAATCTTTCTCTCTTAATTAGCTTTCAAAATCGGTTTTTGATGTTTTAATCATATGCAATTTGGGTTGCTTTTTATGTGTTTGCTTTTCATTTAATTTGTTAATTCTAGTTCATTTTTGTGGGTTCTGGAGTTCTTGTAATAAGTATCTTGTTAGACTATATTGTTAGTTTTTACTTCTTGTGCTTCAAGGTTTTACTTTATGATTTAGTGGTTTAGTTTTATTCTTAGAAATCTTGAAGTTTAATTCTTGGGGTTTCTATTAGATGGGTGTTGGCCGTTGGGTGTTTACAAATGCATCTTTTTCTAGTATATAAAGGGTGGTTTTTTTTCTACTTTATTTGAGGAGAACTATAATTTTATTGATTGTTGTGTATCTGATCATGGTGCCTTCGATTTTTTATTAGTTGTTTGAAGTATGGCAAAGTTAGATGGAAGACACTAGGGTCTAGTGTAAAGTGATCATCATAAGTGAAGCATGAAAATTTTTGGTTCTTTTGAAGCTTTTGATATGGAGTAGTTTTGCCTAGACCATCCACAAAGAGAGAAAACTTTAAGCCTGACCAAGATTTATGATACAGAAAATAAAATTACCTGTGGATGGTTTTGTCATGGGTTGTTTTCCATATTGATCAATCTGATGGCATTTTCTTGTTAGCAGATTTAAAAGTGTATAATAATCTTAACTTGCATAATCTCTTCAAAAAGGAATGAGTTAACATTGTATAGCATAAACAAATGGCCCTGTATAAGTAGTTATTTCTGTCAAATAAGGAAATGCTCCTAATTATCAGTTTGCTAAATGATTTGTTTGACGCACATATACTTGATGTTTTAGATCAATAATTTGCATTGATTTTAATTTAATCGTACAGGTTATGGATAATCATTTAGAGGATGAAGTACGAGGTAATGATGAATGTGGTGATAATGTAGACAATACTGACATGGATGTAGAGAATAGGAGAATTGAAGGGGAGAGAGATGAGTTAATAGAAGAAGTTGGAAGCGATGAAGATAGGAAAAATTTTATTTATAATCCGCAAGTAGCCGACCATCTCAAACCTAGTGTTGGAAAAGAACTATTACAGTTACTAAATTAATTGCAGGATAACTATCTGTAACATTGTAGACTAATTAGAAGCTTGGGACTTTACGGTTAAGCCTTTGGTCACCAACTCTAAACACTATATAAAAAAATAGATAGAATGACAAGGAGATATAAATTGGTTAACAAATCAGTGTACAACAAAAATCAATATATATTTGGCAAGGACAAAATCATTGAATTACAGCCTACAAAAATACAAAGAGATATTTTTGAATATTTTCAAAAGAAAAGTGGTTCCACATACCATATCTGTCACAATAATTTGTTTTTGGGTTCAAGAGTGCAAAAAAAGACTTCTTTACAGGAAAGTCTGCCAAATTGCCATATGGGAAGTATTATCAAAATCAAATAGTTTCATTTTCAATAATTTCCAAGCTCCAATTACATAAAATCACACCCTTAAATTGCATCAAAATATTTATAGTACATAACCAACTTTCAAACCAAGACTTACAGTTGAATAAATTGTATATCCTTGACACTTCAATAAAAATAAATGAATGACAGGATCTTCATAAATAAAAACACAAAATAAAAAATAAACTATCCTCCAATAACCCAATACTAATAAATATTTAAACTTAATTTTGTCATAAAATAACAGGAACTAGCTAGATTCATCGGTACCAACACAGAAAAACACATAAGAAACAAGCATATTACATAGACCACTCATAAATCAAAGAAATACTATTCAAGCACTTTAGGCACTTTTGTGAATGTACGCACTTGGTCTGTAAGCGGCAGTTCGCATACGAAGCTAACTATATATATATATATATATATATATATGTGTGTGTATATGTATATATATGTATATGTATATATTTATATTGGAAGTTATAATCTGTATGATAAAGATTACTTGTTAGATATATTAGTAACTTAGTAGTAATGATACAGGAGGTTTTTAACGACTTAATAAAATTCTATTATATTATTATCATTGAGTATATTAGATTAAAATGATATCTTTATATTTCGGAATGTACAGGACATTTTCCTAACCCCAAAAGGTATATGAACTAATATTAAAACTGTTGAAATTTATAAAAAGAAAAATATAAAAATTTACAATTTAGTAATTTAATTGATGGTTTTGTATTATTTTGATAATTATATAGATCAGATTCAAGAAGTCTAGTGATGTGATATTTGGGTTCGGTGAATTATTTCGGTATTATATTCAGGTACGGATTCCGTACTTTTTCAGCGATATTTTTGTTAAATTTAATTAATCCGTTTTGTTCCTCATTTCAAATTTGAATATTATTTCACATAATTGTTCCGTGTGAAATTAATATGATAGTTTTATATTGGCATTGGTACATGTAACTCGTATTTGTACTATTTGAATTAGTTAATCATGTCAATATATTTTGGAGACTTTATTTGTTTGTATCATTCTTCGTATATTTTCGTTCACATTTGGGAGTTATTTTGATCGTTGATATCTTGTGGTAGTTAAGTATGTTCGTATTTGAAATAATTCAATATTATTTGGAGATGGTCATGTAAGTCTTGTGATTTGAACCCCTTTTGACTTACATTTTGCAGTTTGATCCTTAGGGTATATATACTTGAGCTAATCACCAGTGGGGGTACCACAGACATGTCCTCTTGACACCGGGGCATGACACCTTCCGTGGCGGTGTGATCAGTCCACGACGTATCCTTTTGTTATGTATGTTTGCTCTGAGTGTGAGAGCTTTGGTCATTTGGTATATTTGTTGAGGATACGTATGGGTCGACTCAGTATTTGATTTGATTTGATTTATTTGGCGGATTAGTGACGTATGTGTCGTGCGTACTATCCGGTTTGATTTGCATACATCATGGTACTGATGTATTTTGTTAGCCTTTGACTATTTGTATTTGAGCTTAGTATGAAATTATTACCTTAACCTTTGATTCAACCTTATTTTTTTGATATTCTTTTTGATTATAGTTGTCCGTTCGATAGTACTGTTTATCATTTGTACCTGGTCTCACTAATTTTGATATATTCATAATTCGTTCGTAATTCATATTCGTTCATTCATTCGATTCTTTTGGTTACATTATATATTTTGGTATATTTGTATATCGTTATATTCGTACTGGGCATTTAGCTCATGCTGTGTTTTTCTTCCGGCAGGTTTGCAAGGGCGATTTAGGGTTTCGTGTGAAAAAAGCTACCTTTGACAGAATAAATTTATTTGATTTTAGGTTTTAATTATTATGCCAATTTTTGGAGAATTGTATTTAATTCGACATTGATGGATTATCAGCTATTAAATATTTTGAGGTTATTAGTGTTTTGTTTACTTATTTTGATGTTTGTTATGTTTTGCATGTGACCTCCCTTTTCTATTCGGAAAGGGGGTGTTACAAGCTCCCTAAGTACCATATCCAAAGAATTTCTCAGCCTAACCTCTTCGAAAGGCAAATGGACCTTGTTCTCTCAATATAGTCGAAAAACATGTAGAAATGCTATTGTATTTCACAGGGTTCACTTGAACATACAAAAAATTCCATGTTCAATTCTCAACTAGCATCAAATAACAACAAAATAAATGAAATAACAAAAAGAAAAATATGAGAGAGAAACAAAACCAACCCACTACTCCATAATTAAAGATGAAACACACACTACACAGAAAAGAAGAAGATTGAAAACACTAGAGATTGGGACTCCAAGTCAAGAACAAAGAGAGAGATTTTTTATTTATTATTTAGAATTTTTATTATATTTAATATAAAAGTAGTTAATGTGATTTATGTATTTTATTTATTAGTGGGAATTTAGGACATTAATTAATGATTATGAATTATTAATTTATTTCAGTCGTTTAGTTTTTTTTATTATTTCCCAAGTAATATTAGTAATCCTCATTTAGACTACAGACTATTGATATTGAAATTGATTATTATCATTGATACCATAAAAGGTATTTCATTCATACCGTATGTAGAGGTATTTTATTCATCTTAGTGTTGATACGTGAAATTGATACATTTGAGAGATCCTAGTGGTTTAAATGTGAAGTTTAAATCCTAATTTATTTCCTATTAATTATCCATCCTAAATCTTTCCTGCATCATTTTTGATATTAGAGCCAAGTTATTATCATTTAAAAAAAAAGTGTTCATCGCTGCCAGAGTTATTGTTCATCGTCAGAGTTACTGTTCATCGCGCGGAGTTACTGTTCATCACGATTCACTATTCAATAAAAAAGAAAAAAGGAAGAAAGGAAGAAAAGAGAGAAATTGTTGTCATGTTTTGTTGCCGTCTAATATGATATGAGTGATAACCCTAATCTCTAACTTATAAATTTCTTACCAAAATTACTGTTTGCTCCCCCATAACTGCATCTAATATTTTAGTTTTAGCCTATAGTTTATATATTTTTCACTTATACCCTTTTATCATTTTAAATCAACCACTACACTTTCTACATTCGTACTTTAGCCCATATTTTTATTTGTTTTTCAGTTAGGCCCTTAAGTTATCAACGAATTTATTTTTTATAACCCATTGTCCCAAACACCCAATGTCTCAAGCCACTAAAGAATTGCTTGCAGAAGTAAAAGAGTATATTTGGTTTCTCAACGGTGAAAGTGATCGAATACACTACCTTATTAATACGTGTGGCCATAAATATTTGAAGCCCAAGCAGGAAGAACTTAGATGGGATATGGTTAATGCACAAGATTACCTTGGAAAATTGCAACGTCGATATCAAAATGAAAAAAGAAAAGTTGAAACAAGAAAACATCAACAAGTTAAAGTAAAAGAACTTCAAAAAGTTACACATGAAATGGTTTCTATTCTTCTATAAAAGATAACATATCTTTTATAAAAGATGACATCTTTTCTATAAAAGAATTCCTTATTGACTTGCGGGCACATATTCAAGCGGAGCAAGAGAAAGAAAAAGAGGATATTCCCAATTTTGGGGCTATAGATAGTTGTGACGTGTCCATGAAAATTCTTGAAGTTCCAAAAGTTGAACTAGAGATTGTGTATGAGCAACAAATTGAAAAAAACTCTGAAATTGCTTTTGAGTTATTCGTTACTGAAGAAAGGACGATTTAAGAAGTTGATCCAATCCAAATTGACATTGTTGACTTCGTTGTTCTAGAAAGCTTCTTTTCAGCACCTTTGAATACAAAAGCGATGCTCTCATCAATTCTCTTTCCAAAAATTTTTGAGCCTTATCGCGTGATGATATTGTCAAGGGTGTTCCAAAATATTCTTCCATTGCAGAGGAGTTCATAGCTTATTCTATCATATTATAAAACTCGAGGTCGAGTTTTCTCCGACAAGAGGAGAATGATGGGGATCACTCCAAGTCAAGAACAAAGAAAAGATTTTTTATATTTATTATTTGGAGTTTTTATTATGTTTAATATAAAAATAATTAATATGATTTATGTATTTTATTTATTAGTGGGAATTTAAGACATTAATTAGTGATTAAGAATTGTTAATAAAGATATTTTAGTCGTTTAGTACTTTTATTATTCCCCAAGTAATATTAGAGTTTTGAGTTCACAAGTCTTTTAGACTATTTGATATTGAAATTGATTATTATCATTAATACTGTGGAGGTATTTCATTCATACCGTAGAGATATTTTATTCATCTTTAGTATTGATTCGTGGAGTTGATACACTTGAGAGACCCTAGTGATTTAAACGTAGAGTTTAAATCTTAGTTATTTTTCATTAATTCTTCATCCTAAATTTGTCCTACATCAAACCAGCATCAACTCAATTCTAAATCAATTTTGGGAAAGAAACTGTTCATTTTCAAGATTAATGAATGCCGCCAACTAGACCCCAATACAAGCAAAGACAAATAAACATGTTGAAACTTTTTTCGGAAAGATAGAACAAAACTTTATAAACATAAAGTACCAAAATAAACATTACTTCCTCCGTCCCAAATTAATTGCTTTTTTAGGATTTTTTTAAGTCAATTTGACTATTTTTAAAATTAATAATTAAGCATATATAAATATATTTCTAAAATTATAAAAATTGAAATTAGTAATAAATTGTATATACTTTCTTTTGGTTATAATCTCTTCACCTATATTTTAACAAAAATAATAAAAAGATTAGTTCTAAAAAAAGTTAATTTGACTTAAAATTATCAAAATTGAGCAATTAATTTGGGACGGAGGGAGTATGAGATACAATAAAGTCTTAAACAACACAAAAATTGAGAATAGAAAAATCATTTAATGATTTTTATGCATGGATCAAAACCCAAAAAAAGATACCTGCATATTAACTTTGAGGACATCAAGAGGAGTGATGGCCAGATGGGTTGTTCCAGCACTGAGCATTCCTCCAATGGCGCGAACCCCATAATACCCAGGTGAAAATTCCTCACATATTCTTTTCCCTTCAAATGGTCCCCTCATTTTTTTTCATTCATTGAAAAAAAAAATTCCTTAATCTGTTTGTTCTTCTTCAACCCATTTCCAAGAAAAGCCCCCCTTTTTTTCCTAGTTAGTAAGAGAATTCTCCTCGATGTCGGTAAAGAATCCGATCTCTTCCTTAAAACCCGCGAAGGTGTTGTAGGGGTTTTTGTTTAGAATAGGTGTGGTCCGATATGGAAAAGGTCAGCCTTCTTATTTGGTACGACATCGTATTGAGTATTAAAATCGGAAGACTAAATTTAGACAAATTGCGTTAGGACAAAGCTAAAGAGTTAAACCCTATTACTTGCAAAAACAAAAAAAGATTAACATGGTGGGCTTAGAACAAGCCCAGAAGGGCTCTCAAACTTGTGGGCTTTATAGTTTTCAAAATAGCTAAAATGTGTTACAACATGCTGGTAATTTATAAATGTCAAAATAGCATCCACGTGAAAACTATAAATGTAGAAAAATTACTGAACTTTCAGTATGAAAATTACGAGCTCACCAAGTACGTGCAAAGTTTGAACCTAAGCCTTCACCAAGTTCGTGCAAAGTTTGAACTTAAGCTTTCAGCACTTGGTCTTTGGCTAACTACAAGCCGAAGACTCTAGATGAGCGGCTAACTAATACTTGCAGAACATTTAATGCATAGCAGATTGACAAGTGACTATGTTTGTCACATCAGAGGTTGGTGAACACCATCCCACCAACTACCGCAAACATGATGATAAAATATCTCTTTGCACAAAGGTAGAAGGTAATACTCATTTTTCCTCTCTCAACTCTAAGGACTTTCATTGTTAACACATTCCTACCTATGCAAAATACTTACTTTCGCGTCGGAGACTTCTCCCTGACATGGACGGAACTGGGTAGTCAAGTTGGGCCACCGCCCCCAATAGCTTTTTTTCTTCTTCTTCTTTAGTATATTTACATTTTTGTTCATGGTGCCCTATAGGTTTATGTATTGACTAATTTGTATTGGCCTTTACCTAAATGAAAATGAAGTTTATCCACTTTATATAAAGAATTAGACATGGTCCCCACTTACAAATGATAAAAAAAAAATATTTCTTTTTCTATGGTTAATGAATTTGTTGTCAAATAAGAGAAAAAAACTCTTATATTAAGTGATTTGCAATACTTAGTGGTTAAATTTATATTAATTATTATTTATATTGTACAAAACTCCTACTAGACATAAATTCTGCGTCTGTCCTTGCTCCCCGATGACAATGTCGAGTCATCGATTTGCTACTTGTGTAGGTCCGAAGTCACTCTGACAAAAAGGAACGATAACACTACTAATATATATAGAAAAATGACCGAATTGAACTTCTTTACGAAAATTACAAATTCACCAAATTCGTGCAAAATACGAGCTATGTATATATATGGATTTTTTTCCAGTTTAATTACTAAGATATTCAAAATGTTGCATTCTCTACGAGTTTAATTAGGTAGTTTATTTTTATTTTTTTATTGATTCTTTGTAGCAGCTTGAAATCTCTTTTGGAGGTCATGTACTTTCTATCTCACTCCCATTTCTTAGTATCCAATACTAATAGATTCATTTGCAGTACTACTGCTAGATGCTTAATTTTCTTTAAGAAAATAATATAGTCAAAAAACAAAACAAAGATGTAGACTTAAAGCAAGAAAATTACTTCTCCACAAATAAAATTGACATGTGAATAATAGATAAGCCACAAATGAAGTCTTTTATTTAAACTTTCAAATGGTAATTTTTTTTTGTTCGATTAGAAACATTTTATTTAAAAAATAGTATTATATTAATCTTAAATTTGAACATCGATAAAGGAAAGAAGCTTGAAATTCAAAATCAAGATCAAATAGTTGAATATTTGTAGAGTAGAAAGAAATGAAAACCACGGATAAAAATAGATAAAAATCAAAGAAAGTTTATGAAAAATTTGTTACACTTGAGGACGGTGAGGAAGATTTTTTTTCGAAAAACTTGAGTTTCATTAGAAGATGGAAGAATTTGACGAAACACTTACGTTAGAATAAAGTCAAGAAAACGTAGCATGTAATATAGCTAGCTTGAAACTAAAGTAAATTATTAAAGATTAGGAAATAGTTTACATGACGACAAATTTATAATGAAGTTAGATTGCGACTTACGTGCATCTTTAAATGATAAAGTATAATAAATTAAGGTGAGACTATTCTTTATTCTCTCGTATCTCGTATCCCATGTTTTCATGTATGTCGAGATTTATAATCAACATAAATTTGTAGCAAGAGTACTCTTAAAAATAATTTTTATCTACTTGAGCTATAAACCCAAATAAATAAATAAATAAATACTTGTGTTCTTTTTCAGTCCATGGAACCCTCCTTTTCTTTTGTTGGTTGCTAGTCGATCTTCTAGGCTGCAAAGGAAGAAGAAATTGATGATAATTTCTTCTCATTCTTAGTACCCTCATCGGAACTTTAAAATTGATGATCATACTCGATCATCTCTATATTTCTCGACAAAAGCTTGATAGTGAAGTTTGATTGTTTCAATAGATTTTCAAGGCAAATTAAAAAAGTGCAATGTTGAAAGAAGGCTAGAGATCGAGTCGAATGGCTGGAACTCGGCAAAAACATTCTCAAACACTTAATTTGTCCTCTTCATGAGTCTATCCATCGATCTGCAGTGTGCTACTCATTTTCAAAATTAATTAAGTATTGATAAATTTAACAATATAACGAATGGTCTGAAGGTGAGTTTTATAAGTATGACATTTTCATTGTTCAAAGTATTCTTTTTTTTTTACAAAAAAGCTATTTATGAAATTTTATCGTAAGTATTTCTCAATCTCTTGACTCAAGTTTTGGGACAATTGGTACTTATAAAGTGGGACAATAAATGATTTTCTAAACTAGTCTTGAATGAGAATCCATAGATGAGATAAAAAAAATATTTAATACAAATTCCACATTCTGTCACATGCATGCAGAATGTTGCAAGCGCATAGATAGATGTATTGCGGTTGGAACATTACAAGAAATATTTATTCAATTTTTTTTTCTATGTACACAATTTGTGCATAAAAGGTGTTTGTGTTTCTTTTAGTATTTCCAACAAAAATAAATCTCTATGCGCCCACAACATATTCATATATGACAAAATATATGATCCAGTGAGATTTATATTTAAATTTTTTTTTGATATTTTTACATATAAAAATAATATTTTCACATAAGTCTCTCTCACATGAATGTGAGACTCACTTACTATATATTCATGTGAAAGGAATCATGTTGAAATATCATTTTTCCATTTAAAAATTTCAATTCCCATATATATTTAAATAATAAAATGTCTTATATCTCATTTATGGATTCATTCATGATTAGTTTAGTAAAATCATTCATTGTGCTACCCTATAAGAACAAATTGTCCCAACACTTGTGTGTTCAAGAGATTAAGAAATACTTATAATGAAACCTTATAAATAACTAATTTTCTCTCTCATGTAATATTGAATAGTAATAAAGATGATATAAAAAATTAAAATGAGATATAAAAGATTTAAATATAAACCTGACTGGATTTAGTTAGATATTTTAGTTGGCCGCAAATTAACAGAAACATTTATTCATAAACTAAATAGTGTTTTTCTTTAGAGTAGTTAGATGTGCACAAATTATGCACAAATTATGCACAAATAGTTGGACATAAACATAGATAAAAAGTAGTATATAGGTCATACTATTTAAATTATTATAATGTTTACTTTTTGTATTATTATAAATATTATTCAGCATATTTATAGTGTTTGTGTGCGGTTTGTGCACATATAATTATTATTCATTCTTAATATAAAAAATTTCAATTCTATTCTCTTTTGATTGCTTGACTCAAAAAAGTATCTATGTTGGTCTCATATTTCGCACGTTACTGATATAGTAAGTTGATCATATATATGTACTTTGACTTACATTTAAGTCGTGCATAAGTCATTTTATATTGTTATTTAATAAATCAGTTATGTATATACTTTAAAAAAAGGTTAAAAGCAATTAAAAAAAAACAAAAATAAGTTAATCCGACATATATAAACCAAATTGGGGGAGAAATTAGTGTCCATTTCATTTGATTAGAGCTAGAGAGAAGCCACGGAGAGAAACACAACTGAGAGAAGTATAGTTGAAACATGTGACTTACCCAAGTAATTTTTGGAAGTTAACAATCAAAGAAGAATATAATTTTTAAAAGAGTAAAATATAATAATACCCCTCTAGATAATCATAATAACACTCACCTCCCCTTTAATTTTTTAAGTAACAGTTAGTACCCTTGTAAGTTTTTAGGGTTGATT
Organism: Aralia elata; assembly: GCA_034770075.1. NCBI lineage: Eukaryota > Viridiplantae > Streptophyta > Magnoliopsida > Apiales > Araliaceae > Aralia > Aralia elata. The sequence goes on from CM068380.1 coordinate 77,584,209, forward strand.
AAATAGATAAAGTTACATATTTACCCTTGTATGTTATCAAATTTTAATTCCTGAATAATATATATATATATATATATGTTTAATTATCCTTTTTTAATACAATATATTTTAATTATAGTTTTATTTGTAATTAAGACTATCTCATTCAAATTGTTGACAACTTGTAAAAAAACTAATTTAGTTTAATTAACACATATTTTTGGAGAAGTGATACAAATATTAAGAATTTTAAATTAAATTATTAATGAAGTTGTTCTAATCAGAGTGATTGAGTATGTTGATAATTTTGTTTTTGGTGTTTAACAACAAAAATTATTATTTGAATTCTTAGTTTCATATTATGATTTTTATATGTTAATTTTTTTAAGTATATGTCAAAATTTGGGATGTTTATGATTTTGATTACATTTTTTAGTATACAGTTGGTGTTGTTTTTGTGCAATGTTGAATAAAAGAAAATATAATAATATTTATTACTACCTCTATCTTGTAAAAAGATTTTTCTTTTAATATATTTTTTTCTTTTTTTGAGTAACAACATTGGTTATTTTTACTGTAAATAATTATGCCTAAATGTGACTTATGTTTAGTTTAATATTTGAGAAAAATAATTAATATAATTTTTAATAATTTTTTATATGAATAATATGATTCGTTCTGTAATAATAAGTTTGTTTTACGTAAATTTTAATATTTGAAAAAAATAATTATAATTTTTTTGCGTTAATTTCTACTTTTTATGGGTATTAAAATTTTATTTTTTAATTACAAAAAAATATATTTGAATGTATATTATGTAAATTTTTATCTTAAAAAAATTTAATTAGCAAAAAGTGTATGACTTTATTTTCTTGATAAAATGAATATTTATCATTTTTCGACATTTATGTTATTTATTGCACAAATTCATAATTTAATTAATTAGATCAAGTTAAGTAAAAATTATAATATACAAATTTATATTTAATGGATATATTAAACATTATACCTTGAAGGGTGTATTAGACATTATATTAAAAATATTTTTGAATATCATTTGGCCAACCACATTAGGGGTAGTGAATGTTACATATTGTAGACTAAAGTGGTGCTAACTCTTACTTGAAAAACTAAACGGGTGATGAGTGTTATTATGATTATCTACATGGGCTGTCAGTGTATTTTACTCTTTAAAAAAAATTGATAATTCTAAACACAATTGTTAGTTTTAAATCATCCGGACAAAAAAAAAAGTTAAACTTGAGGAATAATTCTACAATTTATCCCAATTATAATAAACAATTAAATTTCACATAAAAGAGGAATAAATTTTACATAAATAATTTAATAAACTCAAATAAATGTGAGAATCATACTTAAAATTTTGAGATTATAAGATCTCAATATTAATCATCATGCTAAATCCTCATTGACACCTTCATATGAAATGTAATGATAACGAAGCTCATTAAGATTTAGACAAAGCTAAAAATAGCCTCGTTTTCTATAACACACACTAATAGTGATTATCTGTGGCACACATCTATTAATTTTTTATAGATATCGTAATTAATTAAGGACACTAATATTTAGCAACCAAAGTGCTTGCATTCAGTCAATAAAAATAATAGAAGGAATATACACGTTTTTTCATTTAGAAGAAAAATAAATTAAATTCAATCACTGAAGTTTATGTGTGTCATTGCCAGAGATGATGAAAGAAATACCTTAGAAGAATTTACAATGCCCAGTAAATAATTTTATTTGTATAAATTATACACAAAAAATTGTATACAAATAATAAGACCTATGTATTGCATATCAATAAAATATGTGTAAAAAATCTAATGATAGGTCCCGCTTTATATATATATATATATTTATATTTTATGTGCACAACCTTTTTTGCATAACTAATTTGTGTCCATAAAATTACTCAAGAAATTAAGAATATTATTATATGTGCACAAACTATACATAAAAAATTGTGCACCAAGAATAGACTCATGTATTATACAAAACTAATAAAATGTGTAGAAATTCAATGGTTGAGCAAAGAGTTTCGTCCTAACAAGGGGCTTATGTTTAGTTGATAGCAATTCAGCAAAGAGAGCAAAGAGACAAATGTGAAGTGAAGCCGCTGTTTCTGTCTCTCGCTAGATTGATTGAGCCTTCATTTCTATTAAGTATCTAAAAATATCAAATTTAGATATTTGTATCCTGTCAAAGTAAGGAACCATGACATATCTCTCTTTCTATTTTTTTTATGTACTATTTGTGCACAATTTTTTATATATAATTTATGTCTATAATATTATTCAAAAATTAATGTCTATAGCATTCACAGATGTGGATTTCACCGCATAGCAATGGGCCGATCACTACTGGAGTGCTCCAAGTATTCAACTCCAAGGTAAGGTAACAATATCCTTGATTAAATACTTTCGACTTCTGTATGTAATTAAGTTACTTTTCACAAAATCTCCACACACGTATTTATCTCTCTCCTCTTTTGAGACTTTCGAATTGGTATATATATTGTTTTGGAAATTTATTTATTATTCATAAAAACGTATCTCACCTTCTATGTTCAAATGGCTTTGCTTATAATTTCTCTATTCTCATTTTCTGAATTGTTATACAATGAATTGCAGTGGAGATATATTTAAGGAGCGAATGGAAAGATTTTATTTTGATTATACACATTTTTCTAAATGGAAAAAACAAATAATTAAAAATTAAGAGACAGAAAGATCATTATCTTTTTTTCCAGTCATTTTGACTGTTTGACCACTATTAATTGCATAATTCGTAGTGAGATATACAATATAAATATGTAAAAGTAGTTTTCTAAAAGGTGAGCGAAATATAGCATGCATTAAATTAGTCCTTGACCTATGAAAAAACTTGTCGGAACAAATTACAACCATGAATTGTTAGAAAATGCATTTGTTTAAAGACTTATTATTGGACAATTTTACTTTTAATCGAAATCTAATTAATAAATATTTAGGTGAATTGTTATTTTCACAAGTAAAAATTGATATTTTCACAAAATATCTCTCATATAAATGTGGGTCATTTAGTATTCATGCGAAAGGAATCTTGTGAAACTATCACTTTTTTTACTTATGAAAATATCAATTCCTATATTTAATTAGAAATAAGCCACCATCTATGCAACATAAAATATCTCCCTACAATTAAATCATATTTAGAATATCTACTTATGTTTAAAAGATAAATTTACCGTGCCCAAAAAATCATAATAATTCTGTGTGCACAAATTATACACAAAAAGTTGTGTACCAATGATAGAGACCAAATGTTGTATATTAATAAAAAAAATGTGTAAAAAATTTAATAATAAGTCCCGCTTCCTATTTTCTATTTTTTTTATGTTGTATGTGCGCATTTTTTTTGTGTATAGCTATATAATTTGTGTTCATAATAATACTCAAGAAATTAGAAATATTGTTATGTGCACAAACTATACACAAAAAATGTGCATCAAGAGTATGACCCATGTATTGTATAGATAACAATAAAAATGTGTATAGAGCATTCAATTATCGATCCCACTTTTTATTTTTATTATACTCCATCCGTCCCAGGATAAAAGTTCTGGTTGACTTTTTGCGCATATTAAGAAAGGATAAAATGACAAAATTGTTCGTATTGAAATTCTCATTTAATTGCATAGTTTTCTGCATATGGTTAGTGATGCTATAAAAATATGCATAGAGAATAGAAATGTAACAATTAATATTAAGGGTACTATAGGAAAATTATTATAAAAAAATAGATTATTTAAGGTAAGTAGACATTTAACTTGAGATTACCTAAAATAATAATAAGTACTTTGTGGGCAAGGAAATTGTACCTTACTAGGGCTAGGGTTTCGTGTTGGCTGAGGAGGAGAGAAATCCACGAAGAATACGGAATTGATTGATGAATTAAAGAAGGGAGAAGAACATGTGAGCAATTATTCTAATAACACGTGACAGAACTCTTAGGATAGCCTTCTTGAGTATCAAGGATTTAGAGAGCCTTCTCGAGTGTCTTCAGTCCAGAGAGAGTCAAAAGGTCTTGTTCATTTATTTTCAATTTTTTTCGTCTTTTCATTTAATTCTTCAGATCGCATGTACCTTAATTTGTACTTCGGCTCATATACTTTTATTTTCAACGAAAGGAGTACTATTTATGCATAATTTTTTATACATAATTTGGGTCGATAGTATTATTCAGAAATTATTGCCTAGAGCATTCACATAGATGTGGATTTCACGGCATGGCAATGGGCCGATCACTATTGGAGTGCTCCAGCCTCCAAGTATTCATCATCAAGGTAAGTTAACAATATCCTTTATTAAATACTTTTTGGCTTTTGTATGTAAATATGCCATGCATTATTTTTCACAAAATCTCCACGTACGTATTTCTCTCTTCTCATTTGAAACTTTCGAATTGTTATTACATATACATTTATTGTTGTGGAGATTTATTATTCATTAAAACGTATCTCACCTTCTATGTTCACACCTATAATATTGTCTCTTCTTTAGATTCTCATTCTCATTCAAATGGCATGGCTTTGTTTATAATTTCTCTATTCTCCTTTTCTAAATTGTTTTATATACAATGGATTGCAGTGGAGATATATTTAAGGAGCGGATGGAAAGATTTTATTTTGATTATATACAAATTTTTTAAATGGAAAAAACATATAATTAAAAATATATTTAAAAATATAATATATGTGTGTGTATATATATATATAGATAGATAGAGAGAGAGAGTTAATGTTTCTTCTCTTGGTCATGAGCTACGATGGGAAGAGAGAGAGTCGATGGAAGAGAGAGAGATTACATGTATGTCGGTTTTAGAGGTGGTGCTATATATGAGAATGTTTTGTAGTGGAGTGGAACGTACACTTTTAAGATTACAAAACCCCCATATATAATACCTACTTGCGTCATTTTCCATAAATACGTACTGGATAAAGCTAGACTGATCATAGAACTCTACAAGAGGCATACCATATTCTTCCCATGCTTAAAATAACTTTCAACTCATTTTATCTTTTTTTTCTCTAGTGACTAGTAGGTGCATCATATAAGAACATAAATTAAGATGGTAAAATATGATATCAAAAACCCATTTCTTATATATACCAATTTGTTGTAATATCTAATAATATATGAGAAAAAACTCCTTTAAAAATAATATAAAAAAGAGTTAATTGCTCTTCCGAGTATTTATCAATAAAAGAGAGAGTTCTAAATATAAAATAAATCAACTTGTAATCTTAGGCATGTTTATTTATTTATTCTGAGTTAAATGAACTTTGTATTCCCTAATTTATCTCATTTTGCACTTTATATTTCATACTTTATAAACAGACACTTTGCATTCGGCATTTTTTGCACACGCCAAGACAAAATTTAACTTTTGAGACGAACGTCACGACAAAATTTAACTTTTGAGATGAGCGTCACGCCAAAATTCAATTTTAATTGACGAACGTCACGACAAAATTTGACTTTTGACATAAACGTCATTCTGAAAAGAATGTTAAACAAAATATGTTATTTCGATAAAATTTAACTTTAGACTCACAGTCACATCAAAATCTTTTATTTTGTAATGATTTTAGAGCAACTTGTAATCTTAAGCATGTTTATTTATTTATTATGAGTTAAATGCACTTTGTATTCCCTAATTTCTCTCATTTTGTACTTTATATTTCATACTTTATAAACAGACACTTTGCATCCGATATTTTCTGTGCACGCTATGACAAAATTTAACTTTTGAGACAGACGTCACGATAAAATTTAACTTTTGAGACCAGCGTCATGCCAAAATTCAATTTAACTTAACATTGACAGTCAAACAATTAGAATTTAGACCTACAAAGGTTATGAAAGACAAGGCATATAGACTTGTACCTCCAATATCCTGTTAGGGGAGAAGAGACACTATATTTAGAGTTCATTGATAATTTTGAGCGATAAAATAGTCAAATAACAACGCTACCATCAATGAGATTAAAAAAAAGACAAAATTGTCAATGGAATGCTTGGGCCACAGTGAATTGCCAAAACTAATTCTGACAATTAAACTTCTCAAAACAATATAATTTTAATTAATAAAATAATTTTCAAAAATTAAAATTTTTCATTGATGAAATTCATTAAAAGACAAGACTGTGATTAGTAAAATGCTTAATTTATGCCACATTTAATTGGTTATTAATTAAATGATTTAAAAAAAAATCAAAATTTTCATTGATTATATTCATAAACAGACAAAGTTATTATTAGTAAAATGCTTAATTTATGCCACCTTTAATTGGTTGTAATTGCAATAACAATGTGATCCCCATAACATGCAAATACTCGATTACAAATAAAGTCATTAACTAAATTATTTAACAATTATGATACTAGCATTACATATAGTGCCATTTATTCATAAACCTCTAAGCAAAGGCAAGGGAGGAAATTAACAACCAAGTCCGAGAAACCTCTAGCATTAGGATATATAGAGCCATATATTAAGCTTAATCAAACAACTTAAGCACTTAATTTATTGCCTCCGATCTTATTTAAAGTAACTCCAGAACTGCTGGTTCATCCAAGCTTGACCCATCATCGGGTTACCGTTGTTGTCAACTTGGAATGTGGAGGTCACCAATGGATAAACCGCACTGCCGATCTGACCATGAACATTGGTGTTGTAGTTGTTGTTGGCGGTGGTGGTGTTATTGTTGCTGGTAATGTTATACATAGGATTAGGAAAAGGAGCGGCCATTGGATAGTCATTCGGAAGGAAATTATTAGGAACCGCTACACGATTATTTTGATCAGTGTTTGGTTGTTGTGGGGGATTTCTGTGCTTCTGAGGGTATGAAGAGGAGGAGGAATTGATGGTTTGAATATCATGAATGCTTGGCCTGCGCTTGTCAGCCGGTGTAGTGCTGGTTCTGCGGCTGTAGAACTTTTGGGCGTGACTCGCCACCTGTGTTGGGGTGTTTGAGGTGACAAAGTACCTTGCTATGCTCCTCCAATCTCCTTTTCCAAACTTCTCCAGTCCCATCAAGAACAACCTTAATTTCAATGTAAAATTAATGATACACAAAATTATGTTAAAATTCATAATATATAAAGAGTTATTGATTAACATTAATTACATGTTGATCGATTATTAAGCAGAAATTTTTTTTTCAACACACATTTAATTACTTCATGAGGAGAGATCTTTGTGTGTGTGTACATGTCTGTGTTGAAGTTTATTTATTGAGTCCATTGATGGACAATATCTTGTGATTAATTCTTAATTGACCTCTATTGATAATTTGTTTCCAGAAATTGTACGGTTGTACCCACCTAACCAAGATCATAAATTTTTATTGTTCAGAAACTATAATAAAGGAAAAAAGTTCGATCAAAAAGCTTAAAATTAAAAATCAACAAGTAGCTGAAAATTGAAGAAGAGGCAAGGATCAAAGAGAGCTAATGATTGAAGGATTTAATACAATTTTGAGGGTAAAAAAATCAAATAGGTTGATAACTAAAAAGAAATTAAATCATGCCATTATATATATATATATATATATATATATATATATATACACACACACACACACACACGATTGCATCAAAGATCTTGAAAGAATAAAATATTTATTTAAGATGAAATATGTGATTTTCAATACAGATTTAATAGAGGATGACAAAAAAAAAAGGACAGATCAATAAAAGATTATTTTTTGTTCTTGATTTGAAAATAGTGGAAATCTGACGAAACACTCCTGTGAGAATAAAACCAAGAATGTAATCTAGCTAGCTTGAAACTCAAGCAGACTATCAAAAATGATGAACCATGCACCAAGAAACTCCAAACATTAAAAAAAATAAGAAAAGAAAAAGAAAAAAAAGAAAGAAAAAACTCCTTCAAGAAAACAATAAAAGTTAATTATTACAAAAGTAAAAGTAGATCTAAAAGTTGGTTAAAAGTAAATAAATAAATCAAGAACTTCTCAACTTCAAAGATTATATAGAAAACATAAATACTTGTGTTATTGTGCAGTCCATGGAGTCGCCTTTTGCTTTTGATGGTTGGAATTGGATCTAGTAGCTTGTGAAGAAGAAGAAGACCCCCTCTCATTCTTAGCACTCTCCTCATGATCATCCATGGGAGTTTCAAAGAGATTGGACTCGATCATCTTTATATCTTCAACTAAGGCTTGATAGTGAAATTTGACTGATTCAATAGATTTCCATGGCATAAAAATTGCAACATGTTCAAAGAAAGCTAGAGAGCCGGTTGGGTCGAATTCAACCATAACATTCTCAAACAACTGGTTCTCTTCAAGAGTCTATCCATCTGGAGTGTATTCTTCATTATCAAATTCGAGGGATGAGAAATTCAATGAAGAATGATCTGAAGGTGAGTCTTGAAAGTATAATATTTTCATTGTTAAGTCATTAGTTTCTAAAAAGAAAGAAGAAATTATATATGAGGTCAAGTACTTTTCAATTTCGTTAGTATTCAAGTGTTGTGATGGTTCGTACTTATAGGGTAGAACATACATAATGAAATTACTAAATTAGCCAAAAACGAATACATAAATGCTATATATACAAAAGATTTAAAAATTAGATCTCATTGGATTGTATCCATAATTATAAACTAAAAGGAGTTTCTCACTCTAAAGAATACTCAACTCAACAATGCTTTATATTCTAGACTAACTGGGTATATTTATAAAAAATAAATAAATTTACGGAGTGTTAATAAAGCAAACAATGTCTAACTCTAACAATTATGTCTGAATAATGACACAAAATCTGCCACCAACTATGCTTGCATTATATATTACCGCTTATAACCAAAGCAAGTCCACAATATCTACTTTTAGTAAAATGTATCTTGTTTCTGCATGGCAATATGGCCTTATTTCCATAAATTTCCACGTGTTCGCTTCTCTTCTCTTCTTAGACTTGCCAATTGCGCTTTATACATGTATTCATTGCAATGGATAATTATTCATAAAAACGTATCTAACCTTCTTTGTTCAGTCGCTGAATTGTGTTTTTCTACATTTTATCGATCAAATTAATGCCTTTATTTATAGTTTCAGATTGTGAAGAAGGATTTTTTTGGGTCTATATACTCTCTCAGGATACGTACGTAGATGATATTTCAAAAAAGTACTATTTGCACCACAAGATACAGTATTTAGTACAGACAATTATTGCATGTGTATGTGCATTGCATGTCTTGCACCGAAGATGTACTTCCTGTGTTGGAAATATCATTTTATTTTTTTTAAATGAAAAATTGAAATAAATAAAAATCAAGTAATTAGCGAAAAGTATTAATTACATAATCTGTGGGAGATTAATACGTATATTTGAAAATTTGTACAAAATATTCTTATGTTAGTGCATTAATACCATATCGAATGGGAAAGATCACTCTTGAAATCACGTTATAGGTATATTGGGCACTCCACAATTCACGTTATGACTTAAACTTTTGGATTAAAAATTTAATGTATGTTTGACTTAGAGCTTTGGAAGTTAAATGTATTTAAAAAAAATTGTCCGTTTTACGTTTGAAATCTATATACAATATTTTTAGGGTCAATATGTACGAAACTAATATATACAGTCACTTATATATGTAAATTTTACGTCAACCCTAAATTCCCCAGGGACGTGAAGTCTTGGCGCCAAAAGAGTATCTCATTCTCGAACGGTCGACAGATCATTGGCGACGGACACCTGTCGACCCTTAATTAGGAAGGTTGTAGCCCAATTATTCCATTGACGACAGTAATCATTCTTGACGGTATCTGTCGATAATGATCCGTCGACTATGACCCTTATTTTTTAGTGTTCGAAAAATTCTTATTTATACACTACCGCCTAATGACCTAAACTGTGTAACAAAAAGCCCTTAACATGTTATCAAGCTTACTCTTTTTGAGTTGGACTTTTATTAGAGTTGGACTTTTATTAATTAATAGGGAAACACCTATATGAGATGCTAATTTTCATAGGAAATAAAACATAATAATAACTCACATATAGTATAAATTGGTGACATAATTTATTTTGATATATTAAGTTTTTTCACACTAGTAAGAGATCAGAAAACAAAGTTAAGTTCACACTAGCCGGATGATCTAACAGAGGAGCCGGTGGCATTAGCTGTTCCTAAAGAACCTGCAGAAGGCAAGGTCATCACCTGGACAGAAGCGGCTTTTAAGTACTTTTCAAGTCTGAGGAAGTACTTTTGGGTGTGACTAGCAACTTGTGTTGGATTCCTGCTCTTCACACAAAACCTCGAAATGCTCTTCTAATTACCTTTACCATATATATGAGAAATTTGTGAAAGAATAAATTAATCACAAAAATAATATGTAAAGAAAAACTTATTTAATTAAGTCATTATTACTGATCGACAAACAACTAGATTATCCAAACTGAAAAATAATTGCATATGCATATACAGAAAATTTAGAAAGCATTGCATGGTTTTGAACCAAAAAGCAAGGTCGCATTCATCAGATCGCTCAACTATGTAACAAAAGGTTCAACCCATCTAGAACGCATCTTACCTGAAAATAACTTAAGCCTTGAATGGTAGAGAAGAACTTTTTGTCCCACAACAAAATTCTTCCTCAAAATATGTTTATCATGAAAGGCTTTAGTTTTGTCCTTGTAAATCTTAGAACTTTCATAGGCTTCATTCCTTAACTCCTCTAGTTCCTGCAACTGCAACTTCCTATGCTCTCCAGCTTGATCTATATCCATGTTGCATTGCTTAATAGCCCAAAAAGCTCTATGCTCCAATTCCACTGGTTAGTGACAAGGTTTTCCAAATACTAACCTATATAGTGACATACCAATAGGAGTCTTATAAGCTGTTCTGTAAGCCCATAATGCATCTGGCAACCTCATACTCCAATCCTTCCTGCTAGGCTTAACCACCTTCTTTAAAATGGATTTGATCTCTCTGTTGGACACCTCAGCTTGGCCATTACTTTGAGGATGATATGACGTGGAAACCCTGTGCATCACATTATACTTTTTGAACAGTACTGCCAGTACCCTATTGCAAAAATGGGTCCGTCTATCACTGATAATGGCTCTTGGTGCTCCAAATCTGACAAAAATATTAGACTAAACAAAATATGCAATAACTTTAGAATCATCAGTCCTTATAGCCTTAGCTTCAACCCATTTAGAGACATAGTCAACAGCCAAAATGATATAAGTATTACCAAAAGATGAAGGAAAAGGTCCCATAAAATCAATTCTCCAAACATCAAAGATTTCAACAATTAAAATAGGGGTCTGTGGCATTTGATTCCTATGTGAAATATTTCCAGTCTTTTGACAGTTTGCACATGACTTACAAAACAGATAAGAATCTTTAAAAATAGTAGGCCAATAGAAACCAGTTTCCAAAACCTTGTGAGCAGTTCTTTTAGGTCCAAAATGACCTTCACAGGCATATGAATGACAAAAATATAGAATGGAATGAAACTCACTATTGGGAACACATCTTCTAATTACCTGATCAGCACAAAATTTCCACAGATGTGGATCATCCTATACATAATACTTTGCATCATTCCTTAGCTTATCTTTCTGATGTCTAGAGAACTTGCTAGGAACATATGAACTTGCTAAGTAATTTACAATGTCAGCATACCAGGGCCTTTCCTCAGTGATTGCAAATAAATGCTCATCTAGAAAAGAATCATGTAATGAGAGTGTCACCCCATCCCTCATCGATCTGTTCAAGTGATCTGCAACTTGATTTTCTGCTCCTTTCTTGTCTTTAATCTCCAAGTCAAATTCTTGTAACAGCAGAATCCATATTATAATTCTTGGCTTTGAGTCCTTCTTGGTCAAAAGATACCTGAGAGCAGCATGATCAGAATAAACTACTACTTTAGTTCCCAATAAATAAGATCTAAATTTATTTAAAGCAAAAACAACTGATAAGAGTTTTTTCTCAGTCGTAGAGTAGTTTATTTGAGCAGCATTGAGAGTCCTGGAAGCATAGTAAATGGCATGGACAACTTTATTCACTCTCTGGCCCAAAACAGCTCCTACTGCATAGTTGCTTGCATCACACATGATCTCAAAAGGTAGTTTTCAGTTGGGTGGTTGGATCACAGGTGCAGAGGTCAACAATTTTTTCAGCTTGTCAAAAGCCTCCTTGCACTCTTCAGTAAACTGGAACTCCACATCTTTCTGCAATAACTTGCATAAAGGCAAATCTATCTTGGAGAAGTCCTTGATAAACCTCGTATAGAAACCTGCTTGTCCAAGAAAAGGACGAATCTCCTGCATTTTTGCAGGGTAAGGTAATGCAGCAATGATTTCTATTTTAGCTTTATCAACTTCTAATCCTCTAGCTGAAACTACATGACCAAGTACTATCCCTTGTTCTACCATAAAATGACATTTTTTCCAGTTAAGAACAAGATTTGTTTCCAAACATCTATCAAGTACTTTAGTCAAATTATCTAAACAAGCATCCAAAGAATCACCATGTATTGTGAAATCATCCATAAAAACCTCAATGCAGTTCTCTAAAAGATCAGAGAAAATACTTACCATGCATCTTTGAAAAGTACATGGGGCATTACACAAGCCAAAAAACATTCTCCTATAAGCAAAAGTTCCAAATGGGCATGTGAATGTGGTCTTCTCCTAGTCTTCTGGTGCAATCACAATCTGGTTGTAACCTGAAAAACCATCTAGAAAACAATAATAAGCATGGCCTGCCAATCTTTCTAACATTTGATCAATAAAAGGAAGGGAAAAGTGGTCTTTTCTAGTTACTGCATTCAGCTCCCTGTAATCAATGCACACTCTCTATCTTGTTTGCATTCTTGTTGGCACCAGCTCATTGTTGTCATTCTTGATGACTATAATTCCAGACTTCTTTGGCACTACTTGGACTGGACTCACCCATTGGCTGTCTAAAATTGGATAGATTATACATGCATCTAACAACTTCAAAACTTCTTTCTTGACTACCTCCATCATGGGTGGATTCAGCCTTATTTGTGCTTCCCTGGTTGGCTTGGCTCCTTCTTCCAAAAGAATTCTATGCATAAACATTGTTGGGCTTATACCTTTAATATCTACTATTGTCCAACCAAAAAACAGTGATGTGATCCCTAAGAATTCTGAGCAATTTATCTTCACTGGCAATGTATCATCAGTCCCTAGGTATGCATACTTCAAGTGCACAGGTAATGGCTTCAAATCTAAGGTTGGGGCCTGCATAACAGATGGTAACAATTTTTGATGAGTGGCAGGTAATTGAATAGAATTGACTGCATACTTATCTGAAATTTTGGGCAAGAAATGCATTGTAACCACAGCCTCCTTCAATTCCTGGTTCTGCTCAACTTCTTTTTCTTTGTCTATTTCCAAGCTGTTAGTAATGGCAACTTCCAAACCTTCCTTATGTATGTGTTCAAAAGAGTGTTGCACTAGAGAATCAATCACATCAATAGCAAAAACTGGATTAATATCACTAGGGTACCTCATTGCCTCATATATATTGAATTGAATCTTCTCTCCATCAAACTCCATGGTTAAGGTCCCATTATGTACATCAATCATGGTTCTTGTTGTTTTCAAAAATGGCCTCCCTAACAAGATATGTGCAGGATTTAGAGATATGTCATCTTCCATATCCACTATGTAAAAGTCTGCAGGAAAGATCAACTCATTTACTTGTACTAAAACATCCTTAATTACCCCTTGAGGGCAGGTGTTAGTCCTATCAGCCAGATGAATAATAACACCAGTTTGTTTTAAAGGACCTAGATTTAAAGAAGTAAATATAGATAAAGGCATGACATTAATTGAAGCTCCTAAATCTAACATAGCTTTCTCAAACATGGTGTTACCTATCTTATATGGTATGGTGAACATGCATGGATCCTTGCATTTAGGGGGCATCTTTCTTTGCAGCACTCCTGAGACATTCTCTCTAACAGTGACTCTTTCATCATCTTTCAGCTTCCTTTTGTTAGTGCAGAACTCTTTCAAAAATTTAGCATATATTGGCACCTGTTTGATTGCATCTAACAATGGTATATTGACTTCCACCTTTATGAAGGTCTCCAAAATCTCCTTCTCTTGCTCATCTTTCCTTGAAGTCCTATGATTTCTAGGTGGAAAAGGTAGGGGATTAGTTTTAACTGAAATCACAGAGTTAGGATTTACCTTAGGTGGTTCAGCTTCCTCCTTAGCTTTCTCTTCATCAAAGTCTGCAGTAGTTTTGGGCACTTCCAGCTCTTTCCCACTCCTTAGGGTAATGACACGTACATTCTCCCTTGGATTCACAACTGTTTAGGAGGGTAACTTTCCTGAGCCTTGGGATTCCAATTTCCCTACTGTGGTTGCAAGCTGACCCAATTGATTTCTCAAATCCTGGACTGAAGTCTTTGTCTCCTGCTGAAACTGTTGTGTCTGGTTCATGAATTGTTACGTGTTATTCATGAACTGTTGTGTTTGTCCCATCAGTGCTTTGAACATCTCTTCTATGGAAGTTTCAGAAGGTGTTGGTGTTGCTGTTTTAGGTTGGTACTGAGCTGGTTAGAAGCCCTGCTGCCTAAGTGGAAAGACAGGTAATGTAGGTGGTCTATTCCCTCCATAACTCAGATTGGGGCGATCCTTCCATCCTGGATTATAAGTGTTCGAATAAAGATCATATTTTCTCTGAGGTTGTGGTTGGTAATTCCCCATTGCATTAGCTTGCTGCATGGTTCCATCTTCTTGCAGTGTGGGGCATGCATATGTGCTATGGTTTGACTGCAAGCAAATTCCACAAGCCTTTGCAATTGGCTTATGTCCTGCAACTAATTGTCTCACCAAAGTAGTTAGTTAGAAATCTGTTGTTCATGACTACAAGTACTCACCTCATTTACCCTTTGTGGTGCATGATTTATTCTAATTCTATATTGTTGTGAGTTTGCGGCCATATTGGCAATCAAATTCTTTGCAGCCTCTGGAGTTTTATCAACCAATGCTCCTCCGCTAGCAGCATCAATCATACTTCTGTCCATTAGTACCAATCCTTCATAGAAATACTGGATCAAGTGGTGGTCATCTATCTGGTGAGGTGGGCAGCTAGAGCAAAGCTTCTTGAATCTTTCCCAGTATTCGTAGAGTGTTTCTCCACTGAATTGTCTAATTGCACAGATCTCTTTCCTTATGTTGGCAACCCTTGAAGCAGGAAAGTATTTCTCCAAGAATAGCCTTTTCATATCATTCCATAATTGTATTGACCCTGAAGGAAGATAATACAACCAGTCCTTAGCTAGATCTCCTAGTGAAAAAGGAAAGGCTCTCAGCTTGATCTGCTATTCAATTATCCCTTGAGGTTTCATGGTAGAGCATACTACATGGAACTCCTTCAAATGATTGTATGGATCTTCACCTGTAAGACCACGAAAAGTAGGCAAAAGGTGTATCAGTCCTGATTTAAGTTCAAAAGTAACATCTAAAGTAGGATGTTCAATGCATAAAGGTTGTTGATTCAAATTAGGAGTTGTCAACTCCTTCAGAGTCCTGTTGTTGTTTGCAGCCGCCATCTCCTCTTCTGATTCGGATTCAGTTGATGAATTGTTGGAAAATAGTTCCAATGCTATGTTTAGGCCAGGTGATGGAACTTCTTCTTCTGCAGTTGTGGACTGCACTCTACGATTTTCCTTCCTGAGCCTTTTTGTAGTTTTCTCAATCTCTGGATCAAAATTCAACTTACCAGATTGAGAAGATCGAGTCATAAACTAATGAAGAAACAAGAATAAATAAAAACAACTAATTGTTCCCCGATAACGGCGCCAAAATTTGGGAAGCTGTCGTCAAGCAAACCAAAAATAAAAACTTTAGTCAACTTTACGAACTCAAAACTAAGCACAGTATAGCATTAGCAAGGGTCGATCCCACAGAGAACAATGTTAATTTTTAATTTATCCTAATGCTTCTAACAGTTTTAACAATAAATAAAAGGTTGGGGGGTTTTAAATTTGTTTACCTAATTAACAGAAAAAACAGGTTTGAAATAAAAAAATTAACTAGTGAATTAAAACTTCAGTTTTTCAGTTCAGTTTCACCTTTTCACAGCAATAGACAATTAAGCATAAAAATATTCACCCTTCAACGAAACTAATAGCCCTAGATAACAACAAGCTCTGTTATCCGAAATTTCTCTTAGATTGTCACTTAATAAAATAAGCTCTTCACAAGATTCTAACTATCATATAACCTAAAACAAGCTCTTTAGATTTAATATAACAGCAACATTAAGAACTAAGGAATTAGATTATTCCAAACAATAAACACATAAGCTCGATTTGTTTAACCTGTCTTCTGATAACCATAGCAATAAACCAAAAGCTTGACCACAATCAGTATTACTAACTGCTACTTGTGATTAGAAATAATATCGATTACGTAATACTATTCCTGAATCTAGTATATATTATCAACTAACCAATTTAATCCTGCAGAAGCCAAAACAGTTAATCAAATAATATTTAACAATTAAAACAGATTATCAGAATAAGCTTCATATAAGAAGGAATAAATACTGTATATTTAATCAAACCATAAACTGTTACTAAGGATCCACGTCCCCTTCAAAATAAATAAAAGAAAACTAGCCTGACATGTTTCTATGAACTCTCTCAATATGATAAAACTCTCTCTATAATATGATGATCCCTAATAATTACAATGAAAGTATTTATAGATAAATCTCTAAAACCTAGAAGAATTCTAATCCAATTTTGCTTCGGAAGTCTTCACTTTACAAGTATGGTAGGATTCTAAATCCTTCTTACTCTCTGAAATCCAGCTTTAAACAGCTTCCTTATCAAATTAGATTTTAATTTCCAAATCCAAGTCTTCCCCTGCTTCCTTTTTTCAATTCGATTCAGTTTCCATATTAGAACTTCAACTCAGATTCCATATCAGACTCTACTTCCCATAGTTAGAGATACGTTTCATGTAAAATTATAATTCCATCTCCAAATCCTTATATGAATCGAACTCTATCATCCCAGTAATTCAAATCCTATTCAGAATCGGAAATCTGCATGTCGACCAAAATCGTAGAGTAACACTCTTTCAGCAAAACGTAAAGTATACTCCGCACCAACACTTAACGCGATCGTAGAGTAAACCTCAGAATCGTAGAGTAACTAGCTGCCGAGTAAACTTGCCAATCGTAGAGTAGACATGCAGTCGTAGAACAGACTGCACTATCGTAGAGTTCACAACCAACCAACCATAGCAGTCCCACTCTACGAACGTATAGTACTAAATCAA
Organism: Aralia elata; assembly: GCA_034770075.1. Classification (NCBI taxonomy): domain Eukaryota; kingdom Viridiplantae; phylum Streptophyta; class Magnoliopsida; order Apiales; family Araliaceae; genus Aralia; species Aralia elata. The sequence goes on from CM068380.1 coordinate 77,601,572, forward strand.
ATCGTCGCGTGACTCTGTCTTAACCTTCATGCGATCGTAGAGTTGTCAGGCTACTACTGTAACACTACAAACGTAGAGTATTCTGCAAAATAACATAAAACTCAGCATTAAAATACATTTTTACAGAATCACATCAAATCCTTCTATAACTCAATAAACACCTTAAATCAGCTCATGTGACAGATAACATACAACTAAACTAAGTATAAAGAAACGAAAATAATCAGATATTATGCACCTATCACTTGTAGTCCATGGCTTCGAGCCACATTTCTAATACCCAAACGAAAGTGTCCTCTGTCTCGTCCCTTAACAATGCAAATACAAATAATATAGACTGATAATGGTGGTTGACCCCGGTAAATGGAATAAACGACATGTCATACTTATTTGTCTTATACATATTGTCAAATGTCACAACGTCTCTGAACCGTTGATATATTAACCTTGATCGGGCGTCAACCCATAAAATACAAGCTATGCGATTGTTTTCACCGGGTTTCACACGGGAAAAAAATTTACTCATACTTCCGGATGCAAGTTTTTTCAATAATTTATAGCAGCTTGTGCATCATTTTCATCTGCAGAATCATACCTTAAATCTCTCACCACATTCTAAATATTTACGTAAGAGAAAGGAACATTTTGCATCTCGCCACCCATTGTCCTCAAGTTCATCATCCTACTAAGTCCAATACCAAACTTATTTAAAGTGTCAATTGATTATTTTACAACCGAAGTAATATTCCTATGTATCTCAATCAAATTTACCTTGGTAGGGGTCACTAAGTGATGATTATACTCTAATTCAACGGTAGAAATACTCCAATTGTCTTTTTTCTTATTATAGACAACATATATTCTAGCTTTGCATAATGTGCATCCTATAGAGTTTGTCTACTAATTTTATTACTACCATCTTCATCATTTAGTAACCTCTTTACAACAGTTGGTGTACCGACTTTTTTACATACATACAACCTAGAGGATACATCATTCGTATTAGTATGCTTATGACTTGTTGCAATTCTAATCTCAAATCCATTTTTTTGAGCATAGGCTCTATAAAAAATTTTAACTTCTTCTAACTTGGAGAATAATTGACCAACATATGGAACTATTTTAGATTTACTACTTTCAACTTCACTTACAAACTCATATACATTTGTATAATCTAAACTTGCAACAGAATCTGAAGAACTAGATAAAAATAAATTATGCGTAGGCATTTTTCTTGCCATTCTGAAAAACTTAGCTTAAACTTGGGTGTGAGAGTCGGCGACAAGATCTGGGAAAGGAAAGGAAGATATTTGAGAGATGAGACCAAAAATCTGAGAGACGAGACTAAATTAAGTAGGTATTAAGTAGGTCAACCCTGTCGCAACAGCTTGTGCCAGCAGGGGTTCTAATAAATTTCTTGGCTTTGTCACATCAGCTTGTACTAGTAGCAAGTAATGGAGGGGCAATTGGGACATTAGCCTTGCCGCAACAACTGATCTTGCTGCCACAAGAGCTTGTTGCGGCAGGGGTGAAAATAATTCCTATCTCGGCCATTCATTATTGAGATCAGTGGCTAGGATTATAGTTGTTGCAATAATATTCATGGCAACCGGTTGCCACGAATGGAGACCCTATATATATATATCCATAGCCAAAGTTGATCCAACGCAGATCTCACCATTCATTTTTGGAATCCAAAAGCTGGAATTATTCCCATCCGCACAATAATTGTGTTGATGGTATATCTCCTCAGCACAACTATTGTGCAGATGGGATATAATTTTTGGGTTCTCATCGTGCAGATGGTATATCCCATCCGCACAACTATTGTGCGAATGAGATAAATCTTAGGTCATTCGATCTTTTTAAACGGTTAAAAATGAGTTAGATAATATGAGCTCTTATTTAACTTTGGATATGAATCATTATCATATATATATGTGTGTGTGTGTGTGTGTGTGTGTATAAGCAAGATTTGAGCATGGAAAAATACTGTCACCATGAAAAAATAATATAGTAACTTAAATAAAAAGTATTTAGGATAGAGGTTAGATATTTAGGATCACAAATCATTCATGGGAATTTTAAATTGATCAAACTCAATCATCTCTATATTCTCAACCAAGGCTTGATAGGTGCTAAATACACTTCTGTTACATGAAGTTTCACACAATTTATAATTTAGACTTTAAACTAATTATACTTATACATTTATTACATCAACTACTGAATTGCATACAATATCGACGTCAAAATCATTTTTCAACAAAAATTGACCAGAATAATCCATTTACTGACAACTCATTTGGTTTTAACGATTTGACTGTATTTAGATACGATTTGATTTTATTAAAAAAATTAAAATACTTCTAAATACAATTAGGAAAAAAAACCCAACTAAACATAGTTTTCTTTCTCTCTTTCATCTACCATCATCTTCAACTTTTCTTTCTGGATCTACTCTCTCTCCTCATCTACCATAATCATCAACAATGAAAGTAATGAAGATATGCTCATTTAGAAATGCAATTAACTGCATAAAGAAGGAAGAAATATTTGATGGTGTAGCCTTATATCCATTGCTGCTACTCTTAGATCCACCATTGTCCACCATTGTAACTTTTAGATCCATTGTCCTACCTCTCCTAGATCTCCAAATATGTCATCGTGGTAGATCAAGTTTTTTGACGCCGGAGCCTTTCCGGAAACAGCCAGGACATGGTAGTCCATACAACTGGCCCGTTGAGGGAGAAGAGTGATGATCCACCCCTTTGTGAACAGAAGTCTTCAATAACTTGTCGATAACGAGACAGGCGGAAGTAGTGATCAACGGAGGTGAGGTTGAGAACGAGAGATATACCGGTTTCCTGCAGCGAAAAGTTAGTCTTAGCCTTAGGGCCTCTAAAGGACCAGGTCTCAACCAAACTCTAGTTCTATTTTGAGATTTTTTGGGTTTGTTTTGAGTATGATTTGAATGAATGTTAGATTTGGTTTGAATGAATATATTTTATGTTTGTTTCTATCATTAGATCACCATTAAATGGTTTGGGAATGAAATTTAAAGTTTTTGGTTTATTTTTTTAATTTGTTATTTTTTGTTAAACATTATTTGATATAATTTTATTTTATATTTTTGAAGTTAACATTATTTGGGGTGAATTGTATTTAAAATTATTTTAATTTGAGGTTAATTGGATTTAAAAATATTTTAATTTTTTAATGAAGTCAAACCATATCTGAATATAGTCAAATCGTATAAAACTAGTTGGGTCAAATTAGGTTGTCGGCTGGATCGGGTATTCTAGTTAATTTATGCCGAGAAATAAATTTTTTTTCTTAGGAATTTGGGGGGGGGGGACATTATACGCAATTCGGTAGTTGATGTAATAGATGTATAAGCCCAATTATTTTAGGGGTTAAATTATAAATTGAATGAAACTTGATGTAACAGAAGTATATCTAGCCCTCTTGATAGTGAAGTTTGATTGTTTCAATAGATTTCCAAGGCAAAAGAAGTACAACATGTTGAAAGAAGGCAAGAGAGTCGACTAGCTGGAACTCGACTAAAGCATTCTCAAACACTTTCTCCTTTTCACGAGTTCATCCATCTTTAATATGTAGTCATTTTCAAAATCAAGTGGTGAGAAATTTAACAATAAATGGCCTGAATGTGAGTTTTTCAAGTATAACATTTACATTGTTCAAGTGTTTTTCTTTTTCCCTTTTTTTTGAAATGATAGAGAAAAACTATTTATGAAATTTTATTGTTAGTATTTCTCGATCTCATGACTCAAGTTTTGGGACAATTGGTACTTATAGGTGGAAAAATGAATGATTTTACTAAACTAATCATATATGAGAATCCATCGATGAGATGAAAAATATTTTAATATAAATTCCACAGGATTCTATCAGATATAAGATATAGAAATGTCACAAGCGCATAGAGATGTATTGCTACTAGACACTATAAGAAATATTTAATCAAAATTTTTTTCTATGTGCATAATTTGTGCATAAAAGGTGTTTGTATTTCTGTTTGTAGCGTTTCGAACTAAAATAAATCTTATGCGCTCACAACATTTTCATATCTCACAAAATTCATTGAGATTTATATTTAAGTAAATAGCTATTTGCATATGTAAAAATGATATTTTCACATATATCTTTCACATAGATGTGGGACCCATTCAATATTCATGTGATAGGGATCGTGTGAAAATATCATTTTTTTTCATGTCAAAATATCAGTTTCCATATTCAAATGTTTTATATCTCATTTATGGATTCATTCATGACTAGTTATTTATCCTATATATAAGTAGTTTGATGTGGGTAAAAATAACCCACCATTAGTAAATTGCCACGTGTAATTTTTATAACCCTATTAATGAGGGGTAATATAATAATTTGGTTTGTTGAGTGTTCTACAAGAATATTCAATCCAATAAGGATTAGAAGTTTTTATATTTAATCAGTCAAGGATTGACAACCTAGTAAGTCTCTAAATCCAAGCAGGACTCTTATTCCTAACTTTTGAAGGAGATGACTCTCATGCTATAAATAAGGGATCTCTATAATGCTCAAGTGATACAATTCTAACTCCCATAATAATTATCTCTCTTCATATCAGCGTTCTGACTTAAATATCGGAGAGTCCTCCCGGAGTCCCCCAACTCTGGTAGACCTTTTGTAGGTAATTCAATGAGGTCGAGGTGGTTACGTAGAGGTCAAGGCGGAAATTCGTGGGTTGTCCGAAACCCTAATTTAGAGCTACTGATTAATGCATCAAGTACAAACTATCTCAACACTTGAATACTCTAGAGATTAAGAAATACTCACTATAAAGCCTAAATAACTTTTCTCTTTGATGTAATATTGAATAGTAATAATGATGATATAAAACTTAAAATGAGATGTATAAAAGATTTAAACATAAATCTAACTAGATTTTATTAGATATTTTAGCTGGCAGATTAGGAGAAACATTAATTCATAAACTAAAAAGAGTTTTTATTTAGATTACTTATTTGTGCACAAACAATACATAAATAATTATGAACAAACATAGGAAAAAAGTAGTATATGGGTCATGCCATTATTAATAGTGTTTATAAACTTTTTACATCATTTTTTATCATGTAATATATGAGATAATATAGGATTTGTGCACATTTGTTTGTGTATAGTTTGTGCACATATACTAGTATTCATTATAAATATAAATATTTTCAATTCTATTCTCTTTTAACTGTTTGACTTAAAAATTTATATGTATCTGTCATGAGATATAGAAATGTTGTCAGAGCACATAGATGTATTGCTGCTAGACACTATAAGAAATATTTATTTAGATTTTTTTTCTATGTGCATAATTTGTGCATAAAAGGTGTTTGTGTTTCTACTAATAGTGTTTCCAATTTAAATAAATCTTACGCGTTCACAACATTTTCATATCTCACCTAATTCAGCGAGATTTATATTTAAGGAAATTGCTATTTGCACATGTAAAAAAAATGATATTTTCACGTCTTTTTCACATAGATGTGGGACCCATTCAATATTCATATGATAGGGATCATGTGAAAATATCATTTTTTCATGTAAAAGAATCAGTTTTCATATTCAAATGTTTTATATCTCATTTATGGATTCATTCATGACTAGTTTGTTATCCTATAAGTACAAATTATACCAACACTTGAATACTTTAGAGATTAAAAAATACTCGCAATAAAACCTTATAAATAGCTTTTCTCAATGATTTAATATTGAAAAATAATAAAGATGATATACAAAATTAAAATGAGATATATAAAAGATTTAAATATAAACCTAACTAGATTTTGTTAGATATTTTAGCTGGCACATTAGGAGAAACATTAATTCATAAACTAAAAAGAGTTTTTGTTAGATTACTTATTTGTGAACAAACTATATACAAATAATTGTGAACAAACATAGTGAAAATAGTATATGGATCATGTCATTATTAATAGTGTTTATAAACTTTTTACGTCATTCTTTTATTAATTAATATATGAGATAATAGGGTTTGTGCACATTTGTTTGTGCATAATTTGTGCACATATAACTACTATTCATTCTAAATATAAATCTTTTTAATCCTATTATCTTTTGACCGCTTGACTTGAAAATTTGTTTGTATCAGTCATAAGATATAGAAATGTTGCATGCACATAGAGATGTATTGCTACTAGACACTATAAGAAATAATTATTCAGAGTTTTTTCTATGTGCATAATTTGTGCATAAAAGGTGTTTGTGTTTCTGTTAGTAATGTTTCCAACTAAAATAAATCTTATGCGCTCACAACATTTTTATATCTCACAGAATTCAGTGAGATTTATATTTAAGGAAATTGCTATTTGCACATGTAAAAATAATATTTTCATATATGTCTCTTTCACATAAATGTGGGATCCATTTAATATTCATTTGAGATGGATCATGTGAAAATATCATTTTTCTATGTAAAAATATCAGTTTTCATATTCAAATATTTTATATCTCATTTATAGATTCACTCATGACTAGTTTGATATCCTACATATAAGTACAAACTGTCCCAACACTTAAATACTCTAGAGCATAAAAATTCAAAATAAAACCTTACAAATAACTTTTCTCTTTGATGTAATATTAAACAGTAATAAAGATGATATATAAAATTAAAATTAGATAAGGAAAGATTTAAACATGAACTAGCTTTTATTAGATATTTTAGCTAGTAGATTAGGCGAAACATTTATTCATAAACTAAAAAGAGTTTTTTTTAGATTAGTTATTTGTGCACAAATTATACACAAATAATTGTGCACCAACATAGAGAAAAAAGTAGTATATAAGTCATGCCATTATTAATAGTGTTTATAAACTTTTTACATCATTCTTTTATTATTTAATACATGATATAATATAGGGTTTGTGCATATTTGTTTGTGTACAGTTTGTGCACATATAATTACTTTTCATTCTAAATTTAAATCTTTTCAATTCTATTTTCCTTTGACTGTTTGGCTCGAAAATTTCTGTATCAGTCACATCTATAGTACATTATTGATATAACAAATTGATCATATATATATACTTTGACCTACATTTAAGTTGTAAATAAGTCTTTTATACTATTATTTAATAAATCAGTTATGTATATATTTACAAAGAATTTTTTTTAAAGAAGTAAATTAATCCAACATATATAAACCAAATTGGGGGAGAAATTAGTGTAGATTTAATTTTTTGAGCTGGAGAGAAACGATCGAGAGAAACACAATAGAGAGAAATATATATAGTGTGAAACATGTGACTAATTCAAGCAATTTTCAGAAGTTAACAGTCAAAAAGGAATGTAGTTTAAAAAAAATTGATAGTTAGAGGAACACAATTGTTAGTTTTAAAACATCAAAACCAAAAAAATAAAATTAAAAATGGTTAAACTTGAGTAAAAAATTTACAATTTACCCCAATTATAATAAACAATTAAATTTTACATAAAAGATGAATAAACTTTACATAGAAGAGCTAGTAAATAAACTCATATAAATTTGAGAATTGTGTATTTCTCCAAGTTAGAAGTAAGAGAAAGCAAGAGTAAGCTAGAGAGAAAAGATAACAAAGAAAAAGAGTCGCAGACTTAAACAGAAACAAAATGTCAGGAGATGAAACACTTGTAGATATTCTAGTAGTTTGGGAGGAGCCGATAGCTGTAGAGCCTATATCCGTGGTAGCTCCTGAACCCGAGGAGGGGGAGGAGCCAGTGGAGGATCCTGAAGAGGATTTATTATTAGAATTAGTAGACATGAACGTTGAATTGGAAGATATGGTGCGAGAACTAGAGGCAAAATTGGAAGAACTCGATTACACAAGAGAGAACTAGAGGCGAAAGTGGAAGAACTCCGATCAGACAAGCGAGAACTACAGACGGAAGTGGAAGAACTCTGATCAGACAAGCAGGCTATAGAAGCCCACTTAAAAGATGAGATCTTAGAGAAGCTGAGATCGCAGTATCATAAGCAGGACTTGGAAGAAGAGGTGAGAAGCAAGAACATGAATATGGATAGAATGAGGTACGCCTTTAATAAGTTGGTCAGGCGTATTCAAGATAGGGTATCCAATTACCCCGAGGAGGAAGTTCAGACTAGACCCGTCATTAGTAGGGACCAGGTCATGATCATTACCAAGGAAGAACAAGAAGAGGTCATTGAGCGTGGTCTGGAAGATTGAGTTGTAAATGGCATATATAGATATGCCTACTTATAATGTTATTAATATGTAATCCCAATTTTGTGTAAGTTAAGAGATATGATTTGTTATAAATCTCACTTGTATAGTATTAGAGGGATATGTTATGTAAGTGCTATAAGATGCAAAGTATTATGTACTGCGAGATGCATAGTAATAAAAGTATGTTTAATAAATGTGCTTTGAAATAAATAAAGAAAGACTACTCGGAGTTAGATGAAAAGAGATGATAAGTAATATCTTATAATAAGACTTTTGAGGAGCAGAAAGAATGTCATTAAATCGTGAAATGATCTATAGTAGACGTTTAAAAATGAACTTATAAAGAGTTGTGAATGATAAAATATGAAGTTAGAAAATTCATATTAAGCAAAGAGGAAGTTAAAGATTTGTTAAATTTCAATAGATGACTCATGTGATAGCTGAGTTGTACAAACCTTTGTATGGGCAGGGGTTTTGTGCTTGGTCTAACGACTACTCATTTTATCACATCGATAATCATTGAAATGTTGATATCGCGCTATCGATATACGTATGGTGAGAAGGTGATTGTTTTATCATATCTATATTTGATAGTTAGAGAATATAAGATTAGGTACGAGATCTTAAAACTCATGCTTATGGTAAGTTCGTGACTCATAATCATATGGTATGTTTTTGAACCCCTAAGTGTATGGATAGTCCTTGATCTATTCTTGGATTACGTATTGCTAGGACAAGTTCCTAAACTCATATTATTGTGGAAAGTTCCTGAACTCATAATGTGTGGTAAGTTTGATGAACTATACTAGGGTATAGAAAAGTTGTGTATTGAGATATGAGGATTTTTAGTGTAGTAAACTTTAAGGAAGATAAAAATAGATAGAATTATTAGGCAATGGATCATGGGAGAAATTGGAGTTGATGGAGGAAGCGTAGGTATTCCAAATCCTCTAGCTATGCTAGATTTCAAATTTATTGACATCGTGCTGATATTTACACTTTTGTATTTTTGAAAAATATGTTGGATCAATTTTTGAACCAATAAGTTTTAAAAAGGTCATATGATTCATATGTCTATGCTATTTGTTTCGGCTAAGACAAATATGATTTGAAAAATATCAAAATTTATTTTTAACAGTCATTAATGCATCATTAAACTTGGTGTAGAATGACAGATGATGGAGTCATCAATGCAGAGTAACCTAGTGTTGGATATGATCATAGTATCATCAACCCACTATGGTATGATGTAGTATGACAAAATCACAAAATAACGGAATCCTTAACGGACTGTAAATATAATGCAGTATCATGACGTCATAAAATAATTTTCAGAATTTTGAACCATTTAATGATAAGTCAATGCCAATTAAAGTGGCTAGACAAATGTTTCAATTGATGTTTAAATTATTAGTATACGTCTAAGCTATTTGATTCAGCTAGACAAGTGTTTATAAAATTCAAATATTCTTTAAAAATTTATGCCAAACCAAATTGTTTTGGTGCAGAATCTTGTGTTAAGACTGAGGTGATGAACAACCCCGATTAAAATGGGGATACACCAATTGGATAAAATATTCTAATTTAAGAACGCAAATAATCGTTTCGAAAATTAAGGTACGACAGACTGATCACCTGACGTACCCGCCTAGGTAGTTTACCTTTTTGTGATTGTAAACATACCTTAACTTTTAAGAGGTATATTACCTTTTTTGTAATTAAAATTTGGTAATAATATTCTTAAACCTCAAGGTTCATGGTCTATATGACCCCTCAGTCCGATATAAAAAGTTTTCTTGAATAAAACCTTTTACATTATTCAAGCTACTTCACAATTATTGAACAATTGTTGAAGACTCCTGAAAGATATTCCATGGTTTTGGAAATTGAAAGTTTAGAAAATGTGAACTTCTTAGAGAGAAGTGGTCGTGGAATGCGATGATTAAAAGAGATGATTTTAGAGAAGAAAATAATAAAGGTTAATATGAAAACCTAGTTTTGATAAAGGGAATGAGCAGAATTAGTATGCTGTAATTTCGAGAACGAAATTCTTAGAAGAAGGGGTGAATGTAATATCCTGGATTTTTCAGAAATTATTTTGAAAAATAAAATAAGAATTTAATAAATAAAATTCTTATTATGTGATTTGTGGGATGAATTTAATATTTAATAGTTAATTCAACTATTAAATAAAGGATTTAAGTTAATTGTGAAGTGAAATAAAGAAGTCTATGAGGTTGATTAATTTATATTCATTAACTAAGGATAAGATGAAATTATATGATGAATTAAATTTTATGTACGAGTTAATTCACTAAATTAAAATTAGTGAATTACTATATGCATTATGTTTTAATAAAAATGAGGGGGTTAATTAAACTCATCTTAATAATATATTATATAAAAATATAATATATTATTGTGCATGCTTAATAAATAATATTATGCCAAATTTATATTATTAAATATCAACTGAGATTCGATCTATGTGTTGGAACTAAATTCGTGAATTAAATTCACATTCGAATAATGAATAAATATATTAAATAAATATATTATGTATAGATAAATCGTTTGAAGACAACCGATCTTGCTGCCACAAGAGCTTGTTGTGGCAGGGGTGAACATAATTCTAATCTCGGTCATTCATTATTGAGATCAGTGACTAGGATTATGGTTGTTGCAATAGTATTCATGGCAACCTGTTGTCACGAATGGAGACCATATATATATATATATATATATATATATCAATAGCCAAAGTTGATCCAACGCAGATCTCACCATTCATTTCTGGAATTCAAAAGTTGGAATTATTCCCATCCGCACAATAATTGTGCTGATGGTGTATCTCATTAGTACAACTATTGTGCGAATGAGATATAATTTTTGGGTTCTCATGCAGATGGTATATCCCATCCGCACAACTATTATGCGGACGAGATAAATCTTAGGTCATTCGATCTTTTTTTAAACTGTTAAAAATGAGTTAGATAATAGGAGCTCTTATTTAACTTTGGATATGAATCATTATCTTATATATATATATATATATATGTGTGTGTGTGTGTGTGTGTGTGTGTAAGCATGAGCATGGAAAAATACTGTCACCACGAAAAAATAATATAGTACTCCCTCCGTCCCAAATTAATTGCTTTTCTAGTACTTTTTTAAGTCAAATTGACTATTTTTAAAATTAATAATTAAGCATATATAAATATATTTCTAAAATTATAAAAATTGAAATTAGTAATAAATTGTATATACTTTCTCTTGGTTATAATATCTTCACCTATATGTTAGCAAAAATAGTAAAAAGATTAGTTTTAAAAATAGTCAATTTGACTTTAAAAAGTCCTAGAAATGCAATTAATTTGGGACGGAGGGAATAACTTAAATAAAAAGCATTTAGGATAGAGGTTAGATATTTAGGATCACAAATCATTCATGGGAATTTTAAATTGATCAAACTCAATCATCTCTATATTCTCAACCAAGGCTTGATAGGGGCTAAATACACTTCTGTTACATGAAGTTTTACACAATTTATAATTTCGACTTTAAACTAATTATACTTATACATTTATTACATCAACTACCGAATTGCATACAATATCGACCTCAAAATCATTTTTCAACAAAAATTGACCGGAATAATCCATTTATTGACAACTCATTTAGTTTTAACGATTTGACTATATTTAGATACTGTATTACCCGAAAAAAAAATATATAATAATAATAATAATAATAATTAAATCTGTTTAAAAATATTTTAATTGGGCTTTTCTTATGTTTGAGTTGGTATATTTAATTTGTGTGGACCGTAATAGGTATTGGATAACATTGGGTTGATAAATTTGGGCTTTAAAGCTAGTTAAGTTTAACGTATATTTTATACTATTGAATCCTATGAAATTATGAGAGTTAATAAAATTTATTTTAATGATTAAAATATAAACCCTATAGTGTACTTAGAACATTATTCGTCTGATATAACAAAAAAGGGGCAGCTACTAAAAAGAAACGAAAGGACCAAGCGTAAGGTTGTTGCAGAAGGAAAAAAAAGGGTTTTCGGGTGTGAAGGAAACGAAGTCAATTCAGTTTGTAATCAGGTTAGTTACCATGGAATACATTCAATCAAAAAAATTGTCATTATAATAATGTCACATAGCTTTATAGATGTATATTGTATGGAAAGTGAATGGATTGATTAATTGAAGGAAATTTTACCTAAGTTTAATAGTAAGAATATTATAATATATCATCCACTGATTATCTATTTCTCAATCTTATTGCATCAGGAGGGAATGGGTATCTGTATGCTGTTTAGAATAATGATAATAATTTAGTGTAAAGTAAACCTAAAATAAATTAATTAAATTTATGAGTAAAGCATAATGTTATTAAGTCTAATGAATTAGGCAACATGACGTTTATTTAATCTATATATGTATATGTATAGTTAACATATCTGTATACTTTCCGACATGATTCAAAGTGATACAGTGTATACATAATATATCTGTGTGTGTATATATATATATATATTAATATCAATAATATTTTATAATATGTCTATAATTTAATTATTAAATAGTTAAACATTATAATTAATAGTATTCTATTATTGTGTTTTGTTAGATTGGATTGAAGAAGATTAACAAAATTATATATAATTAATTTTTGGGTATTACATTACTTACTCCAGGTACGGATTTCGTACTCCTTCAGCGATAATCCTTTCAATTTTGAATTGTTCGTTTTGCTTTTCGTTTTGAAGTTAGTTATTGTTTCACATGATTGTTTTTCCCAAATTCATATAATAATTTCATGTTGGCGTTGATACGTAGAAATCGTGTTTGTACTCTTTGAACTAGTCAATATATTTTGGGGACTTATTTCATTTGTATTGTTATTCGTATAATTTTGTTCACATTCGGAAGTATTTAGATTGTTGGCATCTTGTGATAGTTTAGTATGTTCGTATTTAAAATAATCCGATATCATTTGGAGATGGTCATGTAAGCCTTATGATTTGAACCCCTTTTGGCTTACATTTTGTAGTTTGATCTTTAGGGTATACTTGAGCTAACCACCTGTGGGGGTACCACGGGCATGTCCTCTTGACACAAGGGCATGACACCTTCCGTGGCGGTGTGATCAGTCCACAGCGTATCCTTTTGTATGCTCTAGTGTGTGAGCTTTGGCCATTTGATATATTTGTTCAGGATACGTATAGGTCGACCCAATATTTGATTTGATTTGATTTGTTTGGCGGATTAGTGACGTATGTGTCGTGCGTACTATCCGATTTGATTTGTATACATCATGTTACCGATGTATTTTGTTAGCCTTTGGCTATTTGTATTTGAGCTCAGTATAAAATTGTTGCCCTATAACCATTTGATTCAGCCTCATTTCTTTTGAGATTCTTTTAGCTATAGTTATTTGTTCGACGTGTTAATCATTTGTACTTTGTCTCACTAATTTCGATATATTCATAAATTGTTCATAGATTGTATTTGTTCGTAGTTTATATTTATTCGTTCATTCAGCTCTTTTGGTACATATATATATTATTTTATATATGTGCATCTTTATTTTCGTACTGGGCAATTGGCTCACGCTGTGTTCTTTTTCCGGCAGGTAATCAGGGGTGATCAGGATTGTGGGATGAGAGCTACCTTTGATCCAAATAAGTAGATTAGCTTTTGAGATTAATATTAGACTTGGATTTTCATAGTATTTTGTAAATGGATGTTGGACCATTTTGGCATTTATTCTTAAGAGTAGAGACTATGTTAATGTGGAGTTTCTTCTATTTAAATTGGCTTGTGTGGCAATTGATGTTCAAACTAATTGGAAATATTTTGAGGCTTATTAGAGGTTTGTGTTTATTATATTATGTGTGACATCTCTTTCTATTTTAGAAAAGGGGTGTTACAGATACAGTTTGATTTTATTAAAAAAAATTAAAATACTTCTAAATACAATTAGAAAAAAAAAACCCAACTAAACATAGCTTTTTTCTCTCTTTCATCTACCATCATCTTCAACTTTTCTTTCTGGATCTACTCTCTCTCTCTCCTCATCTACCATAATCATCAACAATAAAAGTAATGAAAATATGCTCATTTAGAAATGCAATTAACTGCATAAAGAAGGAAGAAATATTTGATGGTGCAGCCTTATATCCATTGTTGCTACTCTTAGATCCACCATTGTCCACCATTGTAACTTTTAGATCCATTGTTGTCCTACCTCTCCTAGATCTCCAAATATATCGTCGTGGTAGATCAAGTTTTTTGACACCAGAGCCTTTCCGAAAATAGCCAGTACACGGTAGTTCATACAACTAGCCCGTTGAGGGAGAAGAGTGATGATCCACCCTTTGTGAACAAAAGTCTTCAGTAACTCGTCGATAACGAGACAGACGGAAGTAGTGATCAACGGAGGTGAGGTTGAGAACGAGAGAAATACTGGTTTCCTGCAGCAAAAAGTTAGTCTTAGCCTTAGGGCCTCTAAAGGACTAGGTCTCAACCAAACTCTAGTTTTATTTTGAGATTTTTGGGTTTGTTTTGAGTATGATTTGAATGAATGTTAGATTTTGGTTTGAATGAATATATTTTATGTTTGTTTCTATCATTACATCGCCATTAAATGGTTTGGGAATGAAATTTAAAGTTTTTGGTTTATTTTTTTTAATTTGTTATTTTTTGTTAAACATTATTTGGTATAATTTTATTTTATATTTTTGAAGTCGACATTATTTGGGGTGAATTGTATTTAGAATTATTTTAATTTGAGGTTAACTGGATTTAAAAATATTTTAATTTTTTAATGAAGTCAAACCATATCTGAATATAGTCAAACTGTATAAACTAATTGAGTCAAATTGGGTTGTCGGCTAGATCGGGCATTCTAGTTAATTTCTGCCGAGAAATGATTTTTTTTTTCTTGGGAGTTTGGGGGGGAGAACATTATATGCAATTCGGTAGTTGATGTAATAGATGTGTAAGCCCAATTATTTTAGGGGCTAAATTATAAATTGAATGAAACTTGATGTAACAGAAGTGTATCTAGCCCTCTTGATAGTGAAGTTTGATTATTTCAATGTATTTCCAAGGAAAAGAAGTACAACATGTTGAAAGAAGGTAAGAGAGTCGACTAGCTGGAACTCGTCCAAAGCATTCTCAAACACTTTCTCCTTTTCATGAGTTCATCCATCTTTAATGTGTAGTCATTTTCAAAATCAAGTGGTGAGAAATTTAACAATAAATGGCCTGAATGTGAGTTTTTCAAGTATGACATTTACATTGTTCAAGTGTTTTTCTTTTTGTCTTTTTTTGAAATGATAGAGAAAAACTATTTATGAAATTTTATTGTTAATATTTCTCGATCTCTTGACTCAAGTTTTGGGACAATTGGTACTTATAGGTGGAAAAATGAATGATTTTACTAAACTAATCATATATGAGAATCCATTGATGACATGAAAAATATTTTAATATAAATTCCACAGGATTCTATCAGATATAGGATATAGAAATGTCACAAGCGCATAGAGATGTATTGCTACTAGACACTATAAGAAATATTTAATCAAATTTTTTTTCTATGTGCATAATTTGTGCATAAAAGGTGTTTGTATTTCTGTTTGTAGCGTTTCGAACTAAAATAAATCTTATGCGCTCACAACATTTTCATATCTCATAGAATTCACTGAGATTTATATTTAAGTAAATAGCTATTTGCATATGTAAAAATGATATTTTCAGATGTCTTTCACATAGATGTGAGACCCATTCAATATTCATGTGATAGGGATCATGTGAAAATATCATTTTTTTTTCATGTCAAAATATCAGTTTCCATATTCAAATATTTTATATCTCATTTATAGATTCATTCATGACTAGTTACCTATCCTATATATAAGTAGTCTGCTGTGGGTAAAAATAACCCACCATTAATAATTGTCACGTGTAATTTTTATAACCCTATTAATGAGGAGTAATATAATAATTTGGTTTGTTTAGTGTTCTACAAGAATATTCAATCCAATAAGGATTAGAAGTCCTTATATTTAATCAGTCAATGATTGATAACCTAGTAAGTCTCTAAATCCAAGCAGGACTCTTATTCCTAACTTTTGAAGGAGATGACTCTCATGCTATAAATAAGGGATCTCTATAATGCTCAAGTGACACAATTCTAACTCCCATAATAATTATCTCTCCTCATATCAGCGTTCTGACTTAAATATCGGAGTCCTCTCGGAGTCCCCCAACTCTGGTAGACCTTTTGTAGGTAATTCAACGAGATCGAGGTGGTTACATAGAGGTCAAGGCTGAAATTCGTGGGTTGACCGAAACCCTAATTTAGAGCTACTGATTAATGCATCAAGTACAAACTATCTCAACACTTGAATACTCTAGAGATTCAGAAATACTCACTATAAAGCCTTATAAATAGCTTTTCTCTTTGATGTAATATTGAATAGTAATAATGATGATATAAAACTTAAAATGAGATGTATAAAAGATTTAAACATAAATCTGACTAGATTTTATTAGATATTTTAGCTGGCAGATTAGGAGAAACATTAATTCATAAACTAAAAACAGTTTTTATTTAGATTACTTATTTGTGCACAAACAATACATAAATAATTGTGAACAAACATAGAAAAAAGTAGTATATGAGTCATGCCATTATTAAAAGTGTTTATAAACTTTTTACATCATTTTGTTATCATGTAATATATGAGATAATATAGGATTTGTGCACATTTGTTTATGTATAGTTTGTGCACATATACTAGTATTCATTATAAATATAAATATTTTCAATTCTATTCTCTTTTGACTACTTGACTTAAAAATTTATATGTATCTGTCATGAGATATAGAAATGTTGTCAGAGCACATAGATGTATTGCTGCTAGACACTATAAGAAATATTTATTCAGATTTTTTTCTATGTGCATAATTTGTGCATAAAAGGTGTTTGTGTTTCTGCTAATAGTGTTTCCAATTAAAATAAATCGTACGCGCTCACAACATTTTCATATCTCACCTAATTCAGCGAGATTTATATTTAAGGAAATTATTATTTGCACATGTAAAAAAATAATATTTTCACGTCTTTTTCACATAGATGTGGCACCCATTCAATATTCATATGATAGGGATCATGTGAAAATATCATTTTTTCATGTAAAAGAATCAGTTTCCATATTCAAATGTTTTATATCTCATTTATGGATTCATTCATGACTAGTTTGTTATCTTATAAGTACAAATTATCCCAACACTTGAATATTTTAGAGATTAAGAAATACTCGCAATAAAACTTTATAAATAGCTTTTCTCAATGATTTAATATTGAAATATAATAAAGATGATATACAAAATTAAAATGAGATATATAAAAGATTTAAATATAAACCTAACTAGATTTTGTTAGATATTTTAGCTGGTAGATTGAGAGAAACATTAATTCATAAACTAAAAAGAGTTTTTGTTAAATTACTTATTTGTGCACAAACTATATACAAATAATTGTGCACAAACATAGTGAAAATAGTATATGGATCATGTCATAATTAATAGTGTTTATAAACTTTTTACGTCATTCTTTTATCATTTAATATATGAGATAATATAGGGTTTGTGCACATTTGTTTGTGTATAATTTGTGCACATATAACTACTATTCATTCTAAATATAAATCTTTTTAATCCTATTATCTTTTGACCGCTTGACTTGAAAATTTGTTTGTATCAGTCATAAGATATAGAAATGTTGCATGCACATAGAGATGTATTGCTACTAGACACTATAAGAAATAATTATTCAGAGTTTTTTCTATGTGCATAATTTGTGCATAAAAGATGTTTGTGTTTCTGTTAGTAATGTTTCCAACTAAAATAAATCTTATGCGCTCACAACATTTTTATATCTCACAGAATTCAGTGAGATTTATATTTAAGGAAATTGCTATTTGCACATGTAAAAATAATATTTTCATATATGTCTCTTTCACATAAATGTGAGATCCATTTAATATTCATTTGAGATGAATTGTGTGAAAATATTATTTTTCTATGTAAAAATATCAGTTTTCATATTCAAATATTTTATATCTCATTTATGGATTCATTCATGACTAGTTTGTTATCCTATATATAAGTACAAACACTCCCAACACTTAAATACTCAAGAGCATAAAAATTCAAAATAAAACCTTATAAATAACTTTCCACTTTGATGTAATATTAAACAGTAATAAAGATGATATATAAAATTAAAATTAGATAAGGAAAGATTTAAACGTAAACCTGACTAGCTTTTATTAGATATTTTAGCTAGCAGATTAGGCGAAACATTTATTCATAAACTAAAAAGAGTTTTTTTTTAGATTAGTTATTTGTGCACAAATTATACACAAATAATTGTGCACAAACATAGAGAAAAAAGTAGTATATAAGTCACGCCATTATTAATAGTGTTTATAAACTTTTTACATCATTCTTTTATTATTTAATACATGATATAATATAAGGTTTGTGCATATTTGTTTGTGTACAGTTTGTACACATATAATTACTTTTCATTCTAAATTTAAATCTTTTCAATTCTATTTTCCTTTGACTGTTTGGCTCGAAAATTTCTGTATCAGTCACATCTATAGTACATTATTGATATAACAAATTGATCGTATATATATACTTTGACCTACATTTAAGTTGTAAATAAGTCTTTTATACTATTATTTAATAAATCAATTATGTATATACTTACAAAGAATTTTTTTTAAAGAAGTAAATTAATCCAACATATATAAACCAAATTCGGGGAGAAATTAGTGCAGATTTCATTTTTCGAGCTGGAGAGAAACGACCGAGAGAAACACAATAGAGAGAAGTATATATAGTGTGAAACATGTGACTAATTCAAGCAATTTTTAGAAGTTAACAGTCAAAAAGGAATGTAGTTTAAAAAAATTGATAGTTAGAGGAACGCAATTGTTAGTTTTAAAACATCAGAACCAAAAAAATAAAATTAAAAAAGGTTAAACTTGAGTAAAAAATTTACAATTTACCCCAATTATAATAAACAATTAAGTTTTACATAAAAATGAATAAACTTTACATAGATGAGCTAGTAAATAAACTCATATAAATTTGAGAATCGTGTATTTCTCCAAGTTAGAAGTAAGAGAAAGCAAGAGTAAGCTCGAGAGAAAGGATAACAAAGAAAGAGTCACAAACTTAAACAGAAACAAAATGTCAGGAGATGAAGCACTTGTAGATATTCTAATAGTTTGAGAGGAGCCGATAGCTGTAGAGCCTTTATCCGTGGTAGCTCCTGAACCCGAGGAGGGGGAGGAGCTGATGGAGGATCCTAAAGAGGATTTATTATTAGAATTGGTAGACATGAACGTTGAATTGGAAGATATGGTGCGAGAACTAGAGGCAAAATTGGAAGAACTCCGATTACACAAGCGAGAACTAGAGGCGAAAGTGGAAGAACTCCGATCAGACAAGCGAGAACTACAGGCGGAAGTGGAAGAACTCCGATCAGACAAGCAGGCTATAGAAGCCCACTTAGAAGATGAGATCTTTGAGAAGCTGAGGTCACAGGATCATGAGTAGGACTTGGAAGAAGAGGTGAGAAGCAAGAACATGAATATGGATAGAATGAGGTACGCCTTTAACAAGTTGGTCGGGCGTATTCAGGATAGGGTATCCAATTATCCCGAGGAGGAATTTCAAACTAGACCCATCATTAGTAGGGACCAGGTCATGATCATTACCAAGGAAGAACAAAAAGAGGCCATTGAACGTGGTCTGGAAGGTTGAGGTGTAAATGGCGTATATAGATACGCCTACTTATAATGTTATTAATATGTAATCCCAATTTTATGTAAGTTAAGAGATATGATTTGCTATAAATCTCACTTGTATAGTATTAGAGGGATATGTTATGTAAGTGCTATAAGATGCAAAATATTATGTACTGCGAGATGCATGGTAATAAAAGTATATTTAATAAATGTGCTTTGAAATAAATAAAGAAAGACTACTCGGAGTTAGATGAAAAGAGATGATAAGTAATATCTTATAATAAGACTTTTGAGGAGCAGAAAGAATGTCATTAAATCGTGAAATGATCTATAGTAGACGTTTAAAAATGAACTTATAAAGAGTTGTGAATGATAAAATATGAAGTTAGAAAATTCATATTAAGAAAAGAGGAAGTTAGAGATTTGTTAAATTTTAATAGATGACTCATGTGATAGTTTTGTTGTACAAACCTTTGTATGGACAGGGGTTTTTGTGCTTGGTCTAACGACTATTCATTTTATCACATCGATAATCATTGAAATGTTGATATCGCGCTATCGATATACGTATGGTGAGAAGGTGATTGTTTTCTCATATCTATATTTGATAGTTAGAGAATATAAGATTAGGTGCGAGTTCTTAAAACTCATGCTTATGGTAAGTTCGTGACTCATAATCATATGGTATGTTTTTGAACCCCTAAGTGTATGGATAGTCCTTAATCTGTTTTTGGATTACGTATTGCTAGGACAAGTTCCTAAACTCATATTATTGTGGAAAGTTCCTGAACTCATAATGTGTGGTAAGTTTGATGAACTATACTGGGGTATAGAAAAGTTGTGTATTGAGATATGAGGATTTTTAGTGTAGTAACCTTTAAGGAAGATAGAAATAGATAGAATTATTAGGCAATGGATCATGGGAGAAATTGGAGTTGATGGAGGAAGCGTAGGTATTCCAAATCCTCTAACTATGCTAGATTTCGAATTTATTGACATCGTGCTGATATTTGTACTTTTGTGTTTTCGAAAAATATGTTGGATCAATTTTTGAACCAATAAGTTTTAAAAAGGTCATATGATTCATATGTCTATGCTATTTGTTTCGGCTAAGACAAATATGATTTGAAAAATATCAAAATGTATTTTTAACAGTCACCAATGCATTATTAAACTTGGTGTAGAATGACAGATGATGGAGTCATCAATGCAGAGTAACCTAGTGTTGGATGTGATCATAATATCGTCAACCCACTATGGTATGATGTAGTATGACAAAATCACGAAATGACGGAATCCTCAACGGACTGTAAATACAATGCAGTATCATGACGTCATAAAATAATTTTCAGAATTTTGAACCATTTAATGATAAGTCAATGCCAATTAAAGTGGCTAAACAAATGTTTCAATTGATGTTTAAATTATTGGTATACGTCTAAGCTATTTGATTCAGCTAGACAAATGTTTATAAAATTCAAATATTCTTTAAAAATTTATGCCAAACCAAATTGTTTTGGTGCGGAATCTTGTGTTAAGACTGAGGTGATGAACAACCCCGATTAAAATGGGGATACACCAATTGGATAAAATATTCTAATTTAAGAACGCAAATAGTCGTTTCGAAAATTAAGGTACGACAGACTGATTACCTGACGTACCCGCCTAGGTAGTTTACCTACTTGTGATTGTAAACATACCTTAACTTTTAAGAGGTATATTACCTTTTTCGTAATTAAAATTTGGTAATAATATTCTTAAACCTCAAGGTTCATGGTCTATATGACCCCTCAGTCCGATATAAAAAGTTTTATTGAATAAAACTTTTTACATTATTCAAGCTACTTCACAATTATTGAACAATTGTTGAAGACTCCTAAAAGATATTCCATGGTTTTGGAAATTGAAAGTTTAGAAAATATGAACTTCTTAGAGAGAAGTGGTCGTGGAATGCGATAATTAAAAGAGAAGATTTTAGAGAAGAAAAGAATAAAGGTTAATATGACAACCTAGTTTTGATAAAGGGAATGAGCAGAATTAGTATGCTGTAATTTCGAGGATGAAATTCTTAGAAGAAGGGGTAAATGTAATATCCTGAATTTTTCAAAAATTATTTTGAAAAATAAAATAAGAATTTAATAAATAAAATTCTTATTATGTGATTTGTGGGATGAACTTAATATTTAATAGTGAATTCAACTATTAAATAAAGGATTTAAGTTAATTGTGAAGTGAAATAAAGAAGTCTATGAGGTTGATTAATTTATATTGATTAACTAAGGATAAGATGAAATTATATGATGAATTAAATTTTATGTACGAGTTAATTCACTAAATTAAAATTAGTGAATTACTATATGCATTATGTTTTAATAAAAATGAGGGGGTTAATTAAACTCATCTTAATAATGTATTATATATAAATGTAATATATTATTGTGCATGTTTAATAAATAATATTATGTCAAATTGATATTATTAAATATCAACTAGCAATATATCAAATATATATGTGTTGGAACTAAATTAGTGAATTAAATTCACATTCGAATAATGAATAAATATATTAAATAAATATATTATGTATAGATAAATCGTTTGAAGACAATTTATGAAAGAGAGCCAGAGACATAATTTAAATGAGCTATTTTAATAATTAAAGGAATAAACATTAATTATTAAAATTTATGTGTTACATTAAAAGTGTTTATTTTGATTATAACTTGAAAGGAATTTTTTTTTATATAAATGTATAGATATCTAACTTAGATTAGTAATTGGAGTAATTTGATGAACCACCCGTGAGCATGAAGACTAATAAGGAACGAAATTATTTTATACATTAATGAATGAAGAAGTCATGCATTGATAAGTGAAATGGAAGTAAAAGATCAAAGTTCAAAGTGTCGGCAGCCTTGTGATGCTATTATGCATGAACCAATTATGAAGCTTTGATTTTTTTAATATATATGCCGAAAGCAAGCAACCCACTTGGGTTATATAATAAAAAGAAAAGGAAACAACGGCCATGCTCCCCCACTAACCTTAATCAAACTCATAAACCAAGGATGGAAAGCAACAAGAAAGAGAGGGCATCAATAAGTCTACAAAGAGAGAGAAAAAGAGAAGGTAAGGCTATACATAGAATATATAGAGAGAGAATAAAGGTTTAGAGAGAAATAAAAAAAAAAACAAATCCTTGTTTTTCTTTCTAGTGCTTCGTTTGCTGTCACGGTAGAATAAAGGAGGCATATATGTATGTATATGCTGAACAGGTAGAATCACCATATATATATTTGTTTACAGCAGCAAGTCGTGAGGACCTCCAAGGTCTTACACTACATAAATTGTAGAGAAAGAGAGTTGGTTCCTTTGAATGAAAATGGTGTTGAGTTTAGCGTGGCAAGTTGGCCGGATAGGAAGCTCAAGCTTCGACGCTCCGATAAGGTGTTGTTCACTGTCAGCTGATGGATGCGGTTTATCCTGGTATGGTTCCGATGCACAAAGTCAATTTTGCTGCCAAGAACGAGTACGAGATGATTACAAAGCTGTCAAAATTATTCCTCATTATTATGTGATGAAGGATTCTTATTTTGCCAATTTTATGAGCCATTATCAAACCTATTTTAGTTTTTGGTTGTTGGACCAAGAAATAAGTATCCCCTTCGGACTGTATGCTAGTCTTCGAATCCTCACGAGGAGTTTTGGCAAATGGTCGTCTACATTGGTTGGGTCGAGGTATCAATTCGCCTAAACATCAGATTGTTGCTTTAGATTTATCTAGTGAGAATTTCTCTTAGTTGGCACCGCCAAAAAGTGGGGAATATTTTCATGGGTGTCTATGCATACTTGTATATGAGTTCATGCCGAACAGAAGCCTAGGAGATCATCCTTTTAATAAGGCAAATAGAGTTTTTTTCATCGGCAAAGAAGATTACAGATAATGCTTGAAGGAGCTCAAGGATTAGCTTATTTGCATGAAGAATTGGCTAAATACTTGGTTAGCAAGGCATACATGGACACTTGATCAGCTTATACTAAATTATGGAGATACAACATTTAAGAGATAAGTGTTTAATTATGCACTCACTAACTAAAATAATATATATATATATATATATATATTATAATATAGTTATATAATATATTCGGTTATCTACTATTGAATATATAGTAGATATATTAGCACAAATGTTTCTGAAGAAACAATTATACATTAGTAAGTATATTAATATTATTTAATGATAATATTAATATATAAATTATTGTTGACATGCAGATTATGATGAGTTTTATAAATATATTAATATTATTTACTTATAATATTAATATATAAATGATGAGTACTATAAATATATTAATATTAGTTAATTATAATATTAATATATATAAGATAAGTATTTTGAGTATATTAATATTATTTAGTTATAATATTAATATATAAATGATGAGTATGTTAAATGTATTAATATTAGTTAGTTAAAATATTAATATATAAATGATGAGCATTTTGAACATATTAATATTATTTAGTTATAGTATTAATATATAAATGATGAGTATTTTGAGTATATTAATATTATTTAATTATAATATTAATATATATAAATGGTGAATATTTTAAGTATATTAATATTAATCACTTATAATATTAATATACAAATGAGGAATATTATGGTGATCATAATAATAGTTAAGTATAATGTTTAACGTGCTTAAATGACTGATGTTAACATATTAAATTAGGTTATCACTCGAAGGAAGGAATACTGGATGCAAACAATATAGACGATGAACCACGGATCGAGGCAAGTTTTTCAGAACTTGCTCTTATGTGAAAAATGTCTTTATATATTAATGCACTGTTATAATATAACATGCTATGAACGGTTGATCTAGCTGTTACGTTCAGTTGAACTTTATACTGTGTAATGAAAAGTATGATGATATGTGATTTACGTGTTAATATGGTTACATGTATAATTGTCATACATGGTTATATCGTGAAGCATGCATGATACATGATTTATGTGTTATGTGTAACTGTTAAACTTACGGGCAACATTGTTGCTCACCCACGCTACCAACAGATTTTTGCAGCTAGCATGGGAGGACCTGGAAGGTCAGAAGAAGATGACTGAAGGGAAAATGTTTAAAGAAGAATTAAAGTCTATGTTGCAATATTATAGTATTTCAATGTTGCACTACTATTATTTACAAGCTGATGCATTATATATTCTGATTTAGAATGTTTTGTACGATTAAAGGTTAGGAAACCTGGGATTAGATTGAGATGTATTGTAATATTATAGAAAATACTTTTACGTTATAGAGATTTGTATTGTATATGTAGTATCGTGGGGAACCGGACCTGGGGTCAATGTGACCTGGTTTTGGGGTTGTTACACCTAAGAAATTAGAATAATTTTATATGCACAAATTATACATAAAAAGTTGTGCAGTAAATGTTGTTTAATATTGTCAATCATTTTCCCCAGAATCTTTGAAGCTATGTTTGCAAATAAATTTGGTGAATCAAGATTGAACTCCATTAGAGAATTTTCAAACAGCTTGTTCTCCTCCCAACCTCAATTTGTATTTTTTGGTTCATCAGTTGGTGATGAAGAGCCAAAAAGTTGAGTAATTTCTTCATCCTCAAGACTCAAAAAATTGGTCTAACTCCATTTTGATTGAATAAAAACTTGAAAGGATCAAAACAAGATATGAAGGAAGGGAAATTGCTTGATTATATGATGAAAATATATGAACTTACACACACACACACACACACACACACACACATATATATATATATATATATATATATATATATATATATATATATATATATATATATATATATATATATATATAGTATTCCGGCTCTCCAGCGAACCAAGGGAAGTGAACTAAAAATGAACCGACTATAGCGACGATTTTGTCCGTCGCTATAGCATAAAAAATCGACGAACCGACTATATATATATATATATGTTCAAATACTTGCCAGAAGTTTTCGGATAAAATTAGATTTCAATACAAGGAAAGCTATTGAACTGGATATTTTGATTTATTTTGACCAAATACGTACTCTTAAATTAAAATCAATATAATAATGAGTATTAATGTCTTAAATTTAGATATCAAATATAATGTATTTAAGACCAAAAATTTGGATCCCGTTTTATGTCATTGATTTTCTATATGAAGGACTAATTAAAGATTAAGTAGTATTACGAGCACACATAAGTGATAAAATTTTGAGTCTCAAAATATATGCATCATGATTACATTAATTCTCAATATTATGTAGGATCTCATATGTTACGTAATCAATGTAATTATTAAATTATATATGTGTGTGTACTAAAGTTTAATTACTCACTACCCCTAAACTTCCTCTTAAAATTAATGAAAATTAATTGCTTTAAACATTTGTTTTGTTCGACTTTGTGGTCTTTCTTGTTAAGATGACATATTCATATTGCGTTTTGAGTGAAAGAATTAAATTATTTTTTATTTGGACTTACTTGAACTGATGATGTGTATTTTTTTTTTATTTGAAACTAAAATTGAAAAGGAAAAATATTAGGGAAAACGGTGACTCCTCGTAGCATGAGAGGAGGTCTAGTGCACGTGTCTGCACTTAATTTTTTCGGTGTGAGACTCTTGTCTCGCATATAGTATATATAAAAAATTATTAATTATAAATTTTATTTAATTCAAAATTTTTATGAGTTATATTAATTTTGAAATTTAATATGTCACCGTTTGATCACAAAAATCAAATTATGTTTCTAATTTTAGAATTAACTACTTATAAAAAAAGTTGAAAGTTTTCGCAATAACGACAATTAAGTTATTGTTTTGATCAAATTTATAGGTAATTGTATCAGATTTGATATTATTGTTTTACGTGTAATAAACTTATTAGATAATCTAATTGTTGATAATATGATATGCATAATGTATTATGTCATGTTAATCTCCAAATAATAACTTACTGTCATAATTAATTTTTGACAATTTCTGGTTATTAAATTATTGTTATAATATAATTATGATAATTTTTAATCATTAAATTAGGGAATTAATATTTTCACATGAAAGAATAATAATATTTCTACATGATCTCTCCCACGTGAATTACGAGTAGATCTCCCATCCATGTCCACATCTATGTCCAAATCTTGTGTCCCACCCAAAGACACCCATAAAGGTAAAGTTAAATAAGAGTAAAATATGTATCTCTCATCTCTTTACAATATTTTGGCTCTCCTCTTTTTGCTCTTATTTTACTTTTGCATCTCTTTGGGTGTGACACTGAATGTGTACATAGATTTATTCTATAATATCTAGTACATACAATTATTACATGTGTGCATTGCATGCCTTGCACCAAAGATGTACTTCTTGCATTGGAAATATCATTTTATTTTCTTAAATGAAAAACCGAAATAAATAAATTTAAGTAATTAGCAAGAAGTATTAATTGCATAATCTGCAGGAGATTACACATTAATACATATATTTCAAAATGTGTGCATAATATTCCTATACGTTGTGCATTAATTCCATATTGAATGGGAAAGATCACTCTTGAGAGCACTTCATACATATATGAGTAATGCTAGGGACACATCATTGGCCACGAGTGCCGGTTGACCTTAATTGGGACGAATCATTCCATCCTTATTGCTTAGTTCAATTGGTTATACTTTTGAGGAATGTGACATTCTTCGTGATAATAAGAAAATAAAAAATATATACATATTAAAAATATAGAAAAATATTAAGAGTAAATATTAACTTATTATTTATAATAATTTTGTTTTTTTTATAAAAGTCATTTAACTACTTAGTCATACAAAAAATTCTAACTTAAAAATCATGTTTAGAAATTTACTTTTAGGTTTTTACTCAACTTTGAATTCTAAATAACGTATACATTGAAAATATTAGAAAAAATATTATGAATGGTAACTCATTGTTTTACAATAATTCTATTTCTGAATAACTATAAAAAAAATATTATAACTAAATAGTATTAAAAAACTTCATTAATATATATATATATATATATATATATATATATATATATATATATATATCAAAATAAATTAATGCATAATCAAACTTTAGTTTTCAACATTTTCATAATAATAACTTAGTATTCTACAACAATTTTATTCTTTACAAGATTTCTTTAGCTCATTAATCATATAATTTCTTTTTTGGACAAAAATTTGTAGATATTCTAATAGCAATAGTAAGTTAATTTGTGAATTTTTTTTTAAAATAAAATTATAATCATTATATATAAAAAGAATAAAATGTTAAAAATTATGTTATTTGAAAAACAAACACGTGTTTCGCATGAGACATTTAGCTAGTATATTATAATTTGTGACATAATTTGAGTTTGAACATAGGGTACAACACTAGGCATGTTCATCTTCAGAGAATTGGTGGTGGTAGGATGAGATTTAGCCGGATGATCTAGCAGAGGAGTCGGCGGCATTAGCTGTTCCCGAAGAACCTGCAGAACAATGTGATCTCCATAACATGCAAATACTCAATTACAAATAAAGTCATTAACTAAATTATTTAACAATAATGAGATTAGCTAGCATTACATAGTGCCATTTATATATTCATAAACCTCTAAGCAAAGGCTAGAGAGGAAATTAACGACCAAGTCCGACCAAGTCCTCCCTTGAGGAAAAGATAAAGAGAAGGCACCACTAGCTAGCATTAGGATATATATAGAGCTTTATATTAAGCTTAATCAAACAACTTAAGAACTCAATTTATTGCCTCTGATCTCATTTAAAGTAACCCCAGAACTGCTGGTTCATCCAAGCTTGACCCATCATCGGGTTACCGTTGTTGTCAACTTGGAATGTGGAGTTCACCAATGGATAAACCGCGCTGCCGATCTGACCATGAACATTGGTGTTGTAGTTGTTGGCGGTGGTGTTGTTATTGTTGCTGGTAATGTTATACATAGGATTAGGAAACGTAGCAGCCACTTGATGCTTGGTTGTTGCGGGGAATTTCTGTGCTTCTGAGGGTATGAAGATAAGGTGGAATTGATTGATTGAATGTCATTAATGCTTGGCCTGCGCTTGTCAGCCGGTGTAGTGCTGGTTCTGCGGCTGAAGAACTTTTGGGCATGGCTTACCACTTGTGCTGGGGTTTTTGTGGTGACAAAGTACCTTGATATGCTCCTCCAATCTCCTTTTCCAAACTTCTCCAGTCCCATCAAGAACAACCTTAATTTCAATGTGAAATTAATGGCACACAAAATTATGCTAAAAGTCATAATAAAGAATTAATTATTGATTAACATTAAATACATGTTGATTGATTAATAAGCAGAAAAAGAAAATTAAACAAACCTTCGAGTAATTAATTACTTCATGAAGAGAGATCTTTGTGTGTGTGTGGTTTTCTCTGTGTGTGTGTTTGTGCGTGTGTTAAAGTTTTTGTTTATCAAGTCCATTAATGGACAATATCTTGTGATTCTTAATTGACCTCTATTGATAATTTGGTTCCAGAAATTGTACCCACCTAACCAAGATCATAAACTTTTATTATTCAGAAACTATAATAAAGGAAAAAAAAAAGTTCGATCAACAAGCTTAAAATTAAAAATCAACAAGTAGCTGAAAATTGAAGAAGAGGCAAGGATCAAAGGGAGCTAATGATCGAAGGATTTAATACAATTTTGAGGGGGGGGGAAATCAAATAGGTCGATAACTAAAAAGAAATTAAATCATGCCACTATATATATATATATATACACACACACGATCGCATCAAAGATCTAAAAAAATAAAATATTTATTTAAGATGAAGTGTGTGATTTTCAGTACAGATTTGATAGAGGATGGCAAGGAAAAAGGACAGATCAATAAAAGACTATTTTTTCCTCTTGATTTGAAAATAGAGGAAATCTGATGAAACACTTCTGTGAGAATAAAGCTAATTAAGAATGCAATCTAACTAGCTTGAAACTCAAGCAGACTATCAAAAATGATGAACCATGCACCAAGAAACTCCAAACATTAAAATTTAAAAATAAAATAAAGAAAAGAAAAGAAAAAGAAAAAACTCCTTCAAGAAAACAACAAAAAAGTTAATTATTACAAAAGTAAAAGTAGATCTAAAAGTTGGTTAAAAGTAAATAAATAAATCAAGAACTTCTCAACTTCAAAGATTACATAGAAAACATAAATACTTGTGTTCTTGTGCGGTCCATGGAATCATCTTTTGCTTTTGATGGTTGGGATTGGATCTAGTAGCTTGTGAAGAAGAAGACCCCTTCATATTCTTAGCACTCTCCTCATGATCATCCATGGGAGTTTCAAAGAGATCGGACTCGATCATCTCTATATCTTCAACCAAGGGTTGATAGTGAAATTTGATTGTTTCAATTAATTTCCATGGCATTAGAAGAGTAACATGTTCAAAGAAAGCTAGAGAGCCGGTTGAGTCGAATTCAACTAATTAAACCATTCTCAAATAACTTGTTTTCTTCAAGAGTCCATCTATCTGCAGTGTATTCCTCATTATCAAATTCAAGAGATGAGAAATTCAATAAAGAATTGTCTGAAGGTGAGCCTTGAAAGTATGACATTTTCATTGTTAAGTCTTTAGTTTCTGAAAAGAAAGAAGAAGTTATATATGAGATCTATGAAGTACTTCTCAATTTCATGAGTATTCAAGTGTTGGGATAGTTCGTACTTACAGGAGAGAACATACATAATGAAATTCCTGAATTAATTAGTCATAAATGAATACATAAATGCTATATATACAAAAGATTTAAAAAATAAATTTCATTGGATTGTGTCTATAATTATAAACTAAAAGGAGTTTCTCACACTAAAGAATTCTTTATATTCTAGATTAATTGGGTATACTTATAAAAAATAAATAAATTTACCATTCATTTGGAGTGTTAATAAAGCAAACAAAGTCTAACTCTAACAATTATGTCTGAATAATGACACAAAATCTGCCACCAACTATGCTTGCATTATGCTTGCATTATATATTACCACTTATAACTAATGCACGTCCACACTATCTACTTTTAGTAAAATGTATCTGGTTTCTGCATGGCAATATGGCCTTATTTCCATAAAATCTCCACGTGTTTGCTTCTCTTCTCTTCTCTTCTCTTCTCTTCTTAGACTTGCCAATTGCGATATATACATGTACTCATTGCAATGTATAATTATTCATAAAAAACGTATCGAACCTTCTTTGTTCAATCACTGAATTGTCTTTTTCTACATTTTCTCGATCAAATTAATGCCTTTATTTATAGTTTCAGATTGTGAAGAAGGATTTTTTGGGTGTTTTTTCAAAAAGTACTATTTTCACCACAAGGTACAATATTTAGTACATATAATTATGGGTTAATTGCAAATTAAACCCCGAAGTATACACCCTTTTACCATTCGTACCCCGATGTTTAAATGCTCCCATCCCGCTACCCAAAGTACCGTTAAGTTATCATAACTGACCCTTTTGTAATTTCCGGCCAAAAAAGTGGCCGGAACTGCCACGTGTCCGGTGGTGCATGTATAAGTACGATTTGACCAGATTTTTATACACTTGACCGTATAAAACCTTTGAAAACATGATTAATTAGATTAAGTAATACATTTTTATTTACTAATATAATAAATTACAAATTTACAAACCAAATTTTATTTTCTTTTTCCTCTTCTTCCTCATCTTCATCATCTTCCATTACCATATAACTCACCAAAAATTTCAAAATTCAAAATTCCCAAATCATTCATCCTCTTCCCTTGTAACCATTCATGAAGCTTGAAAATCTCAAACTAAAAATCCTAATTCGTTCAACATCTTCAAAAATTTGCCAAATCTCAAACCCACTTCATTTTCTCTCTCTAAGAGGAAGAACCAAAAACCTAAATCCAAACCCAAAAATTTCAGAAATCTCATGAGCAGAGGAAGAACCAAAAACTCAAACCCAGAATTTTAGAAATCTCAACACCCATAAATTCCAAACCACAATCAAAGAAACCAAGCGTAAGATCAAACCCATCTATTATCTCATACACCAAACCCAAAAAAATCAAAGAAACAAACCCATAACAGATCTAGCACCAAGGGTAAGATCTAACCCAAATAGAGCCCTTTATTTAAGCATCCATGGTGATCGGGACCAAAACTAGTCGCATCCATCGTAGATCTGAGTTTGAATATTTCAGATCTTTCACAAAAATTCGTCATAATTCGAGGACCCTTGGGTTTATAATGAAGATGAAGATCAAATGAAAATGAAAGAGATGAAGATAGAGATTTTTACTTTGTTTTGGTTTGATGAACGAAATGAGATGGAATTAGCAGGCCCTTTGGTTTGTTGCTCTAATTTGTTGTCTGTTTTGGTTTGTTGAATGATATGGAATTAGATTGATGAAATTCCTAAATTGTTTGAATTTTTTACCCTTTATTTTCTTAATATAGTATTTCACATGTATTTCTACAAATTAATTAAGTCAACTACGGTATTTATACGGTCAATAATATTTAAATATTACATTATGACACGTGGCCATTTTCCGGCAAAACAATTGACCGAAAATCTGAATAGGGTCCATCGTGCTTACTTTATGGTACTTTGGGTAGCGGGATGAGAGCGTTTAAACATCAGAGTACGAATGATAAAATGGTGTATACTTCGGGGTCTAATTTGCAATTAACCCTATAATTATTATACATGTGTGTATTGAATGCCTTGAACTAAAGATGTATTTTCTGTGTTGCAAATATCATTTTACTTTTTTCGTGAAAAATTGCAATAAATAAAAATCAAGTAATTAATGAGAAGTATTAATTGCATAATCTGTGGGAAATTACACATTAATACGTATATTTGAAAATCTGTACATAATATTTCTATATTAATGCATTAATTCCATATCGAATGGGAAAGATCACTCTTAAGAGCACTTTATAGGTATATTGGACTTTTAAAAATTTAGTGTATGTTTGACTTAGAGTTTTGGAAGTTAAATGTATTTAAAAAATTTGTTCATTTCGCATATCACTTTTTAAATGCAACGTTTGAAATCTATATATAGTATTTTTAGGGTCTATATGTACAAAACTAACATATATATCTAAATTTTATATCAACTCTAAATTCCCCAGGAGCGTGAAGTCTTGGCGCTAAAAGAGTATCTCATTCTTGAACGGTCGAAAGATCATTGGCGACGGTCGCCCGTCAACCCTCAATTGGGACGGATGTAGCCCAATTGCCCCATTGACGACGATAGTCATGCTTGATAATATCGACTCTCTCGATAATGATCCGTCGGCTATGATCCTTATTTTTTAATGTTGGAAAAACCCTTACTTATACGCGACTAAGGCCTAATAACCTATACTTTGAGTAACAAAAAAGCCCTTAACATGTTGTCAAGGGCTTACTCTATTTGAGTTGGACTTTTATTAATTAATAGGGCAACACCTATATGAGATGCTAATTTTCATAGGAAATAAAATATAATAATAACTCACATATAGTATATTGTAAAAAAAGTACTCCATCTCCATCTGTTCTAAGATAAAGGATCAAATTTTACTTTTAATGTCAATTTAAAATATTTTTAAATTTAAAAGTGGTATTATTCATTTAGTTTTTAAAAAATAAAAAAACTTGTCATTAGTAGTACTATTTAGATAGTTTAATTCATATCAATTCTAAATTTAAAAATATATAACAAATTGATTTCAAAAAGTCAAAAATAATCTTATATTTTTAAACAAAAGAAGTATAATATATACTTCTTTTGTTTTCTCGTTTAGCATATCCCATATGTAACACCCCCGAAATTCGGGTCTTACCTTTAAACCCGGGTCTGGTGCATCACGGTACTACCATACAACATACTCTTACTACATGAATGTAATTACAATATTATTACAACATGTTCTCATCTAATCCCAGGTACGAAGACCTTTAGTAATACATCATCTAATATTTCATACAACATCATAATAATCATATAATAAAACATAAGCTTTAGTCCTTCTTCTTTAACAATTACCAACTCTTATCCTCTTCTTACTATTCTGGTCCTTCGGCTCTAGCTGCAAAAAGTTTAAAATTTTTGCAAGAGTGAGCATTAATTGGTCAGCAAGTATAAGCAGTTGAATAAACAACATCATAGGAGTAAAATAACATCTGACTGAAATCTTCAACAATTGAACAATAATTGTGAAGTCGTGCGAATAAACAGGATTAATTAAATTCCTTATCATCTAACATTGCTAACATCATCATCACTATCACCATATTTGAAAACAATTAAGATCAACCTGTTTCTCATCATAGTTCTTGATTTTCAAGACTTAGCATATTAAACAGTTCAATTAAAGAACATTTTTTTGAATTGCACCTAAGTGCGAATATTGGTCTAGCACGTTAATATTTATAATAAACATCACATCATTGCACGGGGGGCAAATCATGACCACATCTACTTACAACAACACATTATTGTACGGAGTGCAATTTATACCATCAATTGCCCAATTATTTGACAAGGCATAATCATTTAATCACAATTCAAGAATTATTACAATTCACATCTACATCTAATAAACTTTCCGAATGAAAAAGTTCATCTTATCTCATCTTATGAATTTCATGTAACTAATGAAATTCCAACATCAGAATATACATACCTTTGTAATTTAGCATAACTTGAACATCTAGTACAATTATTAAAGAAATTGCACACGTTTAGCATCCACATAATATATATAGACATCGCGTAACTTGAACTTTACATCAACATAGCCTTCATAAGAAAATTATCATATGAAGTTAGGCTCAAATGTAAATATTGAGTAAGTTAAGAAACTTGTCTTATACGCTACTTACAACTTACGCTATAATGCTCTTCAAATAGCCTACACAATATCATTAATAAATACATACCAATTAGCCAAATATAGACTTAATATTGGTTTACATACTAAAATTATAACTTTTATTTCATATTGTTCGCGTTTTATAAATTAATAAACGCGATTAAGCCCAAAACATCTCTCGGCGTCACGTCGTTCGGAAACGTTACGATCCTCATCATCATCCATACTTATTGGTTTATATTAACCCCATTCCATCACTTATAATGTTCGTTTCATTTGAATCGAAACACTATTTAAGTGCACTAACATTTTATGCGGTGTTTCGACGTTTATACGTCACACGCCTAATTCGCCTCATTTGCACATACTTAGCATGTCCATACACTTATCTAATTCATCATTGATTAATGTTAATCATCATTATAATACATAATGTTCATGTTTTAACACTTAGAACATCATTTTATATTGTCGGGAGCATTACACGTGCTTACGTGCATGCCCGACACCCTCCGATTGCCTCCAATTACACATCAGTCCTACAAATGGCTAATTTAGACCCTACTACAGACCTCAAATCCAAAAATTTAAAGAACGAAAGTTGTAAGTCTACTCTTTCTCTTTCCGAATCATCTTGAATCACCTCAATCCGAGTTCGTACGAGAAAGTTATATTGATTTTACTACAAGAGGTCAAAGCTGACTCTGGCCTAACTTTGCCCCGGCGTATATACGTCCAAAATTTGC
The DNA here is from genome assembly GCA_034770075.1 of Aralia elata. Lineage (NCBI taxonomy): Eukaryota > Viridiplantae > Streptophyta > Magnoliopsida > Apiales > Araliaceae > Aralia > Aralia elata. The sequence goes on from CM068380.1 coordinate 77,637,344, forward strand.
CTGTGACCGGTGTATATACGCCCAAGTCAGTAGCTCCGGCATCAAGCTAGCGTCTCTACGTCCAAACTTAGTTTTGTTCTTCCCCGAATTTCCAGCATGCTCTGCTTTAACACACTTACTTCAAACCTTCATAACTTCTTCTCTAGATGTCCAAATGAGTCCATTTCGAACTCTATGAACTCTTAAGACATAGGGCTACAACATATCAAAAATTTACAGACACCCATTGACATTAACACATTCAAATTCTTGGCCAAAACTTAGAGTTTATACTCTGTTTTTGGCATTCTTGACATACTTCACCAAAATCATCATCAAATCTTTATTTTTGCATCTTTTTACTCCATTCCAACTGTGTTAACTTTGTAACCCATGGAACTACAATTCTATAACATCAAAACAATTAAACCAACACGGAATCTAAGTTCCCAAGTCCTCTAAAATCGTCCGAATGTCCAAAGTCTAATTTTTGTCCATTGTTCATCCTCTTTAAGCATAGGGATCGGATTTCTTGCTTGTTTTGCTCCATTTTAACGTTATTAGGAAGGTATTTAAAGTATTAATCATTTCCTTAACAATTTACACACAACTAACAACAATCATAATCGGTAAAATCAAACCCACTTGAAAAGCTTGAAAAAACTTAACAATGGAGGAAATGGAAGAGAGATGCTTTGGAGAGGGTGATACTGTCACGCCCCGAAAATCCACCTGCTAGCTTCTTTTAGCTAGATCGGACTTCGTGTTGACTTGTACATCCTTATTCAAAACATTCATTAACTTAAAGGTAATGTACACGATAAGTTTCTATAAAAACTCGCAATATAATGGATTTGAATCATATATAGAAATCTTAACTTCTAATAATCAGAGTATAATGCGAAAAAGTGATAATATTATAAAATATCATTCTTTCGTGTTACAACATTCACAGGTTACTTGTTCTTATTACAAATAAGTCCTAAAAGACTTAAAAACAAATCTCCATTTATCTATCTAAGACTTGCAGTATTAGCAATCAGGCAATTCCCAAGAAATAGGGGGCTTTCCGTTAAAACGACGCGCAATTAAATGACCTAACCCCTTTTATCGTCAGAACTTTCTAGACATTGCCAATAATGTTAATCTAGCATAGTTTAAATGACTTCTACATCTTCAACTTTCTTTGTACCGCCAGAATCGTCTGGTAATTCCTCCTTAGCTGTAATTTGTTTTAAGATAATTGCAAGAATGAGCATAAGAATGCCCAACAAGTCTAACAGATATATATATGAGAAGAGAATCACCTTTTCAAGATATATATACAGAATAAACTGATACAAGATTTCAATGATTATCAATATAGTGAACTGAGTGGTTCCCCACCCACAAACTAATGAATTAGTTCCCCGTCTCATCAACACTGCTATAATTGTATCAACAGTGTATATCGCTTCTACGATACCTCTACACTGTGACAAATGTTACCTCAATGAGTTAAATCGGTTTCCTAACACATCTTAAACTCCTGCCCATACAAGAGAGTTGTTCAACTCAAATACTAACATGGTTTTCAATTGAAATTCAACAATCACTAACACGTTGCGCATAACAGATAACAAACATGTTAATGCACGGGGTGCAAAAGAAACAATACTTGCATAACAATAAACTTCATAAGTAAGACACGTTATTGCACGGAGTGCATTTCAACAAATAAGTAGACTTGCCTGAATATGGATAATATTTTAACGCTAATGTTTCATTACTCGCTCAATCTCCTAAAGTGTAAGCTCTAGAACTTTTATCCTCCAAGCTTTTCCTTTCCTTGGATTATGCTAGGTTAATTAAGCATTTTAACGATTAAATCTTTTAAGTTTTATTTCGGGTATCATAACCGCATATAAATAAGACTTCTTTTACAATATATGAAATAATTTTAACATTATAACTGCTTACAAAATAAATATTTTTCAACTATATTTAAAATAATTTGGGCATTATAAATGCTTGCAAAATGAATATTCGTTTACTATATTTGAAATAAATCGGGCATTATATCTGTTTATAAAATGAATATTCGGCTATTATATTTGAGAAAATTTCAGCATTATAACTACTTATAAAATGAATATTCGGCTATTATATTTAAGAAAATTTCAGCATTATAACTGCTTATAAAATGAATATTCGGCTATTATATTTGAGAAAATTTCAGCATTATAACTGCTTATAAAATAAATATTCTTACTAAATACTTGAAGAAAATCAGACATAGTAACTGCTTATAAAAGTATATTTTTAACTTTATAAGAGAAATAAATCAGACATTATAACTGCTTATAAATAGGACTTTTATACTATATATATAAAATAATTTGGGCATTATAACTGCTTATAAAAGTATATTTTTACTAAATATATAAAGAAAAATGAAAATAATAACCATTAGAGTAATAACTCTTGTAGTTGCTAGCTTTACTTCCAATCGCGTAGTGCTTCGATACTTCGAAAGTAAGTTTTATTTCACAATATCTCTCAGAATATAAATATAGAGTGTTTTTGCTCTTGAACTGCTCTTGAAAAATAGTAAGGAATGAATTAACTGAGCTTCCTATTTATAGAAAAATCAAGTTTCACTAATTGCACGTTAGAGGCTCGGCTTATTACATTTTGGTAGGTAGGTTAATTACACTTTAGTACCTAGCGTGTGCCAGGCGTAAGCTGGCGTGTGTCAGGCGTAAGCTGGCGTGTGCCAGGCGTAAGCACGACAAAGCATAAGCACGACAAAGCAGCTTGTCAGCGTAAGCACGACAAAGCGTAAGCACGACAAAACACTATATCAGTTTAAGCACGACACACCAGCTTAGTAAAAATAATTTGTCAGGACGCTTTTTGGTGAAATCGTGGAAAACATGGCAAATTATTTTGTCAATGTAAGCACGACTAAGCAGCTTGACCAAAAAATTTTATTTGACCAAATTCATCGTTTACACTATAAAATCACAAAACACCTGGTTCGAAATATCATTTGGATCTTTATTTAAGCACATATGATACAAAATTTGAATCTCATTGGGGTTTAAGATTTTAAACTTCTCGATACCTAGTTTTAGGTCACTAAATTAACCTCTAACCATATACGATCGTATTTATAAGACTCATAAATATTTAAGGTATTACATTCACCCCTACTTCAAAGAATTTCGTCCTCGAAATTAACTTTACAGCTAACTTTAGTCATTCAATATCATATTTATAAGTTCTATAAATATTCAAGATATTACATTCTCCCCTCTTTATAAGAATTTCGTCCTCGAAATACTAGTATAAGCATTTTTAACCTTCTTTTTACGAGTTTTTCTATTTTTAAAATTTTACGTAGGCTATATCCTAAGGTACTCTTACCCTAGAGCTATAACCTAATGCTCTGATACCAAAATGTCACGCCCCCAAAATCCACCTGCTAGCTTCTTTTAGCTAGGTCGGACTTCGTGTTGACTTGTACATCCTTATTCCAAACATTCATTAACTTAAAGGTAATGTACACGATAAGTTTCTATAAAAACTCGCAATATAATAGATTTGAATCGTATATAGAAATCTTAACTTCAAATAATCAGAGTATAATGCGAAAAAGTGATAATATTATAAAATATCATTCTTTCGTGTTACAACATTCCCAGGTTACTTGTTCTTATTACAAATAAGTCCTAAAAGACTTAAAAATAAATCTCCATTTATCTATCTGAGACTTACAGTATTAGTAACCAGGCAGTTCCCAAGAAAGAGGGGGCTTTTCGTTAAAACGGCGCGCAATTAAATGACCTAACCCCTTTCCTCGTTAGAACTTTCTAGACATTGCCAATAATGTTAATCTAGCATAGTTTAAATGACTTCTACATCTTCAACTTTCTTTGTACCGCCAGAATCGTCTGGTAATTCCTCCTTAGCTGTAATTTGTTTTAAGATAATTGCAAGAATGAGCATAAGAATGCCCAACAAGTCTAACAGATATATATATATATATATATATATATATATGAGAAGAGAATCACCTTTTCAAGATATATATAAAAAATAAGCTGATACAAGATTTCAATGGTTATCAATATAGTGAACTGAGTGGTTCCCCACCCACGAACTAATGAATTAGTTCCCCGTCTCATCAACACTGCTATAATTGTATCAACAGTGTATATCGCTTCTATGATACCTCTACACTGTGACAAATGTTATCTCAGTGAGTTAGATCGGTTTCCTAACACATCTTAAACTCCTGCCCATACAAGAGAGTTGTTCAACTTAGATACTAACATGGTTTTCAATTGAAATTCAACAATCACTAACACGCTGCGCATAACAGATAACAAGCATGTTAATGCACGGGGTGCAAAAGAAACAATACTTGCATAACAATAAACTTCATAAGTAAGACACGTTATTGCACGGAGTGCATTTCAACAAATAAGTAGACTTGCCTGAATATGGATAATATTTTAACGCTAATGTTTCATTCCTCGCTCAATCTCCTGAAGTTTAAGCTCTAAAACTTTTATCCTCCAAGCTTTTCCTTTCCTTGGATTATGCTAGGCTAATTAAGCATTTTAACGATTAAATCTTTTAAGTTTTATTTTGGGTATCATAACCGCATATAAATAAGACTTCTTTTACAATATATGAAATAATTTTAGCATTATAACTGCTTACAAAATGAATATTTTTCAACTATATTTAAAATAATTTGGGCATTATAACTGCTTGCAAAATGAATATTCGTTTACTATATTTGAAATAAATCGGGCACTATATCTGTTTATAAAATGAATATTCGGCTATTATATTTGAGAAAATTTCAGCATTATAACTACTTATAAAATGAATATTCGGCTATTATATTTAAGAAAATTTCAGCATTATAACCGCTTATAAAATGAATATTCGGCTATTATATTTGAGAAAATTTCAGCATTATAACTGCTTATAAAATAAATATTCTTACTAAATACTTGAAGAAAATCAGACATAGTAACTGCTTATAAAAGTATATTTTTAACTTTATAAGAGAAATAAATTGGACTTTATAACTACTTATAAATAGGACTTTTATACTATATATATAAAATAATTTGGGCATTATAACTGCTTATAAAAGTATATTTTTACTAAATATATAAAGAAAAATGAAAATAATAACCACTAGAGTAATACCTTTTATAGTTGCTAGCTTTACTTCCAATCGCGTAGTGCTTCGATACTTCGAAAGTAAGTTTTATCTCACAATATCTCTCAAAATATAAATATAGAGTGTTTTTGCTCTTGAACTGCTCTTGAAAAATAGTAAGGAATGAATGAATTGAGCTTCCTATTTATAGAAAAACCAAGTTTCACTAATTGCACGTTAGGGGCTCGGCTTAATACATTTTGGTACCTAGGTTAATTACACTTTAGTACCTAGTGTGTGCTAGGCATAAGCACGACAAAGCAGCTTGTCAGCGTAAGCACGACAAAGCACTATATCAGTTTAAACACGACACAACAGCTTACTAAAAATAATTTGTCAGGATGTTTTTTGGTGAAATCGTGGAAAACATGGCAAATCATTTTGTCAATGTAAGCACGACTAAGCAGCTTGACCAAAAAATTTTATTTGACCAAATTCATCGTTTACACTATAAAATCACAAAACACCTGGTTCGAAATATCATTTAGATCTTTATTTAAGCACATATGATACAAAATTTGAATCTCATTGGGGTTTAAGATTTTAAACTTCTTGATACCTAGTTTTAGGTCACTAAATTAACTTCTAACCATATACGATCGTATTTATAAGCCTCATAAATATTCAAAGTATTACATTCACCCCTACTTCAAAGAATTTCGTCCAAAAAATTAACTTTACAGCTAACTTTAGTCATTCAATATCATATTTATAAGTTCTATAAATATTCAAGATATTACATTATCCCCTCTTTATAAGAATTTTGTCCTCGAAATAATAGTATAAGTATTTTTAATCTTCCTTTTACGAGTTTTTCTATTTCTAAAATTTTACGTAGGCTATATCCTAAGGTACTCTTACCCTAGAGCTATAACCTAATGCTCTGATACCAAAATGTCACGCCCTGAAAATCCACCTGCTAGCTTCTTTTAGCTAGGTCAGACTTTGTGCTGACTTGTATATCCTTATTCAAAACATTCATTAACTTAAAGGTAATGTACACGATAAGTTTCTATAAAAACTCGCAATATAATGGATTGGAATTGTATATAGAAATCTTAACTTCTAATAATCAGAGTATAATGCGAAAAAGTGATAATATTATAAAATATCATTCTTTCGTGTTACAACATTCCCAGGTTACTTGTTCTTATTACAAATAAGTCCTAAAAGACTTAAAAACAAATCTCCATTTATCTATCTAAGACTTGCAGTATTAGCAACTAGGCAGTTCCCAAGAAAGAGGGGGCTTTCCGTTAAAACGGCGCGCAATTAAATGACCTAACCCCTTTCCTCATCAGAACTTTCTAGACATTGCCAATAATGTTAATCTAGCATAGTTTAAATGACTTCTACATCTTCAACTTTCTTTGTACCGCCAGAATCGTCTGGTAATTCCTCCTTAGCTGTAATTTGTTTTAAGATAATTGCAAGAATGAGCATAAGAATGCCCAACAAGTCTAACAGATATATATATATATATATATATATATATATATATATGAGAAGAGAATCACCTTTTCAAGATATATATACAGAATAAGCTGATACAAGATTTCAATGATTATCAATATAGTGAATTGAGTGGTTCCCCACCCACGAACTAATGAATTAGTTCCCCGTCTCATCAACACTGCTATAATTGTATCAACAGTGTATATCGCTTCTACGATACCTCTACACTGTGACAAATGTTACCTCAGTGAGTTAGATCGGTTTCCTAACACATCTTAAACTCCTGCCCATACAAGAGAGTTGTTCAACTCAGATACTAACATGGTTTTCAATTGAAATTCAACAATCACTAACACGTTGCGCATAACAGATAACAAGCATGTTAATGCACGGGGTGCAAAAGAAACAATACTTGCATAACAATAAACTTCATAAGTAAGACACGTTATTGCACGGAGTGCATTTCAACAAATAAGTAGACTGCCTGAATATGGATAATATTTTAACGCTAATGTTTCATTCCTCGCTCAATCTCCTGAAGTGTAAGCTCTAGAACTTTTATCCTCCAAACATTTCCTTTCCTTGGATTATGCTAGGCTAATTAAACATTTTAACGATTAAATCTTTTAAGTTTTATTTCGGCTATCATAACCGCATATAAATAAGACTTCTTTTACAATATATGAAATAATTTTAGCATTATAACTGCTTATAAAATGAATATTTTTCGACTATATTTAAAATAATTTGGGCATTATAACTGCTTGCAAAATGAATATTCGTTTACTATATTTGAAATAAATCGGGCATTATATCTGTTTATAAAATGAATATTCGGCTATTATATTTGAGAAAATTTTAGCATTATAACTACTTATAAAATGAATATTCGGCTATTATATTTAAGAAAATTTCAGCATTATAACTGCTTATATAATGAATATTCGGCTATTATATTTGAGAAAATTTCAGCATTATAACTGCTTATAAAATAAATATTCTTACTAAATATTTGAAGAAAATCAGACATAGTAACTGCTTATAAAAGTATATTTTTAACTTTATAAGAGAAATAAATTGGACATTATAACTGCTTATAAATAGGACTTTTATACTATATATATAAAATAATTTAGGCATTATAACTGCTTATAAAAGTATATTTTTACTAAATATATAAAGAAAAATGAAAATAATTACCACTAGAGTAATACCTCTTATAGTTGCTAGCTTTACTTCCAATCGCGTAGTGTTTCGATACTTCGAAAGTAAGTTTTATCTCACAATATCTCTCAAAATATAAATATAGAGTGTTTTTGCTCTTGAACCGCTCTTGAAAAATAGCAAAGAATGAATGAACTGAGCTTCCTATTTATAGAAAAATCAAGTTTCACTAATTGCACGTTAGGGGCTCGGCTTATTACATTTTGGTACCTAGGTTAATTACACTTTAGTACCTAGCGTGTGCCAGGCGTAAGCTGGCGTGTGCTAGGCATAAGCACGACAAAGCAGCTTGTCAGCGTAAGCACGACAAAGCGTAAGCACGACAAAGCACTATATCAGTTTAAGCACGACACAACGACTTACTAAAAATAATTTGTCAGGATGCTTTTTGGTGAAATCGTAGAAAGCACGACAAATCATTTTGTCAATGTAAGCACGACTAAACAGCTTGACCAAAAAATTTTATTTGACCAAATTCATCGTTTACACCATAAAATCACAAAACACCTGGTTCGAAATATCATTTGGATCTTTATTTAAGCACATATGATACAAAATTTGAATCTCATTGGGGTTTAAGATTTTAAACTTCTCGATACCTAGTTTTAGGTCACTAAATTAACCTCTAACCATATACGATCGTATTTATAAGCCTCATAAATATTCAAGGTATTGCAAATACCTCTTAACTACTACTATTTACAAGTTATGGAGGTTGTTTAGAGCTCCTCCCGAGCTCTTTCTTCTTCTCCCGTGCACTCTTCTTGTTCTTTCTTCTTTATTTTCTTTCTTTTTCTCTCTACAGTATATATATATATATCTTTCTCTATACTGCTGAACCAAATTAGAAGAATGAAATGGAATGTGCAGATAAAATGAGAGAATGTATATGGCTTCGGAGGATGGGAGGGTTAAACACCCGAGCTTCCTTGAAAATCAATTTAAGAATGAATGTTTGCAAATAGGGGAGTTCAATGTATGGAGTACTGCACTTGGCCAACATGTTGTCGGCTTAAGCCTCCTGTCAGTCTCCCATTGGTCCATTAGCACACTTGCCCAATTTTGATTGGTTGAGGCTTAATTGCCTCCCAATATCTACCGCATAAACACAAAATATATTCGAATACTCCCACTTTTGTACTAAATTTGCCCAATAACTCTACCCAAAATTAAAATGAGTACTCCCATAAAATATTAGGACGCGTAAAAATAATAATTATAGGATTTGTTCATTTATTCGAAACACCCATATAATACATTTCGGATACGAAATAAATCTCGTTCGGGCCCAAATAAAATTTCCGACGCTTGGAAAAATTATTTCTTCACGTACACGTCTTAACGATATTAATAAAAATCGAAAAGGACGTAAAAATATTCGAGCATGAATAGTGCATAGGGAACTTACCTCGTGAATAGTGATTTAGCGATTTTTTCACGAAATCAAATTATTCGCTTATGCGAAACTTACGACACATAAAATCCGTGTATCATCATAATCTAGGTTATAATATAACCTTTAAACACATCATAAAAATTTTAATATATTCCATTATATTAATAGACCCAAATTACAAGGGTGCTTTCGATTCGTGATCGTTACATTCTTCCTCCTTTCTTCTTTATCATCAACTACAGCTCACTCCGAACTTAAATTCGAGTTTTTGGCTTCCTTCTATACCATTAAACGCTTCGTCAGTTAGTCCATACTAATTAAATTAATTAGCTTTGACTAACTATTAGTCCTCATCTCATCGCTTAATCTATAATAAATATATAATACACATATATTTATTCACTTATCACATAACTCACGTAAATATATACATAACCCATGTATACTTTACATTCAACCCTCTACACCTCATAATAAGAATTTTATTTATTAAATTCTTATCATAATTATTCTTCTTGAAAATTTGGGTTGTTACACCATACATGGTCTTGGTGATATAGAGTAAATGAAAATTCAAAAATGCTAATCTTATGATCAAAATCAGACGGTAATTAAAGAGTAAAAGAAAGTATAGATTTTAGAAAACAAACTTGTGCTCTTCTTAATTTTCCAAAAAGCTGGTGTTTTCTTTGTGTTTTTTGGAGCCCTCGAAGTTGATCCTTCCACTTCACCATGGATATCTTTGTACTCCGGCGGTGGGACGCTACCAGAATCTATCGTCATGATATCTTTCAACAAGGCCTTATAGTGCCAAGTAATTTCTTCAACTATTTTGTTGGGAATTTGGGAAGCAATCTTCAAACATAAATCTGGTGAATGTAGGTTGAACTCTATCGGCAAGAGCATTTTCAAATAACTTGTTCTCCTCCCAACTCCATTTCGAATTCTTTGGTTCAACTGGTCATGAAGAGTGATCAGAAAACATAGTTTTTATCATTCAAGCGAATGTCAAAAATATGGGATTCATGACAAAAACACAAAATTAAGGAGCAAAACAATGTAGTATATAATACATTGGCATACATAATAATACTCATAGTACTCCCTCGGTTTCAAAAAATAATTGCTAAATGTATATTTTTTTTAGCGCAAATTAAGAAAGTCACCACTTTGGGCCACAAAATAAAAAATAATTAAGACGTATTAATATTCTGTATATCTACTTTTTAATGAGTTTATATGGGGTCTAGATACTTTATATATATATAAAAAAATTTATGCTCTTGCTACAGTTAAACAATCTTCTTTGGATAATTAGTCCAACCTAAGGATAGCTATAATGTCCTGAAATTCTTTGTAACGTTGTACGATTTGCTTAACTTTTTACGCAGTTTCATAATGTTCCTAACTAACAATTCAAGGTTAGAAAGAGCTTTATTAGAAGTTATTAAAGACTTTACTAGTGAGTTAGATGTGAGGTATAATTGGTAAAAGAATCTTTAATATAGAGTTCATGCCTATTTTAATTGTCAAAATTGAATTAGATATTACTAAATCAATGAATTCATATAGCATAGTATAGCATATGTTAGTTTTGTTAGCCCTATATTTCTCTTTTAAAATTCTTTAATGAATTCATATAACATTAGCATAGTTTAGCATCTGTTAGTTAATTTTGTTAGCCCTATATTTCTCTTTACAAATTCTTTAATAGCTCACATCAATTATATGTACTTTACATATACCATTTGTGAATTTAAAATTTAAGTCAAAATTCTTCTACCCTTAACAATACAAACATACACACACGGAAAATTCTGGTCCATGTATTCGAACATCTATATGAAGATAATGAAACATTCTTTTATGGTTAATTAGGTCAGTACTTTGTAAATTCTTATGCTATATTTTCATTTGACAAGATATATATATATAGGAAAATTTTCTTCAGCGAACCAAAAACGAACCGGCTATAACGACGGTTTTGTCCGTCGCTATAACATAAAAAACTTACGGTCAATGTTATAGCGACGGTTTTGTCCATCGCTATATTTGGTCCGTCGGTTTTTTATACTATAGCGACGGATAAAACCGTCGCTATAGCCGTTTCGTTTTTGGTTCGCTCTTAATGATTCGCTGGAGAGCTGATATATATATATATATATATATATATAATGATTTATTATTCTATAAAGATCCATATAAATTAAGAGTAATGCTAGAGATACAAACTATTTTACAAACTTGTTGATGTGGCACTGTTGTATTAGTGATAGTTAAAAAAAACATCTCCCTACTACAACAATATCACCAATACAACATGCCACATCAGTAAATTTGTAAAATGTTTGTAAAATAGTTTGTGTCTCTAGCATTATTCATAAATTAATTAGTACCTTTCAATTTCTTATTCCCACTGCTATTACTAGGTGTAGGTACTCTTAATTTTGGAGGATGTGGGTTGAATATGATTATGATCGTCAACCAGGTGCATTTTGTGTCCGTTATTTTTGAAGTACCATTAAGCATGAACATGTACATGCTGGAGAGTTCTGCTAAATACAAAATCTTCCGAAATGAATTTCCATGTCCCCTTCCCGTAAACTTCCAACCCCATCAGGAATTGCCTATCCGATCAATCACAAATGTGTGCATAAGATTTGTAACACCCTATTTTTGAAATAGAAAGAGATGTTACAACAAAATACAACAAAAACTGATGAAATTATAATAAGGCTCTAAACAACATCAAAATAATTCTCATAACCAATAAATATCACAAGACAAACCATAATAGATGTCAAATCGGCTTAATCCACAACCTAAAATATTTAATACAACTGCAAATAAACCAATGTATCACAACCTAAATAAAATATCTAAATCATTTGGAAAGAATGGAGCTCTCATCACACTTGCCATTGATCCCCTTGATTACCTGTCAGGAAAAAAATACAGCATTAACCAAATGCCCAGTACAGATATAGAGTACAAGAATAATGAAACGAAATAACTAACTCAATCAAATGAACTGAACTGAAACGAACAAAACTAACACAATGAAATAATAGGCCGAATCAAATGGCTGGGTGTTATTTCATACCGAGTTCAGAACAAAACAAAAATATACCTTGCCACACAGGCAAGTCAAATAATGCCACACAAGCAATCACACCTCGGACCGCGCAATCCAGATACATGCAAAATCGGAAGGCGTGTTTGGCACAAACATCACCAATTCGCAGAACAGAACATAACAGAAAACTAGGGTCGACCCATATGCCTCCCACAACAAAATCACCAAATAACCAACTCCCACTGGAGCACAATCACACCGCCACGAAAGGTGTCATGCCTCAGTGCCAAGATGACATGTCTGTAGTACCTCCATAGGAGGTTATAGCTCAGGTATACCCTACGGTATATTCTAACAAAAATACCATGTCACAACACATGCGACACAATATCAACACCAAGGGGTTTTAATATATACATGTCAAATCAAAACGAATCAACAACACAAGATCTCCAAAACTATATTAATATGTACATTACTACAAATATCAAAATAAATTCTAGACATGATATACTAGTCTAAAGAGTACAAATATGAGTTCAGAATATCAATGCCAAAACAAAATTATCACATGAATTTGAGAATGAATAAACAATAACCAACTTCTAAACGGAAACAAAATGAACAAATCAAATTAAAAGGAATATTATTGAAGGAGTACAGAATCCGTACCTGAATTAAGCAATGTAATACCCAAAATTTTATATTCCAAATATGACTTATTAAATTACTTCCGTCCAAACTAATCAAAAAGAATAAATAATTTATAAATTTAAAGAGTTATATAATCTTAAATTTAATAATAATCAACTTTTATAATTTTGCTAAACTTCCGAATTCATATATAAATATCTCATTGTTACTACTACCATATTTTAATTAGCCAGTTCAATTGTCTTTTTAATATACGTTATTGCATTTTGTTACGTTATTATTATTAGTACCAACATATATATTTTCAATGTGGTGGCTAGTCTTTGTCCAGAATCAACATGGTAACTAAAAATCTTCATGACATTATTTAGTTCGTGAAACACGTTGATTTTTATACAACTAAAACTAATTATATATAGCAGAAAAGGGTGGACAATTAACTACTCCAAACATGATTCATTGATCATTGGGGAAATAAGTGAGAGAGGTCAAACAACTTCAACGAAATGGGTCACTGATTATTGGACAAGAGCATTCAAATTCTGTTAACTAATAACCTAAATAAGAACTAGTACAACAAGTATGATTTCAATTCTCAATGATTGGGTGCTTTCACCCTGTACCCAATTGATTTCCCAACTATTATTAACAGTAAGGCTTCTTACTCAAAGATTAAGTGCATTTATATAATTAATACATGACATCCATTACACATGTATCAATTAGTAACACCTTACTTGTTACAGAAAAATGGAGTCTACTTCTCCTCCGATCTCCGTCTCGCAACAGCTCTCGCTTAATAACTTTTTCTCTACTTCTGTTTTGTTTTTGTTTTTTTTACACATACTATTAAGGTTAACCCTAATATAATAATACTAACCAGATTTTAAATTGGGTTAAATCAGTTTTAAGGCCCAAGTTTTATCAAATTACTTTTATCAAATAAAATTACTAGGGCTCATTACACTTTTGTTACATGAAGTACCATCAAATTCATAATTCGGCCCCCAAAGAATTTAGGCTTACAATTTACTACATCAAGTGCCTAATTGCATACAATGTAGCTCCCAATTTCAAAATTCGGCCAAAATTGACTGGAATACCCGACCCGTCCATGAATCCGATCGATTCTTCAGTATTTTATACCAGTTGACCGTATAAATATATGGACTGACTTAATTTTTTTTTTAAAAGTAACTAATACCGTAGGAATACGGTATAAAACTATAAATACAATTTAAAATTATAAAAATTAGTAAATAAAATTATAAATACAATTTGAAAGAACAAAATAAACAATACGGCATTAACTTAGATTAACCTTTACTTTACTTAGTAAATTAATTCAATTAATTTTTAAAAAAAATATAAAAAAACATTACTTCCAAAATATCAAGTTGGGGGCAGAAGCGTCAACTAGTCTTAAAAAAATAAACTCCAAAATTTCAATTGAGAGGGTTTCAAAACAAAATTCTTGAATCTCAGCTATCTCTGTTTGTCCGTCTGTCCGTCCGACATTGGGTTCAATTTTCGGGAGTATATAGAGGGAGAAATTTTGAGAGCAGCCAATCGCCTCCATATCTAACATTTGATTTGAATTTACTCTTCTTGCAAATACATACATATATATATATATATATATATATATATATATATATACATATATATACATATATATATATACAGACACACGTATATATATACACACACAAAAGAGAAAGTGAGGGGTGATGGATTTGGATATGTGGATTTCAAAGGTTAAAGATGGGCAGCACTTATCAGAAGATGAATTGTGCTGAGAACCACACATGGCCCCAAACCATTTGAAAAAAAACTTGTGATGGGTCCATGTTTGTCTAGTCCCAAACCTGCTTGATCTTTAGGTCCCTTTAGCAAAATAAATAAGGTATTATGATAAGCAGCTTCAATACGAAAATTTTGACATATTATTCGTATAATTTAGTATTAAAATAAGAAAGCACCCATTGCAAATATATAAGTCGGGTCAACCCTTTTAGAGGTTGAAGATGATAACCATTTTGGGACTTTCAAAATTTCTGGTGTTTTAATCTTAAGTGGTTGCTACTCTTTTTTTTTTCTCTCTCAATTGTCTCCTTTAATTTTCCATGTCATTTATATTTTTTTTTATTTTTTTTAGCACAACCATGTAAGAAATAACTTAAGACTGTTTAATAAATTTGACATAATAATGTAATTTTATAGTTTTAGTTAGTTCAATTGGGTAATTAAAATTTTTAAAAGTTTAGTGGATTATTTCATAAAAGGTATCAAGTATAATGGGATAAACATTAGTTTTGCCAAATATAATTTGTATGTTTAAAAGTTTATTAGTTTTTTTGGTAATTAAGTCTTTTTTTTAATTGTAAAATAAAAATATTATATTTGGTAATCTTTGTATTAATATTTAATTTTAATAATTTAACATATAATAATTATTTATAAGGATTTATACAGATTTAATACGTCAAAATAAGTATTTATACAAATTTTATATGAATTTAATAAGTCAAATCATATTCTATACGGTCAGACCGTATACAGAAACCTGTATGGCCAGAAAATTAGGTATTCCGACCAATTTTGGCCGGATTCTGAAATTGGGGGCTACATTGTATGCAATTAGGTACTTGATGTAGTAAAGTGTAAGCCCAAATTCTTTGGGGGCCTAATCATGAATATGGTGGTATTTCATGTAGTAAACTGTATTTAAGAATGTAATAATAACATTTTGACATTTTAAAAAGAATCACAAATAAGTAATAAGAATTAGGCCTAATAACATTTTAAAAAGAATCACAAATGAGTAATAAGAATGTAATTATTTTAATTATAGAAATAAAAAATAATAATCTTAATTTATTATTATTATTATTATATTTTTTATGGGTATTACATCACCTCCCCCTTAAAAAGGATTCCGTCCCCGGAATCAAAAGAATAGAACATACCTAATTTTCAAAGAGATGTGGATACTCCGCTCGAATAGACTCTTCCATCTCCCAAGTAACTTTCCGCTCCGAATGATTCCTCCACAAAACCTTAACAAATGGAATAGTTTTTCTCTTCATAACCTGCTCTTGACAATCCAAATTCACCTCGGTTTGCTCCTCACAAGTAAGATCATCCCGAATCTTATCAAACGGATATTGCACCACATGCAACGGGTGATAATGATAACCCTTCAACACTGACACATGGAACTTATTATGCACATGAGCTAGCTGTGGAGGCAAAGCTAACCAATATGCAACCTCACCAACTCTCTAAAATCTTAAATGGGCCAATATAATGCAGACTAAGCTTCCCTTTCAACCCAAATCAATGGATGCCTTTCCAAGGAGAAACTTTTAAAAATACATGCTCACCAGGTTCAAACTCTAAGGTCCTCCTTTGCTTATCAGCATAACTTTTATGTCGTGATCGAGTCGACCTCAATTTCTCCTTAGTCACCGCTACCTTCTCCGTAGTAATTTGAACTAACTCAGGCCCTTCTATGGCCTTCTCGTCAACCTCATCCCAACAAGTTGGTGCCCGACACTTCCTACCATACAACGCCTCAAACGGAGCCATTCCAATACTTACATGCCAACTGTTATTATAAGCAAACTCAACTAGGCTCAAGTAGTCATCCCAATTACCTGACCACTCAAGCGCACAAGACCTCAACATGTCCTCCAACGTCTAAATAGTCCGTTCTGATTGCCCATCAGTTTGCAGATGGAAAGAAGTACTAAAGTTGAGCCGAGTGCCCCATGCTCGTTGAAACCCTTTCTAAAACCATGAAGTGAACCGTGGGTCTTGATCCAAAACAATAGACACCGGAGTACCATGAAGTCTAATAATCTCCTGTTGAAATATTTGTGCCAACCTATTCACCGAGTAACCCTTGTCGATAGTCAAGAAATGTGTTGATTTAGTCAACTGATCCACTACAACCCAAATGACATCATTCTTCCTGAAAGTCTTTGGCAAACCAGTCATAAAATCCATCGTGATATCCTCCCACTTCCAAACTGGAATGTCTAACTATTGTAGCAAATCACTAGCTCGTTGATGTTCTATCTTCACTTGTTGACAAGTGAGGCACTTCCCACAATATTCAGCCACATCTCGCTTCATCATATTCCACCAAAAATTCTTCTTCAAATCCCTATACATCTTTGTAGAACCTGAATGAATAGAAAATGGCAAACAATGAGCCTCAGTCAACACAGCCTCCCGAAAGATTGGATTTGACGGTACACACAACCGCTCACCCAACCAAATCACACTGTGATCATCAATAAGAAACTCGGGCTGCTTGCCCTTCTCCAGATTCTGTGCCATACCCCATAACTCCCCATCTTCCTTTTGAACTTCTTTAACCTGCGAGATAAGAGAGGGCTCCACTCTCATACCTGCTAAGTGCCTATGACGACCCGAGAAATCAAATAGCCTTATAATTAGGGTTTAACAATATTATTTAATAAAATAAATTTTTATGAATATTATTCTGTATATATGATTTAAAGTCGATTAATGACCTATTTTACGGTTACGTGATTATGTATGAGTTTTGGGATTTTTAGAAGGAAATAAAATGTTCTAAGAAAAACGCTAAAATAATATTCATAAAACGCAGAAAACGCTTTTTCTGTGTATTTTCGAGAAATTTCGAATTACACAATATCGTTTATTTAGGGAAGAGAGATGAATTCTCTAATAAAAGTTTTTCGGGAAAAAGCCATAAAAATACTATTCACGCTAAAAACGCTTTTTAATATTTTCGAATTTTCGGATTACGACATAGCGTTTATTTGGGAATGTGAGATATAATTTCTAAAAAAAAAAATTTCGGAAGAAAAATTTTACGATTTGACTAACCGAACTAGTTAGAAGAACCTAACTAGAAACGAAACTAAATTTTGAAGTAACTGAGCCAAGTTAGAGCCTAGGGTTTGGCAGGCTTGGCTAAGGTTTGGCATGACTTAGCTAGGTTGAACCATGGGGATTGCTAGAGTTGAGTCTAGGGTTTCATAAGTTTGGCTAGGGTTTGGTGTGGCTTGGCTAGGGTTAAGCCACACTATTACAAACTTGGAGCCAAAGTCTTGAAATTTCATGTGTCATTTTCTTCTTAATTGGCATATGGGTTAATTGAATGTAGAAAGGAGAAGAAAAGAGCAAGTGGGCGGGCACTTGATGGAGGGGGAACATAGGTGAGGGTCACTTTCCTTTTATAGTAAGTTTTTATCCAAATGAATCAAGTATTAGATCTTTGTCTCCTCCATTCATTTTAATTTAGCCAAACAAGCCCTTAAGCCATTATTTGGTTCCCTAGCTCCTAACCTTGGTAAATCTAAGGTGTTGGTGGATAGTTGGATGAGAAGGGATTGGTGAGAGTTAACTAGAGTATGGTTAATTCTCTTAAATAAATCAATGCAAGTATACTTGCATTTTCTCCTATATTCATTTCATTTTCATCTAAATAATTTGAGAGAAAAATAAAGCAAGAGAGAGAGAGAGACCCACGGGTAGAGAAGAGAGGAAGGAAGAAGAGGAGCAACCAACCTTTGTCAAGCTTCAAGCTTTAATCATCTAAGTGAGAAGAAAAAAGAACAAGAAAAGGTAAGAAAACCCTAACTCTCATTTTTTTAAAAGTTTTTAATTTATTATTTGATTAGTTGTTGGTGGTTGTTGATAATGGAAGATCGTAGTAGATCTTGAAGTTATAAGGTGATTATAAAGTAGTTAACTTTGTTAAATCACCTTGAGTATGCATGTCTAGTTAACAAAATGATGAAAATACAAAACCTATGCGTAAAGGAAGGAAAAGCTAATTAGTGGATTGTTTTGGACCTAATTTTTATAGTGCTTCAAATCTAAAAATTTGGTTCCCGAGTGTTATGTTATACTCTTATGAGTTACGAACATCCCCAATTGGAACGTGGGTAAAAGCTTTTGTAACGAAGTCATGACGATTTTTTTTGTAAAACTAGTTAAAAGATTGAATAACAGTTAGTGCACTGACTTTTGAGTCCATTTTCTGGATAGTTAAAGCTTCTAGAAAATGGTTATTTTTATGAGGATTTTGTAGTTTGTAGTATAAGGAAGTCGTAAGCTCAAGAACGGACTCATTCCAACTTGGAATGAGCGAGTTATAACATTGCGAATTAGGTACGAGAAGAACGAAAACTGCCCAGGTGATAACATCACTTGCAGTGAGTTTAGGGCATGAGCAAATGTCTAAAGCAGATGGGTCATACTTGTCTGGATTACAACAAAATAAAATTTAGTCAAAAGCAGACGGGTGTGTACTGTCTAAATTAGAAAGAAAGACTTAGTCTGAAGCAGACCACTCTACCAGATTCCTAAGCAGACAGGTTTTAGCTCTCTGGATAATAACTAAAATAGAACTTGGCCTAAGAAGACAGGTCTTAGCTGTCTGGATAATAACTAAATTATAATTTGACCTAAAGTAGACAGGCTTTACCTGTCTGATTTGGCCCTGTAGCGGAGAATTTAAAAGTTTGGACGCGTTGACTAAAACGCGAACGACATAAAATAAGTAATAATGCAATGTAAACCAATATGTAAAGTCTTTATGCGACTAATTTGTATGTTATTATTAATTAAATGTGTAGGACAATTGAATGGCAATTTAAAGTATTATTTAAAGAACGCATCAAGCAAGTTTTCTAACTTCGTTCAATTTCTGTATTTAATGCAAGTTTTTTATCTTGTACAAATTGTTTAATGTGCAAGTATTGTATGACTTTGTACATGTTATTATCTGTGCAAAAATTTCATTTAGATGGTGGAATTTCATTTGTTATATGAAATTCATTATATGTTGTGAAGTGTTTATGATAGTATTGTTATTCGATTCAGCCTAACTCAATTTGTTGAGCTATTCCAGTCGGAATATTTATTGATGAAATATGAATTATAATAATTCTTGAATTATGATAAGCTAATGGTGCCAAATTAAATAATTTGGACAAGTATTTGTATGTATTGCACCCCGTGCAATAATGTTTTATGTGAGTAAATGTTCTTGATATTTAAAAATAAAAAGGAATTTAATTTATTCTTGTTTATTCAAGTTGCTTCATAACTATGGTGCAATTATCGAAGTTTTCATAGAACGAATATTTGATTCTTGATTTTTGTTGTTATTCAACTGTTATGACTTGCTAAGCAATTAAATGCTCACCCTTACTTTAAATAAAACATTTTCAGCAAAGTTAGAACGAACCGAGGAATCCGGTGAAGATTAAGGAAGACATCAAGTTTTTAAATAGAAGAATTATATGTATTTGTTCTGACTTATAAAGGTCACCAATATAATATTGTAATAGATATTAGACAATATATTAGTTAAGGTATTCGTACTTGGGAGTAGAATGTAAAATTCTGCATTATTTTTGTAAGGATATTATGTTTATTCTTATGATGTAATAAAATGTATTGGATAAGTAACACCAGCTTCCGGTTTTGAAGATAGACCCAAATTCGGGGCTTTTACACTTGGTATCAGAGCTGTAGGTTATAAACCTTAAGTAAGAGTACCTTATGCTATAACCGTAGTAAAAATGATGAAGATAATAAAGAATAAACTCGAACAGAGTTTAATTGATAGTAATTGAATTCAGAAAATTCATAAAGAATAGGATTTTGTGGGATTTCAATTGAGAACTCATGTAATAGCTGAGTTGTACAAATCTTTGTATGGGCAGGGGTTTTGTGCTTGGTTTAACGACCACTTAGTTTATCACATTGATAATCGTTGAAATGTTGGTATCGCACTATCGATATACATATGGTGAGAAGTTAATTCTTTTCTCATATTTATATTTTATAGGTAGAGAATATTAAGAATAGGTACGAGTTCTGAAACTCATACTTATGGTAAGTTTGTGACTCATAATCATATGGTATGTTTTTAAGCCCAAAGGGTATGGACAGTTGTTGATAAGTTCTTAAACTACATATTCCGATGACAAATTCTTAAACTCATATTATTATGGCAAGTTCTTGAACTCATAACGTGTGGTAAGTTTGATGAACTATACTCGGGTATAAAAATATTGTAGATTAAAAACTAAGAATTCTAAGGGTAGTAAATAGAGTTATTAAAGGATGGTGGAATAAAGAAATTGAAGATAATTAAGAAAAATGGATATTCCAATTCTTCTAGTTATGCTAGACTTCGAAATTTATTGACATCGTGCTAATATTAACATTTTTAAAAGATATTGGATCAGATTATTGAACCAATAAGTTTTAAAAGTTCTATTATTCATCTGTCTATGTTAATTATTTTAGCTAGACAAAATTGATTTGAAAACACCAAAATGTATTTTAAAAATTGTCAACGCACCATTTAAAACATAGTGTCGATACGACAAATGATGGAATCATCAACGCACTATTACATGATGCGGTATGAGGAAGTCATAAAATGATTTTTAGTTTATATGAACTATTTTATGAATTATGTCAATGTCAATTGTTTCGACTAGGCAAATTTTTTTTTTTGACAATATCAAAATGTATTTTTAAAATCGTCATCACACTATGGTGTGAATATGAAAAATGATAGAATCATCAATGCAAGCTAACCTAGTGTTGATGTTATTATAGAATCGTCAACCCACTATGGTAAGTTGTAGTATGATAAAGTCATAAAAATGATTTTTTTTTTGAGTTTATGAAAACTATGTAAAAATGTTTTGATTGATATTTAAACGGTTTATGTAAGTCTAAGCTATTTGATTCGGCTGGATAAATGTTGAAATATGTTTATGAAATTCAAACATTCTTTGAGAATTTATGCCAAACCAAATTATTTTGGTGTGGAATCTTATACTAAGTCTGAGGAGAACAACCCTAATATTGGGGTATTTTATGTAGAAAAAAACCCGACCGACCCCTGATGTGGTCAACCAAACGCATATAGTCATTTAGCTAGAAAGTTATGTACAACGTCAGAGTACAATAGGTTGATCCCCTAAAGTACAAACAAAGGAAGTTTACTGTCTTTGTAATTGTAAACAGGCCTAGCATAGAATGTTTACAGTCTTAGTGATTGTTAAACTTCTATTTGTGGGTTGCAGTGGGGATACCCACTAAACCTAGTGATGCGTTCATGGTCTTTATGACCCCTAAGCATAATATGAAAAGTTTTAAAAGGAATCTTTTACTTCCTAGTTATTCATACTACTTCATAATTATTGACCAATTATTAAAGACCCTTGAAAGGTATTCCGATATTCTAAAAATTGGGTGTTTAGAAGAATGAATTCCATAGAGGAAAGAATTAAGTAACCATTAGAGTGAGAATCTAATCGAATATGATTAAATAAAGGTTTATTTGATAACCTAGTTTTAGTGAATAAGATGAGTAGAGATGATGAAAGAATTATGAGGATTAGAATAATATTATGTTGGTGATTCCGGGGACGGAATCCTTATAAGAGATGAAGAATTTGACGACTCGACAAATCGAGTAGCCTTATAATTAGGGTTTAAGAATATTATTTAATAAAATGAATTTTTATGAACATTATTCTGTATATGTGATTTAAGGTCGATTAATGACCTATTTTACGGGTTACGTGATTATGTATGAGTTTTGAGATTTTTAGAAGGAAATAATTTTTTTTGAGAAAAACGCTAAAACACTATTCATAAAACGCAGAAAGCGTTTTTTCTGTGTATTTTCGAGAAATTTCTTGCGTAACGTTTATTTAGGGAAGAGAGATGAATTCTCTAATAAAAAAATTTCGGGAAAAAGTCGTAAAAACACTATTTAAGCAAAAAACACTTTTTAATATTTTCGAATTTTTGGATTACGGCATAACGTTTATTTGGGAATGTGAGACATAATTTCTAATAAAAATTTTCTAGAAGAAAAATTAAGTTTTTATCCAAATGAATCAAATATTAGATATTTGTCTCCTCCATTCATTTTAATTTAGCCAAACAAGCCCTTAAGCAATTATTTGGTTCCCTAGCTCCTAACATTGGTTAATCGAAGGTGTTGGTGGATGGGTGGATTAGAAGGGATTGGTGAGAGTTAACTAGAGTATGGATAATTCTGTTAAATAAACCAATGCAAGTATACTTGCATTTTCTCCTATATTCATTTCATTTTCATCTAAATCATTTGAGAGAAAAAGAAAGCAAGAGAGAGAGAGAGACCCACGGGTAGAGACGAGAGGAAGGAAAAAGAGGAGCAACTAAGCTTTGTCAAGCTTCAAGCTTTAATCATCTAAGTGAAAAGAAGAAAGAACAAGAAAAGGTAAAAAAACCCTAACTCTCATTTTTTTAAAGTTTTTAATTTATTATTTGATTAGTTATTGGTGGTTGTTGATAATGGAAGATCATGGTAGATCTTGAAGTTATAAGGTGATTATAAAGGAGTTAACTTTGTTAAATCACAGTGAGTATACATGTCTAGTTAACAAAATGATGAAAATACAAAACATATGCGTAAAGGATGGAAAAGCTAATGAGTGGACTGTTTTGGACCTAATTTTTATAGTGCTTCAAATCTGAAAATTTGGTTCCCGGGTGTTATGTTATACTCTTATGAGTTACGAACATCACCCAATTGGAACGAGGGTAAAAGTTTTTGTAACGAAGTCATGACGATTTTTTTTGTAAAAGTAGTTAAAAGATTGAATAACAGTTTGTGCATTGACTTTTGAGTCCGTTTTCTGGATAGATAAAGCTTCTAGAAAATAGTTATTTTTCTGAGAGTTTTCTAGTTTGTAGTATAAGGAAGCCGTAGGCTCAAGAACGGACTCATTCTGACTTGTAATGAGCGAGTTATGACATTGCAAATTAGGTACGAGAAGAACGAAAACTGCCCAAGTGATAACATCACTTGCAGTGAGTTTAAGGCATAAGCAGACGCCTAAAGCAGACGGGTCATACCTGTCTGGATTATAACAAAATAAAATTTAGTCTAAAGCAGACGGGTGCGTACTGTCTGAATTAGAAAGAAAGACTTAGTCTGAAGCAGACTACTCTACTAGATTCCTAAGCAGATAGGTCTTAGCTGTTTGGATAATAACTAAAATAGAACTTGGCCTAAGCAGAAAGGTCTTAGTTGTCTGGATAATAACTAAATTAGAATTTGACCTAAAGTAGACAGGTTTTACCTTTCTGATTTGGACCTGAAGCGAAGAATTTAAAAGTTTGGACGCGTTGACTAAATTTATAAAACGTGAACGTAATAAAATGAGTGATAATGCAATGTAAACCAATATGTAAAGCCTTTGTGTGACTAATTGGTATGTTATTATAAATTAAATGTGTAGGACAATTGAATGGCAATTTAAAGTATTATTTAAAAAATGCATCAGACAAGTTTTCTAACTTCGTTCAATTTTTGTATTGAATGTAAGTTTTCTATCTTGTACAAATTGTTTATTATGCAAGTAGGGGCGGACCTGTTAAGAGGCAACATAGGTGCCTGCCTGTGCTCAATTTATTTTTTACAGGTATAAAAGTAGGGTCAAATATGTAAGTTAATAAACTTAAGGGGGCAAATTAATGAAAAAGTAAAACTTAGAGGGATCAAAACAAAATTTATAAATCAATTCTAAATTAATAAAGTCTAACTACGTACTGCAGCTTCTCACTTTTCATTCTTTATCGCCTCTTCTCACTTTTCATTATACAACAGCTTCTTTTTTTGCTTTTCATACTCATCGATCCTACTTCACTTCTTCTAGTTGCTTCTCCTCTGCCTTCGTCCACTCCTTCTTGTCTAAGTTATTTTCTAATACTGTACTACATCTCCATTACGCGCCGTGCGCCACACCTCTTGGCAAGGAAATCAAACTTAAAAGGTAATTAAATTAGGGCTTTTTTGTTTCATAATTTAAAATTAGTAGTTTGTTAAATTAGGGGTTTTTTTTGTTTCATAATTTAAAAGTAGTAGTTTGTTTGAATTTGTTGTTGGTTAGGGACTTGGGGTTAAACCCAATTCAATTTATTTGATGTATTTGTTATATTTTGAACTTAATAGGTTACTAATTAGGTTTTTTATTGTTTGATAGTTTAAAGGAATACAATTATTAGATTATATATGTTTTCCCCTTCCTGTTTTCCTCTTACTAATTAGGGTTTTTTTTTGTTTTATTATGGCAGTTTTGATATTTGTATTATCAATTTGTTTTTCTCCACTGGATTTGTGTAACTGTGTAGTCTGTGTTTCATTATTTTGTTCATATAATATTTATTGCAGACATTATTTAATAGCTTTTACCTTTTCTAAAAGGAATAATATATACAGGCATATAAAGGTTAGAGGCATCAGGCATAGGACCATAGGTTACAATTGTTAATGCAAATTTTGTTTTGCCTACTATGGAATTTAATTCATGATTTTGTTTAAATATAGAAAGCAAATTGGGTTTGAGACTTTGAGTATTTGAGGAATCATTCAAATTGAACTATGACAAGTAACTGAAGTAAGTTTCTAAATTGTATCTAAATATTTTTTATTTTGAAATTCTTTTTTTAGTTTGGATTATGAATATTTATTTGTTGTACTTGTAAACCATATAATTCTACTTATGTTGCATGAACTAATTGTTTGTTTGGGGTTGTTGTATACTTGTATTTTGATTGATTTAAGCATTCATGACATGTGGTCAAAATTCAAACGTTCCAATAATGAATCATCAACATCACACTCCATCCGAGTTGATGACACCACTCAAAATCTCTCAAATGAAACACTTGTCGAAAAACCATCTCAAAATATTAATTCAACAAAAGAATTAGTTAAAATCCACCCCTCCTCGGTTTAATTCTTAGATCCGCCCCTGTGTGCAAGTATTGTATGACTTTGTACATGTTATTATCTATGCAAAACTTTCATTTAAATGGTAGAATTTCATTTGTTATATGAAATTCATTATATGTTGTGAAATGTTTATGATAATGAGGTATTGTTATTCGATTCAGCCTAACTCAATTTGTTGAGCTATTCTAGTCGGAATATTTATTGATAAAATATGAATTATAATAATTCTTGAATTGTGATAAGCTAATAGTGTCAAATCAAATAATTTGGGCAAGTATTTGTATGTATTGCACCCTGTGCAATAATGTGTTATGTGAGTAAATGTTGTTGATGTTTAAAAATAAAAATGAATTTAATTTATTTCTGTTTATTCAAGCTGCTTCATAACTATTGTTCAGTTATCGAAGTTTTCATAGAACTAATATTTGATTCTTGATTTTGTTGTTATTCAACTGGTATGACTTGTTGAGCAATTAAATGCTCACCCTTCCTTTAAATAAAATATTTTCAGCAAAGTTAGAACAAACCGAGGAATTTGGTGAAGACTAAAGAAGAGATCAAGTTTTTAAATAGAAGAATTATATGTATTTGCTATGACTTATAAAGGTCACCAATGTAATATTATAATAGATATTAGACGATGTATTAGTTAAGGTCTTCGTACCTGGAATAGAATGTAAGATTCCGCATTATTTTTGTAAGGATATTATGTTTATTCTTATGATGTAATAAGACGTATTGGATAAGTAACATCAGCTTTCGGTTTTGAAGATAGACCCGGATTCGGGGCTGTTACAGTGCCCATCTGAACCTTGCACATACAACTCCAACTCTAATCGCTCCATATCCGAAATAAGTTGAGGTTGTGTAATAAAGGCTGTTATACTTCTTGAGCTCTTTCGACTAAGAGCATATGCAACCACATTCGCCTTCCCCGGGTGATATTGAATTCTCGCATCATAATCTTTTAGAAGCTCCAACCAACGCCTTTGTTTCATGTTAAGCTCTTTTTGAGTGAAAATGTATTTAAGACGTTTGTGATCGGTGAAGATATCACAAGTCTCCCCATACAAATAGTGCCTCTAAATTTTTAAGGCAAAGATTACTACTGTCAATTCCAAATCATGAGTGGGGTAGTTCACCTCATAAGGTTTAAGCTGCCTAGAAGCATAAGTAATCACCTTATCGTGTTGCATTAAAACACACCCCAAGCCCTTCTTAGAAGCATCACTATAAATCTAGTAACCTCCTATCCCCAATGGCAATGTAAGTATTGGAGCTGTCACAAGCCGTTTCTTCAACTCCTCAAAACTCTTCTCGCGCTTCTTATTCCACACAAACTTTCTGCCCTTTCTCATCAACTGAGTCAATGGCAAGGCAAGTAAAGAAAATTCTTTCACAAATCGCCTATAATACCCTGCCAAACCCAAGAAACTCCTAAACTCCATCACCGTAGTAGGTCTCGGCCATTTAGTGATAGCCTCAACCTTCGCAGGATCCACCTTAATGCCTTCAGTAGATACAACGTGGCCCAAAAATGCAACCTGCTCCATCCAAAACTCGTATTTAGAGAATTTAGCATACAATTTCTCCTTTTGCAAAATCCCCAACACTGTGAAAAGATGTTCCTCATGCTCTTCTTTAGACTTAGAGTAAACCAAAATGTCATCAATAAAGACAATAACAAATTGGTCCAAGTACTCCTTGAACACCCGATTCATCAAATTCATAAACACTGCCGGAGCGTTAGTCAACCCGAATGACATCCCCAGAAACTCATAATGCCCATAATGAGTGCGAAAAGTTGTCTTAGAGACATCTTCATACCTTACTCTCAACTGATGATAACCCGACCTCAAGTCTATCTTCGAAAAATACTTCGCCTCCTGAAGTTGGTCAAACAAGTCATCAATCCTCGGTAATGGATATCGATTCCTAATGGTATTTTGTTCAACTCCCTGTAGTCTATGCACAACCTCATAAACCCATCTTTTTTCTTAACAAACAAAACTGGAGCACCCCATGGCGAAACACTCGGCCGAATCACACCACGATCTAATAATTCTTGCAACTGCTCCTTCAACTCTTGTAACTCCAATGGTGTCATCCGATATGGCGCCTTAGAGATAGGTTCCGCAGAAGGAACAAGCTCAATAGTAAACTCAACTTCTCGCTGTGGTGGCAACCCTGACAACTCCTCAGGAAACACATCGGGAAAGTCACAAACAACTGGAACATCCTCAATACAAGACTCACCCTTAGAGGTATCCTTTACAAATGCCAAGTACCCCTCACAACCCTTTGCCATCAACTTCTCAGCCTTCAAAGTTGAAATCAATTTCACCA
Organism: Aralia elata; assembly: GCA_034770075.1. NCBI lineage: Eukaryota > Viridiplantae > Streptophyta > Magnoliopsida > Apiales > Araliaceae > Aralia > Aralia elata. The sequence goes on from CM068380.1 coordinate 77,665,521, forward strand.
CCTTACTCGATCATGAACCCTAAAACACGAACTCCAGAGACTTCACATCTCCAAATATAACTTTCTTCCCCAGACAATCGATAGTGGCCTGATGCTTATCCAACCAGTCCATTCCAAGAATAACATCGAAATCGTATATACACATTAGAAAAAGATTAGCCCCAATAATTTTATCTCCAAAACTGATCGGACATTCTCAATACAAGATGCTGAATAAAAAACTGAGCAACAACTGAATGAGTAGAACTAGTATCAAACAAAATAGAAGCCTCATGACTGCCAACTAAAAGAGTACCAAAAACAATACATGGCGCACCTGCCGCCTGGTTATAAGTCAAGACAAACACCCGACCACCCTGATGCTGACCTCCATTGCCACCATTATCACCACTTCCACCATTACCACGTGGCCCCGTACAATCTCTAGCAATATGACCCATATGTCCACACAAAAAGCATGCACCGGTAACTCTATGACACTGCCTCCCCGGATGATTATCCCCACAAGTAGCACAAGGAGCTATTGGAATAAGATTTGGGTTACCCCCACCAACTAGTCCCAGATAACGACCTTAATTCTGCCCCTATTGACGATTCTCCCACTGTTGGCGATTCTGACCTTGCCAAGGTAGCTGAAGCTGACGATTCTGCCTCTGCTGAGGTAACTGCTGATCATTGCCCCTGCTGGCCGCCACGGTTCCTGTTCCACTGACCACCCTGATTCCTCCCATGTTGACTTGAAGCTTGACCCTGCTGGTTATTTCTATCCCTCTTTCGATTCCCCTCCAGTTTAGAAGACCGAAAGTCTTGTCGCTCCATCTCAATATTCTTGGCCGCATTAGCCACAGCTGATACATCTACAAACTTGTTGTTAATGAGATGTTGGCGATATCTATAATGAATTCGCCACTTGAACTTCTTTGCCTGTTCCACTGCAGTCCCTGTAGAGGTTCCCGCAAAGCTTACCAACCTGGTGAACCTTGTCATGAATCCGTGACGGACTTATCATCTTTCTGCCAAATAGACAGATACTCTCTAGCATAGGCCTCTTTATCAGCAGTTGGGAAGTACTACTGATAAAAGACCTCACAAAACTCCACCCAACTAAGTGCCTCAGTATATCCATCGCCTTTTGTTGTTTTCATCGCATTCCACCACATCTGTGCATCCCCCTCTAGCTTATAAGCTGCAAGTAACACTCTCTGATTATCTGAGCACCCCAACACATCAAAGATCTTCTCCAAATGGGCAATCCAATTCTCTGCATCAATTGGAGTCGGAGCTAAATTGAATGACTGTAGTTTTTGCTTCTGAAACCTCTCCAACAATACATATATCAGAACCACCCGCTGATCATGACCAACTGCATTCCCTTCCTCTTTATTTGCGTGTGGACCATTATTTCCCGCGTTCCCTTGTTCAAGATTTACTAGCGGCTACGTACTGCATTGCCTGCACCACATGTGCCACCAATTATGGTAAAGCCTGATTAATTGAGGTAGCCAATTGAGCATTAATCTGATCATTAGCTAGGTTGCTCATTGGGCTAACCCTCACCACTTCCCCTATTGTTACCTCGCCTCCCAACAACTCTAGCGGATCTATGAGCAATCTAAGAAAGAGATCAACGAATATAAGTAAAACAGATTAGAGACAAATTGGAACATAGCTGATATGATAGTTGAACAGAAATTCAAATGGAACAAAAACCTAACTGAGAAGTCTGCCCATAACTCACAGGTCAAACCAAAATAGGTTTTTTACAAGAAATAACCTAAGCTCTGATGCCAACTCTGTAATACCCTCTTTTCGAAATAGAAAGAGAGGTTACACCAAAACACAACAAAACTGATGAAATTATAATAAGGCTCTAAACAACATCAAAATAATCCTTATAACCAATAAATATCACAAGACAAACCATAATAGATGCCAAACTGGCTTAATCCATAAACTAAAATATTTAATACAAATCCACATAAACCAATGTATCATAACCCAAACAAAATATCTAAACCATTTGGAAAGAATGGAGCTCTTATCACACTTGCCCTTGATCTCCCTGATTACCTGCCGGAAGAAAAACACAGCATGAGCTAAATGCCCAGTACGGATATAGAGTACAAGAATAATGAAAAGAAATCACTAACTCAATCAAATGAACTGAAATGAAACGAACAAAACTAACACAATGAAATAATAGACTCAACCAAATGGTTGGGTGTTATTTCATACCGAGCTCAGAACAAAACAGAAATATACATTACCACACAGACAAGTCAAATAATGTCACACAGGCAATCACACATCGGACTGCGCAATCCAAATGCGTGCAAAATCGAAAGGCGTGTTTGGCACAAACATCACCAATCTGCATAATAGAACATAACAGAAAACTAGGGTCGACCCATATGCCTTCCACAACAAAATCACCAAATGGCTAACTCCTATCGGAGCACAAAACAAAGACGTTGTGGACTAATCACACCGTCACGGAAGGTGTCCTGCCTTAGTGCTAAGAGGGCATGCCTGTGATACCCCCATAGATAGTTATAACTCAGGTATACCCTACAGTATATTCTAACAAAAATACCATGTCACAACACATGCAACACAATATCAATACAAAGGGGTTCTAATATATACATGTCAAATCAAAACGAATCAACAACACAAGATCTCCAAAACTATATTAACATGTACATTACTACAAATATCAAAATAAATTCTAGACATGATACATTAGTCTAAAGAGTAAAAATATAAGTTTCAAATATCAATGTCAAAACAAAATTATTACATGAATTTGAGAATGAATAATCATGTGAAACAATAACCAACTTCTAAACGAAAACAAAACGAATAAATCAAATTAAAAGGATTATCGCTGAAGGAGTATGAAATCCGTACCTAGATTAAACAATGTACTACCCAAAAATTTATATTTCAAATATGACTTGTTAAATTCCTTCCGTCCAAACTAATCAAAAAGAATAAATAATTTATAAATTTAAAGGGTTATATAATCTTAAATGTAATAATAATTAACTTTTATAATTTTGCTAAACTTCCGAATTCATATATAAACATCTCATTGTTACTACTACCATATTTTAATTGGCCAATTCAATTGTCTTTTTAATATACGTTATTATATTTTGTTACGTTATTATTATTAGTACCAACATATATATTTTCAATGTGGTGGCTAGTCTTTGTCCAGAATCAACATGGTAACTAAAAATCTTCATGACATTATTTAGTTCATGAAACACGTTGATTTTCATACAACTAAAACTAATTATGTATAGCAGAAAATGGTGGACAATTAACTACTCCAAACATGATTCATGGATCATTGGGAAAATAAGTGAAAAAGGTCAAGCAACTTCAACGAAATGGGTCACTGATTATTGGACAAGAGCATTCAAATTCTGTTTATTAATTAGCCTAAACAAGAACTAGTACAACAAGCATGATTTCAATTCTCAATGATTGGGTACTTTCACCCTGTACCCAATTGATTTCCTAACTACTATTAACAGTAAGGCTTCTTACTCAAAGATTAAGTACATTTATATAATTAATACATGATATCCATTACACAAGTATCAATTAGTAACACCTTACCTGTTATAGAAAAGTGGAGTCTACTCACTACTACAAAACAGTAAATAGATAACGCGTAAAAAATGTTGTGGTTTCTATGAGAAAAACGTCATGGTTAAGGGTGTCATCTATTTGACACCCTTATACAACGTTTTAAAACGTTGTAGTTAGACACATTATATAACGTTTTTTAAGAAAAAAACGTTGTAGATTTGTTTTCCATAAATTAGTAGATGCTTGAAAACGTTATAGTTTAATATATTAGACAACGTTTAGACACATTTACACAACGTTTAGAATGTGTCATCTATTTAGACAAATTTATATAACGTTTTTAAACCGTGACTTAAAAATGTTGTAATACATGCATATAGCAACTGCTTTTAAATATCGACCATAGAAAGCAACAATAAACGACGTTTTTAAAATGTTGTAGATTGACTTGCAAATGTTATAATCATGTAACAACGTTGTAGCTGTGCTGCATACACAACATTTTTAAAAAGAAAAAAAAAGTTGTGGTTCACTTATATTACCAGTACACCTACAATCTGCTAATGCCATGATATATAGCTAAAAAAGGTCTAAATTCTCATTTAAATTTAAAAAGCCAAAATGTATCAACCATTCAAAATACATCCCAATAATACGATTCGTTTACAATTTCAAATTACTACATCCACAAAAAATATACCAAACTATCCATATATGCATCTCAAATTCACTTTTCAATATAAATTACTACTATATTGAATTGTGAATTTGATTACATGCATCCACAAAATAAACCAAACTATCCATAAAATTAAGCTACCACCTAAGCATATGCAAAAAGCCTAGGTTCTCCCAAAATACGTACATTCATCTAACCCTGTATATATCCACTGTTAACTCGAGGCTCTACATGTAGCTGCTCACATACGCTACCCACTCATCCCATACTTCGTCAATTTGTTCTTGTGTGTACGTTAATCCATTTGCCTTATCCTACTGAAATAAAAGAACAACAAATTTAGTATTCAACAAGCTCTGTTACGATATAAACTTAAAAGTTTCAATTTCAAAATCTTGATCATATTTAACTTGTATAATACTTAAAAAGATTAAAAATCACAGGAATGACTTTTAACATACTTCCTACCATCATCATACTGTTTCTCAAGCTTATTGTACATGACCAACCAAATACCATCTATAACCAAATTTATATATCCAAAAAAATGACTAATAAAGCTGACAAAAAATAACTAACCTTGGCTACAAAGTCCAAACTACCATCCTTAACTATCCCCTTCATAAAACGCATCATAAAATACCCGCACTCCTTGTGTGTTGGTTGTACAGGAGTTCCCTAAACACAATTAGTAATTATGTTATGATAAATCAATAAAAATAACAAATGTCCATAAGTAAACATCTTATGCTAATTTCATATATATATATATATATATATATATATATATATATATATATATGTGTGTGTGTGTGTGTGTGTGTGTGTGTATAATCTAACATACCACCAAGATTCTCCATTGTGGTGATTTTCGCATTTGATTATTGTTTTGCCCATTGTAAGCTTTAATGACACTTCATGAGCAAGAGGGTGACACATATAACATCATGCACATAATTCCAGAGACACGATTTATTAGAAGAAATTTTATTGTAAAACTTTCCAATTGAACTACATTAAAAACAAAGTAATTTGGAATAACATACGTGTTCACAACTTGTTTCCACTCCTCATCGATTCTACGGTACTTGAGGGAATCCATGAAGTACACATTATTATTGTCCAGATTGACAATGGTCAACACCCAATGACATCTATACAAAAATCAGCCTCAAACACATTTTTAAAGTTAAACCAACAAGTTTTTTAGAATGAGGAGTTTTAATAAAAAATGTAAAGAACTTTACCAATCCAGATCGAACTAAATATAATAAGTACTAACCCGGAGTTGTAAGGTATCAGGAAACGCGTGCCAGGATATGCTCTTGAAAACTGAGATGCTAAGTAACGTGTTTTTTAAGAAATACTTCCACAACCTTTAGCACCAACCCGAGCAGGGTCCACAAAAGTAATCATCCTTAACATATTTGTCTTCTTCAACATATCATACAAGTACCTAATAATTGAAAACCGTTAAATCAGTTTTCTTTCACAGTACCAAATAAGATTTATTTAATTATACTTCATGTACATCACTATGTTAGTGCCTGATATTTCTGACATGGCACCAAATTGTAGAATGTCTTCATACAAAATATGGGTTGGACGAGCAAACCCAAAAACTTCCTCCTTCATCACAATTTTTATGGTGTTTCCCTTCAACTGGAGGGTATTTTTGGCATATCCACACAACACCTTTAATGAGCTTGGCATGGGGCGCAGGTTATTTGATTCAGAACTTGTCTTATCAAATGCTAAGTATTTTCCATGTTTCTAGATACAAACACAAGAATATATATTAATGAAATCAAAAATATGTAAAACTTTTTGTTATCTGTTTGTTATCTTAATGAAATCAATGATATATACCTTTAATGGTGGCATCTTTTTGTTATCATTGTCTTTGTTCTCACCATTGTCAACATCCTCCTTCTCATCAATCCAAATATCAATTTTTTTTACAGTGGAACAACTAACTTTGTCTGAAAAATGTGCACCGTTAAGGGTGGGGGGAGTCAAGTAGTGACCTGGGGGAATTGTTTCACTAGGGGCCGTACACTTTCCATCCAGTTTTGCCTCTATTTGCATAATCTTCTGCACCCAAAAATCTCTCTCGTCCGCTACAAGTTTTGCTACCACAACTTGCCCCTTAGCTCGCTCTTCTTCAAGAAGTTTTTGGACAGTTTGTTTAATACTCTGGCTCACATACTCGGTTTGGCGTCTTGGTAGGTGAAAGTAGGAACTTGGAGTCACATAACCTCCCACACCTCTAACTCGTCCAACACGCTCTGAAGTCCCCAATGCCATTGTGAGAATATCATGGCTGTCGATTTCACATTTCTCGCGTTGTCTACCGCAAACCTCAAGAATTCATCAACGCTTAGTTCATACTCTCGTGACCTTCTATCAGCACACATCCATGACTTATCCATCTTAAAAAAAACAAAACATGTCATCTAGAGTCCAACACTAAATATAAAACACTAAATAAGCACTCAGTTAATTATCAATTGGCTAGACTAGATAATCATGAATAAGAAACCCCTTAACTCACTCTTTGTGGAAAAAACATTAGAACGGACCCAAGAAGGAAAAACAAAGGATTTTCAAATGAAAATGAAGATTATCATTATGCTTTATGTAATAATACAGATTTAATTAGTCTTCAATAAAACTTAGAAGCTTAGCTCAACCATCGCTCCTACAGAATACAAGTTGTTAGATAGGTACAATATATATTTTAATAAATTTGTTTTTCACTAAAATAGGCGATACAAAGGCATCAAGAAACACATTTCACATAGAATAAAAACTCAAACACAACAGTACGCGCGCATAAGAAAACTGTCAGTCCCATACTTAACTGCATATGTCCTGATTATTGATATACATTAGCAGATAACTCTATAACAAAAAAGTTACCCATTATAATACAGCTTATGCACAAAGTTGTTGACCTAAGCAACTAAATGGACCTAGTAGTGCATGGAGAAAAGATTTTAACAGATACGAAGATGAAATAATATATTAATTCAAAATGGGTCTCACAAATATCTAAAATTGAACAAATGGGTCACATTCATATTATAACCCAAATTAACTCTAAATATCGTTAAATTTCTAATTAAACCCTAAATTTTAGGGAAAATTAACAAGGGAGAAATTAAAGCCTAATTTTTAGTGGAGGCGAGAAACATAAAAACCACCACTGCTGCCATTGCAGCCACCACCATGCTACCACTATGAAAGCAGAAAAACCATTATGACAAAACAAATTGAGCACCTCAAACACGTTTATATACACAAAGACTGTAAATGGGTTGAAAATAAACACATGCAATAACAAATCCAAAGAGATGAAGAACTTACGATGAAAACCTAGCCCCAACACAGCTTATCTTCAAACACCCAATTAAATCTCTTCAGATTTCAGCCTCAAATCGAACGTACACCCAATCAGAACACAACCAAAGAGCAAATAGAGAGAAGGAAAACTGGAGAGAGAAAGAAAAATGAAGAGAAAAACCGAAAGAGAGAAAGGAAACTGAAGAGAGGGAACGAAAGTGACGAGCACGGAGAGAAAAAGAACCAAACTAACGACGGAAGAGAGAAAAAGAACGAAACTGAGAGAAAAAGAGTATATGTCTTTTAATTTTAAGTGTTCACTTGAGCTCCGTGTTTTTTAGATAGATAACGTTTTAAAAAAAAAACGTTATCTAGTTAAAACCAAAAAATGCCCTTTTAAATACATAACGTTTTTTCATATATATCTACAACGTTTTGTTAAAAAACGTTGTGTAAAAATATACCATAACATTTTTTATAAAAACGTTATAGTTTAAGTGTTGTCTATTTACTACTTTGTACTAGTGACTCCTCCTCCGATCTCCGTCTCGCAGCAGCTCTCACTTAATAACTTTTTCTCTACTTCTGTTTTGTTTTTTTTTTGTTTTTTTTACACATACTATTAAGGTTAACCCTAATATAATAATACTAACTAGATTTTAAATTGGGTTAAATCAGTTTTAAGGCCCAAGTTTTATCAAATAAAATTACTAAGGCCCACCTCACAAATTAAGCCTAATAACATTTTAAAAAGAATCACAAATGAGTAATATATAAGAATATAATTATTTTAATTATAGAAATAAAAAAAATCTTAATTTATTATTATTATATATTTTTTATGGGTATTACAAGATTAGTATGTAAAAAATAATAATAAAATAATAAATTACTAATAAACATGAAGATTACTAATTTGTACGCACATTCTGTTTGGTTTTGTGGTTTTTCTTTTCAATTAATTAGGGTGACATATTCATATTTTGCGGTTTGTTGTATTGGGCCAGGGTTCATAGTTCTAGTATTAAAAAGTAATATAGATGTAATTGATTAGTTCATGTAAGTAGAAAGGTTAGACAAAATGAGAATAGAGTAATTACAAGAAAATGGGAAACCGTTAAAGTCGCACTAGAAACACCGTTAAGGTCACACTAAGAACATATTAAACAAGATTCTTTATATCGTAATTAACATTAAGATGTTTTATTGTTAAAAAGTATTTGCTATCAAATCAGTGTCGCACTGTATTGTACTTCACTGAATACATTAATTACCAATGATGCACCGATGTATTCTACAGATATTAAAATATTAAATAGGTGTGGGCGAGTTTGGTACCCTTAACCTTTACCTTAGAAAAAAGATGTAATACATCTAGAACATTAATTTATTTTATTTATAATTAATTGTCGGTGATCAAGGTGCCGTGCTGTTCAAGAGAATGAACGGTTTGGTGCAATTTTGATATAGCATTTTATGAACCAAAATCAGTTCAGTGCACTTATTGTGCAATTTTTTAAAAATCGATATAATATCAGATCACTTGATAACTGTTAACTTTGGAGTGCTCATGAATTGAGAGCACTTTTATCGGAGAACAAAATCAAGAAACCTACATAACATGCAATCTAGCAGCTTGAAACGCAAGCAGATTACCAAACTGAAAACCCACCAAACAGCTACAAACCCATCTATGTAAGAAACAACAAATCGTTCAAGAAATAACCAAAAGTTAATTATTATAAGAATTAAAGACTAAGAAGAAAAAGATGATCGGTGGACAATAATAATAATAATAATAATAATAATAATAATAATAATAATAATTAAAGTAATTGGGTATTCCTTAGTCGAAAAGTTTCAAACATACTAATAATAATTAAAGAAACCGGGAAGTATTAATCATTAATATATGTTTTTGAAGACGATTACTATATGTTTAGTTAGTAATTAAGATGCATATTAGCATATAATTAATGAATAATACTATGAACATAAATTATATATAAAAATTGTGTATAAAGAGAATTAAAAAAGAGAGAAAGAGAGAATAAGAAGCACGATCTACCATTGGATGTTTTATATATTCTTAAATAATTAATCTTTCACAAGCTAATGTATCTACTTCTGTTAAATAATTTATGGTTTAGACTTTAGAATGTAAATATGCCTTTTCTTTCGGCAAAATCTCCAAGTCTTTGTACCTATTTTGAGACCTGCCACGACTTTTCTAGATATATACAATTTCTTAGATGGAAAGAAAATATACGTAATAAAAGTTTAATTGATAGCTAGACCACTAGTATTAATTGCATGATCAGTAGGTGATATATATATATATATATATATATATATATATATATATATATATATATATATGGATTCTCATTCGTGACAACTGGTTGTCACGGGTATTATTCCAATAACCATAATCTACGTCGTTGATCTCGAGATTGGATGACATGGATTAAATCTAATTTTTCCTCTGCCGCTACAAGCTATAGCGACAGTAACATTACTTATAGTGGCAAGCCAAATTACAACTTTACCCCTCAGCCAAATGCTACACTGCCTGCCGTTACAAGCTGTGACGGCAGTGTAGCTTTTTAACTCATATATATATATATATATATATATATATATATATATATATATATACACACACACACACACATTATTATGAAGTAGAAGAAAATGAGGGCTACTTCTTAGCTTATATAGTAGCAGTACTTCATGCTACTAAAGTAGCTATCTGAGACAACCTATCTTCATACTAATGTTTAGATGCTTAGGGCAAGACATATTAATTTAGTTTCGAAGAAGGAAGAAACTACACCTGTTTAAAGCAAACATTATTTTTTATATATTTTTATTTTTCAGATAACTATAATAATTCCCGGGTTACAAGAAAAAAAACATTATTTTTTAAAATATATTATTTTCTTTTAATTTTGAATGTTTCTTTATTAAAAACATTAATAGCATGAATGATTTCATTTTGCTAATTTATACACCTAATTACTTTTAAATTTTGAAACATAATACTCCCTCTATCTCTTAATATAAGTCGTAGTATAAAAAAAATCTGTCACATAGACTTTCTTAAATAATAAGAGATAATATTTTTCTTTAGAAACAATAAATAATGATATTACAGATTGGATTAGTACTATATATTGTTCCTTGGAGATACAGATTGGATTGTTACTTTATATTTTCTGGCTATGGTTATAACAAGTTGATAATCCAAAAAACAAGATTTAATTAGCACTTAGTCCTCTAATGACCACTATTTAGACCTTGTCGCATTAACATCCAGCTACTACTCACCTTATTATCATGTGAGAGAGTTTTATGAAAATATCAAAAACACGAGTAAAAATAATATATTCTCCTTAAATAATTGCTATTATGTCATAATATATATAATCTCGCACTAATCTGACCTAGTTGCTATTAGATCAGGTCAAATTAGGGCGAGATTTGACTACATTGAACTCGATAAACTAAATTTTCACAAATATACAGTGCTTTAATTAAGAGAATTGAAACAAAAACATCTGATAAAGTAATTCCTAAGGAGTACAGAAGTTTATTAAAATGCTAGTAAAAGAAACAAAAGTAATGCTATATATATAGAAGCCTAGAAATTAACTATTTACACAAAATATATGACTTTCTATAGATCATATATATCTAACAGTAATGCATTTGGCATGATCATCTTCAGAAACGGTGTGGGTAGAATGGAGAGAGCCAACATTGGCATTAGCGTTAGCAGCACCGAAAGGTATGGCGGACAAAGCCTCCACAACATTATTTTCAAATAGTGGCTGATGTTAATGCCTTATCATGTTTGAGGAAGTACTTTTGGGCATGACTAGCAACTTGTGTTGAATTCCTAGTCCTCACACAAAACCTAGAAATGCCTAGCATGCTCTTGGCGTTTTCTTCATTTTCTTAATAGGTTTCTTTTGAGCCATGGAATTCTCTTCATCATGATTATCGGTTGTTTCGTAGTCCCGCAATGGGACAACACCCGATTCAATTATGTTGAGATCTTCAACTAAGGCCTCTTCATAATGTTGTTTAATATTGTCAATCATTTTCCCCATAACCTTTGAAGCTATGTTTGCAACTAAATTTGGTGAATCAAGATTGAACTCAATTAGAGAATTTTCAAACAGCTTGTTCTCCTCCCAACCCCAATTTGTATGTTTTGGTTCATCAGTTGGTGATGAAGAGCCAAAAATTTGAGTAATTTCTTCATCCTCAAAACTCAAAAAATTGCTCTAACTCCCTTTTGATTGAAGAAAACCACATTTTGATTGAAGAAAAACTCGAAGGGAGCAAAACAAGATATGAAGAAAGGGAAATTGTTTGATTATATGATGAAAATATATGAGCTTACACACACACATATACACATGTTCAAGCACTGAAATATTTGCTAGAAGTTTTCGAAAATTTAATTAGTGAGTCAGAGTTGAGGTGTAACGGATAAAATTAGTTTTTAATACAAGGAAAGCTATTGAACTGGAGATTTTAATTTATTTTGACTGAATACGTGCTATTAAATTAAAATCAATATAATAATGAGTATTAATGTCTTTATGAATATTTTATGATTGGTAATAGCCGTTAAGGGGTCTGTTGGGAAAAATTACCTCCCAAATATTATTGTCTTTGATAAATTAAATGGCCCAAAATATCAGTACATGTCAAACAGATTAAATTTACAGTTCCACCCAAATAATAATCATTGCAGGAAATAATGAGAAGAAATAACCAAGCACGAGACACCAAGATTTTTAACGTGAAAAATCATCTACAACTAAGAGGTAAAAACCACGGATATACTCCGAAAAATCCACTAGAATAAACTGAGAGATTACAAAGATATCTTAATTTGAGTACACACTCAAATTACCTCACCACAATAACTATGTGATGGAACCCAAACAACTCACTCAGTTGTTTAATCTTTTTCTCTCTCTATTTTCTCTCTCTTGGATCTCTTAGATTTTCTCTCTTTCTCACCCTTCTCCCAGATGAGATTTCTCACTCTTCTCTTCCACCCTCCCGGATGGGATTACTCTTTCATCCATCCTCCACAGATGGGATTTCCCTCTGATGGAATCCTTGGCCTATTCCATTCCTTTCTTCCTCCCCTATCTATTCTATATATGTGATATATAAATATATCACATTCAAGTAACCATTTGAAAAGTCTTAAAGATGAAAGGACTTGCTATTGTGGCCCCACCATTACAACCTTTGGTTTTCCAACCTTTGGCCTGTTCATCTTCCCAAGGCTCTTCATCTTCCCAAGGTTCCTAAACATCTTCATCTTTTCAAGACTTCCACTAATTCTTGTCTCCTTGTTGGGTGAGAACCACCACAAAACCCAACAATCTCCCCTTCCGAACCCATAAGAGGAGGTATTCACCATGACCACATCACTTGGAGTCGATTCCCGTATCAAACCCAACTCTTGGAGAAACCACAACATTCCGTTGTCAACTCAGTAGTAGACAAAGCAACACATTTCTGCAACTTGGACTGCCATAACACAGCTCTCCCTGCAAAAATAAACAAATACCCCGAAGTAGACTTCTTCTCTTCGAAACCTGCCATGTCTGCTTCTGTATAACCTTCCAAGATTGAATTTGCACACCAAACCACAGCTCCTCACTTGGAGCTAATCCCAACGAAGCCTTGACTCAACTCAAGCTTCTTGGAATTTTTAACTTTCTTCATGCACGACTTTATCTCATCGGCATGGTTCTTCTCGATGGGAGGATCCAACTTAAACTTGACAGGTTTTTGCTTGCCAAATTCTTTCACAACCGCTTTGTACCCTGAATGCGAGCTATCATTTTCCTTCTTCACTTTTGGTACCCATTTAAAGCGAAGAGCTTTCTTCTTGCGGTTCTCATGCAAGGCTTTTCTTCTATCTTACATTACTTTGTACCACATCTTTTTTCGCCTAACTCCCCCATCTTCAACACCTTCCACATGTGCCCGCATCGTGTAAAGGGTGTCTGCCTTCTTTCCTCTAGTCACCACTAGAGACCTTTTAGTGAGCTTGCATTTCTTGCGAAACATGGTGGAATACACTTTGATCAATCCACTGCCAGATGTGACCAATACTCTTCTCTTCAATCACCGCAGATCACCAATTCTCGGCTAACCACTCTCAGAACCAATTCTTGCCTAAGCCATCAAGAATTTAATATCACCATCGAGAGCTCCTCAAAGGAAACACCAACCCTTCATCGAGAATTCACCACACCATCGCGTGTTCTTTTGAAGAGACCAATTTAATCATGGCTCCAACTGATTCCTCCATAAAATTTATCAAAAGCAATCCCACAAATAACCTTAGCTCTGATACCAATTGTTGGGAAAAATTACCTCCCAAATACTGTTGTCTTTGATAAATTAAATGGCCAAAAATATCAGTACATGCCAAACAGATTAAATTTGCAGTTCCACCAAAATAATAACCACTGCAGAAAATAATGAGAAGAAATAACCAAGCACGAGACACCAAGATTTTTAACGTGAAAAATCCTCTACAACTAAGAGGTAAAAATCACGGGATATACTCCGAAAAATTCACTAGAATAAACTAAGAGATTACAAAGATATCCTAATTTGAGTGCACACTCAAATTACCTCACCACAATAACTATGTGATGGAACCCAAACAACACACTCAGTTGTTTAATCTTTTTCTCTCTCTATTTTTTCTCTCTTAGCTCTCTTGGATTTTCTCTCTCTCTCTCACCCTTCTCCCAGATGAAATATGGCAATAGATATGAAAGCAATATGATAGAAGACAAAGGATGGTGGAGTTTTCTACAAATACTCATAACTTTAGATTAACCAAATATCATATTTATAGGCAAATATATATTACTAATACATGATATAAAGCAACCCAAAAAACTCCAAAATATTAGCTAAACAGACTCCTACTATTAGGTAGGAAACCAATAGACACATCAGACTACCAAAAGACTCTAGGAATGCCAAAAGACTTAACAATCCCTCCCTTAAACTGATATTCCATACATAACATTCAGTTTAATAAGAGTTAAACTTTGAAACGCCATCCTTCATGCAAATTGAATTATTTGAAATACAAATACCAAGTAGCTTCCTAAGCTTCTGAAATGCAGGAACTTTGAGAGGTTTTGTTAAAATGTCAGCAATCTGGTCTTCACTTCTACAATAAATAAGATTAATGACACCATCATTCGTGAAATCCCTCAAGAAATGATACTTCTTCTTCATGGAATCCCAAATATCCTTGGAAGTGTCTTTGCTAAGAATTATTTCCATGATGGGACGATCAATTGCCTGAAAAAGATAATTTTTTGACTTCAAATCTTTTAGCTTTCTCCCTTCCAACTCTGCTTTTTTGATATCTGTTGCATCTTTTTCTGGTTGTCCAATTCCAGATTCAACAATTGGCCAATATTCTTTTGACCGCAGAAAATTCTCCATTAGCATACTCCAATGGTCATAGTGACCATCAAAGCGTGGGATCGCCGCTTGCACAAAATTAGAATATGAAATCATTATTTCACTACTTCTACAGAAGTAAGAAAATCAAAAACATGTGAGAAAAATAAAGCTGTTGCTATTGTGGACTGTTTGAGAACTTTTAAATTGTTTCGAGACTCACACTTTTCTCTCCTATTTCTGGCTCTGATGCCACTAATGAAATATGACAATAGATATGAAAGCAATATGATAGAAGACAAAGGATGATGGAGTTTTCTACAACACACTCATAACTTTAGATTAATCAAATAGCCTATTTATAGGCAAATACATATTACTAATACATGATATAAAGCAACCCAAAAGACTCCTAAATATTAGCTAAACAGACTCCTACTATTAGGTAGGAAACCAATAGACACATAGGACTATCAAAAGACTCTAGTAATGCCAAAAGACTTAACATGGTCCAATTGAGATCTTAAATTTCGATATCAAATATAATATAAATATATATATATATATATATATATATATATATATATATATATTTACGACCAAAAATTTGGATCCCGTTTTATGTCATTGATTTTCTATGTGAAGGAGTAATTAAAGATTAAGTAGTATTACGAGCACACATAAGTGATAAAATTTTGAGTCTCAAAATATATGTATCATGATTATATTAATTGCTCAATATTATGTAGGATCTCATATGTTAGGTAATCAATGTTATTATTATTATTATTATTATTATTATTATTATTATTATTATTATTATTATTATTATTATTATATATATATATATGTGTGTGTGTGTGTGTGTGTGTGTGTATTTGTGTGTGTGTACTAAAGTTTAATTACCCACGTACAACCCCTAAAATTTCTCTTAAAATTAATGAAAATTAATTGTTTTAGACAATGTTTGGGTAAGAAAATATTATATTGTTTGTGTCATTTGTTGTCTCACTCATGTGCATTATTGTCACCTTATTCTTTTTTTTTTTTTCTTTTTTTGACCGGCAAAAGAAATTTCATTAATACCCAAATACAAGTACATCAACTGCAAATCCAAAAGATTCCATCCATCCTTCTTTAATTTGAAATTGTCACCAACGATCAACGATCAACCTGCATTTCGTCTCCAGGGAATTGATACTTTTCACAAAGAAAATTTATTTTTTTGCATGGCTTCTCTCACATGAATAACTAATGGGATCCTCATGCATGTGAGAGATAATTTATAAAAATATTAATTTTTCTTTATGAAAATAACAATTCCAAAGTAACATGATTGAACATGTTTGGGGGTTTTAGTCAATATATACAAATTGTTGAATTGCACATAATTTTCACATAACCTTCCCGTACATTCCACTCCTATTAGGAATTAATTTCTTCATTAGAGAAGTGCTTAAGAGTGCAATCATATAATTTATAAACAAACAACTAGTCAACTTTTATTAAAACAGAAGAAACATGAAGCTCATTTGTTCTGTTCAACTTTGTGGTCTTCCTTGTTAAGATGACATATTCATATTGCGTTTTGAGTGAAAGAATTAAGATAATTTTTTATTTGGACTTACTAGAACTGATGATGTGTATATTGTTTTTATTCAAAACTAAAATTGAAAAGGGAAGATGTTAGAAAAAAACGGTGACACCTCGCAGCATGAGAGGAGGTCTAGTGCACGTGTCTGCACCTAATTTTTTCAGTGTGAGACTCTTGTCTTGCGTATAGTATATAAAAAAATCAATCACAAAATTTATTTTATTCAAAAAATTTATGAGTTATATTAATTTTAAAGTTAAATACGTCGTCGTTTGATTACAAAAATCAAACTATATCTCTAATTTTAGAACAGAAAGAGTATTAACTACTTGTAAAAAAAAGTTGAAAGTTGAAAGTTTTCACAATAACGTGAATTAAGTTATAGTTTTGGTCAAATTTATAGGCAAGTGTATCAGATTAGATATTATTGTTTTACGTGTAATAAACTTATTAGATAATCTAATTGTTGATAATATGATATGCATAATGTATTATGTCATGGTAATCTCCAAATAATAACTTATTGTCATAATTAAATTTTGACAATCTCTGGTTATTAAATTATTGTTATAATATAATTATGATAATCTTTAATCATTAAATTAGAGGATTGATATTTTTACATGAAAATAATAATATTTCTACATGATCTCTCTTACATGAATAGAACGAGTAGGTCTCCCATCCATGTCCACATCCTCTGTCACACCCAAAGACGCGCATAAAGGTAAAATAAGAGTAAAATATGTATCTCTCCTCTCTTTACAACACTTTCGCTCTCCTCTTTTTACTCCATTTTACTTTTGTGTCTCTTTGAGTGTGACACTGAATGTGCACATAGATTTATTCTACAATATTTAGTACATGCAATTATTACATGTGTGCATTGTATGCCTTGCACCGAAGATGTACTTCTTGCATTGGAAATATTATTTTATTTTCTTAGATGAAAAATTGAAATAAATAAATTTAAGTAATTAGCAAGAAGTATTAATTGCATAATCTGCAGGAGATTACAAATTAATACATATATTTGAAAATGTGTACATAATATTCCTATACGTTGGTGCATTAATTCCACATTGAATGGGAAAGATCACTCTTGAGAGCACTTCATAGACATATGAGTAATGCTAGGGACACTAATATACACAAAAAATTATGCACATACAGTATTAAAAAAAAAAATAAATAAATAGCGGGACCTACAATTAAATATTTTACACATTTTTATTGATAAACAATATATAGGTCCTACTCTTTGTGCACGACTTTTTGTGTACAGTTGGTACATATAGTATTACTCTAGATATACTGGGCACTCCATGTTTTACGTAATGACTTAAACTTTTAGATTGAAAACTTAACAAGTTCACCATCCCCGTGCAAAGTACGGGAGACATGGATAATGATGTTATCATGTTAATTATTAAGATAATCAATTAAATGTAGGATAAATATTTAATTAAAATTTTAAAAGAATAGTTGTAGTTATTAAATTATTAAATATTTATTTAAATAATAAATTATTTAATTCTATATTGTAGATTCCTTTGATCAATTATTAAGCTAAACATTTAAAGGAAGTGTAGATTTATTCAATTATGACTGTGAAATAATTGTTTTACTTTTATTGAAGTTTGTAGTGGGATTTTATATTAGTGTTTATATTGACATAATTTGTTTGAAATTCTAATTTAAATAGAACTATGTAACTCAAACTTTAATAAATTTTAATTTAATTTTGACAATTAGTTAGTAATTAATACTATAATTTTTGAAATATTTTTTTCTAAGAAATTCACATATATTATTAATACAATTATTTGATATAATTTCAAATTTTAATGAATTTAATTTAGTTAGAACAATAATTTAATAACAAAATTATAACTAATATTAATATAATCAAATCGCATGAAATATTAAGAGATATTTTGATATCTTAATATATTAATAAATTTGTAATAATAAATTTGTCTTGCATAAATTTGTTAAAACATATTATCTAACATAAATTCGTGATAAAAAGATCTTGTAATAAGTTTGGTAGAACAAAAAAAAATTATTTTAGTGGTTCTTTTTCATATTAGAGATATAAAAATAAAAAATAAAAAACGCCTTTCGTTTTCCTAATTGGTTGGGTTTCTTTTGAAAACGTTACAAATTTAAATATTATTTAATTATTACAAATTTAGATAGTATTTAATTATTACAAATTTGGATAGGAAAGAAATAAGCTGAACTAAAAAATTGTAAAATCAAGTTTGTGCTTTTAATTATATAATTGATTAGTGCATGTTTGGCTTAGGGCTTTGGAAGTTAAATGTACACAAAAATCTTATTCGTTTCACATATCACTTTCTAAATGTAACGTTTAAAATTTAAATACAGTATTTTTAGGTCCATCTGTACGAAACTAACATATATCGTCATTTAATTAACATAATTTTACGTCAGCCCAAAATTTCTTGGGGGCGAAGTCTGGGGCCAAAAGAGTACTTTGTTGTTTTCCAAAAGCACTTAGAGATCTAGAAGGGGGAGTGAATAGATTCTCTTTTAAAAATTAACTTATTGAGAATATTACCAAATGATTAGTTAACTAGAATTGAATAAACACAACGGAATATTAATTCGAATATCCCCCTTAAAGATTTACCAAATCTCAGTCCTAAATTTAGTTCGTATGGAAGTTAGTCATTCAGCAGATATATGATGGAATATAAATGACTAAAAGTAAATGACATTAGAAATTTTAAGTGGTTCGGAGACTAAATAACTCATACTCCACTCTTCTACTTCACAGAGTAGGAAATCCACTAAGGATGGGGTCACTAAGACCAGATCACACAGATCTCTTATATCTGAACCACTAAGGTTCCTTCGAGTCACTTACTCTTGGCAATTCAGTCATTAAGACAAGGTCACTCAGACCTCTGAACCACTAAGGTTCATTCAAGTCACTTAGTCTTGAAATATTCGGTCACTCAGACCAGGTCACTCAAACCTTCACAAGTCACTTAGACTTGGACGAAATCACTAAGACAATCGATTTCCTGTTAGTTGATGGATGTTGAATATGCTACTAAGATGGCATTTAAACTACTTCTTCTTTTTGGTACTTATAAGCAGCTATGAATGTGATCAAAGTTGAGATGTTGCTAATCTTTGCAATGAGGCTTGACTTCTTCAGGTACTCAACAGCTTTTCATGATCATCCTTTATGCTGTTAAGATGGCAATGATGTTTGACTTCCTCTTGTACTTAACAACTTGTAACACATCTTCAATCGTAGAGTGGAGCTTGCTCTACTTTTGAAAAATTCAGCTTTGTGCTCTTCTGAGATGGTGATCCGTACTCTCATCCCACCCTTTTGAGTTTGAATCTTGTTGCTTTTTATAATCCTTTATAGATTTTCTCGTTGGAGAGCTTTTGTTAATGCATTTAATGTTTCAGATCTTCTGGGATCCTTAATGTTGAAGTTTAAGTCCATGTGTCAGTTGCTTTTTGACTTTCCTGTCACGTCAGTCTACTTTCTCACCTAACACCATAGAGATGTCGCTTTCAGCAAACTAGCCGATGGACACATTTCTTGATCTTTGATTTCTACCAGGAATATTTGAAGAATGCATCAGAATCTTTGATCAACATTGCTCCATGTCAGTCTATTGTCAGATCTAACTTAACTCTACGAAGGAGTGGAACTTTACGATTCCATTTTATGATCAGTTTTACGAATGTTTCTTTACGATTCAGAAGCTGACTTTACAATTTTATCTTTACTGAACGATCCTTGAGTCACTATACGATATGACTTTTACTCAGCGATTGCTCGGAGTACTCTACGTTCAGTCTTTACTCAACAGGTTTTGTTTGACTTTGAGACTCTCCATTCACTCTATAGATTGGTCTTTACTCTACGAAGTGAGGTGAACTTTACGATAAGTGAGACAGCTCTGTGATCTATCTCTTTACGTTGCTGAAACAGACTTTTGTAAACTTCTCTTTACTTTGTTATCTCAGTTTTCACTTTACGATTTCAAGGCAGCTTTGTGATCTTCATTGTGGATTCTGTGATTTCTCCTTTTAGCTCTAAGATAATGTTGTAGCTTTGCGATCGTCTATTCACTTTACAATTCTAATTTATCCTTATGAATGGAAGTGAACTCTGCAATCCATCTAATACTTTATGAACATGTGCTGACTCTACGATTTATCGTCTATATATTATGAACTGGCAGAGTGACTCATTGAGCAGTTAAACCTACGACTATACATTACATCAGCTTTGTAAGATCAACTTAACATATTTGATCTTTCTAATCTAGGTCCTTCTATATATATTTTTATCAAAGGACCGTACAAAACTTACTTATACAAATATACATTGTTCTACGAACACTTAGATTACTCTGCTAACAATGTTTACATTACGATCATGTAGAGTAACTTTACGATTAATCCTATCAACTCAAAAGATCAACCTAACAAGTTTGATCATTCTATTCTAACTCCTTGTACATTATTTTATTATTAAAGACTATACAAAAACTTACAGATTATAAACATACATTAGACAATATCTAGTCCTGATCATTTATTCGTCATCACATCACCATGTTCATCATCACACTAACAATTTTATCTCATTCACATAATCATGTAATTACATTTATCTCATAAACACATACATCACATAAACGCATAGTCACATAATTACATAAACACATAGTCACATAAATACATAGTCATCATTAAATCAGACTCTAACAATCTCCCCCTATTTGATGATGACAAAATATATATTAATATAGATATGCATTTTCTTGAAATTTAAGCATGGCTTAAAATACAGTAAGTCACTGTACTGCTAGTGTGAAATGATGAGTTTATTGAAGTGTCATGATTCTTACATTGTGCAAAAGGAAATACAAAAGAAAAAACTTTCTACCAAACTTATTATACTACCTTTTATTATTTTCTGTTGACTCATGCCTTCTGAATGAGGTGATCTTGATAACTTCTTCTACGTCTTCTTACTCTTCATTGTTGCTTCTTTTCTCACCCTTACTTGCCTTGCTCCTCCCCCTTACTACAACATCTCCTTTTGTTTTCTTTAACTTCCTTTGTGTTGTGATCGCCTTCTACTAACTATACCTTTTTCTCCCCATTTTTGTCATCATTACTTTTGAGAGGCATGTCTAGTACGAGCTGTCACATTTGCATGCCATGTTGGAATGCAGAGTTGAGTTCAAGAATCTTGGACGTTATAATGTCGATGAAGTTCTCACTCTGTTGCTGAATATACTAAACAATGTTCTTTTGCTCTTCAATGGTTCTTAAGAAAGTCTGATCTCGAGTATGAAGACCATAGGACATGTCTTGGAAGATGGATCTTATTGGATCACTTTCAGAAGTATGACCTACAGCTACATAAATTATTTCCTGAAGCTTATTTGAATTCTCCAGGAATTGGTTTTGGGATGAAGAAGGAATATCGGTAGGATCAAGTATATTGGATTCTTGATTCGGTATTAATGCAGGGAATGAAAAAGGAATTGGTATAAGAGTTTGTGTATGCAGGGAATCAATTATGGTGTTTCGAGACTCTACAACTGGAGAGTTGGTATTTTGATCAGTGTTCGCAGAGTGTTAGGACTCTACGAACAGAGAGTTGAAGTGATCTTCATCGAGACGAATATGAGGAAAGCTACAGTATGTTGGATAGAAAGGATAGAAAGGCTCGTTGCAGAGTAACAAAGTTATAAACGACAGAACCCTTGGAAAATTTTGGGCAACAAGATTGAGATTTGGAAACATTGAGTAGCTCCATCTTATAGAGCTTTGATCATTCAAATATATGGCTCTCAGTAATGGTAGAGTGGGTAAGAAATTCAACAGCTGTACATTTTCATGATCGTAGAGAATGGTGGTTCTGTCCATCTCTAGATTATTGAACCTGCTGACTGTTCTAGTGACTCTCATCTTCTTAGCTTTCATCTTTCTTTTTATCTTTTTGTCGGCTTTTTTTTTCTTCATTTCCTTCTTTTCTGCTTCTCTCAAACTTCTTTCTTTCTACATCTTCTTCTTCTCTACTTTCTCTGCAATCCTACATGACCTCTTCCTTTTCCTTGATTTCTTTATTTTAGAACTTTCAACTTGCACATCTTCATATTCTTCAGGTACACAAGGTTCTGGCTCGTCAGCATTCATAGCCTGGTTATCATCATCATTGCTTTCATTAGGCTCAGGTGAATAACCCTTCATAGTCACTTCTTTTTCACTCTTTTCTTCAGGTTTTGGTTCTGATTATTCACTTATCATTGTTCTTTCATCTTCAAGTCCTTGTAGGTCCGGTGTACAAGCTTTCACAGCGGAATCACTATCGTTATTAGACTCAGATGAATCAACCTTTTCTTTTTCATGCCTTGGCTCAAGCACGAGTGTTTTCTCAGCCATCAAATCTGCTGAGCTTGGCTCATTTTCTGAAACAGCTTCATCCATTTCTTCATGATTGTCTTGGAATTCAAATGAAGAATCCCTCATAGTCGATTCATCATTTGTGCTAGATGCTAATAGTGAAACCTTACTCTTTCCTTTATTCTTTCTTATGACTCAAGGTGACTCTTCTTCTTCATTTTTATCATCATCAATCTTGATAATTTGAGGAGGTCCCAAGCTAATAAGGCCTTTCCATTGTTGTCGTATTCCCATACTCATTCTCCTTGGAGCAGTCTTGGAACTGACTTGATGATGTCTTCTTCTTCTACTGAATCGTTAGAGCATTCTTGAAAACTTTTTCTTCTCTTTTCACTTTCTTCTTCTTTATGGGTCGATCATCAGATTTGGATAGAATTTTCTTAGGCACCTTGGGAATTGACTTTTTTTCTTCATTTTCTTCTTATTAAGGGTTTTGTCAACAGTTGAGTCAACTATTCTACGATCATGAGATGTAGAAAACTCCTGAAGCTCATCCTTGACGTTTTCACTTACTTTTTCAAACTTCTTCCTTTCAACTATCTTTTTTTGGATCTTCTTTTCGGACTTCTTTTATTCAACTTTCCCCTTAATGATTTTCTTCTTCTCAACCTTTCTCTTCTTTCTCAAGGGATGGCCATCGAAAATGATAAGAGCTCTTCTGTTCAGATTTACATCAGATTCTTGAGGTTCTTATTCTTCCATAACTTCATCCACTTCCCTCTTTCCTTTGGCTTTAGAGGATTTTGGCTTTTCACAACTGACGCGCTCACTTTCACCTTCAACTTTTCTTCCCTTCTTGGCCTTTCCTAGGTTCTTCTTTCAGTCTTCAAACAATCTGGGAGTGATCCTCTTGTTGTAATTTAGGACCTCCCCTTCTTCATATTCTATTTTATTCTTAAGTCTCTTCTTCAGAATAATGCTTATAAATTTTCCATAAAACATCTTTGTAGTTGGTTTTCCTGTAGCCATCCATGCCTTTGTATCCTCAATCCATTTTACCAGCCAATCGATGAGGATAGCGCCAAAATTTATTTCTTTCTTCAACGCAATAGCATTTATGACCTTGAGTTGCAATTCACTGACCGTATCGTATGCAGTGTCCTTGCACGGAATATATTTTCCAACAATGTGGGCAAGAAACTCATAATACTGTGGGAAATCCTTCTTTTTGATCCCTTTGAGTAGAGACTTCTTCTGGTATCCCATCAATAACAATCCTTCTTCAGCGTCAATGTCATTAAAGAAAGAAATTCCTCGACTGAGAAATCACAAATTATGATTGATTTCAGAAGCATCCGTTTGCAGATTGACACTTTTGACTTTAGTAACCAGAATCCCATCACAATAGGCAACGTTCAGATAAAATTCCTTCACCAAAGTCGAATAGATTCTGGTACTAGTCTCCAGACATTCAGTGAATCCAGCATCTCAAACTAGCTTAAGAATATCCTTAAATTTCTTCTCAGCGGCATCAAACTTGTCGAAACAAACTTGATTACCAGGGATAACCTGATAACTTTCCATTGGATTGATTTTAACTGAAAAGATCACAAAAGTGTTTAAGTTCTGGGAGATTGAGAAGCTAGGGTTTGAAGGCTCTTTTACAGTTTGAAGGTTCTAAAGCTTAGATTACAATATGAGAACGCAAAAGTCAGATAAGGAATTTGAAAAGATTTTATATATTGCTTCCCTCTAATTTTACTGAGTGGGGCATGTGTCATATTTCAATTGGTTGCACGTCGCTTCAGTTCTGCGTTTTTACAGCTATTACGCAGCAACTTCTTCATTCCACTAGCCTTTCTGAAGCGTGAGTTACACATGCTTTTTGAATTAACCACCTTAATTTCTCCTGACATAGAGTAGCTTCTATTCTTCACTTGTTTTTCCCGAGCGTGAATACCACTTGCCATTATGAAACTACTTCAGCTCTTCGTAGAGCCAAAAATAAATACCATTTCACTCTACAAACCATTTTACTATGGCCTTTATCTTGACATGTCTTTTTAGAGCGTGCTCTGTTTGCCACCGCATAGACAACTTTAGCTTCTTCTATTGCAGAGTAACGTGGTGACCCTATTTTCATTCTACGATGTTTTATCAAATGATCTCTATTCTTGCTTTGCCACTTGATTGTCTCATCGTTGTTTAGCTTGAATCTCCCATTGCTACTTTAATCTTTTGTTCTATGACTTGTTCTTCTACTTCGGTTTGCTGAGCCATTGGAGATGTTAATTGCCTTTCTTCTGGTTGTTCCCCCTCAATATGTGCATTTAGGTGCTCAGAAGCCGGAGGACTTTTACTCCACCATGATATCAGTAATAACAGACTCAATAATTTTTGCCTGTTCCACTGAATCAATATGTGAGCTTTGATTGACCACTGGTGAAGACTTCCCTTAGAACCAACTTCTTTTTCTTCTAAAAAGTCCAGAGATCGAATATTATTTTCCATCATAAGGACTAGTTTTCTTCTCTGTATCTTTGACTTTATCATAGATCAGAATTTCAAGCATTCTCTTGCATACTTGCTACTATTTAATGGATAATGATCTTAAGCTTTATTGTAGAGTTCTTATAATTTAAAATTAAGGACTTTACGATTTTCTCGTCTGGTGCTACGATCGTAGGGTCTGCCTTATCTGCTTCAGCTTCGTGATCGTAGGGTTCTCCTACTCTGTGATCTGAGGTTTCAGTTCTATAATTTCTTCAAATTTAGCAATTTTGCTTGAACCATCTTGGTCAGCCCAATACACAGATCAGAACTTTCACTGTCAGAGAGTTCTTGTTGAACACTCTATAGACTTTGTTTTCCATAGAGTATCAAATAGAGATTTCTTCAATCGTCTTGAGTTGAAGCTTCGTCTGATATCTTTTGCCATTGTTGAGGATATATCATGAACAACCAAGTACATGGAACTTCACTTATATTTGGAATTCTTTCTTTCTACAACTCATAGGGTGCTTTCTTGAGCGTAGAGTGAGTCTGAGATCACCCTTTGTAACTTTGAGCTTCTCACCCTTCTTATTCATAATCATCTTGAAGAATTCGATCAGTTGAGTGCTAGTTTCATCCTTAGAGCTCAAAAAGGGTACTCATGAATATCTGGATTAGTCATCCACTACGATCAGTGAGTATCTTTTACCTCCATGATTAGCACTTTAAATTTGCCCAAATAGATTCATGAGCAGCGACTGCAGGGGCTTCTTATTTGAATTGACTGCTTTACTCTTGAATGAGTTCCTTGTTTGCTTTTCTGGCAAATAGGCTTTGCATGATCTTTCTTTGTCTGACCTTAGCTTTAGCAACTTCTAACTGGATCTCTGGATACAGACTTTGACATGCTCTTGAGGATTAGATGAGACAATCTTTTGTGCCACAAATAGTTGACATCTTCTCAGGCTTTTAGCTAGAAAGCAAGTTGTTCTAGCGAATTGAGTGCTCAACAAAATTAATCACATAGACTTCGACTGATGATCAACATTTTGAGATTCAATTTATCAACATAGGTAATTGATTGAATGATACAAATCTATTTTCAATCGAACCATAACCTCTGATTTTTCTAGAGTTATTGTCTCTAAGGACAACTGTTGGACTATCTTTAGTTTTGAAATTTAATAGGGGAGCCTTATTGCTAGTCATGCGCCTTGAGCATCCACTGTCGAGATACCAGATCGATTCAATCCACTTCAGTACTTGTAACGTGTGTGGAGGATATCCCTTTCTTGTGTGGTTTGGAGACTAAATAACTCTTACTCCACTTTTTTACCTCACAGAGTAGGAAATCCACTAAGGATGGGGTCACTAAGACCAGATCACACAGATTTCTTACATCTGAAACACTAAGGTTCCTTCAAGTTACTTAGTCTCGACAATTCGGTCACTAAGACCAGGTCACTCAGACCTCTGAACTGTTTGCCTAAATCTATACTAGCAAAAATACGCAAGTATACGCAGTCCACAAGTAATAAAGTGTAAGTAGAGTATCGTTCTCACGGAGAAAAAAATTGTAATTTATAATACCAATTATCAACTTTGTATTAACTCAATTTTATTAAACAATCGATTAAGGTTTTGAGGATTTCTGAAATTAATTAATTACTTCAACTAAAACTAATTACCACAAGTTTGAAAATAGATTTTAAAGACCTAAGACTACAACTTCACTTATTATTTTACTTTGTTCAATACACCTCCTATCAAATTATGCTAATTATTTCGGATTGTTAATCGAAAACTCATCACTATTTATGACCATCTCTCAATGTACCATAAACAAATCAACTCAAATCCACTGATGATAGACTTAAGATGAACACCCTAGTTAACTAATCCACTATATCTCTATGTGAATTACAATTAAAAAGGATTTAAAGTTCAGGTTCCCTATTAGATTACATGTGGCGAATAGGTATATCTTTATCCTAAACACAAATCATGAATTCCATCGATATGCAGAAAATACAATCACATGTTATTATGGTCAGATCTAAATTTATACTTCATCTCTCGAATTCATATAGATTATCCCGGTAATTACTGGCCAAATAATTAAGCAATTAAGCATAAACTATAATAGACAATCCAATAATAATTAACAATAATTATCCAGAAAGCATGTCAGACAAAGCTGCACAATAAGATCTGTTATAGTCTTAAAAAGAAATTTAGTTCATAATTAAACTAAAATCCATCATTCACAAATTTAATAGCATTCAAAATTCAAAAGTAAAAGATAAAGAAGAGAATAAAAACTGTTGAAGCAATCCTTGAATCTCTCTCTAGCTCCTGCGTTGATTTTTTCTTGCTAACAATTTGCTTCAAGTCTTCGCAATTGGCTTCCAAAACTAGGGTTTGCAACTAATAGGTTCAACAACCTTAAAACTGATTTAAAACAACTATTTATAATATCTGATAAAAATCCTAAATGATTTAGAAGTCTGAATATCAATTACACATCATCTGCTTCATTAAAAACCAGAAAGTCAAAGCTTGGTCAACTCCCGAACCGGCGAGGCCGCGCTGGAAATAAGCCTGACTAGGCGCGGGCGCGCTGCTCCCTAGTACAATTTGGGCGCGACCGCGCTGCTTCACTTCCTACATTTTTTCACTTCTTTTGCTGCTGCTTTGCTCAACTCTCGCCACATCAATTCCCAACAAATGTAACCTCCAAAAACACATATAATGCATGAAAAGTAACTATACACCAAGAAAATAAATAATAATCCACATAAATAGGTATCTGATTCATAGGTATGAAACCTACTCATCATGAACCACTAAGGTTCATTCAAGTCACTTAGTCTCGGAATATTCGGTCACTCAGACCAGGTCACTCAAACCTTCACAAGTCACTTAAACTTGGACGAAATTCACTAAGACAATCGATTTCCTGTTGGTTGATGGATGTTGAATGTGCTGCTAAAATGGCATTTAAACTACTTCTTCTTTTTGGTACTTAGCAGTTATGAATGTGATCAAACTTGAGATGTTGCTAATCTTTGCAATGAGGCTTGACTTCTTCAGATACTCAGCAACTTTTCATGATCATCCTTTGTGCTGTTAAGATGGAAATAATGTTTGACTTCCTCGTGTACTTAACAGCTTGTAACACATCTTTAGTCGTAGAGTGGAGCTTGCTCTACTTTTGAAAAATTCAGCTTTATGTTCTTCTAAGATGATGATCCGTACTCTCATCCCACCCTTTTAAGTTTGAATCTTGTTGCTTTTTATAATCCTTCATAGATTTTCCCGTTGGATAGTTTTCGTTGATACATTTAATGTTTCAGATCTTCTGGGATCCATAACGTTGACGTTTAAGTCCATGTGTCAGTTGCTTTTTGACTTTCCTATCATGTCAGTATGCTTTCTTACCTAACACCACAGAGATGTCGCTTTCAGCAAACTAACCGGTGGACACATTTCTTGATCTTTGATTTCTACTAGGAATATTTAAAGAATGCATCGGATTCTTTGATCAACATTGCTCCATGTCAGTCTATTGTCAGATCTAACTTAACTCTACGAAGGAGTAAAACTTTACGATTCCATTTTATGATCAGTTCTACGAATGTTGCTTTACGATTCAGAAGCTAACTTTACAATTTTGTCTTTACTGAACGAACCTTGAGTCACTTTACGATGTGACTTTTACTCAGCGATTGCTCGGAATACTCTACGTTCAGTCTTTACTCAACAGGTTTTATTTGACTTTGAGATTCTCCATTCACTCTATAGAATGGTCTTTACTCTACGAAGTGAGGTGAACTTTACGATAAGTGAGACAGCTCTGTGATCTATCTATTTACGATGTTAAAACAGACTTTTGTAAACTTCTCTTTACTTTGCTATCTTAGTTTTCTTTACGATATCAAAGGCAACTTTGTGATATTCATTGTGGATTCTGCGATTTTTTTCTTTTAGCTCTGAGATAATATTGCAGCTTTACGATCGTCTGTTCACTTTACGATTCTGATTTATCCTTACGAACAGAAGTGAACTCTGCAATCCATCTGATGTTTTATGAACATGTGTTGACTCTGCAATTTATCTTCTACATATTACGAACAGGCAAAGTGACTCATTAAGCAGTTAAACCTATCGACTATACATTGCATCAGCTTTGTAAGATTAACCTAACATATTTGATCTTTCTAATATAAGTCCTTGTACATATATTTTATCAAAGGACCGTACAAAACTTATACAAATATACATTGTTCTGCGAACACTTAGATTACTCTGCTAACAATGTTTACATTACGATCATACAGAGTATCTTTACGATTGATCCTATCAACTAGATCAACTTAATAAGTTTGATCATTCTATTCTAAGTCCTTGTACATTATTTCATTATTAAGGACTGTACAAAAACCTACAGATTATAAACATACTTTAGACAATATCTAGTCCTGATCATTTATTCATCGTCACATCATCATGTTCATCATCACACTAACAATTTTATTTCAGTCACAGAATCACGTAATTACATTTATCTCATAAACACATAATCACATACATCACATAAACACATAGTCACATAATTACATAAACACGTAGTCACATAATTACATAACTAAACACATAGTCACATAGTCATTATCAAATCAGACTTTAACATACCTTATTCTCGAACAGTTAAAACATCATTGACGACGAATGCCCGTTGACCTTAATTGGGAAGAATGTAGCCCAATTATCCCATTAATAACAGTAGTCACATCATTGGCAACGAGTGCCCGTTGACCTTAATTGGGACGAATATATAGCCCCATTACCCCATTAATGAGAGTAGTCATTCTCGACGGCATCGACTTAGTCGATAATATTGATAAGTCAACTATGACCCTTATGTTTTTAGTGGCTCAAAGCCCTTAGATATAGATATATAAGGCAAAACTAAGTCTTTTAGTCCTTGGTTTTTGGTATAGGACTAGAATTTAATTGCTATTAAAACACTTTTTAAAGCCTCCTAATTTTATTTTATAAACTACCACTAAAACACTTTTTAAACTTAGAAGTAACTAGAATCAAAATACTATTTATGATAAAAATTTTAGGGTAACGCATTATTTTATAACAATTTTATTTCTTATAGAAGTCCTTTACTAATATTGATTTTTATTAACCTAAATTAAAACACTTACGAATCATTGTTAAATATATAATAAGTACTGATTATATATTTAACAATTATATATCATAAATGTTACGCCCCCAAAATAGGTCCATACAACCCATTTTGAGTCGTCAATAACATTCTACAAAATACAAATACAAATACGAATTTTCCTATTTACAACTAATAAGTGTTGTGCAAAATACGACAACACAATACAAATACATCTTAAATTCTCAATACACTTATTGTCACACTAATAGTAATGTATTGAGATACTTCTATTGTCTCGGACCATCACTCTATTCTCCGGCTAGTCCCCGCTACACTCTCTTTTTCTGAAGAGAATAATGGAACAAAAAAGAAAAAGGTGATCACAAATAGCCTAGTATGAAATATCATGACTAAGATAATGAAGAATAAAATTATCTTTAGCCTTCAACCGAAATAAATCAGAGATTTAAAGATATTATAATTGTTCAATAACAATAATTGCAGCAGAACGAACAATCCATTAGAAGAGTCAAGTAGATTATAATATCTACCATATTCTAAAAGTTAAAGGATCACCACCAATATTTTATCCCTGTAACACCAATCAACAGTTCCTGTTTATGAACATCCAAATCAACAGTTTATATTCAACAGCCTCTCTTTGCACTATGTGCCAAAGATATTTATTTGTAACATCACCGGTCATGATCATGTCAAACGCCAGTTCATCTTTGCACTACGAGCCAAAGAGAACTTTCACCATACGCCTTTGTTTGTAACACCAAAAGTCATGATTATACCAATACACAGTTTGGTCAAAATCATGTCACGCCAGTTCATCTTTGCACTACAGGTCAAAGAGAACTATCACCACAATTTAAGTATGAGGATGATGACAATGATATAGAATGAATACAGTGAGATCAAGAATAAGAATTAATGTTTAATTTATCCAGTGTCGAAGGTTGACCAAATTGCCAACATGATGACCAAATTGTGGAGTCAAATTCAAGAATGATATTCAAGAATAAAATTCACGATTCAACTATATCGTATCAAACGAAATAGAAAGATTCAGGTGAAAAGATATTAGATGAAGCACAAACTATTAAGGATATTCTACAAATTTTCAGGGATTTTCACCATTTAAAATAAGGTTTTGGAAACAAATAAAGATTTCTTATCATAAATGGAGAAATATGAAACAAAAAGATATCCCTTAAAGAGTACAAAAGAAATGATACGTTATATGAGTATAAAAGAATATATGAAACTGCAAATGGATTTTCATCCGTCATGCGATAATCCGCGTAGACAGATTATTTCCACAAAAGATTAATAAGTAATGAATACGAATGGTTATTCACCAGACATGCGTCAATCCGCACAGACAGGTCATACCCATAGATTAATAAGGAATAAATGTAAAGAGATATTCACCAGGTACGACACTCCGTACATACAGGTTATTCCCACAGAGTAAAAAGGAATGAATACAAAAGGATATTCACCAGGTACGACACTCCGTATATACAGGTTATTCCCACAAAGTAATAAAGAATGAATACAAAAGGATATTCACCAGGCATGCGTCAATCCTCACGGACAGGTTATCCCCACAAATTAATACGGAATGAATAACAACCTTTATGAGTATAATATCACTTACGAGCATGAAAGCAAATGATATTATATAAGAGTATGAAAGAAATGATATCCCCTACCTTCGTTAATAAGTGATTGAATGTTGCTTTCTATGAAGTTTACTAACTTATACAATACTAGTATTCTCACAAATACTCACAATAGCCTAGCACACTTAAAGAACTCGAGAAATTTAGAGAGAGAAAGGAAGTATAAGCAAAGAAGGTGTGAAGATTTCTTAAGATAATCCTTCCTATTTATAGGAAAACCTAGTTTCATTAATTGCACAATAAGAGCTCGACTTATTACACTTTAGTACCTCCATCTTTGCCTCTATTTTTAATATAATCCCTAAAGTATTATTAACCTTGCATAACATCCCCTAATAGTTTCCACATGTGAACCAATAGTTCTATCATGTGAATCAATAGTTCACTGCATGTGAATTTCACAATTTCAATTAGGTACCCCTAAGTTAGACTCCACTTTTAATCCGTCAATAATGCTAATATATCATATCAAATAATATGAGTTACAATGTCGTGACAAATAATAAAAAGTACTATACAGATGCTACTGTAACAATTATTAAATCAAAATACTGTGCAATTGTTACTTTATCAATTATTGAATCAATAATTTAAAATACTGTGTAACACTGTGTGCTTGTGAAATACCGCGTACTACTGTGGAATAACGCGTTATACTGTTCTTTTTATTACCGGGTATTTCAATAGTTGCCGGTGATAATACTGTTGACAAAATAATATCGTTTTCAGTATCCGACAATGGGGTCCACTATCGTTGACAATATTGTCATTATGGGGCCCACTAGTATTTTGTTATTTCGGCGTCGTCGTACAGTACTGAATATAATATTTCTCGACAGAAAGATTTTTCTCCGACAGAAGGAATATTCCCCGACATACAGGTTTGACTTTTTGTATAAATGAATAGTATATTCGTATGAATAGTACTTTCGTATTTATACCGTATAATTTTTGTATCCAGCTCATATAAACGTTATGACGTAATTCGAAGATCGAAGAAAGTGTAAAAGCGTTTTTAGCGTGAATAGTATCTCATGCATAGTGATCACGTGAATAGTAATTTAGCGTTATACTAGACTTATCAATTGTCACATTCACTAGTAACTTTATCATTATCGATTTAACACATTTTTGTTTAAAATAATAAGAAGAGGAAAAATAAATTCTTTTATTAAAATTGTCGGGGTCTTACAATCTCCCATCCTTATGAAATTTCGTCCCCGAAATTTACGTACCTACTTGGCATATCGAAGAGGTGAGGATACCTTGCTCTCATTTCAGATTATAACTCCCAGGTCATTTCCTCTATATCATGGTTTCTCCATAAAACTTTGACTTGAGGTATAATCTTTGAGCGTAGAATCTGTTCCTTTTTATCCAAAACTCACACGTTAAATTTTTTGCTATCTCGTCTGTTTCTAATTCAATGATGCAGTTTGGGCCTTTCACATATTTATGTAGCACAGATATGTGAAAAATATTATGAACACGAGACATGCTTGGTGGTAAGGCGAATCTGTAGGCCACAGTTCCTACTCGATCGAAGATTTCAAATGGACCGATAAATCGAGGGTTGAGCTTTCCTCTCTTTTCGAATCTTGTATCTCTTTTCCATGGAGTAACACGTAAGAATACATGGTCTCCGATTTTGAATTCATCGTCCCTTCGATGAAGATCATCATAACTCTTTTGTCGATCTTGTGCTGCTTATATACGTTGTCATCTTCACGTGGGTTCGTGGAGTCTTTAACTCTATATTCATCCTTTGTAAGTCATCCAAAATGGGCCTTTACGTTGTCAGCATCGTACTCGTACTTGCATACGTTCTTCTACGCAATGCGTCAGCTAGTACATTCGCCTTTTTCAGGATGATATTGAATGGTATGGTCGTAATCCTTCAACAGCTCGAGCCACGTCGTTGTCACATGTTGAGTTCTTTCTAGGTGAAGAAATGTTTGAGGCTTTTATGATCTGCATAGATTTTTATTTACTCCCATCTTTCTTCTTTACGAATAAAATAGGAGCACCCCAAGGCGATGTACTCGGACGTATGAAACCGATATCTAATAACTCTTGTAGTTGGACTTTTAAATCCAGAAATTTAATATGAGCCATACGTATAGGGTCTTAGAAATGGGTTTCGTATTGGGTTCAAGGTTGATACAAAATTTGATTTGACGGTCTAGGGGTAGGCCAAGAAGTTCTTCGGGAAATATGTCAGGAAACTTATTGACATCAGAAATATCATTCAAATCTGACGTATTTTTGTTTAAATCAGTTACATGGGCTAAGAAAGCTTGACATCCATTTTTCAATAAACGAATGACTTTGTGGATAGAAATGACAGTTATTAATTTCAACGGTTTGGTTGCTTGAATTCGCATAATAGGTTGATTAGAAATATGAAAACTAACGACCTTACGAAAGCAATCACTTTTAGCATAATGAGTAGTTAACCAATCAATTCCTAAAATCACATTAAATTCTTGTATTTCCAAAGAGATAATATCAATGGGTAAGGTGAGGGTACTGACTTAAACAAAACAAGATTTATAGACTGTAGATGTAACGAATGTTTGTCCCAATGGTGTTTCAACAGATAAGTCAAAATTTAATTTCTCAGGGGTCAAGTTTAAACGTTAAGCATAAGCAGATGAAATAAAAGAGTGGGTAGAATCAGTATCTAATAAGGTATAGACTCGCAAGAGTTTATGATTAGCTCACCGGTTATGACGTCATCTGGTTTTCACACATTTTAAGAGGTTACGACAAAAGCTCTGCCTTGTACCACAGGCTTTGACTTGTCTGTGTCAGCCCTTGGTGTCATCATTACGGCTAGACTTGATTTTGCTACATGACAGAATCGAGATATGTGGCATTCCTTTCCACAATTGTAACATACCTTGGGTGGCTGTGTACAGTTTGGACAGATGTGTCCCTCCTTTTCGCACTTGTAACATATGACTGGTAGTCGTTCCCCTTCCCTCAAAACTGGTACTGGTGCTGATGTTGGTACCTTTCCATGGTTATTGTTAAATTTTCTCTTCTTGGAATTGTTGCTACTTGACTCACTCCTCCTGTTATCTGGGCCAGGATTACCACCGAAATGGTTACCATTTTCGACGTGATGATTCCCTCCTCACTAGTTATCACTATTTCGATGATTATTGTCACCGTTATGATTATTATCGTAATTTTTCTCTCGTTGTTGGGTGTTGTTTCCTGGTTGTAGTATTCCTCTCTCTTGCTCCACTACTGGAGCCCTATCCACGGCATCTGAATATAGATAAATTTTATGAGAAACGAGATGTTTACGAATTTCTGGTTTCAAAACTCGTAGAAATATTCGTGTCATCCGTTCCTCAATATCCGCCAAATGGAATGCAAATTGAGATAACTCGACAAACTTGGCTTCGTACTGCGACACCGTAATGTTGTTCTGTTCCAGTTTGATGAATTCTACCTCCTTTATATGGCGAATACTCTCCGAAAAATACTTCTCGTTAAATAATTCTTGGAACTCAACCCAAGACATCTCGAGTGCCGAGTGACGGGTACGTTTCACGGATTCCCACCAATGATCCGCTTCTCCTCGCAGCATAAAAGTGGTGAAAGGAACCTTTTGTTCGTCTGTGCAATGTAGGACATCAAATATCTTTGTTAATTGTTTGAGCCACACCTCTACCTTGAGTGGATCTGGCTTGCCGAAAAATTCAGGTGGTCCCAACTCTTTGAACTGCTTGGCAGTGACCATTCGTACATTATCAGCGTTTCTGCCAGTATTGTAGACAGGAGCTCTTCTCGCCTGGTTCTGCATGTATTGCATGAAGTTCCTAAAAAATTCATCATTCATCCTGTTGTTAGCATCATGATTAGCATCATGATGTTCTGAGTTTACACCCGTATTATTTGTAGCTTCTTGATTTTCAGCCACAATGGTCTCATAGTGAATCTCTTGGTTTTCAAATGTCATTCTGAAATGTGATCACAAAACAAAGATTAGTTAAAGAAATAGACATGCAACATCTTGTCACCAAACCAATTACTTAAAAAATAAAATAGCCTAGGTAGGATACACTAGTGAAGGATTTTATTCGTCTCTCCCCTCCTAGTTCTAATCCCAGATCTCTACCAGAGATCATATCCCTGAGCTCTGATACCAACTGTGACGCCCCCAAAATAGGTCCATACAACCCATTTTGAGTTGCCAATAACATTCTACAAAATCCAAATACAAATACGAATTTTCCCATTTACAACTAATAAGTGTTGTGCAAAATACGACAACACAATACAAATACATCTTAAATTCTCAATACACTTATTGCCACACTAATAGTAATGTATTGAGATACTTCTATTGTCTCGGACCATCACTTCATTCCCCGGCTAGTCCCTGCTACACTCTCTTTTCCTGAAGAGAACAATGGAACAAAAAGGAAAAGGGTGAGCACAAATAGCCAGTATGAAATATCATGACTAAGATAATGAAGAATAAAATTATCTTTAGCCTTCAACCGAAATAAATCAGAGATTTAAAGATATTATAATTATTCAATAACAACTGCAGCGGAACGAACAATCCATTAGAAGAGTCAAGTAGATTATAATATCTACCATCTTCTTTAAGTTAAAGGATCACCACCAATATTTTATCCCTGTAACACCAATCAATAGTTCCTGTTTATGAACATCCAAATCAACAGTTTATATTCAACAGTCTCTTTTTACCCTATGTGCCAAAGATATTTATTTGTAACATCACCGGTCATGATCGTGCCAAACGCCAGTTCATCTTTGTACTACGGGCCAAAGAGAACTTTCACCAAACGCCTTTGTTTGTAACACCAAAAGTCATGATTATATCAATACACAGTTTGGTCAAAATCATGTCACGCCAGTTCATCTTTGCACTACGAGTCAAAGAGAACTATCACCACAATTTAAGTATGAGGATGATAACAATGATATAGAATGAATACAGTGAGATCAAGAATAAGAATGAATGCTTAATTTATCCAGTGTCAAAGGTTGACCAAATTGCCAACATGATGACCAAATTGTGGAGTCAAATTCAAGAATGATATTCAAGAATAAAATTCACGATTCAACTATATCATATCAAACGAAATAGAAAGATTAAGGTGAAAAGATATTAGATGAAGCACAAACTATTAAGGATATTCTACAAATTTTCAGGAATTTTCACCATTTAAAATAAGGTTTTGGAAACAAACAGAAATTTCTTATCATAAATGGAGAAATGTGAAAGAAAAAGATATCCCTTAAAAAGTACAAAAGAAATGATACGTTATACGAGTATAAAAGAATATATGAAACTACAAATGGATTTTCATCCG
The DNA here is from genome assembly GCA_034770075.1 of Aralia elata. Lineage (NCBI taxonomy): Eukaryota > Viridiplantae > Streptophyta > Magnoliopsida > Apiales > Araliaceae > Aralia > Aralia elata. Next base: position 77,703,367 of record CM068380.1, read on the forward strand.
TGATGCGGTAATCCGCGTAGACAGATTATTTTCACAAAAGATTAATAAGTAATGAATAAGAAGGGTTATTCACCAGGCATGCGTCAATCCGCACGGACAGGTTATTCCCACAGAGTAAAAAGGAATGAATACAAAAGGATATTCACCAGGTACGACACTCCGTACATACAGGTTATTCTCACAAAGTAAAAAGGAATGAATACAAAAGGATATTCACCAGGTACGACACTCCGTACATACAGGTTATTTCCACAAAGTAAAAAGTAATGAATACAAAAGGATATTCACCAGGTATGCGTCAATCGGCACGGACAGGTTATCCCCACAAATTAATACGGAATGAATAACAACCTTTATGAGTATAATATCACTTACGAACATGGAAGCAAATGATATTACATAAGAGTATGAAAGAAATAATATCTCCTACCTTCGTTAATAAGTGATTGGATGTTGCTTTCTATGAAGTTTACTAACTTATACAATACTAGTATTCTCACAATACTCAAAATAGCCTAGCACACTTAGAGAACTCAAGAAATTTAGAGAGAGAAAGGAAGTATAAGCAAGGAAGGTGTGAAGATTTCTTAAGATAATCCTTCCTATTTATAGGAAAACCAAGTTTCATTAATTGCACAATAAGGGCTCGACTTATTACACTTTAGTACCTCCATCTTTGCCTCTATTTTTAATATAATCCCTCAAGTATTATCAACCTTGCATAACATCCCTTAATAGTTTTCACATGTGAATCAATAGTTTTATCATGTGAACCAATAGTTCCATCATGTGAACCAATAGTTCACTGCATGTGAATTTTACAATTTCAATTAGGTACCCCTAAGTTATACTCCACTTTTAATCCGTCAATAATGCTAATATATCATATCAAATAATATGAGTTACAGTGTCGTGACAAATAACAAAAAGTACTATGCAGATGCTACTATAACAATTATTGAATCAAAATACTGTGCAATTGTTATTTTATCAATTATTGAATTAATAATTTAAAATACTGTGTAACACCGTGTGCTTGTGAAATACCGCGTACTACTGTGGAATAACGCGTTTTATTGTTCTTTTTATTACCGGGTATTTCAACAGTTACCAGTAATAATACTGTTGACAAAATACTGTCGTTTTCAGTATTCGACAATGGGGCTCACTATCGTTGACAATATTGTCATTGTGGGGCCCACTAATATTTTGTTATTTCGGCGACGTCGTACGGTACCGAATATAATATTCCCCGACAGAAAGAATATTCTCCGACAGAAGAAATATTCCCCGACATACAGATTTGACTTTTTGTATAAATGAATAGTATATTCGTATGAATAGTACTTTCGTATTTATACCGTATAATTTTTGTATCCAGCTCATATAAAGATTATGACGTAATTCGAAGATCGAAAAAAGTGTAAAAACGTTTTTAGCGTGAATAGTACCTCGTGCATAGTGATCACGTGAATATTGATTTAGCGTTATACTAGACTTATCAATTGTCACATTTCACTAGTAACTTTATCATTATCGATTTAACACCCTTCTGTTTAAAATAATAAGAAGAAGAAAAATAAATTCTCTTATTAAAATTGTCGGGGTCTTACATTTAATATTATGTCAAATGAATGTGAATTAATAGTTGGTCAAGCTAATTAATTTAATTAGTTTGAACTAACTAACGAAGCGTGTAATTGTATAAAAGAAGTCAAAACTCAAATTTGAGTTTAGAGTGGAATTTGGAGACGCGGACTAGACGGTTAAGTCCGGAACGTCGAAATTAGTAAAAATCGACTATAAGTTCGAAAAAGTTGATTTTTAGAACCCAAAGTAGTCAAATGGGTGAATGAACGGATAAACGAGTTAATAAAACATGAGCTGGAAGTGGGGCCCACACGGGCCAATAATTTTCTGGAAAATAGCCCATATGGGCTGCTGATAATTAAGATTGAGATGGATGTGATAGGAGAGGGAAAATGGAGACAAATAGGAAAACATGGAGCATTTTGGGGGAAAGGTTATTGACTAATTAATTTTGACTCTAACTCAAATTATCAGCTTTCTCTCCCTCATTCACTCCCGTACTCCCCAAATTTGCTGAAGATAGAGAGAGATGGAGAGAAAGAAGAAGAAAGAAGAAAAACTACTTGAGGTAATTTCTAAACTTGTGATTATTTCGGAAATTGGTTGTAAACTAGTATGTTAAAGATGATTGATGAACATTGGAGTGATAAGAATGAAGAATTATGAAAATTCTTGACTAAACCATGATTAAACATCTATGAAATCCGGATTTATAAGAATTGCATTTGGGGCGTTTGATATCTTGTCTCAAAGAAGTTTAATGCCTAAAAATTGATAATTGAATAAAGCTTGAATCTACAAAATATGTAAAAATGAATGCTAATATGGTTTTAACCATATGGATGGTTTAAATTCAGTTTACAAGTGAATTCAAGAGTTTTTATGAAAATGAGTTTAGCTAAAAATTGTGATTTATCGAGTATTTTGAGCTGTTGTAATTATGCCTTCAAGAACTCTTTTTAGCTATGTTATAATTTTTTAAAATACTATGTAGTATCATCTCAAACATATCCGAATTTAAAAACAATCCAATATGTAGGTTGTGAGATAAAAAATCGCGAAGTAGCTATGAAAATAATGAAGTTGTTGCAAATCTGCAGAAACAGAAAATTGGCCAAGTCTGAAAACTGTTCTGAGTAAGATGTTTCAGCCTACTGTTTTGAAGCCTTGCCAAAGTATTTTCGTGAATGTTATATTTTTTAAAAACACTACGTATTATGAAGTCTAACATATCCGAAAATGGATGTAATCCGATTTGTAACGAAGGATATATAAATTCATAAAACTAGCTCAAAAATCATAAAATCTGAAATCTACAGAAATTTCTCCTGCAGAATTTGGGCAGTTGCAGGTTGTTCTGGGCAGCAGCTGTGTTGTTTTGGCACGCTGAGCCATTTTTGGTTCGCCGAGCCAATTTTTGGACATTACGTCATTTTTTGATATGTTGCTCAGTTTTTCGTGTAGAGTCTAAATATATAATCATTGCGTAGCACTTTTTGGAGAACACAAAAAGTGTAGAATAATTCTTTTAATCAATGGGGTCTTGATTGAAATGTGAAATATAGTAAGATTGTATAATTACCCACATGTGGGATGATAATCCAAGATTGGATAATGAAGTAAAGATTAATAAATTAATTTAGTTATGCATTAAGTCTCGAATGAGATTATTTAACATGTTATAATCCAATGAGTTATATATAGATTATACAAGGATGGTTGGAGTTCGGATGAGGTAAACCGATGAATGAGGTTATGCAATGGATATTTGATTTGCGTAAAATAGCTAGTGACCGAGGCAAGTTTCTTAACTTACACAAACTTTATATTGTGCAAGTTTCTAATATCATTCAATTATATTCTCATGAATGATATATGATGTATTGAAGCTTTAATTTACACGATGTTTATGTTGTGTGAATTTTAAACTTATGCAAATCTTTTAATATTTGTACAAGTTGTCCGAGCTATGTTAAACTGTAAAATCTTATGTTTAGTTATGAAAATTCATTCGCTGTATGAGATTCATCTTATTATGTTAAATGATTTACAAAAGAGAGTTATTTGCCATTTTATTTGGCTTAACTCAATTTGTGAGTTATTCCAATCAGAATGTTTATTGTTGTGATATTAAATTGTAATAATTCTTGAATTGTGATAGTTGATTGTGTCAAGTCAAATATTATTAGGCAATTATCAATATAGGTTGCACCCCGTGCAACGATGTGATTGTTAAACGTTAAATCCAAGAACGTGCTAGACCAATATTAGCACTTATGTGCTAAACTAAAGAATAAATGTTCCATAAATAAACTGTTGATGTGATTAAGACTATGTTATTAATGAAAAAAGTAAAGGAAAATTTAATTCCTATTTATTTGAGCTCCTTCACAATTATTGTTCAATTGTTGAAGTTTTCAGAAAGATTATTATATTCATGAATGTTGTTTATTCACTGCTTATACTTGCTGGGCAATTAAATGCTCACTCTTGCAAATTCTAAAATTTTTGCAGCTACAACGGAAAGACCAGAATGATCAGAAGAAGATAAGAGTTACTAATTGTTAGGGTAGAATAGTTAAAGTATATAACGAGTTGTAATATTATATAATAATGTTGTAATATTATTTGAGGTAGTTATGTAAAGGTCTTCGTACCTAGGAGTAGGTTGAATTATATTGTAATATTTTAATATTTGCTCTGATGTTGTAGGAATATGTTGAGTAGGTAGTGTCTTGACGGCACCGGACTCGGGTTTGAAGATAGACCGGATTTTCGGGCTGTCACACTTCGTCTTTGGTATAGGATTATAATTTTACTATTACTAAAACACTTTTTAAAATCTCCCTAATTTTGATTTATTTATTTTAAATAAGTCTAGAATTTAACTTCAATTAAAAAACACTTTTTAATGAGTAAAAAAAGAAAAAAGAAGGAGAAAAGAAAGAAGAAAGAAGGAGAAAATAAAGCAAAAAAAAAGAAGGAAAATTATTTTTGGAGAATTGCACATCCCCATGCTATGCCATTCGTATCATTTACTCACAAGTGATGGCCATCAATGCTTATTACTTAGTTCAATTGGTTATACTTTTGATGAATGTGACATTCTTCGTGATATTAAGAAAATAAAAAATATATACATATTAAAAATATAAAAAAATATTATGAGTAAATATTAACTTATTATTAATATAATTTTGTTCTTTATAAAAGTCATTTAATAACCTAATTAAACTTTGTGTAACAAAAAAGCCCTTAACATGTTGTCAAGCGCTTACCCTATTTGAGTTGGACTTTTATTAATTAATAGGGCAACACCTATGTATATGAGATGCTAATTAATTTTCATAGGAAATAAAAAATAATAATAACTCACATATAGTATATTACGAAAATGTAATAGTACTCCATTCGTTTTAAGATAAAGGATCAAGTTTTACTTTCAACGTCAATTTGAAATATTTTTAATTTCAAAATTGATATTATTCATTTAGTTTTTTAAATAAAAAAAACTTGTCATTAGTAGTACTATTTAGATAGTTTAATTCATATCAATTCTCTAAATTTGAAAATATAGCAAATTGACTTCAAAATGTCAGAATTAGTCTTATAGTTTTAAACGAAAGGAGTAAAATATATAGTACTTCGTTAATAAAGTTTCAATAAATTTCAATTTTTTCATATTTCTTTTTTTTTCTCGTTCAGCATATCCCATACATAGTCTTGATGATATAGAGTAAATGAAAATTCAAAAATGCTAATCTCATGATCAAAATCAGACGGTAATTAAATAGTAAAAGAAAGTATAGCTAGGTTTTAGAAAACAAACTTGTGCTCTTCTTAATTTTCCAGAAAGCTGGTGTTTTATTTATGTTTTTTGGAGCCCTCGAAGTTGATCCTTCCACTTCACCATGGATACTCCGGCAGTGGGACGCTACCAGAATCTATCGTCATGATATCTTTCAACAAGGCTTCATAATGCCCAACATCATTTCGAATTCTTTGGTTCAACTGGTGAAGAGTGATCAGAAAACATTGAGTTTTTATCATTCAAGAATGTCAAAAATATGGGATTCATGGCAAAACTTAAAATTAAGGAGCAAAACAATCGTACTATATAATACATTGGCATACATAATACACACACTCCCTCGGTTTCAAAAAACAATTGTTAATTGCTATAACAATGTGATCTCCACAACATGCAAATACTCAGTTACAAATAAAGTCATTAACTAAATGATTTAACAATAATGAGATTAGTGTTGAAGTTTGTCTCATATGTCAAAAGTTAGGCAGGTTAGGAATAAGAAAATAGGAGTTAGGCATGTTAGAATTAGGTAGGTTAGGCATGTGTACCATTATATTCAATTGTTCCCACCCACCTATCATCTCATCGGGTAGCCTATAAAAGGAGATAACTCCTTCATTTTGAAACACACCAAGCTTAGAGAAGCAAATAGAGTTAGAGAGAGAAAGCTCAAGTTTGAGCATTTAAGAGCTATAGAGGTAAAGATAAATAAACGATTAGTTTATTTCTCAGTTGAGAGTTTGTATTCTCCATTTTATTTTCATAGTGGATTTTTAAGATCTCCTCCCGTGATTTTTCCCAGTTGGGTTTTCACGTAAAATTCTTGTGTCATTATTTTATATTTCATGTAGTAGTGTGCTTGTATTTATCTTAGTGTATTTGTGAAGGCCTAATTTCTCAACAATTGGTATCAAAAGCTTTTGGTTCACACCGTTGGTATCTAGGAAAGTGGTTCCAAAGGCAATATCTTTAAGAAAGGTGGTTACTTAATTAGTCACCGTTGTAAAAGCACGAAAAGACTCCCACCCGACTTACACTTACCTGACCAACTGGTACGATCCATTTAAAGAAATCTCGCAGGTCACAAATACGAAGATGACAAGCATGAGTATGAGGTACGAAGTTGAACCATTTGACAGAAAGTCAAATTTCAGTATTTGGCAGTGTACAGTCAGAGATGTATTGGCTCAACAGGGATTGACAATTGCACTAGAAGGAAAAGAGAAGAAACCAACGGATATGACAGATGAAAAATGGACAGAACTTGAAGCAAAGGCGGTGGCAACAATCAGATTGAGTTTGGCGCCATAGATTAAATATCAAGTTTTGACAGAAACCTCTTTGAAGGATTTGTGGGAGAAACTTGAGAAAGTTTACGAGTCAAAGTCTCTATCAAACTGGTTATATTTGAAAGAGTCGTTGTACCGGCTTCGGATGGAAAAAAGGTCAGACTTGACCAATCATATTAATGAGTTTAATAGATTGGTGACCCAACTTACCAGTATCGATGTAAAGCAGGACAAAGAAGATAAAGCCTTATTGCTTCTTGTCTCTCTACCAGATTCATACTCAACTCTCCAGACTACTCTCCTTGTAGGGAAGGAAAAACTTGCAGTTGACGATGTGATGTCAGCAGTCTTGAACCAAGATAAGTTCAGGGGCACTACTTCTAGAGATCAAGGAGACAATCTTCTTGCATTTTCAGATGGGCGTGGCAGGGGTCCAAATCGAAAGAAGAATTTCAGTAAGGAACGAAGAAGGTCTCAGTCGAGACAAGACAAGAAGGATAAATCTCAAGTTGAGTGTTATCATTGCCACAAGAAGGGACACTACAAAAATCAATGTCCATTGTTGAAGAAAGGTAAGTAGGTTAAAAATTCTGCTAATATTGCCGAGCAAGCGGATGTGTGTAGCAATGGAGAGCTGTACATAGTGACAGAAAATGAACCTTCACAAGGTGATCTCTTATCCATTAGAAACAGTAGCAACCTTATATATTGGTACATGGATTCCGGTTGTTCTTTTCATATGTCCCCTCACAGGGATTGGTTTGATACTTTTACATCCTATAATGGTGGTACAATTTTATTGGGTAACAATGCAGTCTGCAAAATTACTGGAATAGGCACCATCAAAGTTAAAATGTTTAACGGGGTTGTCAGAACATTGGGCGATGTAAGGTATATTCCAGAATTGAAGAAGAATTTGCTATCGATTGGAGTACTTGACTCTATAGGTTATAGTATCTCAGTCAGATATAGTGTCATCAAAATTACCAAGGGTTCGATGGTAATTATGAAGGGCCAAAAAAAAGGGTATCCTCTACAGGTTGATAGGGGACACAGTTACTGGTGGAGCAGCAATTTCTGTGCAAGAAAATTCCAACAGTGATAATACAGAATTATGGCACATGCGACTTAGTCACTTGAGTGAAGGTGGAATGAAAGAACTTCACTTACTGAAAGGTGTCAAAACGTGTAATTTGGAATTTTGCAAGTTTTGCGTGTACGGCAAACAACGGAGGGTAAGCTTCAAGGCAGGAGCACACACCAGTAAGAATGTACTTGATTATGTACATTCAGATGTGTGGGGGCCGATCAAGCATATTTTAATTGGTGGAGCCCATTATTTTGTCAGCTTTATAGATGACTACTCCAGAAAGGTGTGGGTGTATTTTATGAAGCATAAATCTGAGGTTTTCAGAATCTTTAAGCAGTGGAAAGCTAAAGTAGAAAACCAGACCGGAAAGAAGTTGAAGTATTTCAGATCAGATAATGGCACGGAATACAGGGACAGGTCATTCCTACAGTTCTGCCAGGATGAAGGTATCACTAGGCACTTCTCAGTTAAAAGAACTTCAGAGCAAAATGGTGTGGCAGAGAGGATGAACAGAACTCTATTGGAACGTGCCAGATGTATGAGGTTGAATGCGAGCTTGCCCAAAAGTTTCTGGACTGAGGCACTCAACACAGTGTGTTATCTGATAAATCGATCTCCTTTAGCTGGAATTCATTACAAAATTCCAGATGAGGTATGGATAAGGAAACCAGTTAATTTTTCTATAATGAAAATCTTTGGTTGTCCAACTTATGTTCATCTATCGATCGAAGAGCGACAGTCCAAACCTGATCCAAGGTCAAATGAGTGTATTTTTCTTGGATATGAAGATGGAGCTAAGGGATACAGGTTATGGGATCCAGTATCCAAGAAGAAGGTTGTCAGCAGAGATGTGGTGTTCAATGAGAAACACATGTTGAACAAATCTGAGAATGAAGAATCTGTAGCAAGTGAGTTACAGACACACCCAGCTGAGGTGGAGCTTCCCGAAGAGAGAAAAGAATCTGAAGAGATTGAAGATAATCATCTTTTAGATCCGCAGGAGAGGTCTTATAATCTTATTAGAGATCGGGAAAGGCGAGTCAGCAAACCAGTGCAGAGATATGGGTTTGAAGATATGGTTGCCTTTGCCTTGATTGCTGGTAGTGGAGATCCAACTAGCTATCAGGATGCTATTCAGTCCAAGGAAAATGATAAATGGGTGATAGCGATGACAGAAGAGATGGAGTCTTTACAGAAGAACCAGACTTGGGAGTTAGTTCAACTTCCAAAAGGATCGAAGGCTATAGGATGCAAATGGGTATTCAGGAAAAAGGAAGTTCAGTCTAATAAAGAAGGTGAAAGATTCAAGGCCAGGTTGGTGGCAAAGGGATTCTCTCAGAGAGAGGGAATTGACTACAATGAGATCTTCTCACCAGTTATGAAACACACATCGATTCGGTTGATCTTATCTATTATAGCATCACAGGATATGGAGTTAGAGTAGCTTGATATGAAAATAGCTTTTCTCCATGGTGATTTAGAAGAAAAGATCTACATGAAACAACCAGATGGGTTTATTGAACCAGGGAAAGAGGGTTTAGTTTATAGTTTAAAGAAGTCTCTCTATGGTTTGAAGCAGTCCCCGAGACAATGGTACATGCGGTTTAACAGCTTCATGGTGGCTCATGGTTACTCTCGTTCGGAGTATGATCCATGTGTATATTTCAGAACGTTTGATGATGGCTCTCTAATATTACTGACGTTATATGTCGATGACATGTTGATAGCAGCAAAGAGGATGTCAGATATTCTTCAGTTGAAGAAATTGTTGAGAAGTGAATTTGACATGAAGGATCTTGGATCAGCAAAGAAGATCCTAGGTATGAAAATTCACAGGGATCGTCAGGTAAGAAAATTGTGGTTAACTCAGTAAGGATATGTGCAGAAGATCTTAGAGAGGTTTAACATGCATAATGATAAACCAGTCAGCACTCCGTTAGCAATACATTTCAAGTTATCTTCACAATTGAGCCTACAGACAGAGGATGAGGTGGAGTATATGTCCAAAGTACCGTATACAAATGCGGTGGGTTGTCTCATGTATGTCATGGTATGTACTAGGCCAAATATCTCACATGCAGTCAGTGTGGTTAGTAGGTATATGGCAAATCCAGGGAAAGAGCATTGGAATGTTGTCAAATAGATTTTTCGTTACCTAGCATGTACAACCAATTACGGTCTTATGTTTGATCGTGATACCGCAAGGAGTGAGGTTACAGGGTTTATTGATTCAGATTATGTTGGAGACCTAGATTCAAAAAGATCTACAACAGGGTTTGTATACAGCTTTTGTGGAGGATATATATGTTGGAGGTCAGTGTTGCAGTCTACGACAGCATTATCAACAACAGAGGCTGAGTATATGGCATTGACAGAAGCAGGCAAGGAGGCTTTGTGGCTAAAGGGACTAGTTAAGGAACTAGGTTTCAAGCAGGGCAGTATCCAGATACAGTGTGATAGTCAAAGTGTTATTCATTTAGCAAAGAACTAGGTGTTCCATGTCATGACCAAACATATAGATGTTCGGTATTACAAGATTCGTGAATGGCTGAACAGTGGTGATATTGCAGTTTGCAAAGTTTACACAAAGGAGAATGCCGCAGATATGCTCACAAAGTCGGTGACATCAGAAAAGTTCAAGCATTGCTTGGACTTAATTCACTTCGTCGAATGCTAAGTTCGTGGTGGAGTATCCAGGGAGAGGGATGCATTCACAGACACAAAGAAGTTCACAATATGTAATATTTGGAGAATATGAGCCAAGGTGGAGATTGTTGAAGTTTGTCTCATATGTCAAAAGTTAGGCAGGTTAGGAATAAGAAAATGGGAGTTAGGCATGTTAGAATTAGGCAGGTTAGGCATGCCTACCATTATATTCAATTGTTCCCACCCACCTACCATCTCATCGGGTAGCCTATAAAAGGAGATAACTCCTTCATTTTGAAACACACCAAGCTTAGAGAAGCAAATAGAGTTAGAGAGAGAAAGCTCAAGTTTGAGCATTTGAGAGCTATAAAGGTAGAGATAAATAAACGGTTAGTTTATTTCTCAGTTGAGAGTTTGTATTCTCCATTTTATTTTCATAATAGATTTCTGAGATCTCTTCCCGTGGTTTTTCCCAGTTGGGTTTCCACGTAAAATTCTTGTGTCATTATTTTATATTTCATACAGTAGTGTGTTTGTATTTATCTTAGTGTATTTGTGAGTGCCTGATTTCTCAACAATTAGCTAGCATTACATAGTACCATTTATTCATAAACCTCTAAGCAAAAGCAGGAGAGGAAATTAACAACCAAGTCCGACGACAAAGTCCTCCCCTGAGAAAAAGATAAAGAGAAGGCACCACTAGCTAGCATTAGGATATATAGAGCTATCTATTAAGCTTAATCAAACAACTTAAGCACTCAATTTATTGCCTCTGATCTCATTCAAAGTAACTCCAGAACTGCTGGTTCATCCAAGCTTGACCCATCATCGGGTTACCGTTGTTGTCAACTTGGAATGTGGAGTTCACCAATGGATAAACCGCGCTGCGTATCTGACCATGAACATTGGTGTTGTAGTTGTTGGCGGTGGTGTTGTTATTGTTGCTGGTAATGTTATACATAGGATTAGGAAACGGAGCAGCCACTTGATGATCATTCGGAAGGAAATTATTAGGAACGGCGATGCTTGGTTGTTGCGGGGAATTTCTGTGCTTCTGAGGGTATGAAGATAAGGTAGAATTGATTGATTGAATGTCATTAATGCTTGGCCTGCGCTTGTCAGCCGGTGTTGTGCTGGTTCTGCGGCTGAAGAACTTTTGGGCATGGCTTACCACTTGTGCTGGGGTTTTTGTGGTGACAAAGTACCTTGCTATGCTCCTCCAATCTCCTTTTCCAAACTTCTCCAGTCCCATCAAGAACAACCTTAATTTCAATGTGAAATTAATGACACACAAAATTATGTTATAATTCATAATAAAGAATTATTGATTAACATTAGTTACATGTTGATCGATTAATAAGCAGAAAAAGAAAATTGAACAAACCTTCGAGTAATTAATTACTTCATGAAGAGAGATCTTTGTGTGTGTGTGGTTTTCTCTCTGCGTGTGTTTATGTGTGTGTGTGTGTTAAAGTTTTTGTTTATCGAGTCCATTAATGGACAATATCTTGTGTGATTCTTAATTGACCTCTATTGATAATTTAGTTTCAGAAATTGTACCCACCTAAACAAGATCATAAACTTTTATTATTCAGAAACTATAATAAAGGAAAAAAGTTCGATCAAAAAGCTTAAAATTAAAAATCAACAAGAAGCAGCTGAAAATTGAAGAAGAGGCAAGGATCAAAGAGAGCTAATGATCGAAGGATTTAATACAATTTTGAGGGGAAAAAATCAAATAGGTTGATAACTAAAAAGAAATTAAATCATGCCATTGTACATATATACGATTGCATCAAAGATCTAAAAAAATGAAACATTTATTTAATATGAAGTATCAGTACAGATTTGATAGAGGATGACAAGAAAAAAGGACAGATCAATAAAAGACTATTTTTTGCTCTTGATTTGAAAATAGTGATAATCTGATGAAACACTTCTGTGAGAATAAAGCCAAAAATGCAATCTAGCTACCTTGAAATTCAAGCAGACTATCAAAAATGATGAACCATGCACCAAGAAACTCCAAACATTAAAATTTTAAAAAAAAAAAGAAAAGAAAAATAAAAAACTCCTTCAAGAAAACAACAAAAGTTAATTATTACAAAAGTAAAAGTAGATCTAAAAGTTGGTTAAAAGTAAATAAATTAATAAATAAAGAACTTCTCAACTTCAAAGATTATGTAGAAAACATAAATACTTGTATTCTTGTGCAGTCCATGGAGTCGCCTTTTGCTTTTGATGGTTGGGATTGGATCTAGTAGCTTGTGAAGAAGACCCCTTCTCATTCTTAGCACTCTCCTCATGATCATTCATGGGAGTTTCAAAGAGATCGGACTCGATCATCTCTATATCTTCAACCAAGACTTGATAGTGAAATTTGATTGTTTCAATTGATTTCCATGGCATAAGAAGAGCAACATGTTCAAAGAAAGCTAGAGAGCCGGTTGGGTTGAATTTAACTAAAACATTCTCAAACAACTTGTTCTCTTCAAGAGTCCATCCATCTGCAGTGTATTCCTCATTATCAAATTCGAAGGATGAGAAATTCAATAAAGAATTGTCAGAAGGTGAGCCTTGAAAGTATGACATTTCCATTGTTAAGTCTTTAATTTCTGAAAAGAAAGAAGAAGTTATGTATGAGATCTGTAAAGTGCTTTTCAATTTCGTGAGTATTTAAGTGTTGGGATAGTTCGTACTTATAAAGGAGAACATACATAATGAAATTACTAAATTAATTAGTCATGAATTAATACATAAATGCTATATATACAAAAGATTTGAAAAATAGATTTCATTGGATTGTCTATAATTATAAACTAAAAGGAATTTCTCACACTAAAAAATACTCAACTTAACAATGCTTTATATTCTAGACTAATTGGGTATATTTATAAAAAATAAATAAATTTACCCATCATTTGGAGTGTTAATAAAGCAAACAAAGACTAACTCTAACAATTATGTCTGAATAATGACACAAAATCTGCCACCAACTATGCTTGCATTATATATTACCGCTTATAACTAAAGCAAGTCCACAATATCTACTTTAGTAAAATGTATCTGGTTTCTGCATGGCAATATGGCCTTATTTCCATAAAATCTCCACGTGTTTGCTTCTCTTCTCTTCTTTAGACTTGCCAATTGCGATATTTACATGCTCATTGCAATGGATAATTATTCATAAAAAACGTATCTAACCTTCTTTGTTCAATCACTGAATTGTCTTTTTCTACATTTTCTCGATCAAATTAATGCCTTTATTTATAGTTTCAGATTGTGAAGAAGGATTTTTTGGGTGCATTTTCAAAAAAATACTATTTTCACCACAAGATACAATATTTAGTACATACAACTATTACATGTGTGTGTATTGCATGCCTTGCACTGAAGATGTATTTTCTTTGTTGGAAATATCATTTCACTTGTTTAAGTAAAAAATTACAATAAATAAAAATCAAGTAATTAACTTGAAGTATTAATTGCATAACCTGTGGGAGATTACACATTAATACGTATATTAGAAAATCTATACATAATATTCCTATATTGGTACATTAATTCCATATCGAATTGGAAAGAGAGCCCTTTAATTTATAGGTATATTGGGCACTACACAATTCACATAATGACTTAAGTTTTTGGATTGAAAATTTAGTGTATGTTTGACTTAGAGCTTTGGAAGTTAAATGTATTTAAAAAATTTGTTCATTTCGCATATCACATTTTAAATGCAACGTTTTGAAATCTATATATAGTATTTTTAGGGTCTATATGTACGAAACTAACACATATATAAATTTTACATCAGCCCTAAATTCCTCAGTAGCGTGAAGTCTTGGCGCCAAAAGGTATCTCATTCTCAAACAGTTGAAAAATCATTGGCGACGGCCGCCCGTCAACCCTTAATAAGGACGGATGTAGCCCAATTGCCCCAATTGACGACGATAGTCGTCATGCTTGATGATATTAATTCTGTTGATAATGATCCGTCAACTATGATTCTTATTTTTAGTGTTTGAAAAACCCTTACTTATACGCGACTAATGCCTAATAACCTAATTAAACTTTGTGTAACAAAAAAGCCCTTAACATGTTGTCAAGCGCTTACTCTATTTGAGTTGGACTTTTATTAATTAATAGGGCAACACCTATATATATGAGATGCTAATTAATTTTCATAGGAAATAAAACATAATAATAACTCACATATAGTATATTACGAAAATGTAATAGTACTCTATCAGTTTTAAGATAAAGGATCAAGTTTTACTTTCAACATCAATTTAAAATATTTTCATATTTAAAATTAATATTATTCGTTTAGTTTTTAAAAATAAAAATACTTGTCATTAGTAGTACTATTTAGATAATTTAATTTATATCAATTCTCTAAATTTGAAAATATAGCAAATTGACTTCAAAATGTCAGAATTAGTCTTATAATTTTAAACGAAAGGAGTATAATATATAGTACTTCGTTAATAAAGTTTCAATAAATTTCAATTTTTTCATATTTCTTTTGTTTTCTCGTAGTCTTGGTGATATAGAGTAAATGAAAATTCAAAAATGCTAATCTCATGATCAAAATCAGATGGTAATTAAAGAGTAAAAGAAAGTACAGCTAGGTTTTAGAAAACAAACTTGTGCTCTTCTTATTTTTCCAGAAAGCTGGTGTTTTCTTTGTGTTTTTTAGAGCCCTCGAAGTTGATCCTTCCACTTCACCATGGTATCTTTGTACTCCGGCAGTGGGACGCTACCAGAATCTATCTTCATGATATCTTTCAACAAGCTAGGCCTCATAGTGCCAAGTAATTTCTTCAACTGTTTTGTTGGGAATTTGGGAAGCAATCGTCAAACATAAATCTGGTGAATGGAGGTTGAGCTCGGCGAGAGCATTTTCAAATAACTTGTTCTCCTCCCAACTCCATTTCGAATTCTTTGGTTCAACTGGTCAAGAAGAGTGATCAGAAAACATCGAGTTTTTATCATTCAAGAATGTCAAAAATATGGGATTCATCCATTTTTGCTTGAAGAAAACTTGAAATTAAGGAGCAAAACAAAAATTATGAGAATGACAAATTAATGTTTTTAAATACAACGTAGTATATAATACATGGGCATACATAATATACACATTCCCTTGGTTTCAAAAAACAATTGTTAAAATGTATATTTTTCTACGCAATTAAGAAAGTCAACACTCTGAGTCATAAAGTAAAAAATATAATTAAATATTAATCTTCTATATATCTAGCTACTTTTAATGAGTTTATATGCGGCCTAGGTACTTTATGTATGTATATGAAGGGCTTTATTAATAATTCTTAAAGATTTTGCTAGTGAGTCAGATGTGAGGTGTAATTGGTAAAAGAATCTTTAATATAAAGTTCATGCCTGTTTTAATTGTCAAAACTAAATTAGATATTACTAAATCAATGAATTCATATAGCATATGTTAGTTTTGTTAGCCCTATATTTCTCTTTTCAAATTCTTTAATGAAATCATATAGCATAGTATAACATATAATGAATTATAGCATATAATGAAGTCATATATATAGCATGTATAGCATATGTTAGTTTTGTTAGTCCTATATTTCTCTTTTCAAATTCTTTAATAGCTCACAACAATTATATGTAGTTTACATATACTATTGAGGATACTGATACTGATGCATGTGTTACAACACCAGCACCAGTATCAACAACAGTAGCACAAGTGGTTGTGCGAACTACACAATGTAACACCACTTGCACACCGCACCAAACTGATCACAGCATTAACTAAAGTTGGGTTTTTTTTTTTTTGAAAAGCAATAGGATTTTATTAATATAAATATTCATACAAAATATGGCAATCCAAAAGATTTGGATAAAGCCACATGATAAACATTACACAAAATTAACTAAAGTTAGTTAACTATTAGTGACAGCTGATGTTGACAGCTAGATGTAACAGAATTGTAACTACAGCTAGTATAACTTCAGTGGTTAGTTTATTTAACTAGTGAGTTTATCTTGTTGTATAAATAGCACATGCAGTTGTACACATATAATAGTACATTGAAATTGAATATAATTCTCTGGTATCTCTTTCTTAAATCTCTTCAGGCTATATTACAGTTCTACATTTCTAATATGGTATCGGAGCTCAGATCTAATCATTTTTGCACCAAATTTAGCTTTCTTTAGCATCTTTGTTTGTTCTTATTGGATCAAATATCCCCATTCAGCATTCAGATAGTGAATCTCATTCTTTTCTTTTCAAACAAAATTCATTTTGTTCAATCTACTCTTTCTACTGAAAATGACTTGTTTCAATCGAAATAGTTATGCCAATGTGGTGATAAACAACACAGATGCTTTCTACTCTGCTGGTAATCAAAGGATTGATCCTAATCCAAATCTAGGTATGAACAATACAGACTTAAATCCTGATTTTAATTCAATTCCCTTAGATTCAAACAATCATCCTCTATTTTTACATAATAATGATCATCCTGACATGGTTTTAATTGCTAAGAAATTAAATGACACTGAAAATTTTGGTCCATGGAGGAGATCAATGCAAATTGCTTTGAATTCTAAGAACAAATTTGTAATAGTAAATGCCTAAATGGTGATTTTCCTAAGCCTACAACTGGAACACAAATTGCACAGTAGGATAGAGTAAATGATATGGTTATTACATGGATATATTTTGAACATTGTTTCTAATGAAATCAGTGATGGAATGAACTATGTAAGTACAACATCGATCTGAAGTTTGGAATGAATTGCACGATAGATTTTCTAGTGTGAATGGGTATATGATTTATGAGATTTTGAAAGCCTTACGTTCATGGGAGCAAGGATAAGTGAGTAGAGTTGTATTATCACAAACTCAAATATCCGTGGGATGAATATATATATACATATATATATATATATATACATATATATATATATATATACATATATATATATATATAATCCTAGAACCTACTGTCAATTGTGTTTGTGGTGTACGTAAAGTTCAGGGTTGAAAGAGATCAAATTAAGAAGGAAGCTCATTCACTTTTTTATGGGATTGCATGAGAGCTATGCCACAACATGAGGACAGATACTTATGATGGACCATTTACCATCAGTTACTCATGCCTTTTCACTTATTAAGCTAGATGAAAAGCAGAGGCAGGTTTTTTTAGCTATCACCACAAAAGTACTAGTTTCATGGTTTAATCATCACAAACTGGGAAGCAAGTACAAGGGTATAATAATACCAATACTAAATTTTATTCTGGAAATCAAAGTCATGGTGTACAACGTCATAACAATCAAGTTATGACTTGTAGGTAAGAAAATTTACACCTCGCTAGGGTTAGGGTTTCGTGTTGGCTGGAGAGGAGAGAAATCCACGAAGAGTACGGAACTGATTGATTGATTGAAGAGGGGAGAAGAACAGGTGGGCAGTTACTCCAATGACACGTGGCAGAACTCCTAGAATCCGGAAACCGGGTTAGGGTAGCAGGGATTCCAAGAGCCTTCTAGAGTCTTCGAGTTGTGAGAGAGTTTCAAGTGTTTAGAGCTTCCAAGAGTCTAAGTGTAATGTCTTGAGAGCGATCCCCTTTTCTTAGAATAGAGGGGCTATTTATAGAGTTTTCCTGGAAAATAGTCACATGCCAGGCACATGTTTTAAGGGAAATTCCCGAAATACCCTTTAATTATGTTTTAAAAGAGAAATTCCAGAAATGCCCTTTAATCATCAAAGTAATGCCCAAATTGCCCTGTTCTTCTAGCCACCAATCCAATCCCTCAATCAATTCCCAAAATGGGTCGCATCCACGAGTCTTCTGCCTTGGAACACGTGGAGACTTCCCCGGGTCTAGTACATTTAATTAGGTCACATAAACCCTAATTTGTACATTTAATTAGGTTTTTTGTAAACCCTAATTTGTACATTTAATTCAATTAGGTCATATGAACCCTAATATGCACTTGGGCCCACATTTGTAGGTAAGGAAATTTACACCTCGCTAGGGTTAGGGTTTCGTGTTGGCTGGAGAGGAGAGAAATCCACGAAGAGTACGGAACTGATTGATTGATTGAAGAGGGGAGAAGAACAGGTGGGCAGTTACTCCAATGACACGTGGCAGAACTCCTAGAATCCGGAAACCGGGTTAGGGTAGCAGGGATTCCAAGAGCCTTCTAGAGTCTTCGAGTTGTGAGAGAGTTTCAAGTGTTTAGAGCTTCCAAGAGTCTAAGTGTAATGTCTTGAGAGCGATCCCCTTTTCTTAGAATAGAGGGGCTATTTATAGAGTTTTCCTGGAAA
This sequence comes from Aralia elata, assembly GCA_034770075.1. NCBI lineage: Eukaryota > Viridiplantae > Streptophyta > Magnoliopsida > Apiales > Araliaceae > Aralia > Aralia elata. Next base: position 77,722,110 of record CM068380.1, read on the forward strand.
ATAGTCACATGCCAGGCACATGTTTTAAGGGAAATTCCCGAAATACCCTTTAATTATGTTTTAAAGGAGAAATTCCAGAAATGCCCTTTAATCATCAAAGTAATGCCCAAATTGCCCTGTTCTTCTAGCCACCAATCCAATCCCTCAATCAATTCCCAAAATGGGTCGCATCCACGAGTCTTCTGCCTTGGAACACGTGGAGACTTCCCCGGGTCTAGTACATTTAATTAGGTCACATAAACCCTAATTTGTACATTTAATTAGGTTTTTTGTAAACCCTAATTTGTACATTTAATTCAATTAGGTCATATGAACCCTAATATGCACTTGGGCCCACATTTGCCCCCTGCGCGGGAGTCACGATTCCTGAGAGACGCTCGTGCAAAATACTCCAGGTTTGCGAATGATTTTGCGTGACTCCACTTGTCCAAGTAATGCTTGGTAAATCATCTGAAAGCTTCTTCATTTTGCTCAATATTTATTTCCTTATTTTCTGAGAATTAAAACAAGGAAGATCATCAGCTCCAAGAATCAAATCTTATTTTATATTTTAGAAACAAAATCTGCCTTTATTAGAATTTTATAAAGCAAGATCTTTTCAAACATTCAATATATATATATATATATATATATAATTTCGAAATTGTCAAATATATATATATATTTTCGAAATTTTATTAAAATACCAAATTTAAGCAATTTTCGAAAATTTATATATTTATTTAGAAATAAGCTCAAATAAACTTATCTTTAAATGGCGAAATCTTCCTTAAGAGGAACCTAGAGATTGTTTCCTTTACTATTGCAAGCTTGCAATTGGAATATATATATCTCCCAAGTCACTTAGGCCTTTCTTTTCATCGTGTAAAATTTTTCAGCTCCTCATTCAAGTCTGAAGATCACTAAGAAGTTGTCAAGCCAACAGTTTTCAGCTTGGGAACAAGGTAAAAAAAACAATTTCTTCTTCTCTCTTTTTTTTTCAGTTTATTTGAGTACTTTCTGCCGAACTTTTTCTTGACTTGCTTCTCCTACGTTTCTTCTCAGGTTATTGTAGCTTTTCTTTTGTCTTCCGAGCCCCGTTACTTGGATTATATCTCGGTAGGGTTCCCTCGGATAATAAAGAAAAACACAATATTTATTGACAACGAAGCATCCGTTCCGAAAAAGTAATCTGTGGGGCACCAAAATTTTCAAGGTACACAAAATATAGTTTTTTTTTTTTTTTTTTTTTTTTTTCTTTTTTTTTTCGGCTAGGGGGCCGAACCCTAGGGTGGCCGAACCCTAGGTGGCCGAACCCTAGGTGGCCGAACCCTAGATTTTTTTTTTTTTTTTTTTTTTTTTGCAAGAAGTCGAACCCTAGGGGGGCCGAACCCTAGGGGACCGAACCCTAGGGGGCCGAACCCTAGGGAGCGAATCCTAGGAGAAAATGTACTAAAATTTTAACATTGGGAAGCGTGATCACTGTTTTGACCATAACTTTTGTTCCGTTTGGAGTCTCGGGGCCCATAATATATCAAAACGACCGTATCGACGAGCACTTCAAAAGTCATCGCCAACGGCCATGACACATGTCGAAATAATCCAAAAAATGGCTCCGAATGATGTATTTTGGCTGTCCGAAGTTTTGTGGAAAAATTTCAAATCTTGTTTTTCTTTCATAATTGTGATTTTGATCTTTCCCTGACTCCATTTCTTCTTATTTTCAGGTATTCGCAAGTGAAAGGCTCAAATTCTCCTTTTGTCATGGTAAGCCTACTCAAGCTCATATGCCTTACTTGACATCCTTAGTATCCTCATGTGGAGTCTTTCTTACTTGCAGGCCTCGTCTACCGGATGTTCTGAAGACTTGAAGAGTTCCAGGGTAATTCCCTTTGTCAATGATTGGGGAAAGGCTCCTTTTTTTGGGCCTTTTGACACTTTTTGGGAGCATGTTCGAACTTATGATCGCACAACTTTTCCTGCGCCAGAGAAAGAGGGTTTGTTTCTTTATGTCGCGGCTTGCGGAGGTTGGGACGACTTCCCCCATTCCGATCGCATTCCCCGCATGTGCATAGAGAAACAAGAATACCCTTTCAGTCCCTTTCGCTTCCTGTCTGACTCATCTAGCCGTCTTCAAGGATGGCAACATTGGACTGACGAAATCCTCGGGAATGTTGAGTACAAGGCTATACTAAAGAGTGCGGGCATATATCGCTGCATTCAGCTATGTAGGGATCTACGTATTCAGCAGGATCATGATGCTCTTACCGTGTTGATTTCCCGCTGGTGCTCTTCTTCATGCACATTCGTTACTGCTTGGGGGGAATTTACCCCTACACTAGAGGATGTCTATGCTATCTACCAGTAAGCCTTTCTTTTTGTAACTTTCATTCGTTCTTATTTTCTCCTTCTTTTTTTTTCAAATTATATGCTTATGTTGGTGTAGACACCCGATTTTTCCTCCCGGTGTCGACAGTTGGGTTTATATCTTGTAGCCTCCCTGCTGTCGCTTCGGCTTCTTGTGACCCATCTAGTATGTCTGCTAGAGATGTTGAGTGCGTTGCCTATTTGATGGAGGCCTTCAAGCAGTCTTCCCATTATGTCTCACGATTCAAAGGTGACACACTCCTTCCAGATTTCGAGACCACTAGCCGACAAAAAACTTCATGGTTATCTTGGGTGCGCTACTTCTTTCGGGATTACAAGACTAACCAGTGGGATAGTTCGACTTATGACCAATCCGTCCTTGATTTTCGTAAGGAGCCTTGTCCTTTTCCTTTGGCAGCCTATCTGGCTATGTGGTTGTCTCGCTTTCTCTTTCCTGGGTCTCCTGTTGATGGTCCCTCAGTTCGCTATGTTTAGTTTAGCAGCTCTGCTATCTCGGGGTTTGGAGATTCCTCTTGCTTCCCTCTTTCTGGGAACCCTGTATCGCCGTTTAGATGAGGTGGCCTTCGCTTTGAGAGAATCTGTTGGAAGGTATTTGTTTTCATGCTTCCATTAACTGTCTTTCACATTGCACTTTTCTCTTCTTTTCTTGAATTATCAACCTTGCCTTTTCATTCACTCAGGTACGACGTGAATTGCTTCATTCCAGGCTCCTTCCTTCAGCTTTTCCTCTTCGAGCGTTTCAAGGGTTATTCTTCTTTTGAACATCTTTCTAAGAGGAAGAAGATGTCTTCAGACCCTTTTTTATTACCCCACATCGACCCCCGGACAGCCCGCTGGATTGATTACCGCTTTAGCTCAGACTTGCGGCTTTTTATTGATGATTTTTCATGCTTCACCGCTCGTCCTTACACTATTGTTTCGGAAAATAATGGTCACCTTCCTCACTTTTATAGGCGTGAGTCTCGCACTTATCTAAATATCAACGGGCTGAGCGGTTCTTCATTGTCCTGGTTTGTCTTCCTTCGGGCTGCGGAGCTTCCATATTTTATTGAGGATAATGATTTCGGTACCGTACTTTATAATCCTCATAGGGTGATGAGGCAGTTTGGATTTGACCAGGAGCGTCCCTTTGGCCGTACTTGCAAGGAGACTTATGAGACTGCTCTACTCAATTTCGTGTCCACCTCTTCTTCTTTTTCATGGGCTTTTTCGGAACCCCCAGGTGCTCCTCACAAATCTTTTCCCGTTTCTTTTATCATACCACCTGCTACTCGGAGTGGGCGGTATACTACTGGTGAACGCAACTACTGGCAGATCAATCTTAAGAAATGGGAGGACGACACACTGATGTGCTCTAGACCAGCTTCTCCTCCCAAACGTCTTCAATGGGCTAAGATGTTATGTTCTCCTAAGCCCAATGTCCGTTCAGAACGATGGCCAGCCAGTTGCCGCCTTGTTGAGCGTGAGGCCTTGAGGCCTAAGTCTTCTCCTCCTCGGTCAGCAGGTATTCATTCTCAAAGTGACCCAGTTATCCTTCCTGCACAGGCCCCTACTACCTCCAGGAACCTTCCACCACGGGACTTATCTCAGTTACCTTTGTCTCGGATGCCTCCTCCAGTTCCTCCCCAGGGATCCTCTGATGCCGGGGAAATGAGGATTACTCGTTCCAGAACAAGAACATCTACCCCTATGGATTCAGAGGTGGCTCCTCCTATGGCTTCTACCGTGTCCCAGGTTAGTCGTCCTGGCCTCAGGCTTCGCTTAAGGCCATTAGCAAAACGCCCTCCTGAGAATGCTAGTCCTACTGTGCCGGTAGCCGAGGATCCGGTCAAGAAACGCCGTAGAAATTTGGTATGTATTTATACATTTTTTGAAGTATCTTCATTTTTGTCTGTTACTATCCATATAATTGTTTTCATGATCCCTTTAATCATTATGTCCACCGTTTTTAGATTGGCGATGCTGATGAAGAGGATGAGGATGTTTCTGTTGAATTTATGCCTATTACTGCAAATGGGGCATCCACGACGGCTTCCACGAGTTGTGACCCTCCCCAACCTATCAGTGTTGAGTCCTCTTCTTCTCATGAGGCTTGTGTTAGTCTTGATGCTAAAGACACCTTATCTGATGTGAGTTCGAGCCTTGCTTTGGATGATGCAATAATTTCCTCGAACCCTCCTCCAGCGTCTCCACATGATAGGCCTAAGGAGACCGATGAGACTCCTGCTTCCGCGAGGGAGGATCCTTCTGAGACTATTGCTGGTGTATATCCTCCCCAGAAGGAGTCTACCGAGTTGTTGAGTTCGCGGGAGGGTATTGTAGACAGCATCTTGGGTGGGTTGAGCGACATTCCGCCTTCGGTAGCATCTCCCAACTACTTTTCCATTGACTATCTTGTGAGTAACTTTCTTTGGTAAATATATCATTTTTTATTTATTTATTATTTTTTCAAATATATTATATTTTTTTCTTTTCTTGTTTTCCAGAGTGAGAAGATGCAAGAGTTGCCTTTGCCTGTTGATGCGCTTGCCTCATTCGATGCTCTTAATCCGGATGTTGACACCTCGCTAGATAATGACCTCGGGTATCCTCCAGGCTGTCTTCCGGATGACCAAGGCGTTATGGATTCATCAGCATCCCAGCAGCCCCGTGCTCCTCCATCCCTTATCTCGACCAATTCTATGATGGCATCCAAAGTTGCTCCTGTCAGAGCTTCCTTCAATCCAAACGGAGACCTTGTTTCTTGGAGGAGCTTCCGGATATCATCATCTAGTCGGGAAAGTCTTGAGCGCCTCTTAACTCGGTTCCCACATATACTCGACCAGCTGATTATTAAGGCGTCTTCTGCCCAGACCTTCTTCCTAGATCAGCTCGCAGGCCTTGTGCTTGGGTTGCACACTCTTTCCTTATACTCTTTGCGGGCTGAGGACTTGAAGAAATTTAGTGATGATGTAGACGACCTTGCGGCTGTGGGCGTTGACATGTCCCCTTTTCGGGCTAGGTTGGATCTCCTCCAGTCGAATTTTAACCTTGTCGAGCTACGTTCGGAGATTGCTATACGTAAGTGTGAAGATGACTCCTTTTCAGCACAAATCTCAGAATTTGACGAAGCCATAAACAAATTGAAGATCCATGCGCAAGGTTTAAAGTCTCAACTTCAGGAGGTAGAGCGACGGCTCCAGGACTTAGAGTCAGCTACTCAAGATGTCAAGAAATTAAAAGCCGAAAATCTCAAGACTCAGGATGCTGCCATTAGTGATTTGGAGGCCTTAGCTATGCCTTCGTTGCAGTTTGATATGTCGTGGCCTTTAGATCATGACTTGCTGTAGTCTTTTTTTTCTTTTCCTGTTTCAGAAACTCATTTACACATATTTTATTTATCAAATTAGAGTTTCTTTAACCTTAGTGATTGCCTTTAATTTGAATGATTCCTCAAAACTCAATATTTATCATTGAATTTTAAGTTACTCAAATTAATACTCCAAGGCAACAATAGGTCTTATGAATAGATAAACATGAATGTTATCAATAGCATGTATATATATATCTTTTCAAAAAAAATAAGTGAATGAAAGTTGGATAATTTATTGATGATCAAGTTGCTTTTAACGAAAAGCATAACGTTTCAAAATTTTCATTAAAAAACAATAAATCTTGCTTTTGTCGAATAAAGCATAACGTTCGTCACTTTTAGAGATAAAGTGTAACTTGTTTTTTCAGGTTGAGGACTTATAGTCAGGTGCCTCGATTACTTTTAAAGTTTGAAAGTATAACTGTGAGGGCTTATAGTCAGGTGCCTCAACTACTTTTGAAGTTTGAAAGTATAACTGTGAGGGCTTATAGTCAGGTGCCTCAACTACTTTTGAAGTTAAAAGTATAACTCTCGTGATGACTATCTCATGTGTAATATTTCTTTACCCATTTCAGGTTCAATGGGCCTGAGATAGCATTTGATCCCACGCGAGATATTTTGCAATACCCGCTTTCGGAGATCTCTCGTACCCTATACGGGCCTTCCCATTTGGGGTAAAATTTGGTGGTTGGTGTTCCCCTCATGACTTGATTTGCTGTCTTGAGCACCAAGTCCCCCACCAGAATTTGTCGCGGTACCACTGCGGTATTGTATTGTCGTCGCAGTCTTTCGTGATACCGTTCCAATTTTTCTTTGGCTCGGTCTCGGAAATCAGCTAAGGCCTCTAGGGCTGCTGGTCGGTTCTCTTCCTCGACTAAGCTTCGGAGTCTCATCCTAGCCGAAGGGATTTCTATTTCGGCGGGCAAGATAGCTTCTTCTCCATAAACTAAAGCATATGGGGTTTCTTCCGTAGGTTTTCTTTTTGAAGTTCGATATGCCCATAATGCTATTGGTAACTGCTCTGCCCATGTCTTCGGATGATCATCTAGGGTTTTTGACAAAATCTTGATCAAGGTTTTGTTTGTGGCTTCTGCTTGCCCATTGCCTTTCGGGTAGTATGGCGATGACTTGTAATGCTTCACCCTATATCTTTCCATCAGACTTTTGATGTCTCGATTGATGAAAGGAGTTCCATTATCTGACAGAATGATTTTCGGGATCCCGAAACGACAAATGATATGTTCCTTAATGAAGTTCGCCACTGCTGGGCCCGTAGCCTTTTTCAAAGGGATTGCCTCTACCCACTTTGTATACATCTCAGTAGCCGTCAAGATCCATATGTTGCCCTTAGAGTTAGGATGAATGGGACCTATAAGATCCATTCCCCACGTATGAAAGGGCCACGGTGTTGCTATGGTCCGTAGGTCTACAGCGGGAGCATGAATCAGATTCCCGTGAATTTGGCAGATGTGACACTTTTTGACAAAATCCAAGCAATCTCCTTCCATCTTTGGCCAGTAATAACCATGATCAATAAGTTGTTTGTATAACTTAGCTCCCCCTTGGTGCTCGTCTTTATGCATTTGGTAGACCAAATCTTTGGCCTCTCCTACTTCCAAACACCGTAAGGGCTTGCCATTGAACCCTCTTCTAAACAATTCTCCATTTTGCAAGAAGAATCGTTGTGACTTTCTCTTTATCAAGATTGCGTCCTTCTTTTCGGCAGGCAGATTGCCGTTTTGTAAAAATTCTACATAAGGGATTCGCCAATCCGCTATGTCATCGATGAAGGCGCATTCCTCCTCCCCAGGGTATTCTTGGCATGAAACACATTGTCGTTGAAGTGCATCTGCTTCCTTCTTCATTTCAGGCCAATAATACCCGTGGCGCTGCAACCTTCGATACAATCCAATATCGGCCAACCCACAATTTTCTGCATGTACCTGATGCAAAACGCGCTGTGCTTCGAGCCTCCCCAAGCATCGTGTCAATACCCCATCTGTTTCTTTATGGTACAAGACTCCCTTGATGATGGCGTATTTCTGAAGTTCCACCGGTGATATGGTCCCCTCCTTCGTTTGCAATTGATGGGAAATGTTATGTCTCCAATCATCGGTCAGGTCTTTGGGGAACAAGTCTAACACCGTGGTTGGGAGGGTTCTCTTCATTACCTTCACATCTAGGTCTTCTCCTTGGACATATACTCTAGATGCTACCGTGGCTAATGCATCAGGTTGTTTATTTTGTCCTCTTGGCACGTACTCAATAACCACCTTCCTGAAGTCCTCCATCACTTTTTGTGCCACAGTTCGATACGGTGCCAATATAGGCTCCTTCACTGCAAATTGCCCTCTTATTTGTTGCACAATCAAGTTTGAATCTCCCCTTACTTTAAGGCGTTTGGCTCCCAACTCTCGAGCCGCTAATAATCCCAATATAAACGCCTCATATTCTGCTTCATTGTTCGTGCAGGGGAAGTCTAACTTGTATGACAAAGCTACTTCCTTTCCTTCTTTGGTGGTCAACACTACGCCTGCTCCACCTTTCCCTTCAGCAGATGACCCATCAAAGGCTAAATTCCACCATTCTGAGTCTTCATCTACTATGTCAATTTCTTCTACTTCTCCTCCTGGAAGATCCTCAGAGGGAGGTTCGTATTCTCCATTTGGAAATTGAGCTAGTAGATCTGCCAAAGCCTGACATTTTGATTGCCTTTGGTGTTACACATTGGATATCATATTCTGAGAGTATCATCATCCATCTTGCAGGTCTTCCTACCAATGCCGGCTTAGTCAGTAGGTATCTGATCGGGTCAGTTCTTGTTGCAAGCTTCACTTCGTGTGCCAAAAAATAATGTCGCATTTTCTGCGCTACAAACACCAATGCAAGGCAATGTCTTTCCACCTGCGAATACCGAGTTTCCGGTCCTCTAATTATCCGACTGATGTAGTACACAGGCTTTTCCTCTCCATCCACTTCTTGTGTGATTAATCCCCCTACGGACTTTGTGGTAGAAGTGATGTATAACTGCAAACGGTTTTCCTCTTTGTGGTACTACCATCGTTTGTGCTGAAGCCAAAATCCCCTTCACCTTCTCGAAGGCTTGTTGTTGGTCTTGCCCCCAGTCCCATTTTGCCTTTCCTTTTAGCAATTTGCCAAAAGGTTCTGTGACTTCTGCTAATGCTGGCATAAATCTTCTCATATAAGAAACTTTCCCTAGAAAGCTCTTCAGCTGTTTTTGTGTTTTTGGTGGGGGCATCTCCACAACTGCTCTTGCCTTGCTTGGGTCTACCTCCAAGCCTCTGTTATGCACCAAGAAGCCTAAGAATTTTCCGGCCGTCATTCCAAAGGCACATTTCTTCGGATTCATCTTCAAATTGTATTTTCGGCATCGCTCAAACACTTTTCTCAGGTCCTCCACATGAGTTATCGCCTTCTTGGATTTCACTACTATGTCATCAACATAGTCTTCTACTATATCATGAATCATATCATGAAATATAGCATGCATTGCCCTTTGATAAGTTGCCCCTGCCGCATTTTTCAACCCGAAGGGCATTACTACATAGTAGAAATTCCCAAATGGAGTACGAAAGGCCGTCAACTCTGCATCTTCTACTGACATTTTTATCTGATTGTACCCCACAAACCCATCCATGAATGACATCATCTCGTGATTAGCCGTTGCATCTACCAAAGTGTCTATGTTGGGTAATGGATACATATCTTTTGGGCATGCTCTATTCAAGTCTCTGAAATCCACACATATCCGTAACTGACCATTTGACTTCTTTACTGGTACAATGCTGGATAACCATATCGGATGTTGAATTGGCTTGATGAACCCTACTTCCAGCAACTTCTTGATTTCCTCCTTGATTTGGGTCTCAACTTCGGGTGCATAGTTGCGAGGAGCTTGCTTTACTGGTTTTATTCCCGGGCTTACATTCAAATTGTGCTCTACCAACTCTTTATCAATCCCGGGCATCTCGTCATAGTTCCAAGCGAAGACATCCCTATACTCTCGCAGCAGTTTCACGAGTGCCTCTTTCTGCTCAGCATTCAGTTCTTTGTTGACGTAAGTCGGTCTTGGCGTTCCTCCATCTGTTGCCAAATCCACTTCTTCTACTTCATTTTGTTGAGGTTTCGGCCTATCCTCAAAGCATTCTGGAGCTGGTTCTACTTTCTGCTGCACAATTTCTTCTTCTTCATTACTGCTGGAGTGGGGGACACCTCCTGAGCCGTTGGGTTTGCACTCTTCCTTGGGCTCTTCCCCCTTGCACCGTCATAAGCGAAACACTATCTTTCCGTCGGGTTTAACAACCCTCTCCCATTTCGTTCTTTGGCCAACATCTGATTGCACTGTCCGTTTGGCATTGATTATGTTTCTGGCATCTTCAGGATCTGCTGGCCTTTTCTTTTCTCCTTTTTCTCCCTTCTCTAGGTCTATTACCACCGGCTTCTTGTTGTTGGAACATTCTCCTTGTCCCGAAGTCTTCTTCTTTTCTTTTTCCTCAGGCACAAACTTGTCTGCCTGTACTTCCTCCCAACTGACTAATTTTAGAGAATCAGGTCTTGCAATCTGGTTCTCTCCCTCTTCAGCGACATCATCAAAGAAAGTTGCTTCGGCGATGTGTGCCTCCTCTGGTCCAAAGGGATTTCTGGTTGCTGGTACCTTCACTTCTTTTCCCTTCCAGATAGCTTTCAGGCATTGATAAAAAACGGAGGGTACCACCCCATAGTCGTTTTGCCACGCCCTTCCTAGCAAGACATGATACGCTGCATCCACCTCGGTAACATGAAACATTACAGGTCCTCGAATCTTTCCAACCTGCATGTCCACCTTGATGTGTCCCAGGGTTCTGGCACTTTGGTTGGCAAACCCTGTGATGTTTGTTGGTTCTTTCACAATTCTCTTCTCCGGCAGGCCTAACTGCTTAAACACAGTGTAGGGCATAATATTTATAGACGCTCCATTGTCGATGAACGCCCTCCGCACCTCTATTCCATTTATGATTGCCGTCACATACAGCGGTCGGTTGTGCGGGTATCTTATCTCTCTGTCAGCTTTAGAGAAAGATATCTTGCTTTCTTCCTCTTCCACTGCCTTCACAAATCCTTTGCTTACCGCCATGCAGGTCTCTTGGGTTTCGGCTGCTTTGATGATTGCCCTGGTTGCCTCTATCCTTGCTTCCTTGGCTAACCCTATTTGGTCGAAAAATTTTCTGAATCTAACTCCATTCATCAACGCCGTCACCTGCAGGCCTGGATCAACATCCATCATTTCTTCCATCCTCTCTGCATTCTCCATCATCTCCACTTCTGGTGCCTCACTATGAGTAATAGTGTTGCACGTTTCTTTTCCCTTATGATTAGGCAGTGGCTTATCATGCACGCTGCTTCCTTTTCCCAGCTCGATTTCTCCTGCCGCCAATTTTTCATGGTATATTCTCCGCAGACTATAACAATCAATAGTAGAATGTCCTGCATATTGATGGTATACACAGAAGTCTGGTCTTCTTTTTATTTCTTCGGTCACAACAAATCTGGGCTTCGGAGGCCTCACCACTCCATGTTCTACCCATTGCTCATACAGGTCTCTAAAGGCCTTCTCACTGCATGTGATAGCCTCTGGAACGGGCATTCTGGTATACTTGTCCCCTTGTTTCCCTTTACTTCGCTCGTTCTTCTCCCTCTTGCCCCCTTGTGGTTTTGACTGAGAGTCAGCCAAAGCCACAGTTGCTGTTCTCTTACCTTTCCAGGTAACCGTCGCATGATTGACGGGCACTGTCATGATTCCTCCCAAATCTTGTGCAAATGATGAGAGAGTCGCAAATGAATCACATGCCTTTGTAATGAGATGGGGCTTGAAGGAATCTAGTGCACCATTATTGCATATGCTAACCAAGTTCTTCTCCTCAATTGGCTCTGCACACTTCTGTGCTTGGGCTCTGAATCTGTCCACATAATCTGACAGCTCCTCGTTCGGCTTCTGCTTGAACCGCATCAGCTCTACAATAGTTACTTGTTTCTGCACATAGAAAAATTTCTTAAAAAACTGTAATTTCAGATCATCCCAATCATGGACTGATCCTTTCTCCAAATTGTAGTACCAACTGAAGGCACTATCCGTCAAAGTCTTGTTGAATTCCCTCATCAACAGATTGTGGTTATTCACCTCATCATAACCCAACCACGGAGACATCGACTCCACGAACCTGGCGATATGCTCCCTGGCATTCCCTTTCTCCCCGTTATACTTTGGGAACTGCGGGGGATGCTCAATATACCCTGTCGGGTAAGGTTGTCTTCGTATGTGTGCCGGGTAAGGTGGAGTAAAGTCCAACTCTGAAGGTCGGGATGTCTGCTTGCGAAGTTGATTGATCACGTCGATCATATCATCCTTCGTCACATACTGGCTCGTGGTATGGACTCTCTGAGGGGCTGTGATGTATTGATGCATAGGTGGTGGGTATGGTAAGGAAGTTGGCTGGTGTACACTTCCATCTTGCACGATTTGAATCGGTGGTGCTTGTTGGCTTGCTCGTTGGATGTGGCTCGGGATGGTCGGTATCTGCACTTGTGAAAATGCTGGGAGAGTAGTCGGGATGATGTTGGGCTGAGGCTGACTTGCTTCTAATCTGAGTTGTGGCACATCACCGCTGTTTTGGGGCTCCAAGTGGATGATTGGAATCGGCTGACTCTCCGTTGTTGGCAGCACAGTCGGATTCTCTTTGTTGTTGTTGTTGTCCTCCACTTCTGCTCGTTCCCCCTGCGAACTTCCTGGGAACATAGCCCTGAAAGTGGGGATTTGCATCAACTGCTGACGGAAATTCCCCATTTCTTCTTGCTTCCTCTGCATCTCCAACATCATGGTCATCATCATCCCTTGGCCTTCTCGTGCCTCCTGTAAGGCTTTGAGCATCTCCATCTGTACAGCATTCGCAGTTGTCTGCGCTCCAGTGACCTCCTCACCTTGCCTTCCTGCGTTTGCCTGTCTAGCACTGGTTTGTTGTTGATCAGCCATTTGAGGTGATGTTGAACTTCCTTCTGAAACGTCTTCTAGGATTGGTTGATCAAAATCCAGATTCGCGCTTTGGAGCACTGGATTCACTTGCCTTGAAATCGGATCTGGTGAAGTGATACTTGTTGTCGGTGAAGCTCTTCCTGTAATTCTCCCACTTCGAGTTGTGGGCATACCCTTCACGAATTCTACACCTCCCCAGCAGAGTCGCCAAATAAATGTAGGTAAGGAAATTTACACCTCGCTAGGGTTAGGGTTTCGTGTTGGCTGGAGAGGAGAGAAATCCACGAAGAGTACGGAACTGATTGATTGATTGAAGAGGGGAGAAGAACAGGTGGGCAGTTACTCCAATGACACGTGGCAGAACTCCTAGAATCCGGAAACCGGGTTAGGGTAGCAGGGATTCCAAGAGCCTTCTAGAGTCTTCGAGTTGTGAGAGAGTTTCAAGTGTTTAGAGCTTCCAAGAGTCTAAGTGTAATGTCTTGAGAGCGATCCCCTTTTCTTAGAATAGAGGGGCTATTTATAGAGTTTTCCTGGAAAATAGTCACATGCCAGGCACATGTTTTAAGGGAAATTCCCGAAATACCCTTTAATTATGTTTTAAAGGAGAAATTCCAGAAATGCCCTTTAATCATCAAAGTAATGCCCAAATTGCCCTGTTCTTCTAGCCACCAATCCAATCCCTCAATCAATTCCCAAAATGGGTCGCATCCACGAGTCTTCTGCCTTGGAACACGTGGAGACTTCCCCGGGTCTAGTACATTTAATTAGGTCACATAAACCCTAATTTGTACATTTAATTAGGTTTTTTGTAAACCCTAATTTGTACATTTAATTCAATTAGGTCATATGAACCCTAATATGCACTTGGGCCCACATGACTCAAGGGCAATCTAGTGGTTTTAAACAGCCGCTCAAATGCACTTATTGCAAGGGAGACAATCAGGGGCGGATGTACTGCAAGGGCAGCATAGGCTACTGCCTATGCTGACTTTTTTTTTTTTTTTACAGGTAACCTCTTGGGGCAAAAATTATAAGTTAGTAAACTCAAAGGGCAGATTTAAAACAAAAGTTAAAGTGTGTGGGGGCAAAAAATAATTTAGATTATAAATGTATAGTCTAATTCTTCAAACTGCAGAGTATGTTTACGGGCTTACAGGGAGTAGAAGAGGCGAGAGGCTAAAATTAAAAAAAAAAAAAAAAAAAAAGTCTTCTTCTCCATTTTTGCTTCACTGCTAGTGCTTGGCCAAGCATCCAATCAACAATTTCTCCTCTTTTCAGCCGCAAGGCGCCCGCTACCTCGTCTACTCTTCTCATTTTATTGTAGACTTTGTAGTCTCTAAATTAGAAGGTAACAAAATTAGGGCTTTTTTATTTAATAATTTAAAACTTGTAATTTGTTTGAATTTGTTGTTGTTGGGGACTTGGGGTTAAACCCAATTCAATTTATTTGATTTATTTGTATTTTGATGTATTGGACTTAAGAGGTATGTAATTAGGGCTTTTTTTGTTTGATAAATTTTTTTGTTTAATAGTTTAAAGTTTATATTTATTTTAATTTGTTGTGGGTTGGGGTTAAAACTTAAATGAATATGTTGATAATGTTGTTAAGTGTTATGCAATTTAGTTTTTTTTGAATTTGTTGTGTACGCGAATTGTGAGTTGATTTTGACTGTTGTGGCTTGATTTTCTTTGAATATAGAAGCAAATTTGGTTTGAGGCGTTGTGCATACAGTTGAATTTCAAATTGAACTATGACAAGTAATCGAAGTAAGTTTCTAAATTCTATCTAAATGTTTATTTATTTTGAATTTTTTTTATTTTGGATTTTGATTTATGCATATTTATTTGTTGTATATTATAGAATTCTATTAATGTTGCATCAAATAATTATTTGTTTGGGTTTGTTGTGTACTTGTATTTTGATTGATTTAGGCATTCATGACTTGTGGTCAAAATTCAAACGTTCCAAAACGGAATCATCAACATCACAATCTCAAAATCTCTCAAATGAAACCCCTATCCAATCACAATCTCAAAATATCAATTCTCAATCCCAAGTTGAATTCAATTTAGAACAGGAGCTTGTTGCGGATCCGGGACTAAGACCATCTATTTTGGAATATGATGCTAACAAGAGAGATAGTATTCGTCGGGAATATTTGCTTAAGGGTCCTCATCAACCAATGCTTTCCAAATTCCCTCAAACTGTCATTTACGGAGAAAAACGTAGATTTAATCCCGAATGGTACAAAAAATATGCTGGTTGGTTGGAATATAGTGAAAAGAAGGATGCGGTATTTTGCTTATATTGTTATTTATTCAAAGTTGATATTGGTGGTCAAGGGGGTGGGAATACATTTGTCGGTAAGAGAATTAATAATTGGAGGAAAACAGAATACTTATCTGAACATGTTGGAGAGTCACCTAATAGTATTCATAGACAATGCACGAGGGATTGTCAAGATTTGAGGAACCGAAAACAACACATAGATATCAAACTTGCCAATATATCAGACCAAGAAAAAAAAGATTATAAGCTTCGCTTGCTCTCATTTATTAAATGTGTTCGATTGCTTTTAAGTGAGGGGTTGCCTTTCCGTGGCCATGATGAATCAGATACTTCAAAAAGGCAAGGTTTATTTCTTTTGATTCTAAATTTTTTATCCAAAAACAATGATGATGTGAATAAAGTTGTGTTGAAAAATGCTCCTGAGAACCAGAAATTGACAGCACCTTCGATCCAAAAAGATATTTGTAGTGCCGCTGCATTTTTGACCACAAAAGTTATAGTTGCAGATATTGGGGATAATGTTTTCTCTTTGTTAGTTGATGAGGCTCGTGATTCATCAATTAAAGAACAAATGGCTATTGTTTTACGTTATGTGAACAAACATGGGTGCATTATTGAGTGTTTTCTTGGCATTGTTCATGTTGCCAATACACGTGCTCAAACACTTAAAGAGGCTATTGAGTCACTTTTTGCAACACATGGATTGAGCATGTCACGTGTACGTGGGCAAGGATATAATGGAGCTAGTAACATGCGAGGGGAATTCAATGGTCTTAAGAGTTTGATTTTGTTAGAGAATAGGTCTGCTTTTTATGTTCATTGTTTTGCTCATCAGCTTCAATTGACACTTGTAGCAGTTGCAAAAAAACATAAGAAGCTTAAATCATTCTTTGATTATCTTGCAATTTTGGCAAATGTTGTTGGAGCTTCTTGCAAGCGTAAAGATGTTCTTCGCGTGAAGCATATAGAAAGAATAATTCAAGGAGTTGCTAATGGTGAAATCAAGACCGGGCGTGGATTAAATCAAGAAGCAACCTTGAAGTGGCCCGGAGACACACGGTGGGGCTCACATTATGGCATAATTCTTAGTGTTATTAACTTATTTTCTGAAACAATTGAAGTGCTTAAGATAGTAGAAGATGATACATCGGGTGATAAAAGTACAGAAGCAGGTACCTTGTTGCATTTCATGCGAGATTTTGAGTTTGTTTTCTTGTTGCATTTAATGAAAAAGATTTTGGGAATCACGAATACCTTGTCACTAGCATTACAAAAGAAAGACCAAAATCTCGTAAATGCAATGACTTTAGGTACTATATCAAAGCAATAGTTACAAAGTATGAGAGATTCGGGATAGGAGACTTTGCTGGCAGAAACTACTGAATTTTGTAATGTGCATGGGATTGTCGTTCACAAAATGGAAGATACCTTTTTGGTTCGAGGGAGATCACGTCGGGGTGAAAAAGTCACAAATCTTCATCACTTTCAAGTTGAGTTACTCTATATAGTGATAGATAGTCAACTTCAAGAATTAAATGATCGATTTGACAATGTTAATACAGAGTTGCTCTCATGTATGGCATGTCTTGATCCAAGTAACTCTTTCTCAGCATTTGACAAGGAACGGTTGATTAAATTTGCAAAGTTTTATCCATTGGAATTTCAAGATAGAGATATTTGGGGGATTGATGATGAACTTGAAACTTACATTCTAGATGTGAAAAATGATTCTGAATTTTCTAACATGAAAGGGATTGATGAACTTGCTCAAAAGTTGGTTAAGAAGAACAAGACTGATTTGTTTCCTCGGGTTTATTCGTTGTTGAGATTGGCTTTGACTTTACCAGTTGCTACTGCTACGGTGGAGAGAATATTTTCAGCGATGAATATTATTAAAACCACTCTCCGAAATCAAATGAGCGATAAATGGTTGAGTGATTGTTTGGTTCCGTACATTGAAAATGATGTATTTGAAACTATTGAAAATGAAGCTATCTTAGAACATTTTCTAGCTATGAGGCGTAGGAGGATAACACTGTAATTTGTAAACATTATTATGATTAGTTAATATTATTATTAGTTCAAATTTTCTTTATTTAACTTCAACCAAAAAATTAGTAAAATCCGCCCTTGCTGAAACAAATTCCTAGATCCGCCCCTGGAGACAATCATCTCAAGGAGACTTATTTCAAGCTCAATAGGTATCCTCCCAGCAAGAAAAAGAAAGGGAAACCTACTAATGTAGCTAATACTAGCTATAATTTTAGGCCAGTGGGTAATAGTTCTAAAGCTATACAGGTTGGAAGTGATACAACTAGTTATGGAGCAACTATTTCTTTCAACGTGCAAGTACATCAGCTAGAGGCCATCAGGAATGTTCTGAACCTTCTCTTCCTTTCAAACATAGTATGCTTCTGTATCTGTCTTATGAGAACTTTGATTTTTCTCATAAAAGATTTGTCTTTAATCTTTCTTTGGTCAAAGAACCAACATTTATTATCAAGGTATGCATTATCCTAAATGGATAGATACAATGAACAAAGAGTTAGATGCTCTAGAGGCCAATAATACTTGGAAACTTGTTGAGCTATCTTCAAGAAAGAAAACAATAGGGTGCAAATGGGTGTAGAAAATCAAGTATCTAGCAAATGGTGATATAAAAAGATACAGGGAAAGGCTTGTTGTAAAAGGGTATACACAATCTGAGGGAGAGTACCGTCATGATACTTTGCACCGGTGACAAAAATGGTCACAATAAAGAGCATCCTAGCTAGCAACTAAAAATTGGCAAATACATCAGCTTAATATAAATAATGCCTTCTTACATGGAAACTTATTGGAAGAAGTATACATGGACTTACCACAAGGATATACACCTCCACAAGGTTCTCACAGACTTGTATGCAAATTACAAAAATCCTTGTATGGTCTTAAACATGCTTCAAGGCAGTGGCTTGCCAAATTAACTACCAGTCTTCTTGATGCAGGATACACACATTCTTTATTTACTTATAAAGATGATCATTCTTTTACTGCAGTGGTTGTATATGTTGATAATATTCTCATTACTTGGAATAACATTGAGAGGATTCAAGCCTTAAAGAAACTACTTGATGATCAGTTTAGTTAAGGATTTAGGATAAATGAAATACTATTTGGGATTAGAAGTAACAAGGTCTAAAGAAGGAATTTTTACAAGTCAGAGGAAGTTTGTATTGGATTTACTGAAATTTGTAGATATGATAAATGCCAAACAATTAACAATTCCATTGGACCAACATACCAAATTGTATGATAATGCTCTTTGTGGTGAATTAATAATCTCAGATCCTTCTGTTGAAAAAAGAGAATGTTAGAAGACATTGTCAACTCATACATGTGTTATGCCAACTCATCTCTATGTGTTGTGCCAACCTATCTCTATGTGTTATGCCAACCTATCCATGTGTTATGACAACTCATCCATGTGTGTTCATGTTTGTACTAATGCCTATAAATAGTCTTGTAAGTTTTAATGTAAAATTAATTGAGTGTGAGAAGTATTAATGAAGAAACCCAAAATCAGTTTCTCTCTTTCTACATGGTATCAAAGCCAGATTCTTATTCTTTAGCAGAAAAGCATTGTTCACAAGCACTATAGCAGTGCATTGTTCATCGTACTGTAGCAGAGCACTGTTCATTGGAACTGTTGTGTAGCACTGTTCACTGGTATTATTCATGCTAGGGCATTGTTCACTATCACTGTAGCAGAACACTGTATGAAGAAATTGAGTGATTCCTATTGCTCCTCCGATAAATTCTGTCTCTAAGTGTAGTGTAATTATTTGATATTATTTAGAAAGTTTATTCTCTTCGGATATATATTGTACTTACCTGCTATATGGCGGAAAATGATGCTAGCAGTAGGGTTCATAACAGTAGCATGGGACAGCAAGGTTCTAAATCTATTTCTCATTATGCACAATCAGGACTGGTTTGGTGTGACTACTGTATTAAACCGGGCCACACGAAAGAGAATTGCTGAAAAATTCATGGAAAACCAGAAAATTGGAGAAGCAGCAAATCTAAGGACAGAAACAACAGCAAAGAACAGATTCATCACCTCCTGAAACTTGGTAAATCTAATTCAAAACTTGATATTCCTAGTGTTTCTCTTGCACAAGCAGGTAGTGCACTTAATGCTCTTTCTTGTTACTTAAATTCTGCTCTTTGAATCATTGATTCTGGAGCTTTTGATCACATAACA
Organism: Aralia elata; assembly: GCA_034770075.1. Taxonomy (NCBI): domain Eukaryota; kingdom Viridiplantae; phylum Streptophyta; class Magnoliopsida; order Apiales; family Araliaceae; genus Aralia; species Aralia elata. The sequence goes on from CM068380.1 coordinate 77,741,392, forward strand.
AGTCTTTCAAATCTCTTTAGCACATATTCACCATGTTCTGGATTTGAAAAAATTAGAATTGCAGATGGTAGTTTCTCACCTATAGCAGGAAATGGTTTGATAAAATTATCCAAGAACATAAATTTTAAATTTGTTCTTCATATTCCTAAACTAGCCTGCAACCTTTTGTCTATCAGTAAACTATCTAAAGAATCTAATTGTCGTGTAATTTTCTATAATTCTCGCTGTGAATTTCAGGACCGGAACTCTGGGAAGAAGATTGGCAGTGCTAAGATAATAGATGGACTTTACTATTTTGATGATGCTTTCTCCTTTAATAACAAGGCTCATGAATAAGTAATGCTTTGGCATTTGAGGCGAGGACATCCTAGTTTTCCATATCTTAAACATTTGTTTCCAACTTTATTTAAGGGGTTGAATTGTTCATCTTTTTATTGTGAAAGTTGCATCTTATCTAAGAGTTATCGTACTACTTATTTACCAAAAACTTACACTACTTCAAAACCATTTTATTTAATACATAGTAATGTTTGGGGATCCTCAAGAGTTACTACTATCTCTAAAAAGAAATGGTTTGTTACTTTTATAGATGATCATACCCATTTATGTTGGGTTTTTTTTATGCATGAAAAATCTGAAGTTGAAAAACTTTTTAAAAAATTTTGTGCTATGATTAAAACTCAGTTTTAAACAAAAATCAGTATCTTACATACTGATAATGGAATCGAAAATTTTAATAAAATATTGGGAAGTTTTTTAAAAGAAAAGAGGATTCATCACCAATCTACTTGTGTGGATACTCCTCAACAAAATGGAATTGCTGAAAGAAAAAATAAACATTTACTTGAAGTGGCTCGTGCTATTATGTTTCATATGAATCTTCCAAAATATCTTTGTGGAGAAACTGTTTTAACATCATGCTATTTGATTAACAGAATGCCTACACGAGTTTTAAAATATAGCACACCATTAGAATGTTTTCAAATTTCTTTTCCTTTCTCAAGACTTTACTCGGATCTACCTTTAAAAAATTTTGGGTGCACTATTTTTGTCCATATACCTAATAATAATAATACTCGGTCTAAACTAGATCTTCAGGGCTGAAAAATGTGTTTTCATTGGGTATGCATATAATAAAAAGGGATATAAATGTTATAATCCGTACACACATAAAATTCATGTGAGTATGGATGTCTCATTTATTGAAATTAAACCCTATTTTGAAAAAAAAAATCTCTTGGGGAGAATAAGGTGGTGGAAGACAATTTTTGGGATTTATTTCCAACACCTTTACCTAATGTGATTTTAAACACACCTACTATTATTCCCGAAAAACAAAGTCACGAACACTATGATGAAAATGAAGGAAATCCTAAGCTTATAATGCCAAGTATTACTGAATCTGAAACGGGGGGAGAATCACACCATGGCAAACCTAACAATGATGAGCCTCAGTCTTATTTCCGGAGAAGGTTTCATCAACAAGGTAAAAAAGCCATCATATTCATCTTGAAAATGATCAATCTCAACCTTCGGGAACTGGGTCTCGGGATATCACAGGTAGCTCTTCTCCTTCTATTATTCCTCCTATTCAAGAACCATCAAATCTTGATGTCCCTATAGTTGTTAGGAAAGGAACCCGAACTTGCATTAAAAATCCAAAATATCCTATTGTCAGCTATCTTTTTTATGAAAAGCTCTCACATACACATAGGGCATTTACTTCACAAATTTCACACTTGTTTGTCCCGAGAAACATTCAGGAAGCCCTTGATTATCCGAATTGGACATTATAGCAGTGATGGAGGAGATGAATGCTCATAAAAAAAGTGGAACTTGGAAGTTGGTTGATTTTTTAGAGCAGAAGATGACCTTAATAAAGAGCAATATCAAAGACTTATTAGAAGACTAATTTACTTGTCACATACACGACCAGATATAGCCTTTGCAGTTAGTACGGTCAGTCAGTTTATGCATGCACCTAGACAAGAACACTTTGATGCAGTCAATAGAATTCTTAGATTCTTAAAAGGCACCCCTGGAAGGGGTCTGTTGTTCAAAAACCGTGGGCAATTGCAAGTTGAAGCCTACACTGATGCTGATTGGGCTGGAAGTACTGTTGATGGACGGTCAACTTCTGGCTACTGCACGTTCGTTGGAGGAAATCTTGTCACCTGGAGAAGTAAAAAGCAGAATATGGTAGCAAGAAGTAGTGCAGAAGCTGAGTTCGGATCAATTGCACATGGAGTTTGTGAGGTGTTGTGGATTAAGAGACTATTGGAAGGGTTGAAGATACCTAAACATGTGCCCATACATGAAGGTATATTGTGATAATAAAGCTGCTATTTCAATTGCTCACAATCTAGTGCTTCATGACAGAACAAAACATGTGGAGGTTGACAAACACTTTATCAAGGAAAAAATTAAAAATGGACTTATCTGCATGTCATGCGTTCCTACTACTGAACAAGTTGCAGATGTGCTTACAAAGGGACTTCCTACAAGACAGTTTGACAGGTTAACTGGCAAGCTGGGTATGGAAGATATCTTCAAACCAGCTTGAGGGGGAGTGTTGAAAAAGGAGAATGTTAAAAGACATTGCCAACTCATTCATGTGTTGTGCCAACCTATCTCCATGTGTTGTGCCAACCTATTCATGTGTTGTGACAACTCATCCATGTGCGTTCATGTTTGTACTAATGCCTATAAATAGTCTTGTAAGTTTCATTATAAAATTAATTGAGTGTGAGAAGTATTAATGAAAAAACCCAAAATCAATTTCTCTCTTTCTACACCTTCTCTATATAGAATCTTGGCTGGAAAGGTGTAATATTTGACCTATACTAGGCCAGATATTAGCTACCATGTACACTTGCTCAGTCAGTTCATGCATGCTCCAAGGATGAAACATTTAGCTGCAGCTTAGAGGGTTTTAAGATATTTGAAGTGCACAGCAGGACAAGGGTTATTGTTGTCCTCTAAAAAATTTAAAATGATCTCATCTTGAGAGGCTACTGTTCACGAATCTCATCATGGATTCAGTTTGATAAGCTAAGGTTTTGATTCCATTTGTAATGTATTCAAAGTCTATAGTGGCCCTATCCATATCTATTTGATTCGCCACTTATATATTTTACATGGGTTTTAATAATATTTGTTTCTTTTGCCGATTAAAAATAAAAATAAAAATAAAAAAAAGGCTATTATGACATTGACTAGGTTTTTGTCCAAATTCCAAAAAATCAGTCACAGGTTATTGTTTGATGTTGGGACCATCTTTAATATCTTGGCAATCAAACAAGCAATCAGTTACTTCAAGGAGCACGTACATCTGAGTCAGAGTATAAGGCTTTAGCAGATACAACTTGTGAAATTATTTGGATACAGAGTTTGTTTAAGGATCTGCAGATTGAATTTCCCGGTCCTATAGTCGTTCACTATGGCAATCAAGCAGCCATTGATATAGCAGCTGCTAACCCAGTCAAGATCATAGAACTGGATATGCTATTTATCATGCTAGGTCAAAGCACATAGAACTGGATTGCTATTATACTTTGTGAGAGAAAAGATACAATCTGGTCTTATACTACCACTCAAGATCATAGCCTCTCAAGATCAGTTGGCTGATCTTCTTAATTAGCAAGGCATGCACTGGGCGGGAATAGTACAACATTGGATTCTACTTGCCAAATTGGGAGTAAACAATCCTTGTCTTCCTCCCATTTGTAGCGGGAGTATTGGAAATAAAACATCTCAACCGTACCAGATGGTTTTACTAGCTAGGGCCTAGGGGGGTATATATTGAGGATGGTAATATTGATGCATGTGTTACAACACTATAGTATCAGCAGCAGTAGCTAGCACCAGTGGTTGTGCCAACTACACAAGCAGCAGCACATGTAGCACCACTTGCATACCGCACCAAAATTGATCACAGCATTAGCTAAAGTTGGTTTGACTGATCATAGTGATAGCTTATGTTGACAACTAGATGTAACAGAATTGTAACTAGGTACAGTTAGTACAACTTCAGTACTGGTTAGTTTAGTTAACTAGTGAGTTTATCTTGTTGTAAATAGCACACTTGTGCACGTATAATAGTAAATTGAAATTGAATAGAATTCTCTGGTATCTCTTTAGTAGATATCTTCGAGTTCTATTACAGTTCTACATTTCTATTTTCTAATATATACTATTTGTGAATTTAAAATTTAAGTCAAAATTCTCTCACCCTTAACAATACAAACACACACACACACACAAAATTAAACATTCTTATGAAGATGATGAAACATTCTTGTAAGGTTAATTGGGTCATTACTTACGTAATTTCTTATGCTACATTTGCATTTGACAAGATATATATTTATCTATATGCTTTAACTAATGATTTATCATTCTATAAAGACCCGTGTGTATATATATATATATTCCAATTTCTTATTCCCACTGCTAGTGCTAGGTGTAGGTACTCTTAATTTTGGAACCGTCGAGCCTGCTGCTTTGGAATCTGTGGCTTGAACGTGATCATGATCATCAACCAGGTGCATTTTGTGTCCGTTATTTTTGAAGTACCATTGAGCATGAGCATGTACCTGCTGGGGAGTTCTGCTCGATACAAAATCTTCCGAAAGAATTTCCATGTCCCCTAGCCTTCCCGTAAACTTCCAACCCCATCAGGAATTGCCTGACCGATCGATCACAAATGCATGCATAATTAAGATTAGTATGTAAAAAAAATAAAAATAAAAAGTAAAAATTGATTAGTCAAAGAAAAATGTTTGTGGAGAATTTAGCAACAAAAAAAATGTTTGTGAAGAGCGGTGAGCTATAGTGCACAAGAGAGGTCGACACGCGTGTTTGGAACCAATTTTGACACTAAACTATTAAACTATTTACTCCAGAGAATCAAAATTGTCAATTTTTGTGTTACGTAAAAAGAGTCATTTTTTTATTAATAGTACTATAAAATAACATAATGTCTTTAATTAAGTTTATTATTATAATTTCATTATCATGCGTGTCACTTATTATAGCGGCAGGGACTCAGGATAAATGAGGACATTTGGGTAATTTCTCCTGCCGTCAGAAAAAGTATGTCGGTCACTACTTCTTCTAGCGGCAGTGATGAAATTGAGTCTAATCTAAGCCTTTGGATATCATGATTAACGGTCGGAAAGTTAGATGTTGAAATAGTGTTCGTGACAACCAATTGTCATGGATGGAGACTCATATATATATATATATATATATATATATATATATATATATATATATATATATATATAAAAGCAGCATTTGGGTATGGTGTCATTAATACTATCACCATGAAAAACTAATAGCATAGGAAAAAAATTCTTATGTGCATCATCACACCCAGTGAAAGGCGATAAAGACTCAACAAGATGAATCTCTTTCTCTTTCTAAACGTAATTAATTTCACTATAATATTAGTTGGGTAGGTCTCATGTGATTGGTTATGTCATAAATTATCATTAAAATATTTAATGTCATGTTATTTAAGACCCATTTGAGACCCCTAGTATTACTCCATTATAAATATGTTAAATGAGGCCTCACGTGACTTAAAATGAAAGGACAATTAATTTTTTAAACCTTATATATCATTTATATTAGTTGTAACTTTTTCACATTTTTCTTCTAATCATACAATAATCACACGCCTAAAATTTTATGTGCTTTTACAGATATTTACGTTTTTCTTTAATGTGAGAAATTAAGTATTTTTAGAGTATATATCGTTTATATTGGTTCTAATTTTTTCTACTTATTTTCTTCATCATACATTAACTATATGCTTATAATTTTATGTGTTTCGAAAGATATTTAAAAGTGAAATTACCAAAAATACTCTCATTCAGATCAATTTTTACACGTCGGTGGCCAAAAGGTTTTAATTTATAAAAATTTAAAGACCTTAAGGTTCAATGTCTTAAAATTGAAATATTAAAATTTAAAGTGTAAAAAGTGAAAAACTTTAAGATTTAAAGTGTATTTAAGCCAAATGTTAAATGATGTCTTTTACATCTTAATAATTTTTGTCAATATTTAACTTCTGACACTAACAAATTAGTAGTCAGTTGTTTATCAATTTCCTCTTTCTTTCGGAAGATATGTCAACTTGGGGAGAACAATAGATATTGTTGGGTGTAATGCCCACTAGTTTAACAAAATGTCTAATTTTATGAAATCAATGAGAGTGGTTCTTGTATCTCAATTTGGTTCCCGTAAGAATGTGTTTCTGTAATATGGTGTTTGCATTTCAAACATCATACTACTTGCAACTTAACAAACCAAGCAAAAATAAAATAATAATAATAATAAAAAAGTAATAAACACCATAAATCATTAGATGTTTTATATATTAAAATATAAAATAAAATAAGAAACGAGACCTACTGTTGAATGTTTTATATATTCTTAAACAATTATCTTTCACAAACTAATATCTACTTTGTTAAATAATTTCTGGTTTAGAATGTAAATTGTCGACGCCGGGTTTTCTCGTCTCTTGGTTTTTTCCAATTTTAGCCTTTTGATTTAATGATTCTTTGGAAAAGATCGGCATTGATGTCGACGGGGTTTTGAAAGATCGTTTTTATGATGAGCCAATTAACCAGAGTCGCCAGTTGGTATATTTGAAATGGATGTACCAACTCATCCGAATTTCGTTTTCGTAAATCGCTGGCTCATATGTGACTCCGAATTAATTGGTCTGCGAATCGAGATTCATAGAGTTCGGGGGCTTGCTTAAGCGAGGGGAAGGTGTTAGGCACCCCCCGACTTCCGTGAAACACGGTTACCGCAATCTCGATGCTTTCCTATCCTTTAATTCATGAAACATGTGCGTGTGTGCGAATGTGTGTGTGTGTGCCCACGTGAATGTTGTGGTGAGTTTGTATGAAAGAATCATTTGGATTTTTTAGGGAAAATCGTGCTTTGATCTGAGAATGCTTCGGAGTGTCCTTCGATTTATACGAGAAAGTTTGATTCTTTATAAGAAAAGTTTGATTTTAATTTGTCAAAACTATGAGATTTTCATTAGGTGTCGTTTTGGTGAAACAAGAGTTTTAAACCTTCGTCGAAATAGGAATCGAGATCTATACGTTGCTTTCGTAACTCAAACAATGGGAAACTTCTAGAATCTCTTTAACCCTATGCACAACGGTTTAATAAAACGTCAATTATTTGACAAAATCATTCCTTATGATATTTGAAAACGATTCTCCTTAGCTTTCTCGTTAAATAGGAATCGACATTCATTAGCATTTCCCATTTATTAACCTCGTGATGCTAATAGCCTAGTTTGATTGATTTTATGAAGATCTTATCATTTGGCTTTGAAATCAATTTCGTCTCATAAATCAAATCGAGCATAAACACGCGTCGGAGCTATTCATGGGCATGTAAGCCATCAAAATAACCCCAAACGCCTACAATCACAAGTTTCACTATTTCGGGGCCTTAAACACGATTCTCGCCTTGGCGTCGTTTTAAGGCCCGACGATTACATATTTACAATGAAAGGTACATCGAATTTATTACATATATCAAAAGATGTCCATCATCGGATTTGGACCACGAGGTCGCGCTCCTAGGCTCACATTCAAAATCGCTACCACACCCACAAGATCCTAAAATAGCAATCTAAACAACCTACGCACGATACATCATTACAACGAGCTAAAAATCATCAAATGGATATCATCGGGCCATTAGGAGGAATTTCGTTCCATTTGGGAACCCTCACTAATAGCCCTCAATCCATAGATCCACAACAATACACAAGGAAACTACATTTAATATAATTTGGATGATAAAAGCTTAACAAAAATGGTAAAACAAAATGCTAAAACAAAGGATTTTTCACCTTGCAAATGATCCCCACAATATGTATGAATTTGTGTATTGAATAGAGTAGGAAATATGAGATGTAATCTCACAAAATGGATACAATTTCTCACTTCTTTTCTCTCTTTTCTCTCTATTTTTCTTGCTGTTTTCTCCTTCTTTTCTTTCTTTTTCCGCCGCTGCTGCTGCTCTCTCTTTGTTCCTGTATGCTGAATGAGCTGAAATAGGCTGCATTAGGGCAGCCGCGGATAGATCTGCGGCTGGCCGCAGATGGATCTGCGGCTGGCTGGCCCACCCCCCATCGCACTCAGCTGGTTTCCTGGTTTCGAGTCCCGTGCGCACCACCATTATTTTATTCGTTTGGCCGCAGATCAATCCGCGGCTGGGTGGGCTGATTTTCTCGATTTCCGTGCCGCACCTCGATTCGCGTGTCGTGACGTCAGTTTTCGCCGACAGGTTTGTATTTTGTAGTCCGGGAATCACTGGGAGACGTGCCGCATCATTCGGGCAGGCTCATTTCGGACGGCCCTGCTGTCACGTCGGTTTCGGTTGTAAATCGTCGCGGTGGCGTCGAATGTTCGTTCTTGTGCATCCCTCGCCCTCACAGGCCGGTTCATTTGACGATTTTGCCCTCCTGTCATGGTTAGTATACGAAGCGCAAAATTTGGGTGTCTACAGCTGCCCCTCTTTATCATGTTTATGAAATGTTAAATGAAATGAACATGATAAAGAAGTAGACACATTATGCATGAATAACAGTGCATAAGAATGACAGTGCATACACGATGCAACACATACAACTTATGATGCAACGCAAGATGTAAGGCATACAACATATTCGTGAAGGTGTTAATGCATCAATTCCTGACCTGTCGCCCGTCTCGTAATCGCCGGATCTCGTATCCGGTCGATTGTCCTGTGAGTGTCGGGTCTCGTATCCGGTCACCCCTCTCGTAATCACCTCACTCCATCCCATTGTCCTCAAAGGAAGTTATTCTCCTGACTAGCTTTGAAGGGAATCCTTGGAGTTTGTCCTCGTACATCGTTCTTGGCAACCATCGTCTTTTGACTCTGATAGGCTAGGACCTTGACACCTAACCTGCATGGATCACGTACAGAATTATCATATATTCAATGCATGTGACACAACATTTAAAATGTAAATTTGATGAAAAATGACCCCTGTACAGTCTTTTGATACGGTTCCACAGGTGTCACCGTTTGTCGGGGCCGGGTTTCGTCGCCGGTCACCCATCTCGTAATCGCCGGTTATCGTCGCCGGTCGATCATCTCGTCGGGGCCGGGTATCGTCGCCGGTCACCCATCTCGTAACCGCCGGGTATCGTCGCCGGTCGATTGTCCTGTCGGGGCCGGTTTTCGTCGTCGGACACCCATCTCGTAACCCCCGGTTATCGTCGCCGGTTGGTTATCTTGTCGGAGCCGGTTATCGTCGCCGGACATCCATCTCGTGATCGCCGGTTATCGTCGCCGGTCGATCGTCATGTCGGGGCCGGGTATCGTCGCCGGTCACCCATCTCGTAACCCCCGGTTATCGTTGTCGGTTGGTTATCTTGTCGGAGCCGGTTATCGTCGCCGGACATCCATCTCGTGATCGCCGGTTATCGTCGCCGGTCGATCGTCATGTCGGGGCCGGGTATCGTCGCCGGTCACCCATCTCGTAACCCCCGGTTATCGTCGCCGGTCGGTTATCTGTCGGAGCCGGTTATCGTCGCCGGACATCCATCTCGTGATCGCCGGTTATCGTCGCCGGTCGATCGTCATGTCGGGGCCGGGTATCGTCGCCGGTCACCCATCTCATAACCCCCGGTTATCGTTGCCGGTTGGTTATCTTGGATCTCAGCCCTTCCCAGGGTTTGTTTGTTTTTTGTCTTTTTTTTTTCTTTTTGTGGATATCAGCCCTTCCTAGGGGTGCTCACCATCTTGTCGTGGTTCGCGTGGATCTCAGCCCTTCCCAGGGTTTGTTGTTTTTTGTCTTTTTTCTTTTTGTGGATATCAGCCCTTCCCAGGGGTGCTCACCATCTTTGTTGTGGTTCGCGTGGATCTCAGCCCTTCCCAGGGTTTGTTGTTTTTTGTCTTTTTTCTTTTTGTGGATATCAGCCCTTCCCAGGGGTGCTCACCATCTTGTTGTGGTTCGCTTGGATCTCAGCCCTTCCCAGGGTTTGTTGTTTTTTGTCTTTTTTCTTTTTGTGGATATCAGCCCTTCCCAGGGGTGCTCACCATCTTGTTGTGGTTCGCTTGGATCTCAGCCCTTCCCAGGGTTTGTTGTTTTTTGTCTTTTTTTCTTTTTGTGGATATCAGCCCTTCCCAGGGGTGCTCACCATCTTTGTTGTGGTTCGCGTGGATCTCAGCCCTTCCCAGGGTTTGTTGTTTTTTGTCTTTTTTCTTTTTGTGGATATCAGCCCTTCCCAGGGGTGCTCACCATCTTGTTGTGGTTCGCTTGGATCTCAGCCCTTCCCAGGGTTTGTTGTTTTTTGTCTTTTTTCTTTTTGTGGATATCAGCCCTTCCCAGGGGTGCTCACCATCTTGTTGTGGTTCGCTTGGATCTCAGCCCTTCCCAGGGTTTGTTGTTTTTTGTCTTTTTTCTTTTTGTGGATATCAGCCCTTCCCAGGGGTGCTCACCATCTTGTTGTGGTTCGCTTGGATCTCAGCCCTTCCCAGGGTTTGTTGTTTTTTGTCTTTTTTCTTTTTGTGGATATCAGCCCTTCCCAGGGGTGCTCACCATCTTTGTTGTGGTTCGCGTGGATCTCAGCCCTTCCCAGGGTTTGTTGTTTTTTTTTTTTTTTGTTGGGATGTGTGATCGGCTTCATGTCCTGGATCACCCACCAATATCGTCCACGTACCATGCCGCAAAAGCCATCACTCTGATCATTTGTGAGGTTGAAAGCGACGTGCTTGTACTTTTCCTGAAGATTTTCATTTTGATCGTACCTGCATGCATGAAAAAGATGTTATGCATGATCTGGCAGATATGTTATGGACAGAGGCATGTGCACAACATATGTTTTAGATAGAAATGACCCCTGATCAGTCAAATGATACGATTCGACAGCCGTTGCTTTTTGCCAACATTTGACTGGATCACGCCTCGTCGTGAAGTGTAGCTTCTAGACTTCAACATTGGTTTGGTACTCTGCCTGTTCCTGGTCGTCTTCATTTGAGGCAGTCTGTTTCATTGGTTTGGTATTCTGCCTGTTCTTGGTCGTCTTCATTTGAGGCAGTCTGTTTCGCTCTCAGTGATGATTGACAGCTATGTTGGGCTCCTTGGCCTTTTGCTCATTTCTGATGGCCGATATGTTGTCGCCCCGAACTATATCATCTTTGTATATGCTCATGCACGTGGATCATTTAGATGTCGAGGCAGTGATAGTCAGGATTGGGGAGAGGCCCAATGCCGAAGAGTTCTGTGCAGCCTCAGCTTCCTTCCATTTCACGATTCTTAACTTCCCCTGCCTTGGCGCGTGTCGCTACCAAGAATTTCTATCGAAAACTCGCGATGTTGACCCTGCTGAGTTATCCACAGCTCTACAAGATCCTGCATATCAGATGACTAACAAATGCCAAAACTTGAAGGCTCGGGCCGTTAGTGTTAGTTCAACACAAAGATATTATAATCTCGACAAAAATGCAGTTATTCGACATGAAATTGAATATATCTTTTGATCACATAATCTAGCAAGTGGTGAACTGTGAATGTATTTTTTTTTTTTTTTTTTTTTTTTCAATCCCTCGTGAGTTGATGATTTTCTATTTGACGAGTTATGAAATCGTAAGAACACCTTCAAGCATTCATGGTCATTGTATGTGAGTAAGGTCGAATTCAAAAGAACTACCTTCCCTCGTCAAAGGCATTCTGTCTTCATTCTCGACAACGTTCTTAGCAGGGTTGACGTCATATGACAAATGCACTGTGCGATGCAGCACTCAGTAGGGGTTTCTCTTCTATGACCTTTTGTTTAAGGCCGAGAGTTTTTTTCTCGTATTATCTTTTCTCTTTATTAGCCCACTTCACTTGTCTCGTTTTCTTAGGCTATTCAAAGTTACCCATTTAACGAGTTTTGGACCAATGGCTCCCGAACCAGACGGTTTTGGGGCATTAGGTGTACAGACACCCCTTCGGGTTTATTCACTCGAGTAACAAAGGCCACGGTTCGAGACAAGGTGGTGGTCTGCCCCATTCACTCTTTGCTTGACCTTGCGCAAGATTCGTTTTCTTAGGCTTGAGTTACCCATGTAGCGAGTGTTAGGCCGGTGACTCCCAAACCAGACGGCTTTAGGGCACCAGATGCAGAGACACCCCTCAGGCTTAATTACTCGAGTAGCCCATGCCACGATTCGAATCTGCTCGGGGCCTCCTCTACTGTAATGCTCGTTTTCTTAGGCTCTGAGTTACCCATGTAACGAGTGTTGGGCCAGCGATTCCCAAACCAGATGGCTTTAGGGCACCAGGTGTAGAGACACCCCTCGGGCTTAATTACTCGAATAACCCAGGCCACGATTCGAGACATTAGCTTGATAATCATTTATCGTCTGACTTCTTGATATTAGCTTGATAATTATTGACTGTCTGACTACGTGTTTAATTGCCATCAACGTCGTCATAGTTTTATACCCCACAACTGAAAGTTTGTGCAAACGCAAAGTGAATGCTGTCACATGAGGTCGATTCTGTCGCAAACGTTGCTTTGAATTAAGGCTTTGTACCCGATCAAAAGGTTGAATAGCCTTCTTCGTCTAATCATATTCATGATCGTGCTCCACGGTTGCTTGTCAAAATTAATCCGATTCCTATTAAGTCAAATAGAATCCCCTTTCAAGCGGATCATCGTATCCCGGGAAAACTATGCTTGACAAATGCCAGATGATTGTACCGTTGAAGATTGACATGAGGTAGCATCTGATGATGATGGTGCATGTTGATGGGATTGTTGCATGGGTGCCAATTTGCACGTCACCATTTCCTGGGTAGTTGATAAATGCCCCAGTGTTAAGTTGTTTTTCTTGTGATCTCGCTCGTGCTGGTCGCATCGGTATCTTGCTGGCTGACAAAAGATCTGGTCCTTTGATTTGTTGAAAGGCTTGGGGATTTTTGATTTTTGAGATTTTTTTTTTTTTTTTTTTTTATTTTTTTTTTTTTGATTTTTTGGATGAATTTGCCCCTACTCCGGGTCCTTTGTGACCGTCAGGGGTTCTGATGTTTGATGGCGAATGTTCGGTCTAAGTCAGGTTTGGGTTTACCTTCGACCCATCCCTTGATCTCGCCAGGCGTATTGTCGATATCTGTCTCGCCCTGCTCAATCCCCATCAGATCGAAATCTGGCTCTATACCAACATTGTGATCCTCCTTCAAATTTGGCCTATTGCTTGTCAGGCTAGAATGCCTCAAATCGGGGTACCTGAAATAAAACAGGGATGTTTGTCATAGATATAAAACATTTCGGCACATGATCTTCTTTTTGGATAACATGACAAAGTGACATGAGCGTGCTGGGATTTGAAATAAAACTCAGAATTTTAAAACCCATTGATCTTCTATTGGCCGGGATTCACTGCTATCACCCTGGATTTATCCCTTCCTGGATATCACCTGTTGCACGGTCCAACCGACCACGGTGAGGTCAAGCAATGGAGCTCATTAGGGGGTGCATGGATCGCATTGGCATGGATCTGGCATTGATGGCATTTCTTGACATGAGTATCGCAGTCGGTTTTCATGGTTAGCCAGTAGTGACCCGTTCGCATGATTTTCTTTGCCAAAATGTTCGGCTCATATGGCACCACACACATCGCCATGTACTTCGTTCATTACTCTATGGGCCTCTTCGGCTTCCAGATATCTCAACAGTCTCGTAGCTAGGTCCCATTTATGCAAATCGTCTCTGCTTAGGGAGAGTTTCACTGCCCAATCTTTGGATTCTCCTTTCTCGGTCAGATCTGCATTTTCGGGAGAGGAGCCGTCTCGAAGGAACTTTTTACTGTTTTGATACCAAGCCCATTTATGAGGGGCGTCACTATGGGAGACCTCTCCAATCTGATCCTCATAGGCCGGACAAGTCTGTACCGCAATTCCCAGGGCTAATCTCAGTCCTGGGATGCATCCCTCATAATCGGCCGTATTGTTGGAGTGGCAGGACTGTAATTTCATGGCTACCGGCTTCTGCCATTTGGATGGGTGGAGTATGGACTTTACGGCCTCTCAGTTGGGTCCTAGGGGCAATCTCGCAAAACAAACAAGGGCCGCAGTTTAGTACTGTGCTAGTTACAAGTTGGCAGAGACGTGTCAACATTGATGCATGATTATTATTATTTCTTTTTCTTTTTCTTCTTTTTTTTTTGTGGTCGAATATGCCCCTACTCCGGGTTCTTTGTGATCGTTATGCCACGCTTTCACGGTTCTCTTAATCTTATCCTGCAAAATAAGGTCAGTGTTTGATGACAGGATAGTATTTAGAAGTTTTTAGAAAACCTTGGTACGTGGCACGGATTGCCCTCCTGCAAAAAAACCATGTCAGTATTCTCTTTATATGTGCAGGTGATGCAATCACATGAGACAGGACATATTTATTATGATGATAACGGTATGACAGTTGTATGCCCTGTACATGACATTTATTTATTTGACTGAATGATAAAAGGGTATGAAGAAGCTTCCCTTTCGTTAGGTTTATCAGAGGCTGACCTACCCTAGGGTTACTCTCGCGGGCTTTTCGGCATGAAGGTCCCCAAATCTTCGCAATCTACTCGTCTGAATCCTTTCGATTGGAGCGGATTTGGGTGGTGCGTTTCCTGAGCCATCTCCGGGGAGCAGCCCCTTCGAGTCCAGTAATAAGCAACCGACAGGTTCGCCTCAGGAGGAGGTACACTCTCAACATACATTCACATTCATCGTCCTCACTGTATGCAAATGATTACTTTAAAGTAAAGCAATTCCCTTCCATTCAATCATTTATTCATTGGACACAAACACACATTCACACAACAACAAGTAAAACAGGTCAAAATGTCGCACGCACATACACATTCATAAATTTTAAAGGATAGGATAGTATCAAGATTGGAAAGCGGCTTAAGCCCTCTAACATCCCCAGCAGAGTCGCCAGCTGTCGACGCCGGGTTTTCTCGTCTCTTGGTTTTTTCCAATTTTAGCCTTTTGATTTAATGATTCTTTGGAAAAGATCGGCATTGATGTCGACGGGGTTTTGAAAGATCGTTTTTATGATGAGCCAATTAACCAGAGTCGCCAGTTGGTATATTTGAAATGGATGTACCAACTCATCCGAATTTCGTTTTCGTAAATCGCTGGCTCATATGTGACTCCGAATTAATTGGTCTGCGAATCGAGATTCATAGAGTTCGGGGGCTTGCTTAAGCGAGGGGAAGGTGTTAGGCACCCCCCGACTTCCGTGAAACACGGTTACCGCAATCTCGATGCTTTCCTATCCTTTAATTCATGAAACATGTGCGTGTGTGCGAATGTGTGTGTGTGTGCCCACGTGAATGTTGTGGTGAGTTTGTATGAAAGAATCATTTGGATTTTTTAGGGAAAATCGTGCTTTGATCTGAGAATGCTTCGGAGTGTCCTTCGATTTATACGAGAAAGTTTGATTCTTTATAAGAAAAGTTTGATTTTAATTTGTCAAAACTATGAGATTTTCATTAGGTGTCGTTTTGGTGAAACAAGAGTTTTAAACCTTCGTCGAAATAGGAATCGAGATCTATACGTTGCTTTCGTAACTCAAACAATGGGCAACTTCTAGAATCTCTTTAACCCTATGCACAACGGTTTAATAAAACGTCAATTATTTGACAAAATCATTCCTTATGATATTTGAAAACGATTCTCCTTAGCTTTCTCGTTAAATAGGAATCGACATTCATTAGCATTTCCCATTTATTAACCTCGTGATGCTAATAGCCTAGTTTGATTGATTTTATGAAGATCTTATCATTTGGCTTTGAAATCAATTTCGTCTCATAAATCAAATCGAGCATAAACACGCGTCGGAGCTATTCATGGGCATGTAAGCCATCAAAAATAACCCCAAACGCCTACAATCACAAGTTTCACTATTTCGGGGCCTTAAACACGATTCTCGCCTTGGCGTCGTTTTAAGGCCCGACGATTACATATTTACAATGAAAGGTACATCGAATTTATTACATATATCAAAAGATGTCCATCATCGGATTTGGACCACGAGGTCGCGCTCCTAGGCTCACATTCAAAATCGCTACACACCCACAAGATCCTAAAATAGCAATCTAAAACAACCTACGCACGATACATCATTACAACGAGCTAAAAATCATCAAATGGATATCATCGGGCCATTAGGAGGAATTTCGTTCCATTTGGGAACCCTCACTAATAGCCCTCAATCCATAGATCCACAACAATACACAAGGAAACTACATTTAATATAATTTGGATGATAAAAGCTTAACAAAAATGGTAAAACAAAAATGCTAAAACAAAGGATTTTTTCACCTTGCAAATGATCCCCACAATATGTATGAATTTGTGTATTGAATAGAGTAGGAAATATGAGATGTAATCTCACAAAATGGATACAATTTCTCACTTCTTTTCTCTCTTTTCTCTCTATTTTTCTTGCTGTTTTCTCCTTCTTTTCTTTCTTTTTCCGCCGCTGCTGCTGCTCTCTCTTTGTTCCTGTATGCTGAATGAGCTGAAATAGGCTGCATTAGGGCAGCCGCGGATAGATCTGCGGCTGGCCGCAGATGGATCTGCGGCTGGCTGGCCCACCCCCCATCGCACTCAGCTGGTTTCCTGGTTTCGAGTCCCGTGCGCACCACCATTATTTTATTCGTTTGGCCGCAGATCAATCCGCGGCTGGGTGGGCTGATTTTCTCGATTTCCGTGCCGCACCTCGATTCGCGTGTCGTGACGTCAGTTTTCGCCGACAGGTTTGTATTTTGTAGTCCGGGAATCACTGGGAGACGTGCCGCATCATTCGGGCAGGCTCATTTCGGACGGCCCTGCTGTCACGTCGGTTTCGGTTGTAAATCGTCGCGGTGGCGTCGAATGTTCGTTCTTGTGCATCCCTCGCCCTCACAGGCCGGTTCATTTGACGATTTTGCCCTCCTGTCATGGTTAGTATACGAAGCGCAAAATTTGGGTGTCTACAGCAATATGCCCTTTTTTTGGGCAAAATCTCCAAGTCTTTGTATCTATTTTGAGACCTGCCACGACTTTTCTAGATATATACAATTTCTTAGATGGAAAGAAAATATACGTAATTAAAGTTTAAGGGATAACAAGACCCACTAGGATTAATTGCATGATCTATAGGTGATATATACACTATATGTGTACAGTATAAAGAAATCTGCCACGCAGATCACTGTCTTAAATTATAAGAGATGATATTTTTCTTTAGAAACAATAATGATATTTTCACACAATTTATATTCGTATAGATAGAATTAATTAGGAATAAATAGAAACAGTTTCTTAATTAACATGGAGAATTAACTTGCACAATCTAAATAAGGAATATAACAAAATTTAGAAGCTACGATCTCGCAAACCATGCATAGAAAGGAAAAGCGCATGAAGATTTTTTCCAATTTGACAGAGCTTGTTCCTCTAATGGAGATACAGATTGGATTATTAATATACATTTTCTGGCTATGGTTATAACAAGTTGATAATCCAAAAAACAAGATTGGCACTTAGTCATCTAATGTCCACTATTTAGACCTTGTCACATTAACATGCAGCCACTACTCACCTTTATTATTATCATGTGAGAGAGTTTTATGAAAACATAAAAAAAAACAAGTAAAAATAATATATTCTCCTTAAATAATTACTATGTCAACATATATATAATTTCTCACTGATCTGACCTAGTTGATATTAGATCATGTCAGATTAGGGCGAGATTTGATGACATTGAATTCAATAAACTAAACACAAATATCCAGTGCTTTAATTAAGAGAGTTGAAACAGAAACATCTGATAAAGTAATTCATAAGGAGTACAGAAGTTTATTAAAATGCTAGTAAAAGAAACAAAGGTAATGCTATATATATAGAAGCCTAGAAATTAACTATTCACACAAAATATATATATATATATATATGTATGTATGACTTTCTATTGATCATATATAGCTAGCAGTACTGCATTTGGCAATTGGCATGATCATCTTCAGAAACGGTTTGGGTAGAATGCGAGAGAGCCGACATTGGCATTAGCGTTAGCAGCACCGAAAGGTATGGCGGACAAAGCCTCCACAGCATTGTTTTCAATAGTGGCTGATGTTGGTGCCTTATCATGTTTGAGGAAGTACTTTTGGGCATGACTAGCAACTTGTGTTGAATTCCTAGTCCTCACACAAAACCTAGAAATGCTCTTCCAATCACCTTTACCATACATCTCTAACCCGATGAGGAAGTTCCTATATATGAGAAATTTGGGAAACAATAATTAATTACAATGAGAATATAACAAGAAACTTATGCTGATATTCTCTTCATTCAAAAATTAGCTATGCATTTAAAAAAAATTAAGAATTTTTTTTATTTACCAAACATACTACTAACATTAATGGCATTAGGAATACTTTATGGTCTAAAATTAAGCATATATATAATGGACCGAAAAGGAAAACAGTTCACTAATTTTGGAATCGAGAGAGTAGTTCAATACTGATAAACATTAATTGGCCAAACAAAAGGTTATTGATATTACCAAGAGTAACAATAATCGATACTTAAAACAAATATAGAGGGTGTTTGTTTAAAATTGAATGGAACTGAATGGTTGAATGGCTGAATCGATCAGTCATTCAGTGCGTTTGTTTTGAATAAAAATTGTTTGAATGGCTGAATCGGTCAGATTTTTGGACTGAATGGCTATGTGTAATTTTTTTGTCTGAATAGGCTGAATGACTGCTGAATGGAGTATTTTATATTTATTTATTTTTTTACAATATTAACTATTATATTAAGTAATATTAAATAAATTTACAACAATTTTGAATTTTTTCAGAGGGGTAAAATAATAAAAATCTGTTATTCAGATGTTTTAAACATGTCAATTATCAAACAACTTTTTTTCATTCAGTATTCAGTCATTCAGTTCCATTCAGCTCATTCAGATTACTTAAACATTCAAAAACTATTTCATTCAATTTTATCAAACACCATCATACACTAGTGACACTTTTACAATTGTTCTATAAACTTTAAGCAATATTTTTATAATTACTTTAGCTACACTTAATAATTTAAGCAAAATTTATTGTTTTGACAATATATATACACAATAAATTAATGCATAGGCATGTAAAGAAAATTTCAAAGGCATCATATATTTTTTCTCTCTTTTGGAACCATAATCATTAATTTCATAATCAAAAAAAATAAAGGCCACATCCATCCAACTAATTTTCAACCTTAGTGAATTAGAATCAAAGGAAAATTAAAACTTTATGCAAAAGGATACCTAATGATCGTGAACAAAATAAGATAAAAGAGTAACAAATTAAGAATATATAGAGTTGAGAAAACAAACTGATGCTCTTCCTTGGTCCATGCTTTTGGCTTTTTCTTCATTTTCTTAGCAGATTTCTTTTGAGCCATAGAATTCTCTTCATCATAATTATCGGTTGTTTCGTAGTTCAGTAATGGGACAGCACCCGATTCAATCGTGTTGAGATCTTCAACTAAGGCCTCATAATGTTGTTTGACATCGTCGATCGTTTTTCCGGGAATCTTTGAAGTCATATTTGCAAATAAATTTGGTGAATCAAGATTGAACTCAGTTAGAGCATTTTCAAACAACTTGTTCTCCTCCCAACTCCAATTTGTATTTTTTGGTTTATCAGTTGGTGAAGAAGAGCCAAAAAGCTGAGTAATTTCTTCATCCTCAAGACTCTCAAAAAATTGCTCCAACTCCATTTTGATTGAAGAAAAACTTGAAAGGAGCAAAACAAGATAAGAAGAAAGGGGAATTGCTTGATTGTGTAATGAAAATATATGAGCTTACACACACACACATATACATGCATATATATATATATATATATATATATATATATATATATATATATATATATATATATATGTTCAAGCTCAGAAATATTTGCTAGAAGTTTTCGAAAATTTAATTAGTGAGTCAGCACTGAGGTGTAACGGATAAAATTAATTTTTAATACAAGGAAAGCTATTGAAGTGGAGATTTTGATTTATTTTGAATGAATACTATTAAATCAAAACCAATGTAATAATGAGTATTAATTTATTTAGGAAATTATTATTTTCACAAGTAAAAATGATAATTTCACAAGATTTATCTCACATGAATAGTAAATGAATCTCATATTCATGTGAGATGGACCTTGTTATTTGTAAAAATATCAATTCCTTTTTATTTATGGACACATTATGATTGTTGATAGCCGTTAAGGGGTCCCAACTAAGGTCTTAAATTTAGATATCAAATAAAAGTGTATTTAAGACCCAAAATTTGAATCCCATTTTATGTTATTGACTTTCTATATAAAGGACTAATTAAAGATTGAGTAGTATTACGAGCACACATAAGTAATCAAAAAAAATTTATGTATCATGATTACATTAATTGCTCAATATTATGTAGAATCCCATATGTTAAGTAATCTCTCTCTCTCTATATATATATATATATGTGTGTGTGTGTTCAAAAGCTAAAGTTTAATTACTCACTACCCCTAAAATTCCTCTTATAATTAATGAAAATTAATTACTTTAAACAATATTTAGGTAAGAAAATAATATTCAAATCCACGATAGGTTTCTTTAAAAAATTACGATATTTTGGAGTTCAATTAATTGTGTTGTTACATTATTTGTCTCATCTGTTGTCTCACACATACATTATTGTCACCTTATCTATTGTAACGAAATAAAAATTACGTGGAGAGCACTAAGTGGAATGGGACAGACATGCAATGGAACAACATATTTGAATTTGTACTTTTGTAATAGAATTAATGATCTCTCAATTTATTTGATTTTTCAATACTAAATTCCGGTTGATGATGCACAAAATAGGCTTTGTACACACAGTAATAATAAATGCAGTAATAATAATAAATGCGGTAATTAAAGTGAGGAAACAAGACAACAATTAGAGTGGTTCGGTCAAGTTGACCTAGTCCACTTTTGAATGGCTCTAGCCGCCGGCACTTTGTATTATGTCAATAGAGTACAAAGAGTACAAGCTTAAAGAGAGATGAGATGGGAGTACAAGAAGTGAGTTGCCCCCCATTGATGGTGGGGCGCATAATTTATAGTGATCCCCTGACAGTTTCGGGAACGTGTAGCCACTAATCCACTACTCTAGTGGAGCTCCCAACTTCCTCCTGATGTGCAATATGGTTAAAGTGCTACCCGTGAATCTGGGGACGAGGCTTGCCCACTTACTGATGACCGTGAATCTGGGGACGAGGCTTGCCCACTTACTGATGAGCTTGACTAAACCGAGTGTGGTGGATCGCATTTGTTGGGCTCGCCAGACTTCTTAGACTTAGGCCTATATTCCACATCGGGCTTACCGAAATGGGCTGAATCCTTGGACAGGACCCATCACCGGTCATGTGTTTAGTTTTAAGCTTTTAATCTAAACAGGCAATGAACATATTATACTTATTACCTTGCTCCAAAAGAGAGGGGGTTGTATTTTATTTACTTACTTATATAGTTGTGGACAAAAATTAGTAGGTATACACTAATACAATTATTTTTCCACGAAGTAAAAGAAAATCTGACCATATTTATACTAGTAGTATACTGCATGGAACTACAAATCAAACAATGTTTAGGAGTAATTTTAGTTGTATATTTTAATAAATTCCATCCACAAAATTGCACATAATTTTCACATACCCTTCCCGTACATTCCACTCCCATTAGAAATTAATTTCTTGATTAGATCGAGAAGTACTTAAGAGTGCAATTGTATAATTAAAAAAACAAACAACTAGTCAACTTTCATTAAAAGAAAACAAACACCAAAGCTCATTTGTTCTATTCAACTTTGTGATTTTCTTTGTTCTATCCGCGCGTATTGCGATTTTAGTGATTGAAGATAACTTTTTATTTGGACTTACTAGAAGTTATGAGGTGTAAATTTGTTTGTATTCAAAACTAAAGTTGAAAAAAAAATGTTAAGGGTGACATCTCGTAACATGAGAGAAGGTCTGGTGCAAGTGTCTGTACTTAATTTTATTCAAGATAAAAATTGATATTTCTATAAGGTTTCTCTCATTTAAGTGTATTACTTATGTGAGAGTGGTCTTATAAAATTATCACTTTTACTTGTGAAAATATTAATTTTTTTAAATTATTATCTCTAAGTTATTACGGACATTATTATCGTTTCGATGCCAGATCTGGCCTCGCGTATATCATAATTAAGCAGGTACAGTTGATCGGTCCAATATTTAGGTTTAGGAGAGGTGAATTTGATAGTGCTGAAAATGATGATTATGAAGACAAGTCTTGAACCATGCAGATTAAGATGGTTCTTGATCCGTGTCTGTGCAATGATTTTAGTCGGAAACGTATGAATGTGTGTGAGAGAGAGAGAAAGAGAGAAATCAAAATGGACAATGCATGTCTGATGTCATCTTGGTGGCGTAGGTGTTATTACTACATACATGGCTTGTAAGAAAATATTTATTTTTAGAAAAATATTGAACTTTCTATATATCAATATATACACACACACAAGATCGTCTTGTTCAAAACTCTAATGAACAGAAGAGACTAGTTAGGTTAGTCAAAAGATGACTATTAGTGGGAGAAATTGAATTAAAATCTCTGTCACTCAAAGAATACCATAATATATGAATAGTAAAAACTAATATTCCTATTGAGGGTAGAATTCACATGAAAGAAATTAAATCGATTTACTCGAAACTCATAACCTAAGTTTAACTTGAAGAAGAGAGTCGTAGTAATGGGGGAATCTTTTATTAGAACTCTAAAGTCATACATATATAATGTGACAAATTCAAAAGATATTACAACATAGTTACATAATAATTACAACTACATGTCCCTTCACTCAAAAAATTTAGGTCTTGTATCGTCAATTTTATACTCCAACTACATGCTTCAAAATCCTCACATAAAACATGAGAAGAAGATTAAGTGATAATAGATTTACAATAAATAAAGAAACCCTTAAGATTATAGACTCCGAAAATATTAAATGAGATATTTTATTAATAATGAACTTACGATATAATCAAGCTTTTGACGCTAATTACATTCCAAAATCTGGTGCTTAATAATGAACTTAAAATAAATTTTAGATTTTGCTTCTTTTATATTAAGCATGTTGAGTTTCTATATGTTTACTAAGCAATTTTGGTTTACCAAAATAAACTAAGTGGATGATCAACAAGATTTTTTAACAATTTAACTTACCAAGAAGAAATTAAAAGAAAATAAAATATGTTCCACGAAACTTTGGATCAACACTGAATGACACAAAAATATTCTTTTTTCTAATTTTTATTTGTCTTAAAATCAATGATAGGGCATGTAATTTTCTCATGGATAACCCATTTACAAGCTTGGTGGAATACGACTTTGGTTAATCTACTAAATGAATATTATGCATTTTGGCTCGAAAACAAGACGAATCTCTCTCTTTCTAAACATAATTGCGAAATAGACTGGTTGGTAAAGTTTTTAGAAAATGATATATATTGTAAATATTTCACGTCGACATTTGATTGTCAGTTACGTGAATAAATATTATTGATAACTTTTTTGGAATGATCGATGTGTAATAAATGGGACTCTCTTATAATTCCTATCAATCTCATGTATTGATAAATTTCACAATTATAATTTGATCATAAATTTATCGCAATGCATAGCATGAGTCAAAATGTTTTATCTAGAAAGACACCATTGGATAAGTAATATTGCTCAATTTCAAATTAATTCCAAACTTTATGTGGACCTGCGTTGGGCTTTACTTGGGCCTGCACAAAGCACCTCTCAGCCTATTACAGTCACTTAACAAAAATCAGGTGCTTGACCACAAGGAAAAAAGTTAAATTACAGGTTTCCAAAAAAAAAAAAAAGGTTCTTTAGATAAGTATACAACAAATAGAAAGTAATTACAAGAAAAGTGCATCAACCAAATAATTACAAAAAGAGTGTAATTAGGACTCATATTACAAAAATAGTACAATTCACATTAATAAGGAAACCTAAAATCAAGGACAAATAACTGTCATAATTAATAATTCAAATTCAAATATTTGGATCTAACAACAAAAACAAATTCAAATTCAAAATAATAATTCAAATTTAAATATTCAAATTCAAATCTTCATCTCCCTCACATACACTTTGAAATAATAGTCCGCCGTTACACCTCACATACTCAGCCGCTACACCGCCACGAATCTCCGTTGTCCAAAACGCCAATGAGAATAAGAAGAAGATTCGTCCTATAAAAAGTTTAAAAATAAATAGATGTAACTTTTAATGTTCTGAAAATTTTTTTCTAACTATTTTGTTACTCATAAATAATAAAATGGTTACCTTTGTATGAATGGTTGGCTACCAACTGCATCACATTCAAACGAAATTGGTAACTTAATAAATTTGAATTGGTTACCTTGGTCTGAAGGTTTGGCTACCAACTGCACTATGAAAAAACTGCAGGTGTGGTTGTGAATTAGTTACTTTGGTATGAAAGTTTTGTTACCTTGGTACGAAGGTTTGCTTACCTTGATCTGAAGGTTTGGTAACCAACTATACTAAGAAAAAATTTAAAGTGTGGAGGTTGATTGGTTACTTTTATATGACAGTTTGGTTACCTTGGTATGAACGTTTGGTTACCATCATCCAGTATTCATATCCACCGCCACCACCGCCTGAATCTTCATACCCACCTCTATTTTGACCCTTCATTTTGAGAAGCTACTGGAGATATACAGTTAGTTGACTCATAAATATATACATATATATATATATACACACACACACACCATGCCACCAATGCCACTATAGAATTCATATCCTTTCTCATCGCTAACCCCAAATCTTATTATATATATATAATATATATATATATATATAGAGAGAGAGAAAGAGAAAGAATACGTTGAATGAAGAAGAAGAGTGATTATTAACTGCAGTTATTATAGATGAGGAGAGAGAGAAGAAACCATGAGTATAACTAATCCCTAAATTAAGGAATTCTAATTGAATACTAATTCCCTAAATTAAGGAATCCTAATTGCACTAACATTGTAAATAAATATGGAAGTGAATTAGTTGTATAAAGATTTTATGAGTGCACTATTGTTGTAATTATTTTTAAAAATGTAATAGAATATGTAAATCATCCAAAAAAAAAGGTGAAAAATCAATCAATGGCCCAACTAGAAACCTGTGTCAATTTTTATTTTATTTTTGAACGGTAATAATATTTTCGAGCCAATTTACGCATTAATTGAGACTAAATCTCTTTTCGAATAATTTTAAAAGCGTGTCTAAGATTCAAACTTAGGAAATCAATAAAGGGAACAAACTTTCTTAACCATTCAAATTAGTGTGGTCAATGTCCCCCTCCTCGCTCTTTCTTTTCTGAATTTCTATGCAAAATGATATTTTTTTCCAAGAATAAGACTGCATAGATAAGAGTCCAAAAATATGATAATGTTTAGAGTTTTAAATTGTTGAATCTTAAATGTATCTCAAATACACGTATCATCATCATATTAATTGTTTAATATTATCGTACGTCTTTTATCAATCATCACTTAATAATATAAGTATATAACAATAACATGTGAATTTGAGACATATATCAAACCTCAAATCTGAGACCCGGTAGCATTTTCTCAATATCCATCAAAACTTTTCAAGCACAACTTGAATAGCTATCTCAAAACAATTACCTTTCAAAAATGAGAGTTTTATTTTTTGTTAATTTATCCATACTTTTTTTAAATTAAAAATATATTTTGACTTTTTAAGTCATTTATAAAATTCTAAAATTCAAATTGATACGACTTTACTTAAGTTTTAAAAGTGACAAATATGATAATTAGTAATAATTTATTATTAATTTATAATAGTTAGAATGATTTGTACTAAAATCAAATAAATTTGTATTAAAAGCAGTAATGAAGTCACGTTGGAGTGAATGAGGTCAATTGACCCCATTAATTTTATTTTATTTTTTAATTCTACGGTATATGAAAAAAAATATTAAAAAAAAATCAGGTATAATATATAAATTCACCTTACTAAAATTTTACAAATTGTCTAATATATAAGGTCAAATTAAATTTTGTATAACTTTCTTAATTTCATATATATCACTCCTACTACTTGACTCCTTTATATTTATATATATATATATATATTTCTCTCTAATTTTATAAAATATCTGGAAAAGTCAAGAATATAATATGTATAAACATATGTTTACAGATCTTCACATATTTTGATGAGGCATCCACTACCAGTCTACCACCACCAGAATACCAGATCGCCCGCCCATGAATTATATTGTTTAATTTGTTTACAGAAATATAATAGATGGAGATCTTCCTTAAATTAAATTAATCTTGACGCTCATGCATGTTGAGAACGTGACATGCACGTGAAAACTTAGAAGAATTATTGTCGGGTATTGACGATGAACAATTAAATTTAGCATTATTATATGACTCAATTCAACTTGTATTTATTTTATAATATAATCATATTTAAATTCAGATTCGACACCTCCGTAATTATGATCATATTTGGATCATAATTAAAAAAAATATATCTTTAATTTTAAAAATAAAAAGGATAAAATATTTAATCCATAATTATAATTATTTGAGACAATGTTCTATGCATCGTATTTCGAGACGTATTGTACTAGTGATTCGTCCTATAATCTGTAGCTTGGGGCATGGGCAAATATAGGAATCCTATACGCAGTAGGCAATATATCAAAAGAAATAAAAGATAAACAAAATGCATAAGTATATTGAATTAATATTTGATCTCTCTCTACTAAAAAACGATAGCCTCCAAATATTTAAACTTATACATGTGCAGTGGGGATGGAGTGTTTTCTCTTTAAAAAGACATTTTCTTAGATATTTTTTTTTATCATTAATCTTTTATTTAGTTGTTATTTTGTTCCTCCTCCTCCTCCTCTTTTTTTTTTTTTTTTTTTTATTTTTTATTTTGCGATCTAAGTTTGAAGTTAGATTTCTCATTCTGTTTTTAATATTTAAATTTGAAAACTTGATTTCATTAGTAATAAATGATTACAAATATGTTAATAAATGAGCAAGCTAGGGTCCTCTTAATATGTGCTCTAAGGGCACATATTAAGCACACAATTCAAGAGAATATTCTCTTGAACTGTGTGCATATTCCCTTGATTTTTGTATTTGTATCAAGTTCAAAGGAATATGCACACCGTTCAAGATTCTCTTGAACCGTGTGCTTAACACATGCCCTAAGTGCACATGTTAAGAAATTCCATCCTATTATATATATATCTATATATAATTCGTATCTTTCTAATTGTGTGAATGAAAATTCTCTAGTATTGTTTCTAGGATTTGCAAGGGAAAAAAAAAAATTACACGCACATGTGCAAACACACACACACACACACACATATATATATATATGAAAAAAGTAATTTAAGACATGTTTTAGTCAACTTTGACTAAGGTTATTTAGTAAAAAATAATACTAGAGACACAAACTATTTTATAAATATTTTACAAACTTGCTGATGTGGCACTGTTGTATTGGTGATAGTGTTGTAGTGGGAAGGTATTTTTTTTAACTATCATCAATACAATAGTGCCACATCAGCCAGTTTGTAAAATAGTTTGTGTCTCTAGCATTACTCATTTAGTAAAACGATGTAGTTTTGTATAAAAATTAAAATTAAATATTTTTTTATATAAAACCTAAAAATGAAAATTTTAATCCTAAAAATTAAACGATGTCGTTTTACTAAAATTTTCTTAAATAACTTTATTTGGTTAATATATGTCTTAGATTACTTTTTCTCATATATATATATATATATAACCTTAAAACAATATAATCATTCTACGGTCGCCTTGATATGTACCGGTTAAAAGTATCAAAATCATTAATTCCTCTTCCTCAGTTCCCTTTTCAGTAACTCAAATTGAAATTCTTTTTCGTTCATTACATAACTCCAAAATTAACCCGAATTGCATTCAATCATTCAAAAGATTACTCTCAGTCATTTTCAAAGTTGCTCTTAATCTTTCCCAAAATTGTTCTCGATCTTTTCAAAATTTACACAATCTTTCCTAAAATTATGCCTTGGAGAAAAAAAATGTGTTTAATATAAGCCACCGTTCTTAAAAATTAATTTTACATAATTTTTTTTGATAAATAAATGTAGATAATTGTGTAAACTCGTTTTATTAAATGCTAACAACTAAGATCAAAGTTGATAACTAGTGATTAATGCCTCTCTCTTTGTCTGTAAAGTCACATGTTCGAATTTATATCTCAACGAAAATTCAAATTCAAAAGATTAAAAATAAATTTCTCCTAAATTATTATTTAGTTCCCTCTTGATCCCTTTTTCTAAATATTTTTTTCGATACATGATAAAAAAAAAAAGAATAATTTAAATTGGGCCATAAAGGAGGGAGGGCCTAACCTATCAAGTGCCGGGTTTGATTGGAAATGTAATTTTAGAATGTTTCTTTCTTTCATTCAAACTATAACAAGGAGCATGTACAAAAATGGAGGTGGCAACAGCTCAGCAATCCACGTTCTTCGGTCTTACTCAAATCTCGCATTGAACTAGTATTACGAACTATGTATGTATGTATGTATCTATCAATTCAGTACACTAAGGCAGACAGATCTGCAACACTTTCTACACTTGAATATAATTTCCAATTTCTCTCTCCTCGTGTATGTATAGACAAGTTGTAAATTGATTTTTGCCTAATCCCAGTATTTTATTCTTTCCATTTAAACTGCAATTCCAGAAGTATGGTTTGCTGTAAATAACTACATTGTTATTGAATCATTCTCTCCATTTCTCAAAGGTACCCTGAAAAATTTATGTAGGTTGCTTAGATGGTATATGTGTTTATGTTGGTATGAGTTTTGTTCTGAAATCTGTTTGGACTTTATGGTTCCTGTTCCTGTATTTAATTTGCGTTTAATTCGTATAATTTCATGATCATTTCAAAAGGGTTTCTGGGTTCTTTAAAAATCTTTCACCCCATTAATCACTACACATATATATCATGAGTCTCTGCATATTTAAATTCATAAATACATACCTTTATTGACATTGATTTATTGCAAATTTCCTGAAATGAATTCTTCTTCTGTAGCTTTCGTTGAATAAGTTTGATTTGTCAAAAATGCATTAGAAATTCTATGTGTATGTGTTTATCTCTATTGGTGGTCTGAACTCTGAGTATGAGATTTGGTGGTTTCAGTTTTTGTAATTAAAGGTACATAAGAGTTAGGTGGGGAAAACATACCACCCCTTACATGTTTGCAAAAGATAGAAGCATAAATTAACAAAGGGAATTCAACAGTACAACCAGCAATTGGAAGTAATTTGCCAGATCAAGGAGCTCAATATATTGAAGGAGAATGAGAGGATCTGCGCTAGTAGCCATTGCTGCAGCAATTGGCAACTTGTTGCAAGGATGGGACAATGCAACCATAGCTGGTATATATGTCAATATTTAGTCTAATGTTTTCAGATATTTGTGTTGTGTTTTTTTGAATTTCAGTCTCACTATATATGAACTCTTCAGAAATCATGTCACCCACACATGTTGAATTTCAGTCATGCTCTATATCAACTCTTTGGAAACTCATTTGAGACCCCTAGCTTTATTCTTAAGTCACTAATAGGCCTTTTTGTGCTTTAGCATATCAATTTGAGATTTCCTTAACACCGTGGTCTAATTATATAGTGAGATCTACTTTCACTTTCTTGTTGTTTGAATATTGTTTTCTTTTAATTTTTATCTTGTGCTTTCAACCCATAATGTGATAAATATCAATTTTCATGGCTACAAGATATTTATCTAATGATCTGTTGCAGGGGCTGTTCTTTACATTAAAAAGGAATTCAATTTGGAAACCCAACCAACTCTAGAAGGGCTAATTGTAGCAATGTCACTAATTGGAGCGACGGTTATTACAACATTCTCCGGACCGGTATCAGATTACCTTGGTCGGCGTCCCATGCTTATAATCTCATCTGTTCTGTATTTTCTTAGTGGTTTAGTGATGTTTTGGTCTCCCAATGTTTATGTTCTGCTTATGGCAAGGCTACTGGATGGATTTGGAATTGGTCTTGCTGTTACTCTTGTCCCTGTCTATATATCTGAGACAGCCCCATCAGAGATAAGGGGTCTGTTAAATACTCTTCCACAATTCACTGGGTGTGTTGGAATGTTCTTTTCATACTGCATGGTCTTTGGAATGTCATTGATGGACTCTCCTAGCTGGAGGTTGATGCTTGGGGTTCTCTCCATTCCTTCCGTTGTTTATTTTGTATTGGCAGTGTACTTTCTGCCTGAATCTCCAAGGTGGCTTGTGAGTAAAGGGCGGATGGAAGAGGCTAAACAGGTTTTACAGAGGCTACGTGGCAGAGAAGATGTCTCAGGTTTGTTAATATGTTAATTTGCTGAGAATGTTATCAACTATTGCTACAGTATTGTTCTCTGACTACTTTCCACGGACGTGTTGGTTATGTTGTTAACCACTCACTGGATCCTCAATCAAATTAGTTTCTGTGACAATATTCTTCTGAATAATTTCCTGTATTTAAAATTAACTTGGGTGGAATTATTTAAAACCAAGGGAAGGTAAGCTGCTTGTTGATCCACCAGAGTTGCTTTCTGTTTCACAGTACAATTGGAATAAGATTGTGTAATTCTGTGTGTCTCTTATGTGGCTGGATACAACCTCATAGTTCAGTTATTCTTTCTACAACAATCCAAAGCTACTCAAGTTCTATATTGGGTGTTTTCTCTAACAGTGTCACTATTGCTCTTTATGAGAATTTTTTCTAGCTAGATGACAAAGAAAACCTAAAGGCTGATCCATCCGAGTTTTTTTTGTTAGCTTCTGACCAAATTTTTTTTTCATCTTCCTCTCTGTTCATGTAGTTTCCTCCTTTAAGGACATCTGGATATACTTCAACGCTTGTGCAATTGAGAATCATTTGTATTGCTTTTTATAAGCATCACATATCTATATAATGCACTATGATGTAATATTCATTTGATTTACTTTAAAATGATCCCCACTAATGTACATCTTTACATTTTCTAAACCTAAAACACGCACAACCTATCTCAAACTCATTGGTAACTGGTAGTGATAAGTAACTCCTTAGAGATGACAGTAGTTATGGTTCTCGTCATCCTAGTAAATAACTGGACTTATTTTGGGGCTCTTTGTGTTTACAGGTGAAATGGCTTTACTAGTTGAAGGCCTTGGAAGTGGAGGTGAAACAACTATAGAAGAGTACATAATTGGGCCAGATCACGAGCTCACAGACAACCAGGATCATGCTGTAGAGAAAGATCAAATCAAGTTATATGGGGCTGAAGAGGGCCAGTCATGGATTGCTAAACCCGTCAGAGGCCAGAGTACACTTGGTATGGTCTCTCGTACTGGGAGCATGGCAACCCAGAGCATGTCTCTTATGGATCCTATGGTCACTCTCTTTGGTAGTGTTCATGAGAAGCTGCCAGAGATGGGAAGCATGCGAAGTATGCTTTTTTCAACGACTGGCAGCATGTTTAACGCGGCAGAACATCCTGTTAATGAACAATGGGATGAGGAAAGCCTTCAAAAGGATGGTGACCACCACATCTCTGATGCTTCTGACACAGAATCTGATGATAACTTACGGAGCCCATTGCTGTCTCGTCAAGCAACTAATGCAGAAAAGGACATAGGTCCTACCTCCAAAAGCAGCTTAGATAATATACGACGTCATAGCAGCCTCTTCCAAGGAAATGCTGGTGAAGCAGTCAGCGGTGTGGGTATTGGTGGCGGCTGGCAGCTAGCATATAAATGGTCAGGGAAGAAAAGTGAAGATGGGAAAAAGGGGGAACTTAAAAGGATTTATTTACATCAGGAGAACACCCCAGGATCTCGGCGCGGTTCTGTCTTATCATTTTCTGGTGGTGATGTTTCTGCAGAAGGAGATGTAGTTCATGCATCTGCTCTTGTGAGTCAATCTGTTCTTCGTTTAGACGCTGTTCCTGGTCAGCACCCAGTGGGAGCTGCAATGGCTCAAGCCCCTAAATCTACTGGGGGAAGGCCAAGTTGGGGTGATCTTCTTGAACCAGGCGTGAAGCATGCATTGATTGTCGGAGTAGGCATTCAAATACTTCAGCAGGTATGGTGATAGTTCCTCTGCATTTCCCCATTGAATGTTAAAATATGGTAATGGTTCCTCTGCATTTCCCCATTGAATGTTAAACTTTAAGTTTTATATGGTGACATCCGGCTCAAATATTTCCATACATTAATCTTGCAACGTGAATTTGTTCCTATTTCAAGGAAAACTTGCCATCCTAATAATATAGAGATTTTTATTTTTGAAAATCATGTGCCTGACTTGATTATTTTGAGACTGTTTTCCTTTTTGGTAAGTAATCATGTGGTGGATTGTGAAGACTAACTTAATAATTATTTTCATTGGCAACTAGATTCGAATATTTCTTAGGTACTCACTTTGGACATTAAAGGACCAATTATGAGAAAGTTATTTTCTTAATTAAAATAAAGGATTCTCTTCATGACTGTAACTCAAGACAGCTTCAAAGCATCCAAAATGTGCAACATTGGGGGGGGGGGGGGGTTTGGTCAATTTAATTTTGTTTTTATTGTTTTTGTTATTTTCATTTTTCATCTTGCAACTTATGCTTGTAATATTCCTTTCTTATTCATATTATTTTAAAATTTGTTTCAAGCTCCCTTTACAATTATACATGTAAAGAGTGAACACTACAGAAGTCTCCATTATTCAACATGATCCACAGACAACCTCCTAATCTAACTTAACTTGCATTTAGATAAGCACGAAAACTTACATTACGTTTGAAGTATGCTGTTGATATTTCAGTCTACTTTTGTTTATGGGCTAGGGTTGACCTTTGGCCTGACCTAAAAAGAATTAGTCACAGTCTGTTTTGTATCCCCGAGTCTTTATGGTTTTATTCTCAATAATTACAAAATGTTGATCAGACTTCATGATTTGTGTTCATTTCACTATCTTAAATGTATGATTCTTATGGTAGTGACCTTCTGTGCACAGTTTTCTGGTATCAACGGGGTTATGTACTACACACCTCAGATTCTTAATCAAGCAGGTGTGGGAGTTCTTTTATCAAATATGGGCATTAGTTCAGATTCTGCTTCATTCCTTATAAGTGGCCTCACAACTTTGTTGATGATTCCGAGCATTGGTGTTGCCATGAGACTGATGGATATTGCAGGAAGAAGGTAACTTTCTTCTTTGCTGAATAAGCCTGGACTATGTAGAAGTTCTCATGTTTACTAACTAAAAGATTTGGTTGCCAAATCTTGATGGCTGGCCTATCAATATATTTGTGCTTTCAGTTCTTGTTCCTTCTCTATCTCTGTGCTCTGCGTCTTCCTATTGTCTTAGCATAATTGGATTTCCAATCTCTAAATAAAATGCTTTAGTTAATGATCTGCACGTTCAGATTCAGGAATTTATTCAAGATTTGTTTGTTAAATATTTGTTTCTTCCTCGAAAATAGAAATTTAGTTGATATTCTGTCTATACGTTTATTGGGATGTTAATGTACTTGATCTGGGTGATTTGGTAAAATTTTGAAGAGTATACAGTAGTCATTGAATTGAATTTTGATATGTTGGTGCTTTATTTAATGGGTGACGGTTTAGTGCTGCAAGAAGGGAACCCTATAAAAGCAACACCAAGAAACTAAACTTTAGATATTGAAATTAATAGAATTTTACATCTTTGAATTTGATTGAAGAAATTTCATTTGTTGATAAGTTCTTTTCTCAATCTTTCTAGTTTTTACATCAAAATTTGCAGATAAACAGGTTAGATATGTTGAGGATATCACTAGTCTGAACCCAATGTTCCAACTTTTGGTACACTTTGTTAATGGATAATCTACTACTCTACTAGTCATAACTTTTTGACTGATGTAGCCAAAATGGTTCAAAATTTAGTTAGCTTAATGTTGGTCAAATGTTCTCCAAAGCTGGAAATGTTCAAAACATTGAAGCATGCATGTTAATCATCACTAAGAATAAGTTATTGGTAAATTTTTTGTCTCAATTGTGTTATTTCATCTCCAGGATGCTGCTGCTGGGTACACTGCCTGTCCTACTAGCCTCGCTCGTCATCCTAGTACTTGGAAACATTATTCCCATGGGCTCTGTCATCCATGCCATAATCTCAACTGTTTGCGTTGTCATCTACTTTTGCTGCTTTGTCATGGGCTTCGGGCCAATCCCTAATATTCTCTGCTCAGAAATCTTTCCTACACGTGTTCGTGGCCTTTGCATTGCTATAACTGCTCTCACATTTTGGTTTGGGGACATTATAGTCACGTACTCACTTCCAGTTATGCTCACCTCCATTGGCCTTGCTGGTGTTTTTGGCTTCTATGCTGTTGTATGCGCAATATCATGGGTCTTTGTGTACTTGAAAGTTCCCGAAACAAAGGGCATGCCCCTTGAAGTCATTACAGAGTTCTTTGCTGTTGGCGCGAAGCAATCTGCCGTGGCTGCCGAGACAAATTGACAGCATGCAGAAGCTTTGTGTTTTAGCAGCATTTCTTCTGCAATATGAGCTGAGAGAATACTGGCACCAACTATTTTTCTAGAAACGGAGGTGCTCAGAGCTATATATGCATAAGAGATGGTGATTAATCTGGGAAGGAAGAAGAAGAATCATCAACCGGTTTGGGATCAGAGTGGTACTTAATTATCAGCTGTGTCATCTTTTCAATATTTATTTATACATTTATGTAGTGGGTTGGTTCTTTGCCTTGTCCCCTAGGGTTATATTTGTTTGCAAAAAATATACTTGGGATTAGACTATTTGTCTTAATTTAACGTTACTTTGACTATTTAATCTTTTTACTAGGGACTATTAGTCCCTTAATGTGGAATTATTAGTCTCATAAAGTTATTTGATAGCTTAAAATTGGAGGACTATTAATCTCACATTAATCATGATATTATATAACTCCTCATAAATAGCCTTGAGAATGACAAAAAAATAAGTCATAAGACTATTTATAGGACTATTAGTCCCCCATCGCGGGATTAATAGTCCTATAAAAAGTTAAGTTTCAAAAAAACTGTAAGCCATTGATTAAAAAGTTAAGTTACAAAAAAACCTGTAAGCCATCGATTAAAAAGTTAAGTTTCAAAAATGTATTTCTTGTTTAAAAAGTTAAGTTTCAAAAAAACTGTAAGCCATTGATTAAGCTGATGGACAAAACATGGAATGAGAAAAATGGGTACCTTAATCAAAAATTAAATGAACTAACATCAATTAGCATAATGAAGAAATTATCCACAGTTAAAGAACCTAGTGGGTTGGTTCTAATTGATGTTAGTTCATTTAATTTTTGATTTAGTGGGTTAATTTTATAATTATATACAATTTCATAAATTAATATACGTTACAATCGTAATTCGACTGAAATCTTTAGAGAAACTCTGTGACTAATGAGGTGAATGCTTGAGACAGTAAATAAATTATTCAAAATTACATTTATTTGATGAACACAAATTCCTTCCCTTGAAGTTAGGGTTCCATTTCCATTTGTTCGAACAAAAATATTCAGAGCTAATAAGTCTTTAAATTGATGGCCTAATGCTACGTTTGAATTGAAGGAATGGAATGAAGAGTGGAATGATTCATTCCATTCTAGTTGGAATGAGTTATTCCATATGCTCTCCCTCCTTCAAGGAACCAAATACAATTTTTTCATTCCAATCGCAACCAAACACAATTTTTTTCATTCCATAAGAATAAGTCATTTCATTCTCCCTCTTATTCCATCAATCCAAACGTAACATAAGAGTCTTATCTGATGAACATAAATATTCTGACCTGAAAGAGTCTAATAAGACCAAGCTCCTGCCTGATATTTTAAGTCCTTTGTCACTAATGACGTGTGAACTTATCATAGCTATTATAAATTTTACATTTTTTTAATTACAATTCTGAATAAGAGAATTGATTTAATTATAAAATTTTATGTATTTATAATTTTTCACAATAGTGTGAATTAAAAAAAAAACACACAGAGAGAGAGACGCACATTTTAAAGTGCTTCTAGTGAAAAATAAAATAAAATAAAAAATTCACAAGTTCATAAATAATTAACTTTATGTTTTATTTCAAGAGCGAGCGGAACTTTAAAATCTGGATTAATTCATTTTCCGAAAAATAACTGCAAGGCCATTTTCAATAGACATTAGAAAACAAAATTTTATTGGTTGATGCTGAGACTTGAGAGAAGTTTCAAAAGAGAAGAAGCTGAAATTTAATAGAGATTTAGGAAAATAGTATATAAATCCAGTTAGTCGGAGAGAGAAAAGGTTAATAAGATGGATGAAGAACAAGCAGTAGTAGTTGATAATCGGGATTTACTAGAGAAGAGGCCCGGTATCTTCATCATCGGATCTCCCAACGTCGGCAAACGAACAATCCTCTCCCGTAAGTCTCTCTCTATTTGATTTGTATATTTTTCAATCTAAATCGGTCTTATGAGTTCCGTTTCATTTTGATGTAAAATTCTGTTTAATCTATATTCTCTTACTCAAATTGCTGTATCTATGTAGATTTTGATTGAATCAATTTGAAATTGTTTAATCCAAATACACTAAGAAAGAGTTTTGGGTTTTGGAGCAGTTTGTGCGTATTCAGAAATTTTTACTCTGCATCAGTAACATACGTTTTGTTGTCAAATTCCAAAAAAAATTGGGGCTGAGGACGCTTGGATCTTGTTTTTGTATTTGAATTTGGTTTAGTAGCTGTAAATTGGAACCTAGTAGGTGCAAGATTGAATTTTTAATTAGGATATGTTGATTGGTTGAATTGAAGTGATTCCTGGTCTTTTACAGTATAGATACTGATAATGGTCAGTTTTATTGTGCTCAACATTTTCCTTACCTAAAAGTTCATTGAAGTTCTGTTATTCAGTTGTGGTTGTATCCTGCAATTTTGTCGAATTTCTAATTTCTCATTCCCTCTCTATGTCGTGTCCTCCAGTGATGTTATGTTTGGTTGTGAGTTTCTTTCAATTATGGTCGGGGGAGGGGGGATTTGTAGGGTGGGGAATCTGAGTAGCTTCATGGATGCCTTTCTGCATCTTGATGCCTAAGAAAAGACAAGGAGATCATCCTGGGGGAGGAGTTACAGGTGTTAATAGTGAAGCTTGAGTTATAAAATTATGCACGTTCCTGGAAAGTTGTGCAGTAGGTGAATTCTTTTGCAGAATGTTAGGAAAAGTGGAAACACTTGTAGACTCGGTCTCATGTTCGATTTAGTTGAATAATGGAAGGGTGGATGTATATGTTTTTTTCAGGTACTTTTTTCTTTTTGGATTTGCTAGTAGATATTCTCCTCATTCAGAAACAATAATAAAAGTCAAAAGAATTTACTAAATAACAAATTTCCGTGATGCACCGTTCTGGCCTCTTCAATTACATTTTTTAGCTGGCCTTCTTCTCTATGATTTGTTTTCCTTAAGACTTTCAACTTCACCATTGTCTCCTCTCAATTTCATTCTTTCCATTTGATATATTTAGTACTTTATAACCATTTTTTCATCTTCTTTAAGTAGATAAAAGAAAATAAAACCAAGATGCTAGCTCTATGTAAGGGATAAATGGAGAAAATTTGGAGGGTTATATTTATGTGATTTAAATAAGTTCATTGTTCACAATTAAAGCAGGAAAAACTGGTGCTTTAGTATTGCTAAAATTAGAATGCGAGTGATATTCAGGGGCAAATTTACTTTATTGAAGTTAGGTGCAGTGCAGCCATGCTAACCAATCTGATTTTTATGTATTACAGGACTACTCTCTGTTGACTTTGAGGATGCTTCTGATTCATCATGTGATTTACTTGCCTATGGGTAAATTGTTTCAATTCATTTTTCTGGCAACTATGTACTGATAGCTTAACGAATTGCTACACTAATGGTCCCTTTTCTACTTAAAATCTCCTATTTTTCTTATGGTTAATAACTTAATGGACAGGTGGACTATTGACACAAAGTATTACACCGCTGATGTTTCTCTGTGGATGGCTCATCTGCATGATGAATTTTCAGTAGAGGCCCTTCCGATGTTTGACAGACTGGCTGCCTTAGTGATGGTTTTTGACATGAATGATGTAGGTCTCTTCCCCTCTTCATATTCTTGTTTGTTGAACATTTAACTTTAGTTTCCAACTTCTATGAAATACATCACTAGATGATCTGTTTTTAGCATGATATGTTAATCCGATGCCTCTCTTATGCCAATATACAGCTGTCGTCTCTTGTTGCACTTAAGGAATGGGTTTCTCGTACTGATATTCAGAACTTTGACATTTTGTTATGCATTGGAAACAAAGTGGATCTTCTCCCAGGTCATTCAGCGCATGTTGAATACAGAAGACATTTGCAGAAACTTGGAGAATCCTGGGGTAATACTAATTCAGAGTTGGACTATGGAATATCTGAAACTGAAGGAAGTAGTTTATTAGGAGATGAAGAACCATTAGGGGAGATAAAGAATTCCTGTTTGGAATGGTGCTCTGAACACAACATTGAATACGTGGAAGTTTGTGCATCAAATGCTGATTTTGACAAATGTGAGTATCTTGCTCTGTCGTATACTCGTATGTTTCAAGTTGTGGTGTCAGTTTTTAATCCGTGTCATCCTTTATCATTTAATTGACAGGCAAATCAGTCAAATAAAAATATATCATACCACAATGACATGACACAATGTATATTTATTTATCAAGTCATTTGTGTTGTATGTGCACATTTTATAGATATAACTAAGGGATCTAAAGTACCTTGGTCTGTCAAAATAGAAATGATCAAATGAATAAATAAGCGAATATTAGAATTAATTCACTTAGGTTTGTCAATGTCAGCAGTCAACATATTAAATGAGCACATTGGTGAAGGCAAAGGGAGAATGTAACATTCTGCTGATACATTGACTATGAAATTTTGTACTGACAGCACTACCATAAGCGACTTTCTAGCAGATGTCAGAGGTATCTTTGTGCACAAACGCCTGCATATTTGGTCATATCCTATATGAACTTCGCCTTTTCAAATTGTTGATATCATGCAAAGTCTATGTCTGTTGCTCAAGTCCATGCAACATGGGAAACATCTAAGTTTGCTAAGTGTATGCCAGTATGCCTCTTGAAAATCTTAATCAGTTGAAATGTTTTTCTTGGCAGGTTTATCAGTTGATGGTGACTCACAGGGTGTTGACCGACTCTATGGGGCTCTCTCTGCTCATATGTGGCCCGGAATGATATTAAAATCTGGGAATAAGATTATTGAACCTTCATTACCTGAGAAACAAGGTTTTGGACTATTAATTCTTTGATTTTTGACTTCTATAAATTTTTTTTTATCATATTACTGAAAATTCTCTTTACTGCCCAGAGTTGTCAGAAGAAGAATCGGACTATGAATTTGAGTATGAAATCTTATCTGCTGGTTCAGCAGAACCGTGGGATGACACCTATGGAGGTTGGGTTTCTTCAAATCATAATACTGCATCCGTTAATACAGAAGGACAAGTTGATCAGAACCTTGATACGAAGAATAGTGAAGTAGAGAGGGACAGTAGATCAATAGGAGGAGAGCTGCAGCCCTCGACATCGGCATCTGAATTGCAGGAAGAGATTGACAAGGAAGAAATGTCCATTGCAAATGAATCTGACAAAACCTCGGAACTTGATGAGGGTACTGCTTATGAGTTTGAGGATTTGGAAAAACTGATGTCTGAGATTGGGACCATGCGTGACAGTTTGAGGCTGATGCCTGATTTTCAGAGGAGGGAAATGGCGGCAAAGCTGGCCATGAAAATGGCTGCTATGTTTCGGGACGGTAGTGGTGATGAAGAGTGACTTGATGATTGACAAAGGAGATATGACTGCATGTTGCAAGAGGTAATTTTGAAGAATGATTTCCAGCCTAATTTGGAGCTATCCATTAGCTTATGGAGGAATGAGTACCCTCGTGATATACTATGGTGTACTGATTGAGCTTCTGGTAACTTTAGTATGTTCCTCTTGTTCTAAGCTTTTTTTTGCAATCCAAACACGAGACTAATTGATGGTCAATGAAAGCTCGCACATCATGTCAAACACAATTGCTGAAATTATGTTTGATATTTCTTAAATTCTGAGTGATTTTATGAGTGTGATAGTGTCTCAACTTTGAAAGTTGCATGAATGCGGTCATATTCTCCTTTTCTCCGATGAAACAATGTAAGAAACTTGTGGTTTGTTATGTCATCAAAATGTTAAATTTATGTGTAAATTAATTAACATCCTAAGTTGGATGGCCTGTTATGTTCTCACATCTGCTACAACTGGCACATGCTATATATTTTTGTGATGCTCTGCCGACAGGAATCCACACTGCTTACATTTCCTCCTTACCGTACAGACGCTCTCAGTTTGGGGGAAAACAAAAAGAAAAGAAGACGAGAAAACAAAAAGAAAAGAAGGCGAGTGAAAGAAAATGATGCTTAGTTGTTATTTGAGTCCTTCATCAGTCATCTCCATTATTTCTGTAGCGAGTCTGCATTTTTCACCATTTCTGTAGTTATTGTGTTGTTTTGTAAGCTAAAAGGTTTTCCATTTTATCTTTGTTAATCTAGTAACAATTGTTTTATACATATTGTTGTTTGTATCATTATCTGGAGCAGCTGATTGTGGGCATTGCTGGCGGAAAGATTGCTATATGCATCCATTAAGAAAATGAAGGTACATTTCTTAAAAGCTCTAGTTGCTACATGGGTGTACATGTATACTGAACAATACACGTTCATATTGCATTAGGATATGCGACTTAGATTACATGTATACTGAACAATACTCACATTATGGCTTTATTTTTCTATTTTTTAAAAACCCCCTTCTAAATTGGTCTTGCATGTTGCATTACTTAAATCATAAGGGACATAAAGGAGGAACTGAATTTTCTAATCCCAGCTTGAGTTAGGTACTACAGTGACAGAACTGCATGCTTTATGATCAGCATGATCTCTTGCCCGCTTTTAGGACATTCTTTGAATGCTCGTAGCAATTAGATGGTGCTGGCCACGTAGAAAGGTTGGTTGGTGGCCTAATGCTTAAGAGAGCTATCATTTTTAGTAGTCCTAAAGTTTATGGTACGAAGTACAATTGCTTAAATTTTATATACTTTAAGATATGATGCCGGCCGGTAGGCATGCACCAACACAAACGGGCTGTCTGGCGTGATCCGGTCTGAGACTTGTTGACTAGACCGGACCCAAATTTAATTCAAAGAGGTCAGGCCAGATCGGGCTTCACAGTTTTAACCACAGTCTGCTCAAGCTTAAAGGCCAAGTATAAAATATGAACTAATAAAAGTTATAATAATAAAATTGTGAGAATGGAAATTTAAATGAAGATGTATTTTAATTAAATGTAATTAAATAAAATCAAGAATGAATAATTAAAACTTTAAACTTCATTGATGTATTAATTAAAATTAATGTATTACAAGAATGAATAAGTAAAACTTTAAACTTCATTGATGAATAATTATAACTTTAAACTTCAAAAAATTACAAATAACATAAATAATACTGAATATTGAATAATTACACATATTTGTCTTCAAATTTTTAAATATGTCTTCAACTATGCATTTTTTTTTTTGGACTAGGCTAGGCTTAGGCTGGGGTTGGGCTTGGGGCTTGTAGGCCATGCTGGTCCCAAGCCTTATGCCAGATCGATCCCAGGCATTTTGCAGGCCAGGTTATGAGAGAAAATTTGTGACCTATTAAAGGCCTTTAGGGCAGATTTTG
Organism: Aralia elata; assembly: GCA_034770075.1. Lineage (NCBI taxonomy): Eukaryota > Viridiplantae > Streptophyta > Magnoliopsida > Apiales > Araliaceae > Aralia > Aralia elata. Next base: position 77,783,435 of record CM068380.1, read on the forward strand.
ACCATGTCAAGCCTTTTCATGCCCACGGGTTTTTCGTTCATCCCTAGCTGCCGGCTACAGTGATAGAAACAAATAATAAAATTTTAAAAAATGGTTCTTTACATAAATTTGTTAAATACACATGCAAGCCACAAGTGCACTTGCAAGGTTAGTTCAATAGTCCGTTGTCCTATTTAAAGTTGAAAGCGAGATTTTGGTAAAAGGGGCTCGAGAGTCGTTGAGAATAATTAACTATACTTGTGGTAGGTCAAGAATAAAGAAAGGGTAGGGTAGGGTAGGGTCTTAAAACAAGCACGAACGAATTACTAGTGATGATCATGATGCCTAGAGAATGTGAAAACAGAAATATCTTGTTCTACACTTTTCTTCCATGGAGTATCTTATAGGGATGGCCTGGGTGAGATATTTTTCAAAGGATAACATAGGGTAAGTAGGTAGGTGCTTAAGTGGGTTCTTACGAGAGCCACCATTAAAAAGGACTCATGATATTATGCTTTCTGGTTTAAGATAAACCATCCTTGTTGGAATTGTGTCCCATTTTTATTAAGAGCACTCAAATATATTCCACTTCAAAACATTATATTCAACTCTCAGTTATGGATTCAAAAGTGGGTATTCTCGGTTCAAGGACTAAAAAGTAGTGTAGTATGAAAGCACGACTATTGAAGAAGCTCACTTAATAATGAAACAAAAACTCTACGTGAACATAAAAATTAAATATGAATATATTTGAATTTTACTTATTTTTATTTTTATTTCGTATTAGGGTCAAAATATAAATAAATAAAATTTAAATACACTCATGTCCAATTTTCATATCGACGCAGGAGAGCTCGTTATGAAATAGTATTCTTTAGTTTACTTCTCTCCTTTTAGCCAAACAAACTTCTACTTAGAGGGAATATTTTGGGACTTTACAGCTTTTTACAGACTCACTACGGATGGATGGTACTCGAGACTTTAGAATATTACCAAGTGGTAATGAGCACAATTATATTTGTGCTTGAACAGGCATAGATTTAATTCTATATTTCATGAAGGTTTAGGTAAGCAATTTCATTTTATTTGTTTCGGATAATAGTCGAACAATATTTATTTCATTTAAATCAGATTAAAAATGGATGGAAATTTTGGTAAACAAAATTGATTAAAAATTAATGATAACTGTATCTACTTTCATGTTTTTACTTCCTATTTTTATTTTACTTAGTAAAAACAAAAATAAACAATATTATTTAATAATTTTATTTTACTTTTATTTATTTTTATAAAGAGGTAGAGTTTATAAAAGAATAAAGTTGAAATGACTCCTTACATTGCCAAAATTAAAGAATCAACTTTTTTATATTTTTATTTTTTTCTTGACAAAGTGAATTTTGCTCCCATTTTTTTCAAAGTAAAAAAGGTTGTCGAACACTATTTTATGCTTCTAATTTCAAAAAAATAATTAAAAGCAAAATCAAAAAATTAAAAATAATTACCAAATGGACAAGAAGTTATCCATCCTTTTTTTTTACTTCTATCTTAAACTCATACACATTTTTATAGGTGAGAATGGACTTAAAATATATTTTTAATATTTATAAATTTTGCGGAGACGAAGGACGGGCGCAAATAAATTTTAAAAAGAATAAATAGGAAAATTAAAAGTGCATAATTACAAGTAGAGAGATAAATGAACTGAGTATTAAGTTGTTCAGATTTAATTCATAAAATTTATTAAGTATGAAATAAAGTTTAATTGAGGCTCATTTAACTACCTAGTTATAAAAAATTACAATTTAAAGAAATTTGAATAATTTATCGAATTTAAAAATTTATTTATATTTAAATTATTTATATTTCGAATTGAGTTTGAATTAAATTTTTAATCGAGTAAATATGAATTAAATCGAAATTATTTAGTTTATTTTACTGCCTTAATTACCAGATAAATAAAAGCATTATTTACAGCAAAGTCATTTTCGTCTATATTCTCTCTTTTCTAAGCTAAATAATTAGTAGACGCTGCTGCAGCAGTAGAAACTCCTTCGTCTTGTTTAACTTTTTGCTCAGTCTCGCTCTCAACTCCGGATACCGCCGGAAATTCGCCGCACTTCCGGCACCTCGTCACTATTAAAATCTGCCGACATGACGGACACGACGAATGCGAGGCGAGCCACGTGTCCACGCATCCGACGTGAAATCCGTGTCCGCACTGCGGAAGCACTCGGATCTCGTCTCCCTCGGCGTACTCCCCGAGGCAGATCGCACAGTCCTCCGTCAACTTCCCGTTCCCGCCCGAATTATACCTGAATTTCGGCAGCGACTGTACGACTTCGCTCTTCAGGTTTCTGTTCACCGACGCCTGTCCCGGTGACCGGCGGTTACCGATGGATCCACGGCGCAGCCAGGCGCACCTAGCTACGGCGGTGAGCCCTACCACGCATATTAGGGCGCAGAGTAAGACCGCGAGTATCACCACGAAATTGGACTCGACTGCGATGGCTTCCGGCGGTTCTGCCACCGATGACTTTGACGACGAGCTGAAATCGGAAAGTAATCTAGTAGGACGAGTCATAACTCAGTAGTTATACCTATAAATTGTACTGATAAGAGGTGAAGGTGTGTAGAAACTAGAAAGGTCGAACACTCTGATAATCTTTAGCGATGCCTCAATTATATCGGTTATTTATACTTCCAATCCACGTACCGCTATGCGTACGGACGTACGGATAAAATTAGAGTTTAAATTGCCTTTTTAAATTTAAAGAAAAATAATATATTTTACGATTTTATATATTAATTTTTTATTACAAATAATATGTTAACTATATATTTAACGTAGTGAATTAATTTTATAATTTTATATATCATAATTTAACAAAAAAATATTCACAATATATAACATGACTCTATATCAAATTATAGATTTATACTCCTTCCTTTTCACAAACGTCAGTTACATTTTGATCCTAATATATGTCTGAAAATTAAAATTATTTTTTTAAAAAAAATTTACAAATTAATAAAGAAATAATCAATGAGACTCATTTTATAAATTATATTCCATTCATTTTAAATTATAAAATTATTTTTGATTTTTAAAAATTAATTTAAAAAATTTTCAAATTTCAAAACTGAACTTATTCACTAAAAATTATAACATAATAAATTATATAATAAATAGTACATTTTTAATAATTTACAGTATTCATCATTGTACGTACTAAAATTAAAAAACTTAATGTTGTATTAATTTTAAATTTAAAAATATCTTAAATTAATTTATATTTTAAAATAAAAATAATATATTATATTTTGTATTTTAAAATATAATACTTCTCACATAAAAAGCGTGAGTGGTGGCATATATACAAAGCGTATTTAAGATTTTTAACTTTTATTTTGGTAAGGATAAGGCCAAGCAAGAGTTGGGATTCACTTGCTATAATAAGTTGTAGTATTAGTATATGGTTAAAAACATGTCATCACCTTCTGGTAAGTAGGCCCACTTCTTTTTTAAGAGATTGCTACTTATCCGTTTGGAGTTTGGACTGCCTTCCATCTCTATATTTTTATGGTTAAATCGATTATTTTTTAAATTAATATATTTTATTATTTTTTTTATATTTATACAAAAGGCTTATAAAATATAAATATTATAAATTATATATAATTTAGTATTAATTTTAATAATTTATAAAAAATCTAAATATATATATTCAATTATTAATTTTAAAAATGATCAAATCAATAAAAAAAATTTATCTAGGGATGAAAAGAGTATTTCTTTTTGACTAATTAATAATAATAATTACCGTATTTATCTATATTCCTCAAAACAAAATATGATAAACGATAAAAAAAAATTCGAATTGTCCTTCCTAAATTTAGTTGGTTCGATTTAATTAATTCATCTCAATTGAAGGATCCATGCATGTAGCAAAATTTCTCGAGAAAAGTACACAAAATTGTGGACTTGAGATTACTATTGATGAACAAGAATGTCACATATACAAGACAAGCATCTAAGCTGATCTTAAACCACTATAATATTTACTCACAAATGCATCCCAAAAAAAAAATGAAAAGAAAGATGATTGAATGAATAACACTGGCCAACATAACTTCATTATAGAGGTGCTGGCTTCGCAAATGAAAAATCATCATCATTCTGGGGTGGTTCTCCCTCGGTGTGAGGTACAGTAGTTTCGATACTTGTATCACCATAATCAACTCTAACAATCAACTTGGCCGTGGTGGTCGGTGGATCAGCTTCCGTATCAGACATGTCGTGGTCATCGTGTGGAATGGTCGAGTGACCAGTTGTCTTGAAGCGATGTAGTGCAGCTGGTGAGGAGTGCCAAGTCGAGGACACTGAAGCCGATGTCATCGAAGGAGTGGGGCTAGCATCACCCAAAGTTCGCGTTGGAGATCTTCCTGCTCTTTCCCCCTTTTTCTTTTTAGCAGCCATGTGCCAATTCTTAAGGGCTTTGGATGTTTGTTCGTCAAATATGGATTTCTTCATATGTGAACCCATCTGCAAATTTCCGTCCAATCAAATGTTATCTTTAGGACACATTCAGCTCCAAGAACACAATCAACCCAGAATTCATATATGTATAGGATATATATCTCGTGAAAAAATAGGGGGGGTAGGGGGATGGGGGTAAGACCTTTAAGCTTGACACTGATCAATTCAGGCAGCTATACTTTCCTCATCTGGTTCGCATGAAATCAAAGCTGTTGGTTAAAAACCATACTGGTTTTAATATTTTGTGTTAACTGAACTATTCCCCAAGTGAATTTTATCAAAGATGGGCCAACTTAGAATTAAACAGACCTATTCCCTGATAGACTGGTTATCAAGTTTTCCATCTATTCCCAAATATAGATTATTGAATTATGTAATTAAAGAACAAACTTATTGATTGCTGAAAGTAATACGTTCGAGTAAAGGTTTCCCAAAAGGAGATTTTTATTTCCATTTCCTTTCTAAAATACTCCATTAGTTACTATTTAAATTAACATGTAAAAGATATACGATACCTGAGCTATAAGGGCATATAGCGGAAGTGTACTGTAGCTGCATAAGATTAGGACTCCTACCCTGCAAAACCACAACAATATTCCTCACATTGGTGTAAAACTTATTAGGCTGAGACGAGGACTATACAATATTTGTCTTTTTAAGAACACTTGTGGAATAAAGGCTTACCCTATAGAAAGTCTGACTATTAGAAACTGGTTTTCACGGAAGCAAGAATATAGATTCGAATTCCGATTCTCGTACTGCAAAGAATAAAATTTGACACCATCACTGTTAGAAAGGAATGGAGAATTCCAATTAAGAATATAAGCCATATTTGGTTGTGTATATGAGGAAAGGAGTACAGTACCCATATCCACAAGAAATATGTTACTTGGAATGCATTCTGCAAAAATCACGAAATTGTTTAGATCATCCAGAAAATAAGGAGCTCAAAAGTAAATGAATAAATTGAACAACTTATTGTCATGAATACATAAGTATAGAGGTATTGTTTGTTAAATAACAATAACGAAGCAAAAAAAGAAAATAAAAAATACTATTAAGGTTTCTAAAAGGCTTCTTCAGCAAAGATATCATTTGGAGCATGAGTGCTCAAGGGATCCACGATCATCAAGCAACTGTATTAAGTCACAGACATTTTGTCTTCCCATACATTAGGATCCCTAAATTCATGTCTATCTTGTCTAAAACGTCAGAAGCATTCCAACTTTTACTTGAGTTATTCACTTTGAAATCTCCGAAGCTAGACTTGTTAAATTCTAATCCGATGTTTTAAGCTTTGGAAGAAAACTTAAGCTTAGGCATTAATGCATTATTCATTAACCTAGCCAGTAACCAATGTATGCAAATCCCAACTCAAAGGCATTTTAAGGAGAGAACTTTCTAATCCTGGTGATAATATTGGACAAGAGCAGAGAACTTAAATTTTTGACTAAACTGAAATACTCCTCATCTAAATGTTGTTACGTTGTACGGAGGTTATTTTAAACTTTTTTGAAGACGTTTATTACCTGAAATAACGCAAAGTGGATTAGCTGAAGGACTAATCGAGGCCGACCAAACCAAAAATATTTGTCTGAGCCTTGTACAAGAGGAATTCCTTGGACCACTGCATGTCTTTCTGTGATTTCAAGAGCCATTTTTGTCAAAATGGCTTGGAGCTTTGTTCCAACAGCTAAAATAATCTGTGAGAAAAACAAATGGTCAGGGTTTCTTCTCTATTAGTGTAGTTAAACACATGAAAGAGAAAAAGCTTTCTTACAACTAGAGGAATGAAGGATGCCCAAAATAGTGCCCGTGTTCCTGTTATTAAACACAATAACAAACTTCTTAGTCAAACAGGAAGTGAAAAACAACTGGTAGGAAATTCCAATGGAACAGATACATACCATTGACATTTATGAGCAGGAAAACCACAAACGATAACCATAACACAGGACTGCAAATATCATATGAAGAAACCAAGTGACGAAACAAAAATTTATAAATGAATTTAGGCAATATTAGTTTCTGAAAACCTCAAAGAAGTACATCAAGTTAAATATAATTATATTACCTGACTCCCACGACTACCTTAAAGTCATCCTCTAGGGACCTTTTGATATACTTTTGGAAGTCAAATTTACTTCCAGGGGCTAAATGGACCTACAGAAACAGAAAAAAATTATTAAAAGAAAGAAGAAAACATATAAATGGTGTATGTATAACAAAGTAAATTTACAGATTCATATGCAACTTGAAACTCACACTGATGAATCCGTTTCGCAAGGTCAAGTAATCAGACTTCATAACAGACCTGAAAAATTGTCGAAAGAAACATCCCTGCAAGAGGAAACCATGCTAACGAACTTAGCACGAGTTCAACATATGATATATAATTTCAAGTGGCAAAACTATTGGAGCAATGTATCAACTTATTTGAACACTGGTTACACAGTAGTAGCTTCTCTAAAACTGCATTTCATGTCCCAGTTCTTGTTATCAACTTATAGTCTTATATGTAATCAACATACATCAAATGACTTCCTCTATTTCTTACAATAACAGCGAAAAAAAATTGAAGACATGGGTGAATTGGAGAAATATATCTTACAATAACAAAGAAGAAGGGAATCCTGGTCCAGAAACTTGTGTGCGCTCTCACGAAAGATGTCTCATGAGTAAGCCTGAATCTTGACGGATCTGCATGTCCATTGTGGGAGAAATTTAACATAAAGATAGCCTCATGTACACAAATGTTAAAATGAATACTAAATTCAAACTACAGAATGAATAACTAGTCCTTTCTAGATCGTGCAGAGACATACCAGTGGAAAACTCATAGTCATGAGAGGCAGTTTCCTGCTCCCAGACCTTCCAGCCACGAATCTGTATAAGTAAAAAACTTAATAGCATTATATGTACAGTCAATCTCTACAAGTGAAAAACATAAAAGCATTAAAAGTATCAGGGTAGCCTGTCAAAAGTTGTGTCCACCTTTAGAATTAGGATGACAAAGATTACCTATTATATTTAAGAATGCTATGGTTCATTGAGTAGTTTGATCCTTTATTTCATAGTTTACTCTTTTCGGAAAGAGCTATCTCTATTTTTCTTTGTTAACTCTGGGAGGTTTTGTCATACCTTCCATATCCAACACCAGAGGTTATATTTTTCTGCACATATATATGGTTTAGACGATTATTTTTAAATTGGTGCTTACTATGCATTTTGGTTTACCTCTATGGCTTGGAGCCCTTAACTATAAAGCCAAACAAACTCTAGCAAATACCCCTGAATAAATTGGTGAGCTTTAACCCGCTGTTCCTCAAACTTCTTCATCGAGTAACATCCATGGAGTCATATTTAAATATAGTAACACAATTACAGAAAAATTAGCTTATCAGATTCTGAAATAACCTTTAGTTTCCCGAGAGCCATAGTAACAGCACTGTATAGAACATGAAAGAATGCCAAGAAGAATATGAGGATGTGTATCTGATGCAGTCCATCGACACTTATAAGTGGTACTTCCCCCTGTTGTGATAACTCGGATTAGTTTAGTAATAGACTGATATGCATGTCAATGTCATAAGAGAAAGACTCAAACAGGTCAGTGAACAGTACATAAAATACTAAATTGGGATGACTACTGAATATCAGTAACATAGCTTTTAATATTAACTGAATGTCAAGTTTTGTTAGTGAGAACGTGTCAAATAATACATAAGAATTGAATTTGAAACTGGAAATTTATGATTAACCAAGTTCAGATATGTAGCACAGTAGACGCTCGGCTATAGAACTATAATGACAGACCCGTAACGCATAAAATTAGGCATGAAGACAGCCAACATCTCACCCCAACCAAGAAGAAAATAACTATTCAATCCCTATCAAAGGCATCAATCTTTGTTATCACTTCATTATAGATTACAGTAGAACTTTTGATAGAAACCAACAATCCAAAACTCCATTTGCAGCAACAATTCTGTGTTGCACCTGCTACCAAACAGCACCAGCTGCAACAACCTACTCTATGCCCTACAAATTTGTCCATCTGTTTTCTTCTTTCATGTGTGTGCGTGTGTGCATAGCACGTGCATATAATCAAGAATGTCTTATATAAAGGGAAGTTGGTACACCATAATCAACACGACTAAATTGCATTCAGCTATTCTGATATTTTCTCAAGGTATTACCCAGCAGATAACACGTGCAGAAATATTTGCTTATGCAAATTGAGTCATTTCTATTTACACGAACAGAAAAAACTTGGAAATAGACGAGTGTTGTATTAGAATTATGTCGAGCCATTCTTCTACTAGTTAAGATCTTTATCACTTTACCCACTTGTTCCTACTGCCACAAAAAGTTACAAGCAATCAACAGCATTCACACTCATTTGTAACTCAGATTTATTAGATGAACCCTATGTCCCTATCCCACTTTTGTTAGTTCTTTTTAAATTGATGGCAGATTATTCTGTAAATAGAATCTGATTCATGTCTTTCCATTTTGGACCCATAATGGTATAACACTAAAAAAAGATCCAACTTGACGACAAAATGTAGAAAACTATTCAAGCCTATTAAACCCATTGGCATGGCTGTATTCAAAGATTCAATATTCAAACAGACTAGATGTAAAGGAAAATAAAAGATATGACGATCAAAATGTTTTCCAACTACTTACAGTAAATCATACCTTTTTGCAAGTAGATTTTTCAACACTATTTAATACTCTGCCCTCATAATCAAACGATAAAAGCCTCCGCCCATGCTCCTTATCTTCATGATCAACTTTAACTTTAGCACCTTTAACAGGACATGGCAACATTGTGTCCGCAACATCTTCCGGGATACAAATTTTGGCAATGTAATCCTGAGTAAATGTCAGGATTAACGAAATGAAACCAAGAATCATCAACTCTGCAGTAATTCAGGTAAATTAATTAGTGATAAAATTCAATTCAACCAAAGAGAGAGAGAGAGAGAGAGAGAGAGAGAGATTATTATGTCTCTACCAGCTTTGATTTTGTCCAAAGCTTCAAAAAGAGCTCTCTTGTGCTTCTCTGTAAACCACTGAATAAGCAATTAATTGTGTCATAACCTCGAGTGTAATTCGGAGAACTTGAAAAAAGCAATAAACTGAAATGAATATCACAACTCAAGAAAACAACACCATTTTATCCAAAACTAGTTGGGTAGGCTTAAAACAAATAGCATATGCAATAGTAAAAGTAGAAAGGCAGGAAGAAATATTAAGAGATAAAACAGATAAATAAAAAAGAAGTAGCAAAATAAATAAAAATAAACTTTAATGGATAGATATAGCAATATCTTTTGAACTTAGCAACATGAATAGGAAAGATAACACAATTTAATAAAGAAACATGGCATTTACCATGTAAAGGAACTCAAGCAACTAACAAGTTATTCTAAATTTGTTAAGTCTAGATTCACCTACTGATTTGGGAAAGGCTAAACAAAATTTTGACTTGGGTCAAAATCATGTAGACGAAATGAAACGCATAAACCAAAAGAAAGAAACTCCACACCAAACAGCAGAAATCATAAATTCAAGAGCTTCCAAAGCAGACCCATTTAGGGGGGAAAAAAGATAAAAAAAAATAACACAAATTAAGAAGAATTAAGGAAAGAAGAACAAATATGAAACGGGTGGGGGTTTAATAAAAGTTTAATAAATTGCACCGTTCCAAGTTTGTGAAGAATTTTTTCTAACGCAATAGAAATAATGATAATAACAGCACAAACACCAGCAACGGCCCATGTGGGTGTTTGATCAAGCTCCCTTAAAGTACCACTTGTATCTCCTGCCATTTTTATTCACTCAAAAACTGATCAAACAGAGCAATTCAGAATTCTGAAAATTAAGAGAGAGAATTGGGTTGAATTTTTGAAGGGGGAAAATTCGTAAACTTTACAAAATCTGGGTCACTTTGAAAGAGTTTGGGATTGAAGAGCGTGCATTTATACGAGTATGTAGTACTACAGCTAATTTGTGTGAAGAGGAAAGGCCTTTGAAATTGCAAATTACTAGTCTTTTAGGTACTGCTGAAATTGACACAGTCGATAACATGGGTTTTTAGGACAATTTCACAATTTCTGGTAGTTGTAATTATAACATTACGCGTTGTTCAAGTCTAATTAGATTGCGATATTTCTTAAACTAGAGGCTTTTTTATTTTTTTTAAAATTATTCGGACATGAAAATTAGATATTATTGTATTTAAATTTTATTTATTTTGATCTTTAATGATGAGTAAAAATATAAATAAATAAAATTTAAATACATTAATATTTTTTTAGGGAGAGAAAGAGGAGAGGGAATGGGTTTTTGGGATTATAATTATAATTAAATCTTTAAAGCGTTTACTGATAACTTCTAGTAATAAAGGACTACTAGTCTACAACAAGCGTCAAGCGTGGATATTTTAAGGGGGGTTGACTCCAGACTCCATGGATATGTTAAATACTTAATAAATATTCCCTCCCTTCAAAGATCTGTTTTTTACTCTTTTAAATATTACTTCTGTTCTACAAGAAAAAAAAAATTTTATTTTGGTTTTTGATATTTTTGAATTTGAAATTAATCGCTTAATTTTAATCAGTACAATCAATCATGTATCATGTAAAAGTATTATATGCAAAAAGAATCGATTTTTTTTTAGTATTCTACATTGCATGAAAAAAATGAGCAGAAAAGATATATATATATATATATATATATATATATATATATATATATACAGAACGGATCTTAAGCATACCCCCTTAAATGACATACCAAGCATACCCCTTTTAGCGACGGATCGGGCGACGATTTGGCCCGTCGCCATAGGTCCGGTCCGTCGCTAAAGCCTTTAGTGACGGACAACTTTTAGCGACGGACCGAACCTATGGCGACGGACAAAACCGTCGCCCGGTCCGTCGCTAAAGGGGGTATACTTGGTATGTTATTTAAGAGGGTATGTTTAAGATCCGAACTCTATATATATATAGATGGTATATTTCCATTTATATTGAAATGTGGATACAATAATCATAGAATAGTTTTTTATTAGATCAATGCAGGTCTCCTATAAAAGAGGATTTTAAAATTTTAATAATTACATATTGAATTTAAATTTTGAAATTTTGTGAATTTGCTTTTTGAAATTAAAATGAGATTTTGTTTGTGAAAAGCATGGAGTATTATTGTCTTTAATAACAAAACTGGGACATGATTGTTTTAATAAAAAAATATTAATCTTTAAATGTATTAAATATAAACTTTTTAATATTTAAAAAAAAAGAAAAATACCTTCTTCTTTTTTCTGAAGCCATATAATACTAAATAAATAGACAAGAGTTTATAATTTTATTGTATAAGTAATAAATATAATATTTCATCAATTTGTCCAGATTTTACAAAGGGTATTGATATATTATATAACTAATATAATAGAATTGTTATACTCCTTCCGTCCTAATTTATAAGATCGCAACTGACTTTCTAAAATCAACATAAGACATCTTCAAATTCAAAATTTACACTAATTCTTTTAACGATGAAATTTGTAATTATTTAAAAAAGCACTACGATTCATTGTTTCATATTTTTTTATGCATCATCTCAATTTTAAGCTTGAAAATATTTGAAGTTGACTTTTAAAAGTCAATCATAATCTTATAAGGGTCCTCTTAATATGTGCCCTAAGGGCACATGCTAAGCACACGGTTCAAGAAAATATTCTCTTGAACTATGTGCATATTCTCTTGATTTCTGCATTTGCACCAAGTTCAAAGGAATATGCACACAGTTCAAGAGAATATTCTCTTGAACCGTGTGCTTAATATGTGCCCTTAGGGCACATATTAAGAAATTCCATCTTATAATTTGAAACGAAAATAACATAACATAACTTGTATTTTTTGTGTGCAGAGTTTTTATTTTATCTCAGAACCTTGTCCTCCTCTAGATACATATTAACAATTTACGAAACAATAAATTAGTCTCCTGAAAATATTTCAATACCAATTTAAAAAGTTATTTTAAAAACTTATTCTATTATATATGTTAGTTACGGAGTATTAAATTTAGTTATATATGACTTTTCAAATAAAAAGTATTTTTTCCGCGGGATGGAAGGTCAAAGGTCGCCCCTGAATGTTATTCGTTTTTTCTTTGCTTTCATTCTTCATTATTCATTCTTCGAGCACATGCAATATTTAGAATTGTCATCATTCAACTATTTTTTGGCTTTTTCAGTAAAGAACAAAAAGAGGTTCTTGGAATTTATATAACACCTACTTTTTAAAGGGAATGGATTACTTATCTGGTCGTGTAGATGTAACTTTTTGATCAGGGTTAATTGATTGAGATTAGAGAGCCCATCTAGAATGACAAGTTTAATTTTTTAGGAGTTAGATTCTTTGTAATTAACAAAACTCCTCTTAGAGGATTAACGGTAGAGTCATAGTAAAGATGTAAAATCTTGAATTCGTTACGGGTCCAAAGTATTACTTGTCGTAAATTTAAAGACCCGCAAGACAAAAATATCAATAATGTGCAACTCAAATAAAACAATTCAACAATAATTCTAAATTAAAACTCAATAATAAACATCTTTCGATCCAATTCAAAATAAAATACCACTAAATACCAAAATCGTAAAATAGAGACGCAGCTCCCCGAAACCAAGAGTTTTATCAAAATTTTCACATAAAAAAGAAATAACATTTAAAACTAAACTCCAGCTATCTCAAGTGTATCAAACAAGTGCTCAGCTATCAACGATGTGACCTGTAAAAATTTATGTAAGGAGTGAGCAATAAAACTCAACAAGTAATAATCTTTACCATTTAGGTGGATCAAGTATAATTTTCAAAAATATATTTTCAAAATAACTTTTGTTCAATAAAAATAGTAGGTATGCTTTCAGAACTAAAACAATTAATAATAAAGCGAATTCACATTTAAAAATATTTTCAATGTATACAATTTATCTTTTAATCCACAGCCTTAGCAACTAAGGTTACAATAGTCCTATAACACGGTCAAAAAATTCGATAATGTCAATAATCACGTGCCCTACTAAAGTATTTATAAAATGCACGCTCCTCGAAAGCTATCTAAAAGGTGTGCACCTTATTAAGTCCTATATTAGTTCCGGAACTAAGCGTAAACACTAACGGACTTTATACATAGTCGGACTGAGGATTTTAAAAATATTTCACAATCTCATCGATATTCAAAACTATATTTATTTCACAGTTCAAAATCATATAATCTCATTTCACAGTTCAAAAATAAATATTTGATCCGAAGTTTGAAATAAAAGAACACAACATTTTAATTTAAATAGAAGTCTTAAATAAAATATAACAAATTTTAAAACAGTACATTTAAATATCCAAATAATTACTAAACATACATAAACACTAAATAGTTTAAAAAATCATTTATTGTACGGTTGAACCCTAATAAGCTTAACCTCAATTTCCCAATGATCTCGAACACAGTTTTAATCACCACTGTCCAAAAAATAGTTTGGTGTTTGTCCATCAATTACTGACCCAAAGTCTGCATAAATACTGACCTAGAATTGAAATGATTTGGACCACATTGTCTACCTCAACCTCCCTGTGATACTGATGAATCATAATTTCCACCAACAACTACTAGGAACTCCATCCTTCTATCAGGAAAAGCAACTGATTTAGTTAGATTCTTTTGATATATAGATTCCTTCTCTGTTGCCTATCTCCACTTCTCCTTTTATTTTGCTCTCTCAAATTAACCACGACCAATAATATTCATACACACACACATATATATGTACACATATGGTTTGAAATCCCTTTTTTATTAATTTACACACTATACATACGTATCATTATTTTCAAACACAAAATAAAATAAAATATATAATGGATGCTTAATTTATTTCTACTCAAAAATAAAATAATATATATATATATATATGTGTACCCAAAATGCATGCAAAAAGAATTATACGAGGAATTGCCTGAATAACACAAAATATGTGCTCAAAATGCATGCAAAGAGAATTATACAAGGAATTGCCTGAATAACACGTACACATGAAAGGCCAACATCAACTACTACTTCACTATAGAGGTGCTGGCTTCACAAATGAAAAATCATCTTCGTCCCGGGGTTGTTCTCCACCTGGGTGAGGTACAGTTGTTTCGAGATTTGTATCACCATAATCAACTCTTACAATCAACTTGGCCGTGGTGGATTCGGTTGTTGGTGGATCAGCTTCTGTATCAGACATGTCGTGGTCGTCATTTGGAAGGGTCGAGTGACCCGTTGTCTTGAAGCGATGAAGTCCAGCTGCCGAGGAGTGCAAAGTCGAGGACATTGAAGCCGATGACATTGAAGGACTGGGGCTAGCATCACCCAAAGTTCGCGTGGCAGATGATCTGCTGCCTGCTCTTCCCCCCTTTTTCTTTTTAACAGCCATGTGCCAATTCTTAAGGGCTTTGGATGTTTGTTCGTCAAATATGGATTTCTTCATATGTGAACCCATCTGCAAATTTTCATCCAACCAAATTAATTATCTTTAAGACACATTTAGCTTAGCTCCAAGTTTTAACACAATCAATTCAGAATTCATAAATGTATATATAGGATACATCTCTAGTGAAAAGATAACACTTTCTTTTTTCTTTTTCTTCTTTTTTTTTTTTTTGGGGGGGGGAGGGGTGTGGTGGGGGTTGTAAGGACTAAAAGCTCTTCTTATCTGGTTCACACGAAACCAACGCTGTTGCTCTTAATAATTTCTGTGTTAGCTGAACTAACACAGATTAATTAAGCAGACTATTCTCAGATAGACTTGTTATCAAGTTTTCCATCAATTACCAAATATAGATTATTCAGTTATATAACTAAAGAACAAACTTATTGCTTGTTGAAAGTAATACGTTTGAGTAAAGCTTTCCCAAAAGGAGATTTTTATTTCCACTTCCTTTCTAAAATACTCCGCTAGTTACCATTCAAATGAACATGTAATAGAGATGCGATACCTGAGCTATAAGGGCATATAGTGGAAGCGTAATGTAGCTGCATAGGAATAGGACTCCTACCCTGCAAAACCAAAACAACATTCATCACATTAGTGTAAACCTTTAAGGCCGAGTCCAGAACTCCAGCGGATATGTCTTTATAAGAACACTTGTGGAAGAAAGGCTTACCCTATAGAAAGTTTGACTATTAGAAACGGGAAATTATCATGGAAGCAAGAATGCAGCCCAAACTCGTACTGCAAAGAAAAAAAATTGACACCATCACTGTTAGAAAGGAAGGGAGAATTCCGATTAAGAATATAATCCATATGTGGTTATGTAGACAAGGAAATTAGTAAATTACCCATATCCACAAGAAATATGTTATTTGGAATGCATTCTGCAAAAATCATGTAATTGATTAGATCACCCGGAAAATAAGGTGCTCAAAAGTAAATAAATAAATTGAAATAATAATTGTCATGAATACAGGTATCGACGAATTGTTTAATTTGTTAACACTTGTCTTAATAACAAATAACGAAGCAAAAAAATTACTAAGGTGCTTACATAAGCTGTCCCCAAAAGGGCTATTGGAAGATTTTTGGGAGAACAAGTTCTAAAATGCTTCTTCAGCAAAGACATCATTTGGAGCATGAGTGCTCAAGGGATCCACAAGGTCCATCATGCAACTGTATTCGATCAGACATTTTGTCTTCCCATACATTAGGATCCCTAAATTCATGTCTATCTTGCTTAAAACGTCAGAAGCCTTTTAACTTTTACTTGAGTTATTCACATTGAAATTTCCCTACCTAGACTTCTTAAAATCTAATCTGATGTTTTTAAGCATTGTAAGAAAAGTTAAGCTTAAGCATTATTCATTAACCCAGCCAATAACCAGTTTATGCATATCCCAACTCAAAGGCATTTTAAGGAGAGAACTTTCTAATCATAGTGAAAACATTTAATACCTGAAATAACGCGAAGTGGATTAGATAAAGGACTAATTGAGGCCGACCAAACCAAAAATATTTGTCTGAGCCTTGCACAAGTGGAATTCCTTGGACCACTGCATGTCTTTCTGTGATTTCAAGAGCCATTTTCGTCAAAATGGCTTGGAGCTTTGTGCCAACAGCTAAAATAATCTGCGAAAAAAACAAATGGTCAGGGTTTCTTCTCTATCAGTGTAGTTAATTACTTGAAAGGGAAAAACTTTCTTACAACTAGAGGAATGAAGGATGCCCAAAATAGTGCCTGTGTTCCTGTTATTAAACACAATAACAAATTTCTTAGTCAAACAAAAAGTGAAAAATGTTTTCAACTGGAAAGAAATTCCTATGGAATAGATACATACCACTGACATTTATGAGCAGGAAAACCACAAACGATGCCCATAACACAGGACTGCAAATATCATGAAGAAACTAAGTGTGGAAACAAAAAGTTATAAATGAATTTAGGCAAGATTAGTTTGTGAAAACCTCAAAGAAGTACATCAAGTTAAATACAACCATATTACCTGACTCCCACGACTACCTTAAAGTCATCCTCTAGGGACCTTTTGATATACTTTTGGAAGTCAAATTTACTTCCAGGGGCTAAATGGACCTACAGAAACAGAAAAAATTATTAAAAGAAACAAGAAAACATATAAATGGTGTCTGCATAACAACATAAATTTACAGAATCATATGCAACTTGAAACTCACACTGATGAATCCGTTTCGCAAGGTCAAGTAATCAGACTTCATAACAGACCTGAAAAATTGTCGAAAAAAACACCCCTGCAAGAGAAAATCATGCTAATGAAGTTAGCACGAGTTTGAATATATGATATATAATTTCAAGTGGTAAAACAATTGGAGCAATGTATCAACTTATTTGAACACAGATTACACAGAAGTAGCTGCTCTAAAACTGCGTTTCATGTCCCAAGTCCTTGTATCAACTTATATGTAATATTGTAATTCAACATATATCAAATGACTTCCTATATTTTGTATTATAAAATTTATAAACATTGAAGATATTAGTACATCAGCGAAATATATCTTACAATAATAAAGAAGAAGGGAATCCTAGTCCAGAAACTTGTGTGCGCTCTCACGAAAGATGTCTCATGAGTAAGCCTGAATCTTGACGGATCTGCATATCCCATTTTGGGGGAAAACTTAACATCAAGATAGCCCCATGTACACAAATGTTAAAATGAATACTAAATTCAAACTACAGAATGAATAACTAATCCTTTCTAAATCGTGCAGCGACATACCCGTGGAAAACTCATAGTCATGAGAGGCAGTCTCCTGCTCCCAGGCCTTCCAGCCACGAATCTGTACAAGTAAAAAATTAATAGCATTAAATGTAGAGTCAATCTGTATAAGTAAAAAACATAAAAGCATTAGAAGTATCGGGGTAGCCTGTCAAAAGTTGTGTCTACCTTTAGAGTTAGGATGAACAAAGATTGCATATTATATTTAAGAACGCTATGGTTCATCAAGTAGTTTGATTCTTGATTTCATAGTTTACTCTTTTCAGAAAGAGCTATCTCTATTTTTCTTTGTTAACTCTTGGATGTTTTGTTTACACCTTCCATATCGAACACCAGAGCTTACGGCTTTCTGCACATATATATGGTTTAGACGATTATTTTTAAATTGGTGCTTACTACTGCATTTTGGTTTTCCTCTATGCCTTGGAGCCCTTAACTCTAAAGCCAAACAAACTCTAGCAAATACCCCTGAATAAATTGTTGAGATTTAACCCACTGTTCCTGGTACTTCTTCATCGAGTAACATCCATGCAGTGAGCCAGTGATATTTAAATGTGGAACACAAATACAGAAAATCTAGCTTATCAGATTCTGAAATTACCTTTAGTTTCCCAAGAGCCATAGTAACAGCACTGTATATAACATGAAGGACTGCCAAGAAGAAAATGAGGATGTGTAACTGATGCAGTCCATCGACAGTTATAATTGGTACTTCCCCCTGTTGCGAAGACTCGGATTAGTTTAGTTTTAGACTGATATGCACGACACAAGCTTTTGTCAAGAGAAATTCTCAAACAGGTCAGTGAACAGTAAAGAAAATAGGGATGACTTCAGAATATCAGTAATAACTTTTAATATTAACTGAATTTCAAGTTTTGTTTGTGAGAACGTGTCAAATAATACATATAAGAATTGAATTTGTAACAGGAAAATTCAGATTAACCAAGTTCAGATATGGAGGATAGTAGAGTTCGACTACAGAACTATAATGAGATGCCCATAATGCATAAAATTGGACATGAAGGCAGCCAACGTCTCACCCAAACCAAAAAGAAAATAACTTTTTAATCCCTATCAAAGGCATCAATCTTTGCTATAACTTCATTATAGATTACAGCATAACTTTTGATAGAATGTAGATCCAACAATCCAAAACTCCATTTGCAGCAACAATTCTGTGTTGCATCTGCTACCAAACAGCTCCAGCTGCAGCAACCTACTCTATGCCTAGAACTTTGTCCATCTGTTTTCTTCTTTCATGTGTGTGCCTATGTGCATAGAACATGCATATAAGCAAGACTATCGTATATAAAGGGCAGTTGGTACACCATAATCAACAAGACTATTTGAATTCAGCTATTCTGATATTTTCTCATGGTATTACTCAGCATCTAACACGTGCAGAAATATTCGCTCAAACATGCAAATTGAGTCATTTCCATTTACATGAACATACAAAACTTGGAAACAGGTGAGTGTTGTATTAGAATTATGTCAAGCAATTCTTCCCTTGTTAACAACTTTATCACTTTACCCACTTGTTTAGAAGTTACATCCACATTGATTAGAGTCACTAGACAATGTGAATGAGAGCATAAAATATCAGGCAACAAATTCATTATAACCAGCTTTTATTTGCCTCAAAATCATTGTTCCTACTGCCAAAAAAATTACAAGCAAGCAAGCGTTCACACTCATTTGTAACTATGATTTATTAGATGAACCGTACGTCCCTATCCCACTTTTGTTAGTTCTTTTTAAATTGATGGCAGATTATTCTGTAAATAGAGCCTGATTCACGTCTTTCCATTTTGGACCCATAATGGTATAACTAAAGCTAACAAAAGATCCAACTTGATGTCGAAATGTAGAAAACTATTCAAGCCTACTAAACCCTTTGGCATGGCAGTATTTAAAGATTCAATTCAGTATTCAAATAGACTATACATGGAAAGGAAAATGAAAGATATGACCATGAAAATGTTTTCCATCTACTTACAGTAAATCATACCTTTTTGCAACTAGATTTGTAAGCACCAGCTAATACTCTGCCCTCATAATCATACGATAAAAGCCTCCGCCTATGCTCCGTATCTCCATCGTCAACTTTAACTTTAGCATCTTTAGCAGGACATGGCAACATTTTGTCTGCAACATCTTGTGGGATACAAATTTTGGCTATGTAATACTGAGTAAATGTCAGGATTAACGAAATGAAACCAAGAATCATCAACTCTGCAGTAATTCAGGAAAAGTAAATTAATTAGTGATAAAATTCAATTCAGCCAAAAATGAAGAGAGATTATTATTGTCTCTACCAGCTTTAACTTTGTCCAAAGCTTCAAAAAGAGCTCTCTTGTGCTTCTCTGTAAACCACTGAACAAGCAATTAATTGTGTCATAACCTCGACTATAATATACTCGGATAACTAAAGAAAATTAAAGTAAAAATAAAATAAAAAATAAAAATAAAAATAATAATAATAATAATAATAATAATAATAATAATAATAATAATGAATGAATGACATGGATATAGCAATATCTTTTGAATTAAGCTACATGAATACGAAAGATAACACAACTTGATAAAGAAACATGGAATTTAACATGTAAAGGAACTCAAGAAAACAACAATTTACTCAAAAATCAATTCTACATTCACCTACTAATTTGGCAAAGGCTAAACAAAATATTGACTTGGGGTGAATATCATAAACGAAATGAAACCCATAATCCAAAAGAAACTTGACACCAAACAGCAGAAATCATAAATTCAAGAGCTTATAAAGCAAACCCATTTAGGAAAAACAAGATAAAAGGCAACAAAAATTAAGAAGAATTAAGGAAGAAACATAAATATTAGATGGGGGTTTAATAAAAGCTCATAAATTTTACCGTTCCAAGTTTATGAAGAATTTTTTCTAACGCAATAGAAATGATGATAATAACAGCACAAACACCAGCAACAGCCCATGTGGGTGTTTGATCAAGCTCCCTTGAAGTACCACTTGTATCTCCTGCCATTTTTATTCACTCAAAACTGATGAAACAGAGCAATTCAGAATCCGAAAAATTAAGAGAATTTGGGTGAAGAACAAACGCTTTATACACACACACACACACATATAAGTAATAGTTTAGGCAGTGGTGAAGTTGGCACAGTCAATAAGATGGGTTTAGGACAATTTTACAAATTCTTGTATTCATCGTCGTTGTACTAATACGCGGTGTTCAAGTCTAATTAGATTGCGGTATTTCTTAAACTTGAGTTGTTTAGAGAGAGAGAAAGGAGAGAGAATGGGGTTTTGGATTAATTAATTAATTCTTTAAAGCGCTTATTGATAACTTCTGGTAAAGTTACTACTACGAGCGTGGACATGTTAAAGGGCTTGACTTTGTTGTAATAATGTTCAAATTAAATATTCCCTCCCTCAAAGAAAACTTTAAAATGTTTTCTCTCTTTTTTTATTTATTTTAAATTACTTATGTTTAACTGGAAAAAAAATTATGTTGGATTTTAATATTTTTGAATTTGAAATTAATCACTTAAATTTAACCAGTACAATCTTGTATCATGTAAATTTTCTAAAAATATTATTAATTGTAAATTTTATTTAAATTTTTAATAAAGTCATTTGAAATTTAAATTTTTAATTTCGTGAATTTACTTCTTAAAATTAAAATAAGATTTTTTTAATAAAACAGATGGAGTATTATAGTTTTTAATAACAAAACTGAGACATGATTATTTTATTAATAAATGTTTACCTTTAAGTGTATTATATATTAATTTCTTTATAAAAATCTCAAGAAAATTAAAAAAGAAGAAGATAATACTGTTTTTTGAAGCATATAATTAATACTAAATAGATTAACACTAGTTTATAATTTTAGGTTAGTCGAAGAACTTAGACTCGGGTAGAGGTGACGAAATACAACATCATCAAGTTCCATGTATAAATGACTAGATAAAGTCAACTAAAGTTTCAGATAATTCTAACTACCATTTTTGATAAAAATATGTTCCAAGTTTTATTTAGGTTTTGTATATTATTTTTATAGTGGTGACTTTTATCTTTGGAAGCGGGAAATTTATTCCTCTCACCGTCTACTCCAACTCTTCTTTTGTTGCAATTGGACGTTGGGTAACTATCACATTTTTAAAATTTTATTCTCCATATGATTTGATAATAATATATACTTAAATTATGAAATTTCACAAAGTTGATTTTTTCTATCAAGTAATGTGAAATGAGAGTGATCAATGTCATGGGAATTGTGATGCTGCGTCAACTTGTGAGAATTGTATATTTTTTAAAGATCAAAATTTGGTTTTTTAAGAATAATGTTACTTTTAGATTGAATGAATGAAATTGACGAAGAAATGGAATAAAGATGAGAATGAAATGGAGAGTAAAATGATTCATTCTATTCCAGTTGGAATGAGTCATTCCATACCCACTTTCAAAGAATAAAATTCACAAATTTGGCATGAATAAGAATTATTTATTTCATTCTAATGGAACAACTAAACACAATATTTTTTATTATATAAGAATGAATCATTCTATTCCCACTTCTATTATTATAAATCCAAACGTAACATAAAAGAAATAAAAGAAGGGAGCATGAAAAGGCTATACGGAAAGTACTCCGTCCGTCTAAAAATTAATGACTTTTAATTTTGCTCCAAAATATATGAGTAAAATGGTTTTTGATAATATAAATATTCAAGAATGTCTCATTTCTCAAAAGTGTAAATTAAATATGTAATTGTTATATTTTTAATAAGTTACTCTCACATTACAAAAATAAAATAAAATTAGAGCTATAATTTTACCATCAAGCTATACGTAAGCCCAATAATTTTCTCCGATCTCGGCCCTAGTGGGACTCGGGAGAAGGGTTGGATATGAGATAGATCCTTCCGCCCCTCTCTGACCCAATTATATATATACATAATTATTTTTAAATTTAGTATTTATATATATATATATATATATATATATATATATAAACCAACTATGTAACTATTTAAGTTATTTAATTAAAAATTTATAACATTTACAGTCAGGGGGTGTAGGGAGATTTGCTTCAGCTATGTAATTTTTATGTTTTCAGCAATCTATGTATTTAAAAACTTTAATCCAAGTCTTTTGGATTAATGGTTTTTTCGGTCAATAAAATTTTTGCCTTTTGCTAAAAAAAAGAAGAGAGAGAGAAGAAATTAATTGTTTTTCTTAAGGTTGTGTCACTCTTTTTTATCCTTTTATTTTAGTCTCTTATCCTTATTTTTATTTTTTCACCCTCTTCTAACAACTTGTTATTTTTTTTCTATTTCTTTCAAAGTTTATAATCCCCGGCTTGAGTTAGTTGAATAATGCTAGATACACAAATTATTTTACAAATATTTTACAAACTGGCTGATGTGACAGTGTTGTATTGGTGATAGTGTTGTATTGGGAAGTTATTTTTTATAAATAATAATAATAATAATAATAATAATACAACACTGGCACATCAGCCAGTTTGTAAAATATATGTAAAATAGTTTGTGTCTTTAGTATTACTCATAATCCATAGTTTGGACTGAAAACGCCACCAAGGAGCAATTATTTTTCACCAAACATGACCATGACTGAAAATTACTAGTACTAATAATAATAATCCAAACTTAGTAATAAAAAAAAAACAAAACAAAACAAATGGCTTTCTTTATTTGGTTTCTCAAAAAGCTTATGCCTAAAGTTAGAGGGGTTCGACCAACCTACCAAAATAGAAGAATGAGTTGAATCCCATTTCATATTCATTGGTGATCATGAATCAAATTATTTTTTAAAAAAATATTAAAAAATAATAATTATCTGACAGAGGTATAAGTAATAAACTAATGCAACTATAAACGAAATGGTTGACCTTATTGTGTAAAAATGGAAATGTCCACCAAAGAATTGTAAAATTAAGGAATTTTCTGATTAATATTTTTATTTAAATCAAATGAAAATATATGAGGAATTAATTACCCTTTCTTGAGAAAGAGACCATGATTTTAGTACGAAAGAGAGAGTATGCCATGCCAAATGATAAGATTTGAGTAACGTTACACCAATAAAGAATTTAAGAACAAAAAAATTCAAACTTTCAAATGACAATTTTCAACTTTTCTTCTTCCATCATCTTCTCACCTCAGATAGGGTAAAAAAGAAACCATAAATTTTGTTAGGCATTTAATTAAATTCTTTTGTTAAATAGATCTTTAATTGTAATATTTTTTGTTTTCGTAATAAATTTGATAATTAAAAATAATATACATGTCGATAAATATTTGACGAAATTAGATTGCGACCAACGTAAAAATGTATGCAAAAAAATAGAATAAATTAAAATGGAACTTTTTTTAATTCTGACTTATCCCATGTATACACATACGTTGCAATTACAATTTAACTGATAACTTTCGCAATGTATAACAAATACTTTTATAATAATCAAGTTAAGCTTATACACATCTGCCAGAAGACAACAGGATTAAGGTCTTTAGAAGAATTGGTCAGGAATACACATTTTGAAATGGGTTCTGATTTTTTAATTATTTACTTTATTATTTAGCAGCAAGTACGTAGGCTTTAATTTATGTCTCCATTTTATTTGACTTTTGACCAAGTCATCCTTATCTCCATGAGATCTTTCCAACTATATAAGCACCAACATTTAAAATAATGTTAACATGTATATATATTTAGGGAGAAGTTTGGATTGGAACACCCATTCATTACTACCTATAAAAAAAGAACTCAAAGAAATGGAAAAGTCAGAAAATTCGTACAGAATATGAAAATCTTGGTTTTTTATTTATTTTTCTGTCAATAATTTGATTGGTATACCAAGAGTTTACCACATGCAAATTGAGTATTGCGCGTTGACATTGTAATTCTTTGATGAATTCCTATAACTAACGTTTCTATTTACGTGTTTGTTTGTCATAATTCAAATCATTTTGAGTACCACTAATATCCAAGAGAAATAATTCAACCTTTTTTCCTTTTTTTTTGTTTAAGCAGACAGAGCTCTAATCTATCTAGTTATTTATTTATTTATTTATTTATTATTGTTGTTGTTATTATTATTAGTATTATTATAATATTCGTGTTGTTATCATTTTTGTATAAGAGATCATATCAACCTATGCTGAAAAGTCTAATTATATTATGTATACTTCTAGTTAATGTACTTCTAGTTAATGTTTTTATTTCCTCCCTCATCCATGCCAAACATCTATAACCATCTTGAATTTTTAAAATATTACATTGACGAATAATCAAAAATCCTGCAGTTTAAATATTATACGTGTTTCAATAATTTCCTTTAACGGAAATTTATAACTAATTTGAGTTTTCTAATTGGGTGTGGGTGGGATAATAGGCCAATTATATATTTTTTAAAATTACATCATAAACTTTGAAAAAGTGTAAAAAAAAATCCCATACGTATAAGATTAAATATAAATAAAAAGCAATTAGGTTTGTGAGTTACCAATGAGAATATAAGATTAATTAACAGATAACTCTTATAAAAAATAATGTTGACAGATTTAAGTTACATAACCATGCATTAATTAACATGAACAAAACTATTAATTAAAATTCAAATCATTAATTTCATAAAGCTATATATATATATATAGCCTATATATGTATGGATGTAAATTATTAAATCAGGGCGATGCAAATGTAAAATCATCGCCACGAGTTTTTCCATTTCGATTTGGAGTTTTAGGCGACATTATTGGTCTTCTTATTCCTTGATCATCACTTGAAACAAGCGAAGGAGGATCTCCAACGTCCGATAACTCGGTTTCGAAATGGTAATTATTATGTTGAGGAGAGCTCTCTAAATCTGTATTATTATTAGTCTTAAATTTGTACTTGTGGAGTAATGGTAATGGCGATGAGCCTCGAGATGGAGTCGATGCCACACTTGAAATTCCCGATGGAATATCTTCCCCTCCTGCCTTTTTTAACCTCCTGCGCTCCTTTGCGGCCTTTTGCCATTTTCTTAGAGCATTTGCAGTTTGTTCTTCAAAAATGGCCTTCTTCATGTGTGATCCCATCTACATACATACATACATACATACACACACACACATATATATATATATATATATATTATAGTCGTTAGTTAACTGAGCAAAGTGGGTCCCAAAAGGATGAACGATCGACGATATGTCTTTATTTTTATTATATGAATAAAAATTGAGAAGCTGACTTGGATCGGAGTAACCTTCTCGTTAACTCAAAAGAGTTAGAAGAGAAAGGGTACATATGAGGCGATCAACAATGACACTAATAATTTACATTATATTTCTTGTACTGACCTTATATCATAAGTATATCTTGGAATTGACTCATATTTTTTTTATTAATATATTAAATCTTATAGGTTTGATCATATGTTATAACAAATAAAGTTTTTTAATTATTATAAAACGTTATTTGATGTATGAGACACTTAATGAATACATAAACAAACAACTTACTTGGATGACCAATGCGTAGAGAGGAAATGTTATATAGCTACATAAGACTTGAAATGCAACACTAAAGAAAACCCTTCCGAAAATCATTGGCAAGTTTTCGTGGAAGCATGAAGTTAGCCCGAACTCATACTGCATCACAAGTAGTAGTTAATAATGTCATAGTCAATAATTAAATAAAAAAAATTAGTCCGAATCCCAATACAAAAATAAATAATTTCACACCATTTTTATTACCCATGTCCATAAAAAGTAAGCCATCTGGAAAGCGTTCTGTAAAATAGAAAAGTATTAAAATAACTTAATAGGAAAAAAAAAATTGATATCAAAAAGTATTTTTATTAATTGCACAGAGTTCTATTTGAAATTACCTGAAACAAGGTAAAATGTATCAAGAAAAGAATTATTTGAGGCCGATTGAACCAAAAGTGCTCGTTACTGGGCTCAACCACCGGAACTCCCTTCACCACCGTGGTTCGGTCTTGGATTTGTTGAGCCATGTTCATTATAATTAGTTCTAGCTTTGCACCAACTATCAACAGTATCTGTTGATTTGTGAAATTGCATTTATTTAGTTGCACTAAATTATTTACTTTAATTAATAAATCAATGAGACAAATAAATAAATAAATAAATGTTTCTTACTGCAGCGGGGACGAATGATAGGCCCAAAAGTGTGTACCATTCTGCACAAGAAAAGAGAAATTAATATGGCTAATTTCCTCAATAAAATAAGGCCCATTAATAATGACACGAGAGAGATAAAATTAAGAATTTGGTGGAATTAAAAAAATTAGAGTTGCATTCTCTTACTGTAGACATTCATAAGCTGAAAGATTATTGCAAATGTCCATAGTGGTATACTGCCATAAACAGAAAATCTATAATTAGGCATAGACATATTAAATATAATACAAATTATTTAAAAGTTAAGCTCGAATTAATTTTCAAATAAATGAATGATTGATAAGTTTGCATAAATTATGTATACTGTTTATCAACACCAAAATATAACCAGGTAAGAACATCAAGTCTATTCAGTAATTTAAGTTTGACGACTCGACAGCCCAAATATATATAAGTATACATGTGTACATATATACATATATACTTGAACGTAATTAAATGTCTATATATATTACCTTTAATGAAATGTTCTACAATTATTAGGGGAAGGTTAGACCTGTAAGACCCCGAAAATTTTAATAAATAGAATTTAATTTTCTTCTTATTATTATTTTAAACAGAAAGGTGTTAAATCGATAATAATAAAGTTACTAGTGAAATGTGACAATTGAGATGTCTAGTAATAACGCTAAATCACTATTCACGCTAAAACGCTTTTACATTTTCTTCGATCTTCGAATTACGTCATAACGTTTATGTAAGCTGGATACGAAAATTATACGGTATAAATACGAAAGTACTATTCATACGAATATACTATTCATTTATACAAAAAGTCAAACTAGTATGTCGGGGAATATTCCTTCTGTCGGATATAGAAAGTGATAGAAATTGGCGGTAAAACTTTAACTGATAACTGTTGAAATACCCGGTGATAAAAGAACAGTAAAACGCGTTATTCCACAATAGCACACGTTATTCCACAGTAGCACACGGTATTCCACAGTAGCTCACGATGTTGCACAGTGTTTTATATTATTGATTCAATAATTGATAAAGTAGCAATTGCACAGTATCTTGATTCACTAATTGTTAAATAGCATCTATTTTACTATTTGTCACGACACTGTAACTCATATCATTTGATATGATATTTTAGCATTATTGACAATATCTAGAAATTCTGTCAAGGAAAGGGGTTATTTAATTGCGCGCCATTTTTATGGAAGGCCCCCTCTTTCCTGGGAATAATCTAGTTGTCAGTATTGCAAGTATATGCTATCTGTGATATTAATACATTTAACACAATAATACAGAAAAAAGGATTTATTGTGATAATGGAGTTATTTTTTTTATAATGGTTTTATCTTTTTGATAATGGAATTATCTTTTGATAATGGAAGAAAAAATGGATGGATGATATAAATGGAAGAAAAAATGGATGGATGATATTAAAAGAATATGCTAAGGGTATAAGAGTAATAAACCAAGAAAAGTTGGGAAAAAGACCAAAATGTCCTCACCTTGATTTTCCTATAAATAGGGAGAGTTTGCTTAAGAAATTTTCACACCTTCATTGCTTATACTTTCTCTCTCTCTAAATTTCTTAAGTTCTCTTAGTGTGCTAGGCTATTGTGAGTATTTGTGAGAATACTAGTATTATCCGAAGTTAGTAAACTTCATAGAAAGTAACATCCAATTAACGAAGGTAGGGAATATCATTTCTTTCATACTCATATATAATATCATTTACTTTCATGTTCGTAAGTGATATTATACTCATAAAGGTTGTTATTCATTCTGTATTAAATTGTGAGGATAACATGTCCGTGCGGTATGGCGCATGCCTGGTGAATATCCTTTGTATTCATTCCTTATTATTCTATGGGGATAACCTGTATGTACGAGTGTCGTACCTCGTGAATAACCCTTTGTATTCATTCCTTATTAATCTGTGGGTATAACCTGTCCGTGCGGATTGACGCATGCCTGGTGAATAACCCTTTGTATTCATTACTTATTAATCTTTTGTGGAAATAACCTGTCTACGCGAATTATCGCATGACGGGTGAAAATCCATTTGCAGTTTCATATATTCTGTTATACTCGTATAACGTATCATTTCTTTTGTACTCTTTAAGGGATATCTTTTTCTTTCACATTTCTCCATTTATGATAAGAAATCTTTGTTTGTTTCCAAAACCTTATTTTTAAATGGAGAAAATCCCTGAAAATTAGTAGAATATCCTTAATAGTTTGTGCTTCATCTAATATCTTTTCACTTGAATCTTTCTATTTCGTTTTATACGTTATAGTTGAAGCATGAAATAATTTCTTGAATATCATTCTTGAATTTGACTCCACAATTTGGTCATCGTGTTGGCAATTTGGTCAATCTTCGATACTGATTAAATTATAAATCTTTTCTCATCCTTAATCTCATTGTATTTATGTTTATATCATTGTCATCATCCTCATACTTAAATTGTGGTGATAGTTCTCTTTGGCCCGTAGTGCAAAGATGAACTGGTGTGACATGATTTTGACCAAAATGTGTATTGGTATAATCATGACCTTTGGCATTATAGATAAAGGCTTCTGGTGAAAATATCTTTGGCCTGTAATGCAAAGATGAACTGGCGTTTGACATGATCATGACCGGTGATGTTACAAATAAATATCTTTGGCACGTAGTGCAAAGAGAGGCTGTTGAAATTGTTGATTGGTGTTACAAATAAATATCTTTGGCACGTAGTGCAAAGAGAGCCTGTTGAACATGAATTATTGATTGGTGTTACAGGGACATAATATTGGTGGTATAACTTATAGAAGATGGTAGATATTATAATTTACTTGACTCTTCTAATGGATTGTTCGTTCCGCTGCAGTTGTTGTTGAACAAATATAATATTTTTAAATCTCTGATTTAATTCTGTTGAAGACTAAAGATAAATTTTATTCTTCATTATCTTAGTCATGATATTTCTTACTGGGCTATTTGAGCTCACCCTTTTCAGTTTTGTTCCATTGTTCTTCTCAGGAAAGGAAAATGTAGCTGGGACTAGCCGGGGAGTGGAATGATGGTCCGAGTTAGTGGTTGTCCTTATCAAGTTATGACATAGTTTAATAATGATTGTACTAGAGACTTAAAACATGTGTTGTCGTCTTTTTACGGCATTGTAATAATTTGGGTTTGGATACTGTGGTACCATACGGTACGATATTTGTATGGAAAGTCACAGTATGTGTGTGGTCGTATTTTGAACGACAAATATTAGTTGTAAATGGGAAAATTCGTATTTGTATTTGTATTTTGTAGAATGTTATTGGCGACTCAGAATGGGTTGTGTGGACCTATTTTGGGGGCGTCACAAGACCACTATATAAGATTGTTTAAAAACTTATAAATATAGTATATAGTTATATAGAAGGAGTGAGAGGGAGTAACCTAATACCGACAACCACTTTGAAATCATCTTCCATGGATCTCTTGATGTACTTATGGAAATTAAATTTGGTATTCGGGGCAAAATGAGCCTGCAATTTATTCACAAACATATAGGTGAGATATTATCATTCTAAACTTGGGCCAAGACCCAATATATTGGGCTCTTGTTTTTACATAAAGCAAAGGAAGGCCCAAATAATCAACTTAAAAAATAAAATGAAAATTATGGTACCCACTTACATTAATGAATCCATGTCGCATGGTCATATAGTCCACCTTTGTTACTGAAGCAAAAAATTGCCTGAAAAATGCTACCTGCAAATTTATATCAATAAAATTCATATTAGCGCCCGGTGGTATACTGGTATACATAGTCTTTTGAGAGTAAAATAGAAATTTTATAATATTTAGAGGATTAAATAGAAAAATATGAAAATTTTAAATTGGAAAAATATATTAATATAATTAAATTTGTAAAGATAAAAGAGAAAGAAACTTGTTGTGACACGAAACGTCGAAACTAACATCAGTCGTCATGACGGCTTTATAAATTAGATTTCACTGCAGTTTGATGAATTATTTACAAATTTAACGAAAATGGATATTCTCTTACAATCCAGCGAATACCGGGCATGGTTGATAATCCACTATGCCGCCTAACGAAGGAGGTTTGATGAGCAAACCTAAACCTCGAAGGGTCTAATCAACAAGAAGATCAGCAAATTAATTTGGACAAAATATTACTACTTAAATTCAATAAAATGCAAAATAGTAGTAGTTTGGTACATCATATATAAGTTACCATTTGTAAATTGATATTCCAAAGAAGAAGTTTCCAGCTCCCATGCTTTCCATTTCTTCATCTGTAGAATACCATAAAACACCCAAAATAATTAGATTCGAATAATTAGCTTCTTCTTTTTTCTCTCTACATATTTAGTTTTGTTTCAATTGGCAAATGTTTTTGACATACTTTGGCCTGTGCTAATCCCATTGTAATAACACTGTAGAGGATGTGGAAAACAGCGAGCACGAATATGAAAATGTGTAATTGATGTATCCCTGATTGAGAAATCAATGGTACTTTATCCTGTCACCCAAACACGAGTCTTGAATCACTTAACGGAGGGAATATATGGAAGAAAAAAAAAATACTCTCGGTTCTAAAATATATAATTATTATTGACTTTTTAAATTCAATATTTGACATAAATTAATTTAAAATTTTAGTCAATATAAGGATCTAAAAAGTGTTACTAATTATAATCTTTATAATTTCATAATTTGTAATGAATTTTATCAATTTTGAGTTTAAAAATATATTAAATTAATTTTCAAAAGTCAATACTGATTTTATAATTTGAATTTATGAAAGTAGGAAAAAATGAAATCAAGAATTTTAAGAGGGAGAATGGTATCATTTTGGCTTACATATTTGGAGCAGTAATCGTCTCCACCGGCTGCCGGAGCAAGAACTCGGCGTGCAATAGCATCTCCGGCAAACCACAATAACTTTCTTCTATCTGATCCTCCGTCATCATCGCCTTTTCCTTTGTTTTTATAATCTTTGTCGTCGCCGCCGTACCCATTCTTGTGCTCTTTCTTGCATGGAAGCATAATATCTCCGGCTTTTGTAGGGATACATATTTTTGAGATTGGGCTTGTCCCAACCGTGATTAGTAAAGATATGAAGCCTAGTAGCATCAACTCTGCATGCAATTTTTCCAAAAAGGGAAGATATAAACAATTATGAGCTAATGACAAAATTGTCCCTCCAAGTTTGGACGAAAATCAATTTGATACTCAAAGTTTGAAAATCTGCAATCAATACCTCTAAGTATTTTAAAACAACAAAAGTGTCTCATTTGACCGAAAAACACAATTATTCCCCAGAAAATATCACGTGTCAGGAGAGAGAAAATAATCATTTTTTTCTTTATCAAATTTCTTTCTCTTCCTTTTCTTTCTCTCTCCTCTCTCTTCTTTTCTCTCCGCCTTCTCTCTTTCTCTCCTCCTCATTTTCTTTCTCTCTCCTCTCTTCTCTTTCTCTCTCTTCCCCTCTTCTCCCATTTACTTAATTAATTGATATTTTAATATTTTATTTTAAATTGTAATAATTTTTTGGAGTGTATATGCTTGTATAAAATCATAATACATGTATGCATATATTTAAAATGTATAATACATTAAAAAAAATCAATGATAAGAAGACAAAATTAAAAATAAGATCATAACTTACTTAAAAAAAGCAATTACAAAATAATAATAAAATCAAAAAATTAAATAAATTCTATTTGATAAAGAAAAAGAAAAAAAATAAGAAAAAGAATTTATTTTTCTTTTTTCTTAAAAAAATAAGAAAAATAAAAAGAAAAAAAATAGATTCTTTTTCTTTTTTCTTTATCAAATAAAATCTATTTAATTTTTGATTTTATTATTATTTTGTAATTGTTTTTTTTTATAAGTATGATCTTTTTTTTAATTTTGTATTCTTATCATTGATTTTTTTTATGTATTATATATTTTAAATATATGCATACATGTATTATGATTTTATACAAGTATATACACTCCAAAAAGTTATTATAATTTAAAATAAAATATTAAAATACCAATTAATTAAGTAAATGGAGGAAGAGAGGAAGAGGAGAGAGGAGAGAGAAAGAAAAGGAGGAGAGAAGAGAGGAGAGAGAAATTTGATAAAGAAAAAAAATAAGAAAAAAGAAAAAAAAAATCTTTTTTTGATTATTTTCTCTCTCCTGACACGTGGTATTTTTCGGCGAATAATTGGGTTTTTCGGCCAAAAAGGACACTTTTGTTGTTTTAAAATACTTTGAGGTATTGATTGCAAATTCTCAAACTTTGAGTATCAAATTAATTTTTGTCCAAACTTAAAGAGACAATTTTGTCATTAGCCCAATAATTATACATATAAATTAACCGACTTTAATTATGTAACATAAAACTATATGAATTAATTCGTAATATACTACTACTATTTTGTTGTTTTCTTCGTGGAAGTATAGGAGAAGATGTGGTGAAATGTCGACACGTGACAACTTTTTGTTGAATGAAGAAAAGTATGTATATGGGAATAAGACATTAGTAACCAAATATCCTTGTTATTTTTTAAGCAAAAGTTTGGATTTTTTTTTGTGGTTCGGTCTGTATCTTTAGCTACCAAGGGCTATTTATCGATATTTAGCTTTTGAATACTTAGTTCGATCCTCCAAAAAACAAAACTCAAATGGTAATTTGGCAAATGTGGAGAGTGAAGAACAAAACAAAGTAATAGTCATTGTGATATTAAGCTTAAAAATTTCAAAGAAGAAACATAATTAATAAATTTAGTAAATTAATTTGGATCCATGAGAGCTTAGAGAATTTCGATCAAAAATGTAAACAATCCTATTATACAGGTTATTTATATACATGGTTAATTATGTATGCACCAAGTACAAGACATGACGTTGACTTTCCTGTATCATGATTGCTCAGTCCTGTTCTTTCCAACAATAACATTTTTGTTGTTCTAAAATATAAGATGGATCAATTTTTTAAAATCAATTTAAAATATTTTTAATTTCAGATGTGAATTCACTTAGTTCTAGGTATATTGAGTGAGTATATATTGTCAAGGACAATCAGATATAAGAAATTTGATAGTATAATTAAATAGAGTAGCCAGCAAGTGATAAACTAGCTTGTAGCTTATGTTTGTGCATAATTATAGAGAAAGAGAGAGGGAGAGACCAGCTTTAATTTTTTCCAAAGCCTCAGTCATGGCCTTCTTCTGCCGCTTTTGAAACCACTGCCACACACAAAAAAAATGAACTAATCATTTACAAAAACTCTTCATCCTAAAGGAAAGTTGAAATAAACACAACACAAAAAAGGTTCCTACAGCAATTTGATGATATTTCGCATATCACATGATCATTAACCTTATTATGTTACCTCATAAGAATTAAATCAACCATGCAAGTTTAATTAGCTAATAAACCAGAAGAAGAACTAATTAATTAATTACCTTTCCAAGGGAATGAATTCCATGTTCAATAAGAATAGAAATGACAACGAAAACGGCACAAACAAGCGCAACCGCCCACGTCGGAGTCTCCTTCAGTGATCGATCCCCAGAACCGCCAGCCATTGCATGCTATTACTAAAAGTGCTGTAAGAACTTAATAGGCAAGACTAATTAAGTACTAAAATCCGTATTATTTGTGGAAAGTAATTGTGTAATTGTAGTCAAACTAGTCATTGAAGACCGGTGCCGGCTAATTATACAAATATATAGAAAGCGATTAGTACAAGTTTAGCCAAAGTTGTCACCACTAAGTGCATGAAAACGACAAATTCAAATTATATAGAGCCTATTTAGTATTCCTCTCCCTCCTAAATTTAAATTATTACTATTTTTTTTCGGCTGAATTTTATTCTTGTCATAAAACATGTTATAGTAATACATATATAGTCACACATTAAAACATGTGAGATATATATACTGAATGTAAGACTTAAATTAAATAAATTTACCGCGATTATAAATTTTGTAGGCGAGTTGTGAGCCAAAATGACCCGATAGCTAGTATCTATAAAGAGATATTCTATATAAGACTTAAGTTTACCACCAAAATTACCAATATCACAACATTTTGGGTGTGCCTGCATGGTAAACTTGAAGCTATTTCACATCACCGAATAATTTTTGAATAAATATAGGAAGTCTATTCTTAGGTGTTCTTATATATAACATGGTTATATAAAAACTTATGAAATTATCTACTAAAAAAATAGACATTTTAAGTGCCTATGTAGTATACTCGCCTTGGTTCCTTCAGTCCGATCCTGCGAACAAAAAGAAAAGAAAGAAAGAAAAAAAAATCAATAACCATTTTAAAGTAAAACTGGTAATGATATACTTGCGTCAATGCACTTTCTTTTTTGCTTTTTATTTTTTTGCGAATGCTAGGTCAAATTAAAGACTGATTCAATTAATTATAGTGGTCAGATGTTGTATAGTAACTTGTTCAAGTGGTCAAAGAAGTGTTGAATTTGCATGGAGGATATATATATATATATATATATATATATAGTCCATTTCTTAGGCTCACTCTTAAAAAGTTCACCCCAAGCTCACTCCCCTTTTGCGACGGACCCGGCGACGATTTGGGTGTACAACCGTCGTCTATACTTTTAGCGACGCTATATATTGTCCGTCGATAAAAGTATAGACGACGGTTGTACACCCAAACCGTCGCCGGGTCCGTCGCAAAAGGGGGGTGAGCTTGGGGTGAGCTTTTTAAGGGTGAGCCTAAGATCCTTACTATATATTAGTCCATTTCTTAGGCTCACTCTTAAAAAGTTCACCCCAAGCTCACTCCCCTTTTGCGACGGACCCGGCGACGATTTGGGTGTACAACCGTCGTCTATACTTTTAGCGACGCGATATATTGTCCGTCGATCAAAGTATAGACGACGGTTGTACACCCAAACCGTCGCCGGGTCCGTCGCAAAAGGGGGGTGAGCTTGGGGTGAGCTTTTTAAGGGTGAGCCTAAGATCCTTACTATATATATATATATATATATATATATATATATATATATATACATATACTTGGATTCTTATGGGTGACTTTAGCTTAATTCAAACTACCACCAACATTCTGTTTCTTTGCCACCTTAATTTTTACATGAACACCTAGCTCCTACTCGTATATTCCGGCCGGTAATTAAATGGAGCTACTGCTTCTAGGGTTGTCTTGGTCTTTTTAAATTTGGGTTAGAATATGTTCATCTGCCTTCAATGGATTCTAGGAGACCGGCTAATGCTTGCAGTCTTTGTTGGAAATTTATATGCTCATAAGATTGTTTCTCTTAACTTATTTCTTTGTTTTTTTTTGTGATCGTCAAAAAGAAATTACTCCCTCCGTCCCAAATTAATTGCTTTTCTAGGACTTTTTAAAGTCAAATTGACTATTTTTAAAATTAATAATTAAGCATATATAAATATATTTCTAAAATTATAAAAATTGAAATTAGTAATAAATTGTATATACTTTCTTTTGGTTATAATATCTTCACATATATGTTAGCAAAAATAGTAAAAAGATTAGTTTTAAAAATAGTCAATTTGACTTTAAAAAGTCATAGAAATGCAATTAATTTGGGATGGAGGGAATATATTAAAACCCTAAAATTTTACAAATATAGTAAATCCAAAAAATATGGATAGGACCACAATATGACTTACCTAATACTATAAATTAATTTAAAATAGAAAAACTACACATTTTCCTACAATTATATTAAAACCCCAAAGTTTTACAAATATAGTAAATCTAAAATATATGGATAGGACCGCAATATGAGTTACATAATACCATAAATTTGAAATAGAAAACCTACACATTTTTTTCACATGAAAAGGAAATTAAATATAGCTAATTGACATAGTAGTTTTTTTTAAATATATTGATGAAACTTTTTGAAGGAAAGAAATGTAAATTTGCAAACGCACCATAATATGCACCCAAAAAAAAAAATCAAGAATATAAATAAGAAAAAATCTTTTTCTTTGTACAGGAAGAAAAAATTCAACAAATAATAAGAAAAGTAAAAAACGTGACTTTAATTCTTCCGAGCAAGTACAACAAACAAATCTATTACTCTATATAATTGGAGTAACGGCGACTCAGTTTCGTGCCGCATATTATTACGTTTGTTTGCTTTCTTGGGATAATTGATTAGCCAGTCTCAATATTAAGTAGGAATATGGGAACTTGATAAGTGAGCTTAATATGAATACTAGTATGTTTGTATTCCTAATGGTTTGTACTTTAATATTATTGGTTAGGACACTTTTCGGAGAATTATTAACTAACAGTAATTTTGATTAATTAGAATTGAGTAATATATATATATATATATACACATATTTTTTTATATAAATCATCACAACATACCTTATCATGCACGCAGGGATGGATCCAAAAATTCTTCCGACAACATAAATACTAATAATAGAAAACCGTAAAAGTGAAAATAAACATAAATTTATTCACATGAAAAAGATTTGTCTCCTCTTTCAATAATGTAAGCAAGATTAACATATATTGCCTAAGAATACACATCTATAGACCAATACGCACCAAGCATTGTCATCATATAATGAAAATACAAGAATTTTATGTAGGAGACACATCTAATATTTTAAAATGTGGGTTAATGCAAATACAACTCCAATTTTTTTTTTCTTTCCAAATTTACATATATAAAAGATACAAATAATACATACATGGGAAAATCCAAAAATTATAATTAAATATTTTTTATATAAAACCCAAAAATAGAAAACTTAACTCTAAGGGATAAAATTGTCGTTTTATTAAGATTTTACTAAGTAGTCTTAGTCAAGTTTAGCTAAGGCATGTTTTCTAATTGTTATTTTAAAAACTAAAAAGTGTAGAGACAACAAACTTAATTTAATTAAAATTTTAATATAGACCAACTAAAATAAATTGATCAAAAATAGTGTTGGGACGTGATTTATTGGGCTCAGGTGGATACAGTGGGTCATAGTCCACGTGGAGGAATGTTCCCATGTAGGAGTCTGTTTGGGCAGTAGGAGAATATTAAGGAATCCTAACTGTATTTAATTTTTAAATAGAAAAGTGTCAGGATATGATTAGGAGATTCAGTTTGATCCCATTAATGTATCTA
Organism: Aralia elata; assembly: GCA_034770075.1. NCBI lineage: Eukaryota > Viridiplantae > Streptophyta > Magnoliopsida > Apiales > Araliaceae > Aralia > Aralia elata. The sequence continues at coordinate 77,821,594 of CM068380.1, forward strand.
ATATAATGAGGAGTTTTATTTCTATACGGGGATAGGGATGGAGTTGGTGGTGTGATCACTATAAATATAATGTTAGACCCTAATTCACAAGTAATAATTTTTTTTCAAACCTGAGTTTTATTTCTATACGGGGATAGAATTGGTGGTGTGATCACTATAAATACAAGGCTAGACCCTAATTCATAGGTAATAATTTTTTTCCAAACCTTATTCAGCCTAGTTATCCCCCGGTGGCCCAAGCCGAGTCTCACACGCATTAAACCTACACGCATTAAACCTCCATTGTTAAACTTGACCCTCCATTGGACCTAGGCCGTCAGCTCTCTTAAGTGTAGTTTCATTTCAGTTTAGTAATTGGACGCGTAAACGAATCTTGACGTTAACAAATAGAAATACTAACAATTAAAGAAAGAAAGAGAAATTGCCTAAAGAAAGAGAAAGATATTGATTTTTTGAAGAAACTAAAACAAGAGTTAAAAGGCAAACGATCAAGACATTAATCATTCACCATGGAATCAGAGATGAAATAGGAAAGGGTGTGACTTGCTTATTTAATTGAATTGAGTGATTAAATTGATCACTGAAAAGCCGACTGGCGTGGGGATGAATGAAATCTGTAGACTAGCGATAGTATTACGTCTTCTTCTTATTTTGGGTTATAGCAAAATCTCAAAATTGTCCTTGAACTAGTCTGATATTTTTCAAACTAACACAACGCTATAATTTTTTTTGGCAGAATTCCATCTATGACAATTGCCATAACTGGCTCTGCCTTGGATCCGCCACTGCATACACTCACCACAAATAAATTGTCAAAAGAAATGCAAAATCACTAGGGAACAAATGGAGGAATAAAGTGTACTTGATGATTGAGGAACCAAAAATGTAAAGCCCCGAGAAAATACAATTAAGAAAAATGAGAATTTTTGAGTATTCCAGGTATTTTATTAGTGTTATATTTTGTCAAGTTATACAAACTAATTCCTCTATTTTAAAATATAAGACTAAATTTGGCTTCATAAAGTCGATTTTTTATAATTAAATTTAACTATTTAAAAAAGTTGTACTATAATTTACATGATTTATAGTTTTTTAAAGTCATCAAATGAATCATTAAGTATCTCAAATCAATATTAAATTCGTAAAAGCCAAAACTAATTTTATATTTTGAGATAATTTAATATTTCTTAATAATATATACAATATTAAATTATTTTTCCTTTAACTTTTCAGGCAGCTCTTGTATAGAATTATCGCGTGTACTTGAATCATCCAGACTATAAAAACATATCTAAAAAATCAATAATTGCAAAAGAGTTGAGATCTGTTGGAGGGTATAATGTCAACAATAATTTTTTGACTAAAGGTATTGAGAAAACTTTATGGGTAATGTCATGAATACAAATTATATATAAAATATTATATATAATTAGTATTAAAAAAAAGAAGAAAAAAATAAATAAAATATGATGCGAGACCTATTATCAGATGTGTTACATATTTTCATTGATATACAATTCATATGTTCTACTCTTTGTGCACAACTTTTTGTTTTATATATATATATATATATAATATATATATATATATATATATATATATATATAATTTGACCACATAATATTATTCAAAGTTTATTTGCTTTTATTGACTATTAAACTATATACAACTAAAGTTTTATAACTTAATATGAAAAATAATTAAGATAATTAAAAAAAATTATATTATTATGGTTAAGTAAAAACATAACCATCTTAATAAATATCTTATTATTTTTCTATTTATGATATATCTAATAATTGCTTTAATAAACATTTTGTTATCAAACAATGCTTCTTGATGTGAAAAATATAAGTCAAATGGTTACCTGCTATTTTTGTATTTTATTTTATTATTTGGTTGCAATATTATAGTCATTATAATAATGAATATTGCAAACTATCAAAGATCAATTATTAGAAGTACTGTTTTATAATTTTAAATGGATTATATTAATTTTAAATTTAAAAAAAAATCTTAAATTGACTTTAAAAAGTCAAAAATGATCTAATATTTTAAAGTAGAGAGAGTTATTTATTTATTTATTTATTATTATTATCATCATTATCATTATCATTATCATTATCATCATCTTGCTATAGTTGATATATTTAATACTTTCCACTTTAAAGTAAAATAGATTTAGTGAAAAACAATAAATGAACTTTCTATGATATTTCATGTTTTGTCTAACATTAAACTAAAAAACAATTATTGAAGTTTCCACGATATATGTCATAATCTCTAACGTAAAACTATATTATAATTAAAATTGTATACGTTATTATATCTAACTAAAATATAGTCTTCTTGATAGATGTTTTTTGCATTCTAAAATATAGAATTAAGTTTAACTTCTTAAAATCCATTTGATATTCAAAAAAAAATAGCCATAAAAACCGACCCAATATTCATATTGAACTTCAACAAAAAAAAAAAAAGTATTAATAAGATTAATAAGGAAAATTTTTATACTGATTTTAGTCAGTAAAATAACTTATACATTTACCCTTACATTCTCTCTCTCTCTCTCTCTCTCTCTCTCAAATTTGAGTAAAATATCATGCTTGATTTCTCACTCCTTTATTCATAACAAACGTAATTAGACAAGAAATGCATATTAACTATCCCCACAACCAATAAGAACTTTGTTCGTCTCTTATTTATGTTTCTTCTTTATTCTTGTTTAGTTGTTGGTGGAGAAGTACTGCATTATATTTTTTAGGTCACACGATATGATAATATATAAATTTTAATGTAAGTTTTAACCTTCTTTTTAATTCAAAAATACTAAGAATTCCAAAAAAAAAATATTAAATTTTAAATATCATTATCCTAAGAATGTAAGGGTAAATGTATAAGAATAATGATAATATATAAATTTTAATACTAAGAATTTCAAAAAAAAATATTAAAATTTAAATATTATGTACCTGTGTCATTATTACATTGGTATATATAACAAGAAATTTAATGGGCTATCATTCACTGATTTAAGGGATGATAAAAATTTGATTGGCAATAGAACGGATAACTTAAATTGTGAAACTTGTGAGACTGTTTTGTCTATAAGCGATCACATGTTAAATAGTGGGATTAATCGGATAGGTTGTTTTGATTTTATTTGTAATGCTTGTGGCGTTATCCATATCCGGTGGATTTGCCATTAATGTATTTTTTATGAATTTTAGTCTCTCCGTTCCAGGATAAAAGTCCTGATTAATTTTTTACGCATATTAATAAATAGAATAAAATGACAAAATTGTCCATATTTAAATTCTTATTTAATTACATAATTTTTTACACATGACTAGTGATGCTCCATAAATATGCATAGGGAATAGAAATATGACAATTAATACTAAAGGTATTATGGGCAAATTATTGTAAAAATAGATTATTTAAGGTAAGTAGACATTTAACTTGAGACTATCTAAAATAGTGATAAGGACTTTTATCCTGAGACGGAGGGAGTAATAAAGTAATTGAGCGTCCGTGTAATGATTATAAAATATTTTTTAAAATTTTAATTTAATTTATTCTAAAATAATTATAAATTTTGTTTAAAGAAATAATTATCAAAGATTTACAATTGAATATTAGTAATATATTTATTTATTTTTGTTATTTTTAATTTAATATTCAGTTTATATAGTTTTTAATTTAATATTTAGTTTATATTTTCAATCTTTCAAATTTATACATAGTTATTTAGAGTTAAAAAATGAGTGAAACCTAAAAACTTAAACTTGGTGTTTAAAGAATTTATATGACATAAAATTGTTGTAAATCAATAAGTTACCATCATGGTTTTTTATTTTAGATGGTAACTTAAATTTTAATAACTATATATAAGTGAACTTTTTTTCTAACATTGATTAACTAAAGATTTCCTATCTGAAGCAGTGGTATTGGTTCCTATTTGACAAAGATAGAACGCCTGGTCGAAGATCTAGTACAGTAGATAACAGACGTGTTCGTTTTAGCTCCCGAGCGCTGAAATAAAATTAGTAATTAAAGTTTAATCATTAATATATTTTATAATATATATTACACTTTTTAATATTAATTATTATTTTCTCACAATATTTTTTCTATATTTTTAATATATAGTTATTTAGGAATAAAGTTGTTGTAGAATAATAAATTACCATTATAACTTTTACTTTTAAAAATTAACTAAATTTTAATCACAATATAAAAGTCATAATTATTTTTAAAATTAATTAACTAAATGTCTCCTACATTAATTGTTATGTAATTCATAATATTTTTCTTATTTTTTAATATTTAGTTATTTAGAGTCTAAAGTTGAGTAAAGTAAAATTCTAAACATGTTTTTAAAGTAAAAATTTATTGTATGAGTAAGTAATTAAAGAATTATAGAATAAAATTATTGTAGAATAATAAATTAACATTAAAGTTTGTAGGACCATAAAAAGAATTTTGATTCTCTAACATTAATTTTAATTATTTTTAATAGTTAATAATTTCACAACTTAACTTACTAATTGCATATAATTTAATTTAATTTAGAATTTGTATAAGAAATAAAATTATTGTAAAATAATAAGTTACTTTAAAACTTTTCAATAACATAAATAATGTATTGGTTCTAGTTCAATTTTAGATTTAAAAAGTATTTTAGTAATAGTTAATAAAATCATGAGGTTTTAAAAAGTATTTTAATAACGGTTAAATTCTAGTCTCATACAAAAGACTAAGGATCAAAAAATTTAATTTTGTCTTATTATATATGTAAGTAGATATATAGATATACAGATATAGATTATATTTTTTTTGCTGATTAAAAATAAAAATAAAAATTACTATCATAAGACACTGATTATGTATAATAGGTAATTTTTTATTCCTATTTCTTCCCTGCCACCCTCTTATAAAAATTCTCCTGAATAATAGGTGAGCTGCTGACTGTATGTATGGCATATTTCCCTCCGCCGCCTCTCTCTGTCTAGATCTGTCTCTGACAATGGTGTTTCCGGCTGGCCGGTCTCCCTTCTCTCACCTAATCACACTTATAAATTCTTAATTCCAGCTTCTTTTTTTATCTTTTCTAATTAATTACCATTTCCTTAATTGCTTGCTCCCTTTATATCTTTTGTCCGTGTACATGTTAATTACTTAGTTTCATGATATATTCTCATTCAAGTTTCAACAATATATATATAGGAATGATCTATAGCATATATTTGTTATCATAGAGTATACATCATCTATACCATTGAAATATGTTATGGATCTTTAAAGGCATAAATCATCTATACAATTGAAAACATGATCAGACAAGATTAGAAATACGTCCATCCGTTACTAATCAAAATGAGTTTTGCTTTATCAATAAATATTTATGATTTATTAATTAGAGTTTATAATTTATTAATCAGGATTTAAGGTTTATTGATGAGGATTTAGAGTTTATTAATCAGGGTTTAACATTTATTAACCTAACCTCTGATTAAAAAACCCTAAACCCTCTCAATAAACCCTAGTTTATAAATTTTAAATTCTGGTTAATAAATTCTAAACATTTATTGGTAAAACTAATTCTATTCTAATTAGCTACTCTAAATGTTTTTTTTACTACCCGTTCTTTCTTGTTTTCAATGTTATAGATGGTGTAATAAATATAAATCATTACCCATATATATATATATATATATATATATATATAATAAACTATGGTCAGACAGAAAAGAATATATAGAAAAACAAACATATCAATATAATTTAGCCAAAAAAAAAAACCAATATATAGAGGGTGCGAGACTTAATATATATGGATAGAGAGGGCTTTATCTAGTTGTTTCTGGTCAGTTATCTCATACGTCATATGGATGATTTATGAAGCAACCCTGTTAAATTGGCTCTCTTTCTCATTAATCATTTATTTCTTATATAGTTTTTCTGTTTGCCACTTCCCCACTATGTATAAATATTTATCTAAAATTATGTTCTAAATTATTTCTTGGAAATTTTTTTCTCCCTCTCTGCCTGTATATACACTCCAGCTTTTCAGGACATATCTTCCTTCTGATCATTCATTAGAATTGTTACTCTTTTTGTTTGTTGCAGCAATTAAATTAAATAAAATAAATGAAAGATGGGTTTTTGGACGCTATTGGAAGTGGCATCAATGCCAATAATACAGGTGCTTATAATAAGTTCCTTAGGAGCTTTCATGGCTACTGATTATATTAATCTTCTTCCCGCCCATACCCGTAAAACTCTCAACAAGGTATGTACTTAATTTAAGTAACACATGAAAATTGGTTTCCATTAATTTTCTTCTTCTTGATTAATTCCCTTGTTCTGTTTCTCTTTAAATTTATAAATTTGCAAATTGGAATTGCAGATTGTGTTTGTGGTGTTTACTCCCTCTCTTATGTTTGCTAGTCTAGCCGAGACTGTTACCCTTCGAGACATTATCTCATGGTATCTATATGTAATTATATATAGCACTTTTTCTTTACGTTCAAAGATATATTTGTCCGAATAGTGTCATAGCAAGCATTTGTCTTTTGGCCTCAGGTGGTTTATGCCAATTAACACTGGGTTAACATTTCTAATTGGAGGAATCTTGGGATGGATAGCAGTGAAAATACTGAGACCAAAGCCACATTTAGAGGGTATCATTATTGCTACTTGTTCTTCAGGTTAATTAATCTGCTACCCTTTTTTCTTATTCATTCATTTATCTTAATTAGTAGTACAAAATTTTCATGATTTGGCTCCAAATTTTCACTAAATATTTGCTAATATATAAGTACTTATGAGTTATGATATTTAAAAAATAGGAAACTTGGGAAACCTTCTGTTGATAATTGTCCCTGCAATTTGCACCGAAGATGGCAGCCCATTTGGTGATCATAAGATCTGCTCTTCCAAAGGCCTCTCTTATTCTTCTTTCTCAATGGCGGTAAGCCCAATATAACGATGCTAGGTAACTACACAAAAACTATCTAGTTTATGTACCTAGGCAAATCATTGAAGAGTTGTACGTACAATCAATGATAGGTAAACTAGATAGTTGTTATCTAATTATCCCACTATTTACATCCTCTGTCACACGTGATTTGATCATTAAAATTTTCAATTATTTAATGAAATCCTTTTGAACAAAACATCCATAAATTAAGGAATTAATATGTTTTATCATGCTATCGTTGTTTTTCAAGCTTGAAAATTGTAGTGATCATTCTTGGTTTTGCAGCTTGGTGGTTTCTTCATTTGGACATATACGTACCAATTAATACGAAGTTCATCAATGAGATATAAAGCCTTGATAGCATCTGAAGAGGTCGAAAAGAACCCTAATGCAGATTTAGAAGCGAATGTAAAGACTCGGCTTCTAGAGGGACAAGTTCAGAAGAACTCTGCCAAAGAAGACAGAGAAAACCAACCTGCAAGTCTACTGCACTATTCATCTATCAAATATTTGTTACTTAAAATTATGTATGTACATTAATTTATCGATCACTTTATTTGCAGATTGTGTCCCAAGGATCATTGAGCAACACTCTGGAAGAGAACGAATCACTCTGGAATAAATTCGTAGGACTTATCTACCAGATATTGGAGGAGCTAATGGCACCTCCAACCCTTGGTGCGGTGAGTTCTCTTAAATTCTATTTTATCTAGATGAGTATATAGGAAGCTACTCTCACAATCAGGCATTTGTGTTCAGAAGTTACATAGTAGAAAAGATTTCAAAATCATTGCGAAACCTTCAATTTATTTCAACTACAATTTCTCGATTATTATATGATGATTTTTCAGTATTCTGTAAATAAAAAAACTAATTATATAGAGATGGACTAGAAAAGACAACTTTTATGTCAATGACATCACAGGGTCATTTTTCCATAGTATGTACAAAGTTGAATAACAAAAGTAGCCTCTTCATCTGTTTTCAGATTCTCGGATTCCTTTTTGGAGCTATTCCATGGCTAAAAAAACTTGTGATAGGTGAGGATGCTCCACTTAGAGTGATCCAAGATTCTATCAAATTACTTGGGTATGTATTTTTCACATTTTGTTACAAATATTTATCAGAAAGTCAGATTTTTTTATAACTGTTGATATCTCCAAAATACTATGTGCTCAATGACAACAGCGTAACTTATTGTGTAGGAATGGAACCATACCTTGCATCACCCTTATACTAGGAGGCAACCTCGTACAAGGTAAAACAGAAAACAAATTTTACTCCCCACCAAACTGAAAACAGAAATACTTTTTCCCTAACAAATTTATATACAATGAGCAGGCTTACGAAATGTTGCATTGAGACCTCTGATCATCGTTGCAATCCTTTGTGTGCGATTCCTGCTACTTCCTGTGTTCGGGATTGGTGTTGTCAAAGCAGCCAGCAGCTTCGGTTTGCTTCCATCCGATCCGCTGTTCCACTTTGTACTAATGATCCAGTTTACTATGCCACCAGCCATGAATATTGGTAATGAACTACTCTTAGTTTGTTTCATGTGGTCCTTCATTAATTCCTTTGTGTTTACCAATAATACAATAAAATTTAGAGAACTGTATTTTCCATAATCAGGCAGAATAGGGTAGTATATGCATATATGTAGCAAAAAAGGTATAGTGAACTAGCTAGGAGCATTATTTTTGTGCTTTTTAAGTGTTAGTAATACTACATAATAAAACTTACTTACGACGTTGAGAATGAATGGATGATGATACAGGTACAATGGTTCAACTATTTGATGTGGGGCAAGCAGAGTGTTCGATCATTTTCCTATGGACTTACGTGGCTGCAGCCCTTGCGCTTACTGTATGGTCGACAGTTTATATGTGGATCTTGTCCTAGAATAGATAGACCTTTGGCTCACAACAGACAAGTATTACAATTTTGTAGGGTTTTCATTTTCATTTCCTTTTCTGTTTAGTATAGATTCTTTGAAATGTAGTGTATGGCATGGTCATTCCCATTCAGGGATTTGAGGGTGAAAAACTTCTCTCGAAGACGGCTAGCCTTGGTGAAGGGACTTGTATATATGTTAAGCATATAGATACAAGCATATAATTTTTCCGTGCCATAGGTTTTTATCTTATATCATTCAAATGATGGGTAAATTGGATTCGCTTTGATACAAGAAAGGTTTTATGATTGAAAAATCGATAACATAAGAGATGGTTTATAAATTTTTACATTTATTTATCTTTTTATTTTATCAGAGAATCTCTTGTATTTTCGTCTCATCTATTCATTTTAATGTTCCGAATCAATTTTAAAATATTTTTTCCCTTTTGGAGTTTAGATAATTTATTTTGTAAAGTCTGCCCATTCAGATCAAAATAACACTTTTAAAAACTCAAACATAACTTTTGGTTTGCCAGCTGCGAAACTTCAAATTTACCACCATTATAGTCTATAGAGCCATAAAGTTTAACACGATTTTAAGGGGTAAATAGTGTAAAACCTCTTCCCCGCCAAATTGAAAGCATCAAAGGCACAAGGCAATGCATGTAATGCAATTAAACCTAAATAAATCCCCAAATCAATTGACCGTTTACCAACAGCGATTTTAAGAATATGACAAGTATGCATGGCTTATTTTAACTAGGCAATTGTAGGTTTAAGACTTCCAACTGAAGATATTGTCCAAATTCTTCTATAGGTGACCTTTATGGAGAATTTAGACTCAACATAATATATGTTTGTTCGTTGACTTTTGTTTGTTTTCTATATAACTTTTTTAGTAAACACATTCTTTATGCCTCTCTTCCTATATTTACCTTCCAAATATTCAATTTTATAAGTGCTAAAGAATTTTATTTTAATGAAAAAAAAAGTGAAAAGAAATTTATATTTTTATATGATTTGTCTCACATGAATAATAATTAATGAATGGGTTCCACTTTCATACCATATGAGAAAGACTCAGGAAAAATATTATTTTTTTTTCATATGAAAATATCAGTTCTCAGAGTAAAATCAACATAGGTTTGAAAAATAATTAAATATATGAATACAAATATTCAACTTAAAATTACTTTTTTTATATATTAAAAACGTTATCATATATTCCCAAATAATCGAGACCAAAAAAACAAAATCATATCTCATCTTTGATCTTACAATGACCCTATGAACCTATTGGCTATTTGTGTTTACGAGAAATTGGGTATGTGGTGTTTTAGACCCAGTTACATATAGGCCCAGCCCAAATGTAAGAATCCCTTTCTTGTTCTACTGGTTGGAGCGCTTTCAGTTTCCGATTCTCTCAAACTTTCTCTCTCCATTTCCATGTCTACCCTTAAAGAGATCCTAACCCGCCGTCCGGTGGCGGCGACGATACGGCTTACTGTGCCAGCCGGAGCTGCTCGTCCAGCTCCGCCAGTCGGACCGGCTTTAGGTCAGTACAGGCTGAATTTAATGGCCTTTTGCAAGGATTTCAATGCTAGAACTCAGAAGTACAAGGCGGACACTCCAATGGCGGTGACAATCACGGCTTTCAAGGACAACACCTTCGAGTTCACTGTGAAGTCTCCGTCGGTCACTTGGTACCTCAAGAAGGCCGCCGGCATCGAGTCCGGCAGCAGCCGGCCCGGTCATGTGGTCGCTTCAACCCTAACCCTAAAGCATATCTACGAAATTGCAAAGGTAAAACAGGCCGACCCGTATTGCCAGTACATGTCTTTGGAGTCTATTAGCAAATCGATTATTGGTACGGCTAATTCAATGGGGATTAAGGTTCAGAAGGACTTGGATTGATTGATGCTTAGGGTTTCCATTTTTGTTTGAAATGTTCTAATGGCACATTTGAGGACATGTATGTTATTTTTAGTGCAACTTCCGGAATTTTCTAATTGGTGAAAAAATTGATAAGTTATGCAATATTTGTACTCAAACTGATGTTTGCTCTGTTGTGTATCAGTTGGGTTTCTTGCTTGGATTGTGGATCTTCTTTATATGTTTTAGTATCAATTCTGCAAATTTAATCTAGTTGAGTTATGGGATGTATTTAATGAAATTTGTAAATATAAGTATATAACTGGAAGCTAAGATTTCATGCATAAAATATGTGCATAATTGTATTTATTTATTTTTTCCTTTTGGATTGTGATTACTTGAATTGTCACTGAAAAGGAAAATTTAAGTACTGAAATGTGTATACCCACCAGCTCACCATTGAATCAGTTAGTAATGTTTATATTCAAAGAGTTTTATTATTCAGGATTGGGACCTTTATAAGGGCTAGAACAAGTTTACACCTACTAACATAGAAGCGTGCAAAGTGATTGAAAATGTTTTGTCAACTGCTAATTTAACTTAAACGATCAGTTGCCTTTGGAAGATGCAGCCCATAATAATATATGAAAAAAATTGCTTGGCTGTAGAGGCAGTGGGATTCAGGTTTTCTCCATAACTTTCGTGTGAAAACATACATCCTGAGTGTCAGATGTGTTATGATTTTGGGATTTCGAAACTTGATATTTTGGTTTCTTTTAGTTTTTGATATATGTATTGGAGGAACTATTTGAAATCTCATGCTGTATTTAAAGTAATGATCAATTCTGTTGTTCTTATTTTTTCCCCTTGAATAGGTTGCTCTAGTATTCAGCTAATATCTTTGCCTATGTATCTTACTTAAATTTGCAGAGTTCTGAAGTGGATTCTGTTAATATGTTCTCTCTCTTTTAAGGTTTGGGGGGGGGGGATTAGAAGGAGAGTATAAAACAAATAGGCCTTCAAAACCAAGACAGGTTATAGTCTATAATGTGCCAATTTCTATAGAAATTAGAAAGTCTACAGCCGACTATTTCTCTATGTACATTCATCAGTTGGCAGTCCCAGTCTCTGTTGGGAAGTTCTTTGCAGTCTTGGAACATTTTTCCAGTAGAGGTGCAGTGCAGGTATTCTGAGTGAATTTTGATTAGATACAATCCCACCTCAGAGTCCATTTCCAGTATCACTTTCTGCAGCCCTGGCCCCATGCCAAGTTTAAACCTTGCTTTGATGTTATGTTCTCTGCAGCGGTCTGTATTAGTTACTTCCCCCAGATCAACTTCGAAACCCAATGTCTAGGGCCCATCATCACCTCTAGGCTCTAATCAGGGCTCCAGCAACTCCCTTTTTCCTTGGAAATCTGCCCTTCCATTTGTATATACTCTCACTCATCATTTTACTCAAATCAGTTGAGAATGTGTTCTTTGACTCTATACTTGGCCGCACTCCTGTGCAAAATTTATAATTGCCATAACTAGACTTGCACTTGGCATAGGATCGTTTGAGAAAAACTTTGGTTCCAACAAGAAAACCTAAGAGGATTCTTCTGTCGTTTACATTTTCTCTATTATAAGGCATTACAAGACTTGTTCCTCATTTCCTCCTTGTGTCAATCCATAAGGCCGTATTGGAAAATGTATTCTATAAATAATATTTGAAACAGCCATTTGAGATCATCAGAATTCGTTAGAGAAGTAAACACAAGGCAAGTACTTGAGGCACCACTCTCTATCCCACACAGTTTATACAAAAGAGAGATGTCCTTGGACTTGGATTTCCAAGTAAAATGAAGGTCCTGTGGGACTAATATATTGAGGCTGGGTTCTCTACTTGTCTTGCTTAGTATGAGCACAATGATAGTTTGCTTGTATCTCCAGTGGTGCAAACCTCTTTTACAAACTTCATGACCAAATAGTGTGCTATTTGCAAAAAATATGGATGGTTGGAAACCATTGGTCTGGTCCTGAACCCTTGTAACTTGCAAGCTTCAAGAACTTGATGGCACTGGTGGATTCTTCGAATTCATGGTCTCTTAATGTACAAATCATCATATGTGGAACAATCAGTGGTGTCCGACACTTGCACTAACCTGGAAAGTATTTGGCATACCTTTTTACTACGTTAGTTCACAACCGGTTATGTTTTGTTGGTTTCACTAATATTCCCTCTTTTCAAAAAGATTCTTATTTGCAAATTTTCATAAATATTAATGATATATATTTGTTCAATATTTATCCCTAAATTTAGTAAGTTGTTAGTTTAATACGGTTGCATATAATAATAAAATTATGAATCATTTTATATTGCTATCAATAAAAATACCTCTTTAAGTGGAACAAATAATATTGACAATTGAGATTTTTTTTTTGTGAAATAAAGATGTATTATATATTGACTAAAATGGGATCAAAGTTCACTAAAATTGTAAATTTTTAATGAAAATCTTTTATCACTTTCTTTTTTAGTAACCAACTTTGAATATTACATTGTTTGATTTCTATTTAACCCATAAAAAGTTTAGTACTCCAAAACATAAAAAGAAAAAAAGTAAACTTTTCGTGAAGAATATTAAAAAAAAATTATTCTGTGAATATTACATATTATATAATAATTAATAGGAAATTTATTATTTTTAAAATTTAAATGAATCGCGTAAAAATTAAAGCAGAAAATGTCATAAACTGACATAAAAAATTAATACTCTTATTAATTTTATATATTGGAAAGAAGGGGATATAGAAACTCTTATGCAAACTTAACCAAAACATTTCATCGTGCAGCACTCTGATCATTTACTCCATTCTTTTTCATTATCAAAAGACACGCATATATGTATCCGATGCAAACAGAAGTCTCAATCGAGTGAATAACCCAACAAACCATCCATGCGCGTTATCTGTAATTCTTCAAAAACTCACTTCTTTTTCAGCAGAACAACATATCAGAGACTTTCTTTCACCCTTCAGTCAAGACCCATCTCAACTGCCCCTGTTCCAAGCCAACAGCACATTGCCCGTCTCATTTTAGACCAAAAATCAGCTTCCCAATCCCTCCAGACCTTCAGATGGGCCTCAAAGCTCCCAAATTTCACACACAACCAATCCACCTACAGAGCTTTAGTCCACAAGCTCTGCACTTTCCGTCGTTTCGACACAGTCAAGGACCTGCTCGACGAAATGCCTAGCTCAATTGGTTCGGCCCCGGATGAGGATATTTTTGTCACAATCGTCCGTGGCCTTGGACGGGCTAGAATGTTTCGAGATGTCATTAAGGTTCTTGACTTGGTTTCTAAATTTGGAAAGACCCCGACTTTGAAAGTCTTTAATTCAATACTAGATGTTCTTGTTAAGGAAGATATTGACATTGCTAGGGAATTTTATAGGAAGAAGATGATGGGAAGTGATATTCAAGGTGATGATTACACATTTGGGATCTTGATGAAGGGGCTTTGCTTGACGAATAGAATTGGTGATGGATTTAAGCTTTTGCAACTGATTAAGAATCGGGGTGTGATCCCGAATACGATTATCTATAACACACTGCTTCATGCTCTTTGCAAGAATGGGAAAGTTGGGAAGGCTAGGAGCTTGATGAATGAGATGGTGGATTTCAGTCAAGTTACTTTTAATATAATGATATCTGCTTATTGTGGAGAAGAGAATTTAGTGCAAGCTCTTGTGATGTTAGAGAAGTGCTTCAACCTTGGGCTTGTTCCTGACGTTATTACGCTAACTAAGGTGGTGGAAATTCTCTGCAGTAGAGGTCGTGCCATGGAAGCTGTAGAGGTTGTAGAAAAAGTGGAGAGCAAGGGAGGTATTGTTGATGTTGTGGCTTATAACTCACTGATTAAGGGGTTTTCTAGTTCAGGAAAAGTGAGAGTTGGGCATCGATTTTTGAAGGAGATGGAGAGGAAAGGGTGCCTACCAAACGTAGACACGTATAACATTTTGATCTCTGGGTTCTGTGAGTCTAGAATGTTAGATTCAGCTTTTGAAATGTTTAATGAAATGAAGATGGTTGGGATCAACTTGAACTTTGTCACATATGACACATTAATCCGTGGTTTCTGTTCAGGAGGAAGGATGAAAGATGGATTTAAAATCTTGGAACTAATGGAGGAGAGTAAGGGGGGTGCTGGGGGCCATATCAGTCCTTATGATAGTGTCATATATGGTCTATATAAGGAAAACCGCATGGATGAAGCACTCGAATTTCTTGCTAAGATGGAAAGGTTGTTTCCTAGAGCTGTTGATAGAAGCTTTAGGATCCTACATTTATGTAAGGAGGATAGTATTGAGGATGCAAAGAGGGTGTATGATCAGATGATTGGAGAAGGGGGTGTTCCGAGTGCTCTTGTTTATGTCTGCTTGATCCATGGGTTCTGTGAAGTAGGTTGTGCAAGAGAAGCATTCGAGTTAATGAATGAGATGGTTGGACATGCTTATTTACCTGTTGCATCAACGTTGAATGCTCTGATTAACGCACTTTGTAAGCAGGGGAAAGTTGGTAGTGCATCAAAACTCCTGGAGGACATCGTTGGAAGAGGTTGCTTACCAGATTCAGGAAGTTATAGTCCTTTAGTTGATGGCCTTTGTAGGAAAGGGGATTTCCAAAAGGCTTTAGCACTCTTTTTACAAATGGTGGAGAAGGGTATTATCCCTGACTGTTTATCATGGAACTCGTTAGTTCTTTGTCTTGGTCAACAGACTGGTTGGTTAGGAGACAAGAATATGTTTCATGTGAATAACCTGTTACAAAGTATTATTGAGACCTAGAATCAGTTACCAATAATGATTTGTTCTGTCGACATTGATGTGTGAGCTTGGTTATCTCAATGGCAGCTTCAAAAGCTAAGCTGCCTACTGTAAGCTTGATGGCTTTTCTGTTTTCCAGAATCCCTGTGGTTTCATTGGGAAGTATTACTAATTGCTATCAAGAATTTTTTGACGAAAAGTAATAGAACAATATTTTTGGAGCTGTCACTAACACAGATTCAATCAAACAAGTAATAACATTGTCCTCATTGTGGATCAGCAAGGTGGTTGTGATTTGTTGGGGAACAGAACTGTAGCAAGGATTCGGTATCAGAGATGATAGAGGAAAACAAGTTTTGGAAAATCTTGGGTTTGTCAATGACTTTCATTTCTTTAATGTGTAAAGGATTTGGAGTTCTAGGTTACCCTGCTTTTGGTGAAGGGATCAAAGATATAATCACGAAAAAAAAAACATAAAATAAAATAAAATTGTGGAGGGGATTGTCGAGCAATTTGGTTCAGCTTGGCCTGTGTGTGAACCTGATTTTCACTTTCCTACTGATGCTGAAGCCAGTTTATGAGGTGGCGTAGAGAAGCTTCTGTGAAGGCTGGTAGGCTTGTGGTTGTGGCGGTGGTTTTGTGCTGAGGCAGATGGGTAGAGTGGTTTTGTGGGTGATTACAAATTTTGATTTTTTAAAACTTAAGGATTTTAATTCATTTTAGATTTTAGTATTTCATAAATTGACTTTATAAAATCAAAATAGGACTTCCTTTCCCTTTTTATTATTATTATTTTTGGAATGGAGGTAGAATTATTTATTTTGAACAAGCATTGCTTAGTCAAACATTTTTCCTTTTACTTTTATTCATTTTTTCCTCAGAAAAATTATGAAAGAGCACAAAGTGGGGTCAATGGAGTACTAAAACTTCACCCAACAAATTTTAGAAGGTGCCATGCCATTTAATAACTTGTTAGTAATATTTTGACAATTCACTAGTTTGGTGGGAAAGATGAAAATTATAATCACATAAACCAAAAGAATGCCGAAATAAACTTACAATGGGATTTCCCATTGGCACAATATTCTGTGTTTTTTATTTCGCGAAACGATCGACCACAACCGAAGTAACACAGCAAAGGAATTATTACAGAAACCTATTAAGGATATTTTGAAGAGGATCAGACCAGAAGTGATAGCTTAGTATTACAGGCCTCCATCCTCGAACCTCTTACCATGAATAAAAAAGTGAAAGAATCCAATTGAAATAACCTGAACACGGAGTGTCTCAAAAGCGTCCTCATGCTTGAAACTTATTCGAGTTAAATTTAACTCCTCATCCAGACAAAGGCAGATAAGAAACTGCACTAACTTTAACTTTCACAACACCTGATCTTAATCAGGAGTCTGGACTACTTCGCAACTGCGAGCCACTAAGCACAGGTAGATGCTAATACTAGCCAAAATATTTTCTGGAAAAAGAAACTCCATAAGTTACATGATGAAACCATTTGAAAATAGCACCGCAGGAAAAGGATGGTGCAGATCGAACTGGAGCTGAAGTCTCTGAAGTTCAAACTCCTCACTATAGCAAAATATTGATTCCGAACAATAACTTTAACAAGAAAATTACATGGTATTGTAATTTACAAATCTAAGAGGTAGAGAAGAAATGAGCACTTGAAATCATTAACAAAATTCATATCGATATTTAATTAACAAAAGAGGAAGAAGGCAAGAAAAAAACAGATACATAAAATTATGTGGACTAATTCCCCTCCTCACGACCTGATCTCATTATTGAATAATTCAATATCAAATAAAAGAACATATACGACATACCTATACTGGCAAACCTCACAACAAGAGCAAGGGAGTGCATATGAATAAGATAATGATTTAACAGACTAAAAAGCTTTCCAACTATCAGAATCTCTCCTTGGAGTTTCACTCCCAACTGATGTCTTAAATGGATCGCTTGACCCAAATGGATCTGTGTCGTCAAAAGATGGGAAACCTCGACTATAATCAGAGTCTCTAGTGCTGTGCATGGAATCAAACCTCGTGAAGGAGTCGCGAGGCGGAAAGACTGGATTATAATCAGTGTCCGCGGTGCTTCGGAAGGAATCAAATCTTGCTAGAGATTCTTGCGGAGGGAAGAAACCATTATCATTATCAAAGTCTCTAGTGCTGCTCATAGAATCAAACCTTGAGAACTCGCGCGAAGGAAAGAGTCCACCCTCCTGCATGTTAAAGGAATCAAATCTCGAGAGGTTGTCAAAAGAGTGATCTTCTGACCCTTCACTAAATCTTCGAGGGGAGTTGCCAGAATTGTGCATGGGAGTGCTTGGAACAGAATCATCAAAACCAAATGGGCTCTTCTTTTGGAACATGTTATCAGCATAGAGTAAGGTATCATAACTAGACATGGGGGTGCTCGGAACAGAATCTGCAAAGGCAAATGGGCTCTTCTTCCGGAACATGTTATCTACATGGGGTGAGGTGCCATAACTGGACATAGGGGTGCTTGGAACAGAATCTGCAAAAGCATAGGTGCTCTTCTTTGGGAACAAGTTATCTATGTGTTTGGACTCTGTTCTTATAGGGTTTAGACCCCAGCTATCTGGACCAAATAATGAAGCTTCACTGTGCCTCTCATTATTTGTAGCCTGCAATAGCAGTAGTTTAAACCAATGAGCTACGCAACTAAAATAACTGGATGCTGCTAGTCTTATAACAACGTCCAATACCATTCATACAAAAACTCTTAAATACAATCATTTAAGAGTTAACTTTTGCGAAAAAATAAGTGTGTTTTGTTCTCAACACTTATGAGCAAAATACAATCATTTAAGAATGGTTTGTGTGTAAAAATACAACCCAATTGTGATATTCATCGCACAACAGAGGTAGTACGAGACACATTGAGTAGACAGCAAATGATAGTAAAGGGAGAAAAATAATTTAAATAAAAAAATTATTTTAATCTCATATCATAGTAAAGTAAAAATTATACTTGTACTAAATAACGCATATGTATAAGATTATTTATGATGATTACCCTAATTCTTCATGTGTCTATTACTTTGATTAGATTTCTTTTGGCAATTTTTTTATGATAATACATTTCTTCTGATTCTACTAACAAATATATTTCATTTCTTGACACACCAAAATTGATACTATAACTGCAGTTTCTTGCACAAGTTTAGATAAGTATCCAATAAGTGTGTTCAAGAAAAAAAATTATATTTAAATTATGCACATGCATAAAGAAATGTTGACACGCATCAGAGAGTTGACATGTCAATGCTAGACATGAGTATGTGTCCAAAAACAACAGGGGACCTTGTAGAAATATCAGTTTTCCATAGAATATCAACAACAAAATTAATATAAAACTCACAAACTACAGTTGAGGATATGTTTTACTTAAAAAACTAAATCTCTCGAAGGTACAAACTAAAAAATTTAACAATTAGTATCATTCTTGCTTCATATCATCACTCACATTTCCAACAATTTCATTTACAAATTATAGTGACATTAACATCAACAAGAACATTTTTAAATTTATCATAAAATAACAAGTCTCAAACTGAGGTGAAGAACGACAAACACCTTCTAATAAGCACTAAGCTTACCTCATTTATGATATTCAAGAGTTTATAAGTTTCGTAAATTTCTAAGGAACCGTTTGGTAACTGTTTCTGCTTTCAAATTTTTGTTTCTACTTTCACTTTTTTGAAATCAGAAGCAGGAAATAGTGTTTGGTAACTATTTATGCTTTGAAAAAAGATTAAGCAAAATCAACTTTGCAGCAAAGAAGTTGTTTCTTCAATTTTGGCAACACAATGAGCGATTTCAACTCTAATGAGGTCCAGACATCAAATTTTGTCAATAACAAAATTTCAAACTATACCTCTTCATAAAATAAAATAAAATTAACACAAATATAATTATTAAACAACGTTGTCTGATTTTTGTTTTCACTAGTAAAAGTACGTAAAAGCATAAACATATGAAAACAGAAATAGAAAGCAAAAACAGTTACTAAACGAAACCTAAATTTCTAAGTTATAGTTTTTAACTACCGTTTCTTTCACACTTTTTCTTACGAGTTGCTGTCTTAAAGGGTTCTCACAGAATCTCACTATACCCTCTTCTTACTGTTTCTTTTCTATTGTTTATGTAAAAGAATTATGTTTACAGGAATGATATTCCATAGCAGCCTTGACCTTTAGAGAGTTAAAAAAAACTATAAATAATGTTGGAGCTCAAAACTCTGTTCATGCAAACACCAATTAAAAAGGAGAATGACTAGATTAACATTGTTAAGAACTTCAACTGACTGCCAGCAATGCATGCCCAATTTTATAAACTGTGGTAAACAAATTTGGAATATGCATAAGGTAGCTGTCACGTACCTTAGCAGTATCAGGATTAAAATCCCAGCCTGCATCTGCATCATAGTGAGTTTCAAATGAACCCCAGGCTGGTTCATCAAAACGTCTATCCTCAGACAGCACTGATTCAGCACCCCCATGTTCACTGCATTAGTAAATCACATAGTTATTCACTTCCTTATTAGAAGAACAGCACCAAGCAGCTACACGAGCGAGTAGGAGTGGGAGCTTAACCCCTTTGTCCATATGCTTGGAAAATGAAACTACGGGTTTGCTCATCAGGAAAATATGAAAATCTCAAAGCAGAATGAAAAACATAATTAAAGATGATCAAATACACTACCTCTGGGTTTCTAAAGCATGGGGTGAACCATCATAATCAATACTCTTTTTAGATGGGGAGTCTTGGAAGCTTTTAGATGGGCTTTCGACAGCATTCCTACTAACTGGACTATCAGGTGCGCTCCTTGCTAATACCTCTTCTTTGTGGATATTTTCCAACTCATGCTCAGCATTCTTTTCTCCATCCCCTTGTAGATTCTCTGAATTTTCATCGACACTAGAGGATGGAACGGTGACAGCCTCATCTATGGAAGAATTTTCTTTTCTAATCAATGAAGCCTTGGGTTTGGGAGGGGCCATAACATTTTGTACATCCAGGGTAAGCTCTTTGACCAAGGTGAATCCTGGAAAAGCCAAGAATTCATCAAAATTACAGGGAAATAAGAGCCTGTTTACCCATGTCAGAAACTATCATAGGAGGCCACAGGCCCACAACAACTTCCATCCACAAAATATTACTAAACTCAACCCTACAGGTAAAAATATTACATACCTTCATCTTCAAACCGATCCCACTCTTCATCCCAATCAGCTGCTCCTCCTTGGATGCCAAGTTGCCAACCTTAAAAGGTTCATAACACAATAAGAGAAAAAGAATCACAAAAATAAATATGATAATGGAAGATAACTTTTGGGCAAGAAAAACTGATTTAATATAACCATTTGACTTGCTAAGTAGAAACTTAGAGGTAGTTTGAATTTTTTTTTAATTGACTTGAAATGAAACCATTCCAACTCTGAATATAGCTACCATATTGCCAATATGCAAACTTTTTCTCATATGGAACTTTCATAGGACACAGTGATACTAAAGAAGGATGTACCACGCACATAGAGTAAATGAACATTTGTTTCAGAGATTCGAAGTAATAAAGTTAACAGCTTCAGCCTTCAACAACTAGATGTAAAGATAAAGTTATTTGTAACTGAAGTACGTTGAGAGAGAATAAATAAATGGTCAAATAGTTCCTAAATGCCTTACTCCATAATCTGCAGAATCTCATGTTGTATAGTTCAAAAGAAATCCATCTAAATGTTAATCAATTTAGCAATTGAATTTTAATCTGTCAAAATAAATATGAATAATATAGTAGAGTGTGTTACAGAGATTAATTGATCAATGAAACCAAACAACAAGTCAATCTCTTCACATGTTATAGAATAAGTCTAAACGCCAACGTGAAAGCTACAAGAAACCCCCTTAATTCTCTCAAGTGCACCAGTTCAGTTTAATCCACTAGTCGACTTTGATGACTAGTGGGCTTGAAAAGAAAACAACAGGTCAACAAAATAATCCCAAAAAAAGGAAAAAGAACCACAACTACAACTAAAGATGCATATATGGACACCTAAGTTAGCATGGTAAAGGAATTACCAAATGGAAGCTCAACCAATGTAGTTGGTTTGGCACGTAGTCCATAAGTTTTGCAACGTTCATTCAAGGCTTTTATTTTCTCTTCAAGATCCAACTGGATGCGATCAGCAGAAACCTGGGCAACCAAGACGATTGGACTTAAGAGTTCCAAAAGTCTTTGCCAAATTAATTAGTGGTACAACATACCTGAATCTTATCAGCACCGCCCTCTTGCTCCAATTTGACGATTGCGTGATATAGCTCCATTTTTTTCTCCTACAAATGATTCATCTGAGAAAAGATTTTGGGGGAAAGTATATAATTTTTTATTCACCATTCAACCAAAAGGAAGTACAGGATATACCTGAATATCTCGAAATGTGGCCTCCTCAATTGTTAATTTAGAGGCCACATCTCCAGATTGCTTGTATTTGTCTTCATACTTCTTCGCCAGTGTATCAACCTAAGCGCAAGTTTCAGTAAATTTGTATAAAAAACAAATACTATGTAAGAAATATTTGTAATCTGAGATACTGAAAGAGAGCAGGTACCTCACGTTTGTCAGCAGAAACCCTTTCAGTGATCTCATTTAATCGGTTGTCACATCTACTTTTGTATAAAATCTGGCTCAAAATGGCAGGATATTAGAAAGTAACAAAGTGTAAACAACAGAGTTTAAAATCCCATTATTTGTTGGTGAAAGGTAAAAAATCAAAAAGGCCAAAATCAACTCAAAATCTAGAAAAAAAAAGAATCTGATACAATATGATTTAAAAAAAATACAAACATCCCAGATAACTGAAGCAACAAAAAATACTATGGTGTCCTTTATACTTGTCTAGAGTTTCCATTATATAACTAAGTATCACTTCTTAATCGATGTTGCCAACGATGAATAATTTGTTCAGATGTAAAAAGACAAACTTAAGAATGTGCTATGAGTACAAGGCCGGTTTGCGCATGATATCCAAGGTCAAGTTTGTACCCTGTCAAGTGTACAGGTTCGTGCAGTGGACAAATAGTCTATTTTCCTGACAAGTTTCCAAAAGTGAAACCAAGGCAACTGGATTTGTCAACGAAGGGCAATGTGATGCAGATATGCAGTCCATAAGAAGCTCAAGAACAAGTAAATCAAAGAAGAGAAAACCTTTGTAATTTGGCTCAGCTTATTTAAGGCCCTTATGGAACTTACCTTATCGGCTTATCCAAACATAATCAAACAAAAAAATCCCTTTTGGAACTTGAGTCTCAAGTGCTAGTAATACCAGTGCTTTATTGAGGGTTTGTTTTCATGAAAAAATTAGTGCAGTGTAACAGATTTTCAGTTAATAAAACCAAGAAGTATTTTAAGTACTTCACATATCATGACCACATGTACTAATCAAGGCCCTTGTGTAATAAATTAGGTTAAATTATGCTTTTTGTTCATATTGGTCTAAAACTGCTTTAGTTGTCAAAGTCCTATAATTATAACTTGGAAGTCCACATATTATTTAATGTTTTAATTTTAATGGAGATTAGGGGATTATCTCCAATTATTTAAACCGATCAGCCACCAAGCATTGGCGAAGGACCTACATAAACGGACTAGGTTCCAATCCAAATGAATGCAAGGTGAGAGATGCTGTAAATCAAATTGGAGGAATTTAGAACTGGAAAGACCCTAGCCTCAAGAACATGTCTTTGCGTCTTTGGTTCTACACAAAAGATAGGAGTAGTAGTCTTAAGATTTGATAAAGACTCAAAGAGTTGTAAACAAGGACTCTAAGGAGAGTTTTAAAATAAACACTGACACAGGGATCCGTAAGGCCTTCTTATCACTCATTGAGGCACAAAAGGCACAACAGGTGCACAAGGCACTACCTTAATCATTAATGAATTCAGGTTCTCTGCCATTTTCCAGCCCCTTAAGGCAGTTTCTTATCGCCTCACCCCGAGGCATAAGACATGCCCAAGAACTACTAAAACGTTCTGATAATCAAATCTTATAACAAGGCTAGAGCCATCCAACTACTTACTGAAATAGTAAACAACTTTAACATTGTTCAATGCTGAACTGCATCCAAAAGTAATAGAATTTTACTTATTTTGTTTCCCTGAAATTGTTAGTACTTAGTAATACACAAAAAATAAATTACTTCAAGAAAAAGTGGATACTCACAAGTTCCTGCATCTTGGTACGATAAAACTCAATTTTCTCTTTAGAATCCAATATCTCCTTTTCCAGTTCAGATACCTGCACATGCAAAAAGAAAGAAGAGGTCAGATAGATATATTTTCCAGTCATGAGCATTTCAATATGTAAGGAATTAAAGATCATGTAACAATATTAACTCTATGTAATGGTGATGAACCCAAAACTTTTACCTTAGTCAACAAGTTTAATCATTGACTTTGTGATCTCACTTGCAATAGAGACTACAAAGTCAATATCTCTTAACTTAAATCATTTTTATATATAGAGAGAATAAGATTTCATAAGAAAAGCTCAACTTATGTCCTATTAGAAAAAGAAGATCAAACAAGATGGATGAAACCCATTAAAGACAAAATAGGAGCTATGTATATTATATGTTACTAATATCAGTTGTTTAAGACAGAAGTTTGTTTATTTGTTATTTTGATAAGTATTAATTGTATATTCGAAAATTGACAAAGGGGGTGAACCAACATAAAATCAGTATACCCAAAGAAAAACATCAAAACTGTTCAGTAGTCAATGGAACGCACGAATAATTTGCAAGCTTATCACAAACTTGGTTTGACTTTCAATTTGAAACCATATATGTTGGCTTCCTACTTCCTAGAGTTTAGATTGTTGTCATAATGTTATTCTAGTTTCTTGATATCAACTTACAGATTGGTATGGTTACTGCTTAGAGTTGCAGAAGATAAAAATTCTTTAATTAGCAGTGTCCTCTCCTACACTAACATGCACATCACCATCCAACAAGAATCCTAAAACTTGAATGCATAATTTGAAGAACAGATGATTATGATAACTGATAACTAAACTGAAACCAACCTTTTTATCTGCCTCGGTCAACTCTTTGAACTTCGAGTTCAGCGAATTCTGCTCCTCTGTACTAAGTTGGTCCACAAGATGTTTCTCCAATAGTGGAACTCTAGGTTTTTGCTGACTGCGCTGCACACTTTCTTCATCAGGCTGTGCAATTGGAACTGGTCTTGGTGGCTTCCCTCCAGCAGCAGGAGTAACTGGCCGCGGACCAGGCATCCCTTGTGCTTGTTGCAAACCTAATCAAAGTTTGGAAGTTGATGACACTAATTAAAAATATGAAGAAAATTAAAAGATGAGAATGAAAAAATGAACCTAATGATAAACAATACATACCTAGAGTATGTTTCCAGTTTGCATTTCCATATTTAGCAGCATGTTGATTTGAAGCAGGCAACTGTGTCTCTTCAAACATAATGTTACTTGGGAGCACTGGAGGAAGGGGGCGGCCTTCCCTGTACCGTTCCATGAGATAGAGAGCAACACAAAATTCCTTTAAAGAAAGCATACTGTCATTATCTTGATCAGACAAGTCCCACACCTGCTTTAAGACCTCTGGCACACCAACAATAAACATAATGAGCATAATACAATTCATGGATCTGAAACCAGCCTATTTGCCATGAATGCAATGTGTGCAATACTTTCAAAGAGAACCATGCTTTGACTCAAGTCTAAATTTGGGGATGGAAGGAGTAGTCGCTAGAAATGGTGCTCAACGGATGTATGTAATTAATTTTTTCTAATATCTAGTTTTTTCTTATATTGAAAACAAAGGTTTATTTTTCCTTTGCTGATAAGAAGAGAATATTTCAATAGTTCTGCCATTGAAGTATCTTTGGTCTGGCACAAGACTAGTTTAGGTTTTAAGATTTTAACATGTCAACTGAATAGGATTGAGTTCTAGATGAATCAACATATATTTTTCTACATAGGTTTAAGTATGCAAAATTTGATTACTCTATCATCTAACATGCTGTAAAGAGTAAATGAGCTGTCAAGCAGATGTCAGTTGGTGCAATACTTAACTCCACTCGTGAGACAATGCATATTTCAGGAACTAAAATAACCAAAATGATAATGAGCTAATTTCCACTCCATAATGATTATAATAAAATACAAATATTAATACTAGTTTCATTTTTTTAATTTCTGCAATGACTGTATACTGATAAAGCAGCTCGCTAAGACCATATTCACGCCTTTGAAGTTTACAAAGCAACCTAAAACAGAGTTGCCCAAGCCCTAATATGTGATTACACATTTATCAATATAGATCCATGAAGGAAGAAAATGACAAAATACCAACTAGGCAAACCAAGCTACAGGACTGCTAAAGGCCTCTACTACTTACCTTACATCCATGTTCACGGGATATGGGCAGGAGACAGCAAGCTAAAGTTTACAAAAGAAGGCGCAACAACCATGATTCAAATGCACAAGTTCTCATTTGGCATTGTCAAAATGGCATGAACCCAGTTTGAGAGGTTTCCTAAGTTACTATTGTTTATTAGAGTCTTAATCTGCGTCCTTTTTCTTTGTTAAGTTAATCCGTGTCCATTATATTTATAGTTTTGAATTGCATTGCAGTCTTACTTGTTTCTTTCTTAGAGCGCTTCGGTAATTTTGACTTCCAGCCTGTAGAAGTGGGCTGCCAAAGGCTCTGAAGTTGTGGACTTTTAGACGATATTATTGGATTTTGCAAGTCCAAAGACCACTAGAACCTTTTAAGTGAGCTCCTAGTTTTACTTGGTCTCCAAGTCTCAGATTTTCTATGCAATGAATTAGTCTTATTTTGAGAAGGATTGAATAAGAAATACATTATGTATCTAGCGTGCATGTGTGATTCATCTTTCTAGACTGTGATGAGTAAGGCCATCGGTGTGCTTGCAAAGGTTTTCCCTCTTCTTTTCCTTTTTTGGTGTAAAATAAAGACTCAAAGAGTGCAGTATTAAAAAAAAGCGGACCCCCAAGGGGTTTGAGAAATGGCAAAGGCCATGAGGAATAACCTCAATACTCCTGGTCAACTTACCTATACACACAGAAAAAAAAAAAAAGAAACAAAGAAAAAAAAGATGGTTTGCCCCACCCTGGCAAGGAATTTTTGACTCTTTTCTTTTAGATAAAAGGAGAACATGCAAGGGATTCACTAGTCTGCATATTAAGATTTGCTACACTGAAGCAAGAGTTGGTGGCATTTTCCAGATGAGCAATTTTCCCAAATGGCTATCTAGTACCCTTCAATGCAAGTCACATGCACTTCAGTTGACAAAACTTTTCTTTTTTCTATTGCACAGGTGTTCATAATTGGATAAAGTGACGCAACAATGTATTTTAGGAGTTATATTGGTCACCTTTGAAACATGGAGGTCCAATTAAGCAAACTATAGAAGACATAAGAAGTGCTCTCCTACGCCCGATTAAGCCCCGCATAGGCTCTAGGCAATCCTCTACTGCCCAGATTTGGCTGGGCTCCCCGCCTAGGCGGAATCAGTCCTTTACCACATCGATTTAATGAATGCTTTGAAGCTCTACAATGCTTGAAATGAATTTCTTAAGCCTTCTAAGATTTTCTTTTGGTTATTTCCATGTAAATTTAGAATTATTACATCTATTATACGCTCTATATAGTATATACAAATATATACAATAGAAAGATAAATAAATGAGACCAGCCAAGAAAATGTCTAGGCAGCCTAGGCGCTAGCCGCTGCCTAGGTCCGCCTATTTTATTCTCTCACACGCACACACACACAAAAAATGAACAAAAGAAAAGTTTCCAATAGCATGCCTACCTTGTGGCAACCTCCAACTTAAGAACAGGTTACGTGCCTGTTCTCCGGTGATTTTTCCATCTCTGTCAGTGTCTACTTCCACAAATACTTTGCTGTACTTCTGAACAGCAGACTGAGTCATCTTCGGCCATTGTAAATGGGGTTGGACAGAAGCAGAATTTCCAGCTCCACCAGGAAATGCATTTGAACTTTGCACAGGAACTTGTTGGTTTTGATTCACTGGGGACTGAACTTGCTGATTTTGACTGCCTATAGATTGCTGAGCAAGTGCACGTTGCAAAGGCCCAAGCGGACTAGGGCTGGCTGTAGTTTGAGGCCCAGCAGAGGCAGGAACAATGGCTGATGAGATAGGTACACCACTAGCAGAAGAAGTAGGAATCAGGGAATTTTGTTTTCCTTGAACAGAGGTTGCAGAAAAGACGTCCCCAAAAATTGGGTCCGGTGCAAAGCCATTTTCTGAAATTGCTGGTGCTTTAGAATCTTTAGGTCCCATCTGGTTAGCCGTCAAAATTGCATCATTTGGTTTGGGAGCAGCAGGCTGCGTCAAGGCAGTTGTTGCCTGCAATTCAGGTTGGGTTGAGGGTGTAAATCCTGATCTTTCCAGGCCGAATCCCTCCTGAGTTGTGGAAGGAACTTGAGAAGTTACTCCTGCTGGCAAACCACTTGTCCCTCTTCCAAGCCAATCAGTGGAGAAACTTGAAGTCGGAGGAGGACGAGAAGCAGCCATAGTACCTCCCCCAGGCATTCCTTGACTTGCAACGCCCTGCTGTGAATGGAACGCATTGCTAGGAGGTGGGGGATGCTGTGGTCTCATTATCTGATTTTGCTGAGGTGGAAAACCCTGCGGCCCTCTAATGCCAGTATATTGAGATGCCAGTGGAGCAGTTCCACTAAATTGTGGAGTGGGTGTGCCCGCCCTTATATTTGACTGAGGCGTTGGTAAAGCAGCAAGATTTATTTGGGGAGCAGAAATTAGAGCTGAAGCGGGCCCATATAATGCCGCCTTCACTATATCCGGTGTTAGATCTTGCTTACTTTGTGCCACAGTGACAAGTTTAAGAAAGTTATAAAACTCCGCTCGACCAAGAAAACCAATTCCATTTTGATCAGCATACGTCCATATCTGTAAAGAGCCCCAAAGTGACTTCCTAGTAATAACTTTTAGAGCAAAATGAAAGTAACTAGTTGAGAAGTATGTTTTAAAATGCTTTTTCTTTCGATGCATAAAAGTTAAATATAGATAGATCACAACTTTTATTAAATTATGTTACATTTGCATATCTATATTTGTTTTAGAAAATGTGGATTAAATGTTTGGCACTTAGTATGCAACTAGATCACTAGACGTCTCATCTAGCTAGTAAACAAAGCAGGATGACTTGCCAACATACGGAAAATTTTTAACGAAGTGTCACCAACAATATCGACTTATATTCAGGATAACAACATCAGTAATTTAAAGAATTGGATTGTATATGTCAATGAGCTTTTATCCAATCACTGGTACCTATTTTTATTCCTGACTAGACTATAATCCAGAAATAGCATGATTTCCCAAAATAGAGGTACTGCCCAACACCACCTCTTCCCAATTATTATAAAATCCGCATGATAGTCCAAGGGACTTTAAATTGGTACTCCAAGCAAACATCTCCTGCATGTACCACTTATGGGCCCTGCTCATCTAGAAAGACGCCTACTCTTGGCAATACCAATCCTACAAAAATATAAAGACTAACAGTTTATCAAATTTCATCTTACTAGACCATAGTGTTTAAATTCAGCCACCTTGATTAAAAATGTCTAGACATATCCTAAAAACACTTCCACGAGGTACCACTAATCGACTTCTATTAATAATTTCACTTACCACTAAAAATGATTAGTTCTTCAAAACAGTTTCTCTTTGTCTTGTAGTCTTCTAATTGTGCCTCTAATAAGTACTCCCTCTGTTCCAAATTAGATATACATTATGACTTCTTGAAGTCAATTTGCAAATACTAAAATCCAATATTGATATGATTTTGTTTAAGTTTTTAAAACCAAAATACGATAATTAATAGTACTTTATAATTAGTGTTTAATTGCTATAGTTGTTTGTGTTAAAACTAAAAAAAAAATATTGAATTTTAAGATTAGGCAAATTGCGTATATACTACACGAGATTATACATCTACATCCAAATCAATATGAGATATTATGTCAATTTAGAGAGACGAAGGTGAAAAAAGTAGCATACATGAAGGTACTCGAACAGAGTAAATACATATAATGTTAGCATGATATAATTGTTGGCCTCTCTTTAACAACTTAAGCTTAGGTTTTAGATGAGTCGGTAACTTAAAGATGGTAACAGATAAAGACTAACACTTTCTCAAATTTCATCCGCCTATATTGAAAATGTGTAGGCATATCCTAAAAACATTTCCACGAGGTACCACTAAACGACTTTTATTAAGAATTTCCCTTACCACTAAAAGGGATTAATTCCTCAAACAGTTTCTTTTTGTTTTGTAATCTTCCAATTGTGCCTCTAATAAGTTTTCCTTCTGTTCTAAAATTAGATATACATTCTGACTTTTTGAAGTCAAATTGTGAATCAATAAATCCAAAATTGATATGATTTCTTTCAAGTTAAAAATGAATTTTTTTTATAAAAAAAAGAGATGAATACGATAATTAGGCGGTACTTTATAATTAGTTTACAATTGCTATAGTTGTTTGTGTTAAAACTCAAAAATTCTGAATTGATTTTGAATATACATTGTTGGCTTCTCTTCTAACAACTTAAGGTTTTAGATGAGTCGTACCTTAAAAGATGGTATCAGATATAAGAATTCTACGTGTGCAAATGCACTTTAATTTGACTCTACATGTACATACATGGCTTTGAGTTTTAAACTTAACACGCAGTTTTTGTTATTGTGTCTGTGTGTGGAAGTGGCATTCGACTTCAAGACAAAAAAAAGTAAACTGAGTGATCAAAATTGAATTGAGAATAGAGAAAATGGTAAGAATAAGTACCTGAGCGAGGACTTGTCTAGGTAAATTGGAAGCTTGAAGGAATGAAACGGCTTCGGCGCCGGTGATCCGGCCGTCCTGATCCAAATCTGCTCTTCGGAAATACAATTCGAATTGGTTCATATTCGGCGGCTGGTTCTGGTTCTGCCCCGCCATTATCCTCCTACCTAATGGCAACACGGAGCTAACAAAGGAATCGACGAGTTATTCAAGTCGATTTCGATGATCGACATGGAAAGTTTACCAGCAATTAAAAGATATCGGTGACCGAACGCTATGAATCATTCTATTGTTGAAGAGGATCTACACAGACGATCTGAGTACTGAGTCACGCCGGAGTTTTAAGAGAGTTGTCGATGATGTATAGAGAAAATATAACTCAGTGCGTCGGCCGAGTCAAATATGGGTGAGTTGGTAGTGCCCGCTCCGCCAGTCGCCAATCAATTCCCACTTTTCTACGATTCCAATTTTATTTAGATATTTTTTGGTCATTTTGTGTTTTTTGGGTAAATTGTTTATGTTTTTCTTCTTTGGCTGAAATTTACTTGAACATATGGGGAAAAAAATAATTTTACAACTGAATTAAAAGCCCGTTTGGCAGCAGTGGAGTAAATGTTTTTCTAACGTAAAAAAAAATGATATACATGTTCATAAATATTTAATAATTTAGTTATCCTTTAAATATATTTTTAATAAGTAGTAATTTTGGCAGAAAAAATATATTTATATTTTTGATCGAAATACTTTTGGCCAAAACAAAATTTACAAATTTCTCCATTGTTATTAAAAAAAAGACAAAAAAAACATACCATTGCACCACACAAGTTACACTTAATCCTCTTTTAAAGTTAAATTTAAATTAGATTAATTTTCTTCTTTTTAAGAATTGAATTAATTAGATAATTGACTAGTTTGAGCCCGCCCTTACAATGTTATAGATTAATATTCACATGTTTCTTTCTTCTTTTCAACAATAAAAAAATAAATAATAATTTTTAAAAACAAAATATTCTCACAATATTTGTTAAAAAAAACTAATTTCAATTATATAATATGTAAATAATAAGGATGTATTTTTGTTATATACTCTCTTCGTCCCAAATTAATTGCTCAGTTTTGACTTTTTAAAGTCAAATTGATTATTTTTAGTTTGACTTTAAAAAGTCAAAACTGAGCAATTAATTTGGGATGAATGGAGTATTTATTTTTAAATTTTATATTTTATCTCACAAAATTTACATGTAATGCTTGTCTGTCGACTACTAGTATGTAAAAATAAAAATCATATGTGAGAGATTATTCAATCTCTAATAATTTAGAAATTTTTTTATTTAATAAAAAATACCGAAAACAACGTCCTTATAATTATCAGTAATACTTATTTTAGCTATACATAATTTTATTTCCCCTGTGGAGGGAAGAATTCATAACCTTTTTGATAAATAAAAAGAAAATCAATGAAATAATGAATCATTCATTTGATACGTACATAGGTGTGGTCGGCAGTTGGCTGACAAATAAATATCAACTCATTCCCCATTGATCACTCCACTCCACCTAATAATACAAACTATACAAGTAATCTTCCTCCTCTTCATTTCCGCACAGTAGCAAAAGGGGCAAACTCAGTAGCAAAAGGGGCAAACTCGGATAGCAGCAAAGAAGAAGGAAAATAAATAATAATACTACTATTACTCGTTTGTATAATAAATTAAAAAAGAAGACGAGAAAAAAGTGGATACTCTACAATTCTAACAAAAACAAATCTCTTTGTAAATCAAAAATTTCGTACATATCGATACAATTTCCTTTTTCTCTTTCTCTCTATATATAATATTGTGAATCGAAGAGAGAGAAAATATAATAGATCATAAGAAGCGATCGTCATGTCCTCTTCGTCTTCGTCGGCGTCGGAGGAAGAGGACGAGGGCTTCGATTCCTACCGGAAAGGTGGTTATCACGCGGTTAGAGTCGGCGATACGTTCGCCGCCGGTCGATACGTTGCTCAGAGGAAGCTCGGTTGGGGAGAGTTTTCCACTGTTTGGCTCGCTTACGATACCCAAACCTCGGTATGTTCTTATTTATTTTTGTGAATTTGTGAAAAAGGTGTTATTTTTATGTATTGAATTGATTAGTGAGGTAAAGATTTAAGATTTCTGTTTACAAGTTGGAGATCTTAGTTGGTTACTTTAGTTGTAATCTCGATCACATAGTAAGTTTGATTTTCAATATGCGATCGGTGGAATCTTCGTTGAGCAGTGATTGCTAATTTTGGATCGGTTTCTATTACTATTATGTTCATGTTATCAGATTTTCTTGTTTTTTAGTACTATATGAATATATCATTAAATTCATGTATATGGAATTGTTATGTAACTTATATTTGACTGAATCTATTTTAATGATCATTATTAATATCCTCATCAAATTTACTGAGATTCTCTATCGGGATGTATAGTCAATATATTACAAGGTTGTTGTAGCCTTATACATGGTGTGAATGCATCTATTTAATATTAACCTACCAAACATTATAAGCTCTTGCCAACCTCTTGAGTTTGAGTCTTTGAGAGAATTTATTGTGTGATGCATACTGGTAGGTTTGCACTTTGCATATCAGTCCCTTTCCTAGTTCCTACTGGCAGAACATTAAACTAATAGTTGTTGTCAGAATTCCACTTCAGTTTCTATCTTGGATAATTGCATAGCACTCTAAATGCAGTAGTTATTATTGTGCATTAGGTTGGTTGAATTCCTTCAGTTTCTTGGCAAATTTTTGTTGTGTATAAACTTTTGATACAATCATAAGGATTAAACTTAAATTTGGGCACGAGGTGATTAATATTAAGATTATGGAAAAGACATCATATTAAGATTATGGAAAAGACATCATCTCTGATGACTGTACAACCTAGTTTTTCACCCACCCACCTGTACAAGTTTCCGCGCATTGTAAGCATGAGGAATGCTGTTCAGGCATACTGTTGAATTTATGAGGCAACATTGCGTATCATATAGTGTTTGACAGTCATCATAAAAAAAAAAGAAGTTAAATAACAGTTAGCATTTGACAATAAATTTACACCTTTTCTAAAAAAAAAAAATTTGTGATTGTCAACCCTTGAAAACAGTGAAGTTATTATTTAATGTTCACGAACTTATTCGTGGCTTTCTTGAAGAACATTTACGGCCTATTTGGTTACCTCTCTTTCTCTCTGTTTTTTGGGTATCATTATATTCTTCACATAACTTGGTTTCCGTGCAACTTCTTATAAATTTAAAATTTGTTAAGAGTGAGTACATGTGAGTGTTTAAACTTTTGAAAAAAAATAATCATTTTTTCGAACTCTGTTATCAGAGTTATTGGATAAAATTAAAAAAACTACTAACTTGTTCTTTTATATCTTAATTGCATATTATTTTTGTTTCGCTTGAGTAGTATGTGTTGTGATAATCTTAGACCCTTATTTTTCCTGTTGAAAGCACCTTTATGGCATTCACTAAATGAGTTGTTCACAAATATATCACCAGAAAATAGCTATTGTGATACGCTATTGAAATGCATTTTCTATGTTTTCTTCAAAATGAAATAATAAATGGTTTCATGGTGTAAAATCCTGTCCAAAAAGGTCAATCTCTCATCAACATGGCTATCATTTAATTGAGCATTTATTATGTTTTTTCAAGGTAATGTGGTATGTGAATTAAAGTGGTCTTATTTCCCAGATTGTATTAATTCAGGTTCAAACTTTTACAACTTTTGTGAGTTTTTTTATCCTTTCGAGTACATCTTTATCTCTAAAAATCATAAATATTATTTTTGATTGAAATTAGTTTGCTTGTTATATGCTGACAAAAGTTGTAACCCAATTTAGCTATGCCTTGTCACTATTACTTGGGTCGGCTACCTAAAATCTAAGTTACCATCCTGTTCTATTTAGAGCAATCTCTTTTGTTACATGGCAACCTATTATCTCTATATCATTATATCGCTGACTAAGTGCTATCGAATATAATTATTGAAGACTAATCTGCATAATCTGTTGTCCTGTGTTTGATTTAAGCAAGCCTTTGTCTATTTTATCTCTTTGAAATGCTCCTTAGCAAATGGGACTCCTGTTTAGATAGTGGTGCATAATTTTCAGTAAGCATTTCCTTTCGTTAAATAATTCATTTTGTGATCTTTTAGATACTGCTTTAACTGAATATTTCTTTTTTGTCTACCCTTCTAAGTGTACATTCGCCTGATACTTTTCCCCCTAGTTTTAATTTTGTCTTGCTGCTTTTCTATTCTCACAGAAATATGTAGCTCTTAAGATTCAGAAAAGTGCACCCGAATTCGCTCAATCTGCTCTCCATGAAATTGAAGTCCTTTCTACTATCGCTAATGGTGACCCCTCTAATAGTAAATGTGTTGTACGGTTAATTGACCATTTTAAGCATGTAGGCCCAAATGGACAGCATTTGTGCATGGTCCTTGAATTTCTTGGTGATAGTATACTCCGGCTGATCAAATATAATCGTTATAAAGGCCTTGAATTGAATAAAGTTAGGGAGATATGCAAATGCATATTGGTTGGTTTGGATTATTTGCATAGAGAACTTGGTATTATGCACACTGACCTAAAACCTGAAAATATTCTTCTCTTTTCCACGATCAATCCTGCCAAGGACCCAATTAAGTCAGGGATGGCCCCCATTCTTGAAAAGCCAGAAGGGAATCCGAATGGTGGTGTTACAATGAGTACTATCGAGAAAAAGCTAAAGCAGAGGGCTAGGAGAGCAGTGGCTAAAATATCGGGAAGACGAACATCAATGGGGGCACTAGCTCCAAAGCCCGATAGATGCCTGGATGAGATTGATATGAGGTGCAAGATTGTGGATTTTGGAAATGCATGTTGGGACGGCAAGCAGTTTGCTGAAGAAATTCAAACAAGACAATATAGGGCTCCTGAAGTTATACTACAGTCTGGCTACTCTTTCTCTGTTGATATGTGGTCATTCGCTTGCACAGCCTTCGAGCTTGCTACTGGTGAGATGATGTTCACTCCGAAGGGTGCACAAGGTTTTAGTGAGGATGAGGTAGTACTGTTTACCTTTGCCTTATTTTAATCTACTACCTTGCGTCATTGAATAATGCTATACTTGATATCGTTGAAGGCCCATATTAGGCCCCCCCTTAACTGCTGAGATTATTTTCAATTCAATGTATGTTGGAAGACGGGCTGTGATCTGCTTTACCTGGGAGAAAATGGGGGAGAAACAATAAGAGAAAGAAACACGCTCCCCTGAAAAGTTAATGCAATACTATTGGGAATACTGCATATCGTAGAATAAACTCTGTTAATTTTTGTTGTAATGATCATTCGGTTGTATGCAGGACCACCTTGCTCGAATGATGGAACTCCTTGGAAAGATGCCTCGTAAGGTAAACAAGTTCCCCCCGACCCCCAAAAAAAAAACAAAAAATCCTTTTCTGGTTCGTTGAGAGTTATGCTTATCTCTTATGCCCATATTTTCATTTTTGCTTGAAACAGATAGCCATTGGGGGCCTTCGATCCAAAGACTATTTTGACAGACACGGGGATCTGAAGAGGATCCGGAGGCTGAAATACTGGTCACTTGATCGATTACTGGTCGAGAAATTCAAGTTTTCTGACCCTGATGCTCGTGAGTTTGCAGAGTTTCTCTATCCCATTCTTGATTTTGCGCCAGAGAAGCGACCAACTGCTCAGCAGTGTTTGCAACACCCGTGGCTCAATGTAAATTTGATCTATAAAGAGATGAAGAGTGAATCTAGTGTAGAAAAGGTGGATGTTGGGATGAGCAGCCTTCAACTTAAGGCGGGCAAGTGAAGAAAGGGATCTGCAGGAGTACCGCTCCACATCCCTCTGTCCACCTGTACTAGTATTGCTTTGAAATATTTTTTGATTTGTTGGAAATCCTAATAATATGTTTTTTATTTATTACAATGTAATATAGAATGATTATTACAGGGAAATGACATCGTAAATTTGACCAGGCTGTAGTGTTGAATACTCGTTTAACTTGGACGCAAGCCGGATTTGTAGATATTCATTTTCATTGCATTGACATTCAGAGAGTTAATTCATTGACATGATTGAAAGAAACAACCCAAGTTTTCTTGGAACTTCCGGAGTGAAAGAAGCTTGACAATGGTATAAAATGGCAGAATATAAGTTTTTTATACCGTGTTGCATTCAAGATTTTTTGTTTATAGGAATCATAATGATATGATATTGTCAGGATAAACCTCAGGTCCCCAAATTCACTTCAATCTGGTCAAGAAAGTAGGAAATCCAGAGTGGAATTGAAGGCACTACTTCCATCACATGGTGGACACAGGCAGGGGACTTTATAAGCATGTTCTATAAACGTAAAAAGAAAAGGAAAAAGGTCAGTGATATATAATGATGGCAAGTTTATATCGATATTAAATGTCGACGTATATAATATATGAGTTTGGTATAAATTAATAAGAGACTTATATATTATTATTCTATCTTATTATATTTACATCAGTCGCAATCTAATTTTTTCATCATATTTATCAAGTATATATCATTTTTCAAAGAAAAAAAAAAGAAATATTTTTCATAACAAGGACAGGCCCTGAGACTCCACTTGGACGTTGGGTTGTCAAGAGAATCTAATGGCTAATGCCTTCGAAAAGTAAATTAATGAATGAGATATTCAAAGTTTCAAACCCTGGATGCTGGAAACGAGGAAAGTGAACATGGATAATCCTCAGTAAAAAAATATAAGAATAGAAAGTTGTTGCTTAATTCCTACTATTAAATTAGTTATGGGGTTTAAGTACATTAGCTAGAAAGTAGCATTATCCTCAGAGCTGAGGGAAAAGCTGGTGGAGAATACTAACTTGTATTAGAAGTTGGGGAGCGAGAAAATGCCATACGAGAGATTGAGTCAAAGGGGCACCACCATCTTTGTGGGTGGAGACGGGGGAGTGGGAAGTGGGTGGGTGGGTGGTTGGAAAGGTAATAAAAATGTGTAATGCAATAACATCCAATTTACACTTTAATGAATTACTTAAAACTTAATAATGATAACACTAAACATATTTTAATATTGTTGTATTATTACTTAGAATTGCTTCGGAACATTATTATGGCCTTCCAAAATAATGATTCATCTGTTTCACAAAATTATATCGTCCTATTTATCAAAAAATATTATATAATAATAGTCTATAATATAATATTATACTCCCTCCGTCCAAAATTAATTGCTCAGTTTTGAGTTTTTAAAGTCAAATTGACCATTTTTAAAACTAATCTTTTTATTATTTTTGCTAAAATATAGGTGAAAAGGTTATAACCAAAAGAAAGTATATACAATTTATTACTAACCCCAATTTTTATATTTTAGAAATATATTTATATATGCTTAATTATTAATTCTAAAAATAGTCAATTTGACTTAAAAAGTCAAAATTAAGCAATTAATTTGGGACGGAGGGAATATAATAGTATAAAATGACAACATGCTCAACTTAACTATTAAAAATAAAACACTCATTATGGATTTTGGATTGGGCCACACTTAAAACCAATCCTCTTGGAAGCCCTTTTTCGTACTGTAAATAAAGATAAGATGTGATGGGCTTCAAAGAGGTCTAACTTCTTTTTTTTTGGGCTTAAAAGACTGAAACTAGATAATTTGAAATGTTTCAGTAGCTTTGAATATCATTCCATCACCTATCAAAACTTGAACCTCATTTCAACCATAAAATTACAATAAAAGGAGAAGCTTTCATTCCTTAAAACTTTATCTAGTTTTAGTCATGTGTTGGCCCCTCCCTTTGTTTCCTAGTAAGCCTTTTATGTTCACCACAATTCCTTATTTTGGGACCTTATGCAAGAGATTATGACTTTTGTATAGAAGGATAAGGCCGTTGCTTTCCATTTCTTTCTTTTTGTCCAAATGCCAGGGGAGAGTTATTTTCATTCCAGCCATCCTCAAATCAAGCCAAAACTAACCAAACTTTTCTTCATACAGCAAGACTCTGGTTGATTCTCCATCTGGGCAGGAATTAAATTAGCATGCAATTTTACCAAATGTACGATTCCCAAAAAATTACCCCAACTTTTTCAGCACTACCTTAATCCCCTTCTTTCTCCAAAACAGGAAAAATGCTTTCCAGCAATTAGGTACAAAACAAGATTGCTAAATAATCCAAAACAAAACAAAAATAAAAGCCACCCGAATCCACCTAAACTTGGTATTTCAAGATATAAATGACAACATTATAGATCAAACGCGCCACGCCGACAAAATTAAAAATAATCTTAAAACTGACAGAGATTAGCACAAAATAAGGTAAAGCAGTTCTTGGGATCTGATTTTCCTATGAAACAAACACATGATACCAGGGTATCTTCTTTCTGGCAGCAGATCCATGAGATCCATGATGTTTAAGATTTATTTAGCAAATAACACTACCTTATGCCTCTTTGATACATTAATATTTACCTCAAAGTGGAACGACAATACTCACAGGATTGATCAAAGGAGTAAAGGAAG
The DNA here is from genome assembly GCA_034770075.1 of Aralia elata. Lineage (NCBI taxonomy): Eukaryota > Viridiplantae > Streptophyta > Magnoliopsida > Apiales > Araliaceae > Aralia > Aralia elata. The sequence goes on from CM068380.1 coordinate 77,860,653, forward strand.
TCTTTACCATCATTCTATAAGCAAAAAATTTATGTGCTGTCTTTACATAACCATATCAAACACAATAAAAGACCCTGAATAATTAAAAGAAGGTCACAACTGCAACACCTTGAGCACCAATCTAAACTTCATACGACTGACAATCTCCAAAGATCAAACCACTAATAAAATCACCAAGCAACAGTTCCCTCCAGTTGACATGAAGAAGCCTGCCACTGCATAAAAGATTTAAGCAATCATTTACACAACAGAAAGCTTGGTAGTTTATTTACAAAAGAGTAGTATAGTTTATAATAGGATACCTCAAATCCAAAACGAATGAATTCATTACTTTATACTTCTGATATACTCCCTCCGTTCCACAAAAAGAGTCTAATTTACAAAAAATTGCGAATATTGAGAATATATACTTGTTCCATGTATACCCCTAAATATAATAAGTTGTTAGTTTAGTAGTGTGAGATGATAATGAAATTATGATGTGTGATTTATACTCTATCACTAAAAAATGGACTCTTTTTTTTGTTGAACAATTTTTTTTAACAAATGAGACTCTTTTTTGTGGAACAGAGGGAGTAATAAATATATAAAATTTGTAACATGACATGGGTGATGAAGGAACAATGGAGATTGACCAAAAAAGAAAAGAAAACGTAATCTTCCAAAATATATATGCATCTGTTTGGAACATTTAGTAACATCTTTAGCTGTGAATTATGATGCAGGTCATTTGACACTCACCGTCCTTTCATCCAACTATAATTGCAGAGTTTAGAGACTAGTGATGTAAAGTGAAACCATGAATCTCATATTTTCTAAATTTTAAACAAGTACTATCTCTGTCCAGAAAATGAGACTCCAACTTTTACTGTTGATTTATTTTTCCAAATATTAAGCTTTGTATTTGACATATTTAGACACAATTTTTCTCAACGAACTTTTCATACTAAATAATTTTACTCTATGAAGTTTAATTTTGAAACAAAGTCATCCAAAATTTTTTTGTCTAAATGTTTCCAATGTCAACCCTAATATTTGTGTTTTTTTTTGTGGGGGTTGAGGGGGCGGGGGCAAAAGAAATACAACCCACATTTCCCGATGGAGGGAGTGATACTCGAGTAATGTTTTTCTTCTGAGTTTTGATTTTAAGAACCAACAAGACGATAACAGAATATAGTATAACAACAAAAGGAGTCTGTTATTCTGAAGTTCAGACCGTTTGATGACAAAGAACAAAGAGAAATTAAGTTACCATTAGATAACAAGGATAAAGATTATAACAAGGCTTGACACTAAAGCAGGATAAATTTGTGATATTTCAACATTTTTTTTTTGACCCAACACATCTCTGGCATATCAGTTTAACATTTCTGCCAAATAAAGACAAGTAAATATGAGATTTCAATGCACAGATTTGCAAACAACTGACACTAAAATATACAATTTTTTGAGTTCAAATACTTACATGCTATAGAGAAGTAAAAGATAAATGGAAAAGACAAACAAATCTATTAGAAAGTAGAAGTGAAAACTACCTTGGACGAAGACTAATTGAGCTAGCCACCTGTAGTTGCAATAAATCTACGAACACTATAACTGCATGACTTTATTTTGTTTAATACAAGCGGGAGCCTTGAATACCTTGCACTTCCATGTTGATGGCCTCTCAATTGGCATCACATTACTGCTAGAAGGCCCTTTAGAAAATAATGGCTTATTTCCTGCAGTATCGTTGCTCACATTTCCTTCAGTCAAGCTTCTATATTTCAGCTCTTCCTTGGGGTTTGCTTGATCCCTAAAGTTGCAAATGCTTAACGGCAACTTTTTCTGCTTGATTCTTCCCCTCTTCCTACCAAAATTTAATGGATCCTCCAATGCTTCCCTCATTTTTTCCTTTGATTCACTTGTTACTGCTTCCCCATTTCCATCTTAAATGGGTCAACCTTATCCAAATTTGATGTGCTTTCATCGAATCTAACCACATATGCCCCCTGGGTGGAACCTTCAGAATCCAGCTCGCCATTTGTACCAAATCCATTGCTCATAGAGGGGCTGTTTCCTTCCCGTATTATACCTCCATTATAAAGCTTCAGCTTTTCTGAAGAAGCCAAACTCTTCACAAGCCTCTTATATTTATGACTCTTCATGTCAGAAGTTGAAGAGTTCTTAGTATTTCTCGGAGAGCTGTTGATGACCCTGTGTAAGTTACGGGCTAATTCTTCATCTGTATCAACCTTTTGTTTCTTATTGTACAACATCTGAACAGGAACATGCCTCTTCATTTTATTCTTCTTCAAATATTTTTCTCCGCTATCTGTCTCCTCCGAAACAGTTGCAACCAAATCCAAAGCACTCTTGGCAGCAGCCATAGCCTTGGCCGCTACCATGGCCTTCTCTTCGGCTACCGCTCTTGCAGCCTTCGCAAACTTAACTGCAGCTTCAGCTGCTGATCTCGAGGCCTCCACTATCTCCTCAGGAGAGTTATTCGAATGAGATTTCAACAAATTATTAAGCTTGATATCAAATTCACTCGAAGTACTAGAAGTCGATGGCATAAGTGAAAAGCCATCAGAATTCTGTTTCTTCAATCCGGCCAGAAGCCGCTTTCGAGGAGGTAAAAGGACATCAGCATCCAAATGATTAATGTCACATATATTAGCTTCCATTGTTCTTTACATGTAGGCATAAATCAAACGCTTCTACAACATTCACACTATAAAAAGAACAAAAACAGATCACACCTTCAGAATAATACCCAAACTATAATCACCAATCAATCCAATTATACTCAAAACCCATCAAAGATTTTTCCCTACTTCATCTAAAAACCCAAAACTCACATCAATCCAATCACTATCCAAAAAAATGAATTAAAATCAAGTAATTGATTCTCAATTTACTATACAAAATGAAAAATTACACAAACAAAACCAATATAAAGCCAGTCATGTAACGGTGAATTCCCCAACACTATACACATCATCAGAAACAAACAGATTGATTATAATTCACTACAATATGCATAATTACTAGTTTGATTCAAGAGAATTATTAAAATCCAATCAATTGTAATTATCATTCAAGCTAAGGAGATAAATAGCCAGCTAGAGTTTGATGTAATCAGGAAGATGCAGTACCTGATCTTGTCATCTTATAAAGATAGAGGAGAAATGAAGAGAATTAAAATTAGGGTTTTTAGAGAGAGATAGATGGAAGAGAATGGTGTGCAAACTAGTTACAGAGAGAGGAGAGAGAAAAATAAAAATAGAAGATGACATATAATGTCAGAAAGGATTTCTATTGGTTCCAGTTCTAGAAACCCAAAACGCAAATCCCGTAAAAATGTAAACAAACCGTTGTATCTAAAACTACCCTCTTTCTAACGCTAAACTACCTAAATGCCACCACGCTTCTGTGTCTTAAACACTTTTTTTATTTCTTAATTTTTTAAAATAAAGTTGTTGATGTTTATAAAGTAAAAATGATGTTATTAGAGCAAATATATATTTAATGACATTTTTATGATTATTTTGGTAACGCATAACATTTTAAGCAATATTTTTTACTCTAACAATATAATTTTTGGTCTGATAATGTATCAAAGATCTAAAATAAATAAATATTACTAATACTAACGAACTCGTGCTTTAGAAGAAAAAAAACAACTTGAATGTTATAAGTTGTGTATTTTAGTCTTTTATCAACATGTATGAGTTTTTTTATATAGGCTTTAATATTAAAAATAAAGAAAAAGTAAAACTTTCTTTTTTCAAACAAATAAAGTAATGAGATAGTTAATTCAACTAGTAAAATATTATAAAAAAATATTTGATGTTACTAATTTGAATCCTTTGTAATCAGATAGTGAATAATTATTCTTTAAATTTTTAATAGTAACGCCAATAACATGTTTTGATCAACATGTGTTGAATCGAAACAAAATAACATAAAAACTAGATAAATTAAAATTAAAAATAATTACGTGAGATCATATTACGTTTAAATATAATAGAATAGGTTCCTTAAAAAATGAAACATGTGATTAGAAATTTAAAATGAATAAGCGATAAAAGAATATATTAAAAGAAATAATAATGCAACATTGACAAATAATAATTACAAATAAATAGATATAAAATAATATGTCAAATTATAATTAGTAAATATTTTACCATATATAAGTTGGTTCAATTGTAATAATCAATAATTACCGTACACATCATTTTATATTATTTTTTATATTTAATTTTTTATTATCAATATCAAAGTATTATTCTAAAAGAAAAATGGTGACAAGGGCATGATGGTAATTTTGGGACTACATTGTAATAACAACCTGCGAATTAACTTACAGTACTTAAACATAGGACACCAGCTTTTCGTGGAAGTTATTACTAGTAATGTACGGTGTGATATATTCCCTCCGTCCCAAATTAATTGCATTTATAAGACTTTTTAAAGTCAAATTGACTATTTTTAAAACTAATCTTTTTACTATTTTTACGTGAAGATTTTATAATCAAAAGAAAGTATATACAATTTATTACTAATTTCAATTTTTATAATTTTAGAAATATATTTATATATGCTTAATTATTAATTTTAAAAATAGTCAATTTGACTTTAAAAAAATCCTAAAAAAGCAATTAATTTGGGACGGAGGGAGTAATACTTTTAATAAAAATATTTTTATAAAATATTTACGATAATATTTGATTATAAAATTATAAAGTTTTTTTGAAAAAAATTAAATTATATGAAAGTATGTTATATAATTTTTTTTTCAACAATGGACAAATTTATAAATTATAATTTGACCAAATGTGATTCCCTTAAAAATATAATATTTTTTTTAAAAAAAATAGTTTTTAATCAAACTCTCTAATCACTAAAAAAAATTAGAGAATAAGCAAACATTAAAATATGTTTATAATTAATTTAAAAATATTACTCACCGTGTTACTCTAAAGGGACGTTTGCTACCAATGGTATTAGCCTATTAGGTGATAATCTCATATTATCATAATATAAATTAACCATCAATTATGTTTAGTACATGTAATAATTTTCTATTATCAGTAATCAATATATCTAGTAAAATTTTTAAGATTCTTACTCAAGTTGTGTACTTCATTCGTCTCTTAATATAAATTATTTTATAGAAGTATTTTTGTCTCTTAATATATGATATTTGAAAATTTCAAGTAACTATTATTTGTTTAGTTTTTAATATTACCTCAAGTATTAAATATAACTTTGGTTCTCAAACTATTTTTTGCCCAATAAATAACACTTTTTTTAAAATACAAGGATAATATAGACAATTGATATTATATTTAATGTTATATAATCATTTTCTTAATACTTGTGCACAACTCTAAAATTACTTATATTAAGGAACGGGGAGAATATTTGGATAACTAAATATTGAGTAAAGTACTTATTTTTATTTATTTTTGGAGTTTGAACGCATTAATCAAAATTATGTTTGGAGCTTGAGTTAAGTACTTAGTATTTTATTATTTTCGGACTTTTTACATCTTATTTTATCTTATAACTCATTTTAATTAAACACTTTTATAATTTATTTTAATTTAACGTTTAACTTATAAATCAAAATAATGTCAAACACTTTTATTTATAAGTCACAATTTAAAATAACTTATAAATCGTTTTAAATATTAACGTATAAGTCAGTTTAAAATAAGTCATTGCCGTACATCCCCTAACATTAACCGGTTAGTTATGTTGGAATTTGGTTTGATAACATCACCCGTCACTCGTCAGTAGCATAATACCACGCGGCAACTTATAGAACAGTTAGTGAGTCTACTCACCACTAATCCACCGCCAACTTTCCGGTTTGAAACCGCGAAAATCGAACACAACTCCGTCTCTGTAAAACGCCGCGGCTACCTGTCAAAACCCTAATACTAGCACCCTTTCAATTTCATGAATTTCAGGTACGCATATTATTTTAATTCAATCCCTAAAACATTTTGAATATTCTACCATCTCGTTTTCATCATTTATGTATTATTCAACGGTGCCCTGGGGTTTGTTTATGGAGATGATTACTTTTTTGGTATTGGGAGATTAGAAATCCACAGTTTTGATAAGAAAGTCTGTAATTGAATATATAATTATAGTTTCTATTACGGTATTTTTGTTGGTGGAATTATGTGGGTTGAAGATTTGCAGTATGATTACTTGTTTACAGGGTAGAATTATTGTTCTTATATATTTGAATTAGATGAGGGGGAGTATCATCAAGCCATTGCCAGAATCTGTAAAGAGTTCAGTTCGTTCGGGGATTTTGGTATTTGACTTGACAAGGGTTGTTGAAGAGCTGATTTTCAACAGCCTTGATGCGGGTGCCACAAAGGTAGTTGTCTCGTATCTCTTGCTATCTATGATTGTAAATCCTGATTCTGTGCAGTTTATTTTTGTATTTTTCCTTTTTAGAATACTAGGATTGGATGCATTGCCACAAATTGATTTTGGAGGGAATTGGTGACTGTTGTTTAAATGTTAATCAACATATGAGAGGAAAGGTTTAGTTGAAACATGGGTTTTTGGTTAACGAGTTAGCCTTTGGTGCTGCTACTCGGATGGAATCATATACGCAGCTCTTGGCCATATTTTAATGATATCGGGATAGTCTCGCTTATTATTTTGTTATTATTAAAATTTGAGAAAGTTATGCCCTTTATGGGATTACATGTATTAAAGTTTCATATCTCTGCTTATACCTTATACAAATGTTGGATCTCTTGTATTACTATGCGTAAATTATTGAAGTTAACTGTTAGTTTTTCTGTCAGGTATCTGTTGCTGTAGGCATTGGGACAGGCTACATTAAAGTGGCGGACAATGGTTAGTCTCGAATTTTTATTAGAGAATCAAATTTCTGGGAATCATGTTTACTTATCAAAACTCATTCCAAAAGTATACTATTTTCTTGCAGGTTCTGGTATTACTCGGGATGGATTGGTGCTATTGGGGGAAAGATATGGTAAATAATTTCAGTTATCGTCAAAGAATATTAGTTTTGCTACATCCCATGCATACATATGGATCAACTTACATTTACCATGTAGTAATGCTGGATGAAACAGTGATCTGAACTTCTGTTGTTCTTTGATATCATTCACCTATCTGGGGAAAAGTGGGTAACCAAGAATTGCGATTGCTTGGCGATCAATAGAATATGACACTAATATACCCATTAGTTATTGCAGAAGCCCGAAGTATGAAACGCAAGGAAGCCTCATGACTTCAGTTGCATACATTTTGTACTACTTTGGATTTCAGAAACCCGCTTTAAGTTTTTGTTTGTCTAAAAGATTCTAACCTCATTGAAATAGAATCCATAGATATTTATATGCTTACTCCTTGAAGAGTGTGCAAAGGCAAAACGGTTCCGGTAATTTCTTGTTGCGCATCGAAGCTGTTGTATTTACAGTTTTACATATTGAGGGCACTAAAAGTATAAAAGGAGTATTTTTGTGTTTTATTTTGATCTGGGCATCTTGAAAACTGGAATTATTTCACCACTCTGCCCCCCACTATCCAAAAAGATAAAGGGGAATTTGCAAAAATGGAAGTTGAAATACTTTCTTAGTTTATTGGTCGAGCTCTTACGTCACCATTAATTGAGAGCTTGGTAAGTTTCTAGACCTGGTCCATTCAGAGGCATTGCCTTGTTCATAGACTAGAATCTCTGGAAAATTAATTAGTGGGAAAAGTATCTTACAATTAAGAATGTAGTGAAGCATGTAAAATCTATCAATAATATTACTGACTGATCTGAAACGGGTATTTATTTTAAAGGAAGCTATATAACTATCAATCTTTATTGAAACATCTGACCTACTGTTACCAGGTGAAGTTAAAACAATTAAATATGATAGCTGCCTGACTGAAAATCAAAGCTAGACTTTGAGCCATTTCAAATTATCTTCTAACATGTATTTGCATCTTGACCAAACTTTCTCTGAACATATGCAAAAGTTTCTAATTTCAGGATTTTAAGTTACTATTTGAATAATCACCTGTATGTATTGCAACTTTCTTTTTTCACCACTGTTTTGTGACCCACGAATGTCCATCTCCTTTCTGAACTTTTCTACCAAGCCTTTAAAATTGTCATATTTATCGATAAACCTGCTGATGGTAACTTCGGGAATGAAAATTCTGATAGTTTTTTCATGATGTACAACCTTTTTATAAGGGAATAAGTTTTTCTAGTTGCAACTTTTATAATTTTGGAATTCTATTGAATTGCATAATAAAGCTGAAGATGACCAATGTTTTTATTAATTTTTTTATGATCTTTTTTTCTAATAATAAAAAATATATGTTTGAAGGGGTAAAGTAAAGGCAAGTAGATCTGACAGCGTTGCATGATTCTTTAATTTAAACTTCAACACTGGAAGATTTGAAAACTGAATTCATTAATTTGTTTGCACTCATGCTTCTAAGTTCTAATTATTTAATTATTGCTGCTCATGCAGCAACATCAAAATTTGACCAGTTGGCTGATATGGACACTGCTACTGGAAATTTTGGCTTTCGCGGGGAAGCATTGGGATCTATTTCAGATGTGTCTTTGTTGGAAATTGTTACAAAAGCACATGGGAGGCCAAATGGCTATCGCAAGGTCATGAAGGTAGGGATCTTTATATTTTGAATGCATCTGCCCGCCAAAAAAAGTCCTATACACATCTGCTGTATCTGTATCAATGTTGCAATAATTAATTAATTTTTTTCCCTAATTTCCAGGGATGCAAGTGTTTATATCTTGGAATTGATGATGCTAGACAAGATGTAGGCACAACAGGTAAAGCATTCTCGTGGTTGTTTATATTTGGCTAGTAAGGCATAAAAGTGTTCCCGTTTGGAATAACTGCTCATGCTTATCTTCACATCTATGTCCCTTCTTCTCCATCTCACTGCATGTCTCTCTCACACACACGATAACATAATTCTCGCACATGAGTTTGTTTTTGTTTTATTATTAACATTTCAGATTGAGATACAAAGTTTCTTTCACTGAGCATCTTGGTTAAGCATCCTGCTCTGATTAGCTTCTTTAGATGAACTTGTCTACATCATTCCCCATTTTTTATAGCATCCAGATGCCGATACGGTACCTTTTCCCCATCTTCTAAAACAAATGCATTTAGTATTACACCGGCCTGCTGAACCGTGAATAAAGGAAATCAATACCCAACTCATGGAACTTTCAGAAACTTAAGCACAAACAAGAGAAGTTAACTTTCTAAATGCACTATTTCTTCCAGATCTTGTGTACAAAGTTGTTTGTAATATTTGATAAAGCAAGTAGTATGGGCGATAACAATTAATATCCTTGATCCTTATGTTACGTCTTACATCTACAAGTGCTTTTCAGTGTTGATTCTGGTTTCTAGTGATGACAAGTGTTGCTTCGGTCAACCATTGTTTTCTAGATTGCAACTGTGTTGGGGTATTGCTATATAGTGTGTGTATATATGCAAGGAGAAGTCACTTTCATAGCTCATTTACGGAAGACAAGCCAACTCATTAACCAAAGTGGAACAAATGAACAAGCTACAGCATATTTGATAATTGAATCAATGAAAAAAGGAAGGACACTTCGTTTTCTACAAGAGTCCACGTGTGTTGAAGTTGAGTTAAGAGAAAATTCTTTTTTCGTTTTAGTGGGATCTTGTTATTAACGTATAAGGTAGCCATGCTGGCGTATATTTTTCATGGGCTCAACCAGTGCCATATGGTCCTGGGATGAATATTTTAACATGGTATTAATGCTGGACCTTGGAGGTCCACTAACTTCCTGGGTTGCGGGGTAGAAAAGTGAACATGGGAACTCATTGCAGGCAAGTCTCTCAACATTGAGGTCTTTATCTACCTTCATGGTTGCTTTTTTCCTATTTGCTCTCCATGTGCAAGCGTGAGTCAGAAGTGAGGGAAGGCGTGACTTGTGTGAGCGTGTCTCTTATTGGCTAATTAAAGCGTCCAATCCAACGTATATGGCTGTGGGTCTCTTCATTCATTTACATATGATTTTAAATTGGATCTAACAGTTTTACTTGGTGACGGACATGTAGATAATTTGGTTTAGTTTGTAAGGGCTTTCTTGGCTCTTTGCAGTCGTTGTTCGTGATTTATTTTACAACCAACCAGTTCGGAGGAAGCAATTGCAATCCAGGTTCCTCCTTACTCAGCACATCTTTCTGTCAAACTTAAAATTTTGATGTTCCTAACAAGCGTAACTAAAATGATTCTTGTACTGACAATGCTGTGGACTGGCTTAATGTGGTTGTTATTTTCATAACAAATTGGAAGCCCCAGGAAGGTTCTGCACTCACTTAAAGAATGTGTACTTAGATTCGCCCTCATGCACTTGAAGGTTTCCTTCAAAGTTGTTGATATTGAGAGGTGCTTCTCGTGACATTTGTTAGAATGACCTCATTTATCTTCTTTCTTTGCATTTATATTACATCTTTTCTGAATACAGTGAAGATGAACTGCTCTGCACACATCCTTCCTCTTCTCCTTTGCCACTATTGATGAGTGGTTTTGGGATCGAGGTTACCAGTTCCCTGCATGAATTCAGTGTATCTGACGGTATATTAAAGCTTTCTGGATACATATCTGGTCCTTGTGAAGCTTTCTCTGGAAAGGTACAAACCGTATATTGGTTCAGGCTGATTAACCCCTAGTTTGATATACTATATATTCTCTTTTAGCTTCTCTGTTTCTGATTAAAGAGTTTCTATTTTTGCAGGCGGTTCAATATGTCTGTATCCATGTCTTTGCATTTCTCTGATGATCGATGGATTGCTAGTTAAGAGAATTAAGTTTCTTATGCATTTGTTTTCATTGACATCCACATGCAGATATCAACTCAAGGTTTGTTTGCAAAGGACCCATTCATAAACTGTTGAGTCAATTGGCAGCTAAGTTCATCTGTTTAGATCTGTGTAATTCTAACAATGGATACCATAGTGGGAAGCGATGTAGGGTTCAAACTCATCCTTCCTACATTTTGAACTTGGGTTGCCCACGATCTCTTTATGATTTGACTTTTGAACCATCAAAGACCTCTGCTGAGTTCAAGGTATCATTTTCCTTATCCAAACATGAATACTAGTGTTGATTTCTTTTTTTGGGTTGGATAAAATGGATACTGGTGTTATTTGCGGCTTGGTTTTATTGCTTTCTTCTATTTTACATATCTGTGCCATATTTTGATTTGTTTGTACTTTATCTGGTTGACATTGCATTTAATGTTTCGGTCCTCTCTCAGAAAGTTTTTGGAGTTTTAGGCTTTTAGCCGAATCTAAAAATATTGAAATGCATATGCATTCAGGATCGGACCTGTCAAATGCCAATGAGAGTAATTATTGTTTTCAATTGACCAATTATAGATCAATTTTAATAAATGGAGTTTGGTTTCATAAATTTTATGGCCATTTTGATGATGGTGTATCTACACAAAGTTTGTGAATTTATTTTACATCTTTCATAGCTTGGGGAAATATTTTCTTTTCCTGGGGGCATGGTGGTGGTCCTAACTTAATTAGGACCAGATGTCCTCATTTATTTGGAGTTCAGACAAACTCAAAGGGAAGGAGCGTAAATCAAATGAATCAAAATTTAATCTAGAGAAATAATAACTCACACAGAGAGAAGAGAAAAAGAGTCATAAATTATGTTCTTTTCACCATGTGGCTTATTGATACTTGCTAGTTACAAATATTAGGCTCAGCTTTGCACTTTTGGATACTTCCATGGTCAAACTTATTTAATATAGGTAAGCTCAATGTCCAATTCACATTGCTTCAGTGCTGTATTTCAAATTATATGCATGAAGTGAGAAGCTCAGAACCTTGTATAATTCTATATTCTAGTAATGAGTAAACCATATGATTTTAGCACAGACAGTAAACTTTCATGATGTTTGAAATCACAATGAGTAAAAGGACCCCATGCATATATGTAAGATATTATGCATTGCACTTCATTGTGTGAAATAAATGTCATGATTGTAGTAATTTCTCTCTCCTTTTTATGTGATTGAAAGGAATTAATGTTGTAAAAGGCTTATCGAAGCTCCATGATTCCCTTAAGTTACAATATATTATCATTTTCCGGTGCAGATTCATGCACACTTTAAATGGGTAGTGTGTTCTTGTGAAATATATTTATCAATTTTGTGATAACCACTGAAATCCTTTTGGGCTATGTCTTCAGGATTGGGATCCCGTACTTTCATTCCTCGAAAAGGCTATAACAAACTTTTGGAATAAAAATGTATCTTATGGTAACAGCAGAACTCGTGAAAATGATATATCTGAATAAACCTTGATTTGGCAGTTTATTATTGAACTTGCGGTTACTGATTATGTTTCTCCAGGAAATTGCCTCAGTCATGGTGCTGATACGTTAGAAAATGATGATATGTGGAAGGAAGATGGTAATATTTTTAGAGCAGAAGAAGGTAATATTCCCTTTCTTTTAGTGCTAAACATAAATTGAGCATCCAAGTTAAGTTCTTTAAACTGTTACTCTGATTTAGCAAGTTATTTTTATATTTGTGAAGTATGTACTATCACCTGTGGACGAATATAAGCTTTTGTTGTATGGCTCATGCATGTTGACTATGTAAAAGGACAGATATTTGGTTTCTTCGAGCCCATAAGGTTATTACTTTTTGTTTCTGAAATTTTGTGAATAGATGTGCCAGCAGACTGTGGGATGAAAAGAAAGAGGTGTAGAACCCAGTTTCGTCAGGTTTCTTTTGACCTTCCCTCCCCCCAAACGAAGATGCTGATAAAGGAGTTCAAGCATCTGTCCCCCTGTAGAAGCAACAGACTTTCTTGTCTGAAGTCAAGCAGAAAAACACTGGAATTTGATGAGCTCCAAGTGGAGACAGGGTTTGCTTGTGAATCCAACTATTCATTTCAGTTGCATGATGGAGTACTTTCCCCTTGCAGAGAAACAGTTGACCAAGAGAATGGCCGCCATCTGGAGACACCTGATGGTAAAGTTTCTTATGCGGAGGATTATTTCTTGGAGAATAATTTCACTACAGAAAGATCCAATGAGCATGTGGACTGTATTATTGGTACAAGAAGTAATGATGTATTTCTTAAACTTGATGCTGACATGAGTGATATATTAGCATCGAGTGGTGAGTTATCTGTTGATTGTTTTGAAGTCAGTAATAATGTAGAGGAGATCAGTGAGAATCTTAAAGGTGAAAAATCCTTTCTGCAGAGTTGCTCTTCACGAAAAGACCTGTTATCTGATAGAGCATTTTCCGCAAGTGATAAAGGATTTGAGTTTCAAATTAATAGATTCAGAAACCAAGAAAAGTGGCTTGGACATGTTGATAGGGTTGATATAGGAGAAGTTGATGATAGCAGCCAGATTTTTGAATCATGGCAAGATGAGAGAGCAAGTATATGGTCTTCCCCCAGGCTTGTGACTCAACATGACATGTGTATGGGTCCAGATATTACAGCAAGAGATTCAATGCTGTTATTTCCAATAATTGGAGAGTGTTTTGACGAAGATAGGGACCTTCTTCCTGACTCTGATGATCATTTTCGAGAATGTGGCTCAAGACATGTATCTTTTAAATCAAAATGGTCTTGTTTGACACCAAATCCTTTCATGAAGACCATATTAAGGGAAGCTGAGCATTTTATTGATGAAGATCTGCTTGAAAAGAACTTTAAAATTGCTAGTTACGACTATTCTGCAGATAGAGAAGATAAAGACTGCATTTCTGGTTATGGTAGTATGCGAAATAACTTTGGCCGGGGGAACTGCTCCACTTCAAGATGCATGGAGTCTGGTCTTAAGGATTATGGTAGTTCCCAAGGAGATATCTGTAATTTTCAAGTAGATAATCTAGACTATGATTTGTTCCCAAAATGTTTTGATGAATATTCTGATGAAATAAAGTGGTCAAGTCTTGAGGCTTGTGGTAAAAATAGAAGTATGACAGGCACTGAACCATCGCACCACATTTCATCAACACTATGTGTTGATGAGGATAAAGATCGAAGGGCTCAAATTAGCTGCCATGAAAAGGCATATGGAAAAAGGCCAAGTAGAAGCCTTTCTGCTCCACCTCTTTACAGAGGCAAGAAGAAGTTCTTAGCCTCTAATAGTGGTTTGAATATGGAGGCAGGAAATACCCAAATAGCTACCACCTATGATGCCCCAACTCTGAAAGGTATAGCTTCAGTACAAATCGCCTTTAGAATTTGAAGATGGAGTAACTGCCTGCCAGCTAATATTTCTTTATGCTGTCAGGAAGTTGTGACATGAAGCATCCCAAACAATCATCTGGTTTATATCATCTATCCTCCAAGCCCCAATCTGTGTTAGATTCATTAAATGATTCTAGGTATAAATTTCTTTATACTTCCATATCCAGCTTCAGATGTTAGATATCAAATTGTTAATTTTACTGTGGTATTATTTTCAGACTAGATACAAGGACAGCAAACATGAAAAAAGTACAAAATTTTGAAATGCAGACAGAGGCCCAAGACCTCCACATCAACATGGATTTTGAAGGTACCCCTCTGCTGTTAAGTTTACGTAAAACTAGTTTGTTGTTGACTAGTGAATAGTGATAGATTTTTTGGAGGGTTTCTAAGCACGTGTCTGGATTGATCATTCCAACATTTTGAAGGAACAGTTTGAACCGCTATTATTTACCCTTCAAAGTCCTAAAATATCTTTCTGAAATTAGAAATATTAGAAGTAACACAGTATCCAAGCAGGGACGAAGCTGCTTAGGACCGGAGGGGGCCATGGCCCCTCCCAAGGTTTGAAAATTTTGTAAGTTCTACCCCAAAGTTTAAAAAAAATTATTTTTGGCCCCCCTCAAGAAAAATGCAATGCTTTAGAGGAAAATGAATTTCTTTACTACCAAACTAACGAACACAACACATTCTTTGTAACAAGATATAAGTTTACACATCGGTCTCATTCTGATCTTAACTAGCCAAATTCATACACTTATAAATAAATTATAGACCTGCCCTTCTTGTTTATAACCTGCTCCATAAAATTCCCAAATAAAAAATGACTACTCCTACCTCCATACTAAATGAAAAATAAAATGGAAGCTCACTAGAAACACTTGGATAATACTGCACTAAAAAATAATAATTACTTTATAATGTAAGGTAAATTTTAAAAAAATTAAGTATTATATATAAATTGACTCCACTAAAATTTTATAAATTTTCTATTATACGGGGTCAAATTAAAAATTTATAATTGTCAGTCAAATTTTAACCATATGACTCATATTCTCTCAATATATGTATATCTCCCTATAATATCATATATATATATATATATTAATATATATGTGTGTGTGTGACCTGAAAGTACAAAAGTATAAAAAAAAAATTGGCTCGGGGACGCTGCCCCCGAACCCCCGTCAAATTATTTATGACTTGGTAAAAATTTTGGCCCCCCCAAGATTAAATACTGGCTTCGCCCCTGTATCCAAGTCCTTTCCCCCCTCAAAAAACTCTTTACCAGTATTTAAGCAGAGATTATGCTCATTGCATATTACTCACAACTGTCATCACCACAATAAGATTGATTTACTTCTCATCCGTGATATGTCATCCTTCAGATTACACATCAAAGAAAAGTCGAGATTCATTAACTTCTGGGATAAAATGGCGGAGCAGCTGTCTAACTGCAGTTGAGTACCCTAAGAATTTATTTATTACATTTTACTATGCCGGTTCACTATATGATTGGTTTCATTACATTTTGACTCTGATAATTATGAGTTCTTCACTGATTAATTAGAGTGGAGAGAAGTCAAACAATCTTTACAATAAGGGAGCAAATATACTTGACATTTCCTCTGGGATATTGCACCTTGCTGGTGATTCATTAGTTCCTAAATCCATCAGTAAGGACTGTCTCGAGGGTGCCAAAGTTCTTCAACAGATTGACAAGAAATATATTCCATTTGTCAGTGGTGGAGTACTTGCTATTATTGACCAGGTATACTCATGGAAAATACCTTTTAGCTCGTGTAAACAATTGTCTTTTTTTCGCATCAATCATTGAGGAGCACAAGGAATAAGAGTTGAGTCTCTTGGTAGAGGACTTGGAGTAGTGATCATAATAAGAACAGTTTCTTTGATGAGAAATCAACTAGAATATTACATGGTTTAGTCAAAAGAAAAATGTGTCAAAGTCTTCAGAGTAGAAGCCTAAAATATATGTGCATGCATGAACATCTGTGCTTCTGTGGCTATTGCTCATGTGAACATGCATGTTAGCAAGGCACTGAATATTTGCACCGTTTTTTTGGGTGTGGGTGGGGGGGAATAGTTGAATGGATGCAGGGTCAGAGTTACTTGAGCCTTGTTTGTTTCCAACAGAGGGCTGAATTGAAATTTGCAACCTTTTCTTTTCCTTTTTTTTTTTGGGCAGCATGCTGCAGATGAAAGAATACGACTAGAAGAGCTGCGTCAGAAGGTAAAGAAATTTGTAGTTGTAAATGTTGAAATGCTATGTCCAGCATGGCTTAGATATTTATTGAAATTTTAGGTGCTTTCTGGAGATATGAAGACAATTACCTACCTGGATGTAGAGCAAGAGTTGGTATGTGTGCTTTGGAAGCTATATGTTTGTCATCTAGCTATAATGGTTGCTGTACTTCTCTATATATCTTAACTTTCACTTGAAGCTTTCAATGTTTATTGTTATTATGTTTTGAACAACAGGTTTTACCTGAAATTGGCCATCAACTGCTGCACAATTATGCTGAACAGATACAGAATTGGGGTTGGATCTGCAACATTAATACTCAGAGTTCAAAGTCTTTCAAAAAGTAATTTCTCGTTTCCTGTTTAGAGAACCTTCATGAGCTTCTCTTGTTATGCTGATGCATACATCTGTAAAATTAACTAATGAGAAATGTTTTATCATCTATTTATTATTGATGTGGTCGTCCGTGATACAGGAACTTGAAACTTCTACAGAGGCAGCCATCTGCTGCCACTTTACTTGCGGTAAGGCCCTTTGACAACAAACACCCCCCCCCCCCCCCCCAAAAAAAAAAGAAAAAAGAAAAAAAAGAAAAGCACATTTATTATTAGTTACTACCTTCTACTGCATGTTCACTGCAAGCTTAGCTAGTTCTTTTCTTGATCATCTTATCAACTATCCACTAGTATATATGTAGGGGTAATATAAAAAAAAAAAGGTGATGCTAGTGCTGGAGAATTATTTTTGCTTTAAGGTCAATATGGTGCTTTAAAGTAAAATTGACCAATATGGTGCTTCAGTGGGCTCCATGAGAAAACAAATAAACTTGAATTATATAGGATGGAATGTCTTTAGTGCAGTAATATTAATTTTATGTACACTAAATGGAACACGTCAACACCTTGTCTATTTAAAGTTGCCGATATGCTTCCAGTCTTTGCTTGATATTAAATATAAAAAAATTTAAAAAAAATAGTTTCCATGCAGGCTTATTATTAAATTTCAACCGTTATGTATCGAAAATAACTTATTCTTTAATGAACACACAGGTGCCATGTATATTGGGTGTCAGTTTAACTGGTGCTGATCTCTTGGAGTTTCTTCAGCAGGTAATTCAGCAACTTCTATGTGTCTTAGGTTTTATGATAGTTCTCTTTGAGGGGTATTTAGTTCCCTTATTTGAAATGTATGTGATGTCTTTATGCTCCTGTTTTTATCATAAATAGCTCACTGATACTGATGGATCGTCAGCAATACCTCCATCAGTTCTTCGGGTGCTGAACTTCAAAGCATGCAGAGGTACAATGTTTATATCTCAAAACTCTTATCATACCAAAGACTTTTCAGACTAAAGTTACATGTGGAGCACCGCTTCTGTCTTTTGTTTGACAGTTTTCGTGTATCAGGTGCAATCATGTTTGGTGATGCATTGCTACCTTCGGAATGTTCTCTCATTGTGGAAGAGCTGAAGCAGACTTCATTATGTTTTCAAGTGAGTTGCTTGTAGAAAAGCTTAGTGAGCTGATGATAGAAACTTAAGTTTGACTATTGTTATCTGCTTCACTGATTTAACTGTCCGAGAATTTGTTCTCCAGTGTGCTCATGGGCGACCAACAACTGTACCTATTGTGAACTTTGAATTGTTGCATAAGCAGATAGCTAAGCTTGGACTAGAAGGCAGTGGCTCAAATGAGTTGTGGCATGGATTACGTCGACATGAAGCCACTCTTGAACGTGCAGTCCAGCGTTTGAACTCAGCGGGAGTCCAGTGTTAAAGAAGATCAACTACTAGCCTTCTTGTCAGAGTGGGATTCTTGCAAATACTAGATGACTCTTGTTGTGAGTGCAGGTAGTTCAAATGTGTTGCGGCACGATATACAGAACGTCATTTTCAGTTTCCATTGGGAGGGGCGATTTCCAAGGCCGGCAACATTTCCATAGCCATTGTATGTATGATTGGTTTTAATTTGAATTGAATGCAAACTCATGTAACTGCCCTTGCGTATAGTCTCCTTTGTATGTAAATTGAAAACTACAAGAGTAACAATACCAACAATATGACATTCCATTCCGTATATTGACATTCCGTACAAATACACGGAGTAACAAAAAGTACACAAGGAAGGTGTTATTACTGGAAAAGTTATTGTTGCTTTAAGAAGCCATAAAGTAATATTAATGAAAAATGACGCTTTTACATGTATTTGCGGCGCAGTACAGTTTGTTGTACAATGTCACGTTTATCATATAATTATTATTGTTTCAAATGCGATTTCTTCCTCTCTCCTGTTCATGTTTACAATTACAGTTGAGATGAATTAGGCGTTTTTTGGGTTGGCGAGGGTCAAATCCTCAACCAAAGATTCGTTGGGGAATTTTACGTACAAGCAATTTATTGGAAGTCCATGATAGGGTGAGACATTTCCCTGCACACTGAATTATAAAACGTGGGATGTGTGAGATGATACAACATGATAGAAATAGGTAACAGATTATTTCAAGTCCAAAAAAATATAAAAATGGTTATGGAAAATTGTAACTATGTTAATAAATAAATAAATAAATATCTCTAATCTTTAACCATGGGAATTAGATCCTCTAGAGTCTAGAGTTCTTAGGAGACTCTATAAATCTCATCCCTTAATTTGAAAAGAATAGTTTAAGATAAAGTCACATATTACAATAGTAAAATTTTCTTTAAATAATTTACAATCAACAAACACATCACTTTCTCTTTTCCTTCCTGTCCATCATGTCCTAAAATTTCTCCTCTCCATCATCTTTAAATTTCCAAAATTAATTTACTGGATTGTTTGATTGGAGTACCATTTCTCAGTCCCATCTAATTCCTAATTCTTATGTGAAAACTTCTTGTTTTAAAAACAAGAACTAAGAATTTAATTAAATTTAATAAGAATGAAAATAATACAATTGAAGAACAACGGATTATTGAGAAAGAAAGGGAAAAAAAATCAAATTTATACCATTTGAATAAAATCATATATATCCCAATAACTATATATAGCAAGGGTTCTTCTTTGAGTGTACGTGGTCACTTGCTAAAAGCAATGATTTCCAACACAATAGCTCCGATCCTTATGATTTAATTGGATTATTAAAGTTTATATATATTTATACCATGCAGTAAACCATAATTTGGTTGGTTAGTAGTCTATGATAATAAATTTAAGGAGCGTAATAGTGATGGGTGTACGTGATAATGGGTGGTGGTGCTGGATCGTGATTCTGGAGGTAAATTAAATCGTGAAGCTTAGTTAATTTGATCATGAACATGATGGTGGAGATGAATTTGACAAAGGTTGGTGAGTTTAGTTTGTGGGTGGTAATTTATCGGTTTAATTAAGGAAATGAAGAGATCGATAAACCCAAAATCTAAGAAAATGGATGTGTTTGCTGAGTTGTAAATTATTTAAAGAAAGTTATAATCTTATAATATGCATGTGACTTTATCTTAACCATTTAATTAGGGATGAGATTTTGAGAACTCACCCTAAAAACTCTAGACAGCCGGATCTAACTAGTTGAGTAGCTAGACTGAAACTGATTCGTTAGGAAAATTAATGTTGAAGTAAACAGTGAATTAAAAATAACTGCTAGTAAATCTATCTTTACTGGACTATTTTGTGGATAAGCTTATCCCACTTAATTCTCTCAAACAAAGAGTCACGTGTAAATATAGGACTCATTCAAGATACCCTAAAGGTTAGGATCTCTTTAGATACCTAATAATTTAATAAAATCTTGGGTGGTTACCAAACTTAGTTTCCCAAATGAAGTAAATAACATACATACTGAACTAACCACACACTCCCAACAATATTCAACACCTCCTCCAGTCCTCCTCCACCTCCTATCACTGTCACTGTTGAGTAAACAAGGTGGTGTCAAACAAAAGTGTGCAAACAAGTTTCTGCTGTAAGTATATATAGTAATTAAGCAACACTAAAAAAATTCATATACTATACAAACTTAAATATTTCTGTGGCTAGAAATATGAGCCATTACCAGGAAAACAATGCCGGCAGATCAAATTCAGCTACGAACACGCGAACCGAGAAAGAGACGGCAGACTTTAATAGCTGGCTGCCGATTACCGCTTCCCGGAAAGCAAAATGGTGGTACTCTACTTTCCATAACGTAACTGCCGTCGTCGGTGCAGGTGTACTAGGCTTGCCATACGCCATGTCCCAACTTGGCTGGTGCGTATTTTTAGTTTATTGTTACTCCTAATTTTTAATCTTTGCTGTGAATTATGGTTTTTTTTTTTAACTTCATTAAATATATATATATATTTATACATGTAGTTTTTGTTTTCCTTGCCCACAAAGGCAAATTGTGTCTAAAGACATGTTTTATTAATAACGTGTCACAATCTTAGTATATGCTCGTCATGTAAAAATTTGTACCCTGAAAATGCTTTGAAGTGTTGTACTATACAATTACAATAAAATGTTTCAAAGCATTTTCAGGCAATTAGGTCACAAAATTTTCGGTCATTATAGATTTGTATTATCTGACTAATTAATTTGAGATAAAATAATGCGTTATTAAGTTGAGTTGATCATATATTTTGTATATATATGTAGGGTTCCGGGACTTCTTACTCTAGTTATTTCCTGGGTAGTAACATTTTACTCGTTCTGGCAATTGGTGGAGATGCATGAAATGGTGCCTGGAAAACGATTTGATCGGTACCCGGAATTAGGGCAACATGCTTTTGGGAAGAAGCTGGGATATTGGATGGTTATGCCTCAACAAATGATTGTTCAGGTGGCCTCAGACATAGTATATATGGTCACTGGAGGGAATTCCTTAAAAAAGAGCTGTGATATGTTGCACCCATGGTTTAATGGGGTTAGGAAGACTTATTTCATTATGATTTTTGGATTCTGTCAGTTGATTCTGTCACAAGTTCCCAACTTTAACTCCTTGAAGGTAGTCTCCTTGATTGCAGCTGTGATGTCTTTTAGGTAAATGTTTCATTCTAATTCCTTGTTTTTAATTTGGTGTACATTTATTTTTTCTTTTTCTTCACTTGCTAGCCTATATATATATATATGTGTGTGTGTGTAGAAATGAAAGGGATTGTATAGATTTGTTTATATATGATTCTTACTTATAATTTAGGTTAATGAAATAATTTAAAAGTTAACACATATCTCACTTTGTTAAAACATAATAAGTAATAAGTTGAATTTAAGTTGCAACCAAATAATTTGATTTATAATTAAAATTCTAAATTAAAAATAAATTTGTCGAACACTGATCGAGGGTTTTAGTTGAATACCCAAATATATTATACTAGTTTTGACATAAAATAAGGGCTGGGTATTCATTGTCAAGAAAATAAAAGTTGTCATGTGTCCATCGTTATTGTCATGTTAATATCAGTTCTCACACACATATATAGATATATATTGTTGCCCGATATATCGTGTGCAAATTTGATTACTTAACTAACTAAACATACATCTTAATTAATGGTGCAGTTATTCAATGATAGCATTTATCGCATCGATGATTAAGGGTAAATATCATCACAAGCATGTAAGTTATGGTGTCAGATCCCATACAACGGCTGGAATAATATTTGATGTTTTCAGCAGTCTTGGTACAATGGCCTTTGCGTATGCAGGCCACAGTGTCTCTTTGGAGATACAAGCCACAATTCCCTCAACTCCAGAGAAGCCATCTAAAAAACCAATGTGGAGAGGTGTCATATTCGCCTACATTATCGTAGGAATTTGTTATTTATGTGTTGCTGTTTCTGGATTTTGGGCGTTTGGTGACTCGGTGGATGATGATGTTCTTGTCTCCCTAGAAAAGCCAAATTGGCTTATTATTCTTGCTAATTTTATGGTTTTCATCCATGTTCTTGGAAGTTATCAGGTACCTTTTTATATTTTGAGTTTTTATTAAACAATTCGAAATATTAAAATATTTTAAAATTGTAATTTAATATACATGATAAAAAGAATTAAAATGATAATTTTTTCAAACAAATTAATAACAGATAGTCAAGAAAATGATAGTTCATACTTAATGATATGTTATATATTTATTTAGGTATTTGCAATGCCCGTATTCGATATGATGGAATCTTATATGGTTCAAAGACGGAACTTTAGTCCCGGACGACCTCTTCGCCTCATTGCACGGAGTACATACGTGGGTAAGTATGCAATTCTTGTATAAATAAATATACATATAAAAATGATATATATTATAAATGTTTAGATCTGACTTTTTAATTGCAAAAATTATTGGTGATTATTTTAGAGAGATGCGTAACAAGTGAAACATTCTTATAATTCTATCCAATTTCATGTATTAATAAGTTTCACAATTGTAAGTATTGTGTCGATTCACAATTGTGAAACTTATAATTAATACACGAGATTGAATAGAATTATAAGAGGACTTACTATTAATACTTATCCACGTAACTGATACTTTAATATATATCATTTTTCAAATGTATAAAAATTAACAAAGAGATCTCGTAGTATTAGTATAAGCACCATTGATTCATCTTAATTAATAGCTAATGCTGAAAATATTGTGACAGTTTTCACAGCCTTAGTTGGAATATGCCTTCCATTTTTTGGAGGTTTATTAGGATTTTTCGGAGGACTTGCATTTTCATCGACGTCATATTTTGTAAGTTATTGAATATTAGTAACACTTTTAATTTGCTTTTAGTTTTATAATTTTGCTAATCTGTTTTAACAATTAATTAATTAATTATTTTTCACAGATCCCTTGCATTATTTGGATCGTCCTCAAGCAACCCAAAAGATGGAGCTTTCATTGGACTGCATCTTGGGTGAGTTACCGCTTTTTAATCTATCTTATAAAGCAGCTTTCTGGAGCCGCTCACGTAAACGATGTAAATGTATCACACTATTTTTTTTCTTTTTCTTTTATAATTTTAATAATATTATTATTTTATTTCTTTTTTTATTTAGTCTTCTGAATTTTATAAAATTTTTATTTTACTCCACGTAATTTACATACACACCGCATATAGTACCGGATGCTAGTCTATATAATAAAGCAGGTCAAGCAGTTCTTCGGAGTCGCCGATATCAGCGGTATAACCGTGTCATACTATTTTTTATTCTTTTGTCTTTACAAATTTAATTATATTATTATATTATCTTTTTATATTTATTTATTTATTTTTCTATTTAGTCCTCCAAATTATATATATATATATAATCCTATTTTATCCTCTCGTAATTTATACACGCAACATATGTATGCAATTCAAATTCGTAATAAAAACCAAAACGCTAATTCTAAACATTTAATTATCGATGTGATTTTGTTGGCTTTTGTTCTATATTTTTTTCCTCCCCATTTTACATTTGATTTTGCAGTTTATGTTATAGTATCTTTTTTTATACTTAAGATAGGGATGTGCGAAAGATAACGGTATCGTAATTTTATTTTATTTATTTTTATAAATAAAAAAGTGTTATTTTTTTATGAACATATTGTTAATACATCTCTTAATTTCTTCTATTTCAGGTATGCATTATAATTGGTGTTATAATTACAGTCCTTGCACCTATCGGAGGATTGCGATCTATCATTATATCTTTCAAAACTTACAAGATGTTTTCATAATTGTTTTTATTATTTCTTTTTCTTTTTTTGTGTTTTGAGTTTCATTATGTGAATAGAACACTTTTCTAATATTAACTATTTTCAATATTCTGATTTAGTATCATTTGCATTAATTCTGCCCTTATAATATCAATTGAGACAAAATTTTAAAAAAAAAAAAAATTGTTGCCAAACAAGTTGAATATGATTGTACTAGCAGTAAAATTTGTTGTACCTAAAAAGGAAAGTGACGATGAAAATGGGTACAAAATCTTGTATTAATATTTATGTGTACATATGAAAAGTATATGCAAAAAATATAAAAGTACATAATTTGATTTTATTATTATTATTATAACTGTGTAAACAAAATATATTTTTTGATGGCTCATACTTGTTCATTTTTCATTAATTACTATAAATTTGTTAACAAGTATCTCTCAATCAATTAAAGTTTATATGCTTTCATATTTGGGGGAGACAAGGTCAAGACTTTTGATAAATGTGCTATTTATTCTCTACGTTTTAAAATAAAATATTATTATGAGTTTTTAAAAGTCAATTTTAAGATATTTTTGAACTCAAAATTGAGTTTGAAAATATTTTAAATTCATTTTCAAATAGTTTTATAATTTAAAATTGAGTATGTATAATTTTCTTTTCCCCGAAATTATATATTTCATTAGTATGCGTATTACATGATGTCTTTCATCAACAAAGGAGGGTTATTTGTTGATGAGATCTTATCCTAATGATTTAGGATGAGGTATTATGACCATTAGGTCTGAACATATATAAAGTTAAGGAATGATATATATTATAATTTTATGTATGATTGATAACTCTTTTAATCAGATATGTGTAATATGGAATCAATCTTATAATTCTATGATTCTATCTAATTCCAAGTATTTATGTATGAATATTTTTTGTTAGCAGTTACATAGATAACTCTTTTAACCATATATGTAACATGGTGGGACAATCTTATAATTTTATCTAATTCCATGTATTGATATACATTCCGGTATATCAGAACTCTAGGGTCATACTTGTTCGCAAAGATAACACTTGGGATTGAACTATTAATCCTAAGTCACTTGTTTGTTTTTAAAATTAGATTTAGAATTGTTAGTTCAGGGATAATAAAAATGACTTATAATAAAGACTATTTAATACCATATCAAACCATGTATAATAATTCATACCATTTGGAATTAAAAATTTGTGGACAAAATTAACCTTAACCTTTTTTAAAAAATAACCAATGTATCCTATTATATTCATCTATATCCACTCAATTGAGAATATCTTTTTATTATTATTGACAATGGTATAATAGTTCAAATGATAAAATTTTATCTAATTTTTTAAATAATTCTAAACAAAACAAACATAACATCAAATTATTTTAAATTATCCCATAAATAATCTCATGCTAAACAAACATATGACTAGCATTATTTAATCGTAAGATTAATCGTCTTAATAGTCTTAAAATTAGGGAAGTGATAAATCCACCCTATTTTTTGTTATTTCCGCCCCTATGGCCCACACATTAACTATAGTTTACTAACTTAACAACAATGCACCATTCTTTTCCAAAATTGCCCTTATTTCTATGTTTGTGTTTTTTGTCCTCACCTAACATTTTCTATGGTGTACAGAATACTCCATCCTTATTTTACTAGATGAATACTCCCTCGGATGAATACAGATGGTATTATTATGTCAGACTTATAACTCCATCATTTTGGGCAAAAGTACAATTAGTGTTTGGCTGTCTTTACCATATCATTTTTTGTTTTTACTATAACAATAAAATCTAATTGTGACATGGGGAGTAATTGCACATTTCATATGTTCCCTCCGTCAAACTGGTTTTACTAGAACATGGCAACAACATAATGAATAAGAAGAATTTGTATTTTGGTTTCTATTTGTTTTAGCATGAGAATAATTAATTTGTTTTGAAGTTTTTTTTAGAAAAAGAAGCACTTATACCAAGTTAAAGAAGAGAAAAGAGTTTGATTCTCAATTCATGACCATCCAATGAAAAACTTAGATCTGTTCGGAAGAAGAGAGAGATAAAGAGAAAATAGTTCAGGAACAAGGGGAATATTCATCTCAGCAAAACAAGAAAAGGGTATTCATCTAGCAAAACAGGGAGCGAGTATATCTCAAGAAAACATGGAGGGAGTATTATACCAAGGCTGCTCTTCTTTTTATTATTAAAAATGGAATTTTTCATTAGCCAAATCCCCGATTAACAATACCTTTGATTATATTAGTCCCATACATGTGAAGTGTCAAACAAACAACCCATAGGATGCCAATTATCAAGCCATAAATGAATATCAGCCATTTCACTGAACTACAAATCCTCAAATTAAAAATCTGAAACATAAAACATAAGCAGCTTAAAGTACAGACTATAGTTGATTACATGTGAGGATGATTGCATGATTTTGCCTCTCTTAGCGAACCCAGCTACAATTTGGTGAAATGAATTAAGCCGAGAGGAAGGTATGGAAGCGCTGAGAATGGATAAAATTCCAGCTAAACATAGAAATGTTAGGTCAAAAAATCCAAACATAGAAATAAGGGCAATTTTGGAAAAGAATGGTGTATTGTTGTTAAGTTAGTAAATCATAGTTAATGTGTGGGCCATAAGGGCGGAAATAACAAAAAATAGGGTGGATTTATCACTTCCCTAAAATTATAATCTATTATAATCTATAGGAATATACTATTATAATCTATAGGAATATATTTTCGAGATTATAATCCTTTAAAAACCGCCTACAAAGTTAATCCTATCATCATTTTACAAAAAGTCAGTTCAGATCAAGGAAATATATTAATGAAGTGACAATGAATATCAGATTTGTACAATTGTTCCCTTTCATAATAATGTAAAAGGTAAAGCAAGTACAAGAGATCTATTTGCTAGAAATACATTGCTACCACTCATCTGTAATAACATCACATTGAGTGCAGTATCCGGGAATTGTCCAAGCCTAATTTGAACATTACAAAAACAAATTAATTTCATTCATCATCTCATGCAGACGAGCCAACATTTTCTCTACAATCTGCAGCCGCACACAAAGCCTTCCATATGGGAACTAACATTTTCATGGGTGGATGCAACTCCTGAACAACAAACTTCAACACTATGAGCCACACAAATAAGCTGAGAGAGAGCGAGAGAGAGATTACAAAGAAGATTTTTTCCCTCCAAAATCCAAATAAAATATAAAGGAGATTTTTTCTCTCAATAAAATACCAAGGAGATTACATGCTCAACTAGTTCAGGTACTGCGGATCTAGCAAGGGACAAGGGGGGTCACTTGCCCAACCTTGAATTTGGATTTATTTCTTTCTATTAACAAAGGCGGGTATATATTAATATGTATATATAACAGTGATCACCCTTGAAAATTAATAAAGTTCCTGCATCCGCCACTGTTTACAAGTAATCCTTGCCTATTTCATGCCTACTTGCAATAATTAAATAGATTTAGCATGAGGCCACAAAACAAAATGATTTACCTTGAAAACTAATGCAAGTTCTTTTTCGCCTCGTACAATTAGAGATAAGCTCCAATAACAAGTAACAGGGGTCACACATTCGTTCAGCACAGGTTTCAAAATCTTGCTCATGGGAATAAACCGCCGGATCTTTCTCCCACTGTATTGAAAAGAAAAAGAAATTATTCTGTTAGAAGAGCTTGTGATCAGAGCGCCAAGAAAAACAAGACGTTCTATAACAATTTGTTGCATTGAAGCACAGTTCTGTTTGGTAACTGAAGCGCAAGGGCCAAAATGTGAAAGATATCCCATGTTCTTAGTAGTTAGCAATAGAAAGAATTTGATAGGGTCCTCAAGAGGGATTGAAGAATCTGGCAGATTAAAGAAGTCCACAGAAATTATATTGTAATATACTTATAAATGAATGATGCCTTAAAAATGCTCTGACATGTGTATGTTGAAAGAAGAGAGATACACTCTCATTTGTCTACTAAGAAAGGATAGAAAGCAAATTTTATAAAACCTGTTCACCGTGCAAGACTTGCAACATTTTTTGTTATAGTCAATAGTTGTTGTTTTCACACACAAAAAATAATAAAAAATCTCTAAATCCACATCAGGAAGACACTTGTTTTAGTTAGTTCTATAGTTAAAACAAGAGACTTTTGACTTTACCAAGACCTAGATAGATAGATAGAGAGAGAGAGGGAGGGAGAGCAACTTTAGAAAATTACTTGGTATCCAGAAATTTTCCACTCCCAAATCTCTTTGGAGCAATGAATTTGATCTACCCTAGGTAGCTCTTTCCTCAGGATGGACAAAACTCAACATGCATTGCAAATACATTCTACATGCCCTTACAATGAATGAAAACTCGTAAAAACATAACAGGATCGCGAAGTACCTTACATAGTGAGTTTCAAGCTGGACTCCAAAAGTTGGCATAATTACAACGGACTCTGAGACATTTTTAAAGAAAATATAAGAAAAGAATACGAGAATGTTTTATCAGGATGAACATTTAAGTGATTTATTCAGCTACATTTTTTTACTAATAATACAAGAGTAGGGAAAAGAATAAAGAAAATAAGAAAGGATCAATAAACACAAATATGTAATAGAAAAGTAACTCTTGAACTCACCACTATTAGGTCTTATTGAACAATTAACACATTAAGTAAGACATGTCCCGAGGTTATCTTTTGCTAATAATTTAAAAGAGTTGACGAAGATCAATAGCCATTAGTTAAAGCTTTATTGCATTCTATAAATTCCAAATTGTAACATTCAAAAACTTTGCATGTAATGAATTTTTTCTAGAGAAGTTTCATTTACAATTCTCTACCAAAACCAACAGCCCCCAATCCTCACACCCCTATGATGAAGTTATTAACTTAATAGTAAGTAATGAAATGCCGCACACTTCTACATAAATGATGATAGACATATCACAACAACACTGAGAGACAAAAGCTAGGGTAGTGAATCTAATTAGATACCCCGGTAGTCCTAGCCAAACAACTGTTGTATCTTATCTAATAGCCCGGCACAGTGGGTAGCCTTTTGAATTCAGTAGATAGAAGAAACTATTAGATAGATAAGTAGATTAAGTAGCAGGTGAGTCTTGTCAATTCAAGTGAAAGTTTATTTTACAGCTCCATGAGAAGGGCAGTGGGCAGTAATTGGTCTTGTTGTATCTCACTCGTCTGCAATGGGGTCTACTCTTTCTTTTTTGGGAGAGTATGTAAATAATTATTTATTAAAGTTAAGTGGACATGTAGCTTGGTACTACCTAAAGAGGTAATGTAGACCTTTTATCGTGGGACTAAGGGAGTAATAATAATGTTCTTGAAATATGAAGCATGCGTCAAAGACTTTCCACAACCATGAATGCAAGTAGTTCTAATAACAAGTACTATATTTGACAATAATGACATGTTGATGCGGAGCAATATATAGGAATCAAAAAGAACAAATAGTTTACTTTATATTACTGTTTAGAGATAAAATCAATGTAATTATCTTTTAATTATAGTTGTAGATTATTACTAGGAGTCTGTTTCCTTATTATTATGATATTATGATTGATTTATGATAGGAGGTAATTAGGACTTGTTTCCTTTTTAAAGTAAGGTTACCTAAGTTATAGAGTTTTACTTAGTCTCCAATCTCCATGTTTACTTGGTCTCCAAGCCTTAAATTTTATATAAAATATTGTAATCCACAAGTTTAATAGAATTGACTTATTAATGATTGTGTTTTTTTAACGATTCCCTGCCTTCTTTCCACCTTGTTCTACATGACATATAATGTTAATATTATTCCATATAAAGTGTATGCAGAAATCATTATCAAAATGTACCTATTCCTGCACATATTTAGAAAAACTTCAAGGTACATATTCTCTAACTCAGATCCTCACCTTTCTCAACAGGCTTCCAGAACAATAATTTGATGAGTAATGCCAATACAAGTAGGCTCCAGAGAATAATAGAAATTGACTTGTCCTGTCATGTTGGTCATAACGTAAAACATTATACATATACCTGAAGCTTCATGGATACTTATGTGATACAATATGATTACAAGAATATCATTTACGTCATATATATCTAAAATGATAAAAGCATTATAGACTTCAAAATAAATGAAATGAGTGAGACAATTAACTGTTTATCCATACCGTTATCATTAATGCAAACTCATTACCTCAGTTGACAAGTAAAATACTCCCTCCATTCCGATAAATAAGATCAATATTGACTTTTTAAAGTCAATGTGACATACTTTCAAATTGAAAATTGATGTATTTGAAAACAATCAATTTTGTCATTAGTAGTACTTTTTAGATAGCTTATAATATTCATAATTGTCTTTCATAAAACTAAATGAATTCATTTTTTGAATTTGAAAATATCTCTAATTGACTTCAAAAAGTCAAACTTGATCCTATATTTTGGAACGGAGAGAGCATCGAACGTGAATCCAGAACGAAATTCCTTCTAAGCCCACACCAATAGCGGTACATTGATAAGATAGAATTTAAGAGGAGGTGGCATGATAATGAAATTATGATAACAAACTTGAGGACATGATCACATTTTATACTACTATCAGAAAAATAAGGACTCCTTTTGTGGGATTTTTTTTTTGGCACATGGGACTCTTTTTGTGAACATAGAGGGTACCTTATAGTATTTCCTTAATTTTGTCACTGAACTATATATATATATATATATATACACACACACACACACACACACACACAATTATACATATACATAAGAAAGGCATTTTCAAAATAATTCATAATATATCCAACCAGTCCTAACTCTACCTTGTTTAGCAAGAGAAGAAAGGGATTTGCTACAAGAAGAAGACCAGAGAGGTATAAGATGAACCCCATTGCGGCATTTCGTCGAACAACAATATGGTGAGTATCGAGGGCTTGAAGAGGACCTCTGTCATCATGTATATATGTATAGCTCGCATTTGCAATGGCGGCCTGGACCATTTTGATACGAAACCAAAGCTATTATCATCGTTTATACCTAATTCGATCACAAATTATATACCAGTAACGACAATGGTTTTTCAAATTGAATGAGAAAAACCAAATTAGATTGACATAAAACTGAGGCATTGCTATAGACAGATTGATAGCTAATGATTATGGAGGGAAAAAGAGAGAATTTACCTTGTTCTACTTTGTGATTCCGCAAATCCCATTCTTTTTCTTGCTGAAGCTGGAGCTGGAAGAGTGTTATACTCGGAAGGCAATCCGACTCGGGTCAGGTATAGAACTAAATTTAATAAACTAATTAAAAAACAGTGATACTAGAAATACAAACTATTTTATAAATATTTTATAAATATTTTTAAATATTTTCTAAAACATTAATTAAATATGTTACAGTAATATTTAGTATTGGTGATAGTGTTGTATTGGGGAGGTATTTGTTATAAATAAAACCAATACAACACTGTCACATCAGCCAGTTTATAAAATATTTATAAAATAGTTTGTGTCTCTAGAATTACTCATTAAAAATTCTCAACTATATTCTCCTTTTTTTACGCCATCCGTCGTGTAAAATATGTCTAAACTTTAGATGGAGAACATGAAATTGGTAAATAGGTGAAATAGAGAAGCGAATAAAACAGTGAGTAGAATTATTTATTTTATTTTTGATTATTAATGAGTTATTCCTTTCGTCCCAAATTAATTGCATTTCTAGGACTTTTTAAAGTCAAATTGACTATTTTTAAAACTAATCTTTTTACTATTTTTGCTAACATATAGGTGAAGATATTATAACCAAAAGAAAGTATATACAATTTATTACTAATTTCAATTTTTATAATTTTAGAAATATATTTATATATATTTAATTATTAATTTTAAAAATAGTCAATTTGACTTAAAAAAATCCTAGAAAAGCAATTAATTTGGGACGGAGGGAGTATTTTATATTCTTTTTAAAAAATAAAATTCAAAAATTTGGTAAAAATGAGAATGGGTTATTCTATTATAATAAAACAACCAAACACAATATTTTTCATTTTATGAAAATGAGTTCACCTTAATTCAGCATTAACATTCATTTAATTTTTTTAACGGAATGGTCCAATTTCAAAATAATAATTAGTTTATTAGGATAATTTGAAAAATTAAAAATCCAATGGTATAATCAATAAAACGTGCCAACTACGGTGGGTAATTCATTAGTTTTGCCCTCAAAAAAATTCAAATAACATTTTTCTTGGTACTCCCTGCGTCTTTAAATAAGTCATATATTTATTATTTTTTGTTAATTTCTTTCAAATGCTAAAGTTTGCATATATGATTAAAAGAATTATATACGGGAACTTGCTTGTTGTGTAAAAGGATGTGTTTTTGTGACTGAGAAATGTTTTCTGTTGATTGATAAATGTCACACAGGGACTAATACTTAATGTTTAGTAGTAGTGTCACGGACCATCTATTTCCACATACATATTTGATATTTCTAAATGATTACCCAAAGTGAGATAAGTTTCATCTTCATGTGTGAAAGGAGTTGACGTGGAAATATCAATTCCTTTTAATGTAGTATAACAATAGCAAAACAAATATGAAGGGGAAAACCCCCAGAAATGCTCATCATCATACTTTAGTCAAAACACTTCTATCTTCCAGCAAAAGCCAAAGTTAATCAACAGAACACCAAAACAAACAGTCAACCCAACAAATTCATTGGTCTTATAAAACAAAAATCAGATTCAGTATGTTAAGGCGTGGTTCATATATTTCCAAGAATTAAGATATCATTTCACTAATAACTGTCAAGCCCATAAAACTATATCCAAGCTCGTCTGGCCTTTAGCCTCCATATAACCACTTTGGACATATATAAGAGCAGTTTGATAGAGGGGTGTCAACCCGTCATATTGTAGTCATCCGGATGCAGATATGAACTGTAATTCCCAGGATTTTCCATCT
This sequence comes from Aralia elata, assembly GCA_034770075.1. Classification (NCBI taxonomy): domain Eukaryota; kingdom Viridiplantae; phylum Streptophyta; class Magnoliopsida; order Apiales; family Araliaceae; genus Aralia; species Aralia elata. Next base: position 77,893,855 of record CM068380.1, read on the forward strand.
TTCCGATCAAGTGGTCCATTCCTGCATTTTAGTAAATTTTCAGGCAATGAGAGGATTTTCATAATCAAGTCAAAGGAACTAGACAAGATGTATTTCAACAAAGGAAGATGGTATCAGTACCCTGCTCCGTGCTTTTAATTAACATGATACGAATTTTGTTTAAATACTAAAGTTAAATCCCAAGACAAATATCTATAATTTCAAAGACAGCCTAATTTCCTCTTTCTTTCCCCTTTACCTTCCAAGCAAATAGTCTACGAACTGATAAACACTCCTACCAACACTCCTACCAGGTGTCTAAAATACAAATTTAAACTCTCTTAAGTTTCTCTAATCCTATGGAGGTAATAAATCTCTGCAATACTTCATTATTCTTAGAAAAACATGGAAGGCTGAAATCTGGCAAAATTATACTTATAGCCCAAAAAACTATACAAGACACAATATGCAAGCTAGGGGAGAAAATCTCTAGTCCATCAACCACAAATATCTCCAAAATATGACCATGTCATCGTCTGAAGTGCCGTATTTATTTATGTAGACGAACAAACATCAGAAAGCTACCATAAAACAAGGTTCTGATGTCTCAATAAGAACAAATGTTGAGACTGAAAACTGAAAATGCGACTCCGAGTCAAGTTCATTGCAGAAGAAGGATAACCACCCAACTAGAAGAACAATGCCTGAAGGCATGAAAAATTAATGATCAGCTGACATTATGCTGTACAAAGAGCAGACGGATATAGCCAACAAAAATACTTGGGATAAGACTTTTTTAAAGTTGAATCAAGTTGTTTAAATGGTGAGGCAGCAACAGAGAAATGTTTGAGTGTGTGTCTGTAAACGACAATTGCATAAAAATGTTGCATCAAAAAATTCAACAAGTTTTTACAAGATACTATATCAATTGCCATTCAATATGAGAAATAAACAAGCAGAAGAACTCTACATGTAACTATCATGTTTTCTTAGTTGTTCCATTTACACTATTCACACTTTAATAGAAGACAATGACTATAATTGCATAAAGTAGAATTAACCGGTTAAAGACGTGAGAAATACATGGTGGAACAAGATTTAATCTATATATAAAATGTTATAAATATACATACTTGGATTTGATAACATGCTTCCGTAGAAAGACATTTGGCCCATACTCCCAGCAGGCTTTGAATTGGTGTCAGATGGAAACACGGGCTCCACCTTATGTGACCGTGGATCTATGCTATGCATCCCAGAACTTATCTCAGGGTTTTGGAAGCACAGGTCCTCGGCTCTTGGAACTGAGTCATGCTGTGACTGGAAATCCTCTGACTTTGTTTTATTATCATTGGGTGATTCAACTTCGGTCTCCACTTCAGATTCAGCATTGTTTGGTGCAGAAACCTGTTGCTTCCTTTTAGATCGAGCACGCCTATTTTGGAACCAATTATAAACATTTGTTTCAGAAATCTGGCCATGTTGAGACAATTCAGAGGTTATCTCTTTAATCTTCTGCTTGGTTGGAGTTCCATTCCCTTGCTCAAAGATACGCTCAAGAATTTGAAGCTGCACTGGTGTTGGAGTCCACCTTTGTCTACCAGTAATTTTATGGCCAGCAGATGTCACTAATGGGTCACAATACAGATTTCCCAATCTGACTCCTGATAAAAACAAAAGCAAGATTCTTATGACAAAATTGGAGTTTTCAGGACTTAGCAGTGAAGCTCCATTCTTTGCGGATGATAAACAGTTATGATTAGCAAAATAGAAATAAACAAGAGCCAAGAGTGGGTATCTCCAGCAATCAAGAGTATGAGCATGTTGAAGGGTCAATATTAAAATCAAATAATTAAACATACTGTAAAAGAAATCCTCTGCATTGACCATACGGCTAGTAAGCTGAAGAAACTTTTGAACTAACTGGTTAGTGCAGATAAGCTTAAGTGGTTGGAATCTTTATTGTTATTTGTGTCTTATGTATTAATTACTTGACTATAAGGATTCAAAATCTCCAAAACTTACCAAATAGACAAACGAATATCACCTAAATGATCGGAGCACATAAAATAAGAAATACATGGATATCAAATTAATATTTTCTGTGACATGCTTCCGGTTCTATTTCATCCTGCATGAAGATAAAATCCAAGAAATGTGGAAGGGTAGGTAGCCCATGGCTATGGATTCTATGATTTGATAACTTGTTGAATCTACATTATCTTCATGATGACTACTTGGTCATGCAGATCGCAGTGGGAACAAGGTGTAGCTCTAAAACATGAAGCATGTACTCCAAGCTATAGTTAGTGTACCGTTTATAACAAATTGTTCTCGGACTAATTTAAGATTTGAGTGTTTGGGTGATAATAATTTTTTTTAAAAATCAACTTCTTATAGTCATTCGCTCTACAGGAACTAAACAATTAATCAACATGTACAGAGTTATGCTCAATATTGGTGGAAAGGTGGAAAATCATAATGGACAAGTATCTATATTGGCTGTGCAATGATCATATTTCTGCAAGTATTTTGATATCAATTGGAATAACTAAGTTAAAAAAATTTATTCTGTAGAAGAGTAACTAAAGACAATAAGGAATATACAATTAAACATTGCAAAATTAGGAAAGATACTAGAAAAGCCCAGAATTTATTAACATGAAGAAAATTAAATGGGAAATGTAAGAATATATCCTTTCCATGACCCATAGAAGAAGTAATACATTCTCAACAGATTTCCTTCTAGGTATGTTTTTTAAAAATTCAACTTGAAATGCTTGACAAAAAAGTAAACAATCAAAAACTGATCTCCCAAAAAATCCCACTTAAATTTCAAATTACTAGTTTCCAAAATTATAAACCGAGAAACAATAACAATAAAACAATAAATTTACATAAACTAAAGGAAAATCAAAGTGCCTCCATTAACAAAGATTCAAACAAGCAACCAAGCCACACACATGACGCAACACAATATCATCATGAACTAAATCACATACATAATAAACAATTCTCCAGAATTATACAATTAATAAATAGAAAGAGGTAGAGAAGAGAGAAAAACCAGCTAGATCGTGGTGAGAAGTGAGGGATTTGTGCAAATCGACGAGCTGTTCACAAATGGTGGCGTAAACGGCGATTTGCTTGCGAAGGACTTCCATTTGCTCGTCGGTCATCACCTTCACGAACATTCCATTGTTATTAGTATTGTTATTGGTATTCCCTTCTTCATCATTTTGCTGTTTTTGGTGTTGGGATTGTTGCTGATTTTCCCACTCCATTTTTCGCTGTTGTGGGATTTGGGTCTTCTTCTTTTCTCTCTCACGAGTTCACCGGAGAGTAAACCGCGAGGGTCAGCAGTGGCGTAGGTAGAGAGAGAAGAAAAAGTGACGAGAAAGTAAAGAAATGGCGGACAATAAGACAAAAGGCATGGACAAAAAGTAGTGTGTGTTGGTTGGTGTAGTGTACTCGTAGGCGTATTTTAGCATTGCCATTGCCATTTGCGTTTTCCTTTTTTTAATTCATTTTGTTGGAAAATAAAAGACTTGTTTAATTACAATTGTTTATCATGTAGTATATGCACTGCTTATAAGAAAATTTTGAGAAAAAAAATATTCAAATCTATCCTAGACAAACATTTATATGCAAAAGAAAAGTCAACAACCAGAAATGAAGTTATAACTTTTTTTTATGGGACTGGACAAAATGTAACATGCTCAAAATATAAATAATTTTAATATTTTTTTTACAAAAAACAAGATTATAGAGTAAAGAATATTAATTATACAGTACATCTTTAGTAATCGCTACTCCCTCCGTCCCAAATTAATTACTTTTCTAGGACTTTTTTAAGTCAAATTGACTATTTTTAGAATTAATAATTAAGCATATATAAATATATTTCTAAAATTATAAAAATTGAAATTAGTAATAAATTGTATATACTTTCTTTTGGTTATAATATCTTCACTTATATGTTAACAAAAATAGTAAAAAGATTAGTTTTAAAAATAGTCAATTTGACTTTAAAAAATCCTAGAAATGCAATTAATTTGGGACGGAGGGAATATTTGTTATGAAATCTTAAAACTCTCATATAAAACATGTGACTAAATGTTTACGCACATTTTGACATACATGTTACTTATTTTGCAAGTAATACAAATATACACTATATACAATGCTGAATTTATCATTTTTAGGCCGAATAATAATTTCAACACCCTAAATTTATGGCAGGAGTATGCCTAACTATATGGTGATATATGCAATATGCATGCGACGGTATGCGGCAGGCAGGTTTCCATACATAGATTGGGGAATGGGAAATGAATAATTTATTTTTATTTTTTTGATAAAGTGGAGTTTTTTGGCTTGCGCAGATTTTCGAATAAGACTTTTGAAACAGGTTTTCGTCCGCAATCCATAGTTCTTATACTGTTTCAAATGGAAGTCGAACTCAAAACCTTCGGGTTTTAAATTTACAAACTAATTTTAAATTTTTTTTAAACTATTAAGACAAACGAGGGGGTTAGAATGAATGAATGTTACGTTCCATTTCCATATGATTAAGCGATAAACCCGGGGGTGGTCACTCTACTCTGGCATGCACCATTTTAATTTTAATTTAAATGTCAGGTCCTGACAAATTTTGGACTTTGACATTAACATTAACAAACAACAACTCCAAAATTTATCTACAGCGGTACAGGTAACGATTTATTCTCTGTTGTTAAGGTTTATGTTTTTTTATGAAGCCAACAACCATCCAATAATCACCACCCCTTGCGGCGGGCAACCCACATTTAAAGGTCACCCTGCCTGCCACCTGTAATGATTTTTAATACTCATTCCGATTTATGCAATAAAAGTTTCATTTCATAATTTATAAATATTAAGTATATATTTTCCTTTCTGTCAATTCATTAAGTTATTAATTCACTAGTTATTACGCATCTCTTCAAAAATATTAACACTAATACTTATCGATATAACTGGCAATCAAAAGTCAACATAAAATGTTCGCAATATATATCATTACCGTTATAATTCTATTAAAATAAAGTTTGACCTGATTATTTCCCCTAATATCAATACTTTCTTTATACTTCATGGTCAAAAAAAGTTGTTTATAGAGTTTTGACCTAATAAAATATGCACAAACATTAAAATAAACGGTTACTCCTTGTATTTCAAATTATAAAATCATTATTGACTTTTAAAAAGTCAATTTTAAATATTTTTAAACTCAAAATTGAAATGAATTTATTAATTTATGTCAATACAATTGTGAATATTATAAACTACCAAAAAAGGTACTATTAATTATGATATTTATTGTTTTAAAAACTTAAATGAATTATATCAATTTTAAATTTAAAAATATTTTAAAATTAATTTTTAAAAAGTCAATAGTGATTATGTAATTCGAAACGGAGTGAGTACTTGATTTTTTTGGTGGAAGAGGAATATTACATTTGCCAAAAATATCAGTCAAAATTTACAGATTAGATGTATTATAATAGTCCCTGAATATTAATAAAAAGAATCTTGACAGATGTACATTTTTAATATTGAAAACATAATGAATAAAATATACACGTAAATATCTTAAGGGTTGATTCAGCGATAAATTTGACACGTGACTTTTATTTAAGTCATGTGTTCGAGTTTTTTTTCGTAACTCTTGTTAGGTGAATATCCTGAACTACTCCCATATACCCTATTCTGTTGTGGGACAGTAAATTCGACACATAACTTCTGTCTAAATACTGAATTTAAGTCTCTTCCGTAACTTTTGAGAGATGAACATCCTGAACTATTTTCCTATCTTTTACCCTTTTGTGGGCCAGCTTACTAGAGCAACAAAATTTTCTTTATTTGCACCAAAAAAAGAATATACATGTAGCTATGAATTAGGAGATCATGTCACAGCGAATCATGTGTTGCTACTACTTTGTCAAAAGATAAACTAGAATAATCAATCTCATCTCAATGACTTTTTACTTGATTATTGACTACAATACAAAGTACTACTGTGGTTCAACGCGCTTTCATGTTTTAAGGATCAGATATGACAATATTACATGGAGTACTATTTTTTTTATTCATTTTATTTTCCGGTGAGATCAAATTATCGCCGACATAGCACGTGCACCTCCATAGCCCACTCATTAAGGTTGCCTTGCCTCGTCAGTTTTCTGTCCCTTCCTTATTTGTGACTTGACTGATACTTCAAGTCTCAAAGCTGATCCAGCCCAAAAACAATTGGGCCTTGAAAATGGTAGTTTCCTCAGTAAACAATCAATACACCAAATACACTACAGAAAATAAGGAGAGTTTATACCCCAGGCTTTTGCCTTCTCTCTCTCTTCAGCTCTAAGATTGGAGCATCCCCAACCCCTAGAGTCAAATCTAGTTGCCTCCATTGGCCAGTTTGTTTTTTTACATTCCAAACTTGTGAATGGCTGCAAAAATAAATGATTGGGAAGTAATTTTTCTTAGTTTTGTTTGTAAATTTGGTTAGAAAAAAAATATTCCATTTATTTTGTAAAAATAATTTTGTTTGTAAAATTTGTAAATGTTAATGGTGTTATATTTTATATTTCTCTCGAGCGTTTCCTATAAGCACCTCTCATTATAAAAAAAATAATGATAAAACTACTACGATACACCTCTTAACTTTTACTTGCTGACATTTTTTTTTCTTTCTTTCATCATATTGCTATAAATATTAAAATTCATGTACTCCTATTATATTTTGTGGGGAATTAAGAATCAAGACAACATAGTAATTTATCAATAAATATATTTCTTGCTCGTTTGATGTAACCACATGGCTCAACCACAAAATTTTTGACCGGATGATATTACCACACCCTGCATAACAGAGACAGTATCGTGGGATCAAACCCCCCTTCACGTTGAAATGTAATCTTAGTATTACCAAAAGAAAAAGTTAACTACATAACTCCGCTCATGGCTTGCATCGTTAACTTGCTTGATACAAGCTTTGAAAGAAATAGGAAATTTAAAAATTTTGGTTAAGGCCATAGGGGCACATTTAATTTGTCAAAAGCCATAATTAAAAACATTATTACTTTGACTTATTTCATAAAATTAATAAAAAGAATAATTGGTAAATACAGCTAAAAATTTAAAATGGAAAAAAAAAAAAACATGCCGAACTATGAAAAGTATAGCAGGTAATGTAGTCGGTGTACAGCAGGTAATGGAGTCGGTGTAAATGGTCAAAGATGGATACATATAAAAACAATTTAATTAAAAAATGATAAAGAGCAAATATCCAGGTGTATTGCCTTTACTTGTTAAGTAGCGGAGGTAAAAAGACCCATTTAGTCCATGTACTTATGGTTTGGTCTCATTTTCGTCCCTACACATTTTTTCATGCAAAAACCTCTGCACTATTTTAAAGAGTATTATTTCAGTCCTCAGCTGCCACCTCATTTAAAAAGTTGACATGACATTTAAAGAAAAAGAAAAATAATGACATGGATATTTCTTAGCTCCAAATGTGTGAGGTAATGGGTAGAATTGGAATTTCCCACTCCCTTTTTCTCAAAAGAGCTATTAAAAATGCTTTAATACATCCAGTTATGGAAATTAAAACCCCAATATTTACATACTTATAACAAGCACTGAAGCTATGTTTGGTTGTGGTTGATGAACTGAATGCATAAAATTGGAGGCGTTCTTGTTGTAATTTCAATCAAACTTTTCTATTTCTCCAAAATAAATTTTGAATAAAAGCAAATCAATGCACATACCACATAAATTGGTGTCATATATATATATATATATATATATATATATATATATATAAATGAATCTAAAAACAGAAATTCACATAATTAATCATACCTGAAATACCCACATGGCCATTAGTCGAATAAGAAAAAGAAAAAAATTTCACTCCACTAAAATTAAAACCTCTCCATTACAAACTTCATTGCTGGTGGAAAAAACGTCACTAGAAAATGAATATTTCGACCTTGAATTTTCCTCTTTACGCATGCAGTGTCCGTGTTTCTGTTCATTGTTGTCACGTCTTCCACAACAAATGCTAAACTAAGAAAGTAGTAATTGATTCTCCAACATACCGAGAATCATCAATTTGAACCGATGTGGCCAAGTCTGTGCTGAAATTGCACCTCAAGAGGCTCTTTGATTTGCAGTTCAAATTTCCTTAGTGAAAAAGCCAACCGTCGCTGGTGAAGTGCAGTACGACGTCGATGGAGGCGTATTACATCTAACCCTCAATTTTCTTGGAAGAGTATTACATTCCATAGTCGTTCATTCGAACTTTTCTTATTTTTCTTTATGTTTGCAATGCTTTGTATTGCTCGTTGTACTAGGGCTATTTGAGAAGGGAGTGGGGAATTATATTTTTACTTGAAGCTAAGAAATATCCACATCATTATTTTTCCTTTTCTTTTTAATGTGATTTAGCTTTTTAAATGAGGTGACAGTGGTTGAGAAATAAAGTAATACTCTCCAAAATAGTGAAAAGATTTTTGCCCAAAAAAATGTGTAGGGACGAAAATGAAACCAAATCATGAGTACAAGGACTAAATCGATCTTTTTGCCTTAAGTGGATTCATTGACTTCGTACACATAATCACTTGCTCCTGTGTCCAATGAATGCAATATACATATCCAATCAAACCATTCCCAAATCCGAGACCGCTTGACATATGCAGAAGAGGTTGAAATTCTATTGGATCCCTCCGCATCGTCTCAATGGTCTGCGTTGTAGTAGATCTTTATCTTCGGTATCTTTTGTTTCTTTGTCTGGGTCCAATTACTTTCTTAGATTTGATCTTCTCTTTATCCACAGTTAGTACCAAATCAGACCGTCCAAACAAATCACACTTTCCAAATACTCGGAATAACCGACAAGTGTCCTCTCTCTCTCTCTCTCTCTCCATAAATAAAAACCAAATAAACCGTTCCGTTGTCATCTTGTCTTTGTCTAGTCAAATACAAATCCAAACGAAGTTTTAATTAAAACACAAACTGTAATCAACCGTTTTACTCTCCGGCGATTTTCTCTAAGCACAAAAACTAAACTGAAACTCTCTCGTTTTCTTCACCGGCGATCGCAATATTTGATCTTCAGTTACTTCACCGACGATCGGCTTCTTTTGATCTCCGGCGATTCAGAGTTGAGCACAGAAGTTACTGAAAAGTCTGTGAACAGATTTGAGAAATCTTCAATTGGATCTCTTCCGCAATGTTTGTGAAAAAGCTTGTCGAAAAGGCTTCTCTCAAGAAGGTAACTTCATCTCTGTTCTATTTCTCTCTCTAAAATTTATCAGCGTACTTAATTCAATCTGATTTTTTGCTATGCTCTGTTCTGCTCTGCTAATTGCATTCTGAGGATTAATTGATATGAATTTCGATTGTTTTGCGTTTTCGTTTTGTGTTGTTTTGTTCTTTACTAAAAGGTTACAACCATTCACTCAATTGATATGGATTTATATTTGCTGAAGAACTGGAGGTGATTTGGAACAGATTATTAGGCAATGCTTAATGTTTGTATTAGTTTAGTACTGATTTTGACAGGTGATTTTGCAATATAATCTTTTTAATTGTGTGTTTATGTGTTTATGTATATTTGAATTCAGTCTCATCTATTGCTTCCTGATTCCAAACAAAAGGCTGTTTGTTTTTATAATTAATAAATATAGTTTGATGTTAAATGCAGTAATATGTAATTTCAAATCTCAAATGGGTATTACTGAACATATTGTTTGAATCAAGTGGCTGTGGATGTGCATATATGTATATGGCTAATATACGTGTTTTCACTACGATAAAGAATGTAGTAAAGGAACCAGGATTTAACTTGCTGAAATTCGACTGATTAAGTTAGAATTCTACTAGGATAAATGACGGATTTTGTTATAAGTTAAGAAATCTATTTATCCTCACTGAAAATTGCTACTTTCGAGGTTTTAATGTTTTTGAATTGAAAATATTGTGTTGCAGCCAGGTGGATATTCAGATGGTTTAAAATCCGAAGACGTAAACCCACGTTTGGTTTTCCATTATGGCATCCCATCAGGATCTTTCTTGTTGGCTTATGACTCCATTCAGAAGATACTTGCTATAGCTACTAAGTAAGTTTTTCATCTCAAGTAAACTTCCAATTCACTAATTTAAATTACTCTTATTAAAGGTTCCATTACTCATTGTATCCATGGTATAAAATGTTATACAATTTTGTCAATGTTTCTTTATTTCAGGGACAGTTTTATACAGTTTAACTATTAACACTTTTGCTCGACTTTACAAGTTTATGTTCACACATTTGAGTAGCTGTTATTAAACATCAATTACTTGATTTCATGCACTGCATTGCCCCTGTGCTGCAAATTCATTTTATTCATCTAATGGGACACCTTAATGTATATTGACATCCACATTGTTTAAGAAATTATTGAGTTTCCATTAAGTAGCTCATCACTTATTTCAATCAGTGCTGCATTTTCTTAGAGATTGCCAAATTAAATTATTTGGGAATGGTCACTCTCAAACTCTACTGGAATCTTCGGAAGCAATACCAAGCAAGTTTATGCAGGTTCGTGTACCCCGCATTTTCCTTTCTTTAAGTCTTGTCTATTATATGCAATGTCATAGATGTTTGTTCATAACACGAAGTCATTACAATTCCTGTTAAATTTTTCTTGTGAATTAGAACATAATGATAACTTGGTACTATTGTGGTCTTTCTCTTACAGTTTATTGAGAACCAAGGCATCCTTCTAAACATAAATGCCGATAATCATATTGAGGCAAGTCATTTAGGGACACCAGTTGATGAAGTTTAAGTTATTTTTAAATTGCGTCTTTTACTTATTTGTTTGTTGAATATTCATCAATATTGTCAAACTGATGGAAACTAATGTCAGGCTTTACCTGTATTCTTCTTCCTATGTTTGCTACTAAATGTAGGTCTGGGATGTAGACAGGAAATTGTTGTCTCATGTTCATGTTATTAAGGAAGAAATTACCTCTTTTATGGTCATTCCACGTACTGAATACATGTAAGTCTTCTCAACTTCATCTGGGAATATATGAGAAATGCTTCCAACAAGGATTTAAGAAATGGATATTGTATCTTATCTGGCAGGTATGTTGGAGATTCTGTTGGTAATATATCAGTTCTGAAACTTGATAAAGAACCATGTAATTTATTACAAATGAAATACCGAATACCTTTTTCAGCATCTCATGGTGAGAAACATTCTTGGTTTATTTGCTGTTGCCTAGTTTTTGTTTTTTTTAAATATTCTTTCTTTTTTCATGTCACTGTATATACATTACTGGTGATAAATTTGTTTTGAGTTGTTATAAAGTTGTCTCAAAAGATTATTATCCAATTGCTACTTGTTGAATATGCACCAGAACTTAATTTGGCAAAATCGTTGGTCTAATATCTAGTTTAACTCCCTAATACATCTGTAGCAAGCCTGCTTTATTTGAAAGATTTCACTTTCTAAAATCACAATTAAATTGTATAATTTGTATTTTATATTGCAATCGACCATATTCCTTCTGGCTTTTGATGGTTTCCTTTCCACTTACAGATGCATACTATCCCTATCCATCGTATCCAATAAATTTTGCAATTGTCCATTTCCTGATTCACCTTCAACTTCTTAGAAATGCATACCCCCCTTTAAACTACTTGTTTTCTTGAAGCTCATAACTTCAAATTCCTTTTTTGGGTTTCTCAATTAAACCTAATATATAAATGTGCATTCTTTTACCTCCAAATCGTTGAAATCCCAAAAGTGATTAAGATAATTAATTAGAAATGACCTCAAACCATCCTTATTAGTTGGCAATAACTGAAGCGTCTTTGTTAGATGTTATTCTAATGTTTCTTCCTCTAATCTGTGTTGTACTCTTCGCTCATGTTGACTTGATGAATCAAATACATAGGTAACTCAACTGAAGTTGCTGATGACACAGCTGTAATGTATATACTGCCTCAACCTATAGCTGAAAGTCAGAGGTAGTTTCTCCATATTGATATTTCCTTTTCTCTTTAACTAGTGTTTTTTAATGTTATAGACCTGAATGGATGAAAAATAGTGGCAGCAGTCTTGCCCTTTCAGAGGCACTGAACTAGAGGTTCAAGTATAAGGATCTTGGAGTAGCTTTTTGCCTTTACCTGAACCACTCTTATATATATATATATATATATATATATATATATATTAATTGTTTAATACATTGAACAAGGCTTTTTAGGGTCTCAAGTACAAACAAGTGTTGGTTTATTACTTTCATTGTAATCTGTGACTTACATCTCTAATGTTTGATTTCATTTGATGCAGGATTCTTATAATTTATAGAGATGGTTTCATTACATTATGGGCAGTTCAAGATAGCAAAGCCATCTTTTCAACTGGTGGAACTATGTTGCAGTCAGTAAATCATGAAACAAAGAAAGTAACAGCCGCATGTTGGGCCTGCCCTTTTGGAAGCAAAGTAGTTGTTGGATACAGCAATGGAGATATTTTTATCTGGAGTATTCCATCTAGCTCACTTTCTGAGACAGAATTAGATTTATGCACCAATCAGAGTGCTCCGATTCATAAATTGAATCTTGGATATAAATTGGACAAAATACCTATTGCGTCATTGAAGTGGGTTTATGCAGATGGGAAAGCAAGTCGGTTGTATGTTTTGGGATCCTCAGACTTTTTATCTGCAAATTTGTTACAGGTATTTGGATGTATCCGTATTTGAATGTTCTGTGCTAGCATGTGTGTATACATCTTTGGAATGACATTCTGAACTGAAATTTCTATAATTTCCTATTAAAGAAACTTCACACTGATGTTGCAGGTAATTTTAATTAATGAACACATTGAATCTCGGACAACCAAGTTGGGGCTTCATCCACCTGAGCCCTGTGTTGATATGGCAATTATTTCAAGTTCCATTGAGCAAAGCAAGAACAACCTAGATTCTTTTCTTTTGCTCGGAAAATCTGGTCATGTTTATGTCTATGATGACTGTGTGATTGAAAAGTACCTATTACAGAGCCAATCTAGGTCACCACCATCACTCCCCAAGGAGGTAATGGTGACTCTGCCATTTGCAGATTCAAGCATCACCATAGCAAAATTCATAACTGACAATCAATATATGTTAGGGACTGCAAATGAGGTATTTAGAAGGTTTTGTCTTTATTGCAAATTGTCTTCAAGACTGAGCATTTAACACATCGTGGATCTTTACTACTTCATTGATGTAGGATTATGCTACGCTGGCAAAAAACATACCACCGCCTTTTGCATTTGAGACAAGGCAAAAAGATGGAGCATACTCGAAAGCAACCAACTTTAGCAGGTTTTCGGAATTTAAGAACTTGTACATAACAGGACACACAAATGGAGCTATAAACTTCTGGGATGTATCATGCCCACTTTTTATACCGATTATGTCATTAACTCAGCAGGTATGCTCTGTTTGGACATTGCACCAAATTATTGCTGTTCAAAAATGATAGATCTTTTTCGGAAATTATACCTTTTCTCAATGTTGAAATTATTAACCACTCAACAATTTCACAAAAAGATTATTTTTAATCCTCTGTGTTAACATGGACATACAGCATAGGCATTTAAGAAATTTTAAAAACAAAAGACCCTGCTCTTCTTTAATTCCTTGTTCAAGAAAACTAGTAAGTGGTAGTAAGAAGTAATATAGAATGAGAGATGCATCGTAAAATTATTATATTATGTATTTGTTTTGGTACGGCTTATAGAGGGATCAAGTATGTTCAATTTGTGGTACTTTGAACTATTAAAAGTACAACTTATGCTTACGCTTTCTAATCAGATGTGTTTCCATTACTTTCTACTCCATTAATCATATATGTTAGTGTACCAGTTTTATAGTTCTGGAACAGAACAGAATCAGTGATGCAAATTCCATTCCCTTATCATCAGGATTGTTATTATTTTAATACGTCAGAGTTGTTTCCTCATTTTATTTATTTATAAAATTTATTATCTATAGATGGTTGGGGCGGAGCGGAGTGCGGGATTAAAAGTTCTAATTCACTCCATTAGGGCCTTCCAACAGTCATCATTTGGCTCTGAAGCAATTAGACTGAACGATTTTCGACTGTCTCATCATTTAATTTTCTTCAGCTTATTTTATTTAAGTATTCAACAGTTTTCTCGTGTTATGCTTATTTTACTCTATATCTCTATTCATGCAGAGCGAGGATGATGCATCTTTAAGTGGTGTGCCACTCACAGCATTGTACATTAATATTAACTCACGGCTTCTAATTTCTGGAGATCAAAGTGGAATGGTTAAGTGTCCTTAATTTGAAAATTTCAGCAAATTGTGATAATTTTTCTAATGTAGCTCTGGGACTCTTCTGTGTTTTACTATTATTTTGTCATGCAGGTCCGGATTTTCAAATTTAAACCGGAACCGTTCTCAACAGAGAGCAGTTTTATGTCCTTACAAGGTATATCCACAAGTTTGTCAATTGATAGTTTCTTTTACCAGGACTTGGTATCCACTATTTGTCACTAATGTTTTTCGTGTAGTTGTTTGTTTATGTGAGAAAGAGGCCGTACTAGGTCTTATATTCTAATGTATCAGCTTCATAGTACGCATTTTATGACTGTAGTAGTGTTTATGCAAGTTCAAAGCTTGCCACCCAAAACGTCTGTGGTTATTCATGGTCCTTGGATATATCTCACATTACAATTCTATTATAGGCTCACAAGATATTGAATTGTAGTTATTATGTCTTATTGTATCTGTAAATTTTGGTCAGCGACTGTACAAGTTCCAGTTATGCAAAATTATATGAAGAAAGTGTTGAATGAAATAATTACTCAAAAGCTTCAGTTAACTCTGCTGTAAACTTGGCCTAAATAACCCCCCCCCCCCCCCCCAAATAAAATTTATTTGAGACGTGAATTTTCATTTTTTCCAGGAAGTTCAAAGAAAGGAAACAGTCACATCATCCACAGTATTCAACTCCTGAAGGTCACTGGGTGTGTGCTTTCCATAAACACAAGCCACAATTTAAAGCATCTTGCTGTTGGATCTGATAAAGGATATGTGAGATTCTTTTTTGTTACTTTGCCCTGCTTCGTAATTTTTTTAATTAATTCTCTTGATTAATTTGTACTGCATAGTTCAGGTGTTTTTGCTGTTTTAACTAATATTCAGCTTATACGCTTTAAGAAGTTGAAATTAGTAGTTTACCGGCTTCAACTATAAATGCACCACATTTTAGAGATAATTCTTGATACAATTGACCAATATAATAACAAATGAAAATGGTTTCAAAAAGTACTGGTAGATGAATGTACACTTTCACCCATTACTTTGACCTAAGAAAGACTGATTATCAGATAAAAGATGGTGATTATCTGGATTCTTTCAACTGAGAATTTACGCCAAAGTCCAAAAACTGCTCTACTTTAATCATAAGTTGCCTGCTTCCTTCGCATTCCTGTTTCTTCATTTATTCTGTTTGGGAGGGTGGGGGTATAGGTGAGAAGCATTAGCACATTTCACTTATTTGATATTTTCAGGCAATCCTCGAATTTGAATTTTTTTTATATCAAAGTATTGTAGTATTAATGTAATCATTGTTATTTTGTATTATCAATTTTCATAGTAGCTATAATATTTTTTAACACTATTTGTATACAGGTCTCGCTAATTGATTTGGAGGGCCCCGCTATATTGTATGAAAAACATATTGCCAGTGAACTATCCGCAGCTGTCATCTCTCTGCAGTTTGCAACCTGCAGCTTCCATGGCTTTGAGAAAAATGTTTTAGTGGTGGCAACAAAGGATTCATCAGTTTTGGCAGTTGAGAGTGATACAGGAAACCCACTAAGCTCAGGCATGGTCCATCCTAAGAAACCTTCTAAAGCTCTATTCATGCAGATTTTAGGTATCAAAATCCCACTTTATTGAGTTTTTATTATATTTTTTATTGTCTTTCTCTTGGCAGGACATATTTGATGTATTAGACTTCATAAATGTAAATAACTACCAAGACTAATCGGTACTTGGCAATATCCAAAAATCAATCGAGTGTCATCTGTTTTTTCTCTACAGATGGACAAGATACCTCAGGAAGAGGATCTAATATGTCAGAGGGGCTAGACTTGAATAAGGGAAATTCTGTTGACGATGTCATACAGAAACAACTATTATTAATATGTTCAGAGAAAGCTGTTTATATCTATTCTTTGGTGCATGTAGTTCAGGTTTGAAGAATTTAGCTATACAGTCACTTGCAATATACATAAGACTGCTATAACTTGTTTTATATGGATGAGTTCCATTCTTGTTGTTCAGGGTGTTAAGAAGGTTTACTACAAAAAGAAGTTTCAATCCTCTTCCTGTTGCTGGGCATCTACTATTTACACTCCCGATGCTGGCCTTATACTCGTGTTTACCAGTGGAAAAATTCAGATAAGGTGAAGGCCTTTCTTTATGTATTGTTTTATCTATGTAATTTGTTCCATTTAACTTGAATCAAGAGACCACACTCTAATATCAGACATGGTTTACACAGTCTGAAACCCAGAAGGAACACACCGCTATTTTGAAAGTTATATTAGCCTCAGAACTAGAGTTAATAATCTTTCCACTGCCTAAATACATGCTTAATTTTGCACCTGAGATGTAGGTAGGGATCTTCTTCCAGTATTGTACTTTAAGTGGAGAGGAAAGGAGCAATTACATTAATCTGTAACATATCACTGTACATGATCTGTTGCACGCTGAAATGCTTTTCTTACTCTGATGTTCCATTCAATGTTTAGCATGTTTTGTCACAAAAACAACATTACAAACAAAGAATGGACCCTTAAATGGCAAATTCTCCAACTACTGTTTTAAACTTTTAAGTAGGACCGGAGTTCTAAGTTTTTGTTCTTGAACTGAAGAATTTAGCCGGTTGGGATTTCATGGGCTAAGAATGATGTTGATTACTTTTTGCAAGTGATTATACTGTATTATGCATGATAATTCCCAATATTATAATAGTATAAGAAGTATAAGGGAAGCAAGCTTTGAAGGGTATGGTGGACTTAAGTTTGCAGAAGCTTTCCAGTCAAATCATGCATTAATTACATACATAATGTTTACCGCCTGAATTCTACATTATGGAGTTTCAGATCATTGCCAGAATTGTCCCTTGTAAGAGAAACTTCTATAAGAGGCCTCATGTCTTCCACTTCAAAACCTAACTCAAACTCTGATAGTTCCATATGTTCATCACGGAGTGGAGAAATAATTATGGTAAAACTGTGTGACTTTATAAATCAACTATGCTTCTTGACATTATAGCTTTGAAATGCTGATATGATTTGTTAAAACTCCTCCATACAGGTGAACAGCAATCAGGAAGTCTTTATTGTCTCAGTTCTTCTACGAAAGGAAATCTATAGGTAATGCATGAGTCATTTTCCAATATGTTTTGAAATGTTTTGGACATAAAAGGATGATCATGGTACCCAGACATGGGGACCAACATTTCTTTATTATTAGTTCTGTATTTTTATATTGTTATGCATCATCTGCTTGGGTCTGTCTCTTTTTATAATTAAAAATGCTCCCCTCCATTCCAAAGTATGAGAGCATTTTTTCTTTTGCTTTTTGTATATCATTTTGCTCTTATATTTTGGAACAGCTTAAGTAATAAAATAAATAGTAAATTACTTTTAAAACTCTTTTGAGTTTTATGGTTCTTAATGGAAATTAGTTGTTGATCTTCTGTGCAACTTCAAATAAAGAGAGAAATATATGCAGACTTATTCCTTTTCATTACTTTTCTTCTTTTTTTTCTTTTCTAGAAATATTGAGGCTTATTCTTATAACTATATTTATATGGTGATGTTTTCTCCAGGCACTTGGACTCCATCAGCCAGGTTTACATCAAAGATTTGGTTGCACCAGGGCTTAATCCCGAACCTGCAATCCATAAAGAAAAGAAAAAGGTACATGGTGTCCCTAAACTCTGCCCCACATTATAATTTGGCACTAGACGATTCTAATATTTAGGCTGCAACAGGGTATATTTAGTTCTGTTTTGAAAGACATGAAGGGAAGTAAAACAAAGCATGAACCTGAGGCGGATGCTGAAGATGCTAGAAAAAGTGTCGAAGCGCTGTCAACGATCTTTACAGTAGCCAACTTTCCATTGGATGTGGAAAGCAAAGAATCCCATATCACAGATGATGATGAGGTTGAGATACTGGATATAGGTATCCCTTCCCTTGCATCTATTAGCTGATTTCATTTCTGTTTGAAAGAAACAAAATAGTAGAAACAAGCAGAACGGTCAGATAACCGCATTTGAAGCTTGAGCTTTTTGCTGTGGTTCATGTTTACTGCATGCTATAATATTCTTCCTCTGTCCCATTTTTCATGTTATGGTCAACGTGGCACATAGTTAAGAAAGATAGAATTTGACCACTTGGTCCCAGAAAATACTCCTCCCTTATAATATAATATAGATGTTGGGGTCCACAAACCCTTTTTTTTCTAGTTTATCTAAGGTGATATAATGTTTTTTTATAACTTTCATCGGACTTGTAAATGTGACATCTTTTGTGACATCCCAAAATGGCAGGTAAGACACAAATGTCGGATGTATTACTTTTCTTTATCCCGGGTACACCTTTAAACGAAGTTACCAAGGTCAAGAGTAGGATAATATTAAATGAACAAAATTTATGCAATTCAACTTCATTGAGGGTTTTGCTTAGCAGACTGATGCTTGGATGTTTAGCCAACCTGCTATAAGACTGAATCGCGTTGACACCTTATTTTCCTTCGCCTCAACAAACCTGCTGTTGTTCTTCTCTCTAACTTAATGTTGAGTACTATGTTTACATGGCCAAACAAATTAACCTTTTCCTTTTATGCTTGTGTAAGATGATATCGACCTCGGAGATCCAGGAGATAAACCCAAAGGAAACTCTATGATGGCAGCATTAAACAAACAGAAACTGACTAGTAAATTTCAGGTGTTGAAAGGTTAGTCCATATGGTTGACAGCATCACTTAATTATTTTTCACTTTTGATTACTAATACTTATGTCTTTATGTTTATGTAATATGCTTAATGAGGAATGTTGGTGGAATTTATCGATTTCTATTAGCAAGAATTCTTTGATGTTCTTACCTTATATAATCTGCCTTGGGTCCATAATATTTCATAGGGCATCCACATGGGAAAAGTGACAAAATTGGCCACCCCGTTTTAGTTAGTATATTGATAATTATAGCTTCACTATAAAGAAAAATTTATAGATAGTAATCTCACGGGAATGGTTATATTTACTTGTTAATCTTAAAGAACTTACCATAATTTGGTCCTTATATGCAAATGCAATTCAGATGGTCTAGAAAGATCAGAATTACTAGACAACTTGAGGAATGTCAACGGCAATATAGCTCCAATGATGAATTTTTTTAACATGGCTCGAGGCAGAGAGGGGTTAGACTCCCTTTTAGATGATAAATTTTGTAAGATCAAAGTAACGCACCATTTTAATTCCCTGCTTGAGACCTTTCAAAAGATAATATAAAGCAAAAAACACAGTCACTCTTCTATAAATGTGAGGAAGAGGTTTTTGTTGGGGACATTACCAGAAAACTTTAGCCTAGAAAAGGTGAAATTGTGTTTCCCTTGTTAGCATGATTTTCCGTATTACCTGTCCTAATTTTTCCAAGGGGTATTCCAATGCTACTTTCTTCTTTCTCGTAAATTCCCGGAGTATGTTAACCAAAGAGAAAAGGAAATATTGAAGGTGGTAGAAATTTTCTGTATGCAGGTAATTTTGCAGGAAAATTGAAACAAATGAAGGGAAAAAATGAGAAAGTTCCAGCCAAGGAAGAGCCACAAGATGAGAAGACTGGTACAGTTGATCAGATTAAGAAAAAATATGGTTATACTTTGACTGGTGTAAGTATGCCTCCAACGCATTTATCATTTATTTATTATCTTATTTGTTGGCGAAGCTCCTTTTTAACAAAAGAACTTTTTGCCAATTTCCAATAAATAAGGTCCAACAGTCAACAATTTTCTTTCTTTGTTTTAATACTTCAGTTTTATTGACCATTGACATTTATATTCTAACTTGAGAAAAGTAGAAGACATTACCTTCACAAAAATGAAAGGACTTTTAGTTATATTATCAATGTCAATTATGGGAAGCAATCAGCTGTAAGTATGGCTACTTAGGTTCCATATTCATGGTGCGATCTACATGTATTGTCATTATGGTTGCAGGACCAAATTTCTACACAAGTACCACAAAAGATTAACAATTAAATTAAACTAGTAATATTTATTTGTTCGTTTTCAATGCAGGAACCAAGTGCTGCAAAGTTGGCACAAAACAAGCTGAGCGAAAATATAAGGAAGTTGCAGGTATCACAAAAAGCTTCATTTTTAAACATATTGTGATTCCTTGAGAATAACTGTATAGAAAAAGCCAGTTTGTTCCTTCACTGAGAGTTAAATTTCATTGAATCAATCCTGCACATCTGCTCCTTGGTAAGAACTGTATACATGCCTTTTAATTTGTCATGCCAAGCAATTTGTATATTCTGGTAGTTAACAGATCAATTTGTGACCATATCTTTGGCTAGACCTGATTGCAATTGGAACACTGATTTGCATAATTATCATTTAACGAAGTGGTACAAATGAATTCATCAATGGAGGGCTGTACTTCCATTAGGTACTCGCAACCAAGTAGATCAGTAGCTCCATGTGGATGTTTCTTTTGTTGTGTACATAAATATGAACACTGTTGAAATATCTGTTTTTTCTTAGGACCCTTGTCTGTTGTTATTGTGCAAGAAAAAAAAATGTTTTTTTTTTCTTTTTTCTTTGTACATATCTATAATTACCGTCTCCTGCAATTTCTTGAGATTTTTGTTAATTTGACAGGGCATCAGCATGAAAACAACTGAGATGCAAGACACAGCGATATCATTTTCTTCTATGGCCAAAGAGGTGCTGCGATCCGCTGAACGTGATCGTCGAAGCTCCTGATCTATCTTCCTTTTTAATTCTTTTATCTGTATATAAGAAGCCAAGGTGTGCAGCAAGAATTTGTTTCATAATTATTCTTTTGAACTGGATCAATTATATTAAATATGTATTCTTAGTTGTTTCAATATTTCTTGGAAAGGCATGTAGTTTGATGCTACAATGTAACTAGCAGTGTCATATTGTGATTTTATTATTGATCTTTGTGAGAATGTATTCTTCATTGTTTGTTACAACCACATAATCTTTAGCATCCTACCCTGGTGTGGTGATCTAAAAAAGAAACATGTTATTGAGCATTAACTTTGAACAATATGGACCTGCAGTGATACATATATTGGAAAGTTTCCTGCAATAATTTGCTTAGAAGCTGCTAGTTTTGAACAGCTGTAGCTCAATATTATTCTGAATAGCAAGGAGCAAGTACCGAAAGATAAATAAAATATATATATATATATATGTGAAAAATGATTCATAGCGCGTACTTGCTACGGATTCTATTATAGGGCATACATTATCTCTACCATCCATTTTAAATATCAACGGACAAAATTAAGAAATTCAAACTAGTCGTTTGCTACTAAAAGTAGCAGACAGTTAAAAAAACACAATCCATCCGCTACTACCGCTAATCAGCTTCCACGCGAACAAGAGTTTGACTTTATTAACTAGATTTTAGAGTTTATTAACTAGTATTTAGAGTTTATAAACTAGGATTAAGTAACTAGTGTTTAAGATTTATTAACTAGGGTTTAGGGTTTATAAACTAGACTTAAGGTTTATTAATTAGAGTTTAGCGTTTATTAACGGGTTTATTAACGAGGGATTTATAAGGTTAATAAATACTAAACTCCGATTAATAAACCCTAAAGTTTGGTTAATAAATCTTAAATTCTAGTTTATAAACTCTTAACTCCTAGTTAATAAAGTCAAACTCTTACTCTGAAAGAAATAAAGAATTCTGATTAGACTATTAGTTGTGGATGGATTGTGTTATTTAATCGTCCACTACTATTAATAGCAAACGACAGTTTTGACTTTTTTAATCTCGTCTGTTAATATTTAATGGATGATAAAAATGATATATGCCCTGTAAGGATCCGTAACAAGTACGTACTGATAAATTAATAGACACGTAATAAGTCAATAGAGAAATATTATGAATTTCGGTATCTTTTACAGTTTTAAGTTATTTTTATTCATTCAACTAAAATTTTTGACATCAGGGAGGTAAGAATTACCTTACACTCTTGTTTTACATGATTGAAAACATTTTTTTTTAATAAGCGAAGCAACTTACATGTATGGTCTTATGATTTTCTTAATTTAAAGTCCCTCTGAGTCACCAAACATTACCAAACAGTGAAGAAACCCAATTGTATAGGTGGGTGAATTTACGAAATAGTACAGTCTTAAAAACTAACTCCCAAAGTGTGAAGTAATCATATACTTACTTAATTTTACATTATTAAGTTAATTACTTTATTTGGTGAGACTTGTACTAGGGTGTGAGTTACCACCATTAGGCCAGCAATCAGTGTCAACAGTTTTCTTTTCCCCCATACATCCCATTGCTTTTTTCTTTTCTTTTTTCTTGGCTTCTCCTTTTTGGCATATCAATAAGTTCACCATGTCCCATTTATTAGAAATACTGAAATCTTACCAGAAGGTTTAACCAAACAGAATTTGGCATATTCGCCCCATCAAAAAGGATGGAACTATACCCTAACGCGATTACAAAATCAGGATACCTTTTGCCCCCACTTTGCGACGCGTTTTCACATATTTAAGAATTAAAATGCTTGACAGTCATTTTATTATTTTTATTTACTACCACTAAGAAAGTTTGGTCCATTTTAGGTTACCTTCAGACTCGAATTCCATAGAAAAATCATTATTTACTAATTCTACCAAATCCCACTTCACATTTTACAAAGCCCCTTTTACAAAGTTTATAACCCCAAAAATTGGGTATATGATGATGTCAACAAATTTCTTTGAGACATTACTACCCTGTCTTGTAGTTCAAAAGTGGAGAGAAAAAAAAAATATAAAGTTAGAGAAAATGAAAGTAGGTGTGTCTTACCCTTTTTTGTATAAGAGAGAAAAAAAAAAGTTGAAGAAGAAAAAACTTACCTTTTCAAGTTTTCTTCTCAAAATTGAGAAGATTGGGAGAGAAGTGAAAACTTGAGTTATTAATATTTTTATAATACTAATTTTACTCTTAAATTTTTAACTACACACAAATTAATTCCACCCATGTCCTAGTGTTTCTAACATATCACTTTCATGTTATTTTCACAACTCACAGGCAACGACCCCCTTTCTCTCTAACGGCTCCCTCCTCTTCCCGGCAGCTTTTTCTCCTGAGCTGCTAATTTGTTTGTGAAAAAAAACATGTACTCACTATCAATTGAAGGATTTGCTCAGAATAATGAGTTCAACCCCATGAAATTAAAATTACTATATTCAAATTCTAAATATCATTTATTTGTATCATGCCTTTCATAAATTATTACCGAAATTTGAACATTTTCGCATCTGAACTCAAATGTCTTATATGAGCAGGTGATTTTGGTGTATGATAAGAGAGTTTGGGTTAGAGCAGATTTTGGGTTAATTAGCAGGTGGCTTTTTTTTTTCCTCCTAATATATGATAAACAATCCCCCTCTCCTTTTCACAATTACTCCACTATCACGATTTGACCACCTCTTGTTGACAAATTCAAAGGTCAAAGCTAAAACAAAATGACAAAAAATGAATAACTAATACCCCACTAAACAAATAGTATACAAAACTTCGATGAAACATCCGCGATTTATCGCAAAAGAAGATAGCACTTTTGACTTTGTATAAAATTAAATTTTAACTGCACGATCAACGGATCAAAAATCAAAAATAATGACAACCAAAGTCCCCAATCTAAAAGATGCAGCCATGAAAATCCCAAATCCACAAGAGGAAGTGACAAATCTAGCAAATACACAAAAACTTTGATAAAATATAAATCACCAAAATTTAAACACCTAACTGAATTATCATTGAGCTGAATTATATAAAAAGGGTACACAAGGATATGAGCTTCTTCAGAGACCTGCTGCTCCTGAAACTAATTTCATGTTTTCATCTAATACGATAAGTGGTTCCCCTAAAAGGAACCTAAAGAAAAAAGAGCTATTTATCAGGATTTAGGATAGACTAATCCCAAGGATTGTTAAACATATCCCTAATCTTTCCCCCCACAAATCCCCTTTACCCAACAGCTGCTTCTTTTTCTTTACTCGTCATCATCATCATCATCCTGCAAACAACCAAATAATCAATAACCACAATTTTAATAAACATTTACAAATTTTAATACGGGTAATTTACAAACCTCTCCGCTCTCATCGTCGTCTTCATCATCATCATGAACTTCTGATCTGGACTTGTCAGACTCTTCCGCATCAGCCTCGTCTTTCTCCTCGGACTATAATTGAAAATCAAGTAACAATTTTGATTGCTTAGAACTAAACAAAATATATCAAAAATGTAACCTTCCTTTTTGTAGTACAAAATTAAATTACCTCTTTCTTGTTGTTGTAAGCCTGAAGGTTCTTATCATAATCAGCCTTCCTTTTCTCGGCTTTAGCTACATAGGGAGCTTTCTCCTAAAGGGAGAAATAAAATAATTAATTAAGCATATAAAAACAAATCAGGTAAAAAAACAATTGAAATCAAAATCAAATAATTCTAACAAACTACTCACAGCTTCCGACAGCGATTTCCACTTGTCACCACCGGCTTTGCCGACCTAATCAACACAAGGCAATAATTAGACAAAACAAATAAACCGATCGAAAAGCCCCAAAATTAAGTCAAATAACCGCGATCCAATCATCATGAGAAAACTTACAACGGAGACAGATTTGTTATTTGGATGCTTCTCTTTGTAGGTCTTCCTAAAATCCTCCCTTTATTCAACAAAATTTCATAAAAATAATCGTCAGTATAAACTTCCTACCCAGAGATCTAACACAAATTGAATTTTTAGGTCAATAATTCGTACATGAAAACGAAGAAAGCACTCGCAGGCCTCTTTGGCTTATTAGGATCTTTCTCAGCCTTCCCCTTCTTCGCAGGCTTTTTACCAGCTCTATCGCCTCCGGCGGCACCTCTTTTCTTCACGGCAAGCCTAAAACCATAACACAACAACATCAACAACAACAAAAATACAAACAAAACGTAGATCTGACAACAATTCACTCAACCAATACGCAAAACATCAACATAAAGAACAAAACTGACCTACTATCGGGCTTTTTCGTTTCACCTTTTGATCTACCTCCTTTCATGGCTATTCCTGTGAAAAAACGATCAAACTCGGTCAGACTCGGAACGGAACCGGAGGAAATAAATAAAACTCAGCTGAGTCAGGGCCGCTAGAGCGTTTTTTATACCTCTAGGTTTAGGTTTGTGTGGAGAGAGAAGAAACGCGAACGAGAATAATATAGAGAGAGAATTGAAGAGAGAGAGAAACAAGAGGAATAGATAGAGATATGCTTTGCTTCGGTGTAGTGTAGTGTAGTGTTGTGTGTGTGGTGAGGTGTGAATAACCAAAGGAAAAAGAGGGATAAGAAGGAACCCCCTTCACTACACATATTATTAAAATTTACATGAATAAATCGAAAGCCCCGGGTTTTGGCGGGAATTTCAAATTCCTTTTGGCATGTCACCGGTCCGTGTGCTCCCTTCCTATTGGTTTCCTCTCTCTTCTTTTCGCCCTCTTTCCGCTTGTGTTTTCTCTGTGTTTCTTCTTCTATCTCATCCCCGCCCTTGTTGTACTGGCTGGCGGAATAGTAACGACACGTGGAGAGATCTGGAGGAGTCTGGGTTTTACCTGATTGACCCACACGTGTGATGTTTGTAGGGTGTAATGACAGACTTAACCTTGTATATTAGTATCACGATTCGGAACCGGTCATTGTAGCGTATATATTAATGGGGCAGGAATAAAATAAGCCAGGCCACGTTTTGGGGTTATTTTGGTAAATGTACTGCCATAATTAGTGGTTTGATGATAAGATGACCATAAAGGACATGGGATGGCAAATGTTTGGCGATAATGGCCAATTAAGTCCCTATGACTTGTTCACCTTCTTCTATTTGCTTAAAAATATCTTGCCTTTAATATCTATTTAATATTTAAATATCGTCGGTGCAAAATTTTTCACTTTTGCATAAATGATACAAATTCAAAATTATATTATGTATATTAAACAGGCGAAAGGAAATATATAACTTGTCATATAATTAAGTTTGACTATAAATATATTTATTTATTATGTTATTTTGTCTTTTTATTATTTTTATTAATGGTATTATAGGCATTTTACTATTTTTCGTGCATAATCTCTTGTTAAATTTGACTATGACAAGCAACATATTCTTTTTTATTACTCTTTCTGTCTTTTATTATTTATTATTTGTTTTTTTAAGAATGAACATACATATTAAGAAAAACAATTAATACTATATTTTTTAGCTAAACATAACTTTAAATGTCAATATTGTCTTTATATTGAAATAAGAGAGTGTTATTCATTGGATAGAAAGTAGTGACATAACTAAATTATATTTAATATTTGAGGTAATATTGGAAACTAAATAATTAATGATTAGTTGAAAATTTTCAAACGGTAAATATTAAGAGACAAAAATATTTCTCTAAAATTACATTTAAAAAGAGACGAAGGGAGTATTTATGCCCTGTGATGGAATTGGTGTGCTTGTTAACTTTAAAAAGTTAAAATGATGTGATTAATTATGGTTGGTTATTATTGGCAGGCTCACCCATATATGTTGAATTATTAACTGATTATATTTTGTCACATAATTTTGTAAGTTATTTTTTATAAGATTATTTTATCACCATAACAATACTCTTTATAAAAAATGTGTATTTTTTGTAAGATACTCCCTCTGTTTCAAAATTAGGAATACAATTTGATTTTTGAGGTGAAACGACAACATATTAAACTTTAAATTGGTATAAAATGAAATAATTTTTGTGATTAATAGTTTTCATATACTATATAATTATAATAATTGTATCAACTAAAATTAAACAAATTCACATAAATTTAAAGTTTAATATGTCGTCGTTTGGCCTCAAAAGTCAAATTGTATGTCTAATTTTAAAACCAAAAGGAGTATTTTGATTTGTCTCCGGCAATAAAATATCAACCGTTTCCAGTCCCGAACCCATTTGTTTGGTTGGGCTTAGGCCCAATACTACATCCATACGCCCCTACACCAAGTAACATCAGATACTGGATCGTGGGCTTCCCGGGTACTCAATTCCTATAAACAAAATTAACCACCTTTTTCGGGCATATAGCGGATTGGATTTGGTCCAACGACGAAGTGAGAACGACAACAATAAAGCTAAACAACAGATCAGGGATTGAAAAAGCCGAGCGGAATCTGCCTGACTAAGAAATTTAGAAGTTAAATATATACATATATATTATATTTGTATATAGAGAGAGAGAAGTAGTAGAAGAAGAATGGAAGAAACCCTAGACCTAGAAGAACATGGAAAATCACTTGCCGCTCCAATCATCTTCGTCATTGTCCTTGCATTTCAGTTTCTCTCCAGATACTTAGAAAATATGAAGAAGGTATTATTACATTTCGCATTTGATAACCGAAGCATTAGAATTCGCTCCAAATTTGAATTTAGTTTTTCCTAGATATTACTATTTAGAAATTAAACTCAAATATAAGCTGAATATTGAGTTTTTTGTAGTTGACCTGTATTCTTGATAGTCAAATCGTTTTTTTGGACTTTGTCCAATTGATGCTATGATTTTCGCGGGTAATTGGCTCTCTTTTATACGTGTTTGTCACTTTTAGGGTACACTTGTGTTATGCAGTTACAATGAAGTTACTAGTGTGAGACTAAAGGACCATTATGATACTAGGGCAGTAGTTTGGTTTAATTATTCCAATTTAGCATTGCTACTTACTGGAATATTTGTAATGGAATGGAAGATTATTTTATTAGTTGAATCTGTAGATAAATTTGAAGGTATTTGCATTTGTAAGTTGTAACAAATAGTTTCATCTCCAGAAAATATCTATGAATGCTACGGATGTACAGTTGCGTGCAGAGATTAAGCAACTCTTGAAAGAGGCGAGCGCGTTTTCACAGTGAGTGATATTTATGAATTTGAATACAACATATTTTCATGTTTCCATAGCACAAGAATTTGAGTGTAAGTTTAGCTCTGCTCTTGTTGCATGCATGCCGTTTTTATGAGTCTCGAGATTTTAATTATCCAGACATGTGTCTATGCAAAGGAATGTTGAGTATCATTGCTGGCACTCCCATAGTAGTGTTTTGCAATATCTTTTATGTGTTATCAGACAATATGTTGGCATTGAAGTCAGAGTTTTGTTCTATTTTATATTTCTTTGATATCAAAGCAATTGCATTTTCTATCAACATTACTATGTGGATGACAATCAGCAGATCTTAATAAATAATGATTTACACCCTCCGTCCTAAGATAAAAGTCCTTCATTGACTTTTATGGTCAAATTGATCTTTTTAAATTAATAATTAAACCTATATATTTAAATTTTCAATAAAACAAACATTGAGATTAGTACTAAATTGTATGTAGTTTATTATGTTTGTAGAATTTTTGCATATATATAAAAGAATAATAAGATCTATTGATTTAAAAATGGTTAATTTGCCATAAAAGTCAATGGAGGACTTTTTTCTTGGGACGAAGGGAGTAATATTTTATTTTATTTTTGCTTTAGTTTAAGAGTCTGAAAAGTGGTTTTATGAATAAATGACTAGTAGTTGAAACTTTTTTGAACTAAACTTAATTAACTATCTAGGTTCATTATAAGAAGGGTGATGCTAGGGGTCTCAAATTTTTAGTCTCAAAAAGTGTCTTAATATCACGGGTAGATCTCATGTGATTGGCTATGCCATAAATTATTATTAAAATATTCAATGCCATGCCATTTGAGACAAAAAATTTGAGACCTCTAGCATTACTCTCATAAGAATGCAATGTTGCTAGTAGTGTCATTATTTATTTATTCTATGACTCATTTGGGTTTTGACTTTTGATAGCCACCTAAACTCTCATCATCTAGAACACCCTGGTTTTGGTGTGAGTGAGGCCTTTGATTTTGATTTGAAGTTTAGAACTAGTTGCATATAAGCACATTAGTTGAGTTCTCATGGATGATGGAACATTCATTTTCAGGTCATCCCTTGTTCCTTGAGTAGTTGTATACTCATCTCATAAACCAACATGCTATTATGACACCATTACATGTTATGTTATCTTAAAAAAATGTTTTTTTTTTTGAAACTATTGTTTGTAGTATTAGAATATTGTTGTTCTGCATGCTTACTTTCTGATGCAGGACAATAATCTGAAAGCTTGAATTTGAAGAAATAATTGGAAAAACAGGAAAAATAACTAGGCTTAGGTTCCACATCTAGCTACCCCTAGGATCTCTCAACCTCGGTAAGATAAATAACATGTTTTTAATCTGTCATAAACAATAACAATGTGTATATATCAAAATAACAAGTAGTGTTGGTCTTTATAGAGACCAAATAATAACTTGCACACAAATATAGGACTGGAACTATGAACAAATAGAAATCTGAAACTATAAATCCACTAACTAATAATATAATTACAAAAATAATTTCTTTCCAGATACAAATAGAATTTCCAGTTCCGTTGTTTTATGTTGTCCCCATCGTTCAGGCTGATTTCTAATGTGAGGCACTCAAAAATTGTAGTAGTAACACTTCATGTTACTCATCAAACTCTTGTAGCTTAGCCTACCGGATATGTTGGTAAAGCTTGTTGAACGATGTACAAAAGACACTGGTTTAAGTCTTGTCCCGAGCTTTCATACTTCACTCACCTCCTCGGGTATACCTGAGACATAAGTTCTTTAGGAATATTAGTTCTTTTGTTTCTTGGTCTAACACCACAGTAATTTAAAGGCCATATCATGGGTGTGTTGCATTCTGTGTTATTTCTAATTTTCAGGCAAAAGGAAAGGAGGGATTTAAATAAATGGTTAAACATATTTAATTTTATTGCACATAATAGAATATAACAATGTAACAACTCTCTGACTCTTTGTTAATTGCAGACCTTCAACATTTGCTCAAGCTGCCAAACTTAGGAGGATGGCAGCAGCTAAGGAGAAAGAACTTGCCAAAAGTATGTTACTGTATAACTTTATTGAACAACTTTATATTTGTGGCTTTTTCCAGAAGCATATTTATGACTTTATTTGAAAAATTTATATATTACGGCAGACTAAAGTCAGCCGAGTTCATGTGACCTAAGATACTGCCTCTGACCCAATTTGAGTTTCATCATTTCCTTATTTGAAGACACAAAATGAGTGTCATGGCTAGAGTGATGCGAGAGATAAAGTATGTGGGTCCTGCAATGTGTTGTAATATATACTTAGGATTACCTTTTGCTGAAACTATAATGCTACGTTTGGATTGGTGGAATAGGAGGGAGAATGGAATGACTCATTCCTATGGAATGAAAAAAATTGTGTTTGATTCCTTGAGGGAAGGAGAGCATATGGAATAACTCATTCCAACTAGAATGGAATGAATCATTCCACTCTTCATTCCATTCCTTCAATCCAAACGTAGCATAAAGTCCTCCAGCTTTTCATACCTTTGTTTAGTTAAGCTAGTAAGAATCAACTGATGATCCTCTAAAGCAAGTTATGTCTACATCCATCCCTACACTAGGCGTCAGAAGAACTCAACTTGTTTCATCTTTCTTCGGCATTGACTGTTATGTTTCTTCATCTTCTACTGTCAATTGTTCCCTTGTTTGCCCATATCTTGTCCCTAGATCCCAGTTCCCCTAACCTCTAGATACCTATTGTTGTTGTTTTTGGTTGCTTATGCAATTTGGATGTGCTCCGTGCGGTCAAATGCTCTAACAACTTTACATGACATGCAGATCAAGAATTGCGCAGCAAGGAGATAAAATTGTCATATGATTCATATGTAAAAGTGCAGATGATGGCAAAGGTGATCCCCGAAACATTTTGTATTTCAGAAGGCTAATGATTATTTGTTAAGGGTTGAGAAGTTGATTCATTTAGTTATGGTACAGATCTTTGTATATTCTGCCCTTATTTTGTGGTTTTGGCGGTTTCCTGTTGCTGCCATATCTGAGCAACTTGTGCAGCCCTTTGGTAATACATTCATGTCCCTCTTACTTTAGTTTTTGAGACTGTTTCTGTTCTGCTTATAAAACAAAATTCCGTTCAAATATTTTGGGGTTCCCATTAAGTTCATTTCCCCAACACTTTGATCTCACGTCCAGATATATATTGCTCACTATCTTGTGACTGCAGTACTTAAATTTGTTTGACTAGTGATAAACTGTCAGACACTATAGTATGAAAACCACAATTATGAATTTTTAATAATAATTTGAGAAAATAGCTGCAGTTATCTTGATATAACGGAATCCATCTTTTTCTGCAGGGAGGATTCTGTCTTGGAGAGCTGGAGGTCCTTTGAATGACAATGTTATGGTAAATTTAACTAGGAGTTGCAATTTTAGTATGATTCAGTTCTTCACTTTTTTTGTTTGTGGTTTACTAGCTGCTGAGGCATTCAGTTCTGGTAGGGACTAGATGTGGGAAAGAGTGGGAGTGGGAGGTTGGATTCTCTTGCTCGAGTTATTCAGTCGGGTAGGGGGCCTGTATGCATTTTGTTTTATTTTTGTCCTCTCATCAAGTGGGAACCAAATTGTTCTAATTTGTGGAAGTCTGCTAGGCTTAATAATTTGTAGGAGAGGAATGACTAAAGGCCAGTTTTTTATAATTTTGCAATGGCTCTGTGGTTAGAAAGTTGACAGGATGTGTCATAGTAAGAGTTGTGAGTTCTCTTTGTTTGGCATTATTTTAGAACGTACTCCTACTGTCACAAAATGAGAGATATATTTTGACTTTTTGAAGTCAGTTTGTGAAATCCTAAAATTCAGAAATCGACACGAATTTACTTAATTTTAGTACAAGGGAATTAATAGTTACAATATTTGTTGCTTTCAAAACTTAAATGGACATGTATTAATTTTGAATTATAGGATTTCGCAAACTGACTCTATAAAGTCAAATGTATATCTAATTTTGGGACGTAGGAAGTACATAATTACGGTCTTACTCAGTACTTGTTGGCATGTTAAAAAGAAATGGTTGATTACGTGACTGTGCCACATGGTGACACCACACAGAACAGTTACTGAGTTAACATTCTTAAACCTTGCACAAATAGTGCCCTCCTTTTCTTCCTCCTCATCCCAAAGTTCCCGGTTCTCCTCGGATGAGAGTTTATGTAAATTTTCAGTGAAACTTTTATGCAGTCTGATTATGTTATGTGCAATATAATTTAGTCAAATGTATTATTTTGATGAGGTATTACTGAAACTCTGCTGCAGGAAGGTCTTTATTATGTGATTCTTCTGATCATTGTTTTGATACAATTGCAGGTTGGGATTATACCATGGTTGATAGTGTCTACTAGGGTTGGCAAATTTGTTTGTCAAAAAATTTTCAAGTAAAAAGGAGAAAAATCTTCTAGGTGAATTCAGGCCACAAAGGACTTGAAGAAACCTCTTTGCGCTCTGTATCATTAGACATTTTTGTTCTTGTTTTTGTTGATTATTTGTAAATTCAAGTTTGATAATTTGCTGGTTGGAAAATTGCCTCTTAAAAAAGAAAAGTATATTTTGTATTTATCAGCTGAGCATAAATTTTGAAAAGAAATAGCTAGGTTAAGAATTTCTGTATTTATCAGCAGCACTATATGTGTGTGTGTGTGTCTCTATATATATATATATATATATATATATATATATATATAGGAGTGATTTATAGCTAACACTAGATGGGAGGCTGGGAGTATTATTTCATCTATTGCATGTCCAGATCAAATTGGTCGTATTTACATATAAAATATTTTCCGGGGTTCTAAGGTTTGAAAGAGCAACTTTTAGTTCCGGAAGAGATTTTGATGGGAAATTATGCATTTGTCCTGGTTTATAAAACAATTTATGGCTCGGAAGATATGATCACTCCTCGACGCAACAAAGACGAGTGGAATCTATCTCCCCCGTGTTGAATGTTGTATCAAAACTCTATGTGAACATGAAAATTAGGCACGAGTGTATTTTAATTTAATTTACTTATATTTTTACTTCCAATGGTGGGTCAAAATATAAATATATAAAATTTAAATATATTCATGTCTAATTTTCATGTCCGTCTAAAAGAGTTCATGTTATATTGCGATCTTAATACTTAATAGTACCCCCAAAGACAAAATTAAAAAAAATAAAATAAAATTCGGAACTCATATCGATTGTAATTAGAAAAAGAAAAACTTGTCCTTAAAAGAATACTAAACTTAATAACCCGAACATATAGTAGTTTTAAGGACTTGTATAAAAACATATTTATTACATTAAGGTAACAAACCTATAGTACTATATTTTTGGTACAAAATTGCTGAGTTTTCGCAATCCATCTGGTTAATAAAATCATTTTTATTTTGAAACACATGGTTAACTTTTGTTAATTTGCATAAACTCACATAGCACCGCACTATTTAGAGGCTTTTCAAATGTCGTCATATTCATACAAATGTAATATTTTTCAAAACACAAAATAAATTATATACTACATCTTGGACTTCATATTTAGTTCTATGCCATTTAAATTTTACATAATTCTTTTTGTTCATCCTCTTAAAATTAAAATTTTTATTTTTAATAAATAATATCCTAATATACTCAATTTTTTATATATTATAAATACCTTATTAAGGGTTTTGATTATCATAAAAAATTTCAAAAATGGTATGCTAGTTATATACGAAGTTATGGACCACAGTCCACATATGATAATTTAGTAGTAAGGTCGGTGAAATTACATCTTTAAATTATATAGGGAGTCGGCGTTATTAAAAAAATAATTGTTATAAATTGTTGTGATTTAACTTCTAGTATTAAATTGTTTCAGAAATTAAAAAAATTCATATATTAAAATATGCTACATTAATCCTATAAATATGTCGCACTGCTCAGGTTGGGAGCTTAGACTTGTAGTTACACCATATATACATTCTAACTAGGGTTTTCTCGTTCTATCACCTTTCTGAAACTAAAAGCTTGCCTGGGGCTTTCAATTTTCTCTCTGGATTTTAGATTTGCAGTTCGCAGAGGACAGTTTCGGTAGCCATGTACGGATCAAGGGGGTAAGTTGATAATTACGCTTTTCTTTTTTCTATTATCAGTCTGCTACTTGTCTATTGATGTTGAATTTGTTCTGTTTCTATGGCATAAACCCTAACTGATATTGTGATGTATAGTTGGTTTTCCTTGTATAGTAGCGATGTGACTCTGCGTATATTTGATTTGTGAATTTGGATATTAAAACGAAACGAAATTAAATGGTACAGGTGTGTATAAGGTTTGATTCTGGTTGTGTTAATAAGGAGTTTCTTGGGATGATGCCAATATATTGGAAGTGTGAATTCATACATTTTTTTTTTGGTGGAAAAGTAATACTGGATAGAAACCAGCATTAAACTTTATGTTGTTCTGCCTAGTTTGGCATTTTGCCTATTGTAGGAATAATCTGTATATTTTTAGACACTTAATACACTTTTCTAATATTTAAGACATTTTGTCCAAGTTAATATTGTTATCTAATGATGGGCATTATGGTGCGAGGTAGACAGGATCATAGATAGGATATTTGATTCATACATTTATCAAAATTAGGAATTTAAATAATTAACTAAGTTTTAACTTACGTTGTTCTTTGAACATACTTACAGTGCGGACCTGATGTTTGCCCTCTCCCCCACCAGCGCCTTTTTTTGGTGGGGGTGGGGGTGGGGGGAATTCTTCTTAAAATGATTATAATTGAGTCTGCCATTGAATTCTTACCTGTTTCATCTCTGTGTTTTGGCTTGAACCATGGTGTATGATGCTCTACTTTATATGTTTCATCTGGTATAAATTCATATGTTTCTCATCAGCTGTGTGCGTATCTGTATGCTTTTTATATTCTTAATATTGGAAAGAAGTATGTATGCTGTTTATAAGGGTTGAGAACATATGGAAATATTGTTTACGAAGTAAACTAAGAATGAGGAAGCTAGATGTTAGGGAAACATGGGTTGGGTTGGTTTATTAACAAGGTTGAGTGGGGGATTTGTTTTCTGTTGGGTATGAATAATTGAAGGACAATGTTTGGGAGCGGGGGGGTTTCAGACGGGTACGAGATCGGCTCAAAGAGACCAAGAATGATGGAATCAAATCCCTACTTCGCAGTGAGCAGCAGTTCAAGTGGTTTCCAGCCTTATGGCTATGGCAGTGGATTTCAGGTTTCAGCGTTTCCTGTGGTTCGTCTGAGGGGTATTCCTTTCGACTGCACTGATATTGACATCTTCAAGTTCTTTGATGGACTTGACATCGTGGATGTATTGCTGGTGAACAAGAATGGGCGGTTCTCCGGAGAGGCATTTGTTGTGTTTGCTGGACCAATGCAGGCTGACCTTGCTCTTCAGAGAGATCGACAGAACATTGGGCGGAGATATGTGGAAGTTTTCCGGTGCAAAAAGCAAGAGTATTACCATGCTGTGGCCTCTGAGGTAAACTATGAAGGAATCTACGATAATGACTTTCATGGGAGCCCTCCTCCAGCACGACCAAAGAGGAGGTCCCAAGACAAGGATCAGATGGAGTACACTGAGATATTGAAGTTGCGTGGTCTCCCTTTTTCTACCAAGAAGTCTAATATCGTCCAATTCTTTAAAGATTATAAACTGGTAGATGATAACATACATATTGCGTGCCGTGCGGATGGGAAGGCTACTGGAGAAGCATATGTAGAGTTTGTCTCAGCTGAGGAAGCTAAGAAAGCCATGGCCAAAGACAAGATGACAATGGGATCACGATACGTGGAGCTGTTTCCTTCAACACCAGATGAAGCCAGACGAGCCGCGTCCAGATCAAGGCAGTAATAGGCAATCTAAAAGGGACTTAGATGCTGAACTTGTGGTTGTGGTTTCTGGATCAACTGCATCTATTTTGTTTCTCCCATTTTTCGGTGTCTTCCCTACGGGAAATCTTCAGCAATGAGATCTGTAATCTTTCTTTTCTTGGATATAGACTTTTTATTGTTTAGTTACTTTATTTGAAAATTTGTAAACTGGCAATTTGTGCCTTGGCCTGTGGTTGGTTGGGCGTGAATGCTGTTAAAGGCACTATTATACTCGCCTGAAGAACTTACAATCTGAGTAATTTTTAGTCACAAATATTTTGAACATGTCTCCTTCAGTGTTGCATTTCAACCTTACTAGAGGAATGATTTGTTAATCACTCTTTTGGTTTACTATAAATTACTTGATTGGGGGTATTTTATGTTGATAGAAGGCTTCCCTCTTGGGTGAATAGGTTTACTGTTAGTGCATCATGTGTATAGTAAAAGACCCAAAAGATCACGCTCCCCCCACCCCCAAACACACACACACACACCCACACCAGATATCCACTGCAAGCTAATGGATAAAGGTTTCAGTTCACTATCACAACTAACAGAGCAAAGAGTCCAAGACTCACTTCACACACACACACGTTTGTTTGTGTGTGTGTGTGTGTATATATATGATCAATACCATCAATCGATGTTCTATCTACCTCTTATGTTACATTGTTACTTTCAGGTTATTTGGCAAATTTCCATTTGACTAGTTCTTACCTTGGTTTTGTTAAGAATTTGAGTAGACATTGAATTTTTATTTTACATGATATCGCCTCCATCTTATAAAAAATTAAAAGCTTAACTAATTACATAAAAGAAAAACAGGACTTTTTCTTCCATATGGGTATGCTATTGAAAACATTCGTGAAAGTAAGTATCTCTTGGTTGAAATTGGTGTACATTTTTCTTGTTGGAACAATGTTTTTTGCTTAACCTAAGTAAGTAGTCCTTCCTTTTCTCAAAGCAACTATTTTTTTTTCTTTTTCTTTTTTCCTTTCTTTTTAATTTTTATCTTAATTTTTAGAGTAAAATTATCTTAGATTGACCTAAAGATAAGTTATTTAAGGTCACTTTCAATACAATATTATTTGTGAAGTCCATAAATTCGGGTCTATATAACCCAATTTGGGTTACCAAAATATAAAACAACGTACATAAATTTTTCTAATTATATTTATTACAATGTCATGTATAATACGGCAGCACATACTAAGTCATCACTATAATTATTTGCACACTATTTTACAACTTAGTGAGGACTACTACTAAATCGAATCGTCACTTCATTTCTATGCGCTCCCAGCTAACTCCAACTACATTCTCATTTTTTGAAAGAAATTAAAAGCAAAAGGGTGAGCTCAAATAGCCAGTAAAGAATATCATGACTAGAATAACAAAAGAATAAAGTTATCTTTAACCTTTAACAGTGATTAAATCATATATTTAAAAAATAGTAGACATCATAAATTTAACGAATAACTTGCAGTGACATAAGCAATTCATTAGAACAGTCAAATAGATAATAATGTATAATATTTTATTCAAATTAAAATTCATCATTTGGACTCCATCATCGGTAACACCAATGGTCATGATCATGTCAAACAACCGTTCTTCTTTGCATCCAGGCCAAAGAGAACTTTCACCATGTGTCTTTGATACACAAGCTAAAAACCCTCAGCAACCATATTGTTTTTACACTCAAGCCAAAAATATTCACAACAACTCGAGTTCAGATATTTAGTACAAACAACAAAGAATAAACAAAAATAATAAAACAATGAATGAATATTAGAGATCTGCAATTTATTTATGTTTAAGGAATAATTTACTTTGTTCATAGTCCAATAATGTCTAAATTATCAACACGATATCCAGAATATCGGATTGAGTTCAAGCCCAAGGGTATTGTCCAATATTCATAAATAATAAGTTCAATGGTAAGGTTCACAATACAAGGAATATTTAACAGTCTAAAATATTCACAGTTCAAATAGAAAGTTCAAGTCAAAATGTTCATAGTCCAAATGTAAAGTTCAAAGTCCAAAGTGTTCATAGTCTAAATACAACGGTTAGAATTCAATAGGAAGGTTCAGGTCAAAAGACATTCAATGAAGCGCAAACTATTAAAGAAATTTTAACGAATTGTTATTTCATAAATTTTCACCGTTTAATGTTAAGGGTTATAGAAACGAATAATAATTTCTTATCATATTATGTTTAAATTTGGAGTATGAAGAAAATGATATTTCTTATCTTTGCACGTGACTAGATTCTGCTTCTTATGTTGAAGATCAATCTAAATGTATATTTATGATTTAATTTGTAATTACCTTATATAAGTTTTGTTGGGAATCTGCATGCGATCGTTAAGTCCATTATCATAAGGGGGAGAATGTTTATAAGATCTGCATGAGATTACCATTATTCATTATATGTGATTTGATTGATGACAAAGCATAAGAAGAACATTCATATTGACAAAGCCTTGTAAAGTTCTTAATGATATATATGTACAAGGACTTAGAATTAAATGATCAAATATGTTAGGTTAATCTAAGCTGAAACTAATATGTATTTGATCAAAGCATATTTGTAACATTAGGCATTGTAAAGTCCTTAAATGAATTTGATGTACAAGGACTTAGAATAGAAAAAGATCAAACTTGTTAGGTTGATCTAATGAGCTGAAATGGTATATGTAATAAGCAAAAGTCAGACTGTTCGTAGAGCAAAGTAGAACTGCTAAAGCCATCATGATCGAAGAATAGTCATGCAGTTCGCAGAACAGTCAGCAAAGGATCACCGAGATCCCTCGGCGTCGTAGAATCTTCCAGGCAATCGCAGAGTAAAGGCTCGACAGGTGTTTCTCGGAATCATAGAGTATAACAGGCACACTGTAGAATGAAGAGCGGTCAGGTGTATCGTAGAGTTGAGCATGTCATCGCAGAGTCTACCAGGCTAACGTAAAGTAAGGCTCGACAAAATCAAAAAGCTTACTCGGAATCGTAAAATGTGCACTGCAAAGTAAAAACAAAAGATCATTGAGCTGACATGGGTTCGTAGAGTTGATCCAGTTAGCCACTCTACGACTCCCATGAACAATCTATAATCAAGCAACAACGTAGAGCAGTCTCTGCTTAAGCACTCGAAGTTAAAGTGACAATCTTCATAAAGACTATTAAGTAAGCTGAGCATGAGCTATCAGACATAGAAGATCTCTGAGTGCATCCGAAGCATCAGCCATAACAGAGATCACATGGCAGCTCAAGCACCCACTCTACGATCCATCAAGACTCTATGACCAGCACCAAAGACAAGGTCGTAGAGTAGGAAAGCAACAGCCAGATCAAGTGATCGTAGAGTTGAGCCTAAGATAACAGAGGTACTCTGGCAGTCTCAGCAAAGCAACAGAAGATCATAGAGCAGTACTCTATGACGTGACATAAGAGAGAATGTCTAAAGATTAAGTAGAGCAGTCCTCTACATCAAAAGTGCTACAGTATCAGAAGATCATAGAGCAGTCCTCGATGACACAACAACAGGGCTAACACCTGAAGAATATAGAGCAGTCCTCTATGATAAGTATACTGCATCAATGGCTCAACGAAGATCATAATACTATGCTCTGGGAACGTAAAACTCAATGAAGATCACAGAGCATAAGCGGCACAAACTGCAGAATAGTAAGAAGCACATTAAAGCGTAAATGCAAGTGCAGTCAGCCACTCTACGAACTCCAAGGCAGTACACATCCGGCATGATCATAAGGTCACACTGAAGTGAGCAGCCAACTCTACGATCAGAGGCAACAGACTTCATTATGAAGCAAGCAGATAACTCTACGATCAGGAACAACAAGCCACAACCCAGTTGATCGTAGAGTAAGTAAGATGGTGTCATCAAGGATTGAAGATATCAGAGCACTTAGGGTTACTATCCCAAGATGAACGACTGATTAGTTAAATGAGCAAAATAAGGAACCAATTTGAGTGGGATTCAAACAGTCATGTTTATTGCATCAAAAGTCAGTACACATGATTCCACTACCTTGGTACCAGTTAATGGATGCTGACTCAGCCATCACTAGTAGACTTCAAGAAGTAAAATATTCATTGTCACAATAAACAAGTCTGCAGCAAGTAAGTCTCCAACAAGTGCAACGGGAAGAAACCAATGACAAGTTTCCAACGGGAAGAAGATGGAGATCTACATAAGAACAAACCGCATTCAGATTGAATGTGTGTGGGTGTGGTGAACTAGAGCAAGAACACCGATTGTACAAAACAGCTAGAAGCTTCACTACAACATGATAGGTATGTCGAAGGGCTGACATATGAGCTAAGAGTCGAATGACCAAGAAGCCAAGATCAAGAGTGACCAGAGCTGAAGACAATTCTAGGAGAGCAACTCTATGATCAAACAATGAACACACTGAACGGAAAAGATGAGGAACAGAACTGGATTCTGTATTCAAGTCAACTAGTGTTTATTAAGAGTGATCGTCTACATCTGCTATATACCAGAAGAAGAAAAGCCTCAACGACTATCATCAGCAGCATCCAGAAGAAGATCACAACCAGCTGTCAAGTACTTGAAGATGAAGGAGATCAAAGTTCATCTTGGCAGCACAACCCAACAAACAATCAACACACCAAAGAGGGCAGAGCGTCCTTGTCTTAAGTGACTAAATCAAGTCAAGTCTGCTGAACTTGCTGAGTACCGGAGGGTACAAGAGATTCTAAGTCTGCTGGGCTTAGTCTACAGTTTCCAAGTCTGCTGGACTTGAAGAGGGTCAGAGGATCCTTGCTTTAGTGGCTAAAGACAACTAATGTCTGTTGGGCTTGAGGAGGGTCAGAGGATCCTTGCCTTAGTGGCTAAAAATAACTCATGTCTGTTGGACTTGAGGAGGGCGGAGCGTCCTTATTTTAGTGACTAAAACCTTTAGTGGATTCCTACTTGTTGAAGTAGAAGAGTGGAGTAGGAGTTATTCAGTCTCCAAACCACTTAAAGTCTCTTGTGTTATTTACTTTATGTCATTTACATTATGTACAATAACTGTTATATCTGTTGTCAACCATATCGAAGATTTAATCATTAAACTGAGATTATGTTTATATCTTTGAAGGGGCTTTTAAAGTATATTTTGTTGTGCATGAATTGATTCTATTAATCATAACTGATATACTTTCTCAATAAATGAAAAAGTTTCAAAGGATCTATTCAACCCCCCTTCTAGATCTCTATTGTGTCCCCGGGAACCAACAAGTTTTATGGTGCACACTAACTCGTATCTTGTAAAATTGCCAAAAATATATTGACAGTATTTGTAAAGTAATTTGTGTGGTGTACAAAATGGAGTAGAATAAACTTTCAAAATAAATTTTCCTTATAAAAATAAATTAAAAAATATTTCAGGAATTTTTTCTTAAATGAAAAGTCAATATACATACATATATATATATATTGCATTTAATTGAATTAAGAAGTTTAAAAAATAAGGTTTTGCAAATTAAATAAACAAATGAGACCGAGAGTGTATAGTTTAATTTATCACACTTCTTTAAACTCTATTGTAAATTATAAAATTGTCCCCTCATATATATATTGAATTGTAACATAAATATCAATGTTTTAATTTTTACAATGTCATAGTTAATGTCTCAATTTTTTGTAAAACTATCTCCTCTAATTAATTTTGGTCAAAATTAGTAAGATATGTGCATGCCATGTGAGTTTTATAAGAGCAAAATAGTTCATTATTGCATAAAACTATTTTCTCTCATAATAAAAAGATAAAATACGTCCTTATAATAATAAAATAGATTCTCACATAAAAAAATTTGTTTTATTTTAACCAAATAAAATAAGTAAAAAAAATTAATTACAAAACTCAAAGATCTATTTAAATGAAAATTTAAATAGAAT
Organism: Aralia elata; assembly: GCA_034770075.1. Lineage (NCBI taxonomy): Eukaryota > Viridiplantae > Streptophyta > Magnoliopsida > Apiales > Araliaceae > Aralia > Aralia elata. The sequence goes on from CM068380.1 coordinate 77,935,995, forward strand.
ATTTTGTTTAAGTATAAAAGACAAAATTAAACACTAAAAATTATATTAAATTAAAAAAATACTATTAGTTATTTATTTAACAAATAATTTATTTTATATAAACACACACAAAATAATTTACTTTATATATATATATATATGTATGTATTTGTTATTCATAATTATTTATTATGAACAATTTACTTTATACACACAAAATAATTTACTTTATATATATTTGTGTGTGTATATAAAGTAAATTATTTATTAAAATAAATAACTAATAATTTTTTTTCTTTTTAATTTAATCTATTTTTTTGTGTTTAATTTTGTCTTTTATATTTAAACAAAATATTCTACTTAAATTTTTATTTAAACATGTCTTTGAGTTTTGTAATTAATTTTTTTTATTTGGTTAAAATAAAATAAATTTATTTATAAGAGAATCTATTTTATTATTGTAAAGATGTATTTGCCCTTCTATTAGGAGAGAAAATAATTTTGTGCAGGAATGAACTATTTTGCCCTTATAAAACTCACATCACATGCACATGTCTTATTAATTTTGACCAAAATTAGTTAGAAAGGACAGTTTTGCAAAAAATTAAGACATTAATTATAACATTATAAAAATTAAAATATTGTCTATGTTATAATTCAGTGTATACCATTTTTATTTTTTTTATTTTTTTTAATTTTGGCATATTTTTATTTTTAAAACAAGCCGCTTCACAAATAATAAAAAAAAAATGGGGTAGGGTGGGTAGATGCCAAAAATCCTGCGATTTTTAAGAAAAAGAGAAACATCCCAATTGTATCAATTGCAAATTCCAAATAATACCGAGTCCAACCGTATCGTCCACTCACCCGCCACCGCATTGCTCCCCGGTCGCTGGAACTGAGAGAGGGATGTCGTCGGGTTTAACCGCTTCTTCTCAATTTCCGTTGGTATTATCGTCGTCGTTGGGAAATCCCAAACGGGTTCCGGCGATTTATCCAACCCAAGTGAACTACCCTCCTAGTTGGTCCCGCATCCTCGCCGGCGCCGGTGGATTGAAAGTTCCTGGAGGTAAAGCTATCGGAACCCGAAGGGTTGGATCCTCCTTTCGATGCTTATCAGGTTAGTACCCCTAACGTTCAATCTCTCTCTCTCTCTCTCTCTCTCTTTCTTTTCAAATACCGTGTCAAGTTGTCTATTTGGATTTTCTATTTTTTAGAAATTTTCTGTCTTTATATGGAATATGGATCATCACTGCTAGCTAATAGTTAATCTCTAATTCAAACCTTTACTTGGTTTTAATCAATTGAAATCTTGGGAATTTTGTTTCCCCTTGTTTGGTGGTGTCAGAAAACTTTGAGCAAAATAAGTTCAGAGTTGGAAAAAGAGATTAGTTTTATAGCGTCAGAGGAACCCAAGTTGTTCCCTTTTTTCTTTTGTAAAACAAATTATGCTGTAGAAGATTTCTATATGGTAAATTATTGGGATTTTTACATGGTTGAAGGATGCTAAGATGGATACTGTGGCAAGCCTGAAAATTAAATGGTAGTACAAACTAACTGGATGTATAAAATTAATGAATGAATGTCATTATATAAGTAAATAGTAAATTTGTTATGGTTAGCAGCCTTTCCAATTATTGCTAGTGAGTGTTGTTTGCTTTTACCATGTGACATTAAGAAGATGACTAATGCTTTTGTTCTTCTACATGACTGCGAGCATGTGCAGCATTAACTCCTGAGCTAAAGACTACTCTGGATAAAGTTGTTACATCCCAGAAGGTCGTTCTCTTCATGAAGGGAACTAAGGACTTCCCCCAATGTGGATTTTCAAACAATGTTGTGCAAATATTGAAGTCTTTGAATGTTCCTTTTGAAACAATAAATATTCTCGAAAATGAAATTTTGCGCCAGGGATTGAAAGAGTATTCCAGCTGGCCAACATTTCCTCAACTTTACATTGACGGGGAGTTCTTCGGGGGCTGTGACATTACCATTGGTAAGTTGATTATGTTTGTGATTTTGATCATTGCTCTGAAATCTTTTTCCACCTTTACCCTGAGTATGTTGCGAGTCTTGTGACCATAAGTGATTCACTGCTCCTTAGTCAGGCGATCATGAGAATTTGATCTTCTTTTTTTGATGTGGCAAATATATTGGTGTCGCAAATGGTTCACTTTCTCAAGTAAATGTGTTATTTGGTTTAGTTCTGTAAAATGGAAACTCAACAACCTACTCCACCCTCGAGCTAAGTATGTTAAAAGGCACTAAAGCGTTTACTTTCTAAAAAGCATATATAATCTATTAGAGAATACACACACACACACACACACACACACTCACTCTTTATCAAGTAGGGAGTCCTACTTTTTTTGCAGGCTTTCTTTTTGGTATATTGAGTTTACATTTGACATGCTTATAATTTTTCTTTTTCTTTTTTTTTTCCAATATTAAACTTCAAAGAGTAAATTTATTCCTAGGAAAAAAATCATTAAAAAACTGATGTCCAAGTGTATGTAGAAAAAAAGTAGGCCTCTCATTTTCAGCATAGGTTGTGTAACTGAATAAGAAATTGTCACCTTATGATTCAACTTAACCTCTAAAAATAAGCTCCTCCTCTCTGTGGGAATCGGATTTCGTAGCAAATTCTATATGTTCTTCACTGTTTTGAGTTGTGGGCAAGGGTCATGGGTTCGTGCAACTACCACTTACTTAGAACTCAAATATCTACATGACCCTCCCAAAAGGATGTGTGCTCTGATCCGGTCAAGGTGGTTTTTCTTTACCAGATCACAGGTGCCATTAGCTGCCTGATTTACACCCTCGCTATGACTATGGGGTACTTGACTAGGCTATAATTCCCGGAAAGGAAAGAATGTGTACCTTCATTTGGAGGGGCTTCGTTCTATTTTTTTACTTTTTCTCCTAAGGGAATACTACCTATGTCCTGCAACGATAGGAGTGCTACCTCTGTCCTTCAAAGATAGGAATGCTACCTGTAGGATATACTTTGGGAGTTTTTTCATTGCTAATAATAAGGTCATAAACCCAATACCACTCTGCTGCTTTGCTGGTTGTGGCATTGATGTTATATTATGAAAGTTAACTATTTCATGTTCAAGTTTTATTTTACTGGTAGGGCATGAGAATCTCCTTAAAATGGTTTAAATCCTGGATCATGTCCACCTTGCATAACCTCTTTAAAGTGGTTAAATCCTTGTTGCAAGAGCTAGTTGGTGACTTAGATGTTATCTTATGAAAGTTACAGTTGTTCATGTTTCAAGTTTTATGTTATTGGTAAGCCTTGAGAAACCTTAAAATGGTTAACTCTTAGAATATTCACACAACTACATATAGCATATAAAGTGGAGTAGCCCTTTCTTCACACTAGCCCCCTATGGCACACGTGTTGCGTGTGTAATTAACATGTGGATAAAATTTGAATTCATTCAAATTTGGAGGATAAAATAAGAATTTTAGCAAACTTGGAGGGACAAAAAAGGACGGAGGAAAATTGCGACACGGTACGATAAGGGTAACATCAGCTGGAGTCTCCGGCTTCAATAATATACGTAGATAATCTTAACAATCAAATTGTGATTCCTCTTTGTTCTTATTTATATGTTGAGTAACTCCATGAAAAGTTGAAGTTTGTGTTTCCTGTAGGTAATCATGTCAGTCTAATAATAATTTCTTTTGATTTTAAGCTAAACTTTTTACCTTTTTGCAGAGGCATACAAGAGTGGAGAGTTGCAGGAACTGTTAGAGAAGGCACTATTGTCCTGATAATTTTTTTTTTATAGAAGCAATCCTCCTGACAAGTTTGAACTTACAATGGGTATGCTGGAAATGGGGAGGCTTTATTCTATGGTGATATGCTCTGTAACTATGGGAATGTGTGTATGTGAATCTATGCAGATTGTTCTTTTACTTTATGGAAATTGTATTGCCCACTGTATATTTGATTTTTTTGGTATGAAACAAAATATTCAGGATTAAGGACAGGACTTCTAATCCTAGATTTTATAGGGTGTTACCCCCGGAGAGACTCAGTTCAGGGAGGAGGCTTTACAGTATTTGGAGTTTGTTTTGCAGTTAAATGTCTCAAGGGGGTAGGTGACCGTCACAGTGGGAAGAGGGGAAAAGGAAGGAGGGGGGGGGGGGGAAACATCGTTCCAAAATTAAAGATAAATCTTTTTAAGGATAATTTTGTGTTCTCAATTGTACTCTTAATATTAGCTAATAATTTCGTAATAGTAGTGCTATCCGTAATGATAGTAACAAAATAATGTTAAATTAGGAATATCATGTCTATTGTTGTATCACTCCGTCCCAAATTAATTGCATTTTTAGGACTTTTTAAAGTCAAATTGACTATTTTTAAAACTAATTTTTTTACTATTTTTGCTAACATATAGGTGAAGATATTATAACCAAAAGAAAATATATACAATTTATTACTAATTTCAATTTTTATAATTTTAGAAATATATTTATATATGCTTAATTATTAATTTTAAAAATAGTCAATTTGACTTAAAAAAGTCCTAGAAAAGCAATTAATTTGGAACGGAGGGAGTACTAAATTATTACAAATACTCGTGTTTCACCTATTATTTTTACAAACAAACATGACTCAAGGCTCTTGGTCATGATGAAAATAGTGTTATCATTTTCAGTTAAACAATAAAGAAGATGCGACTTTTTTCAAGACTGAGGGTAAAATAATATAGATTTAAACATATATAACATTGTTTATGAAAATGTCAGTGAACTTCTATAATTGGACATTTTGATTTGAAATTCCTACATAGCACTCTATATGAAATTTGTCATACAGGAGCTTGCATACGATATCAACATTGCAACTCCCAGCTAAAAGTTTGCTGGGAGACAATTTATCAAGAAATTCTCTCTAGCTTTGAGGAAGAAATAACTTTCATATAAAATACAGTGGTCTCAAGTAAATTGACATAAAAACTCCACAATTGCAAGTAACACTCGTAATTTTGACCTCATGATTTTCATTCATTTAGTATTAGAATACAAATCATACACTGCTAACTGTCATTGTCACTCATGGGACGTGGGGATATAAACATATAAATAAATTAAATAAAAACAAAAACCTCACCAATTATGAGTTGAACATTGGAATTCTTATGCTTCCCTCATAATCTAACAATATAGAGAAATTAGTAGTTCTGATGGAAACTGAATTTGAAAACCAATTCATCGGATTTTATTGACTAGAAATCTTGTGCTGTTTTGGTAAAAGACTGGAACTGAACTTGACTGATTGATATGGAGATATGGACTCATGGACTCGCAATTAGGGACAACCACAGGAATCTCAGCAATCGGCCAATGCAATAAGCTGATCAACTACACTTGGATCTGCCAGTGTGCTTGTGTCCCCAAGCTCATCTAACTGCCTTGAAGCAATTTTCCTCAGAATCCTCCTCATGATCTTCCCACTTCTAGTCTTAGGAAGGCCAGGTGCCCAGTGGATTTTGTCGGGAGCTGCAAATGCTCCAATCTGAAACGCAGCTTGCATAACTTTAGATAATGAGATTATTCAAAGGTAGAAATAAAATACCAGGTTTTTATTTATTTTATCCCTTACTTTTAATATACTCCCTCCGTTCCATATTATTTAATCATTGTTGACTTCTTAAAGTCAATTTGAGACATTTTTAAACTCAAAATTTGATATAGATTCTTTTAGTTGTAAGTTTTATTCTTTCATAATTTTTAATGAGTCATTCCAATTTTGAGTTTGAAAATGTCTCAAATTGACTTTCAAAAGCCGATAACGATATAATTTGGAACGGAGGGAGTACATAAGATTTAGAGGTTAATTGTCAGAATTATGTTTTCTCAAATATCACTCTCTGCTTAGAAGTGAAGTGAGCAAATCATTGTTGAGGATTACATCGATTACGTAGACTTCTAGAAAATCAGCCACTACTATGACTAATATTTCAATTACGAAACCAACCCAGGCAAAACAACTAAAGCAGAATTAACTAAAATAACCCAGACACCTTAATCTCCTATAATAATTAATTTAGAGTGGTGCTAGAGGCACAACAAATTTCACAAACTGCTGAGGTGGCACTCCACCTCAGCTTGCCCATTCTCTCCCTCTCTCCTGCGTGTCTCTCTTCTCTCTCCAAATTCTCTCTCTTTCTCTCTCCAAAAAAAGGTTTAATACTCTCTCCTTCCAAATTATAAGGTTATTATTTTTTTTCAAATTAAAATAAATATTTTTAATTTAAAATTAAAATAATTTATTAAAATTATAAAATAATAAATTTTAAAATTAGTAGTACTTTTTGAATAATTTATAATATTTATTATTATATCGACAAAAATTATATTAATTATGAGTTTAAAAATCTACAAGGTATCTCCTTTTTTGTACCTTGTAGATTTTCAAACTCATAATTAATATAATTTTTATTAATTTTTGTCGATATAATAATAAATATTATAAATTATTCAAAAAGTACTACTAATTTTAAAATTTATTATTTTATGATTTTAATAAATTATTTTAATTTTAAATTAAAAATATTTATTTTAATTTTAAAAAAAATAATAACCTTATAATTTGGAAGGAGAGTATTAAACCTTTTTTTGAGAGAGAAAGAGAGAGAAAATTTGGAGAGAGAAAGAGAGACACGCAGGAGAGAGGGAGAGAATGGGCAAGCTGAGGTGGAGTGCCACCTCAGCAGTTTGTAAAAAGTTTGTGAAATTTGTTGTGCCTCTGGCATTATTCATTAATTTAAACCAAAATCACAAAGACCAAACATGGTCTACCCAAAACCGTAACATCTTGTGCATGGGTCCTGCACTAGAATCGACATGCTGGAATCAATCCTAACAGTATATTTGCATGTCTTCAAGACTCCAATCACATTTCAATTAGGGTAAGCTTTTATTATTTGAACTAAGCAATGGCCGTCAGATACTCGCACATTAGATACAAATCCTATAAAAACATGTATTTGTAGATTGATACCGTTTACAAACGATATATCATGTATGTATTAAACTTCTTGGAAAAATAGAAAGGAAATTTTTTTGGAAATTATACACACCTGCTTTCTCACAGCAAGGATAAGACTTTTTCGAAGCTCTTCACTGTATGGAACACCCTCCACCAGAGTGACAAACGCATATATTCCCTGACCTTTAACCTAACAGCATATATACATATATACAATTATAGTTGAATTAAGTTTACCATAGCACAGACACTTTACTGATATACAACACGTACGAGAAGGTACCTCATGTTCAACACCGACTACAGCAGCTTCAGCACACTGAGGATGAGAAACTAAAGCAGATTCAACTTCTGCAGTGCCGATACGATGCCCACTGTGTATGTTACAAAGAGAATAAAGAAGTAAATAAGTATAGTCTAGAGGATATCTTTGTATTTTTCTTCATGCGAATTAATCACACCTTCGGAATTTGTAAGTTTGTCAAGCTTATTAAGAAAATCATGGAGGATTTATAAATTTGTCTTTCTTTTATATCTACTTGTGTCGAATATACTTCTTAAGAATGCATATTTGTTAAGTAGGAAAAAAACATATCTGCATGTTAGAACGGAACATTTGGTTGGACTTTTTGGTGGGTGTAAATTTAGACTTGTTATGGATAAGAGAAAGGTACCTGACATTTATAACATCATCAACTCTTCCAGTGAGCCAGTGGTACCCATCCTTGTCCCTGGAACAAATATGTAATATGATTGTTAGAATCAGCCCAGATGCAGGGCTTCCAGTAATCCCTAATCAGAGGTCTAAAGGCAATAACACACAAGCAGTAAAGAGGCATAGATTATTGGTAAGAAAGGAAATTAGGACAACACATAATATATTACCTGCTGCAGCCATCACCACTAAAATAATAGCCAGGGAATGGCTTGAAGTACGTAGTTTCATATCTTTCGTGATCTCCGTAAAGAGTTCGGAATGCCCCAGGCCATGAGCCTTTCACACACAAATATCCACTGCACTCACCTTCAATCTCAATACCCTTCTCATCAACTATGACAGGCTGCAATCATATAAAAGAACAAGACTGTGAAGTAGAAATGGAAATTAAGAATGATGATGTAAGAGAATTTATCACAGCCAAAGCAATTTCAGTGAGTTATCCTGCAGCAGCTACCTGAACCCCAAAAAAAGGAAATGTAGCAGAACCAGGCTTCTGTGGCCATGCACCGGGTAGGGGAGTAATCTGCAAGGCAAAAAAGGTACCCCAGGTAAAAATTGTAGTGATTGTTACTTAACAGAACAATATAACAAAGATGTAGAAGTAAAATATCTACCATGAAGCCACCGGTTTCTGTCTGCCACCAAGTGTCAGATATGGGGCACCTTGAGTCTCCAACTACATTGAAATACCACCTGTTTAGATAAATAATAAGTAAAATGAGTTCTAATTCCTTTTCCTTCAAACACTGAGAAGCATAAATAGAGTAAGAACCTCCATGCACTTGGATTGATAGGCTCACCAACACTTCCAAGGACACGTAAAGATTTGCGCGAGTAACGGGTAACATGCTGCATACTCAAACATTGTCAGTTAGGATTGGGTAATCTTTTCCTTCCTGATAAGATAGGATAGGAAAATATTTAACAAGAATGTGTATGTATAGGTGAATATGTGTGTTTTACAAAATATAGGAGCAATATTGACTTTTTAAAGTCGATGTGAACTATTTTCAAAAAGTTGATATGAATTCATTTAGTTTTAAAGAATACAATTATGAAAATCACAAACCATTTATAAAGTAATACTAATTACAAGATTTATTGTTATCAAAAGTTAAATGAGTTACATCAGTTTTGAATTTGGAAATATGTCAAATTGACTTTAAAAGATCAATTGATCTTATAATTTGAAACTGAGGGAGTATTAGCCAATACTGAGTTATAATCCCATATTACGATTTTTAATTCTCCTTCTGGTGCAACTAAGGGTTGGAAATGGGAAGGAAAGGTACTCCTAGAGACAGGGTATGCCTAGGCTAGCGATAACTCCTTCCTATTATGTTTAGATATAATTGGAAGGAGAAAAAGGAACTTTACATTGTTTTGTTACGCAACAAGGGGAAAGTTACCTACATTTGGTAATGCAACAAGGGGAAGGCAAAATAGAAAATAGAACTCTTATGTATTAAATTTATTATTATTACCTAGAACTGATTAGAGCTCAAACATGAATAATATAATAACATATTAAAAGGACACTCATATAAGTTGGTAGCTTAGCTGCTTCCTTCTTCTTTTTCGCCTAATTATGGGAAGAAAGCGTTTTGTGGGTATGAATTGGGAAGAGCAATCCACAAATTTTACTTCCTCTTTCTTGTTCTTTCTATACCAAACAAGAAAACACTCATTTTCCTTCCGCCTTTACTACCACCCTTGAGGACTTCTCTACGCTATACGAAAGACAAAAAGCTTGTCCGCAACCAGTAGTAAATATGAAATTATGCAATATCTTCACAGTTAAACAAATGTCAATTAACGTTGGCCACTTCTAAAACCCACAACATAGTTGAGTGTCTTAGTCTCGAAGATCACTATGCGAATAGCAAGATGAGAGAGCCGATTAAGATACTAGGTTGCTTACAAGGGCATATTCTGGTTGAAAAAGGAAATTAGCAGAGAAGTTGTGAGATTCTCATGAGACAAGTTAATTAATTATGTTAAATAGAGAAATTAACAAAATCAATGAATGAGCAACCAGCTATACACGTACTCGGTACACTACAGTGTTTATTAGCAACAAGCATTCGTATTAGTTGTTTGAAGTTGTCACATAAGCAAGTTTAGAAAGATTTCATACCTCATTTCCTTCACGCATGAGAGACCGCACCAATGTGGGGGCAGTATAGAATAATGTCACCTTGTACTTGTCAACAATTGCCCAAGAGCGTCCAGGATCTGGATAATTTGGAGCCTGCAGGTAAAACATAGATATGTTGCTAAAAATGAGATGGAAATTAATCTCAGCTCATCCCACCGTAAATCAAGAAAACTGCAATTGGAAACCGCTGAAATTTAAGTACATACTCTACCTTTGGTGATACTTCATATCTTAAATTTACTACCTACTTTTCAAATAGGAAATCTAGTATATAATTAAATTAGAAGGCTCTTTCCCAACCAAAAAAGCTTCAATAAACCTTCTTATATATTTTTGGATAATTTACCAATTACTCAAAGATATTATGGTACAGCCAGTCAGAAAGGTTAGTACTAGGAAATAAAAATATAAAGATTTATGTTATAATTTTAAAAGGTTAGTACTAGGAAATAAAAATATAAAGATTTATGTTATAATTTTCAGACACTGAATTTTTAAAGTCTAAATTTCAAGGTAGATGCCACATTCACATTCAGCATATTAAAGTACCATTTTCCTTGCATTAAAACAATATATACAATGAATACATATGCAATAATGTAGTTTCCCATACGTCCAACATTTATTCCAAGGAGTTAGTTGATTAACATGCAACCTGTATAATAATTATTAAGATGCATTATCTTTCTTTTGAATCCAATATTCTACTTGAAAAATTCTGAATCAGTTACCCCTTCATAAACAACAACAGTTGCTCCATTAAGCAGAGGCCCATAAGTAACATAACTGTGTCCAGTAATCCAACCACAGTCAGCAGTACACCTAGAATATGTAAATAAATTGGCCATCAATATAGATAACCAAAAAAAATAAATTATACTCCCACTCGAGGAGTTCTAACATATCAACTTGAACTTGTTTTTCTGAATTACCAGTATACATCTGACTGCTTGTAGTCAAAGGCATACTTGAATGTTGTTGCAGTGTATATCATATAGCCTCCTGTTGTATGCAGAACGCCCTTTTAAAAATGCACAAAAGGTTATATTAGAACACTTGACAGTGTAGCAAAAAGATAAGTGTTAACTATCCAGGGGAGCTTAAATACCTTAGGCTTTCCAGTGCTTCCACTAGTATAGAGCAGGAAAAGTGGATCCTCTGCATCGACCCACTCCACATCACACGTTGTTGGATATTTAGGCACAACATCCTGGAAAAAAAGAGAAGGCAAAGAAACAAGAGTAAAAATAAATGATACAATAAGGAGTAAGTTGGTAACCATATTAAATGGTTGAGCAATAAGGCTGAAGTTGGTTCTGAATCAGAAACTTTACACTATCTTTGCAACATTAAGCCACATTACATAAAATTTTGAATCCAGATAAATTACACTAACATTTGCAAGTTGAAGCTCCAGAAACTATCAAGACTAAAAGTAGTAAAGTAGAAAGCTCTGAAAATATTTTGCCAAGAACATGCTAGATCTAGTAAATAAACAAATGTTTTTTACTTTTTAAAGTTAGAAAAAGAAGTTTCTATTAGAAAGATAAAGAAGAATACAGAAAAAGAGGACAAAGAGCCCTCTTGGAATTAGAAGTGGAAAATACAAAATCCTCAAAGGAGAAAAGCCTCTAATCACTGGATGTCTTAAGATAGCATCCCCTCCACCCGGCGCGGAAAGCACCTATTGCCAAAAGACCAGAAAGAGACCATAAAAGAAACTCTGCTCCATAATAAAGGAATTGGTGTGGAATGATCACCAAAAGTTTGTGAGAAAAAAACATATTTATTAACTAAATACGTGAGAACATAGAATGAAGAAACATAAAATTTTAGGAAAACAAAACTTGCATTGTTACTTGCATTTTTGAAAAGGTGCTTCTTTTTTTTTCCTTTTCTTCACATAATATTTAAATTAGACCTAATACAAACCATCTTGTTTCCCCACCTGCCACCAGATATCTCTTCCCACATGCCATTTAGTAGCTTCTCTCGTCATGGCTGATTCGTTTTCATAGGTCAGACATACCTCTGTTTGGCAGGAAAAGAATATAAAACTTCATATATTTTGGAAGTGTGAACTCAAGAATATAACAAACTAAGAACTAGACAAGAAAAGATAGGTTTTTAGGAAATTTATTAATTTGTTTTTATTTGCACAAGTTATTTGTAGGAATAGTATCATGCACCATCCACATTTTAATTTGCCCCTCTAACCTTTTTGGGGTGTCAATCATTGTCAATTCGTAAATTAACATTTACCACTTGTTTGTGAATTCAATGCATATTCCTTGATAAGTATATGTCATTTGTTTGTGAATTCAATGCATATTCCTTGATAAGTATATGAGACTTATATTTGTGAACTTGAGTAGCTTGTCTCCTTAAGAACCTAAAATCTCCATAGTAGCAAAAAATTAGTGCATAAGGAGTATTATATACAGTAACATGCTATCCTAGTCGCGAATATTTGTTTTATCCGTAATTTTAAATAGTTTTAACTATGTGTGGGAATGACAAGACTGATATAATGCCGATTCTCACACCATATAATCCGTTAGTGTTCATACCATCTATAGGTGCTATGTAGTGGCTAATATTTGACTTGTATTAGAATCATACTTGCGTTGCATCTGAAAATTGATCAGTCTATTATGTCGAGATTCTGCCACTCGTAAGTATTATAGTTGATGATCATTGAAAATAGTTGGAATTCTCTTCATCTTACATCATATAGCCCCAGCCCCAAAGGGCTCAATCCTACCAACAAAAACATCTTAAGCGCTTATGGGTTTTTTTTTTCCTTCATGTTTTCAAAGAGTTGAATAAGGGTAAACCCAACCAGATAATTTTTTCAATATGTAAAATCATTTGTGCAGATAAATTTTGTTTATTTAATAGTGTTGGTGTATATAATGACTTATGTAAGATATAAATGTCACCTTACAGTTTTGTTTGATAGCTCTTGTTTTACAGTTTATTTACTTTTTAAGTAGATTTTATTTTGGAAAATTAGCCTCGAATTAAATTCAAAATAAGCCATTTTACCGTCCTGGGTTGAACACGTTTTTATCACGTTAAAGTAAGTTTTATTTTCTCCTGCTGCTGCCTGCTAGTCTACTGTCATACAAAAGGTTTAATTTTTCTCTTTCCAAGCGAATAAAGAGGGTACCTATTAAATATAGGCAGCAAACAAATAATGTAGTTAAGCAATAAAGCACCTTAAATAAACACACCTACAGAGATCCCATTCTGGGATGATTCTACAAGTGCAGCATCAACTATGTCTTTGAGATGAATGATTTTAGGCCCTCGCATAACAGCATTGCAAGTTATCACAACCTTTGGTCTGCAGTCAATTATTCTTTGGGCAACAGATTCTGCAGAGAATCCGGCAAAAACAACCTGAAGAAAGAGAACTTTTTGAAGCTATATATCCTCACAAGCTTAACTGGCAGTGAGGTCAATAAGAATCCAATGAGAGGATAAATAAAGTTTTTGAACCATACTGAGTGGACAGCACCAATTCGGGCACATGCAAGCATTGCAATTGGCAATTCCACTAACATGGGAAAGTAGATCAGAACAGCATCACCCTTTTTAACCCCAGTATCTTTCAAGAAATTAGCAAGCTGTAGGAAGGACACACGAAGTTGAAACCAATCAACATTACTTTGATTAAATCCAGCCAAGAATGAGACATTCATCATTTAGTCTTAGATAGATATATAAACCTGGCAAACTCTTTCGAGCAGCTGAGTGTATGTCAAAGTGCCATCAACACCAGGCTCATTTCCTTCCCAATAAATTGCAATTTTGTCACCATTCCTAGACTCAATGTTCTTATCCAAGCAGTTGTAACAAATGTTGGTGACGCCTCCCTTGAACCACTGATCAACACAAACAAAGCAACACCGAATCCAAGTAGATATAAAAATAATAAAAAGAAAAGAAAACAAGAGCTAATGAATATTATTAAGAAATTAGAAAAGGGCGAAAAGCACTAATGAAAAAGGTATTTCTTGTTTTTTTCGAAGAAAATACCTCGATTTTAATATCGCCTTTTCTAAAATCAAGATTCTCCGAGTAAACCTGCTGACCCCATTTCCGTTTCCAATGAAACTCCGACGCAATATCCGACCAAAACCCAGCTGGGTCCTCAATTGACCTCTCATACATCTCCAAATACTAAAATTCAAATTAAATAACAAATACCCGGAACCAGAAAAATGAGAAAGGGGCAAAAATAAAACTGAAACAACAAATCTTTAAGAATTCCAATTACCTTTTGGGGAGAAGGCACAAGAGCCTGTCGGGAGAAATCATCACTAGGGAAAACAAGATCATCCTCCTCGGAAGCAAGTGCCTCACCCAGAATAACGGCGTTCAACTTGGAAATATTGCCGGCGCCAGAAGGAAATGTGGCTATAGAATCGACATGTCGGAGGCGATTGGGCGTCGTCATAGGATCGTTACAAGTAGAAGCAGAAGGAATCCACCTGCTCCTGATACTCTGCAATGGAGGAGAAGGATGCAGATGGGTTTCTAAGTCAACTCTAAATTGCTGATTCCTAGAGGTGTTGATTCTCAATTGATGGGAAGAGATCGAAATTGGGGATTGAGAAGATTCGTTTGCAGCAAAACTATTTTTAATACGGCTACTAATAGTAACAGGTTTATTATTGTATTCGGAATTGTAGTATCTGTTATTAGTATAATAGTATATCTGTATCTGTAAGGAGGAGAAAGGCCCATCCTTCCTTTTCTTGCTCAAACAATTTTGTTTTGTTTAGTAGTAGTATTTTTTAGATAAGAAGATACATTTATATAGTAAAAATCTATTATTCATATAACTATATAATTATATTAACGAGTCGAGTTAAATATTGAGTTGTTCAAATTTAATACGTAAAATTTATCGAATTTAAAATAAATTTTGATTAAGAAATCTCCTATTCCGATATTTATTATAGATTTTAATTTAAAGACTTACCCATACAAGCTAAAACAAAAGGACTAACATTTTAATGCTAAATTTAAGATAACAAAAGAACTAGCATTTTAATGTTATATTTATCAAACAAAAAAAAAAGAATTAGAGCCTCTCCTATATTGAGTCAAGACAAGAGTAACTGAAATCTGTTTTTAAGGACCTATAACCTATGCGACTCGCGAAAGTACTTTAACCTCTGCTAGGACAATAGGAGGACAGTTCTTTTACTAACCGAATAAACGGGTATTAGAATAAATAGAAATAAAATAAATATACTTTCTATTACACAAAAAAGAATTTTATTAATTTGTCTAATTTAAAAGTTTTGAAGAGTATATTTTTGTTTTATGTTCAGTTTTTAGTTTATAAAGTGTTTGTTGAAATATATAGTGACTGCATGATAATGCAAATTTGTTAATATATTAATTTTGTCATTTTATATTATTATCATATAAAAGACTACATTTTTCTGGAAAAAAAAATTATGAATGAGATTCTTATCATAAAACAAAAATATAAGAAATTAATACCGAGAAGAAGATGGCACCCATGCGATTTAAACCGCTTCCAACGCCACTGAGAAAGAACTACAATTTGCCTATTCTTGTTAAACCCGGCCCTTTGAGATAAGAGGAAAGGAAAATAACATGTATATATATATATAGAGAGAGAGAGAGATATTCAGAGATACATATAATGAATTCTCACCTTCCAGGCTTGCAGCCACCAATCCAAAATTTGGATCAAACTCCGCATGTAGTCCATCACTGGTTTTCTTCTTTTTCCTGACGCAACGGTGGGTGGGTTTGGTTATTTTCTCTGCAATTTCCCAGTTTTCAACGCTAATTAAAGCTAGACTTGATGGCACGAAAAGCATTTTATTGACGAGAGGGGGGGGATCAATCCATGAATTAAGTCCCACGCAATCAACCAAGTACGCGAGGGCATGTTTGACAGCTACTCATAAGTTGATCAAACCAATTTATATGAGTACTCCTTCTGTCCCATATAATAAATGTACTAGTTATTAACTATTTTTAAAATTAGCAAATTTTTAAAATATATGAGATATATGTAGAGAGATTATGATCATAATTAACTGTAAAAAAAATTACTACCAATGTCAGGTCTTGTGATATAAAAATTTTATATAAAAAATTTAATTATTAATTTTAAAAATGATTAATTTGACTGTTAAAGTTAAACTATGACATTTATTATGGAAGAGAGGGAATATTCATTTACAAATCCATGCATGCGTCTCATTTGCTCTTCTTCTTTAATAACTTTTTGAATAGAGGTCCGATTCAGTAAAGGTGAAGACATGAGAGGCCGATTAGGGAGGAGATGTTTAGTTGATCGAACTGAGTTAAGACGAGCCCAACAATACAATAGGAAGATCCAGTCTTAACTAATGCCAATGAGAAATTAGGACTATTTGTGCATGGCTTTTTCTTCAAAATTAATTATTATTTTTTTTAAATAACACTTGGCTTAAGTTAATAAATAACATCTCATACGTTCAATATTGTAATCTGTATAATTTTGCTTTGTATTTGTTGTGCTCTATCATAAGTACTGTTTTGAAGATTTAACTTGTTAATGTGGTGCTTGACATGATCTCTTGCAAATTGTTATCTATTTAACCATGTAACTGCTCTCTTAAACTGAAACTTTGATTCTGTAAGTTCTCTTTTTCTTATGACATCGCATTGTTTACAGGGGCGTAGCTAGCAGTCGACTTTGCCGGCTGCAGCCCGTCCCAAAATTTTAGTCCTAAGGTTAAATAGTCTTGATCAGCTCATCCCAAAGTGGCCCTAAAGTGTAATTACCTTGGTCAGCCGCCCTAATGTTTTGTCATGACTACGCCCCTGATTGTTTATGTTTATGCAGTTTCTGGTAACAAATTTTTATGTGGTGACAAAGTGATCTTTGCATGTTAAACTATAATAAAAACAAATGTAATATGTGTGTTGTTCATTCTGGGTTAAAGAAGGGCGAGACGCGTGCTGGGGAAACAACAGTAGTAATAATACATAATCTACATGTATCTTTGCATGTTCATTTTTGTATCTTTGCATGTTAAACCAGAAGTGATAAAGACTTTACTTGGCGCGAACAGCTAGCTCTAACCTGCAGGTATTGGAAGGATCATCTTTTACTCAGCCGAATCCTAGCTAGCTCAGGTCAGTAGTTTTATGATTAATGGCTAAAAAGCATTATTGTAAAAACTAGAAATCGTTTTAGAGTTTGCCTGCCCTGAAGCTAATAATTAGCAGTTAAGGTTACTGTTGCTTATTTTGTCGGTGTATCATTTAAAGGTCGTTGATCTAGCTACTAGTACTGTAAAAAAATTATGTGACTGGTCTGAATTATAACCCATAAACTGATCAGTGAATGGAACAGAAGTGTTGGTAGTGTCATTGAACTCATTCTGCTAGTTGAATCAAAACTTATCATTTTTTTTTTTGGTTAGGCCTTTTGGCCATTTAGTTCAGATATTTTTATTGTTTTTTGAAAATTCAACAAAATATATGAAGATAGCCCAGTGGCGAGCTTAACCACTGCCAGTAAAATGGTCCGGGTCTATATATATTTCTCAACATTGTAACTTATGGTTTCAATGTTGAGAAACAAGACTTCAGGATAACAATAACTAATTCTTCTAGTCAGATGATCTTTAAGGGTAAGTCCGTTCTCTAACTTGTAGAGATGCCTATTTTATGATATGCACATTGCAAATTGATGTGAAAGTTGTATTATAAGTCTCAAAAGTGTATCATAATATATTTCACGAGACACTTGTTGGTAGTTACACATTACATACAGTGACGGTCTCAAATGCTACTTAAAAATTTTATGTAACATTTGGAAGTGCCTCATGGTGGTTGATATAACTAATTTTTGTATGGATACATGACTGACGGATGCCCCAAAAATATTTTATGAGACACTTAGTTGGTAGTTATAATTACTTATAGTAGCTATTTCAAATGCTCCTAAAAGTGTTTATGTTGCATTTAAAAGTGTCTCGTGATAGTTGATTGTTAACGCCAAGATTCTGCCACACACTTCAGTCACTAAAAAATGCGTTAATCCTGCACAATAACGATACCACACTCAGAGTTCCGGGTGGTTTTGCCACCGGGGGATAGCTCAGGCGTGAGAATTAGTACAGGCTGTATCAAGGTTTTGATAACAATGGAGGTTTGCAATTTAGTGTTTAGTTTTGCATTACCTTTGAATTCGAAAGAGAAGCCTTGTATATATACCTCCTTATGTCATCATCACGCCTGGACCCACTTGACAGAATAAAGCATATGTCTCCATCAACCAAATCATAATAAATGCTTCCATCAGAATATAAGTCAACCCAGTTAGAAAGTAGTTTTCTTAACTGAATCACTTTATTCCAACTAAATCCCAAAGGAGTTCGGATCCTCCACACCAGGTCGGGTACTCCGAACCCATAACCCAACATTGCCCCCTACTCTTTAATTATAAAAAGAATTATAATAAAAGAGTAAAAAGAATAAATATATCCTTGATCCAAACACTCCCTTAACCTTGTAACCGCCTCAAATTATTACCACCATAACGTCACGTGCCAATAAAAGGGGCCCACCACATTTAATGAAGTGGCGCCGTCTGTGGGAACCGCGCCGGATTCAAAGGGCCACTCTCAATAAAGTTAAACCACCCCCAAATGCAACCGTCAATTTCAATTCAAATTTTTTCAAACCTGTCAAATCTCCCCTGCAACTTTCACTGCAATCCCCATCTTATTCCGTCTACTTGATTCCAGCACCTCTCTTTTATTCATCAATGGCGACCAACGATGCCTCAAGTTCCTCCAACCCATCAAAAACTAGTGCCTCAGCCTCTACTGCTAACGAAATCATAGCTCCCATCATAGCGGTGACAACAGAAGCCACCACCGTCACTACCACTGCCATTCCAACAGTCGTCGTCTCCGCCGCGCCGGTAGTCATTACTTCTGCCGCTGAAACCAGCTCCACCTCACTGGGACTCAGCACTTCATCCCAAGATCCCATCACTAGCTCTGATTTCCCTGGCAACCCCTTTCCTACTACGTCGCCCCGCACCGAAGCCGAACTCCAGAACATGAAGATGTTAGAGGAATATTCTTCGGAAAAAACTTTCTCCCACATAAATACCAGATCTTCCATTCAGACTAAAGATCTCGCAGCTATCCGGGAACTGTACCAGATTCCTATATCCTACCAGATACGCACAGCCGACCTCAACGAGAGGATGTACCAGCGCCCCAATGGCTGGACTGCCGTATCTGTCCAAGCCCTAAAATATGGGCTCAGATTCCCCCTCAATGCCTTTATGCTTACTTTTCTGAGCGTGGTCGGGGTCGGACTCGCCCAGCTAGTCCCAAATTCCTTCATCCACCTGGTATGCTTCATCGCCTACTGCCATGATTGCCAGGTCGAACCGACCCTGGACTTCTTCTTCGCGCTATTCACGGTCATCCGATCTCGCGAGGCAGGGTTTCGGCAGATCAACAAACTGCCCGCCAAAGGGGCTCAGAAGCTGTCCTTGATGAAGACCCCCACTAGCAACAAAGGTTGGCATCCTCAGTGGTTTTATATCAAAGGGCCCGATACCAACCTGATATCGGATTGGATCGGCCTTAATAAAAATACCAACAACGTTGAAGCATTCCCAGCCGATCGCATGGACGAGTTCAAGCAGTTCATCAGCAAGATGCCCGACGAGGAGTGGGACTTCGAGCTCCTTGGCAACCATACTTGGTTGTATGACCACGGATGTAAGAACTAGATCCCGAACCTTAATTCTTAACTCTATTGCTTATCATTCCTTTTAACTCGAACTAACCCATAACATTCAACTTCTTACAGTAACTCTTATTAAGCCAACCGCCCCGACTGAAGTAGGCCGAACCGTCCCTCGGATCATCGAGCCGAACTTCATCAATCCCGAAGGAATCCTGGGAGACGTGCCTTTAAACCAAGTGCCGATAGCGGCTCGCCTAATTTCAGCCATCCCGATGACCCAAGTCCTCAAGAAGAACACTTTGGAGATGAGCAGGTCGGAAAAAATGGCTTTGATGAAGAAAAAACAACTCAAGAAGAAGGTGCCACCGAAGCCAGTAAAGACTCCCGTGGTAATTCCCGATCCGGCTACCCTGGGAATCATCGACGAGGAAGAAACTGATGATGAAGTCCCAGAGCCTTTGACGAAGAGACCTCGTAAAGAGCCTTCGACCAGTTCAGCACTTCCAACTGCACCCACGCATCAGACCAAAATCCATCCAGGTGGAGCCAGTTCACCCGATCCCCGGACTTCGGCTCCTTCTTCCAGCAACCAATCCAAACCCCGAACTCTTTGGCCCCAAAACCGCTCTGACCCCTTTCCCTATGATCTTCTTGAACGCTTCATTATGCCAGCCGATAACGAGCGGTTCAGAAATCATAGCCTAGACCAATTCTTAGAAGATTTCATCAGACTTCAATTCCAGGTAACTCTGTTTTCATCATTATTGTGGAAAGATACTTTACTTACTTACTCGTTCCACCCAACTAACACACACTTTTTACAGTCTAGCTCTGTGTTCGCCCGATCTCTCCCATCCCTGCTTAAATTAACATAGAGGAACAGGGAAATCGAAGCAGCGAATGAAGCCTTAAAAGATGATGTGCAGACTCTGAAGTCTGAGCTAGAGAAGGAAAGGGAACTTCACGCTGGCACCAAGGACGAACTCACCGAAGCCAGTCGGGAGAGTTATCAACTTCGGAATCGGGTCGAGATCCTTCAGGCGGAGATCGTGGAGCATGAGAAACAGATCGACCGACTCATGGAAGAGCGAGTCCTGTTGAAAGAAAACGATGCCGACCAGAAGGAGGCTATTACGACCCTCGAAGAACAAATGGAGCAGACACACTCCAAAATGACCGACCTGATTCGCACCCTTAATGCATTGGAAGAAGAGCACGCCGAACTAAAGAACCAGGGGCCTTCCTTGACCGAAGAAGCCAAGCTCCAAATAATAGAGGAGTATAAGGCATCTCCTGAACTGGCCGATAAAGTCATCATGCAGTTCTCCGAAGGGTATCAAGGCCACAAAGAGAAGATCAAGGAGAAGATGACGGCTGCGGGGTTGGATACCTCTATCCTTGACTCTTCGGACGATGAAGAAGAACCCAAAGAACTGTCTCCTCCGACCCAATAGGACTATTTTCTATTTTACTTGTTTTTTCTTTTTCAAATGTAAATGGTACAACTTGTAACCCCAATGAGCATTAATGAAATTATTTAAACATCTTTCGTCTATGCAATCCGATATCATTTCATTTCAACAGACATAAATATTTACATAATCGGTAAAAGAAATGAATATGACTCACTGATAATATCTCCTAAGTCTCCCAGCATGCCATGTATTCTTAATATCCGAACCATCCATATTCCGAAGCCGGTAAGTTCCTAGCTTGGGTACTTCAATAACTTCATATGGTCCCTCCCAGTTTGGCATAAGCTTGCCTGAATTTTGAGGAGTCGATGCTGCAGCCTCTCGAAGCACCAGATCACCAACTTCAAACCTTCTTATTCTCACCCCTTTGTTGTAGTGCTTGGCAGTCCTCCTCTGATAAGCCGCTAACTTTATTAAAGCTGACTCTCTAACCTCATCTAACAAATCCAGGTTGAGGCGAAGACCTTCGTCATTATACAACTCCTTAAATTGACTGACCCGAAGTGATGGGGATCCGATCTCAACAGGAACAAGGGCATCGGTCCCGTAAGCGAGACGAAAAGGCGAATCCCCTGTCGTCGTTCGGGTTGTTGTCCGATACGCCCATAACACACTAAGTAACTCTTCGGGCCATCTTCCTTTGGCTTCATCCAACCTCCTCTTAATTCCATTGAGAAGAGTTCTATTGGTGACCTCTACCTGGCCGTTTGACTGAGGATGGGCCACCGAAGTCTTTCTGTGCTGAATTCCCAGATCTGTGAGAAATTCTTCGAACTTTGCACCTACAAACTGCCTCCCATTATCCGACACTATCACCATTGGAATACCGAAGCGATATACAACAAATTCCTTGAGAAATTTAAGACATTCCTGCTCTGTAATCGCTTTGAGAGGTTTGGCTTCTACCCACTTCGTCATATAGTCGATTGCCACAATAACAAAACTAACCTGCCCCTTGGCCTTTGGCAATGGTCCCAGAATATCAATCCCCCACACAGCAAATGGAATAGGTGATAAGACTGAGTACAACTCTTCGGGAGGTTGGTGAGGGATCGTTCCATTCAGCTGGCACTTAGGACACTTCTTAACATATTCTTTAGATTCTTGGAATATGGTTGGCCAATAGTAACCCTGCCTCAGGATCTTGTATGCTAATGCCTTAGCGCCCATATGGTCTCCACATATACCCTCATGGACTTCCCGAAGTGCGTAATCCGCTTCGGAAGGGGTCAAACACTTCTGCAACGGTGAAGAAAACCCCCTTCGGTACAAGTCTCCATTGATTAAGATGAAGAACGAACTTCGATGTTTAACTTTCTTGGCTTCTAACCGATCCGAAGGGAGGACGCCATCCGCCAGATAAGAAATATATGGCGTGAGCCAACAATTCATCCTTTCTATTGGGAACACTTCTGACCTTTGAATACTTGAGTCGCTCAGAATCTCCAGGTACACCGACCCACTAAAAGAAGTAGTTTCTGTTGTTGCCAATTTTGCCAAGGCATCGGCTATGGTGTTATTTTCCCGACCAACTCCTTGTACACTATACGATTCAAAATAATGCAGTCGGTCTTTAACTGCATCCAAGTACTTCGTCATCCTATCCCCTCGAGCTTCGTACTCTCCCAATATCTGCTTAACCACTAACTGAGAATCGCTGAAGATGATTAAGTGCTTCACTTCCAAACTTCTTGCCAACCGCAATCCGGCCAAAATGGCTTCATACTCCGCCTCATTATTGGTCGCCTTAAATTCAAAGCGAATGGCCTGTTGGACCTTAAATCCCTCCGGGCTAATCAAGATGACCCCTGCTCCACTGACATCCGAAGTCGAAGAGCCATCCACATACAATGTCCACGATGTACGACCTGTCTGATTGGCCGATACCGAACTCACAATTGGTGTATTACCGTCTGCATCGGGTTCGGTAAACGAGCATTCCACAATGAAGTCGGCCAATGCCTGACCTTTAATGGCGGTTCGAGGATGGTATTCTATGATGAACTGAGTCAACTACATTGCCCAAGCAGAGAGTCGTCCCGACAAATCGGGCTTGTTCATAACTTTCTTCCAAGGTTGATCAGTATACACTACCATCAATCTTCCTTGGAAATAGTGCCTCAGATTCCTACTAGCTATCACGAGCGCATAAGCAAATTTTTCCAAGTTGGGGTATCTGGTTTCGGCATCCCGAAGTACATGGCTGACGTAGTAGACGGGGCATTGCCTGCCCCTTACTTCCCGAACTAATACAGCTCCTACTGCCAATGAGCTCGCCGCCAGATACAGGTACAAGGGTTCCGAAGGAAGAGGTTTTACCAAAAGCGGAGCTGAGTAGAGATACCTTTTTATTCCTTGGAACGCATCTTCACACTCTGAAGTCCACTGGAAGGTCTTTTCATTCTTTAGTCCTTTCAAAGTGTTAAAGAAGGGTAGACACCGCTCCGCCGATTTCGACATGAATCTCCGAAGCGCAGCAATTCTACCGGTCAATCGTTGAACGTCCTTAAAAGATTGGGGAGACTTCATGTCTAAAATGGCTTTAATCTTTTCCGGGTTAGCTTCGATCCCCCTCTTGCTGAGCAAATACCCCAGAAAATTACCCGAACCAAGGCCAAAGGTACACTTAGTCGGGTTCAGCCGAAGCTTGTACTTTCTAACTGTCTCAAAGCAGCTTTCCAAGTCATCCAGGTGGTTCCGAACTCCCATGCTTTTGACAATCATGTCATCCACATATACCTCCATGCTTCGACCTAATAACTTGGCGAACACATAGTTCATCATTCTCTGATATGTGGCTCCCGCATTAAGCAATCCGAACGTCATTTTCTTGTAAGCGTATATTGCTCGGTGCGTAATGAACGCCGTCTTCGGCATGTCTTTCTTGTCCATGGAGATCTGGTGATATCCAGAGAAGGCGTCCATAAAGCTGAGCATGCCGAACCCTGAAGTTGCATCAATCAGTTGGTCGATGTGCGGAAGAGGGTAAAAATCCTTCGGACACGCCTTATTCAGATCGGTGTAATCTATGCAGACTCTCCATTTGCCATTCTGCTTCCGCACCAGCACCATGTTTGCTAACCACTCCGGATAATCAATTTCATAAATGAAATCCGCCTTTAGCAACTTGGCAATCTCATCGTCAATGATCTTTTGCCTATCAGGGGCGAAGATCCTTCTCTTCTGACGGATAGGTTTCTTAGAAGGGTCAATACACAGTTTATGAACTGCCACCGATTTATCGACTCCGGGCATGTCAGAAGGCTCCCATGCAAAAATGTCCGCATATACCCGAAGCAGCTCGATTAGATTAGTCCGAAATGGCTCCACCAGTCCCGAACCTATCTTGATCAGCTTATCACTCTTTCCAACAATCAATTCTACTTCTTCTGTCTCTTCGGCGGGCAACGCTAATGGTTCGGAATTTCCCTCAGTGAACGGCTCCACCTCTATAGCCATTGTTTGTTTCTGCTTGCTGACCCTAACCGCCGAGGATATCAGTGAATTCCGATAACATCTGCGTGCCATGTCCAGATCACCCTTTACCTCGCCGACCCCCTCCGAGGTCGGAAACTTAATCTTGAAGTGACCTATTGAGGTAACCGCCTGAAGGGCTGCCAAAGTGGGTCTACCCAAAATGGCGTTGTAGGCCGAATCTATCTGGACCACAAAGAATCTGACTATGACTTCTACCTGCCTCGGTGCCGTGCCAAAGATAACCGGTAGCTCCACGGTTCCGGCCACACGAACAGGATCGTTGCTGAAGCCATACAACGGAGATTCCTGACCCACTTCCATCTTCGCTCCCCCCAGGTCTAACCTATTGTAAGCATGAGTAAACAATATGTCGACCGAAGATCCATTATCGATCATTATTCGTTTCATATCCATAGATCCGACCTGGGCTGTGATGGCTAGAGCCCCTTCATGGGGATTGTTGGTCGATTTCGCAACCGAAAAGTACGCGCAAGTATACGCGGTCAACAAGTAATAAAGTGATAAGAGAGTTGTCGAACCCACAAGGAATTGTTCTAGTGTATCCCAAATACCAACTATATATCGTCTTGATTTTAATTAGACAAATGATGATTTGATATTTTTGTTGTTGGTAGTGAATAAGATAATAATAATCAAGTAAAAGATAATGAAATCCAATATTAACAACTCTAAGATTGCAATTTCCCCCAACACTTCATTTGAATATCCTAACTCTCTCATTTGAATTAATTAACAACATAGAATTGCCAACCGAGAAATCAAAGCTACTTATAAGCCTCTGTCGATGGTCAAATTCGAATCTTCCTAATGCGGCATGTAGGTATATGTCTATCCTACACACTATCAAGAGACTAATTTCAAGAACAATAACAAGACACGTGTCACTAAATCTCATTTACCGTCCCTTCAATTACCAACTTTCACATAGGAAGTCATTAAGAGTAGATTCTCCATTGGTTGCACACGGTATCTAGGTATATATCTATCCTAAATACTATCAAGTTACCTATCATTGAGGATAATCAACAAGACACACGTCACTTAATCTCAATTAATAACCCACAACAATATTTAACTTTCGCATGATATCATAACAAGGTCTAAACACTATAATCCGTTCGTCAAGTTCATATAGGTTCCCACGGTAATTACTAGCTAGGCAATTAAGATATGAAGCATAAATTATGATATACAATTCACAAATGAGTAATTAATAGCAAAGAGAGAGAAATCAATTCAAACTATGTGTTGGGTTCCATTGAAATCTTAGAATACAAGCTTTAGTTCATGGTAGCTAAGCAAAACATCAAACACATGGTGTTCATCATAAAATAGAATTACAAATTCAAAGGAAAGTAAGAGATGATAAAACCCATTTAGAAGATAATCATGTGTTGCTTGTTTGGTTGATGTCAATCTCTAGCTTTTCCTCTTCATTTGGCATTCGTTTCTCTTTTTGCTCCTTAGCTTGTTGCTGGAATTTCCTTGAATTGCAGCCCTCAAGCTCTTCTTGATGATGTATGTGTAGCCTCCCAAAGGTTTAGATATGCCTTGACAATCCTTTCCTTCTTGGTTCTTTGGCTTGTGCTGAGTTTTTCCTTGTATTGCAGCACTTTTGCTCTCAAATTGATGTTTTAGTCTAGCCTCCCAATCCCTAGTTTTGAAATATGAAGCCCCAAAGAGATATTATATAGTGCCTCCATGAAAAACCCTAGCAAAAATCAGATTATTGGGTCAAAAAGTGAGCTGGAATCGCACTAGGAGCTCAAAAGATCGCACTCAGCACGCCCGGGCGCGCCCACACGCTGCCCGCCGCGCCCGCGCCCAGCCCCTGGCCTTGCCGCACGCCCATGACACGCCCACGCCGCCCGCGCGCGCGCGCTGGCTACCTGATGCCAGGCGCCGCGCGCCCGCATCCAAATCCGCGCGCCCGCGCCAGTGGCCTGTAACCCGACTCAGCTTTGACCTCTGTTAGTAAAATAGCCATAACTTCTTCGTCCGAACTTGGATTTAGGCGTGTAAATAGGCTATGGAAAGCTAAGAAAGAGCTCTACAACTTTCATAACTGGAGTGTGACGATAAAATGTCCGCAGAAAGTCTCAAATTGAGCCCTAAGCAACTGCTGTGTAAAATCCATGCCAAATCCGATGGTAAAATGGCCATAACTCTCTCATACGAACTTCAAAATGGATGATTCCGGATGCTCTGGAAAGCTAAGACAAATATCTACAACTTTCATTCTTTGAGTTTTGAGAGATTCGGATTGTATCATGGGTGAAATTTGGAAACAAGCAGCTACAGTGCCAAAGTTAGGCTCAAAATGGCAAATTAGGCATCCATGAGCATTGATGATCAAATAGCTCTTATTCCACTTCCTACAAAACTAAGTAAAAACACATAAAAGCAATACAAAACACATAAACGCAATACAAAATAACATTTTACAAAAATATGATAAAAATATATAAAAACCAAACGAAATGACTTAGGATTTACAAATTATCAAGCTCAAATGTACCTAATTTGTGTATATAAAACACACCCATCAGGGATCAATTGGTTCCGAGGGGTAATCCTCCTCGGTAAATGATATCACCGTATTGGAAAATGGGCGATCTCTAACCGGAGGCCGTTCCAAAACTGACAACACGGCATCCATCAGGCCCCTCCTCTTTTTCCCAACTTTCTTCCCGAACGACCCTCCAGTGATGACATCAACACAATTTCTTGGAGGGTTCGGTGGGGGTGGGGCCTCAAGACGTCTTTCTCGGTTTGACCCTCTTCGGCCCTCCGAAGTAGAATCTTGCCGTCCCACCACATACTGCACCAGCTCACCATTTTGGATTTTCTTTTCAATCAGATCCTTTAGGTTATAGCAATCCTCGGTATCATGACCAGAAGTCTGATGATATTCACAATACCGGTTGGGGTTGCCCCGGTGGGATCGGGTTGCGGTCGGACAAGATTCAAATGAGGGTTGATTCCTAATCTCTTCAAGAATCCTTGCCCGATCTTTAGTGAGAGGGGTATATACCTTATTCACATTCTTCTTCGGGAAAGACGGTCTGCCACCTCCTGAATTAGCCCCTCCCTGGCCATTTCCCGACCCAGATCCACCATAGAAGTTGCCTTTCTGTTGGCCGCCGGGCCGAGGAGTGTAATTCCTATCTTTCGGTTTTGAATTATCCTCATTCCGGGCTTGAGGATTCAAGCTTTTGTAGGCTTCTTCTATGGTGATAAGTCCTTCAGCTCGACCATAGGTTTCAGCTAAATCTGTTGGTGGATTAAGAATGAGATCTTTCCACAAGTCTTTCGACTTCGTGGCATCTAGACCAGTCGTGAAGAACCCGACTGCTTGCTGCACATTCAAACTAGTCACGGTATCAGCCATATCACGGAATCTCTTCACATACTCACCCAAGCTTTCACCCGATCTCTGTTTTACTTGAGTCAGAGCAGTGGTTAGCTTTCCTCTCTTCTTATTGCTCCCAAATCGCGCATGAAACTTATCACTTAGGTCTTGCCACGACCCAATAGAGTTCGGGGGGAGGGATGCCATCCATTCCCGTGCTGCAAGCTTCAGAGTAGTGACGAACATGTGACACTTGGCAGCATCCGGATGATCATAATAATTCATCACTTGGTTATAGCCGTGAGTATGATCATAGGGATCGCCAGTACCATCATAAGAGTCTAGGGGAGGCATTTTCTTGGTCTTGTCTGCTTTGACCTGCTCGATCTCCCTAGTGAAAGGTGAATTTGTTACGTTCGGCAACTCCCTGACCTGAACCACCGCGGCTAGTTTTTCTTCTAACTCAGCCAATCGTATAACAACGGGATCGATTTCGCTTCTTCGGGGTGGCGACCGAGGCCTGCCACCCGAACCGGATCCCCTTCCTTCATTAATATTACCGTGTCGAGAACGGCTTATCCGCCTGTTCCGATCCGGAGTGCTGCTCCTGGGCCTGCTTCGGTCCTGTGAGCGGCTTCTGTGCCTTCTACGATCAGGGGAGCGGCTCTGACGCCGGCTCCTCAGGCGCGAAGGGCTTTGATGCCTGCTACGAATTGGGGAGCGACTATCTCGCCTGCTCTCATTCTTCGAGCGGTTATGTCGCCGGCTCCGAACCGGGGAGCGGCTCTGTCGCCTGCTCTGAACTGGGGAGCGGCTCTGACGCCTGCTCCGAACTGGGGAGCGGCTCTGTCGCCTACTCCGAACTGGTTCGGAACCATCCGAACGATTAGTCCTGGACTGGTTCCTGTCAGTGTTCTGTCGGCCAGGGGGTCGGCTTGATGAAACCTCCTCCTGTCCTTCCAGCCTGGCCAAATGCTCAGCTATTTCTCGCTGCTGTTGGCGTAAGGCCTCCATTACTTCCTGATCCTTTGCCCTTCGTTGGGTCAGGATCCATTGCCGTTTATCTCCATGATCGGCATTACTGCCTGAATGAACAAGGGTTCGAGCTGGGTTGGCAGTCATATGAGCCGAAGGTTCTGGCGTCTGCTGGTTTGTGTGAAACAGACGACGACGAACCGGAGCAGATTGGACTTGCAAAGGCACCCTAGCCCGACCCCTTTGCCCCAACCTTTCCCTAGCCGACGACCTGAGTCGGTCCAGGACCGACCTACGAGTTGGTGTATGGGAATCAGCTGATCCTTCCCTTCCGTTATGGGCTGTATTCACCATATCTGTTACCTAGCTTGAACAGTGACTGTGAACTAACACTAAAGGCCCTCCTTCTAGCGCCAATGTTAACGCCAAGATTCTGCCACACACTTCAGTCACTAAAAAATGCGCTAATCCTGCACAATAACGATACCACACTCAGAGTTCCGGGTGGTTTTGCCACCGGGGGATAGCTCAGGCGTGAGAATTAGTACAGGCTGTATCAAGGTTTTGATAACAATGGAGGTTTGCAATTTAGTGTTTAGTTTTGCATTACCTTTGAATTCGAAAGGGAAGCCTTGTATATATACCTCCTTATGTCATCATCACGCCTGGACCCACTTGACAGAATAAAGCATATGTCTCCATCAACCAAATCATAATAAATGCTTTCATCAGAATATAAGTCAACTCAGTTAGAAAGTAGTTTCCTTAACTGAATCACTTTATTCCAACTAAATCCCAAAGGAGTTCGGATCCTCCACACCGGGTCGGGTACTCCGAACCCATAACCCAACATTGATGTAACCGTTTTTTGTTGTTTTTGGATACATTTTATAATGCCCCAAAATATGTTATTGAGGCAATCCAAATTGTAATTTCAAAGTTTATTATATCGACATTTCAAAGTGCCTCATAAACTTATTACGACTGCTCAAGTTGTGACACTTGTGTTACGTCTCTTTACATAAAATGCCTTTATAGAATACCTATAGGGGCATTATCTTTACTCTATTTGTATATTTAACTACCCTTCGTATCGTGTAACAAGTTCCCCAACTTTTGACAACTGATAATATTATTAACATCAATAATACATTAGATTGTGGTGAAAGTTATGGGTTAAAATAAATATATTTAATTTTAGTTTTATAAACTATTATATTTATATTGGTTGGTTTGGTAATCAACTTGTAAAATCGATCAGAGCAGAAGAAGATTGGTCGAATCAATTAGAAGGCTTGTGAGATGTGTATCGTGTAGGTTGAGAACTTTTTACTACAAATTTTGTAATTTCTAAACAAGACTTGGGTTATGGTTGTTTGACTTTAATTTTCTACTATGTTTAATTTGGATAGTAATGTACGTGTGATATTAATTTGCCTTTGAAATTTTAGACTTTTTGAGTTTTTCAAGTGTTAAAATAGTGCATAATAAAGAAAAAATAAAATAAAAATCAATTCAAAAACGCTTGCTAAAAAATGCTACAGGTTCAGCCAAGAAAAAGCAAGACTAACTCAACAGAGTTATAGCCACGGATTTTGAGTCGTCGCAACAGAGGCATAGCTAAAGATATAGTTATGGCCGCAACCGTAGCCAAAGACCCTGGCTGTAGCTGTAGCTACAAGCCCTAGAATTTGGCCCCAACTTTATCTTTAACGACGGTGATGAATGTATCTATAGTACTCACCGACTGTCGGAACAAACCTAAAACGCGTTTCTAGCAATTTTTTTAGCTATGGTCACAACCGTCGTTGTCCATAGTTTATAGGTGGGATAGTAGACGGTCTTTGAAATAACTATTGTTTGCTATTCAATCAAAATTTCATAAGAGAAGAAAGCGGTTAACGTAGATCGAATCCATTTTCATTGTGCCTATCTATTTCTATTATGGCCGGCTGAGGTCGACTTGTCTGTCTCGAATAAATCCAACGAGTGACTAATAATCCTGTTATACATAAAAAAATAGCTATCATTCCCTGACCAATCATATAGTTTTATGGTTTAAGTATTTGGACCATAACTAAATCCTTAGCGACGCTAAAAAGGCAAGAATCACCGGGCGTAGCTATAGCCTTAGCGACAGTCAAAATACTTATTGTTACGGTAGGTCAATGATCCAGTTATTTGTTTAGTGTAGGTTTTCCTAGCTAGAGCCTAGAGGTATGTATGTATGTAGCTGCTAATTTTTAATTATGTTATGCTTACAAATAAGTTATAATAATCTATCACCAACAAAGTACATATTAACATAAATTAATTTTCATGAGTTATATAATGAATATGAGATGGTATTTAATGTTACCATAATTCATTACATGTAGTATATTAGGCTGTCCGAGGCATGGACCTTGCTCTTTTTTTTTTAGTCATTTTATAAACTTTTTTGATAATTTAATAATTTTTATGTACAGTTACTTTTTGAAATTTTCTAATCAAATATGTAACAAATAATAGCATAACAATTTAAAGCATGTCATAACAAGCTAGATAACAATAATAATAATTTTTCAATTATAATAATTTCCAGCATTTCATACTAATTTAGGTAATAATAATAGTAAATTTTCATTTTGCAGACTTTGATTGTTGCAGTTTGAATTTCCCCAACAAGTAGTAAATATTATGATTCAGTTATGAGTAGTGATAATTTGATTATAAAAAAATTAATTTTAAATTTATTAATGTGGTGAAAATTATTTATATGTGAATTTGGGTGACATTATGCAGATGTTTCTTTACTTAATATCTAATATTGTCTCCTCATTTTTTACTATGAAATGATTTCATGCATGTATCTTGTTTATAAAATAAATGGGCCATGAAACTAAAAGGTTTTTACATATAATGTTTGCATTTTGATTGAATTGAGACACATGAACGTTAGTAAAGGATGATTTTAGAGTCCTACACAATTTTTATACACCAATTTCATTATTTTGCGTAGAAACTCACAACATTTTTGTACATGAAAATTATGATTATGATTAGATGCGCTCATGAAACATGAAAAACGAACAGATATTGGTAACTTACTAATTAAAGTTTAAATTTTTGTACTTATCATTGATAATTGAAAATTTAAATATTCACAATTAAAGAAGATACACACCGAGTTAAATATCCACAATTAAATCGATTTTAAAATATATGTTTTTTTTAATACAAATAAATACTAATTTTTCATGTTTACATGTCATGTAATCAACTTGTGAGGTGTTAGTCTAATTAAATTAGATTAAAAAAAAATTAAGAGTTTAATTATTTAATTAAAAAAAATAAAAAAATGATTTTTAAAATAAAAAATGATCAAAAATTTAGGATAATAATTTATATTTAAGTATACGTATTGAATAGTTGTTATCACTAATTAATAATTTACATCATAAGTTTATAGAAACACTGAAAAGAATGTTATTTCATAGCCAAACAATTAACGAACAATTTTATAACTTATTTTGCAACATACAAATCAAATTACACCCATATCTTTCATTATTTTAGAAATGTCAACTTATTTTTGGTTATTAATAAGTGATTTTATCTTCGACTTTTTTTGTGTATATATATTAGCCTTATTTTCTTTTCCTAGCTGACGAGGATAAGCAATAGTCACATGAATGGAATCTCTCGAAGAGCCAAGTAGTTCCTTCTTAACTCTTTTCTATTAACACGAATTGATTACCTTCCCTCTTGAATCCGGCAGCCATTTTTCATTTTTCACATCAATTAAGCAAGATTTCATAGAAAAGCAGAGATTTTGTTTGGTGGGTCGGGATGGCGGTGAGCAGCGACCAAAATCAGGACGGCTCCGACGAGCAGCAGAGACGATCGGAGATCTATACCTACGAAGCCCCATGGCACGTTTACGCTATGAACTGGAGCGTACGCCGGGACAAAAACTTCCGCCTCGCCATCGCCAGTCTCTTGGAGCAGTACCAGAACCGGGTCGAAATCGTCCAGCTTGACGACATCAATGGGGAGATCCGCGCTGACCCGACCCTTTCATTCGAGCACCCGTATCCGCCCACCAAGGCCATCTTCGTCCCCGACAAGGAGTGCCAGAAGCCGGACCTCCTGGCCACTTCCAGCGACTTCCTTAGGCTGTGGCGCATCTCCGATGAGTCCGTTGAGCTGAAGAGCCTCCTTAACAACAACCGAAACAGTGAATTTTGTGGGCCCTTAACCTCCTTTGACTGGAACGAAGCCGAGCCCCGGCGAATTGGGACGTCGAGCATCGATACCACCTGCACAATTTGGGACATAGAGAGAGAAACTGTGGACACCCAGCTGATTGCCCATGATAAGGAGGTTTATGACATCGCCTGGGGCGGAGTTGGGGTTTTTGCGTCGGTTTCGGCCGACGGCTCCGTTAGGGTTTTTGATCTCCGGGACAAGGAGCACTCGACCATAATCTACGAGAGCTCGGAACCCGACACGCCGCTGGTGCGGTTGGGCTGGAACAAGCAGGACCCGAGGTACATGGCGACTATTATTATGGATAGTGCAAAAGTGGTGGTGCTGGATATCCGGTTTCCGACCCTACCCGTAGTGGAATTGCAGAGGCACCAGGCCAGTGCTAATGCCATTGCATGGGCGCCGCATAGCTCTTGCCATATTTGTACTGCTGGGGATGATTCACAGGCTCTGATTTGGGACCTTTCTACCATGGGTCAACCCGTGGAGGGTGGACTGGACCCGATTCTGGCTTATACTGCCGGTGCCGAAATTGAGCAGCTGCAGTGGTCTTCTTCTCAGCCTGATTGGGTTGCCATTGCCTTCTCTTCAAAGCTTCAGATTCTTAGGGTATGACTGATTTGTTGTTCTTAGTTAAGGTAACCAAAAAAGAAAAAGAAAAAAAGACCGACTTGTTTCTGCATGTATCTCTGTTTTATTCCCCATAGGTTGGTTAGTTGGTGGGTATCAGTACTACAATTGATTGTTCTCTTTATCTTAGATTTGTGTTTAGAAGACCGAATTTATAATGATGGATTGTTGTTTTTCCCAATTGTCTGATGATAGTACATTTGCATTTTGCTATGTCTAATTGTTTCCTTTTCAAGTTGGGGGGAAGGGGGTATGTGGAGCGTGCTGTTAGGTGCTTGTCCAGAAGGAAAGCTTTAGGTTCTTAGATGGAGAAAGTGGTATTCGGCAACTCTTTCTTGGGCTACCAAAATAGTATGGTAATACTTGGAATTTAAGTTAAGTTTATAGATAGAAAACAGTTGGATTTGTAATTTAAATAAATCCAAAAAAGCAAATTACCTACATAGGGCATTTTTAGGAACTCAAGAAGGAGATGAAAGAACATCACGAGAAAAAACTTCTTACCCGAACTAGACTAGAACCGAGGAAAGTGACTGTTAAGAGAGTAAAACCCACAGGTTACCTAGAAAGATGAGCAATGTAATGCATTAAGAAAAACGGAACACCCTCAGTAAGCGAGAAAGAATGCTATTACTTGTACAATAGACATTGACTATGCGGTAGAAGGACCGTGAATAGAATATGTGAATAGCAATGCCATATCATAGAATAGATTAAGGATTAATCTTGGTGCGTGGTTCAGGAAAGTCATACTTGGATTTGAATCTACCAAGTACCAACAGGAGAAAGGCAAGTGAAATTGAACTAAAAGTTACAAAAGAATTTTAGCTCTATTTTATTGATTCTTGTCATAGAATAGGATGAACAGAACTCATTTAAGAAGGAAACTAGTCTATATACTAAAATAGCATAATAAAGAATCCATGAGAAGTTGTCATGACTTTTTGTTACATATGGATATCTCCTTACATCACCTGGCATCCAACAGTATTTTCATCACTGAAATAATCTCCTACCCTTGTTACCGGTGCCTGAAATGATGGATGGCATATTATCCTTCCATTGTCGTAGAGTTCCTGGCTGCAAGTATTTGTTGGTGTGAGAGGGGGTACTTTGTAAGGATATATTGCACAATATGGTAGAATAATTGGGTGAGGTTCCACCATGTAATAATACTGCATGTTTGTCTCTGTCCCGACTTTGCTTGTATCATGAGCACTGCTTGGGTGTATGATGCAATTTACTTCTGGTTGTTGGGAAATAGAATTTCCAATTTTCATCAACCCAGGGCTAGCATAAATATTTGTCATGCAGTCTGTGTTCTTATTTGATGCTTTGTTTCCGCCTCTGTCCATATTGATTGGACTCTCCATTAGTTTTTCGGTGCTAGTGGCTTGTGTCTCTGTGTGTTTTGTTTGCTCACACCTAGATTTGGAATTCTCATTCTCCTTCTCTATAGTTGGTGATTTAATTTCCTTCTTTTCTTTTACTGCATTCTGATTCTCATAGCTCCATATTTTTGCTTGTTTTCCAGCTTTCAGTAGCTTCTTGATTAATGTTTGTGGCTCCACATTCCCATAGATTGTTACTTTGGGATCCAAAGGGTGTATTTCAGTCTTGAACACCCCTGATTTATGCAAAGATCATTGAAAAGTTAGATGGATAATAGGAGGGTAATAATCCAAATCAACGAGGTAGAAACTCTTCAAATCATTGCTATACCTTCAATATTACGTAAAACCTTCTTAACTTTCTTCTTGCAACCATCACAGCAATGGATGAATACCTTTAATTCAAGCTTCTGGAACAAAAGCCAT
This sequence comes from Aralia elata, assembly GCA_034770075.1. NCBI lineage: Eukaryota > Viridiplantae > Streptophyta > Magnoliopsida > Apiales > Araliaceae > Aralia > Aralia elata. Next base: position 77,971,625 of record CM068380.1, read on the forward strand.
ACAACATGGTTTCAAACTACCAAGTAAGAAAACTAGAGTAAAGAAAATTAATGGAAAATAAAAGAAAGGATTGAGAAATGTAATTTAACAAGATTTTCCACCTTTAATTCTACTTTTGTTGCCATGATGGCTCGGTTTTTTGGCAAGTTGCAAGTCAACTGGAAGTAGTGGAGCCCTGAAGCAGCAGGATAACTTCAATTTAGAGATCAGAGGGAGAAGAGAGAGCTGTGTCACTGTCTTAGGAACACTTGGTTGTATTTATACACCAAAAGATATTCATATAGGACCCGACCAAAAAGGGTCAAACACAGAACTGAAGAATTTGTTTAATGTCCTTTCATTTTCTATATTGTATTATATATGCTTATGCCTGCTTTTATTATGGTTTTCCATCAGCAAAGCCTTTAAGGAACAAAGCAAAAATATGCAAGTTCCACCTTTATTTGATCGTTTATTACAAATGCTGCTTATTTTATATTTTCTGCAACATCCCATGTAAATATTTTACCTTGCTGGTTATACTCCCACATCATTTGGGGTCTGAAATTCAGTGAAAGATTCAAAATCTCAAACAGTATTCTTGTTTGCGAGCGTTGTTTGTCAGGGTCAAAGTGGGAATGATAGCTTGGTGCTTGTATGAAATCGTGTACCTTAGCCTTATTTACCATAAATTTAATTATGTTGTTGATTTTCTTTTGGTTAAAGTTTACACCAGGGCAATCCTAGTTGGGGACCCTCCCTCATCTCCAGTTTTAACAGTTTATTCAGTTTTGTATTGGGGTCTTGGTGATGACAACTAGGGCCATGCTTTGTCAATTGTGTGTTTAGTATAAATATAAGTACAATTATTTGTGTATTGTGATTGGTGCCTCTAGCTTTATTATGTGTCAATTGTTTTCATGGCTTATTAAATGATTATTCTTTTGCCTTAAACCTTCTAGGTCTTTATGTGTATGATCCTTTATTCTATTTTTCTTCCTTTGAAATAGTACTACATTTTAGTTGTCATGTATATTTTGCGACTAGGAAAAGAAGAGAATGAGAACCTACAGGTGGATTGATCAACTAATTGCAATCATTATTTTTGGAAAGATAAAAGAACGATGCAATTCGAAAGTTCAATCTTTTATGAACTTGACAATGTGAATATATTGATCGGGCAGCTTTTTAGTGGTTTTTGCACATCTAATCTATCTTCTGTTTCAGAATTAAAAATATATAATTTAATTTCTTTGTGTGTTTCAAAAATTGATACGACGTTCTTAACATATTAGTAGTACGCATTTTTAACAAATATTAGATAAAATTTAAAAAGTAAAATTTTCTTAAGAGTCTTTGTTTCTTAAGAATATTTTCTTGAACCATGTGCTTAACATGTGCCCTAAGGGCATATGTTAAGAAATTCCGAAATGAAAATGCCTGAAAATGCCTGCAGTCGGCAGGGAGTACAACAAAGAGATATCTCATTTTTTTTATAAATATTTTTAGTATCTCATTTTGTGATCACTTATGCCTACATTAGTTACTGGAAAAAGAATTGCAGTACAACGACACTCGGTAACAACTAATATCATACATTGCCTTCACCTTCTTTATACATCCAATTTATATCTACTAACTATATGAATTTTACAGTTGAGTAAAATAGTCATAAAATACAAACTCGAAATTTAAAATATGAAAATAAAGGTATGGGTTGAAATAAGCAACTTCTTCAAAATTTAACAAGCTCGCACTTGTCCTCTAAAACAACCAATGTTTCTTCTTTGGCTTATGCTGCACCGGAGCACCTGCAAAAGGTTGAAAACTACTATTCAGTTGATCAAATTTCACTTTGTTAAGCACCCAAGTCAGTATATTTTCTTTCCTTTACCATAAGAAATTAGGTTTACAGTTTGAACAAACCTTGGATTTCATAAAGTGAGTTGTAATGAACCTCAGACCAGAAACTTAACCACAGCTCTGCACAAGAGGAAAGAAGTATAAAGATGAGGATACAGCTATTAAAAAATAACAATAAAAATAAAAATATCCCAAAATTTCATGGTTCATATCTTTGATATTAATTTAAGATTATGTCAAAGTACATAAACCTAGTTTTCCGAATTGCATATCATTATAAACTACACAATTCTCCCCCTTTCTCAACACACCAGCACTCCCATTGAAAATTTAGCCATCTTGTCCCGAGACATACAGTTTTATATCACAGGCAAGAAGTGCAGTGATAACTGATAAGAACTAAGAAAAGAATCTAATTATGCCTCTTAGGTTTAAAACGGAGGGGAGATTAAATTTTCTTTATTGGATCTTTGCAGTGTACCTTGTTTAGACGCCTGATATTGTGGAATAATTTCGATCAAACAAGTATCTCTGAATGAAGTCAAAAGACATATCTTCGCTGCAAACTGCACATGAACAAATTCCATGTATTACGTCAACAAGATAACAAGCAAAATGTTTCTTTAGTTGGGAGAGAGAATCACTTTTGACATCAAGGGGAGTAGTGTATAAATATTGCTTATATAGATACATAAAGTATACATGAGCATAACAGATAAATAATTTGTATCTTTCCCAACTAGAGATGCAACATGATCTACACCTATATGCCACTGTAGAATCCAAGAATAGAATCCGAAGAGCTACATGCAGTAGCGTGATGAAGTAGAAGAAGAAGAGGGGAAAACAACATGAATGATGGGCAAACGTGAAGCATAGGTTTGTCAAAGCGCATCGAATGAATGAGTTCGAAGTTTAAAAGGGCAAAGATGTCTATGCAGCAATTACTATACCTTATCAGCTGCTGCTTGTAGAGTAACATGATCTCCCCATTCACCACATCTGTAAGTACCATCAGAAATCTGATTTAACAGCAGATCAAAGAACCAATGCTAAAGCAAGACTAAAAGCAGCTGCTTGTAAAGCAATTTCAAAGAACTAGTCGTAACAAAAGAATTATATACACCCACGCAAGCAAATATATCATTCAATTGAAGCAAAGACTTTGAAGAAAGTTCCCTACTTAGCCATATTCTCGTAATATTTCTTGTACTTCATTGGGACATAGCTTTCATACAAAGAACGGCAGTCCTTAAGCTGGATCAAGAAACACGTAATACAACATGAGCAAAGATGAACAAAGATTTCTAAAAAAGTTTAATGTTCATGTCAGACACCCCACCAAACAAATAGCACATACACATGCGCGCACACATACAAGAGAAGAAAAAAAAAAGATACGATAGAAAACAGTAGAGAAATTCTGCAGTCAGCCCAACAACAAGAAATTTGCATTGGTACAGGGTTCTCTCTCCAAACTAAATAAACAGTATATCAGAAACACGTTAATGCAACACAAGCTTACATAAATTTGGATTCTCACTTATGTTTAATGGAAATGCAAGAGCACCTTCCACCTACATCTGACACAGTGGGGCTTTCTTAACAACTAAAACACACAAAAGCTTATTAAAATATAAACCCAAAGAATATAAGAAAAGTAGTTTGCTTTCTCCATGGACATCATAATTAATTAGGGCAGGAGAAAGAGTATGCATACATAAAATTCTTCCTAGACAACAGGTTTCAATAGTGCAAATACACAAGAAGCGATTCATACCACAGATACAATCATGAAAACATTTGGTTTTCCATCAAAATTCTGGAAATGTATCATAAGAAACTGTCAATACTCAAAACATTAGTAATCCTTTCGCCTATGGTAAATTGTACAAGCGTACACCAACTGCTATGGTGGGAAAGGATTGCCAATAGCAAGACTGACATGAATGAACTCTTGAGACATCAAAGGAGGAGAAATTGGCGCACTAGTGTTGGCCTCATTTTCTTAACCACAATTCTTCAGACAATTTTGTGGACCACTTCAAAGCTACTTTAATACTAACCTGTTTCACAACCTTCTTGCGGACATGCTTGTGATACTCAGGCGACCTATAGATCTGGTCTGAAAGTGCACGAAACTGAAAAAGTGAATAAAGAATTACTATATGTCAAGCAAAAATATCATATTACTAAGCAAACGAACTAACCTGACAATTTCCGTCCCCAGAGACCTTAACTTCAAATAAACCATAAACATTTAACCTGAGAGAAAGTGATATAGAGAAAACCACTTGTCAGCTCATATCCAAGACGAAGAGCTTACGGGAGAAAAAGGTCTAGCATATTTAGTAAAACTACACAAACAAATTATACTATGGATTAACAGTTCAAATAAAGGATTTTGCTTGATGTTGTCAAACAGGAGTGTATGGGTCAGAGAATATTTTCATTTCCTTGCCTACAAATTTAACAATATAAGTATGCTTGTTTCACTGGCTAAAGAATCTCACTACTGCCTGTTCTTATGGCTCCTGCAGAGTGCATCATATAGATTTTTTTTAGTTTGGCATTATGTTGAATTTATTAATTTATACATTTTTTGGTCAGTCATCATACTTAATTAGATGTGCAATGGTCATTGGACATCTCTCTATTCTAATGCAACCCATACATTCTTTGTGGCAACCTTCTCAATTTCTCAACCGTTTAGAATGAGACAATTGAATAGGTCAGTAATTCTAAGAACTATGCTGGACTTAGGCTCTCTTACGGTTCTTTTTCTTTTCGGGGGGGAGGGTGGGGGGGAGATGGGAAAATCCCCTGAATTAGATATGTGCTTTTAGATTTGAACACAGAGCAATCCACAGATACACTCAGGTTGTAATACTGATTCTTTTTGACCACACAAGCTCCATTAAAGCATGATACACATCGAAAGACTTGATTCTTTAACAAAGAATGACATAATGAAGGAGGAGAAAATAAAGTGATATTATGTTCCCTAAAAATAGCCTCACTAGATAAAGATTGCAGCCTAATATTCTACCAGCTAAAAGACATACCTTTGGAGCAGCCTTTGGTGATCCAAACTAGCATCACTTATGTTGGGAAAGTAGGTATTTATACGCGGGATATGCTGAAATTTGAGGTAATTCAATATCAATTAAAAAAAAGAATTTACTATAAAACAGTAAAAGAAATTAAGATAAAAAGTTTCAGAAGAAAAAAGAAATATATTGAGGGCGTATATATACGCCAACTGGTTGATACTGTTTTATTTAGCCAAAAGAGCGGAGCTCAAGCCATATTGTTAGAGAGCTCGAGAATTACACACATTATCCTTTTACACCAACTAATAGCTGTGAAGGAATTAAGTTCCTAATAGAAGTGAAAAACTTTTTCACATGAACAGAGGTAGGTTGAGAAGGTATGTGCCAGGATGGCAACCATTAGAACAGTATGATGCCTTGGTGAGCAGTATCAGAGCACTATGGTAAGGCCATATCGATAATGAAAATGTGATTAGTGTTGCGTTACTGCCATTGCAATAGCTTGTGACATGCTGGAAGTGCAGTTTGCACAGAAGCAGCTTAACCCAGCGGACTGTCTAGACATGCTTAGCTCAGCTAGGGTCGGTGACTAGGCTACATGATAAATACCTCAAAACTTTCTAAATCAACTAGATAAGGCTCCAAAAATTTTACACATAGTAGGTAATATGTTCCCACACATGATGTGGGAACATATGATGTATTTTTAAGTTAATAGTGTGGTTACACTCAAGCATAAGGATGCAATCTGATAGTAGCATGAAGCCATGAACTAGGCATCACTTATTATTGTATTTTAGATAAATCCTCTTGGTGGAGGAAGTAGAGAAGCAGTGGAAAACCATAACCCACAAGGTAAAGGGAACAGAGATGACCAATAATCATATTTAACGATATTGCTGTACACATATATGATATTTTCTTTCATTAGCAATTTAGCATCTAGATAGTAGTAGTGAATATAGCAGATGTATTCACAACAGTTGGAATTGTCATTAGAAATCCAAACGGATATGAGGGAAGGTTTATCTTTATCTTCTTCTTCTTTTTCTTTTTCTTTTTTTCTTTCTTTTTTTTTTTTTTAATAAAAGAAGACATTGCAATATAAAACAGAGAATCATAATGAAGGAGGAAGAGTCATTGAGATGATTGCTATCCTTCATAAGGAGCTTTCTAAACAGCATATTAAATATGATAATAATAAAGAATGATGAAGTGTTTTACTGGAACAGGGGCCAAATTGGAGAGCCGTCGACCTACTGCAGCATCTAACTTGTCATACTCTTCGGATAGTAGAACAGCAATCATGCTGTCATCCTCAATATCCTGCTGATTGCTTGCTGAAGTTGAACTAGAACATTCGCCAACATTACAAGTTCCACTTCTCATCATTTAACTAGGCAACTTGGCCCAATGGTTATCCCCACCCCTTTTGTACCAAGAGGGTGGGAGTTCAAACCTTTGCGTGGAAAAGTAGTGTGTGAGTTTAAATTGTCTTAAATTAGCACAAAAAAAAAGAAGCGCTTAGATCTTCTTAATGATAAACAGTGGCAAAATGAATATCTGCTGCAAGTGAAATCATTCAGCATATGTGTCATCTTTCAAGTAAAAATCAAGATGATAATCTGTATCTACTATGAGTACTACCTTAATCTATGTTGTCTCGTACGATTCAACGATAGCATATTGTTAGTCGAGAAAAAGAAGAAAATGTTCATATACATTAACATCTCTAAGATATGAATCAAAATTCTGACATGAATTTCTGAGGTCATTTCTTATTACTCGCATGAGAGCTAGAAATATATTAAGATGTTTACTAAGTCCTTCACAATTTGAGTTAAGTTTGCAAGTTAAAAATCCACCATGGTAGCAATAAACATATGATCATACCATGATATACTCATATTAAGTTAGTGTTCTTATAGCCATCACTATGTGGATCAAAGAGCATAACTGAGATTTTCATAACAGAAAAGCTTCCAGATAAATGGGTGAAATCAATCTGATTAATCGGCCCACACGTCCCCAACCCAACAGCAAGAAACAACTACCAAAGAACAAATTACACTCAAAAACAGAAAATCTAATTATCCCACAGAACAGTAAATTATCTTGAATTACAGCAAATAAACAGGACTTGTTACCTAACAATTGACCAAACCATATCCAATTGAGATTCTTGAAACAATGGGGAAAATAAAACCATAATCCAACAGAGCACATAATCAAGAAAGTAGTTATTTTGACCATATTCATGTGTGCTTAAAACATTAGATGAAGCCCAAAACCTAAACCCAGAAGTAGAAATCTCATTCACATTGAAACAAATTTATTTCCAAGAGCCCCAATAACATATAATTATTCAAAACTACACGCATAAGAAAACTTAATATCATAAATTTGAATAAAAGACCAGCAATCAATACAGCTTTCTAGCAGACGATAAATAATAATAATAATAAATAAATAAATAATAATAATTAAAAAAAGAAAAAGAAAAAAGCAATAGAATAGCGCGCGAAATAAAGACACGGGCACCTGCTAAGGTCCGATCACCATTGATATAAATCGACTAACATCTTCATTTTCAATCTTTTTTGCAGAGAGAAAATGCCAATAATATAATGAAATCTGAATCAATTTATTGCGTAAAACATAATTAAATAGATAAATCTATTAAGACAAGAAATTGGCATTACTTTGAGATGGCTTTGCTGATCTTTCGCTTAGCTTAGTTTTTGTAAGGGATGTGTATTAGATATGGAAAGAGAGAAATGGAAGAATATAATTTGAGGGAGACATAAAACGAACTATAAATGGATGGAAAAGGAGAGATTGTTTGCTTAAATAGGAAAATTTAATTGTAGAATCCCCTTGATGAACTAGAGCGTTTGAGTTGGGTTCAAGTTGTTACGTTTGCAATAGCCAAGTAAAAAAATTATAATTTAAAAACTGAAATTTTAAATGAATAATACTAAGTGTACAAATTGTATACAAAAAATTATGTACAAAAAGTTGAATCTATGTATTACTTATCAATAAAAATATGTAAAACATTTAATCGTAAATCTCACTTCATATTTTCTCTTCTTTTTTTTTATGAATAATACTATGTGCACAAACTGTACACAAATAGTAGGATTCATGTATTGTTTACTAATGAAAATGTGTAAACGATCTAATTGTAAGTCACACCTCTTATTTTCTCTCCTTTTTTATATTGTGTGCACAAATTGTGTATAGTTTGTTTCTAGTATTACTCTTTTTTACTCCCTCCGTTCCAAATTAATTGCTCAGTTTTGACTTTTTTAAGTCAAATTGACTATTTTTATAATTAATAATTAAGTATATATAAATATATTTCTAAAATTATAAAAATTGGGGTTATTAATAAATTGTATATACTTTCTTTTGGTTATAATCTCTTCGCCTATATTTTAGCAAAAATAGTAAAAAAAAATATTTTTAAAAATAGTCAATTTGACTTTAAAAGGTCAAAATTGAACAATTAATTTGGGACGGAGGGAGTATATTGTTTGTGCATATTTTTGTGTATAGTTTGTGTACATAATATTACTTATTTTAAAAACACTCTAATTGTCTTATTCTGTGAATTTTTTTAAATGTCCGTCAAATTGACTTGTGTAATTTCCTGCGTGACCTAATTAAATAAAAAAAATGAGTCAATACTATTGTACAAAAAGATGACAACTTAAATGGAGTAAACCATATTTTTGCCATTTGAGTTCAATGATAGATTTACCAAAAAACTTCTCGTTTATAGGTGAAGGGAATACTATTTGATGAGCTTCGAATAAGGCTTTATCAAAGGCTAGGCTAGGCCTAGGATTAAATATGGCCCGTTGAATTCATCTCTATATTTATCAGCAGGCTACAATTCAACTCTATACAAATCAGTGGCCTAACGCCAAAACATGTAAGGAAATGAATTAGTTGATTTTGGTAGGTGACAATTTGATTTTTTTTTAAAAGGATGTGTGGGTGTTGGGGGTGTAATTGATATTTTCCGTTCTGCAAATAAATATAACTGTACAACATGTTAGATTTTGACACTAAAAAATATTTTTTGGTGCTAAAATAGAACTCAGTCTCGTTTCAAATTTAACTAACTTTCTCATCTAACTTTCCTCAACCACCATTCTACCCATCTTTTTCATATAACTTTCTTCAACCACCATTCTATCCAACTTTCCTATAAATACACATCCAACCTCAATGATCTTACTATTATTTTTAAATAATTTTTACAAGCTTGGTAGTATTTTTAAATGATTTAATTATCATTTATAATATTTTTAGAATATTAATATATTATTTAAATGATTTATTTATCATTTAAAATAATTTTAGAAAGTTAGAATATTATTTAAATGAATTGTGTATCATTTATAATATTTTTAGAAAGTTAATATATATTATTCAAATGATTTATTTATCATTTACAAGAATTTTAATACCTTAATTTAATATAATTATTAAATAATTTATTATCATTAATATTTAATTAAATTAAATTTTAAGTATGCCCGATATTTGATTTTCTGGTAATTTACAGTTGAAGTTGTGAGCTGTCAACGATGACTGTAGTCATTCTTGGTTCTAAATATAGAACCAATTATAGTATTGTGCCATTTTAGAACCAGATTTAGAATTGGGCTGAATTCTAGATTTTGTATTTGGTGCTATAATTTGGGTATAGAACTGAATATAGAACCAATATTGAATTTGCTCTGATGCGCTAAATGTAAAGTGTGTTTAAATATATTTTAGTTGTTCAACATTTTGATTAATTTCAATACTATCCTTGACGCGTTAGCAGGGACAATACAAGTACAAAAAATTAACATAAATATTAACCAAGGCCATGTTTGTTTGCAAGGATTATAATCCCAAGACTATTAATCCTAGGATTAAATAGTCCTACTCACATGTTTGTTTTTTATAGGATTATTCATGGGATAACTTAAAATAATCTCATGTTATGTTTGTTTTTTCATGATTAATTAAAGGATTGGATAAAAAAATATTGTTTGGACTATTATACCCTTACCAATAATAACATATTTTAAACTATAATTTAAACTTGTTTATACATCAAAAAATGATTAATAATAAGTTGTTTAAAAAAATAAGTTGTCTGAAAAATAAGTTGTTTAAAAAATAAGTTGTTTTAAAAAAATAAGTTGTTTACTAATAATAAGTTATTCACCAATAAGTTGTTTAAATAATAAGTTGTTTGAAAAATAAGTTGTTTACATTAAGATAATAATTTTTTAAACAATCCATATGAAATTATAACAACTGGGTATTTAACAAAGTTATACGTGCATATGTATAAACTGCTAGCTTACTACTGTTCTACAAAGTTAGTCCTGCGAAAGTTCGTATTTAACAATAAGTCAAATGGACTAATGTTTTACAAATTTAAAAATAAGTTGTTTAAAAATAAGTTGTTTAAAAAATAAGTTGTTTAAAAAAATAAGTTATTTACTAATAACAAGTTGTTTAATAATAAGTTATTTACTAATAATAAGTTGTTTACTAATAATAAGTTATTTACCAATAAGTTGTTTAAATAATAAGTTGTTTGAAAAATAAGTTGTTTAAAAATAAGTCGTTTACCAATAAGTTGTTTAAAAAATAAGTTATTTGAAAAAAATAAGTTGTTTAAAAAATAAGTTGTTTAAAAATAAGTTATTTAAAAAATAAGTTACTTTAAAAATAAGTTGTTTAAAAAATAAGTTATTTGAAAAAAATAAGTTGTTTAAAAAATAAGTTATTTGAAAAAATAAGTTGTTTAAAAAATAAGTTGTTTACTAATAATAAGTTATTTACCAATAAGTTATTTAAGAAAATAAGTTGTTTGAAAAATAAGTTGTGTAAATAAGTTGTTTAAAAAAATAAGTTGTTTAGAAAAATAAGTTGCTATAGCACTGTAGCACTGTACGTAAACAAACAATATTCAATCAATCAAAAAAGACATGATTCAATATTTAATTTTTTGTAAGTATAATTTGTTATATAGTTAATTTGTTGACTATAGAACTGTAGCAATACAAAAAAATAAAGGTTAGTTTTGTCCATAAAATTTTAATCTCTCATGATGGGATTATAATACCTAGCTAGACATGGTATTAAATAATCCTTCATCTTAAGCTATTTTATAATCTCTGGACTAATAGTCCCAAGCTCAAATTTAAAAACAAACAAGACACTTGGGATTAATAGTCTTATCCCAAGTGTAATCTTTGCAAACAAACATAGCCCAAGAGTCTTGAACTTTTAGTAGTAGCTTTTTTGGACCATCCTAAACTAAGACTAATGAATTTAAAAATTAAGAAATGAAAACTTAATACACACAAAAGAACCTTCACATTGCTTACTAGTTACATTTAAATAATTAAATAAACTTAAAACTTTGAAATAAAGTCTAGAGATGAAGTAAATTACAGGGGTGGGTTCAAGACTAGTTTGAAGTTTGAATGGGTCCACCACCGGTCAAATTACAAAGAAAAGAATGGCCCACTCAAAAAGCTGGCATGAGCAGTAGATTGCCCAACTCTCCTTTTATGGTTGTTGGGTCGAGTGAAATCAAACCCCACCCGGCTAAGTCATCAACAAAAAAAGGCTGTAAAGAGGCAAAAGGGCCTTCCCCAAACTCAATTATTCGAAAGAAAATGACAAAAAGTTTGTGCTCTACTTTATACGACTATATGAGTATTCATTTAGTCTTTTACGCAAATGTCACGGGCACTAATGACCTCCATATATATTAGTATTAGTACCAGAAAGATGTGGCAACTTGAGATGTAATCTTAGCTTAGCTTAGCTTAGCACACAAGAATAAATTATCTTCTAATAAAAACACACCACACATGGTGGTGGTAGAGGAGTTTAAATGGATAAAGATTTTCTGTTCATTAAAAATATTTTCTGTTCATTAAAAAAATTCTTGAAGAAAAAAAAGGGAAGGCCGTGATTGCCGGGGCCATACCTCCAAGCGAAGGAATTGGAGGTAAAACGGTGGTGTTCCCAAGATACGTGTCCTCTCTCTCTCTGTCTTTTTTGTCTCTCACTTTTAAACTACTGCTACTAAAGCTCTTGCTTTTCTTAACCCTCACTCCTTCTCCAATCTCCCTCCCCTCCCTACCACAAACATTCAATCCATTAAGAGGGAAAATATCAAGCATCTATATATAATATGATATACCCATATCAAGCAAGCATATTTCTTGTATTCCTTCAAACATATTCAACTCCACTAGTAATAATTCCTACTACTATTTAGCAAAAATAAATAAAAATAATAATTACTACTACTAGTTCTAGACTTGTAGTTTTAAGACTACTATGAGGATGAAGAACAAAGCAGCAGGGCTTTTGAAGAAGATGATGGCCATTTTTACCAGTGCAAAGTCGATAACTGATCTCAAGAGCAAATTGAGAGATTTAAAGACTCGACTCATGATTTACTCTTTGTTGAGTAGAGATAAGAAGGTTCTTTTTGGATCCATCTCTCACAAATTCCATGATTTATTCCTCCCCAGCCATCATCATCATCAACCAATTGATGGAACAGAGCAACCAATTGATCAAACAGGGCTAGAAAAAGAAGAAGAAGAAGAAGAGAGCAATCTGCATCAACAGCTGCCTCTTGTTATCCATTACAATATTATCAACGCCGCCACGCTGCCGCCCACCATTGTTAAGAAGGTTCGCACTGGTGATGGTCGGAAAGATGAAGATGAAGATGAAGAGCAAAAAGAAGAAATCAGTAACTTTATATCAAATCAAGAAGATGAAGAAGAAAATCAAGAAAAAGTAGAAGATGATCATTATGATCAAAAGGATAAATACCCAGATTTAAGGCACTCATTATTTGAAGATGATGATGACGATGAATATGAAATGGGGAGGCCTGGTTCAGTGATAGAATTGGTTAAGAAATCAAAGGAAGCCCAGAAGGGAGGTGAAATAGGGGAAGAGTTCAAGCTAGAAGATGAGATAGATGAGGTTGCTGATTTGTTCATAAAGAGGTTCCATCACCACATGTGGATTCAGAAGCAGAATTCCTTCAAGAGAAGAACAGCACACCAGTACAACTAAACTACTTTGATCACCAAACCTTACATTTTTTATATTTTTTTTATAATTTTTTTTTCTTCCTATTTTCAAGATTAACAGAGTATTCAATGTTCTTTAGTTCTTTCTTTGATTATACTCCATACTCCACATGATCAGTATTGTATATTGTATAATTCTCTGTTGATTCAATCGCACTACTTCCTACTAGTTTCTCCATATCAGTACTGTATATTGTTTTCCTGTTTGTTTCCCTTCAAGGTTTGATAGGTGATTGTCTTTTGCATGTAAAATAAGAATTGTACCCCCTCCCCTGCCTTTATCTTGAAGTAAAAAGATTGCAACTTTGTGACATAACCCAGTTTAAGGAGATAATTTTTTCTCAATGATTGTATTCAACAATTCATCAAACCCATCTCTTTGCAAAAATAAAAATAAGAGGTTGGATTTCCATTCAAGTTGTCAAGGTGTACAAATACAATCCCAAGAGCACTATTTTTTTTCTCTAACCCAAAAACTAAACAATTCCTATGATTGATTAATAACTACATTTGGTTGGGCTGGGCCTCCCTTCTTCTATGGGAGGCAATTTCAACCTGAGGTGTCCCTAACCTCTCGCCCCCTCTATTTTTATTTATTTATTTAAAAAAAGAATTAATCTTTATACATTGCTCCTGTGATTAAGAATACTAGTTTTATTTTCATATTTAAAAATGATAGTTCTACGAGATCTCTTTCATATAAATATTAAATACGTCCCAATTCATGTGAGAGCGATTTTATAAAAATATCAAAATTTACTAATAGAAATATCAATTTTTTATTTAAACTTTTAAATGTTCTAAAAATTATTAGGCGAATTTAAGTGGCAGAATTGGATGGTTAGGCATTTTCATAGACTCTCTTATTTATTTTTATTTTTTGTCTGAGTTATCTCCCATAATAATACTATTTTAAAAATTATAAAATACTTTTTTGTACACAATATTTACCTATCACATGAGATGAAGTGTATTCAATTACACAAAATAACATCATTTTTATAATTTTTTGCATTAAAGAAAAACACGAAACAAAAATAGTTTCAAATAATAAAAGAAAGAAAAAACAAAAAGTAAAAAAACTAAAGAGCCGTCCGTATACAAGAAGTCGACGACAGAGCGGGAAACAAAAAGAATCACCTACCCCCAGGTCCACCAGAAGGCGAGAAAGCGTCCAATCGTGATAAATAGCGAGTGCCAAACGTCGCTTGAGTCGCTCGTATTGGATGAGAATCAAACTCAAATCCGACCATCACTCCACCAATCATCATTCGGATATTTTCCCTCTCTATTTTGGGAGAGAGGGGACGGCTGTAACTTTTTCGAGCGGGATAGGGTGGAACGAAAACGATGAAGGAGACTTGTTCGGAGGAGGAAAATAATTTTGAAATTGAAGACTATCATTCCCATGATTGGGATTTGGATGCAGACGAAGAAGAAGAAGAACCTGCAGATTCTTTCGTTCGATTGGACGAAAATGGCTTACCCTCTTCTTCCTCTTTTCATCTCTCATCGCCGGAGGCAGTAGATGATGAAGTTTCCGGCAACGGAGGTAATGACAATAATTTGAACGGAAATGGTTATAAATGGAAGGATATGAAACAATTACCCATTGTAGAAGATGAAGAAGAAAATAGTTTCGCCTCCGATTTTTATCGATGCGGAACGGATTGGTCTTTCTTAATTAGTAATTGTAGTAGTACTTCTACTACTGCAAGTACGAGCAACATTAATAATTGGAAGGATGATGAGAACAATTTGGAGGATAAGAAGAAGAGGCTTAAACAAACAAATTTATTTCAGATGTGGAATCTTCCCTCAAAGTTCAAGCACGATTTTGCTGCTTCTCCGTCTCTGCCTCCCAATAAAAAGGTGAAGAAATCAAATAAGGCTTTTCTTTCTTCTTCTACTACTACTAATAATAATGGTGGCCAGAAACAGCCTCAGCCGCGTGCTTGCCCATTCTATAAGAAAATCCCTGGTATGGTTTCCTAACTTTTTACCCTCCCACATTTTTCCCAAATATATCGAAACACCTTTTGATATGCTTTTCTTAAATGTTTAATTTCGTTGAATCGTAATATTGCATTTTATTTTTTATTTTTATAGTTTGAGATATATAGTTTTCTTTGATGAATCTTAGATTTATATGTTAGTTTCCTATACGTTGTGCCACTGTAAAACGAGTACAAAATTTAAAAGAATCTGAGGCAATCTTTTTGTGTATCATGTAACTCGTTTCCAGTCCTTATAGCGGCATTAGTGTTTGGAACTCAAAGTAAAGCAAATGTTCCCGTAGGGAGGATAAGAAGAGAAACTGTTGAGTGCAACTTGCAGTTAGAGTGAGCTAGGGGACCATTAATACAAATAGGGGATTATATGATTATCCTGATTGTCAACTAGGATATCTAAATGGAATGTTGGTTTCCCTGCTAGGTGTCCAAGTGCTCAATCCCAATCCATCATGTATCCTTCAAAATACATCTCACAAAGAGAGAGAAATGAAACTGTTACCATTTACTTTTTCAGTAATATTATTGTCTTGTGTGTTCTTTAGCATGAGCGCGAATAAAAAATGAACACCAGATCTTACTGGTCCCTTGTAATCATTCAGGGACACCCTTCACCGTAGATGCATTCCGCTATGGTCATATTGAAGGTTGCTCTGCTTATTTCCTTAGTCACTTCCATGCTGATCACTACGGTGGCTTGAGTAAGGCATGGTCACATGGCCGTATCTATTGCACCCAAATCACAGCTCGTTTGATCAAAATGTGTCTTTATGTAAATCCATTGTAAGAAACTCATTTTCTATTACTTTATTCTGTACCATTTATAATTATATTATGTTAATATCTTCGGTTAGGCAGGCAGTTCAGTAGCTGCTTTATTATTATATTTCCCTGCTTTCATGTTGCCCCTCCTGCTTGTGTACTGTGGTTGGCAGATTTATACATCCTCTGGATTTAGATATTGAGTATGCCATTGAAGGAACTAAAGTAACAATGCTTGAGGCTAATCACTGCCCAGGCGCAGCCCTCATTCACTTCCATCTCCCAAATGGTCAATGCTACCTCCACACTGGAGATTTCAGGGCTTCTAAGTTGATGCAAACATACCCGCTTCTTGTAAACCGACGAGTAAATGTGCTGTACCTTGACACAACATATTGCAACCCCAAGTACAGGTATATTTACTTTTTTGTTGGATTTTTTGGTTTTATTTCTCCTACTGTTGTCTCGCTTGTGGTGTTAAATTTTGAATCTATATGTTGTTTCAGGTTCCCTTTGAAAGAAGAGGTACTGAACTTTGTTGTCAGAGTTGCAAAGAATTTTCTAAAGAAGCAGCCCAAGACCCTTGTCATTGTTGGGGCGTATAGCATTGGGAAAGAATGCGTTTATCTTGCAATTTCCAAGGCATTAGGGGTATGTAGCTCACCTTTTACTTCCTTGCTGCTGGTGAATATCATTTGTGTTTGCATGCTCTGGTAACAGAAATTAATCCTTACTTGACCTGCTGGACAAGTATATGGGGGTTCAGGAGAACATTCTATGTACTGCTGTGGTATGAAAAGCAGGAGTGGAGATTTTATTATGATTGAATTATGTCTTATTTTCTTTTAATTCTATTTATCAATTGTCTTAGCACTGAGTATCTTTTAACAAAGTAAATGTTGTTGTGAAATGTCCTTTTATCAGTTTAAATTATCCTCTTCTAAAGTTTTAGAAACTGTATCCTAATGGACGAAACTTGAATGGTTAAACTTTAAAACTTTTCTTTAAATAGGTAAAAATACATGCAAACTCTTCGAGGAGGCGCATCCTGCAGTCCTTTGGTTGGCCTGAAATATCTAGGAGTCTGTGTACCAATGGAAACGATACACCTCTGCATGTTCTGCCTATGTCATCCCTGAGATTTGAGGTATTCTGAATTTCCTGTCCTTACAGTTAAAGCATTCTTCTGTGCTCAAAGCAGTGATTGACATCTGTTTCTTTAAAGATCTTGGAGCATTATTTGAAGACATACAATAATCGATATACATCAGTTTTGGCGTTTCGGCCAACAGGTGAGAGAGTGAGATGCTAATGCTTTCCACTTTGACCCTTTGGCATTTCAAGTAATCCTGCACATCAAGTACAGGATTATGCTAAAATTGCAAATGCTTCTTCTTGTTGTTCTTCTTCAGGTTGGACTTTCTCTGAAACCACCGGCAGCCACCTGGATCTAATTAAACCCAGTTCTAAAGGCTCTGTTACTGTTTATGGTGAGATAAAAGGGACACTGTTGATATATTTTTTCTTTACTTATCAAAAATAAAAAGATTGGACAGTGTTGGATCTCTTCCTTTTTAATTGTGATAAGTAGGATGTCGTTGTATCTAATGTGCTAACAGACCCCAAAAGGGTTTGTTGAGGTCTGATAAGTTTTAATTGCAAATTTTACAGGAGTTCCATATAGTGAGCATTCCAGCTTTACAGAAATGCGAGAGTTTGTTCAGGTCTGATTCAGAAATTATAATTTAACTTGCTCAAAACTCTTCTCACCTTGCAATCATCTCGTGTCATTTTCATAGGCATGTTTAGTTTGCCTTCAATTGCAATTAATCTGTCATTTTATTCAGTTTTTAAGGCCGGAGAAGATAATTCCTACCGTCAATGTGGGTAATGCTGCTAATCGAGATAAGATGCAGTCTTGTTTTCGAGAATGGTTGAAAGGCTGATGATGTTTGCTGGAATTCTGTACTACTTGTATGATCATGGAGCAGCTTCCTCTTTTTTCTGATGGAATACCAGCTTCATTTCTTGGGCTTATGCTAGGAGGATATCTAATATCTTAATGGTAATGCTACTGGTCAAATGCTAACTTCAATGGAAAAACCTTTGAAAGATCTCTCAGGTATGAAATATTGGCTATCTAGTTGATAATTATTATAACATCGAATACTATTTCAATGGATTGTTTTGAAGCAACTTTTTTTTATCATTTATAATTTATTGTCTTTTGCTTTACAGAAAGCCTTTATGAAAATAGTGTCTTTTACTTTTATTTATTTATTTTTGGGGTGGGGGAGGAAGTAGAAGGGATGGGAAAATGAAAAAGAATTTCGTTTTTTGTTTTCTCAAGCCCCTTACCCCACCTAAGGCATAGTTATATGAAGAAAGTTTGTGAAGAAGAAAGCTCAACTCCAAAAACGTTAAACGTCCCTTTGCATGCTTTTAGAATATTATTATAGGTTTCTGTTCGTTGAATTTTATTCTTTTTTCTTATATCTGTAACAATTTTACTTGAAACTTTAAGAGGAAGCACATATTATAAAACAAATGCACAAACTAAGGCATAGGGAAAATTGTGAAGAAATAGAGTTTTATGTAATTCTTGCGGATTATTACAATGGGCGCATTGTAGTTCAACCTCTATTTAATAAAAAAACTATGAAAGTTAGCAACTCAAAGCTCTCAAGAGTTTGACAAACACAGACATGATTGACTAACATGACAATAAGCAACTTTATGCTCTCGAAGGAATTGTATTGACTATTGAGGTTGAACTTATTGTTCTAGTTTAAGTTTGATAATGGACTTCCAGTTCTTGAATGCCTTTTGGCAATTCAATGGCCCCTTTTCTATTAAGTTACCATATTTCACATGTCATTGCATAAGTAAAATAGGTTAATTAAACTGGTATAGATGGATTAAGACATTTTAAAAGTAAATTTGATAGAATCAGGAATATATTAGATTCCTACATACTGAATGTATACCAAATACCATTTATGTCAGGGAACAAATATTTGCTGGAGTGCTTTTATTGTCATGATCTCAATTCGGATGAAGCTGTTGTTAGTGATTGCTGCCCATCACCATCCTAGGAAGCTGGAGCGCTGACCATTGAGGGATAGTACTTGTCATTTGGGGTGCTTTTTTGCCATCCTCTGCCCTGGAGAAACAGAGCCTGCTGAAAACATAATTGTGAGTCCATCTTGAATGAGGTAAGGGTATGAAATAAAGATATGTTGAAGAACCTTGGTTTACTAGGGATTTTCTAAAGCTTTACATTTTTTTGTCACATCCTGTTAGGCTTGTACGCTTGATTGCGGTCAAACCTGCGATCCAAGTATCTGTTGTGTTTTGTAAGGTGTATTCTGTGGCAGTTATGAATTTTATGTCAGTCTCTTGTAATTTTCCCAGTGAACAAATAGGTTTCTATCTTAGAAAGGGAGATATATATACATATATATATATATATATTATATAGAGAGAAATAATGACTTCTGTTAATCTCAGAAGTTATGTAGTAGCAATATTCTTGTAGTATATGCGAGTGTCACAAGGAAAGGTGAGAGTGTAAACAGATAAGTAATAGAAGCATACAAAAAATAGAACCAATAAAACAGAGAGATAACAAAGCATATAAAAACAGAAAAAATATTATCAGTCTGTTTGCTAAGGTGCAACTAATTGAAGTATATGTCACATTGTACTCATGGCTACACCGGCTTGACTAAGACTATTTTCTTCATTTTCTAGTTAATTATTTTGCTTCCGTGGCATTCAAGTGCAGAGAGAGCAAGGCTTTCCTGAACTCAATCACTATAGGCTTGTCTGCCTTCTAGGAGTTACTGGGTTGTAAAACCACAGATAGACTGGAGAAAAGCCTATGAGGGAGAGAGTTCAGAAAAGGCTTGATCTCTTTATCTCAATATTTTTCTGCCTTTTTCCCCCATTGGGATAGTAAGAGAGAGATCAGGGAAGACGGTATAGGCATGAAGTTGTTTATATACTACTTTTTTGGAGGGTCCAAACAATAGACAAATAGTTTTTGCTGTAATTAGCCAATTATCAGCATCATCGAAGTGAAGTTGGAAGAAACCTCCGTGCGTACGGAAAACATTGCATCCAAATTTCCTGGATTTCCTTGTTTCTGCCACCAATATCAGTCTAAAGTTAAACAATCCCTAAAACCTTAGTCAGGTCTTGACTTCCTCAACCTCAATAAGTCCAAAAATGAAGTGTTTAGTTATGGACTCTTTTTTCAATTTTGTGATAAATTTATACCCTTGTTAGTACTTGTACATTGAAGTTTTAATTTACTTGTGTATATATGTGTAGGACTTTAAAGATTTCTTAACAATTGCTAAGAGCTACCATTTAGTTACGAAAAAAGAGGTCCATGCCATGCCATGCAATGTATATTGCATGCTGCATATTTCACGCCTGTCCTTAAGTTACAAAGTTTTTCACGCATTGTCCTTAAGTTACAAAGTTTTTACCTAAAGTTATTTGGGTTGCAAGGGAATTTTGAGTAATGAATATTATTATGAAGAGACTTTCTTGTGTTTCATGAAAATGATATCTGCACTTTCACTTCCATCAAGTTGGAATTGTAGAGAGATTTTTTTTCCTCGTTGTCTCCAAGGCAAGGCAAAGCAAAGCATGTTTGTATTATTTTATGATTGGAACGTAAACAGAAGCTTCTTTTTAGAGTGTTGATAAAGTGAGGAGAAATGTGGTGGGAGTTACGTACCCACACACTAGTAGCAGCAGTAGTAGTAGTCAAGTCGAGTCGGAGGCCGGTGTTTTCGAGGGAGAGTATTTTGTCATCTATAACAATATTCTGTTTCTTCGCTTGAACACTATTAGTAAGTAGTATTAGATTGATATTCCCATTTTCCAGCTGGATTTGTATAAGTAATTGGATTGTTTTATGAAGAAAGATTGGATGGATTGGCTGTCTTTACTTCAAATTTGCCTCCTCTTCCTGGAATTTGACGCCATTCATCTTGTTCTGTAGCAGAATTTATTCACCAACACCCATACCACATATATGTATAATAGCATAATCTTCGTGCATTGCCATCACAATTTTTAGAAATAGTGCACTGTTTAAATACGCATCATAAATATTAAGGCAAGCTTGAGCTCAAATTCATGGTTAGACAGACGTACATGAGCCTACAGCTTAGCTCCTATATCCATCCTGACACTCGGATTGAACGCAAGAGTTGTTTGCCCCCAAAGTATTTGTCAATACTTTTCATATATAATAATTTTGAGATTTTATTTGTGTAATTATACGGATAATATTTTGTATATTTATTTTATATAATATAGAAAGTGTGTCTTCAAAATCATAATTTTATCACATTTCAGGTTATTTTCTTATGAGTTACTGAACTAATGACATAGTTTACTTTTATTATACTCTATGAACAACTTCTTTTTTTTTCAATTTTTTTTTACTATAATCTTGATAAAGAAATTTAAATGAAGCGAGTGAACATCTCAAACCCAAACCAGGCTTGGGGACGCATTTTTTAGTATTCATTCAGAACATATTGTTTTTTTTTTCTTTTCAATATTGATTCAGTTTATGACCCAAACTCGAACCAATTTCATTACATCCATATGGGTTGCAGCAACCACCAAATGGTGCAGGTAGAATATACTAAAATAGTAAAATTCTTTTGCTAGCAAAGCAACGTCACACTATAATATATATGGGTTGTTTGGTTATAACATTGAAATTGGAATGAGAATGGGAATGGAGATTTCTATTCCTACATTTGGTCAAAATGAAAAACTATACGATTTTGATCGATTGGAATTTTTTTTTTAAGTTTGTCGATTGGAATGAAATGGTTAATATGTACTCATCCCGATGGTTTAGACATTTCTTTAAACATGCCCATTCCTTCCCCCTTGAAGTAACCAAACATAAAAATAAACATTCCAAAAAGGAATTCTCATTCCATTCCCCCCAAACCAAACAACCCAATAGGGTTTAAGAGCAATGAAGATCTGCAAATCCGCCTTTAAAAACTAAAATATGTATTATGGCAAAAACCAGCATCATAATATTTGCTTGTACCAAAACTGGAATATCCTCCATGTAAAAGTCTTAAGCTTTTTCGAGGAAAAGGGTAATGTTTTTCAATTACTCGTATTATTACAAACCAAGAAATATAAGTACATATTCTGAATAATGCCCTGGATCGTAATTGGAAAAACATCATAATGTATGGTTAATTCAACTTTTCTTCAAGATCTTGTTTATTCCTACACAATCCAAAAGAAAGAATAATCTACTTATAAACTGAGATGAAGTAGCAAGTCTTAACTAAGAAATGTATGATCCCCAATACACGCACTCCTTCATATCTAGTGATAGATGAGTAGTAGTAGTACTTCAGTAATATCTCCTTTTCAAAATTGGAGTACATTTTTTGTTTTATACATTTTAAAATTAGATATACAATTTTATTTTAGACTTAAAGCGACATAAATTTTTTAACATGTGTCATTACTTTAGAGAATTGATATTTAATATTTTCACAAATAAAAATTATTATTTCCACACAAATGTCTTATGGAACTCTCTCTTTTTGCTAGTGGAAAATTTCAATTCCCTTACTTTATCCTTAATTGATTATATAAAAATATTATTATACCATCACCTCTGTATGAATAAAACTATATTCAAAAAGTATCACTAATGAAGTAACTAAGAGAGTAGTAACTAAACAGAGCGTGATATCAACATAACATGTTATTATAATACTCCATCCATAATAAAATATAAGATTAACATTGATTTTTTAAAAGTTAATTTAAACTATTTTCAAATTTAAAACTAATATGAATCCATTTAATTTTAGTCAATATTATAAAGTATCTAAAAATACTAGTTATAAGACTGGCTATTTTCAAAACTAAATGAATCATGCCATTTTAAATTTAAAAATACCTAAATAATTTTAAAAAGTTAATATTAATATTATATTTTAGTACAAAAATAGTATCAAAGATTACAGACTTTATTCTTAGACATTAAAGTCACAGTACAGTCAAATATAGTTGTTAAAACTGTACCAGGAGCCACGAGCAAGATACCTTAGCTCAGCACTAAATTCTCAGTTTTACACCCGACATATTGTAGAAATTGCTTAGACAGGCCAGGCCTTGCCTTGACGTTTAGGAGACCACCCAGTTACAATTTATTGGCCACCTTTTTCACATTTTAGAGAGCATCCGCTGGGTAAGATTAGTCACATAGGCAACCCTGACTACAGTGCATTAGTTAAAACATAAGTCCGTGCCTTGGGCTGTCAAATGACATAATATTATAAAAGGGAAAATACTGCTATAACTGAATCTACATGTAAGGGATGAACAGGATGAATATTGTAAGAACCAACTGCTGACATATGAAACATAATACACAAGAGGCAATAAAAAATTCATTCACATTGAGCAAAGGAAAGGGGGGAGGGGGGTGGATTGTGAGGGTTATGACAAAGAAAAAAAGGAAAAAAAATAGTTTAGACATAAATTATGCCAAAAGAACATGATAGTATATTGAAATTTATAAATAATTTCTTTACAATATCAGTTAAGGATCAACTATAAACAAGATAACATAATCTTTATATTAGGTTACACCTAATAGACTACCTTGCAGATTATTGGATGGAAGTCCTTGTAGCTGATAAAACACAACTTGATAAGTTCCTAAACCAACTTGAGAATACAACGTGCAGGCTTTGTCCATAAATTTCACAGGTAGAGATTGCACTAAATCAATTACTTCAAGTGATGCAAAGAGAAATAAGAAACAGATAAATAAGACTGAAAGATCTATGAATGGATGTTACCCTACCATCAAAGCCTTTAGATATCATTGGACCTTTATGATTTCAGTCAAACAGCTAGTGGCCCTTCAGGAGGAACAGGGAGCTCTAACCCATCAAACCTTCCTATAGATACACCATGTAAGAGTGTTGTATACTTGTATACTGCGTGACGTGTGTACTGGGGTTCACCCCCTTTTGAGACTTCTAATGAATTATCAAAAATAAAAACACCATGTAATAGTGTGAGTCATTCTAAATTCTCTGTTCTTTCTTGAACCCCCTGAATTCAAGTTCACTTAAACCTCTTATTATACCACCTTTATCTTTCAAACAATAAAATAGCATTTACTAGAGAGTACAAGGGGGAGGACAAGGAGTTTCAAGATTCTCACAGCTTGATCGTGACTCTCTTCTGGAAGTTGAAAAATACAAAGGACTGGACAAAGGACATCTTGCCAATCACTATTAGTGTCAGAAATAGCTATCCAGGGAGAAGCTTTCTAAAGTAAAAGCCCACTCTATCCCACAATAGTTAGAATATAAATAAAGATCGTTGAAAGCCGAATTTTTCTCTTTGTACAGAAACCCCAAAGAATCATGAAAGAACTATATAGTGTGAAAAGATCTTACCATCGTTGGATTTCCTAAATTTGGAAAGCCAGTCTTCAGTAGCACTCCAAACTCCAACGTAATGGGACAATAACTCAGGCCTCGTCGAAAAACCCATATAAAAAACTCCAAAAACACTATGTCACACTCATAAGACAATGAAGAAATAAATTAAGTGGTTCACTTCTCGCAAATTGGAGAACACAAGGATTTGTGTGACTCACACACTCGCGCATATTTTGAAATAGTGAACCTACTATGAACCGAAGACCAAACAAACGTCATTATCTTTGAGCTAACTCAAATATAAGAGACTAATGAGGTTCAGTAACCCTCATTTCCCTTTCACTTACAACTATACTCCACTCAACAATGTCTTTTATCCATATGTAAGTACCCCACTTCCCTTTTACTTATTAAAAAAAATAATACTCAAATATAATAGATTAGAAGAGAATTGTTATGGGGTTAAGTACAATTAAGAGAAGAAAGATCGGGTTTACAAGAAATATGCCTAGGGAATCTAGTGTAAAGGGTAGGAGTTTCGGGGTAAAACAAGTGAGAATACCTTATTACGAACTTCATTGTGCTTGGTTCTTCATGAGAAGCCAGAACATGCAAGATTTATAATTTTTGTTTAGGTTTAGGGGTTAGTGTGGGAATGTGAAGGGGTGAGACCTATTTTTTGGGGTAGTACAACTTAGAGCAGCAGATTACGAACTTGGGGAAGGAGTTCAGAATCATAAAAACAAATTGAACAAACCAGGTATCAGAAATATGAGGGAAGTGCTACAATATATAACCTTATGTTACAAAACATTATGAGTTCCAAACCTAAAATTCCCAATCTTCCATATCATGCAATAATCATAAACTAGCAGAAAATGAAATGTAACTATGTGGGAGTTCTTCTGACACATTCAATCCTTGAAACTAGAAACAAGTATCATGGAATTTATTTATTATGTGGTTTCTATTAAGTGTTTTATAAAGGCATCACCATGAATGTACTAAGATACTGTATATAAAGCTGGCGGTTTAGCTGGGAATGATGACGAACTAATAAGCACGGCAATAATGTCAAAACACTAACTTACCTATCAAAAAAAATGTTAGAACACTGAAGACTCAACCCGCGAATCAAATTTAATTCATCATTTCCCATGCAAAAAGACAAAGAAAGTAGACTGATGAGAGGAAAAAACTACCACTTTAACTGTATACACAAAAATCCCTTGATGGTTCTAAGTAAGTTACAATGTTTAAGGGGGGAACCAAGAAAAATCAATTCTTCAGTTCATTTTGTCCATATATCACTGACGAATTCTATTTTGAAATATTCCTTGTGAATCTAGCGTACAAGAGGGTTGGAGTTCCACAATAAAGGAGTGAGGATACCTTATCGTATTACAAACTTCACTGTGCTTGGTTCTTCACGAGAAGCCACATTTTTTAGGTTTAGCGGCTGGAGTGGGAAGTGAAGGAGTGAGACCTATTCTTTTGGTGTAGTACAACTTACGGCAGCAGATTACATACTATGGGGAAGGAGTTAAGAATCATGAAAACAAATTGAACAAAACAAGTACAGATATATGAGGGAAGCGGTACGCCATAATCCTATGTTCCAAAACATTATGAGTTCCAAACCTGAAATTCCTAATCTTCCATATCATGCAACAATTATAAACTAGCAGAAAATGAAATGTAACTGATGTGGGAATTCATACTGCGATAATGACACATTCAATCCTTTAAACTTCTACAAGTATCATGGATTCATGGTATTATGAGGTTTTCTATCAAGTGTTTTACCAAGGCATCACCATGAGGGTACTGAGATAACAACTAATATTGTATATAAAACTTGCTGTTTAGCTGGGAATGATGATGAACTAATTCGCACAGCAATAATGTGAAAACACTAATTTACTTATCAAAAAAATGTTAAAACACTGAAGACTCAGCCTGCATAAAAGATTATACAAATTTAATTCATCATTACCCATGCAAAAAGACAATGAAAGTAGAGTGATGAAAGGAAAAAAGTGCCACTTTTACTGTATACACAAAAATCCCTCAACGGCTTTGAAGAAAGTTACAGTGTTTAAAGGGGAACTAAGAAATCTATTCTCATAACCACAAAATTAACTTAAAGAAACCTAAAAGGGGACAGAAAGAGGCAAAATATAAATATCCATGGATAAGAAAATGAGATCAAGCCTGGGTTCCAGTCAAAGCTTTCATCTGAATGTGATTAGCGTCCGCGGAAGTAGAAGTAGAAGGAATGACCACATTGGGCAAGGCCTCATAAGAACCAAATCTACTGCGGATCCCAACAGCATCCGCAACAGCAGCATAAATGACCAATACGATAAGTAGAACAAAAAAGACGTGAATCAGGAACATCAGATCGAGTATGGCCGCCGCTCTCAATTTGGATTCATCCAAATCGCACCTGGTCGAACCCTCTACGCCGCTGACCACGTCCAGCAGCTTGTGGCAGCCTTCAGGAATGAATGCATCTACATAAAGGGAGAGTCCAGTCTGCAATGCCCACAATCCCTGCAGTAACATTGAGGCCCCAAGGCCAAAATCCGCCACAAAGAGCCGCGGAAGGCAGGCGAGGACCAGGCAGAGAATGGAAGATAGGGCGGAGATACGAGCGGAGACGGAATCGCACTTAGCCTGAAGGTCGGAGATCTGGAGCGAAGCAGAGGAGGAGGAAACGGAGTATTGGAGGAAGAAGATGCCGGAGGCGACGCCGAAGAAGAGATCGGGCGGGAAGGGGAGGAGGGAGGTGATTTCCGATAAGAGGAGGACGATGGAGAGGATGAGGAAAAGGAAGAGGACGGCGGCGGATTGGAGGGATGTGAAGCGGTGGACGGGGGTGTGGCCTTTGAGGAGTGGGTCGGAATCGGAGGAGATTAGGGTTTGATGGAAGAAGGCGATGAGGAGGCAGAGGATTATGAGGTAGAGTTGAAGATTCCTGCCGATTAATCGTTGATAAAAAGAACTGGAAGATGAAGGAGTTGAAGAAAAGGGGTGGTAGGGTTTGGCGAAGTAATCGCGAGGAGATTTGAGGTGGTTTTTGGTGGTGGAGATTAGGTGGTATAGTCCCATTGACAACATTGCCGATGAGGAAAATACCTGATATAATAGGGCCGCCATTTTCAGTTCCTCTGTGCTTCTTCTTCTTCTTCCTTTCCTTGTGAATCTCTTGAAAGTGAAATGTGAGTGTAATAGACGAGAGATTTGACGGAGTTTTGGTGGTGATGGAGTTGTTGACTTAGTAGCTAATAACGAGGAGGGAATATGCAGCATCCCAAGCCAAAAAGCCACCCATTTCTGTTTCCCTACTGTAGTTGGAAGAGCGAATCAAATAAAGGGCAATGGTGCAAAATTTCTCAAGGTTTGGGCGGAAGTCTTACTTAACCCCCTGAGTTTTTTTTTTCTCAAAAGTATTCCTAAGGTTATAATACGTAGCCCAACTACGTCCCTCTCACTGAAAAAAGTGACATGTCCCTCTCATTAAAAAAAGTGACAACCAAA
This sequence comes from Aralia elata, assembly GCA_034770075.1. NCBI lineage: Eukaryota > Viridiplantae > Streptophyta > Magnoliopsida > Apiales > Araliaceae > Aralia > Aralia elata. Next base: position 77,999,455 of record CM068380.1, read on the forward strand.
TAAACAGGAGTTAATTTATTTTTGAATAACAAAAATTTTAATTAGACATAATAATTGTACATGAGTTCTTTATAATTTTATTTATTTATATTTTGATTCTTCATTTTTTTTATAATAAAGGTCAAAATATAAACAGGTGAAATTGTAAAAAGTTTATGTTCAATTATCATGTCCGCAGAGAAGAACTTCTCGGAACAAATGACACGTGGACAAAATGGACGATTACTCGCATTCAATAAGCCTTTTCTCTCTCCTGATCTATTCTCAATTAGTCAAAATCTCCTCTCTACTCCGTAACTGACACCACCATGTATCCATCATCTTCTGCTCTCGTTGGCCCGCCGGTATTATACTCACCCAAACCCCTCTCGTTGTCCTCCATATTCTCCCTCGAATTGGAAGGCAGCGCCAGCGGCCGCTGGTGGGTCATCGGCGTCACGTGCAGCTACCCCGTCGAGTGGGTCGTCGGGCGGTGGTGGTAGTACGGCGTTAACGGGTGGTGCTGCTGTTGTTGCTGGTGGAATATTTCCCCTTCCGCCTCCTTGCGGTGGAAGTTCCGGTGGCAATTGCAGGCAGTGCATTTTAGCGCGTCCAAGGTTCCTTCCTCTTCGGCGGCCACGAATTCACCACAGCCGTCCACGGCGCTGCCATCTATACCGACCGCGTGGTTTTTTAAGCACTCTTTGTACCTGTAGGACCCACCGCCAACTTTCCTCGCGGTCGGATGAAACCCCTTCTCCTCCGGCGCCGCTGCCAACTTTTGGTCGGCTCATGGAGTCGTAATTTGGCGGCAGCTGCATCCCAATTTCCTCATCTTGATCTTCATGCTCATCAAATTCCATTTCTGAATTTTTTTTTCTCTCTCTTCTTTTTTCTCTCTCCTAGTTTTAGTTGAAACAAATTTGAACAGAAGAGGTAGAAATTAAGATCCACCACCACCACCGTCAGCTCACTATACTATACATAAATATATATAGATACTCCCCCATTTATACATATATATGTATTTATATATGTAATAAATAGTTAGTGTTTGTATATAAAAGTTAAAAACAAAGAAATTGATTTTGACAAGGTAAGGGGTAATGGGTTTTGTTCAGAAGAGAAGAGAGGAAGATAAGGGTGTGGACATCAAAAGAGGACTCTGATTCAGTAGTAGCAGTAGTATTTCTGTTATTGGTTTTTGGTAAAAAGTTGATTAATTGATTTGATGAATGGTAAAAATTGTCTCTGTTCGATGTTGCTCTGCTTTTGTTCTCTATGTAGCAATACTAGCGGTAACCCGTGCCTCCGGCACTAAGATTGTTTTTTTGAAGAGAAAGAAAGAAGGAGAAGAAGAAAGTATTGGAGATAGGATTTGGAGAGGAAGAGAGAGGTAGAAGAAGAGGAAATAAAGAAGGAGAAATAATAAACGGTCAGATTTATGCCAAATTTTGAACGGTTCAGATGATTTATTAGATGAGCAAGAAATTCAAAATCATTTGTATTTTGTTATATAGATTAGCATCCGAGTTGAGTGAGGAGCCTTGGAGTGGGAAGCTAAGCTTCAGAAGCGAAGACAAGTTTTGTGAGGAACATGGATCGGGGAACCGACACTAATTTTCAGAAGGTGTTTGATTTGATACTAGTGATTAGGGCTTTTTTACCCTTTTGGCAGATGGACCGGGCTACACATTCTTTTCTTTGCCATCTCACACACTTGTGTCCACGCGTCACTTGTTCAGAAATAAACTACTATGTACTCATTTGTTTAGTTGTCATTTTTTTTAATAGGAAGAATATATTTGAACATCATAGTTAACTGGGACTAAAATTTCATGGGCAATTTTGCACCTTTTGCCCATCAAATAAAATGCCCTCACTTTTCTCCCTATCCTTTTTTTATTTTTTTATCTTCTTCTTATTTTCTCCTTTATTTATTCATTTTAAGTCAAACGTAATTTATATCCTTCAAGTTTACCTACAAAAATATTTTATCCTAGACTAAAATACAGTTTTCACATTGAATATTTTTAAAACGTATCCAAGTGCATTCAAAGTTATTTAAGTTTTACCTAGTTAAAAGTGAGAGTATATTTTATTTAAGAAAAAAGAACTTTGAGGTCTATTTTGATAGGTTTAAATTTTAGAAGGTACATTTTATTTGATAAAAAATAATTTTAAAATACATTTAAATACGTTTTAACGTTAGAGTGTAGATCTCAACAACTTTATAAATTTTAAAATACAAACTGTATTCTGGTGTTTATTTTAAGAGAGAACTTTTATTTCGTGCTCCGTTACTTCTCTGTTTAAATGTGCTAAATGTGAATCATATTGTTTAACTACACTCGTGTTGGGGTGTTTCTCATGCCTACCCAAGACCCAACTGGCTGTGAGAACCGATGCCCACATTTTTCCCATATAATATTGACGAATTCTATTTTGAACTTTCTTTTGCTCTTCGATATGGCAATTTTTTTTTTTGAGAATTGCCGAGTTACACCTTCTCACCTTCAATTTTATTTATATTTATAATTTGCTTCATATTATTTTTTATGAGAGGAATTCAAATGAGGGTATGCTTCATCACTTTCTGAATCTTACACGCCATGTCCGTACATTTTTTAAAAAATTCTTTCATTGTTTTAGTAACATAACAGGATCTATCTAATGCAAACAAAATAGTTCAGTTCATCTCTTTTCCAATTTTCACATAATTTGCACAAAGAATGAAGAGTCTTGAGACCAATGAGTTCTTGGGTCTTTCAGCAACCATCACCAACTAACATACTGAAACTAAGGCGCTGTTTATTTACGTCTGAACGATTAAGTCATTTAGATTGTTTGTTTTATAATTTTTAAACTCTGAACGCGTCTGAATGTGTCTGAACGATTCATTCAGAAAATTGTGGTTGAATCAGTAAAAAATAGTGCTAAATGGTATTTTTACCTACCTACGCTCATAAACAATTAAAAATTATATTTAATATCCATCTTTTTTTACTATTATAAACAAATTTTGTTGTTAACAAATTATTTTTTAAAAAAAATTCTTTAACAAATTGGTCAATAATCAATTTAATAAATATTGTTGTAATATTTTGTTTTGATTTTATGGACTAATAAAATGTTATTTAAAAAATTTATTGTTTATTCCTAAAATTATATTACTAATAGTATACTTCATTAAAGACTGTTCACAAGTTTATATTTAAATTTTCTTAAATAGCATTATTTATTTATAATTATATAATAAATTTGTTCATAATAGTCCATAAGGTTAAAATAGAAAAAATACACGTATTCAGATGTTTTAGACAGACAATTATTAAACACATTATTTCATTTTATATTCAGAACTTTTACTTCATTCAGATTCTCTTATACATTTAGAACTTTTCATTCAGTTTTATCAAACATAACCTAAAAAAACATGAATACGTACATTGTACAACATGCACTACTAGAAACTCCCCGCTTGCTCCCTCCTGCTTTGTCTCTCCAAATATACACAAACACAAACCAATCCAACCAAGAAGAAAAGTAGAAGGATTCATAATTAACCATGTACTTAATATATGATTAGGAGAACCAGTAAAATGACCAGCACCGCTACGAAAATCGCAAGCAACCACCGACACTGTTGAGAAAACAAGAATCACAACACATTCCAGATGAGGTAAGAAATCTACAGCGAAGTTCAAAATAATAAGAAAAGAAAAAGAAGAACAAATGAAGATAAATGTTTTCTGATCCGAGTAATCAAATTTGAATTTAGTTCTACTATTTCCTACCCCACGTCTTGAAAACCTGTTATTGTCGATTGAGTTTTTCTATCTACCCTGTGTTACTATAAGAACCAACACAAGTCTATATATGTTGGTCAACTTAAATTTGACATTCGCTTCTGCTAAACTGTCACAGAAAATTCATATGCACATTTTCTTCATGCCACATGCATACTTTAACATAATTTGAGCTGAAGTTGAGTTGAGCTTCTCAAGTCTCTTTCTAACTTTTCCTTTTTCCCTTACAAAGTTCAAAAAATTGACAAGAAATAAAGCATCTCATAAACCAATATCTCGGGTGGTTAGGCAATCCCCAGATGCCAATAAATTCCTTTGCAAATTAGCTTAAAGCTCTATTTGGAACATAGAAAGCGCAAGGGAATGGAAAGGAAGAGGAAATAGAACTAAAAAAAGAACCCTCTTAACGAGCACAAATACAAATATATTTAATTTTAAAAATATGTAAAACCAAGAATATGATTAATAAAGTCTGCTCTTTTCCTTTCTTTTCCCTTGCTCTTTTTCAAGTTCCAGAGTCCAGACAAAGCGTAAAAGAGCAGCTCCATTTTTTTGCTTCCAGTATGTGGACAAGTTAAAAAGCAAGTCTACTTACCCATGAACATTTAGATTTCACACTTTTGGAAGTCTTAGAAAGCTGCACTCTAGTTTGGGTTGTTGCAGCTGAAGAATCCTCAATAATTGAGTGAATGTCATCTGTATCAACCAGACCATGAGTGACAAGAGAAAAGTGAGTTTATAAAGCATAACTTTTAGAAGAGCATTCTATATCTTACCAATTACAACACCCTGCTCATGAACTAAAACAGCAAAGTCCTTGAATATTTCATTTGCTTGTCCAATTTCATTCTGTATGTCTATAATCCCCTGATCCCTTTCATCAATTATGGCCTCGTTGAATGCAATTTCATTTCCAAGTAATAATAGATCCTGCCTGCATATTTTATTTACTAAGAATTTTTTTGGTAAGTGAATATTCGTCCAATATTTTCCAAGGACAATATTATAGGTCTCTAAAGGAGTTTCCAGTATCGACAAAAACTAAGATATAATGTCATCTTCAAAACACGCAGGGGTGGGGGGACAAGAGAAGCAAGGATATAAAGTGTATGCACTTCCAAAGATGGTAAGAGAGAATCGATCCATATACCTCACTGCCAAGATCCACTTCGTTACAAAGCTTAAATATGGCAAGCAGATTTTCTAGCAATGACAATTCAATCTAATAGAAGTACAAAACTCACTGTTTCATGTAAATGCCTACCTCTTCTGTTCCATAAGAAATGATTGGTTCTCCTCTTCCACATTAGGCACATATTCTTCACCAGAGCTAGAGCTGTAATCGAAAGCAAAAGAATAAAGAGTGTAAGAGTTGCTTAGAAGATTAGCAAGGTGAGAGGAGTATCTAGAATAAAATATATGATGAACATTACGTTGTCGGCAAGGAAGATGGAGGAGCAGAAGGCGAGTATGTAGATTCACGTTCAGAGGCAAGCTGTTGAACTTTTTGAAATTCTTGCAGGGTAGATTGAAAATCTCTAGCAAGCTTAGCATCTTCTATTCTCTTACTTGGCTGAGAGTCCACCCAAGTAAAGAATTGTTGGTTATAACTAAACATTAGTAATGGGCAGTCTGTATAATTATGAACTAATCCTACGTTTGGATTGCAGGAATGAAGGTGGGAATAAAATGACGCATTCCAATGAAATGAAAAGAACTGTGTTTGGCTGTTCCATTGGAATGAAATGAACTATTCCTGGCAAATTTGTGATTTTTATTCCTCAAGTGAGAATATGGAATGACTCATTCCAGTCAGGAATGGAATGAATCATTCCACTCTCCATTCCATTCCCTTCTCTATTCCATTTTATCATTAATTCCATTCCTTCAATCCAAACGTAGCATAAAAGTATTTCATGCAGCAGCAGTTAGAAATCAATACCAATTATATGCCACACAGAATCAGGCTCCAATCTAATAACATTACTTTGCATTGACAAACTGACTCAAATTATACGAATTTGATGTTTGAAAGAAAGATAATTTTAACAACTGAAATTAACAGGCATTAAACAACATAAAAGATTATACTTCCTCTGTTTCAAATTATAAGATCATTTATTGACTTTTTAAAAGTGAATTTGAGATATTTTTAAATTTAAAATTGACATGATTCATTTAAGTTTTCAAAACAATAAATCTTATATCTAGTATTACTTTTTACGTAGTTTATAATATTCATAATCGTATTGACATAAACTAAATGAATTCATCTCAATTTTTAGTTTGAAAATGTTTAATATTGACTTGTCAAAAGTCAATATTGATCTTATAATTTAGAACGGAGGGAGTAATAAAACACATGAAGCAAAATAAAAGAAACCTAACTCAGCTCAATGACTTGTTCTTATTGCAATGATCCATGGCAAGTAATAAATTATGTCGAGTAAAGCTACTCTCATCCAGAATTTTACAATTTGTCAAAGGAAAAGAATGGTCACATTCCACTGTACACATTCGGTATCATATGTATATCTATATACATATATATAGGGTGTTTAACCAAATTGAGAAATAGATATGTTGGACAATAATACTCCATCAGTTCCATAAAAGAGTCCCATTTGGTATAAAAGAGTCTTTTTTTATTGATAGTGGCATAAAATAACACAATGACGTCAAGTTGTCATCATAATTTCAATATCAGGCCCACAAATACTAAACTAACAAATTATGTGTAACTGAGCAGTAACACTGGGAATTTAAGTGGAGTAACATGTATTACATACATCAGTATTTGTACGGTGATCGGAATCGCTGAGGGATTTAAGCTTAGCAGAAGTTTCCTTCACTAGCTGCACTATTCCTTTCCGCGTATTGTGCCTGCCCATCCACCAAAAAACAAAGATGTAAAAAGTTGTCTAACAAGTAACAATACAAGCAATTAAAGGCTGAAAGAGAGTAAGAAGATCAGACAGCTTCTGACGGTGATCGAGAGTGTCTTTGGAAGTTCCGATGGCATCGACGAGACGGCGGAATCCGGAGACGGCAGTGTTGATCTGGAAAATGGCGGCAGCCACCGACTGCGATGACTTCTGAGACGAAGCTCGACCGGACAAGGAGGGTGGCTTGCCGCCATATTGGAGATCTTGAAAGCTCATTTTTTCTTCAGAATTTCGATTCTTCAACTTCAATTTGGATCGATTGCCCAGTGATTTCGTATGGAAATGATTTGATTTGATTTGATTGTAAATTACTCTGTAAACTTGAACTCACTCCAAAGTCCACTCCCTGATACCCGCTTCAATCAAAACTAGTAAATTAATTCCCAAAAAACGCAATTATGATATAAAGTCTCGCGTCGGCCGACCAAGACACAGCAGAGTTACTCGTTGATCAGACTTTTTAAAATTAAATCGATCATTTTTAAAATTAATTATTTTATTATTTTTATTAAAATATAAGTGAAGCGATTATAATTAAAAAAATATATACAATTTATTATTAACCTTAATTTTTATAATTTTAAAAATATATTTATATATGCTTAATTATTAATTCTAAAAATAGTCAATTTAACTTAAAAAAATCAAAACTGAGCAATTAATTTGAGGCGGAGAGAGTATTATATAACTTGAGACATGTCAATTGATTTTTAATTAAATCTAACATGATATCAGAACAGACATCATTCAAATTTAACTGCTCATCTCACGTAATTTAATTAAAATTATTTTTCGTAATTAAGACTTAAAAACAAAATATTGGTTGATTGTATTATCGACAGACAACATTGGGCAGCTTTTCTTAGTTTTGGGCTTTTGGAGTCCACAATCAGTTGAAAATCAATTTCGTCTAAATGTAATTTACATTGGCCTCAAATTCACTTCACCGACTTATACTTGATACGAAAATAAATAAAGTTTCTTTTTCTTAGTTTGTGGTAGGGCTGTAAAACACCTTGTTGTATCGCGAGAGAGAAAAAAAACATAAATTTTTTTTTTGATTAACTTGAGTTCGTTTAATAAAAAAATCTTCATTAAACTTGAATTCTTTAACAAGTTAATAAGTTTTTTTTTTGTTTACGAACATAAACAAGTCAAACTCCAAGTAGGTCTTATTCAACTCAAGTTTGACTCGCATGAACTCCGACTCTTTTTTAATAATATTTATTATAATTTTAATATTTTTATTGTATACTTATAATGATTAAAGTAATTATTTTATTATTATATAAAATCTATAATAAAAAAAAATAAAAGAAAAAACTCAAGTTCGATTACCACGTCTAGCCTCTTTAACAGAATTTAACTCGACTTAACTCATTTAACTTAAATTTGAACTCGTAGAGCCAAAACATGAATCGACTCGTTTACGACCCTTGGTAGTATGCTTGTACTAGTTCTTAAGATTGATTATTGATGTCAATAATCCATTTTAAGTTGAGTCCAAGTTTTACCTTGTTTAGTTGATAACTTGTTTAATAAACACACATGAAAATTGAAATTTGCGGTCACCCTCATCGGTAAACTCTTATTATCAATCTTCAAGTATCTCCCTCCCTCGATACTTAAAAAAATGAATAAAGTATAATTTGTACACATATTAAAAAAAATAAAAGTAATAAAAAGAGAGTAAAAAAGTTTTAAATTTATCCTTAATGATCTCGTAAGATTATATTATAAAATAATGAATACTTTTATTTTTTTTATACTAATAAATCCCACTAAATGTTATGTATTTTATCTTATCTTTTTTGAGACAAAAAAATTTATACTTTTAGTTATTCTTTTGGGGAGGGAGGGAGTATATATATCATTAATTAATTATGCATAAAGCTGGCCATTGATTGTTTTGGCAAGAAAATATTCCATTTATTAAAAAATTGGATCGAAGAAGATAAAAAAGGGAACTTCATAGTTCATTGATACAAAAAAAGAACAAACTGAATGATCGATTAATAATTGTTAAATGAAAAAGAACCCAACAATATTCTAAAATTATTCTCTAACGTTGTACGTACATATAAAAGAAGCTATGTAGTATACAAATTCGCAGTTGCATCAAGTCCATGGCATGTCCGATGATCACGTACTGTTTAACAACCTCCATAGAAATTGAAGAATGATGGATGAAGTGGCAACCATAAACACCATGCTTCCATCTCCAAATGCAGAATTTTCAACAGTGTTTTTGGAGTTGGATCCACCTGATACGTACATTATATTATTAGACATTAATGAAAGTAATTGAATTTCAAAAGTGACATTTTTGTGGGACAAGGATGGTAGAGATTATATTATTAGACATTAATGTTTTGGGATTTAAATTTCACAAAAAAATGACATTCTTTGTAGGACAAGCTAATATGTGACATTCTTTTTGGGATGCGGAGGGAGAGACAAGACTAAGCCTAGTAGTACCTGAAGTAAGGCAGGAGATGGGGTTAACATGCTGTCCACATCTGCCGGGTAATGCCTGGGCTTCATTCACATTGATACCAGCCTGCTCTGCTTGCTTAGTCCCATTGTTGCTTATCATGCTACACAGACATTCTGGATTCGACTTTATCACCGATTTCAGAGGGTCACAACAGCTGTCCGGCGGATCGCGTGTCCCATTAAGATAGCTCAGGCAAGGAATAAGCTTGTTTATGCACGACGTATCCTCACGCTGGCCAGCAGAACCCTCAGGTAAATTGCTAAATACCATTATCAACATGGCAATCCCCCCACAATATGCTTGCAAATGCTTCATCTCCATCTTTATCTATTTCTTTCGATTGCCTTCATTATATATATAGTAATTAATGACATATATATATATATATATAGAGAGAGAGAGAGAGAGAGATATTTTTGATTGATTTAGGTTAGAGTTGGTAATCCAACCGGTGGCTTCCTAGTTGACTCTATTTGATTTGATTATATTAAGCTGGTAATGGCGTTGAGCCACTTCAAATTTGATCCTACATCTAGTCCGGATAATTTTTTTTATATATCCAAGTACAACTTACAAAGACGCTGACTATTTTAAAATTGTCGAGCTTCCCTGTTTTTTTTTTCTTTTCATAAAGATGTTTTGGTATATATATATATATATATATATATATATATAGATATATATATATATATATACACACACACACACACACGTGAACCATATATATATACACGTGAACCAAATAGAAACTTTTGTGTTTCATTTTCTAACAAAATACATGTTACGTTACCAAATCCATACCTAATTTAGGACAGCTATGTTACCAAATTAAGAAATTTGGTAACATAATTATTTTCAGTTCTTTTTTAACTTTAAATTTAGAAAGGCAAGATTTTGTATTAAGAAATTTACACCGAATATATACAGAAAGTGGATGGATATACTTTTCCTATACAACCTCAACATTTTTTTATTTTTTTATTTTTTGTGAGATATCTAGAAAAGAGTAGCATTGTATAGAAAAAATGTTGCATTAGACGTATATTCTGTGCGTGTTTTCAGTGGATATAGCATTATTCTTAGAACATTCCATGAAAATGGAAGCAGTTTCTGTAAAAATATTTCCAAAAGTTGTGATACAATTCTAGTCTAATAGGAGCCACGTACTTTAAAATTAATCACAAAAATGAAAAACTACAAGCGCTAGAACGCCAGTTAACTTTGATTATCAGATTAACAAAGCATTCAATTTCCCAGTAATTTCTCAAGTATTAAATATGAGACAAGGTGGAATTTACGCACTAACAAAACAAAAAGAAAAAAAAAGCAAGGCACGCTCCAATCCATTGCCATGACAACATGCCAATATTTGCCAAAGTTGATCAGAATTGTTAATGTGGAAACTCCTAACTCTTAACATTGTCTAAACAAACTCAGAGCTGAAGAAGCAATAGAATGTTAAAATGACAAGTCTAATCTTCCTAAATACCCTTCATAACTCCTCAAACAGAGACCATAAAAGCGGTTGATTATGTACATATAGAAGTAGTATTACCAGAAATTAAAGCAGCTTCACAATTATTTGCTTTGCGAGACCCTAATGCAAATACCTTCTGGATCACCAAACTCTTCCTCTAAACTTCAAGATGGTAACAATTTCTATATCCCGGGGATAGGGAAATATAGCCAAGAAGAGTTGGAGGCAACCAAATAGCTTAGACATAATATATCATGCCAACTTCAATAAGGCTAATGTGAGGAATATTGAGTGCAACAGCTGGTCCTCTGCAGTTCTTGCGAAGAAATGAATATCCAATATCAATAACAAGCTTTTTCAAAAATGAAGATGATCTCCTCGCCTTCACATAAGAGTGACCCATTATATATGCAACCCCTGCTTCCTTTGCCTGTATCAAGTCCAAAAGCTCCTCCTCAACTGAAGGGTTTATCCCAGGGCTTGTTGGCAACTGGAACCTGACCGGGCGCCTATGAACCTGTGGGTTCTCGTCATCATAAGCAGATCGCAAGCTCTGTAGAGTTAAAGACTTGCTACTTTTGATGGAATTACTGGAACCAGAACTCTCTTGCGCTGATACTATTAAGCTTGAGCTAGATTGAACTGCCCTAGTGCTTATAACTGCCATCCTCCCATCAAGTGATGGATTCTCGGTGCTTGACAACTGTGGTTCTACTGCTTCCATCTGAATAAACTCTGCTATACTCTGGATAAGCTGATCCTCAAAGTTCCCATCATCACGCTGGATGTCCTTGTAACCATATCTGACAATGCACCTGTACATACGGTATGGTCTTGGGCAGATGCGTCCGATGAGAAATCGTTCCTCAGGTGAAACAAATGGTACTGGAACAGATTTTACGCAGACAAAAACCAGCACATTGTGAAAAGCAGGGAGATTTGTTACAAAGTGTGAGAAAATTGCGGGAACTCCTGTTGCCAATTCTGAGTATACAAGTCCAATTCCAGGCACACGGACAATACCAAGGCTGGGGCCCAGGCCAAGAAGCCATTTTAAAGAAACTTTGTTGTGCAGATCAAAGTTGTACTTCTTGCGAGTTCCATAGTGCCAGACAAACATGACAAATAAAAAGAAAAATGAGAGCAGGAGAGAAACCCATCCTCCTTGAGGAACTTTAATGAATGCAGCTGACAGGTAAATACCCTCAATGAACCAAAAGAAAATCAGGAAGGCTGAGGCTAAAAAGATGCTTCTCTGCCAGACGAAGATTGTTACGAGTGCCATGAGAAAAGTTGTGATGAACATAACTGTCATGCAAGCAAGGCCTGCCACCAACAGCATACAATGAGAAGAATGAATTAAAGGCAACAAAATTCTTTCCAGATAAAAGGGGATTCAAGTAACAAAGACACGGAGAAAAAGGAAGCAACAAGAAGGAAAACAAAACTTTTATGTTCTGGTGATTGGAAGAAGATCAACATAATCAACGCTTGCATAGAAAAAGCCATACTGGATAATGTGTGTTCATGAAAAACATGTAACAAGTATGAGCATTTGGCATTTGCAGTTCAAGGTATACAAGGGTTTGAAGTGCATCCCAAGATACACAAGGGTTTGAACTTTGAAGTTCTGCAGAAGCTATAATCTCCCTTGCGGCCACCTAAACATAGTTTATCAAAGAACCTGCTGTGCATGGTTTGTGGGTAGTGTGTCCACCCGGTCGTTTACCAGTGCACACCCAAGGAATATTGGTAGTGGATTCCTCCATTTTGGTGAAAAAGAAAAAAAGGTTAATTGATGCAAGTTTTTTGCTTAACTATGTATTGCTCAGAGGTGTTGAATATAGTGATCAAAAAGTGAAAAACAAGTTGTTGGTAGTCAAACAAATATTAAAATCCATAGAGACATGTGTCTAGTACGTACAACCAAAGCATTCAACAACCCCATAGTTAATACTCCCTCCATTCCGAATTATAAGATCAATATTGACTTTCTAAAAGTCAATTTCAAACATTTTCAAACTCAAAATTGACATAAATTCATTTGAGTTTTCAAAACAATAAAACTTATAACTACTAATACTTTTTAGTTAGTTTGTGATTTTCACAATTGTATTGACATAAACTAAATGAATTTATGTCAATTTTGAGTTTGAAAATGTTTAAATTTGACTTTTAGAAAGTCAATATTGATCTTATAATTTGAAACGGAGAACGGAGGTAGTAATTGCTAAGGAAATACTTTAGTTTTATATAATGGGAATATAAAGCTCATGCATTACTCTACCCCAAAAACATTCTCCAAAGAAAATTGGATAAAACATGCAACCAATGATAATGAGAGGATAAGGAAGAATCATCACATATATTATAGGACTGCTTGTTAAGAAGATTGAAATGAGGCTAAAAGTGCAAATATGGATCTAGTTCAAATCCTCAGTTCCTCACAGCTAATGTTATATTATACTTTATTTATAATATACTGATCTCTTGACTGCAACAAATGCTACATTTTTGCCACAAAATTACTACAAACACATGTTCAAGAAGCTTGGTACCAACCACATATGTTAGGAAATTATATAGGTGAAGTATATATCTTTTACAAGTGAGAATGCAGAAACAACAATGAGAGAGTGAGAGAGTGACAGAGTGAGAGAGTGAGATAGTAATCATTCAATATTAACTGTCTTACCATATGCATTTCCAATTAAAGTTGTGTCCTGGAACCCAATAGCTATAGCAAGAGTAAGAATCATGAGAATCCAGTTTATTTCTGGAATATAGATCTGCCCAAAAATATGTTTTGAGGTGTGGACAACCTTGACCCTCGGAAAGCAACCAAGGGCATGACATTGCTTGATAATAGAGAAGGTGGCAGTAATGATGGCCTGACTCCCAACAATGGCTGCTAGAGTTGCAACAATAAATACAGGCCAGAATATAGGATCTGCACAATAAGCAAGGATCTTAGACCACAATTTATTTTATGAACATAATGTTGGGAGCACTTTTAGTCAAGGTGAATTTTAACTAACCAGGTATGGAGTCATAGAAACTGTTTGGAATAGAAGAGATGTTTTTAGACAAAAAAGCAGCCTGGCCCATGTATTGTATTATCAAGCAAGGGTATACAATAACTGTGAATGCAAGCTGCACACATGAACAACGTTAATATTAGCAACCATCGGGATTTAGTTAAAAGGTCCTATTATCAAACTTGATGACAAGGCATACCAAATCATCATTAACATATTTATATTATATGATTTATTTTCTATAGAATGAATAGATTAAGTTTTATATATTAATTAGGATTTATGCAACTAGCTCAATCTCTAGCATTAGAGATCATGAAGGGGACCAAAATAAGGATTAGTGTGGGTCTATTAACCTAACATCCAAGATCCACACACATTGTTATTATCAATATCTAATACTTAAAATACCCACTGCTAGAATACAAGTCCAAAATTGACTTACCCTTATTGACAAGGCAGTGAAATGGCCAAGATCTGCAAACATGGCTTCAGTACCTGCACCAAAAAGCTCAGAAATCAGTATGACACATTTCAAGAGCGGATATTTGTTTTCTTCTATTCATGGCTACTGGGGAGTAACTTCTGGGCCTTTTCTGAGAAAATAGTTTAAATATACCAACAGAAAGTAGAAAAAAGAAAACAAATCTCCAAAATCATAACAGGGAAACTAGATAGAGAATCATTGATAACAAAGTCCATGTACCTGTTATGGAGAGAAGAACACCTCCAAGTGATATCCACCCATCTGTACCAGTCTCTTTGAAGAACTTGATGATATAATGTGGAGAAATTGCAGAAACAATCTTTGGGTTCCAATGTATGATGTTGTATAACCCAATGGAAAATATTGATACTAACCAGATGAGAACAATTGGTGCAAACGCAAAAGCGACCCTATGGGTACCAGAGTGCTGCAGGGCAAACAGGCCAACCAATATGACACAAGCAAAGAGTAGAACTTCACCTGTCAATGACAAATAGCATTAAAACAAAAGAAAATCTAGTGCATGGGAACACTAATTCAGTACCAAGCTTAAACATTGTTAAATTGTTAATCAAAATAAAATAGCTAAAAGCAACAAAAGTAACATGGTGATGCAATTACTTACCATGAGTCAACTTTTTTTCGGTGGCTTGAAGCCCCGATACTGATGATAAAACTGCAATAAAGAACATATGATCAGTATTAAACCTCCTTGAGTCACACTAAGATAATGTAAAATTGACACTTGAACAATGCTCGTATAAATATAGGCCCACATGCTATCATTACTCCTAAAAAGCCAAAAGATGCTTTTGCCATATCCTGAGTGTCTTTTGACCCCCCCCACCCCCCAACATTAAGCCTTTCGGTTTAAATCCCTTATCACTTAAAGCCACCTAGTGAGCCAGGTGAAAGTAGGGGATTCATTGCTCCTCCCGTCTTTTCAATAGGACGGACTGAAAAACTATGTAGTTCAAAAAAAAATTGCAACTCTTTTCAGAAAATATATTACCAAAAGCAATTCCATGCTGATTTAGTCTTAAAAGACATGTAGGAAATACCCACAACAATCATGTACAAGTGGACCTCAAACAGGCCTAAGGAAAATATAAACAAGTAAATGAATAATACATAATTTTGCCAATTTTTTTCCACCATTATACCAAGTTTACTCATATACGGGTGCAACCACAAAAGTTGAACTGGAACACAACAGTATTAAAAGAGATTTCAAGTATAATCAAATATCTTCACATTACATTACCAGAAATTGCAGGAGTGAGCACACCATCACCAATGACCATGCAAGCCCCCAATAATACAACTATAAGCAGTGCTGTACGTGACTTTCTATGCTTCTCAAGAAATCTCTTAAGCGGTGAGGACGGAAACTGGCCTGAAGGGCCATATTTGTAAGCGGACAACTCCTCATCGGCTGCCTGTTGATTGGGAAGTAAACTGAATTTCGCATGTCTGCAAAGCAGTGAGTAAAGAGCAAATGTCCCACCTGACAAGAGTTAAATCGGTGTTGGTCAGAGAGTTTTAAATTCCAGACTTAGTCTACAATAGTTTATTAGGGACTCAAAGTTAACACACCTTCACCATTATCATCAGCACTCAGTACGATGAGAACATACTTGAGCAAAGGAATTAATGTAAGAGTCCAGAAGATCAAAGAAAATGCACCAAATATTGCATCTGGATTTTGATGCTTTTGCAGCTTTCCAACGAATATACTCTGATAAACATAAAGAGGTGAAGTGCTCAAGTCTCCGTACACCACACCGAAGCTTTGGTAAGCCAATATTAGATTCCTGGAGAGACCCACCCAAGAAAACTGCAACCTCACATAGAGTATTTCAAGTTCACTAGTTGATATATGTCATGCAGGACTACATATATAGTTCAGTAAGGAAATAAGGAAAAGAAAAAAAATGCTCAAGCCACATTATATTAACTTTTAAGCCAAGGGGATACTCTAAGGCCTAAGCCAGAAACAACACAGAGTTACAAGAAGCCCAACTAGTTATTGCCTTGTTGGCAACAATGAAACTCAGTCGAGCTGAGTATTGGACTGCTCAAGCTGTAACTAATACTCCTACGGCCTCAAGTTGCTATGAAATTATGAAGAAGAAGCAAAAAGATCCTTCTAAATCAAGGCAGCTTGTACAACTCATGAACAACAAAGTCCATTAATCCAACTACTTTTTAATTACGTAGAAGAAAAGGCTTTCAGAAACAAACCCCCCTCAGTCTGACACATTGACGTAATACCATGAGTCTGCATATTAGAAAAGGTGGAAAGAACAATGAATATTATTTGTGGGGCTCTCACAAGAAATACACCTATAGTTCACAGGCCAAGATTTATTTCTTCCTCGCAAAGAAAAAGTGATGCCCTCAGGCTACAAGCACAAAGCTCACTCAAGTAAAGCTCACTTAGTCAATTCGTAAAGCATGGCTGACACAACCCCACTTTATATATCCTATGCCGATCACATCATTCTCTTAAAATGTAAAAGCCTCTCAAACATGCCAAAAACTGCAACAGAAGTTGCCTAACAATGTATTGATTCCTTCCCACCGATCAAGGACTTCCATACCTGTAATGGGATTGAGGGGGAAAAGAAGAAGAAATAGGCTCCCACCTGATCAATTAGAACACAGCTATTGGCTCATCCATTCATAAATTATCCTCCTTCAGTCTCTCCTCTCTATGGACAATCAATTCAATACAGCAACAACAAACAACACCAATAGCCTTTATAAATTCCAAGGTCATCAATGTTCACATTTCACACCTACAGTGCTTTGAATAGCTTATGAAAACTAAATTTGTGTATTCCGTGTTAATACTGTTGATTTCAAATGCTTTAGCTTATAAAGAAAATTTACATATCATCAGACTATTTTTCTTTTTCTTTTTTAGACAAGTAAAATATAGTATTAACTAACCACCAAATGGGGGCGGCTTCTAAGCATACTTTCTCTAAATGGTAATTCTGACAATAAGAACGTAACAAAAAATACAACATACAAAAGGGTGATTTCCCCAATTGTTCCTGCAAATAGTATGTCACTTGTTCAAGTTGCATACAGTATACGGACAAATTGTATCCACATCATGCATACTTTTTCCAACTAGACTTGGGGTTAAGTTCTGTATAGATGAGTTTAGAAACCTAGTAGTCCTCGGCACAAATTGTCTATAAACTGAATAGCTTGTAACACAAATAAGTTTATAAACCTGTGGGCAACACACATATACATAAATATCCAATCACTTACTTCAAAAAATGGAATTCTAAGCAGCTGCAAGGGAGATGAATCCATGAAAAAAATATAAAAAAAATCCACATATGTACAAGGTCAAAGGCACCAAGAAGTCAAAACCCCATGCGGCACAACTAAAATTTCGTTTTTTGAATTATAAATTATTACATAAACGAAGGGACACGAGACAAATGTTGATCACCTATGTATTCTTCAGTATAGATGTTCGATATTTCTCCATCCAAATTCTTACTACTTTAATTTCCAAGCTCAATAAGAACAATCAACTAGAAGAAGCATTTTGAATCCATAGCCTCAAATACCATTTCTAATCTATATACAAACGAATGAACTAGATAATTGGAAACAATTTCGACTGTGTAATTCATCGACCGAATATCTCTGATGGTAAAAACTAAAAAACGAAAAAGACGGTTTGGGGAAGAGGGAAAACAAATCAAAACACAATAATCAATCAATCAATCGAGTGTACTGTCAAAA
Organism: Aralia elata; assembly: GCA_034770075.1. Classification (NCBI taxonomy): domain Eukaryota; kingdom Viridiplantae; phylum Streptophyta; class Magnoliopsida; order Apiales; family Araliaceae; genus Aralia; species Aralia elata. The sequence goes on from CM068380.1 coordinate 78,017,461, forward strand.
TTAACAAATCTAATGGAGAGAGACGAAGTAGGAGACGGATTGAAATCACAAAAAGAGAAAGAAACAAGCCCTAACCTGAGCAGGGTTGCGAGGAGGAACGGGTATACCAGACTCGGGCTCCATTGGCATCTGCACCAACAACCTGGACTACCAAATTACTTATCTCTAGCTACTAGATAATACTAGTAACAATAATTGGAATATTTAATATTAATACCAAGTTCTTGTGATAGTTCGACCACTTAAACACTTAACAGAGTATTAACCAGGGAAATAATTTAGGGAACTTATATTTTTATATGTACTATTTTTTATATTTATAAGTGATCTTTTTTTTATATGAGTATAAAATGAGTTTTATTTTTATATAATAGACAATTATATGAAAATATCAAATATATATATAAATATGTTTTTCATAATTTAAATACCGTAATACGTGAAATTTAGAATGCGATAGGATAATATTATCCTTTTTCAAATTATAAGATTATTTTTAATATTTAAAAATCAATTTTAAAAATTTTTTTAAAAATTTTTAAAACTTATACTTAAGATACTCTATTAAAAATTATGAATAAATAATATTTTTAAATAATTTATAATATTTATTATTTATATTTATTAAAATTAATTGAATTCATATCAATTTTAAAATTAAAAATATTTTAAATTATTTTTAAAATCTTACAATTAAAACGGAGAAAATATAATAATGTTTGAGTCCTTTTTTTTATCATCTTTTATTTCATATATTCGCATATATTAATATTTAATATCGACATAAATTATTATTATATAAAACAACACTCTGCTACTTCTTTTTTGGTGCGAAGTATGTCTAAATTATATTTTGTACACGAAATAAAAAAAGTAAAGTAGATGACAAAAAGTAAAAAAATTTAAATTTATCTTTAATGGTCTCATAAAATTACATAATATAATGAGTATTTTTTTATTTATATGTTAATGAATCTCATTAAATAACACATTTATCTTTTATTTTATGTAATTATATAATTTTTTTGAAAATTCAAAATTATTGTATTTTAAACCATCATTTTAAAAAGGGAAAGAATATTAATAATAATAATAATAGTGTTATGCATCGCTTTCTCGATCACTGTATGCGGGTCTAAAATGCGTAATGTACTAACCAACCTTAAAATGCCCCTCAAGGAAGGTTGGTTCAATTAATTTTCCCGTTGACCAAGGGGTTCCCAAGAGACGTTGGTTTTTTTGTTTTTTTTTCTAATATTATAAATAAATTTTGATGACAATATAATGATTTGACGATAAATAATAGTGTTATCATTTTATAATATTAATATGATATATGATGTTTAAGTAATATTATAAAATTATGTGGATCAAAGTGATTATGGGTAGACATGACATGGAAATTGGTAGAGTGGTGACACTTGCCTATTAAAAAAAGGAAATTGTTAAATCCACAATATTTTTTGTTATTTTCACAACAAAAGCGTCGCTATAGATGTATAGCAACGGTTAGCGACGGTCTTAACCGTTGCTATACATCTATAGCGACACTTTTGTTGTGAAAATAACATTTTTTGTTGTGGATTTAACAATTTCCTAAAAAAATCTTACATTTGGACTTGTCTCGTTACATTCCTATCCAGCATTTTTTTTTTGATTGTTAGTTTATTTTTTCCTTGTAAAGAACTTTTATCATTTTTGAAAAGCATCATATAGTATTAGTTCATAGATAATTAAATTTATAAATAAAACTAATTATTTATAATTTATTCACAAAAAATGAAAGAAAAAAAGAGAGAAAAGATTTAGTATATATATGAGGGGTATTTTAGCTAGTAAACTATCTATTAATATTAATTATTATATTATTAAGTGAGAAAAAAAATGTTTAATCCTTTTTTTTGACATTGTGCAACTCTTAATCTATTATAATAATAAAAAAAACAGAGATTTAATACAACTGGATAAAAAGTCCATTTACAAATTCCCTCTCTCATCCCTACATTTTCTCTCTCTCTCTCTCTCTCAAAATCTTCCTCTCAGGATTCTTCTCTCACAATTTCATCCTCAAGAATATCTATCTATCTATCTATATTAGTATTAAAGGAGAACACAATACTTGGACTCTCTTAATGTCCTCACTTTATAATCTCAATTATATTCTCTTTTTTAATTTAAAAAGAATTTTATGGTTCTTATCTTAATTTAAGATTCTCTTTTATAACTGTCATGTAGTCTTTTGAATAAAACTCATTTTAAAATTTTAAAATAAACCGTTCATTATCTATCCGCTTCCCTATTTTTCTCTCCATTTATTCTTTTAACTTTTTTAAATAATAAATTTCTCTCAAATTTTGACTTTTACCTCACACGATCTCACATTAATTTTACTGCGGACTCGAGTTAGTGTGTCCAATCCTAGTAAACGTTTAAGCCCAAATTAAATTACAATCACAAAATGAAATTATCCAAATCTTTGTGTTTTCTAGGATTTATCTTCTTCTTTTTTTAATAAGTAATAGTCTAATTAATATCACCGGATCACATTGATCTTCGAAGTAAAATTTCTACACTATACAACATGTGGTGACGCATCATCAATTTACAAAAAGTTATACATTAATAATAGGAAAATAACTAAAAATATTTTTCTCATATTCGATTCGTGAGAATATGATAAATAAGTTTATTTCCTGCTTAATGTAAAGCTTGTTTACTGCATGCATGCTTGTCATGTGATTAATTATTGTAAGTTCTTACTATTAGCGTGACTTTATTGTTACATAATTTTTATGTTAGTAGTAGAGTAAAAAAAAAATATGGTGCTATAACGTAATTGTGCAAGTGTTGCCATTTATTTTTTATTTAAGGGGAGTTTTGTAAAGCTATGAAATTCACTTGTAAAAATAAAATATTAATTTTCATTATTAATGTTAATCTATTTACTATGGTATTCATAATTAGATGATCTATGATGACAGAAACACATTAAAAACTTGAAATATCATATCTAATCATCACTTTTCTAAAGAGACGGTTCAAAAGAAAGAGAATGAATTATATTCTTGTACAAAAAAAGAAGCTGCAAGGAGGGATAATCGGACTAGGATCCTCTCCATTTCAAATGAAATGGAGAGTCTCTATTCTTTGTATATTCCTCATTATCTCTCTCTCTCATCATCATGATGTCACATTCTAACACATTTTAAATCTGGACTATGAAATTGAGAGGATCCTAATTCGGGATAAACATGTTTTTCTCATGTCCAAAAGTATTAAATAGGAGGAATGGGCCCTAAAATCATTGAATTGGGCTTAGTCCAAAATCATTTCTCTCAATCTAACACACGGGCAGCTTTACAATTAGTTTCTACTCAATGTGAGTAGCCCACTCTTACCTTTTGGACGCTCCGCACATTCTTGGCCCAAGTTCGGTTAGGATTTGGGAATAGCCTGTTGTTTTTTGTTAAAAAATTGTTTATACTACTAGAAAATCAAGGATTATTTGGACACAATAAAAAGAAAAGAAAATCAAGGACTATTATTATTAAAAAAAAAACAAGAAAAGGTGGAGAAAGCATCACCATTAATGTGGGAAACCAAAAATAGATTACATAATACGTACCTATAATAATAATAATATAATAATAATAGTCTCTCACCAGCACCCTTTTAACATAAAAGGGAACTATAGGACTAATTTGAGCAACCAATCACACACACACACACACACACTCCAAAAACAAACACACACACACACACTCCAAAAACACATGTATATACTCTAGCTAGGGACACACAACAAAAACACACTCGTACGCATAATATTAATTGCAGTTTGTCAATAGAAAAATGAGGATGAGCCCAAGTCCAAAGCTTCAAAAGAATCCGCATTGGAAACCACCGGTGGCATTTGGCCAAAGAGCGGGCTGTGCACGAAATTGCTGGAGTCGAATCCAAGGTATGACCCGCTCCCAGTTGGATCATACCCAGATGACATTAATGTAGTTGTTGTTGGCGCAACGCTAACTGTTGTTGTAGTGTTATATTCCGAAAATCCCATATAATTTGACGGATTGTTCCAAACGTGGTCATGACTCATGACCTCATAATTATGACTCGAGTTTGAATCTAAGAAATCATTCGAAGGTAGAGGTGGAAGCTCAGTCCCATCAGTATAGGAGGACACATGAGAGGCAGAGGTTCCACCAAAATTATTATCAACCTGATGATGACGTGGTAGCACCTGTTGGTTACATTGATAAAAAGTGTTTGACTCAAGGGTGGCAAAATCTTGACCAGTAAGGAAATGTGTAATTTCTTGGTCGGGTCGGGTCGGAGCAGCTCCTTGCGTGGGAAATAATGGCGAAGATGAGAAGTCATGGTGGTGGAGGAGGATACTATTAATGTTGTGGTTGTGGTGGTGGTGGTGGTTTTCATCCGGGGAGAGGATGGAGGTGACGGAGGAGCCCGGCGGCATGTCGGAGTAGACGAAGTTGGTGCGGGCACGTGGGCCGCGCATGGAACGGGCGGCCCGGTCATAGGCGAGGGCGGCCTCCTCAGCGGTGTCGAAAGTGCCAAGCCAATGCCTTTCCTTGGTGGAAGGGTCTCTTATTTCAGCTGCATATCTCCCCCATGGCCTTCTTCTTACCCCTAAAAACCTTACACCTTCTTTTGTAGGTGTTGTTTCTTGCGGCGGCTTATTACTACTACTACTATTCTTTTTAGTAGTACTACTCTTTGATGAGGACGATGATGAGTTCATAGTGATGATTTTTCCGGGTATAGTACTATAAACTTAAAGATATATGACAAAATATATATGTAACAAAAATAATGTTGTTTCTAATTTGAAATTAAGTACGTACTGAAAGATGGAGGTAGATTATAGCTAGGTGGTTCTGGTGTTTGTGTATATATATATGTGTGTATATATGTGATCATGTGTTATTTATATAGGGAGAATTAAAGAATCTGAGGAGTTGAAATAAGAGACTGTCGTTTTCCCATTCTTTAGGGGAGGGAATATGTTAATTATGGAAAATGGGGGTTGCATGTGAGTTCGTTTATATAATAGTGAGAAAAAAAGGTTTGTTTTCTTAATTAATATATTTTTATGCAAGTTATATATATAAATGACCACCACCATTTTTATTTTCCCACGCTTGACCTTATTATCTATTCAATTCACATTTATGTCCTTGGATCAATTTCATCACCTATCGTGCCTCAACATGTTAGAGGAAGGCTAGCTTCATAGCAGTACGTATATTGCATGAATCATGATGCATGGCTTCGATTTCTTCAATTCCCATGCAATTTAATTATTTATTATAGTAAAATATCCCCAATAGAAAAACATCAAACCTATTTCTTTTTCGAAATTAATATACGTACACAACTTGACATATATACATCATTTTATTATTAATTTTTATTTCTTTTCTAACAACAAATTACAACCTTTGAAGTTTACTAATGAAATTAAGATCTATCTTCTGAAAAAACTATATAAATAACACAGTCCTTTTGTAAACTTTAATAATAAAAAAAATACCTTGTTTTAGGACTGGGCAATATTAGACAAGTGAAAAAAAAATCTCAATGTACGCATAGTAATTCAATTTAAGTCCATGCATTCAACTAATTAAAAAAAAATTCTAACATAAGTAGGTGTATTAATATTGAGTTATCAAGCAATCTAAAGGCATAATTGACTTTAAAAAATTAAAATTAATTTAATATTTTGGAACATAGTAAGTATTTAGGATCTCAAGATCACTTCAATTATCTGATACAAGATTATATCTAGGATCAAAAGGCTTCAATTGATTGTCGACCACGGTATCGGACATGACCTGCATCATTAGCTCTATCACAAGTTTTTTAAGTTAATTAATAGAAAAAGGAAAATATAAAAAGGAAAAAAAGGCAAAAAAATAAAGGAGTTCTTTTAAGTTGTTGATATATGGCAATCTCTGTCATCATGCAAAATGAAATCCCACGCCATAAAGTACCAAAACCTAAAACAGTGATTACCGCAATATACATTGAGTTTCTAATGATGAAGAATTAAAGTTGTACGACAAACAAAAATTTGGGGGGTTGGCATGATTTTTTTTATATATATATATATATATATATACACACACACACACGCAGGTTATATATATAGTTAATTTCTTACACCGTTTTCTCATTATTCTTAATCAAAAGATTTAGTTTGATAAAATATTTTTGATTACCATTAATTAATTTCTATCATCTTTTGTTTCCTACATGCATGTGATCTTGTTATACAGTTCTAATAATTAAGGTTTAGATCACATATACATGCATGAATGAGGAGCTAATCATATCATGGACTTTACGCTAACTTAATCATGCGACCATCACTACTCTCATACTATATAAATCTCTCATCCATAACAAAAGCCTAAAGTTGATGGAATTGTTTCTTTATTGCACAGTCCAATTATCACTGCAGATGGGAAGACTACAAGTTTAAGGTATCATTACATTATCTACATTAATTTCTATTATATCGACCTAACCTTGCATTAGTATTATTTTTCTCACTGTTTTAATTAAGATGATATTCATGTAAGTCCTACTTTATCTGTCTTTTTTCCCCCTCTCATTTAGCTGAGTAGATACAATAACATATATACTTTGTAAATAATTTTCACTTCAAAGATCTACAACCATTATGTGGCATATATATATATAGGGGTTACATTCCGCATGAAAGTTAATAGTATACCACTTCTACGAATAGTTCATAATGTTGTGATCTCTTTCGAGACCGGTCATGATTTATGCTTGCTGCATATATTTATCTACTGAAATTAAACAAGGTCTTTGAACAATACTTATGCTACTAGAATAATATATGTCGCTAAGAATTCAAAGTATGACTCTAACAAGTGTGAAAATATCATCAAATATATATTTGCTCTTACAACATAAATATTATTCTGACATTATTAATAGTCCTAAACAATTACAAATACAATCTTAATCAGTAATTACGTAAATGTCCCTGCCACCTGCAGAATCAATAAACAAACTTGTTTCTATCATTGGATTACCTTTCCAATCATCACTTAACTGATCATCATATCTATGCATTCCCTCTAGCTTTTTTTTGTCAGAATAAAGAATCTATAGGCCCCTCTAATCTAACTGTTTTGATGGTCAGTCCAAATCTAAAGCGTCATGAGAAAGAGCCTGCCAAGATGATCGATCATGATATCGATGATCATCGAAATATAAATCATTCGAGTATGCAATGGATTAATGATCGCGATACGAATAATTTGAAACAAATTGTGGGGTATTATATATATATATATATATATATATATATATATCTTAGCTAAAAAGAAGACTCCACATTGATCTTTATACAATATAGTGAGGAGGTACCGGTGATTAATTAATTTAACGTAGCTAGCTAGATACTATATTTCTGAATCATGTTACCTGATTAATTAACTATATAATTAAGTTAATGGCTTTTAGTTTTGGAGATTTTTGAGTTTGAAGAATATATCATTGCTCTGCCATGTGCTCTCCAATTTCAACCAAAAAATTCAATGATCAATCCACGGTCTTCTCCTCTCTCTCTCTCTCTCTCTCTCTCTCTTCTCTCTCTCCTTTTATTTTAGTTAATTTCCCACAAACACAAGCTTTTGTTCTTATATATGTTTATATTATCACTCACTCACTACTCATAGGCCTTTTTCTCTTATTTATATATTCAACCTTTCTTGGTTTCTTGCAAATTTAAAAGCATCTCTTTTTGGATCAAAAGGGGAGAATTCATACAAAAGACTAATTATAAGAAGCCATGTTGGGTGACATGTGGGAGAAGCATGCATGTAGCCATTCTTTTCTTGGGACCTACTTAATTATACTTAATCACCAAATGTGAGTGAAACCCCAAATCAATCATCTTTTTGACCATATACCTTTATTAATTTGGTCCATTATTAACCCATGTTTTTTTTTAAAGATTGATAGCTAGCCTCACGTCGATCACAGTGTGAAGTAATTGAAGGCTTCAGTTTAAAATTTATGGCTTACAAGTTTTTGGATCAAGTTCAGTTCAAAAGTGTTTTAAGAAAATAGCATATACAGTCTCTCTAATCTGAAACAGTTATCCATCGATGCTATTACTCAAATAGTAGAAGAAACAAAACTATCCCAAAATTAAGGAATGTTCCCTATAATTGTTATAAAAAGGGTCACTACTCTAGCAATATAAAGTTAAGGATTTTAATCCTCCCAAGGTGGTCAAAACTAGTAGAGTCACAAAACCTACCAAGACTTTTGAGGGAGAAATCATATATTAAAATCATCTTATGGGCACCCAAGTTGATGTAAAGGGATAAGTGATCAAAAATGTTCTATTGGGATTTGGATTTAAGGGGCCTTGTCAATGTTCATTTCACCTTTGCATATGATTAATTATTTGAAAGTTTGAAAACACTTGATTTTGTCTTCTACAATGGCAGTCCATTTGAATCGATCAAGTTAATTTCCTTAGTCAATGATTCTCATGAGGATTCCGTGCACATGTATGCAACCGTGTTTAAAAGTTAAAAAGCATTTGCATAATTAAATGTGCATGTTTGTGCTTACTCAATGTGTGAGAAAGTGCTCATGATGATTGAAGATTACAGTATATTTTGGCTATGATATTTCCACAACACTTTTTGATATTTCCACAACAAAAGTGTCGCTATAGATCTTATTGCGACGGTTTTTACCATCGTTAGCGACACTTTTGTTGTGGAAATATCAGTTCCCTATATTTTTTAGAAAGAGATAAATATTCTCCACAAATAGGTTAACAAAAAGAATAATACTACGAACATAAACTATTTTATAAACATTTTATAAATTGTTGATGTGGTATACTTTCATATGATATTTTTAAAAATTAAAATACCACGTCATATAAAGTTTTGTCATATGGAAGTATGTCACATCAACAGTTTGTAAAATATTTGTAGAATAATTTGTGTCTTTAGCGTTACTCTAAAAAAATAATAAAAGTCTCTCTAACCAAAAAGGTTTAAGACTACGGGTGCACATAGTAAAGTAAGGTAAGTTGCAAGTTTTTGTATCCTAACAAATTGGCAGTTTGACCATTTGGTTACTACTCCCTCCGTAAAAATAGTTTTACTTGTAAAAAAAAATGTAAATTTTAAAAATATATATATTTCTTTTAGGTATATCCCTGAGTATTTAGTTTAGCACTATCATTAGAAAAAAAGAAGACTTTTTTTGTGGTATATTTTTTTTTTGTCTGTGCAAATGAGACTCTTTTTGTGAAATATAGAGAATAACATTTTAAAATCTCTTTGAATGCTTGAAACATCAAGAGAAGAGAAGGAAGGGAAATAAAAATATGATAAAAGATTTAATTCTCTTGTGTGCTTATTACAATTTTGCCCTTACAAAATAAACAATAATAATTTCTATTAAAGATGCAATTTTTGGATTCTACAATTGCAATGGAAAGGAATGTAGAAGAAATAGTTGGAAGAACCAAACAAGATATTAAGGATTATACGATTTCCTTTAATTTGCTACTATTTTCCCTGCAGAACCAGACAAGAAGATGCAATTTTGTTGATCTTTTCATATTCCCCTTCCCCAATCTAATTATCTTCATATATTGTTTGTTTGAAGTCCAAACATATGTGGCTTGAATTGAATATGATCCAATGCCTTTGATTTGATTATAATCACAAGCCCGGCTAGCCAAATCTCCAGCATAGTTAAACACAATCACATTAATGAGATGGGACTCAATCACAAGAAGGTCGCATAATCTTTCATAAGTTGAACGAACTATACATTTCTGAGGCCTGAAGATACATCCATCTGCCGCATTAAAACTAGGTAACTACCAAATTTGGACAATGCACATCATACAGATGAAAATGGATTAACATTTAACACAGAAACTAGTCTTCCAGTTCATTTTCTGTTCTTTTGCTCATTATTGGTGGAGTAAAAGAACAGAACTACAATTAACAAGAGACCCTAAGGCTGGCAGAGCAATTTTATATGAACTGAACAATGTGTCGAGCATGATCCCAAAGGGCATGCTCATATGACTAACACTGTGGTGCTGGGCACTCAAAGGGTTGATATACGGTCTTTTTTTGGCTTAACAGGCTTGGAAGACAGTTAGTTGACATTATTTGACACTCTGAAACAATGTCCGAAACTGGAGCAGGATGCAGCTCCATTACATCTTCGCTCGTTTCAGGTTTCTTGTCTGTGGCCATTACTTCTAAGAACTTTTCTAGTGCTGCACTCATCCACTCATAGCGGCAGAGGTGGAACGCCTCTTTTATCAATAACTGCATAAAGAAGAACAAACTCGAGGGTTAAGCAACTCAAAAGTTTCCTGAATCAGCAATGGGGTTAGTAGAGGAAATGTCACACGCCTGCATCATCATGTGACAAAAAATGAAACCCCGTTATAAATAATCTCATGCAACTGTATAATTTCTAAATCAGGATATGCATACTGACCCATTTTCTATCATGGTTTTCCTGCTCTGGCCAGGCATCAAGCTCCTTGGTAACCTCAAGTGCAAACATGTGCACCTTGCAGCCTCCTTCCAGGCTACACATCTCTTGTTTGCTTTTGCTTCTAAACTTCCAATCTCCCAGGGAATCGCCCTGAAAAAAAGGAAATCAGATATTATATATGTCAAAAATTGCCAGATAGTGGTTTAGTAAGTGCTAACAAAGTTGACATTTGCTACGAGTCGAAACAGCATTCACTACTGTCGAGGGAAAAAAACAAGAGCCTAACCAGACTGATTAAGATTTTAAATGTTGACAAAGATGAACCAAATTTGACACTTGTGATGAGTTCATAAATAGTAGTATCATAAGTCATAACACAGCATGAAGAGAAGTATTTTTCTTCCTTCCTATTTATAACTATTAAACAATCCTGAATCTCATTATAAGTTAGCAGTAAAATTATACAAGAGAACATTCGGTATTGGAACCAGAGCAAGTCCCTCTCTCCCTCTCTCAGTTAGGGAATTCAAACCCCAAACCGAACCCTCCATCTAAATTCCAATCAGCATCTTTTACCATAAAGTTATTTTTCTTATTTCTATTTTCTCTGCGTGGAGCAAACTAAAATGAAGCCCCTAATCAAACCCTCTTTCAATTGCCAAGCCACAATTTCTTAAATAGACTATAAAATCACATACCCAGAAGAGTAAGCAAAACTTATGGACTTTCCAAAAGGAATCTTCGGAGGAACAAAACATGCTCACAAGCATAAGTACCTTAGTAAAATAAATCAATTTTTTTTATAAAAAAAAAAACTGTTGTAAGATTTCAACATACATTAACAAAAGAGAATGTTCAGCACTCATCCATACTACACTCCTGCAGTTCAGAGTTCTGCACTATTTTCAGTAAATTTTTTTTTAAAGGTCATTTATTTACTGGCAGGTTTTTCCTTGGCCTAAAAAGATAGGATATTTCTTAAGTATATTAGTTGGCAATAAACCTATAACGAAAATAAGCATTCCTATAAATTTTTAGTCCAACAGTGACTACGCATTCAAACATTAGACTATATTGATGTAAGTGAGTATATGCAACTGGAAAACTATTTTCAAACTAAAGGGAGGGAGAACATCTTTTTTGCAAATCCTTCTACTAAGGCATAAATCATAATATGGGGAAATGGACCAGAACACCGATGCCCAAGCAGGAATGAGAACCTACTTTGATGATTCCTCTCACGCCTGCTTCCTCCAAAGCTTCTCGACATGCAGCTTCTTCAACAGTCTCATCATCTTCCCATCCACCCTGACAATAAATGGAAATATAAAAATGAAACAATCAGTACATGGTAGAAGAGGCATAAATCATAAAACAATGAGTTTCATGCTTAGCAAGGTCAAGTTCACTGATTTAGACAGAGAAACTAGGTACCTTTGGAAAAACCAGATCGTCACGATTTGGTGAAGATATCATTAGAACCTCTATACTATTCTCCAATTCAAAGCTTTGATCTCCATCATTTCCAACCAGTCTGTAAGGAATACACCTGTTGCATGTAATTTTCGGGTAAGTGACAGTAAATGAAACCAAGTCTGTACAAAAAATTAACAGTGGCAAAACACATGCTCATTTTTTTTTATCTTTATTACACACATCATTTAGGAGTGATAGAAATAATGTGCTTTTAGAAAGTAAAAATTTCAACATCAATGTTTTCTACAAGAACAAACATGCTTATCAACTAATTAAAGCATGAGTTTAACATGCTTAAATTTTATTTTCACCAAGTAGCTGCCTCAGTACAACCACCAAAGCTCAATCCCACTAGCAATTATTCCTTTATTCTTACAACTTACAAGTACATATATGCTTTCTACTTCATTATTGTAAGAATATCTGAAGTATGGTGTAAGAACATATTAATAATTATTAGTTCATAAACTCTCAGAAGAGGGGAGGGCAATGTAATTGTAATGTAAGAATATATGAAATATGGTGTAAGAATATGAATATATGAATGAGTATTAGTTCTCCACTTGTTATTATTCTTATGTTATCCCAAGCTGTTATTGATAAATGATGACAAGTAATTACATGATAATTTATATTTGCGAAAGAATCTCTCATAACTGAATATAAGTTATAAGTGTCATGCTGAGTTCAATTCTATAGAAGCCTTCTGAATTTACTGTATGAGGCGGCACTTGGATGTTTCCCAGTATCTACATCACCATACATATATATATATATATATATATATATATATATATATATATAATTCATTCATTTTCCGAGCCTTATCGTATTCGAACATGGGTTTGCATAATCCAAGATAATTGTCTTCTACCTCAAAAGAAGTATAAAAATAAAAAATAAGCATATGGATCTTGTTCTTTTCACATAATCTCACCTAAACCCTACCCCATCCAGTAAGTAAAAGCCAACATGATTAGGATGATATAGAACTGTAATAATTTAATTTACTAAAGTTCCACATAAACGACAAAATGGATCGTGCTTAAAACTCTATCCTCACATATACAAATATAAACAAAACTTTAAGTCAATCGTAAGGCCCACTTGTGGTGTAATATTTTCAATATATATTCGTCATTATAATAAATTCCAACATTCAGATGCTTCTAAGCATCTCATCCAGACAAAATCCAAAATTATTATAACCCAGATTTTTATAACTGGTCTTGATTGTGACCATTTTAAGAACCCAGATTGAAAGTTCCCAAGAGGAGTTGGATCCCAAATCATATAACCCATTTTTTTTTCTTTTTTCTTTTTTTTTTCTTTTTTTTGTAAAATCCAATAGTTTGAAGTTCATTTGCAACTTTTTACAAACAGGAACTATGCAAAAACCCAAATAAAGATATGTGAAATGTAAAAAGAAAATTTAACAAATTGCAGGCAAATTAAGATATGAAGAAGATAAAGAAAACTTACCCAGAAACAAGCCGAAAATTGTCTTCATAACGCTGCCTTTGTCGGCCGGTTCGAGCTACAATAGTCGACATGATATTCTACAAATAAATCCTACAATCAAATTAAAGAACTTGATATATGAGATCAAAAAGCAAAGCAAGCTTATTAAATAGAAGACCACAAACTTTATCCAGTCAAAAAGGAAAACAGAAAGAATAGGATTCCCAATGGTCCAAATTAAGGATCAACACGGAGAAAGATTGAATGAAGTTCATGGAAACCAGGAAATGATTAGGAAAATTCCAAAATTTACCTTGTTTTGAAGATACCCAGGAAGTAAATTTCATAACCAAGAATCTTACAACTCCTTAAACTGCATTTATTCATTCATCCAAAATAGTACAAAATCTTGGGGAGAGAGAAAAAGATGGCCTTTTATAAAACTTCTTTCAGCCAGAACAGAACAAATTAAACATGTTGTTTTTTGTTTTTAAAGATAGTAACCTGTTTTTATCTGTTTGGAAATTAAACAAGTTGGAATTTGAAACCCCAAATCCCTTAGTTTCTGCAAAATTTCTCTGCTTTTTTTCTGATTGGGAGAATTCAAGAGGAAAAGGAAAAGGAAAAGACAGCCCTTTTTGCGATGAGCTGCTGGCGAGAGATTTTCGCGGGACAAGAATAAGAGCACCCATTTATAACCGCAAATTTCAAAATCCTCCGGCACAGAGGGGTGGTCATTTAAGTCCTTTTACATGCATGCATGATGATAACTAGTATTGTTCAATAATTCCTATTTGTTTATAACTCATGTAGTTTTCCAATGACAAAATCCCGCAATAATCTAAGCTTAATCTTTATTATTCTCTTCGACTAAGTTGATAAAAGATTTTATCTTTAAAAGAAATAAAATTAATAAATCAATTACATAAATTCTTGCATCGATTAATTTACCCTTAACTATATATCACTCGCATCACAAATAAATAGTTGATATTAACTCTCTCTTTATAAACTCAAAACCCAAAAATAAATTTATACTCTTCTACTTTTTAACTATCTTAATTTATATAAAAATTGTCCTTTTATCAAGGACGGAAATAATAATTTATAATGATAACTCACGGTCAATACTGCAGTAATTGGGCCATATGAATTATTGTACCAAGATTGATTTTAAAAGAAAAATTGAAGAGGGTTGATGCAGTAGAAAACATCATGATAAGCATCTACCATAAAAAAAATACTACGATGACAAAATTAAAGTTGGTTATAAAAAAATAAATACAAAATCATAATAAAAAAAATAAAAAATCATAATAAAAAAATGTGTTTGATTAAGGTTAGTTTAATATAAAAGGGAGGAATAATTAAAATAACTAATTATGCTATTCTCGTTATAATGAATCTTATATCTATATTTATAGAGTGTAGTACATGTCATAAGTTTAATAATTACAAATTAAGGATATAAAAACGCGATTACTCAAACACGTTGCAATTATTCATCTTAACTCAAAATAAAGTCAACTTGTTCAATAAATCTTGGTGGTTGGACTTGAAGATTGTATTATTAATTTGCTATTATCTACAATTAAAAAAAATTATTCAATTGTTCAGATGCCTTCCCAGAAAGGAAGTAATGTTACCTCTTATGAAGCACTTGGAATACTATATGATTCTAAACTACTTTCACCATTAGATGACATTTCCTTGATTTTATGTACTCGGTTTGCAATGATTTTGAAATATTTTTTGTTTTTTTTTTAGAATTGTCTTTGTTTTTTGAAGTTAATACTCGAAAACATATCAACAAGTAGTTCCATCTAATTTGTGCTATGTGCACAGCCACAAAAATTTAGTATTGTTTGGATAAGGGCGTTGATATATGCACTCGTGCACACTCAAATATAAGAAAATGACTAATTTGACCTTAATAAATAAGACTCCAATTTACTTATTCACCATCTTCTCATATTTGCTCATAAGCCTATTACAAACAATACTTACAAAACAAAGCATACTTAATTTTATAAGTATGATTGGTTTTATATATATATATATATATATATATATAAAAAAGAAAAAAAACAAATTGTTCAAATATTTTATTTTTACTTTTTTGAAGTTCGTATGTTATGCTAATTGGTAGATTTGTATACAATTTAATAGTTACTGGATAACTTATGTCGACTTTGGGGATCTACAGACTATTTTTTTGAAAAATTTTGCACTAGCTTATGTACGTCAACTAAGAAAATGATTAATATTTATGTATGGCATACAAAATGGAATAGGTTAATTGTATTTTCATATTAAAATGGATACATATTGTCAAAGTAATTTTTTATTGGAGAATACATATATATATATATATATGTGTGTGTGTGGTGTGTGTCATAAGAAGTATTTTTTACGATTTAATTTTATTTAAGAAAAGCATGATAATTTTTTTTTGTTAGTTTAGGTAGAAGATTATGGTTTATCTTTATATTTTAAAAATAATTATGTAGCATTGACCCATCTAATACTATGATTGTAATTATTTTGTAAATTTTTTTTCTTGTAGTAAGTATGGGTAATAGATTCAATGCTAAAAGACAAATGATAATTAAGAGAATTGAGGTCCCCTCTATTAATCAAGGATAAATTAACTTGTCGGTCTCTTATATATTTAGGTGTTGAACTATTACTTTAAGGTGTGCATAATATATTAGGTCATTTACATAAAACTCTTTTCTTTCTTTATAACACATTAAACAATAAAGGCCGGTTGGTAAATTCATAATCTAATCAAATCTATAATTCTTAGTATACTTAATCAATTTAATCCTTCTCTTCACTACCTTGTACCTTGATAAGATGGGAATCTCTCCCCTTCTCCCTCAACCCATTTACTATGGCAACGTGTAGTTTGGTGCAGTTTCTCTGCAGCAAAAACCATGATTTTTGCAGCAAATGAAGGAAGAAAAACAAAGCTAAAAGAGTGGAAATGATCGAAAGAGAGAGCAGGCCCCCATTCCTCTAATTAATGTGAAAATGACAACATGATTTCCCACATGCCCTGCCGACATCTAATGTCCCAAACCTAGATTCATCACATGCTTATACCTTCAATGCCTAACACCATTTTTATATAAACTTTCCATATTATTTATATTTAGGGTTGGGAGGGGGAAGTTTCTGAATTATATATGTCTGTCAAGTTTTCACCTATATATATATATATATATATATATATATATATATATATGTATATTTTCTCTGAGTTTGATAAAAGTGTTGACCTGCGGTTATGAAATCTCAAAGAATCAAAACACATAACTGCATAATGAATATATGTGACCAATTCATAAGAAGTTGAATAAGAAGTGATAGAAACGGTGGTATAATAAAAACAATTATCTTAGAAAATGAATATCCTTTGCCGATTAAACGGCGAGGAAAAATGTTCTTGAAATCATAAATATGAACAAATCATATCATAATTATTTACAAATTATGTCATTATGTTTAATCATAATTATTTACAAATTATGTCATTGTGTTTAATCGCATATGTTTGTTCGTGTTTGTGACCATAAAGATCATTACTTTTAGTGGTTGTCGAAGAGATTATATAAAAATCATTACTTTTAATGGACGTCAAAGTCTTGCCGTCTACTTGACACCAGACAAAAAAAAAAGCATCTTCAATTATTATGAATATTTTTTTAGACAAAACAAAGAAAAGAAGAATCAACTCTTAGAATTTTCACCGACAGAGCGCAGTGCGTGCATGACTAAAATGTTAGTCGTCTGTCAACAGTAAAATAATTATAATTTCTATGTACTGCTTTAATTTACTTCCAAGAACTCTACTTACATGTACATATATACCTAACAAACATAATAAATAGTGCAGGTGCAGGTGCAGGTGCAGGTGCAGGCTGTGCAGCAGTCCAAACTTTAAAACAAAACAAACCAAACCTAAAGATAGATTAGATTATAAGTAGTTTCCAAGATGCTGCAATAGTAGAGGACAAACAACTTGAGTCACAACCTACACCAAGTGAAGGTGCAAAAGAATAAATAAATTTACCTGCAACAACTGGGTGCACACCAATTTGAAAATAACTGGCCCTTTAAGACGTTAAAAGACAGAGACTTAGTTTCCAGATCTCATAATAGTACACAGAATATAACAAGTAAAAGACAAGGGCGTTTACTTGGAGTCAACTCCGTTTGGTAGTTTCAGTGTTTAAAAATAACAGAGGATAGAGATGTAAGAAAGAGGCCATTAAGCCGTGGCAAAGCAAACAACTAACTGCCCTGTCCACTAGTTGCTAAAGAGAAAAGAGGCCATGGAGTCGTTTTCCTCGGCTTACTCACAAGATAAACTTGTTTTTTTCTTCATTTTTCCACCATATACCTATATATCCATCTTATCTCCTTTTCTTTTCTTGTTTCTTGCTGCTATCTTAGTCTATACTCTAGAACAATGGAGTAAACTAGTTAATATTTAGAAATCTAAATATTAACTAGTTTGCTAATCCCCCTCAAACGAAACAAAAACATAAAATTTATCTGCTTATGACCATAGATGCCATCAAGTCATAACAATGAATCCCAGTAATGAAGGCTTGAGCTAAATTCTGGAAAGCAACTGGCTTGAACCAATAATCAAGCATTCAATATTTAACACTACATAACTAGTGATTTTCACTGAAATGTAACAAGCAAATAATAAAGGTTTGGCCCCTAAACCCAAACTTAATTCCAGCAGAGTTATGTAGCTCAAGTCAATCAAAATTAGTGACATAGTACAAAAAGAAAAATGGAGGGGATGGGAGGGGAGGTATGTGAAAAGAAGCATCTTTGACTGTTCATTCACTTGTAAGAATTAAACATGTACGTATATGCTTGCTAAGTGCTGGCTACTTGTATGATATATGCAACAATCAAGGTATTCCATTATGATTTGCCATTCAAGGATCTGGTATCCTATCCACAAATTAATAATAATAATAATAAATAAATAAATAAATAACATTGTAACATAGTTACTTAGTTATCAAGTTGTCGATTAGTCATCTAGTCGAATGGACGACTTGAGAGATGTTGTTAAGTCGTTGTCTTGGCTCGACTAGTATGATTGGTCGACTAGTTATACAAATTTTATTTTATTTTTATACTTTAGTTGGCATCTAACAAGTAACAAGTTTGTGGTTCCTTGACCCACAGTTTAAAAAATTAATGAATACATTGCCTATAATGATTTCTATAAGTCCAGTATTTATTCATGGGCGGTCAACTTGTTTTTCTTTTTCTTTTTTCTTTTTCTTTTTTTTAAACAATGGGCATTCTTTTTCCTTTTCTTTTTTCTTTTTTTTAAACAATAGGCATTCTGCTGCCTTTTAATTTTTTTCAATGGACAATACAATAACATCTATTACATTAATGAATTGTGAAATAGTAATCATTTGTAATAATTTTTATTTTATGTAACTGAAATAATATTAATATATATATCATAGCGTTAACCCGTGCCTCCGGTGTTGTGGTGTCGGAGAGAGATGTGTGAGGAGATATGCGGTGATGCTGAAAAATAGGTGTCAGGCTTTCTAGTCTCCGACAGGAGAAATGGGAACCGCGGTGAGAGAGTTTGGGAATTGCGGAAGTTAAAGAGATATAAAGGAGTAAATAATGAACGGTCAGATTTATGTCAAACTTGGGAAGGCTCAGATGATTTATTAGATGAGCGAAAAATTCAAAATCATTTGTGTTTTGTTAGATATATATATATATATATATATATATATATATATGTTTAACATCTATAAATTGTATATTGAAATTGACTTATTGTATATATATGGGCACCTAATCAACTAGTCACTTAATCTCCCCGCCACCGACTTGACTTTGACAACTATGGCCTCAATACTCCACATAGATTGAAATTTTAAAATGACATAATTTTTCAATTGCTTCCTCAAAAACCCTATTGAAATTCGCAAAAACAAACCTTCATGGATACGTATATACAAACCGTCTAACTAAGATGTAAGGTGGGCTGATACAATATCCCAAAGCCCAATGACGTCCGAAAGCCCAATACCAAGACTAGGGCCAAATCATGCCAGCGGGTACAAAACAAAATCAAATAATTAATTTAATAAATGATATTATAAAGCATCACCCACATCTGTACATGTTATTGACATTTGTTTCAATCTTGATCTGATCAATATAAATAAGTAATCGACTAATTAAGCAAATGTCAGTGGTTCCAAAACTCACTGATCCCTGGAGAGCCACAAAGTTTAGTTCAAACTAAATGCAATTTTGAGCAAGACAATTGTTTGCAAAAAAGATTGCCTCAATGATTACTTAAATTAAATTTAGGACAAAACCATTTTTTCATACAAGTAAAAAAATGTAGGACAACACATTTCTATGTTGGGATCTCCAAAAATAAGTGACTAATTCTATCTTAACACATTCATCTCTTTGTTTAACTATTGTAACTCCCCTTCCCATGGCTATAATAAACAGTAAAGTAATTAAAGACACCCTCTGAAACTGTGTCATTCAAATTAAAGTAATTAAAGACACCCTCTGAAACTGTGTCATTCAAATTAGCTCAGTTAAAACGCAAGCAGTAGAATTTTCCAGGGAAGCAGCAATGTACAATTCTTGCTCCCCAGCTTTAAATTTTGACAACTCTAATATCTGCATGATACAATTCTTGCTCTTAAATGCTAGTATACATTAAGATTAACTAGTTATATGAGTTGAGACTTTAGAGTTGATATATTAAATAATTTATTGACCAGAAGCCCTCTATTAGCAAATAATTCCCGTAGTACTAGCTCGTTGTTTAGCAATGATTATTGTAGAGTGCGGAATACTAGTTAAGTCCAATCCATCTGGATTACAATAGCTCAACAAAAAGAGTAGAGTTGCAATCATGGCCTTCCTCCACTGTTGCATCATTAATTCTGGAGCATCAACATACTCTGATACCGACTCAACTTGTGAAGGAGTAGAAGGAGAACAATTAGAGAATGAATAAACATGTATTACTCTATCTGACGAGATGCCAATATATAATTTTACGTAGAGATATGATAAAACCAAAACAGTTTCTACTATCCTATGTTATAATGTTTAAGCCCGAATGATATCAAATAAGTGCCAGTTCTAACCAACTTTCAATTGCCAATGTGCTAATTTGCACCTCCATCGAGTTATTAGCAAAAAGAGCTCAAGTGAGATGTGACTAATCTCAGGAGGTTAAGCCACACTCACATGCAGCCAACACACCAACATGTAGGAATAAAGGACTCATTTAGTTTCAAGTACTTGCATTCTAAAGCAAATTCTACACCTTCACATAAACATCACATATGAAAAGAAAAAAAAAAGTATGCCACAAATGGGCGAGGTACAAAATTAAAGGTGAAACTTTCATTTAAACTTCCACAACAAAAACACTGTCAATTTCCAAACATAATTAACTCAACTAGAGTGACAAATTACCGAAATACGCATACTAACGAATTGTGATCAAGACTTAAACAATTTACCACACTACTAACATATTAGAACAAGAGAAAAATGTTTCTTCATCTCTCAATCCACTGACCAAATTTGAAGCATCCATCAATCATTCTTTCTCCTAAAAGAGGATCCTTCAGTAAGCCTAGCACGGCCACCAGTTGGCTGGCATAACACTGTCTGGCAATTCCCACATACAACAACAGTTTGAGAGTGACTAAACACTGTGGTTCTGCAAAATTCACCCAACATACATAATTATTCAACTCCACATTAACATTTCATATAACACACTAATTCAATCAAATAAACAAAATACAGTTTTACGAAACTTACATGCTGAAGCAGCCTTGGCATTTCACATCCTTCCCGGGTGGAAAAAAACATTTAAAAGATAAATCAATTACAAAGTAAATTGAGATACTACGAATCAAAACAAATCACGAATTAATCACAATACCATAAAGAATGAGTTTGGGGTCTGAACGAGACGCTTGAGCTTGTGCTTCCGCTTCTCGACATCAGCCGGTGGGTGCAATAAATCGATATCGTTCGAGAGAGTCTTATCATATTAATCAATTCAAAGGGAAAGATAAATTAACACATATCAATCGCAGAATGTCAAAAATATATCACAAATATTACGCATCTAGCTAAATCTCAATGAAACGATCGTATGAATATGTAATACTAACCATTTTGAGAGCAGCCGAAGTCGAAAACCTTGGGAAAAAGAAGCTCTGCTAGGTTTTATGTAAGAGTGAGAAGGAACACAAACCCTAAATGTTTCCATATATTTGTATATTGACTAAACTGGGCCTAGTGAAATAAGGTTGGGCTGTATTAATTTACTTAACCTTACCTTGTGTTGGGCTTGAGAGGGGAAAGTTTTTTATTGCGAAATAACTACTCTCTTCATAAAAGTTGATAAAAAAAATCCTAAAAAACTAACTTCAGTACTTGTGTAAGAATTTTTTTTGGAGTTCACTAATATTGTATTAAGTCAAAGAGTTGGTATGTATTGTGATAATTTTACAGCTAATTATAATTACGAAACATATCGATACATCTTTCTAAAAAAATTATCATTAATACTTATCCACGTAACTGACAATTAAAAAGTCTGATATAAACATTCGATATATATATATATATATATATATATATATATATATATGTATATATATATTATTTTTTTCTAAGTCAAATTTATAAAGTTCAAGTGTCAATGAAGTCTTAACAATTATCATATATATATATATATATATATATTATTTTTCTAAGTCAAATTTATAAAGTTCAAGTGTCAATGAAGTCTTAACAATTATCATCAATTGTATGAGTTTTTATTTCTTTTTTTATTGTGGGGCTTTTTTCCCGAGACTTGTCTCATCAGTTATTTGAGTTTTTATCACTCCTCTATTATGAAACTTTCTTTCATTCCTATTGTGACGATTAGATTCTTACTCATTAGTAAGTGTGAAAGTTAACTGATATTGTATTTAATATTGAATAAATAAAAATTGTAGTTGAATTTGATATCCTCTAAGACGGGGGATATGTTATAATCTCTCCTCTAATTTAACATTTTTTATTTGTACGAAAATGTACTCAAGTCATTTTTTTTAGAGACCGGACGGAATATTATTATTTTTTATTTTATTCTTGAAAATAAAACCTTTACTTAAATGATTTGTTTTGCCGCTGCAAATAAAAATATTTATTGTTCAAAAAAAAACAAGTTATAGCAACAGTTAATAGAGTTTATGATGGAGGGAGCATTTTTTGTGACGACTATCCTTTTTGTATTAATTATCTTAAGTTATCGTAAACAATTTTTCCAAAGAAACATAAATGTTGAAACATGAATATCTTTTTTAATCTAAAATTTACAAAAAAAATTATTTTAATTTTTTTATGATGAGTATGTTATTGACTTCTTGTAAATGATCAGTATGTTATTGACTTCTTGTAAATGAGTTTTTTTCTCATCAATACTAATATATAATAAGGCATAAGGCAATTTTAATTTGGGTCAACTCTTAATTAATTAGGAGTCAATTTCATTCATACCGAGTTATTTTTATGGAGTTATAAATAAAAATAAACTAAATTGGGTTTGGCCTTAAGTTTTGGTGCATAAAAATACAACTGAGTTGATTTCGTTCGTACGAGTCATATTTCAATTTGAATTATAGAATCGAAGAGTTGCACTAAATGTCCTGTGCGGATTTCTATGCATTCTCAAGTTCTAAATTCCTCCACCATAATTACCAAAATCCTAATATATATATATATAGAGAGAGAGAGAGAGAGAAATACAATCAGCTCTATTATACGTGAAGAGAAGAGAAATAGTAAAAAAGAAAATCAATTGTAGAAAGAGAAAAAGAAAATCAGTTGTTGACTTCTTTAAGACCAAATGACTTAACGTTCTTTTTACTTAAATGGAGGTTTATTCAAAACTCTCCTCTCTCTCTCTCTCTCTATATATATATATATATATATATATGCGTATATGTATGTACGTATTAAACTTGCCTTTTGTCTTCTATTGTACCATTAATTTATTAACAGTAAAACCTTTATTGTTAATTTATTTTATTCAGTTTTTTATTTGATTAAAATTATCTTTGAAATATGGTGAATGAAATTAATAGTTAAATTATATTTTTAATTATTAATAAATAAATTTATATTATTTTACTAACTATTTCGTAAATTTGTCCGTGTCCTGCACGGACACTGTGTTTGTGTTTATTCTACTATAAAAATAGAATAATGATTCGTTATGGGTCCTGTCATGTGGGATTTTTTATTTTATTTTTTATAAAGAATTTATAGCCGTTAATAAAATATAAATGCTACTTGGCCTATGTCAAAGAAATTGAAAACAAATAAGGTCCGCAAATTAACTCTATTAAGTATTAACCGTATGCATGATGTTGTCATAGTTAAGTGTGGGAATAATTATATATATATAAAACATAGTTTTAAAATTTACAATGTTAGTAATTCTTTTGTCATTTAACAAATTTCATTAATGATGTAGTGATGCTATACATCTTATTGACATATTGTTCCAATCTTGATCTGAACCCTCCAGAAATAAATCTAATTATTCTAAATTTCATTACATTTGGACCATGAGAGTATTTGATAAAAATTGAATGAATCTCAATCTGAATCTGAATGAGCTGAATCTGAATCTGAATAAAAAAAGTTGATTGATAATTGACATGTCTGAAAATCTGAATGACAGAATATTATTATTTTACCCCTCTGAAAAAATTTAAAATTATTGTAAATTTATTTAATATTACTTAATATAATAGTTAATATTTTTTTTTATTTTTTTTACTCATTCAGTTGCTCATTCAGTCATTCAGTTAAAAAAAATCTGACTTAGCCATTCAACTCAATCATCTGACCGATTCAACCATTCAAACTAAAACAAACGCACTTACCGATTCAGTCATTCAACTCTAAACAAACACCCCCTATGTAATTACTAAATGCCGATAATTCCAAACATTGTGATCCTTGGAGAACCATTAAGGTGTGATTCTAACTCAGATGCAATTATAATCAATAAACTAAAATAAAATAAAATAAAGCTTTAATGACTAAAAAATATTTACAGAAATAAGATAAAAAAATTACATAGTTATAGTTGATCCTAATCATTGACCCTATCATAATTATAAAACATTAACTAATTATAATTTTGACATATTATTGGGAAAAGATGATTTAAAACATGCATTAACTAAGCTTGACTAATGTTAATTAATAAAACGACGTACTATTGTATTATAATTAAAATTTTAAATTTTTTTTATATAAAATCTAAAAATGAAAACTATAAGGGTAAAACGACGTCGTTTTACTAAAGTTTTATTAATCAAACTTAACCAATCTTGAGTAAAACATGACTAAGATTATTTTTTCCCATATTATTTTGAATTTCCTTGCTTGTAACCATGCTTTAGATTACTTTTTTCACATATTATTTTGTATTTACTTATTTGTGACCATGCTTTATCGTCATAGCATTACTCAAAAGCAAGTTTACAAAGAGATTGAATTTTAAAAAAAATATTTTTTAAATTTCAAACGCTTCCACAGTGGCTTATATTTTACTCACTCATCTCAAAATTAAAAATACAAATCGACTTTTGAGATCAAACAACATATTCAACTTCAAAATTAATATATGACTAATAAAAATTTAAAATGAAATAAATTTTATAATTAATAATTTTTGTTATATACTATACAATTAAAATAATTATATCAATTAAAATTAAATAAATTCACATCAATTTAAAATCTAATAAGTTATCTTTTGACCACAAAAGTCAAATTTTATAAGTCAACAGCAGATGTTATTCAGGGATTGAAGAATAAATAACAAAGGTGCTTCAGGGATGTAGAATAATGGTGCTGTTAAAAAAAAACAAAAAAAAAACAGTATCCATCCTACCAATTAGCCTTTTCACAAGAAAGAAAAGCTAAAAGCAAAAAAAAATATGCACCTCATCATGGTGCCATTCACATTCGCATGCATCATCCTTACAAACATAACCTTTGCGGAATAAAATACTTGTGCCTCCTTTGGATGGCAGGCATTAACTGATCAGGATTAATAAGATTTACAGTGATGACATTCTCAATTTAATCATTTCAAACAAGTTGAAAATACTGTGCAAACGTTGGAAGGAATTGAAACCTGAAAAGAATACCACCCAAGTAAAGGATTGCGCTACCCACACACTGGAAATCTCATTCATCATTGCAACGGCTATATGTGAACTTTATAAAGTAAAGGATCGCGATAGCCACACACACTGGAAATCTTATGAAGTCTGGAAATCTCATTCATCATTGCGACAGCTATATGTGAACTTTATAAAGTAAAGGACAGCGATACCCACACACTGGAAATCTTATGAAGTAAAGGATAGCTATACCCACACACACTGGAAATCTCATTCACCATTGCAACAGCTATACATGAACATGATAAAGCGGAATTTGAGACACGCTTTCACCACCCAGATGAGAGATTAGGGCAAAATTGAGGTGCATTTCACTTTTCCTACAAAGAACTTGCTACTCATATTCAGCTCACTTGATACCTAATAATAAGAATAAGTTTCATTCTATCATGTATTATTGCAAGGACTCTGATATTGGTTACTACTGAGGAAGAGATGCAACTGCGGGAATTGCTAATACATATTACGAACTCACTGTTGTGGATGAGGTAGCCATCAGCTTAACGATAAACAGAATCTCAGGACTATATCAGCAACAACTCGTATCAATTAAGAGCTACACTTTTATGGCATAGCTAGCGCCAATGCTTGAATACTAGCATAACCACATGTTTATGAACTCAAAAAAATTAGCAGTATGAGGCATGATTTGAAAGAATTCTTGGTACAATTATTAAATGATCTTCACTCACAGACACTCGCTGTCCTTTTGAACTCGATCCAATCTTAAGCACTCATCAAAAATGAAGGAATAATTTGTACCTCAAAGAGAATCAATTACTATATGGCTTCCAATTCTACATATATACAAAGCAACAAACAAAAGATGCAGAAACACTTTTAAGCGGTAGTAACCAGAACAAAGGTATTCTATTATACCTACAATTCTTGAGCACTACTAACATCAAAGTAAACGTTTTGAGTCAGCTTTTTCTAATTGTCAATACGAGTGTTTGGACCTCAATCTACTCGAGACAAAAATGGAGATAATTTGACTAGCTACATATGCAATCAACACGTCTACATGTCGAAAGAAAGAACTCATTTATGGCAAGTCCATATATTCAAACCAATAACTAAGCATTTACATAGCCAAACAAATTAATAGGGGAAAAAAATTATGACACAAAAGGGTAAAGCAGGTATAAAATTATAAGTCAGACTTCCATTCATAACACTAGCAAAAAGTTTCATCTTCCAAACAGAACCAATTCAACCAACAAAGTACCAAAATAAGCATCCTAAGACATCTTGATAAAGTCTTCTTTCATGATTTACCACAATAACATATGAAAGAACCATTAGAACAAAAAGTTGCTTCATCTCTCAATGGACTGACCAAATTTGAAGTATCCATCAATCGTTCTTTCTCCTAAAAGAGGATCCCTCAGTGAGCCTAGCACGGCCACCAGTTGGCTGGCATAACACCGTCTGGCAGTTGCCGCATACCACAACAGTTTGGGAGTGGCTAAACACAGTGGTTCTGCAATTATCAAGCAACACAACACACATAATCAATCAACTTGACATAAACATTCACATCCAACAAATCAATTCACTCAAATTTCTACATAAATGAATAAAAGAAACACAATGTAAATGCATTTTACACAACTTACATGCTGAAGCAGCCTTGGCATTTCACATCCTTTGAAAACAATATTCAAAATACAAAATCAATAACAAATTAACCATAAATAATACAAATCAAAGAATTATTTACAAAAATTAACGACGAAATGTTAATCGCAAAATACCATGAAAAAAGAGTTGGGGGTTTGGACGAGACGCTTGAGCTTGTGCTTCCTCTTCTCCACATCGGCCGGCGGGTGAAGTAGATCGATATCGTTTGAGAGAGTCTACGAAATTAAACATTTCAAAGAAAAAATAGATGAACAAATGTCAATGTCTTACAAAAATAAATTATTCATCAAGCGTTTGAATCTCTGAAAATTGAATGAAATAAAACGCAAACAAAATTCAACGGAAAAAGATGTAATACTGACCATCTTCTTCTTCTTCTTCGTGGAAGTCGAGAAGCCCGGAAGAGAGAACAACTCTGCGAGGTTTTAGGCAGCAGAAGAGAAAACCCTAATATTCATTTGCATTTATAACAATGAAATGGGGTGACTACAGCCGTCAGATTCAAAGGTATTTAGATCGGAGTCGTCCAAATTTAAACCCAGTTTGGGCCTCTCACGATCTTTAGATTGTATTGGGGGTGGGCCTGTTATACTGCCGGTTTAGTAAAATGAAGCAATAATAGGGACTAAGGAGTCTTTAGTAGCGGTAGTAAAATTGTTGAAAGAAATACTCCCTCCCTTAAATCTACAAAAAAAATATAAAAGAAAAAAGTCTCGTCTTGATTTTTTTAAAGTTGAAATGTATAATAATTCTTGTACGTTTTAAAAATAATAATTTTTAATTAATATTTTATTCGTACAAAAAGAGACTCATTTGCCAACAAAAAAAAGTCTTCTAAAAAAATATCATTGCTTTAATTCTTTCTTTCTATAAATTGCATAATGTATTTTATTTGGGCTGTACCTTCCTCAGGTGTCAAATGTGATGTTGTACCTGTTTTATCATCACAATTTTATTATTATACAGCAATAATATAATTTTTAATATTTTATAAATAAAACTACTATTGTTATTGTTATGTAAGTGAGGGACTAATATCTATAATATACCACATAGTTTTCTTTATGGATAATTCTAGGCCCAAGTAGGGGATAAGAACCAACAAACTTGAAGCTATTTCTCAAGACCAGTGTCACTCGCTTCTCCCATCCTTGAAATTCATTGCGAAGGGAGTACAAGGTAATTATCCTCAACTAATTAGTCAATTTTTATTGGATATTTGTCCTCTTGATAATTAAAAAGAAATAAAACATACAACAAAAAGTTTACCATAACTACATATGATTAAGCTATACATAAATACATATATACTTGCACAGTTAGAGGGCTCCCTCAATGGTGGAAAATATTTAGATCAAAGTAGTATTACCTAATTTACATAATCATAAAAAGGGAGTGCCTCACTCACCTATTATACAACAACATGAAACTTATATTTTACATGATAAGCCGAAGCTGAACCCTTGCCTTCTTAAATGCCGACTCTGCAGCATTTTTTTCTTCTTTCCTATGCTGAAAAATTTTCAAAGCTTCTTCAGCTGCCTTAAACGCATCCTGATAAGCTTGCTCCGACTCCATCAATTCTTTAGAGATCTGGACAAAGCGACTCTCATGATACTGATTCTCAACCACACAGCAGGACAACTCAGTCTCAACTTGGAAAAGCATGTCCCTGACATGAGAAGCCTCTTCACGAAGAGATTGAAGGCGTTCTCGGGAGGTCTCCAAATCTGCCTTAGCCTCGTGATAATCATGTGAAATATCATCAAAATGACTTTTCTTGCGATTGTAGTGCTCTTGAAGCTCATAAGAAGTCCGGTCATTGCGGATAGAGCCTTCAATTTCAGCTAAAGTAGACGCATACTTGATGAATTCTTCGACTCGCTCACGAAATGGTTGACAACCAATTTGCAGTTGATCGAGTGCAGCAAAAGTAATTCTTGCCTCCCGGCCCATGTAATTGTGCCCGTGCCAATCTGTCGACTCTAGAAGAGAAAGAAGCCGGTTTTGAAGGTTTCTTGCTAATGTAGCAAACCCCCCAGATATTGCACCGTTCATAACACTGACTTGTTGAGTCCCCGGAAGACTTCTTAGACTTGATGGCTGAAAATCTTTATCCTCACTTTGAGGAACAAAAATAGGATCATAAGAAGGAAGACTTCTTAGACTTGATGGCTGAAAATCTTTATCCTCACTTTGAGGAACAAAAATAGGATCATAAGACGGGAAAACGCCTGCAGAAAGAGAAGGACAAGAAGCATATCCCATCTAAGTGTACATACTCAAACTAGAACCCTAGCAACTAGAGTTGAGAAAAATAGACAAGTAATGATACCAATGCATAATTATGTTTTTTTTCATTGTATTTGGTCTTTTGTGTCTCATAGTCTTCCTCCCTAAATTAATGTTATTAAGTAGTTTATTTATTATAATTCATGTACCTTGGGCCGGAGGGATGTTCCATGACAATTATATAAAGGCTAGGCTTGTGAAGTTCTAAGAGATTGAGTTATTTGGAGATTTTTATACAAATCAAGTGTTTTTGTTTGCTTTGGCTCTATCTCTTTGGTGAATTTCCATTGAGTGTGAGTGTTTTATCCTGAGTGTTCTCTTGTGTTTCCTTCTTTTTTTTCATACCCGGTGTCAGTTTGGTATCATGAGCCAGGTTTTGATGGCCAATTGTTGTCGTTGTCGTCGCAATTCTACCATTGAAAAAACACCAGTACGCGAACGAGACCTTCGTGACATTGAAATAGATGATTTGAGAAGACAAGTGCAACAGCTCCAGGAGCGTTTACAACGCTTCGAACCTTCAGAACATGATGATTCGCGTCATGAGTCGGAGGATGACTTATCGAGTGGAGAAGAGGATGTTAACCCCTTTCATTATGCTCGTGCCCAAGCATTGGATGAAGAGGATCCTCTACCCCATCGGCCTCGAAGATATCAAAATTATCAACGTGATGATAACATCAAGGTTGAAATTCCAGAATTCGAAGGAAGAATGCATGGGGATGATTTCATTTATTGGCTCAATACCGTGGAGCGTATTTTTGATTACAAAAATGTGACTGATGATCGTAAGGTAAAGCTTGTTATCATTAAACTGAAAAAGCATGCCTCAATTTGGTGGGAGCATCTCAAAAAGCAGCATGCACGTAAAGGAAAACAAAAAATCGTCATTTGGCAAAAGATGAAGAAGGAACTTAAGAAGAAATTCTTGTCGGATCATTACATGCAAGACGCGTTTCTTAAATTCCACAATTTTAAGCAAGGTGAGCTGTCCATGAAAGAATATACCGCTGAATTTGATCATCTTATGATGCGGTGCGACTTATCCAAACCGGAAGAACAAATTGTTGCTCACTACCTTGGTGGGCTTAAGCAGGAAATTAGTAATGTTATCAAATTACAACCTTATTGGACTTACAATGATGTTTTCAAGCTAGCAATAAAAGTGGAGCGACAACTCAAAGGCGAAAGTAAGAATCAATTTTGCAGTCGTGATGGCGTTTCCAACTTGGGGAGTGTTTCAACATCCAAGTCTTCACCAACATCAAAGGCTAGTAGCTCAAAACCCCCTACGAAGCAAGATGGAAAGATGAGTTCAACTCGACCAACGTCATCCAACTCAAATTCTCGCAAATGTTTCAAATGTCATGGATTTGGGCATATTGCTTCCGAGTGTCCTAATCGCAAAATCGTCTCACTAGTTGAAGAGTAGGCCAATGAGGAAGTTGATGAAGAATTACTTTCTAATGAAGGGGACGAAGACAATATCATTTATGGAGACCAAGGTAAATCTCTAGTCATTCGTCGCAGCTTGAATGCAATCCATTTGGAGGAAGATAATTGGCTTCGAAACAACATTTTTCACACTCGTTGCACTTCTCATGGCAAGGTGTGTGATGTTATCATTGATGGTGGAAGTTGTGAGAATGTGGTGGCTACAAAAATGGTGGAGAAGCTTCACTTAAAGACGGAGGAGTATTCACAACCTTATAAGCTTTCTTGGCTTCGCAAGGGAAATGAGGTACAAGTAAATAAAAGGTGCTTGGTACAATTTTCTATTAGTAAAAATTATAAAGATGAAATATGGTGTTATGTTGTTCCCATGGATGTTTGTCGTTTGCTTCTTGGAAGGCCTTGGTAATATGATCGCAAAGTTATTCATGATGGTTTCAAGAATACACAATTTTCACAAAGATGGCATTAAAGTAACATTAGCCCTTCGAAGCTTGAAAGTACCCCTAAAGCTTCAAAGGCTAGTGAAAATCATTTAATCTCAAAAGTTGAAATTGACAAAGCTTTAGTAGAGGGAGATGAGATTTTTGTGCTCGTAATAATGGAAGAAAATGAAGCAAGACAAGAAGTCCCACCAATAATGGAACCGCTCTTACAAGAATTTCATGATGTTATCCCCGAAGAAATTCCACCTGGCCTTCCTCTTACAAGGGACATTCAACTTTGCATTGATTTTGTTCCCAGTGTTATGCTTCCAAACAAGGCAGCCTATCGCATGAATCCTAAAGAACATAAAGACCTTCAAAGGCAAGTTGATGAGTTATTAGCCAAAGAATTGATGAGAGAAAGTATGAGTCCTTGTGTCGTTCCTGCACTCCTAGTTCCAAAGAAAGATGGCTCTTGGCGCAGGTGTGTTGATAGTAGTGTCGTGAACAAGATAACCATCAAGTACCGATTTCCTATTCCTCCTCGCCTTGACGATTTGCTTGATCAACTCTATGGTGCCTCGATCTTCTCTAAAGTTGATCTCCGAAGTGGTTATCACCAAATTCGCATGAGGGCGGGCGATGAATGGAAAACCGCTTTCAAGACAAGGGATGGACTATTTGAATGGATGGTAATGTCGTTTGGACTTTCTAATGCTCCTAGTACTTATGAGACTCATGAATCACATCTTCAAGCCATTTATTAGTAAATTTGTTATGGTTTACTCTGATGACATTCTTGTTTATAGCAAAAATCATAATCAACACTTGGAACATCTTCGGCAAGTTTTTAATGTGCTAAGGGAGCAAAAGTTGTCTGCCAACTTGAAGAAATGTCCTTTCTTGACAAATAGCCCTATCTTTTTGGGCTATGTTGTCTCCGGCGAAAGCATAAAAATAGATCCAAGTAAGGTCGAAGCAGTTATTAGTAGGCCTATACCTACTTCCCTTTATGATATTCAAAGCTTTCATGGGCTTGTCTCTTTCTATCGGCAGCTTATTAAGGGTTTTAGCATTATTATTTCTTCTATCACCGAATGCTTAAAGGGAAGAACTTTCAAATGGTCTCAAGAGGCACAAAAAAGTTTCGAGCTCTTAAAGAAGAAGGTAACAGAGACTCCTATTCTCACACTCCTAGATTTTGAAAAAGTTTTTGAAATTGATTGTGATGATTCAAGTGTGGGTATTGGTGCGGTCCTAAGCCAAGAAGGGAAACCGATTGCCTTTTTTAGTGAAAAGTTGAATAAATCCCGCATAAAGTACTCTACTTATGACAAGGAGTTCTATGCCATTATTACAGCCATGGAGCATTGACAACCTTATCTCGTGTCCAAAGAGTTTATTCTCTTTTCGGAT
This sequence comes from Aralia elata, assembly GCA_034770075.1. NCBI lineage: Eukaryota > Viridiplantae > Streptophyta > Magnoliopsida > Apiales > Araliaceae > Aralia > Aralia elata. The sequence goes on from CM068380.1 coordinate 78,050,504, forward strand.
CATGAAGCATTAAGGTATATAAATGGTCAACACAAGCTCAACATGCGACATGCAAACTGGGTTGAGTTTCTTCAAGCCTTTAATTTTGTTATCAAACATAAATCGGGAGAACTCAACAATAACGGATGCTTTAAGTCGAAAGCACTCTTTACTAACAACAATGCAAGTAAAAGTCCTAGGCTTTGAAGTCCTTAAAGAACTTTACAAGGATGATCCTTTCTTTGGGAAGAGTGCTTAAAAGGCCTGTATCAAAACTTTTTAATGCAAAATGAATTTCTCTTCATGAATAATCAATTATGTATTCCCGAATGTTCTTTAAGAGAAGCCATAATTATTGAAGCTCATGGTGGAGGACTTGCTGGACATTTTGGGAGAGAGTAAACTTTTTCTCTTGTTAAGGAAAATTTAAACTTGAAAGGGACGTTATGCGGCATATTAAAAGGTGTAGAACTTGTCATATTGCTAAAGGTCATGCTCAAAACACCGGTTTATACACGCCTTTACCAGTTCCAATAGCTCATTGGGAAGATGTGAGACTAGACTTCTATCATGGTTGGTTTACCCCGAACTCAAAGAAACAAAGACTCTATCATGGTGGTTGTGGACCGGTTCTCCAAAATGGCGCATTTCATACCATATAGCAAAGACTTTGGATGCTTCTCATGTGGTTGATTTATATTTTCGAGAGATTGTTAAACTTCATGGAGTTCCAAACACAATAACTTCGGATCGTGATTCGAAGTTTGTGGGACATTTTTGGTGTACTCTTTGGAGAAAACTTGGGACAAAGTTGCAATTTAGCTCTTCCCATCATCCACAAACGGATGGCCAAACCGAAGTGGTTAATCGGAGCTTGAGAAAACTTTTGAGAAGCTTAGTAGGCAACAATATTCGAAAGTGGGATCTTGTTTTGGCTCAAGCCGAGTTTGCTTACAATCGATCATCAAGTCAAACGACCGAAACTAGCCCTTTTGAAGTAGTTTATGGGAGAAATCCTATTAGTCCTTTAGACTTGGCTCCTCTTCCTGTTTCTCATCACTTTAGTGGAGATGCTGAAGAACAAGCCAGACACATCAAGAAGTTGCATGAACAAGTTCATGATCGCATTATCAAGCAAGATGAAAAATACCGAAATCAAGCGAATAAACACCGGAAACCTGTTGCATTCAAGGAAGGTGACTGATATGGATTCATCTCCGTAAAGAACGATTCCCTCAAGGGTGTCATGGAAAACTCAACCCCAGGGCTGATAGTCCTTTCAAAGTTCTTCAACGGATCGGGGAAAATGCGTACAAATTGGAGCTATCCGGAGAATATGGTGTTTCGGCAACTTCAATGTTGCGGATCTTTCTCCTTATTTTGAAGAAGACAATCAAGATTTGGGGGCGAATCCTTTTCAATCGGGGGAGAATGATACTAATGCATAATTATGGTTTTTTTCATTGTATTTGGTCTTTCATTGTATTTGGTCTTTTGTGTCTCATAGTCTTCCTCCCTAAATTAATGTTATTAAGTAGTTTATTTATTATAATTCATGTACCTAGGGCTGGAGGGATGTTCCATATCAACTATATAAGGGCTAGGCTTGTGAAGTTCAAGGAGATTGAGTTATTTGGAGATTTTTATACAAATCAAGTGTTCTTGTTTGCTTTGGCTCTATCTCTTTGGTGGATTTTCATTGAGTGTGAGTATTTTATCCTGAGTGTTCTCTTATGTTTCCTTCTTCTTTTTTTCATCACCCAGTGTCAAGTAAATACAAATACCCATACTTACAGCAAAAGAAAGGTTTTGGTGCAGGAAATATCAAACACCGTGACGGACGATAAGCTAACCTGCCCCACCAACCCTCAAACAGACCTACATTCAGATTTGTTGCAGCAGTCACCATCCAATCCTCCCTTAGTTGAAACAAGTTGCTTGGATAGAAAAAGGAGTAGGAAGAAGTGGAGGAAACTACATGGATAAAAACAAGAAATTGATAAAAGAATACACAGAAAACACTTTTTACGATTTAGTAGAAAACACAGTAAACATAAAACAGACTTCTATTAGTAAAGAACAATCATATATGAAATTTGCAGAATCGATGGAACAAAGAAAAAAAAATTGGGGGGAAAACGAAAGAGGGAGAGATAGAGAGAAAACAACACCTGCCAAAGCAGTTCCCTCGATAGAGATCTGTCTCAAATACTCCACCTGCCTGAGATGAATTGAATTCGCGCATGGCATGTCAATGCATTCAATGACAGAGTTGGGTGAAGAACCATCATATTGTGGATCGCCATGTCGTAACCGTTTGTTGTGCTTTCTAAGAGGGTCATTTGATGTATCTTTTTCACCCTCCAACTCCATTTCCATCAGTTGAGCTCTCTTTAACTGGCCAGATAATGCCCCCTGATTTTGAGAATATAGAGCAGTGTCCACAGTATTGGACTCGATCTCCACTCCCTTGTGACTGAAGTTCCCATCTCGAACGCTTTTTGCAGGGCTGGTGTCACCGTGATCCATCATTGTAGACTGAGGGGAAATGATTCTTTCATCCTCATGATCGTTTCTTGGCAATAATTCACCATCAATCAACTTGAAAAATGTACAAGCTCCTTGTCCCTAAAAGAAAATGAATTTACAATCTTGTGAAAATGTAACAAATATAGAAGCTTCACAATTGTACATAACCTATATTATTCTACCTTTGTCATAGCTTTGACAGTGGTTACAAAGTTCTGGAAACCTAGTTCCCAATTCTAACTTTATTGTTACTAATTTTAGGAATCAGACAATGTTGTATTACAAAAATATAATTATTCTTTCATTCCATTTCCTGCCCGTAAAGTTTTCACCTGTTTGTTGCATGTCAACTGCTCCTACATATTGACTGCAATAACGAATACATGACCTGAACAAAGCTTGTCCGTAAATAACGAATACATGTCGCTTTAATACAGGACTTTAAGTATTAAAGCGACATCATCATTCAATAGAAAGCTTTCACAAAAAGGGAGAAAATTTATATTTTGATATGGTTTCATCTTCACTGAAGCTACACATTGTCATACTTTGGTGGAGAAATGCATTTCAATTAGCAAGGAGGGTGTGTGTGTGTGGTGGTGTGTGTGTGTCAAAGTAGCAAAAAAATAAAAAAAATAAAAAAAAATAAAAAATTAGCAAAATGGATGAACCCAGGGTTCTAAAAAGCGACCTAGGCAGCCGCCTAGGCGCTAGGCCCACCGGCTTTCACCTAGGCTCAAGGCGGCAAAAAATCCCTCCAGGAAATTAGGCGGGGCCTAGGCGGGCCTAGGCGGACAAGGCGGGGCCTAGGCAGAGAAGGTTTTTTTTTTATTTTAATAACTACTCAAACCAGATCTTGATATATTTATTTTTCTAATGATTTATCATATTCATAATGCAGGTTGTAGCATATCAAATCACAACAAGAAGTGAACAAGATCAAGTCAAAATGGATAATTTTATTATAGTTGTAATTTTTTGAACTTGTACCAACTTCAAATTATATAAATTATGATACATTTGTAATATTTAGTTTAATTCAATATAATTCTTAAATTTATGTTTAGTTTCTTAAGTTTTAATATTGAATTGAATTCTTGAAATTTTAAATTTTATTATTTAATAGCAATCTTGTTTATGAATAAAACTAATACGTTAAAGATATATTAGTCATACTTAGCATATGGTATTTTTCATTTTCTTTAAGTCCTCAATTTTGAAGATTACACAAATAAAAATAATTTCATAATTAATAATATCAAATGTATCATTCAATAAACTTCACACTAATTTTTTAAAATAACATTTATTTAAATTTTTTAGAGAGAAGAAGTACGTATATATATGAAGATACTAATAACATTAATTCTATAATTTAATTATTTCAAGTAATGGATATATATATACATATATACAGTTTGTTTTAATTCATCGAAGCATGATGATACAAGAATACTCTTAAAAATTCAATTTCAAACTCAAAATTAACATGAATTTATTTGTTTTATATCAATATGATTATGAATATTATAAATTACTTAAAAATACATTTATTATTTTTAAAAATTAATCAAATTATGTGTTTGAACTTTGACATCGGCAATATGGATACGTGTTTGAACTTTAAGCAAATGCTTTTATTATCTTTATTATAGATTGTTTTGCTTTATATTATTGTTTTATTTGGATAAATATAAGATAAAATATTAAAATTGACTTAAAATAAAAAATTCCGCCTAGGCCCCCTAGGCGCTAGGCCCCCGGCCACCCGCCTCCCGCCTAGCGCCGTTTAGAACATTGGATGAACCGCATCACATTTGACTATTCAAAACACAACAACAAAGTGGGTTCAAAACTGAGAATTATATTCTTCCAAGTAAACTGATTATTGCTTATTTTTGTTTGTATTTCAGAGTGTCAACATAATAAACCGCAATACAAGGATAACTAGGAAAATGATAAAATTATTAGCAGACCCAAAGACTAATTAGCAGAGCATGCATGCCCACAAACAATTTCACTCCACTAAGCCCAATATAAACTGAAAAGGAAAGAACGAACCAGAGTCTCTGGGAAAAGAATTACCTTTTTAATAGGGCAGGCAAAGCACTTGCGACCAGCATTAGTCCCACTTGTATCAATACATAGACGACGACAAAATCCCGCCCCGCAACCGCATTTTGGGACATTTATAAGTTCTCCCCTCCCCACTTCATCTTCCCACTTAAAAGTATTACAGCTTTTATCCTGTAAAAACAGAAAGCTCATAAATTACACTGAACTATATATGAATGAGCAAACAAGAGCAACTAACCAGGCAACTGTAGAACTTGCGATTAGGATTCTTGGAAGTTCCAGAGGTCCTGAGCGGGCAACGAATACCACAGCGAGGGCAAAGAAAGGAAGGTGGAGAATACTCTAAGCCGTCACGTCCCGTAAAGAGTGGCACGGGACTAGAAGGAGGACTACGAAATTTTTCGGGGGTTTTGTTGGGGCAATCGACGGACCAATGGCCTTGTTCTTTACACTTGAAACAAATGTCTCCATCCCGATTTCTTCTTCTTTGGGACGGCAGATCTGATTCCTGATTTTGTTGTTGCAGAGGAGAAGGAGTTGGGGAATTGCGGAACATCGTCTGACTGTTGAAATTAACAACGTTTTCTCGATTAAGGAACATCGTCGTCGTCTTCTTGGAAAGAAACCCTTATATAATTGCAAAAGGAAAAGGGAAAGTGGTCTACATTATAGAGGACGAGGACGAGGACGACTTGGGTAGCTCATGTATGTCCTTTAATTTCAAATTTTCAATCACTTCTCTCTCCACTACTACTGGTACTGTGCAAGTGTTAATTGTGATCGTTGCAATCAGGGTTTTATAATAATTTGGACGTGCTTATATATATAATGCTTGTTCGACTTATTTTAAATTAAAATGACTTGTAAGTTAAAATAAAAATTGACTTATAAATTCGTTTAAGCTGTGATTTATAAGTAAAAGTGTTCGGTATTAATTTGACTTATAAGTCAGAAATTAAGTTAAAACAAGTTATAAAAGTGTTCGGTTTATAATAACTTATAAGTTAAAATAATGTAAAGATTAATAAAAAAGACAATAATAAAAAAAAGGCAAAATAAACATTATATTTGGTCAAACTAACTTGTTTTAAAATGACTTATAACTTATTTTAAAATGACTTATAAGTCATTTTAAAATAAGTTATAAATATTTACTTATTTTTTTGACTTAAAACTCAACTTATAAGTAAAAAAATAAGTCATTTCTAAACACTCAAATAATAGCAAATGACTTATAAATTAGTTTAATCAACTTATAAATGATTCCCGAACACCCTCATATAATAGATCCTATGAAATCTATTACCGCTAAAATTTAAAAGAGTAATACTATCTACATAAATTATACACATTAAATTAATGCACCAATAATATCTATCTTTCCCGAATCTAATCTTCTAGCTTCAAAGATTTTTTATTTACTTTAATAAAGACAAGATAAAAAGGAACTAGGCATCGGTTACTTAGGACTTCCTTGCCAACATATTTTTTTCAAAAAAGCAGAAGAAGAAAAAAGGTAAAACTAAGAGCTATAATAAAGATAAGATAAAAGGAAACTACGCATAGGTTATTTGGAACCTTCCTTGCCGAGACGTCTTTTCAAAAAAAAAAGACAATATTCATGTATTGCATATCAATAAAAATATGTAAATTATACTGAGTTGGTATCACGTAGAATTTGCATAACAAAAGTCCGAGAATCGAATCCCCCACATTTTGTGATAACAAGGACTTAAAAGTACTAAAAAAATATATGCAAAACATTTAATATTAAGTCCCATTTTCTATTTTCATTATTTTTTATACTATTTGTGTATAATTTTTTGTATATAACCTTTTTTTTCTTAAATAGTCCAAAAGATATAAATATACTAAAACTGTGATAGCTTACAAAATATAAAAAATATATATATTAAATAACTGAAATAGTAATTCTTTTAAACAAAATAACAAGTAATTAGTAAAAAGAATAATAAAATATGCAAATCTGGACCATTATTCAACACGGGCAATAAAAGAACAAGTCGTCATGATAATGATACATCCAAATCTGAATAATCTATTTTCAACATTCATGCTCCGAAAAAAGTCTCACGATAAAAAAAAACTACCAAATGAAGAAAATAAAATCTCACAAGAGAAGGTAATAAAGTCATTTTAGAATGACAACAATTTATATGATTTTAATGCAAAATAACTTTAGTAATATGTTGTTTTTATTTTATTTCAATTTCATAAATTTGATAATGTAATCAAATTATTAGTTATTGAAAGTCCTTTCTCGCGAATTTTTTGTTTTTGTTTTGGGTGCCAGACGATGTTATAGTTGAGAGGGTTTATTTATTTTATTTTTTTGGTAAATTGTTCTTTAAATACAAAAATTGTATAGTATATGATTAATAGGGGGGACATATTAAATGTACAGGTATAAATAAAATGTATATAGGATGAGGTTTAAGTGGTATAAATTTTTTTTTTGGGTATAATTGAGACATCAAAATAAGATTATAGTAATAGTTAAACTAGACAATTAAAGCAAGTACAAAATTGTGTTTGTAAATTAAATTAGTTGAATTTAAATAAATTACTCCTAAGCAACTTTATTTTGACGTGCAGTTGAGTAGTTTATATTGTTGAGGAAAAATCACCTTTCCAAAACAATTATCTTTGATAAACACACCAGTATATGTCAACAAAATTAAATTTGCAATTCCACTAAAATCATAATCTCTTTAGAAAATAATAACATAAAAATAATTAAGCATAAGACATCAAGATTTTTATGTGAAAAAATCTCTAAAACTAAGAGATAAAAACTACAGGACGATTTTCGAAAAATCTACTATAATAAACTGAGAGAATACAAATATATCTTAATTTGAGTACACACTCAAATTACTTCACCATAACCCTGTGATAAAACTCAAACAACACACTTAGATCATATTTGTTTGCAAAGATTATAATCTCAATACTATTAATCTTAAGATTGTAATATCATAAATATAATATCTGGTTGAACATAATATTAAATAATCTCTCATATTAAGTCATTTATAATTCATAGACTAATAATCTCAAATCTAAATTTAAAAATAAACAATACATTTAAAATTAATAATTTTATCCTGAATATAATTCTTGCAAACGAATATAATCCTAGTTATTTAATTTTTTTTCTCTTTTTATTTTTCTCTTTCGGCTCTTTCCTGATTTTTTCTCTCTCTTTTACCCTTCTTTCGATGGAATTTCTCTCACTTCCACCTCTTTCTCTCTCTCTCTCTCGATGGGATCCTTTCTTCTAAGATTTTTACTTAACAACCTTGAAAGTTAAATAGGCAAAAGACCGATGTCCTTTTTTCTCTCTCCTGCAACATACATACATATATATATATATACATATATATATATATATATGTATGAGTCACGAACTCAGCCAAAACAAAAAAAAGCACATGGCATTTGTTATTGCCCTTTTTCATCCCCCAAGGCTTGCCTTTAATTTTCTGCCACATCATACATTTATATATATATATATATATATATATATATATATTGTCACCAAATTGCTAAGTAAAGGACACAAGGGCCTGGTTGGCCTTCCTTCTTGCAGCCTTTAATCAAAATCAAAGTGCCTACATTTTGATTGCCACCTTTTCTTTTCTTTTTGGTGCAAAGGAGGCCTCACGGCCAAAAACTAAAATAATAAAACATCATTACAATCAATCTCTAGCAAAGTTAGAATATCAATAGGAGGATCCTTACTACTAATAATATCAAAACTACAAGTATGGTCCAAATGCGCAAGCTTGTCAGCGCATCTATTACTAGAGATTCACAAAAGGCCTGAGGCCCGCGGTCTGGTCTTGGTCCGGCCTGGGCCTGACTTGGTCAAAATTCGGCCTGGTCAAAGCCTGGTTTGGCCTGGCCCGGTCTGGAAGGCTTAAAAAAGGCCGTCATTTTAGTACAAAAATCTGGTCTGGCCCGGCCTGTCCCAAAGCCTGGCCTGTGGCCTGAATCCGGCTTGGACCTGGCCTGGTCCGGCGCAACTGGCCTGGCCTGGTCCGGCGCAACTGGCCTGGCCTGCGTGCTGACTTGTTACGTGTTAGTTGTTGTCCTGTTAAAATGTTGTCTTTCAACACTCAACACCACGCGTCCACGCCTTAACGGTTAAAAAAAAGAAAGCTAAAGACACTTAACAGTTAAAACTTAAAAATGTGCAAAAGTTATTCCAAAATCACAAAAGACTACTTGAGCTCACTGCCCAAGGCGCAATTCCGAACTCCCAAGTCACATGCAAAAGCTACAAAATGTGCACCAAGCATGCTGGCACAAATGACAAAGCCATCAACTTAATTAAAAAATAAATAAATAAAAGAAGGCTCACGCACCTTTACTACTTTACTACTTGAAAACATGTGATACTTTATTAGTTTACTACCTAACCTAAGTGAGCAACACAAATCAGTAAACAATAAACCTATTATGGATATTAATAATAATATTATCTTTGAGACTTTGACTCGGAGGGTTCATACTTCATATAATTATATTTGTTTAGAGTGTGTTTGTCTATTTGAGATCTCATTCTTTCTTCCGCTATCAATCTTTATCTCTCTCAGGGCTTTTCCCTGCTCCTCGATTACCTCAATTTCTCCATCGTTCTCTCTCTAAAAATTGGGGCTTTTGTTTGAAAGTTCTACGGAGCACTGGGTGTAAATTCATGAAGATGCATTACCAATTGACGGTGAAATTTTGAAAATTGATCATCAATTAGCCCCAAAGATTAGAGGTATCTGATATTCCTTCAATTTGTTCTTGGAAAATTAGAATTAGTGTTTTTTTTTCTAATATTACATTTTTTTTATAAAAAAAAAAGTGCTCGGTTGGACCGGATCGGACCGGCATGGTATTCTCCGCAGGCCTCAGCAGACCATCTCTTCCATCGCCAAGCCTGGCCTGACCTGACCTGCAGGCCTCAACAGATCATCTCTTCCATTGCCAAGCCTGGCTTGGCCTAGCCTGCAGGCCCAAAGTCAAAGCCTGGCCTGGTCAACAGCTAAAGCCTGGCAGGCTCAGGCCGGACCAAGTCGGGCCGGCCTGTTGTGCACCCCTATCTATTACCTTCCCGTCTCGTGTGAATAAGCTTCGCATTCCAAGGCTTCCTTAAAAGTTGACGGCATTCCATGATCAAACTTCCATCTGGGTGGTCCTTAACGTCTCCCTCCTTTATGAGTTTGATAGCAACGCTAAAATCAGTCTCCATTTCTATATTAGGAATTCTCTTGTCCCAAGCAAATATGATACCATCTCGGATGCCCCAAATTTCCGCGGTCAAGATAGAACAGATGCCAATTTTTTCATAGAAGCCAAATTCCCAACCCCCTCTAGCATTACGGATGAGACCGCCAATGGCAACAGATAAAGGATTTTGCTTTAAACTAACATCCGTATTAAGCTTTAGCCAGCCCACCAGAGGTCTCTTCCAACAAACAAGAGGACACCTTACTTCTATCACAAGGATACATATGTATATGTACTATACATGTGTGTATATATATATATATATATATATATATCTGTTGTCAAAGTAAAATGTAAAAGTGACCCTTATACTATAAAAATATTTGGATATTACTTTTTTTTTAGTCAATGCAAAACGAAACTTTACTACCTAAAAATTTGGATTGTAAACCTTATTGTGCCATTACATATTAACATGTCAATTTAACATATTTGGACTAAATATATCTATTCTCTCAAGATTTAAACATAAAACTTTGTACTCCCAAAACTAACAAACCATTTGATTACGAACTAAGTTAAGGATATTAATGTCATCTCTTAGAAAATTATTACTAACATTAATAGTATTAATACAACTTATTAGTTATTAGTAATATTATTAATAAACTGTTAGTAATTACTTACTAGTTATTAGTAATTCTCTTTATCATAATTTTGTTTCTTGACTAAATACAAAATATATTATCTTAATAATATTACTTATTAGATATTAAAATATATTAATGTTATTAATAATATCTATATACTTACAATATTATTGTTATTAATATACATTAATGTTAAACAAAAAATATGAAAATTTTGACAAGAGGAAAGAGAACTCCAATTTTTCTTTCTTTCTGTCTAGTTTATCTTGTAGGAGCTGGTGAGAAGAGTCAATGTCGTGAATAAGAGTCATCTTATGATTTTTATTATTTGTTTATTTATTTGTTATTCTATTAATTCTACCTCTTCAATTTCACTAAAGTTACTTATTGCAAAAGATGAAATCTAAACAATCATTTAGATATACTGAATAAATAAAATACTTATTATTTTTACAAAATATGTGGTCACAAGATTAAATTATTTATTTATTATAACTATTGTATTATTGTTATTATCATAAATTATTCTTATTAACATACATTACTTTAATTATTATTTTGTTAAAAATAAATAATAAAATAAAATAAGGTCCATTTTTTAACATTAATGTAGACTATAACAGTAATGCTATTAGAATATTATTGTTACTAATACCATTAATATATACTAATATCTAATAAGTAATGTTATTAAGATAATATATTATAAATATTTATCCAAGTAAGCAACATCATGTTAAAGATAATTATTAATAACTAACAAGTAATTACTAACAACTTATTAATAATATTACCAATAACTAATAAAGTTGTATTAATAATATTAGTGTTAGTAATAATTTTTTTTTAAATAACATTAATTCTTAACTTAGTTAGTAATCAATGTTTTGTTAGTGTTGAAGTATGAGGTGTTAAGTTCAAATATTCGGAGAATATATATTTTTAGTCCAAATATGTTAAATTGACATGTCAATGTGTCATGTGTACAAGTAAACACACATGACACAATAAGGTTCATAATCCAAATTTTCAAATAGTATAAGGTTTGTTTTGCATTGACAAAAAGAAAAAGCACAATATCCAAATACTCCTACAGTACATGGGACACTTTTACATTTTACTCCCTCCTGCCAAGTAACAAAGCAAAAACTAAGGAGAAAGTCTTCCCATGTAGCCAAATCATGGGTGAGGACTCGCAAGAAAGCCAACATATTGAAAGTAGTATGTCCTCGAGCCAATCACATTTGATGTTATGAGCATTTAGATTATAATCTTATTCATTTATTAATAAGAGAAATTTATTTAATAAAATGCATTCTTTATCCATGTTAATTAGTTGAATTAATAAATGCGATAAACTCATAGTTTTTTGAGCAATACTTTTAGAATCATGATCTTAATCATGCTAATGAGATCTAAATTCAATATACCTCAAAACTAAAATGTTCCTAATCGTATGGATCACTAATATGGGGTTACTGATTCCGAATAGATTAGTACATACTATGTTTGCTCTGTTGAAGAGGATGATTAATCTCATAATCATATGTGTGGAGACACTAAAGCAAGTATGTATGTGTTTATTATAAAATAAGTTCACTGGATGTGACTTGCATAAAGGAACCCTAATGGAGTTTTACTTGTCTGTCAATAGGAGTTCCTAAAGTGATAGTAGTACAAGTGATCCTTGGACTTGAGATAATCATAATATATTGTATATAGTAAGTTATGTTTTGTCATATTCCTTAATACTCTAGGGTATGTTGTAGGGTATGTTCGGATATAATAAATATATATAAAGATATGTGAATGATCAACAAAGGATCTACCACTTCTAGTAAATGGAGAGAATGTTCTACGTGATTCGATAAAGTGACAACTCGGAAATCCCTGACCAGAATTTAATGGAAATTAAAAAGGAGTTTCTAATTTACATTAACTAAAGTTGTGCATTTTAGAATCGAAATATATATAATCAAATAAATAAAAGTTAACAGTAATTTCATATTTTATATTTGATTGGGACATTGTATGATAAAAGGATTGAATTGTACGGTAACTATTCACGGAATAAGTTCTTTGTATTTTTTGTGATAATTCATTATGATTGAACATTGAATTCATTTTATCCGGATAGTCATAATACATTATTTATAAGGTGTCACTCATGATGTATAATAAATATTATTTATTTGTATTTGAATTAAAAGAGTTTAATTCATTATAAATAATATTAGAATAGTTCTAATTTATTTATTTTACTTACCGGCTTAATATTGAACCTAGATAGTTACAACATAAAAGGGAGAAATGTGATTTTAGAAGTGAATGACTTAATGATAATAAATTAAGTGTATTTAATTTATTAGTGGAATAAGTTAAATAGCTTAATATTTATAATTAAGTATTCGGAGAAATACTAAATTAAAAATTAATAAGAGTAGTCATATTATTATTATTATTATTAAATTGACTAAATAATAATAATATAGTATTTGGATAAATACTAGATTATAAATAAATAAGATGAGTCTTATTATTATTATTATTATTAAAGACCTAATTAGATTGAGAATTAAATTAAAACTCTAATTTTTAAAAAGTTTAGAAAAATGGTTAGTCTATAAAGAAGAGGAGTCTTATTGTGGAATAGACTAATGCTAATGCAACTTGTATGATTTAGTAAAATCTAAAATGATATATTCAATCAATTTTCCTTGGTGGATCACCTCTTGGGCGTTGCACACTTTGAGTAGCGAACGTTTGATCCGAGGATTGGAGAGATCGCAAATGAGCAAAGATTAGAATTTGAAGATTGCATCAAGGCGACGTTCTTTTTCAAAGGTATATCTTTTATCCTTACTCGATTAATGATGTTTCATAAGGTGATTCATGGATTGTAGAAAATTTTTAAATTGATTTTATTGCATGTTTTCCGCTGCGTTATAATTCGATTGTATACTTTGATTTTATTTCTGCAAACCAACACATATATGTCCTAAACTTATCGCATTGTGAGTTCGGACTTAAAAAAAAATATTGTAAATTAATAAAATTACATTTAACCAAATAAAATTCTCAAGTGCGTTCGAATTCTAAAATTTTAAAAAGCCGAAACTAAAACTCATGAATAGACTATAAAAGCTAAACTCAATGATCAAATGATACAATATTTATAATTACAACTAAAAACACGACGTCTTTTTTCAACAAAAAAAAGAAATCTACATTATTAATTCAATAAATAGTAGGAAGACACTTTAGAAAGCTGGAGTACAAACCAGTTTCTATCATATAACTGTTGAAACTTGAAAGTTTGTAAGATAAGGTTTAGTTTGCTGAATACGAATTTAATGTAATGTAATAGACTATATAATACAATTAGACTATTAGAGCCGTAATGTAATAGTAATATGTGATTAATATATATTTGTTTTGTTCATATTTAGTATTTGTGTAGTAATTATATTGTTATTATATTATATTTAAAATTGTGTTTGGTTTACTAAACATAAAGTCTTATTATACATTGTGAAAATTTTTAGCCGAATTATGATTGCAACTTATATGCACACACGAGATAGGTAAAAATTAAGAAGGGTCCCAATTTAATTTAATTTATTTTATCGCATACATTTTCACGTTGGTCGCAATCTAATTTTATCAAATGTGTCGACATTTATATCATTTTTTTCTAAATATATGATTGTATATAATAAAATAAATTATAAATCAAAATATCAAATCAATTATAATTTTTATTGTCTTATTATTTTTTATGAGTTATTATATTAAAGACATAATGAGCTAATACATCCAATGATGAGTATAATAGAAATCATTCAAATTGATATAATAGTATTACATCTATAATGAGTTTATGTATACCCAACGAAACTAACGAAAAATATATTACATAATTTATTGTATTACGAAATTATTACGTTAATTTGATGCAAAACAAACAGGGAGCACTATTTATATATATGTAATTTTGATATTTTTATACGGTGTTCTCACACGAGAGTAGAGTTGGTCCCATATCTATATGAGAGGAGCACACGTAGAAATATTAAAATTACATTTGGAAATACCATTTCCCAACAAATATTTTAATTAAGTTTTCAAAGTCCTTCAAAGACTGAAATTCAAAGAGTAAAAAGAAAAAAAAAATGGTGAAGTTATCCTCGAAGAACCCTAAAAATATACCCTCGGGTATAAAGTATACACCCAGTAATCAACCCTAAAAATATACCTCGGCTATAAAAGTATAAACCCAGTAATCAACTATACCGTCGTCTAACTTGTTCATCCATTTTCGTCCCTGCGGGTTTCGTCCGGATTAGTTCGGGTTTTATCCGGGTGATATAACTCTTCCTCTCTCTGTTTTGGTAACGATTGGCCAACAAATCTACTTCCTCCTCTTCTCGCACTTCCTTTCTAAAGGTGCTGCTTCTCTTCCCAAAACTGGAATTAAAAATAATGCTTCTCGATTTATGCCATTCAGTCAGTCTAAGGAATCCCCATATAAATTTGTTCCTTTTTCTATGCTTCAGTTGAGTTCTATCTAAGAAAATTTTCAATTTTTATGCTCAATTACCGTGATTTTCTTGGTATATATTTGTGCGTTTACTTTCAGTGATTTGTTATTTTCTAATTGTTAATATTTACCTATAAATTATGGTTTCTGTAAAAAAAGGATGACCCTCCATTTCAATTTACTATGCAAACTATAAATTATGTTATCTTGCAGATTACCTGTTTGATAAAATGCCAATGAGAAGAGAAACATATAACGTCCATTACAGACATTCAATTGTTTTGATTTATTTCGCATAATAGTTACTGTTCTTTTCACCTTGAATTCCATATTAATTCGTAATTGGTGCATATAGAGAACGATAATTAGAAGTAGATTGCACATGAATACCTGGCTAATTCAATGATTGTTAGTGTACTAATCATTAAGCTATATTATTAGGTTATTATTTAATAATGTCTTATTATAATTATAGTTGTTTCCTGAAGAAAAATTTCCATCTTTCAATTTAGTCTGGCTGATATACATCATAATGGTATCTGTTGTTCAGGAATATGCTTAATATTTGTTCAATAAATATGCTTAATATTTATCTTTAGAAAAAAGAAAAGAAAACAAAAGATACTTAGTATTTTAATTCAGATTGTTTGAGTTGTTATAAATGCTCTTAACACCTTTTCTCTTATGTGACTATAGGTTTCATTTTTATGGCAGAATTAAAAGTTCTGTTTTTAGTCTCTGTGTTCTTTTTATTTAACAGGTTCTTAAAGTCTTCATGAAAGATTGATTTTTTTGGGATTTGATTTGTCCAAGTGGAAATTTAGTTTCTGTTTAGTTATTCTTTGTTGGTCGGTTCTAAGTTAGAATATGCCTCCAAGTTAACGTGTTCATATTAGGAACCTTCCAAGCTTGGTTAAGTTGCATACATACACATGGAAAGAGACTTAAGATATTGAATCTCAAAGAATGTATCCTTAAAATTAGTACTCAAGTATGATTTGGCCTGAAAATGTTATTTATGATAATTACACAGAGATTACGAAATTACAATATGTATTACCCTCTAAATATTGAAAAAAAAGAGAGTAGAGTTTTTGCTTAAGTTTATAGAAGTAGTTGAAGACATCCATTGGTATTTCAATATTCAGATTCAAATCCGTGATGATTTAAGTAATATGCAATATATGGACATGTATGATTGGCTGAAGAAGTTTAAAACTTTGGTTGCAAGAATATAATAATATTGA
The DNA here is from genome assembly GCA_034770075.1 of Aralia elata. Classification (NCBI taxonomy): domain Eukaryota; kingdom Viridiplantae; phylum Streptophyta; class Magnoliopsida; order Apiales; family Araliaceae; genus Aralia; species Aralia elata. The sequence goes on from CM068380.1 coordinate 78,066,769, forward strand.
GTTTAAAATTTTGTTATTATTAGATTGTGGTATCATTCTTGTAGGTAAAAACTATTCTTGCAGTTGCTTTCTCCTCAATCAAGATATCTTGATATTAGTTACAAGCTATACTACGTTTAATGTATCTTCTATCATATCTCTATCTTTGGTAACTTTAAACTTGCATCGAAGCGTAGATATTGGAAAAAATTCACTATTTAATGATCATGATTTAAATTTGTACTGCATTTAGTTATGGAGTTTAGTACTTGAAATGTCACTATAGAATTCTCCCAGGTTTGCTTATGTTTAAATTAGAGATTATTTATAGTACCTTTGGTTATAAAAGTATATCCTTTAATCCCAAAATGTTTTGCTTAAAAACATAATTTAAGGTAAAGGTCTTTTACCAGAACTAAAACTTCCACTAAACTAAAACTGTGGTGAGAGCTTTAAACCCTATTCTTGCTGTTTATGGAGGTTTCCCAAACTTAAAAGTTGAAAAAGGTTTAAATTTTTCATATTGTTTTTCGCATGTTTATATTTTTTTTTGGTTCTGGAGAAAAAAAATGCAAAAAAAATTAAGAATTCGAATGGATGTATGTATTTTCAGTTTCATAAGATGAAAAATATACTTAGATTGGACAGTTAGTTGTATTGGCTTTAAAATAAATACTCCCTCTACTCCAACATTAGATATATATCGACTATTTAAACTCAATTTTTAAATCCCGAAGGTTAAACTCACTATGAGTTTATTTGGTTTTAGTACAATCAATTAAATAAACTAACTAAAATGTACTTCCAGTTATCATATTTGCTGTTTTCAAAACTTAAACGAATCATATTAATTTTGAATTTTAAGATTTTGCAAATTGACTTGAAAAAGTCAAAATATATCTCTAATAATTGAATAGAAGGAATATAGTTTTTGCTCCTTAAATAAACCAATCTAAGGAATTACAGGCTATGCATTTTTTATTTTAGTATTTATGAATCTTTTCTTTTGTGCTTGTTTTTTTGGGCGTAGCTGTAATTGTTGATTGTCGGAATCAATTTTAGCAACTTTTTGTTTGACGTATTGATGGCGGAATAACTTCAGTTTCTACTGTGCCTTTAGCTTCTTTACTCTATTCTATTGATCTCTGTTTTAAATGCACTTAATGAAATGTGTAGATGATATAATATCACCATAGAGGTCACCAAAATATATTTTTGTAGTAATGTATTTGGTGCACTTCTTCTAGCTATTTGTTAATAACTTTGTTTAAATACATAAGTTTGCAAGACTTAAATTGTATGGATATTGAAGTAATCTAAAAAAAAAAGCCAATTTAGATACAAAAATAATGTTGTGTTGTTTGGTTCTGCATTTTTCGTTGTTATGTGGTGTTATGAGTTTAAAGTTTGAAAGCTACTTCAATTAGAACTACAACCTCAAGGAAAAGTATATTCCGTAATTTCATTTTCTTCTAAAATATTTTCATTAGCATTCCTTTATTAAATAATAGAGTTTAGTAGCTCAAACAATACCATTCATCGATTCAAACAATATATACAATCATGTGTTTCTTGGTGATTAATTGACATGGTATCTAATTTTCACAGGTTAGAATTCTAGTTATATATATTTCCTCTAATATAAAAATTCAGTTCCTTTTCATTTCCCCAATTTGACTTGTTGCTTCAATCCATCCATGAGAATTTTGTAGGATTTTTAAACTGAAGATTTTCTCTTTTCTTTAATCAGGTGAAATTTATTACCTGAACTGGAATTATGGTGGCTACTATGAATTTCAATTGCATTCAATCGCTGAATATTTCTTCCCGAGGCCGACTTCTTTGTTCTAATGGAGCAGGGTACCGACGGAGATGCCTTGTTTCTGCTTGCATTGAAAAACCCAATCAAGATCGTCCCATTCAATTTAAGGTAATTCTGTAGTTTCGTTTTGATATATCAATTTTAATCATAAAAAATTGTATCTTTTCTGCTATTGCTTATTGCTATACATTTTCATTTTCAGCTGCTTTCCTTTGTTTGTGGGTATGGTGATGCTATAGGTTATAGTTATAGTCTTATAGACCTACTAATCGTTATTTATATAAGCTGGGATTTAATTTTTAAAAAAATCCTGCGGCTATTTTTTTGCCAAATTGTCCTGCCAACATAAAGAGCTTGATATCTTTCCATTTTGGTAAAATGTGTAAGCTTCTATGTATCTATAGTCTTCCATTAATTTTTTAGTAGTGGTTTGTTTGAAATCTGTCCTTTTCAATGATTAATTCGTCATTTCTATGTTTGCCTCTCGACCCTACATCTCTTTGTATTGCCACTGTTCAGTTATTTTTTTGAGTATGAACAATGTGCTTGTGAGTTTGAGAAGAAAAGAAAGGAAGAGAATTTAAAATTTATGAGAGAAAAGAAAAGTGAATAAAAGAGAGTAAATCAAGTTTTTGATCAATTTCTCCCAAATCTTGCCAATCTTGGCAAGAATTTTTTGGAAGGAAATTTGCTTCAAAAATCCCCACCTTATCTTTTCTTTTCAATCCTAAAAAAACTGGCAAACAAGGGACTTTTAGTTTCTCCCAAAAATTCCTATCCTTCTCTCCTTTCCTTTCTCTACTTTTTAAAACTCACAAACGCAGTGGAAGTGTTTTGAAATTTTGGCCAAAGAACAGACACCCCAAACTTAAAAATCAAAAAAAGTATCTGAAATGCCTTCCAACGATATCGTGACCAACATCTCTAATTAGGTGTTTCAATTTTATTAAAATAGTATATGCCAAGTTATTTTTAGCTGATAACTTGATGGTGTATGCGTTTGACAAGGTTATTCAGGTGTTTGATGTAAGTGCCAATGATGCAAGCTAAATTGCACAAGCAGTAAGAGAAAAAGCAAAACACTAGAAACTTTTCCATTTTTCTTGGTAGTTTTCCGTTTTCCATAGGTCAGTTCATACATAGCCATGGTTATACTTTTGAATGTGTTGTAAAAGAAACCACAGAGATTAAAAACTGCGGCAGTGGGTTCCAATTCTGATGGTGTCCATTGTTGCGCGATATATAATTACAATGATTTCGAGAGCTACATCTGGAAACTATGTTAAAAAGATATAGACAGGAAGTTTTATAATTTCTTGCATTTTTTCTTTTCTCGTAGTTTAAAACAGATATAGGCAGATGTCTTCCACAATAACGGTTGTGGGGACTGAATGGCTTGGAAAAGAAAAGTCAGAGATGGAAAACTCCAACACTGGGTTCCTATCTTGCTGCTGTTAATTGTTGCCTGGTAATGTAGTTACAATCATTCTGCGAGTTACGCCTGGACATTATATTTTGAGAATATATGTTTTTTATTTGTGTGTTTTGGGGGCAGGGTAAAGCCTAAGCCTTTCGTGAATAGAGGCTCCATTTACCACTTAATGGAATGAGGTCTTTTGTTAGCACTGTCCTTTAATGGCGCATCTAGTTTATCAATGAGCCTATTGTCATTATTTGTGGCTTTCTTGTGAGTTGGAGACTTGGAGCCACACCTGTACTTCTTGTATGCTTGTATTTCTCTTTGTTGTATAAATTGTATCTCAATTGCCATATGAATTATATTGTTTTGTTCTGCAATGTGATTTGCTTAATCAGGTTTGTGTCAATGCTGATAATGGTAGTTTGAAAATAAGTTCTCCCTCCATCCTAAAGAGTACCGTTTGCTTTGTAATTTTTAAATAAAATGGTACTCCCTTTTTCTTTTCCTTCTTTTTTCTTTTTTAGAATGGAGGGGGTTATAAATTAAATATACTCCCCTTGAAAAGTATTTTATTTTATTTTTCTTCATTTTTTATAGTTTATACTGTTCTTGTTAACAGATGATTATTAAGTATCTAACGAAGTACATTTCAGCTTGATACATTGTTGGATAGTGTGAAATGGGATGATAAAGGTTTGGCGGTGGCTATAGCTCAACATGTTGACACAGGAGCGGTTTTAATGCAAGGCTTTGTCAACAGGGATGCACTTGTGACCACCATTTCCTCTAAGAAGGCAACATTTTATAGCAGGTCAAGGTCAAAATTATGGACAAAAGGAGAGACCTCTATGAATTTCATCAATATCTATGATATATTTATTGATTGTGATCGTGATTCAGTAAGTTTTGCCCGATTAAAATATACAAAGTCACAAGTAATCATCCTTCTTGCTTAGAGTTTAAACATAGAACTCTTTGGCAGATACTATACTTGGGGAAGCCTGATGGACCCTCTTGCCACACTGGATCAGAGACTTGCTATTACACATCTGTTTTTGATTTTCTAAATCATTCACAGGTTACATTCTTTGCCTTTTGTGCACTACCTTATTCATTTTCCTTAAATCTTGCTCTTTTACAGGATTTTTTTTTTGTTAAATTTAATATTTGGTAAAATAACTTTCTTTGTTTAGGTTGATGAAAATAGACTGGCATCGACAACATTACAGTCTTTAGAATCCACAATTGCCCAAAGAAAAGCAGAAATATCAGAACCCCCAAAAGGCAAACCCTCATGGACAAGACGGTTATTGCTTGATGACAAGTTGCTTTGCTCAAAGATCCGGTAATGTGACTTGCATAGTTGAAATTCTGAGAATTACATTTTTTTTCTTCTGAAATTGATTTTGGGCATTCAGGACTCTGCAAAGCTGGACTGTTAATGTTTAGCCGTGGTCATTGAGTGTGAGCTGCATAAATTAAAATAAATAAGGTTGAACATATTTCTTGCAGGGAAGAGGCTGATGAGTTATGCCGAACACTGGAAGAAAACGAGGAAAAGTCACGCACTGCATCGGAGATGGCAGATGTGGTCTATCATGCCATGGTTTTATTGGCTCTAAGAGAAGTGAAAGTAGAAGAGGTTCTACAGGTTCTTAGACACAGATTTTCACAATCAGGCATCGAGGAAAAGGGCAGTCGCAAAGCACGAGCAAGCTAATCGTTTATCTCTATCAGTGGAACTCCAAGCCAGAAACGAAATGGATAACATACATATTTTGCTAAAAGATTTGGATGGCTCACTGAAATATGCATCACAAGATGGTGGACTATTTAACCGCATATCAGCAAACGTTGATTCAAGTTGAAGGAGAGCTGACAAGAGGACATCTGGACCAACAAGGGATAGACTACAAAAAAGGGTTACACCCTGTAAGCTGGAAATAGAGTTGTGTATGGTTTTATTTCTTCTTGAGATCAATGAATTATTAAAACACATACTTGTTCTTTATTCTTTTAGCAGGGAAGAAAAAATTATTGATTAAGATTACTAATTTTGGTCCTTATTTGCATGTACCCTTTTAAGTTGGGTGTTCAGCATTTATACTGGCTACACAAAAAAGTAGAGCGCTTTGTGGAAAATGAAGTGCAGGATAAATAGGTTTTCGGAACGATCCCATACATATTTCAAAACAGGTTTAGAATGTGTCCTGGGAGAGTACTACTTATATTGCCCTTTAGGCACCAACTATTTATCAGTATAATACATGCATCAATTAGGGGTGAATTTATTGCAGTGTAAATGATTTTACTCTGATTTCAGATATTATTGAAATCGAAGAGGATGAGGAGGAGATGGCTCAGGTGCAGGTGGTTCAGGTATGCACAAGCCCAAGCATCTTAAATTTGAGAGACCACATTTTAAATTACAACAATATATGTCAACGGCTCCTCCCTTTGAGATACACCGAAAACTACAGGTAACCCCTTGAACACCGCACCTTATAATGCTTCCGCTCCCTGCTGTCCCTGTAGTGATGATGCATCACCGCCCCGAATATTAACAGCAGTTCCATAGCCACCCTTTTTTCACCTGCCCTAGCACCCATACTCCACCACTTTGTCATTTAATTTGTGTGATTTAAATTGATTCTCTATACTATACAATAATACTATGCGGTTGCAACTTTAACTGCATTTTATAACAAATTATCAGGGGCTGCAAGTGATGTATGCGTGCGGAATAATAGCAGCAGCCCCTGTTTTCATTCACAATTATGGCATGAGTACCAACTTCCCTTCTTCCTGCCTCGTCGTTGCTAGGTTAATACTCCATCCATCCCTTAATATAAGTAGTTTTAGAGAAGTATTTTTGTCTCTTAATATATGACATTTGAGAATTTCAAGTAAGCATTAATTGCTTAGTTTCCAATATTATTCCAAGTATTAAATATAATTTTGTTTCTCTTACTATTTTTTGCCTAATAAATAACACTCTTTTTTCTAATACAAGGACAATATAGGCAATTGATATTATATTTAATGCTATATAATTATTTTCTTAATACTTATGCATAATTTTAAAACGACTTATATTAAGGAACAGATGATATAAAATTTAAGGATACAACTTTTTTCCATTATTTATTTAATGTTTAGTGACATTGATGACATGAAAGTCAAATTACTATAGCAAATTTCAAGGCATTGTCACTTACTACTATCATCAAATTAATTATAAGAAGGCTTCCTTTTTGGAACTAAAAATAATTGATAAATGAGACTCTTTTTGTAAACAAAGGGTAGTACAAAATCTTGTAACAAAATACCTGTTACATATTGATTGACCTATTAACCCCTTCAAGTTGCATTTCTTAAGGTTTGTTTAAGACGGATTTACGTACCGATAGTTATATTTTGTGCGTTTGTGGTTTTTTATTTGTTTTTAAATAAACGTTTTATGGATTTGAAACTCTTTATTTGAAATTGTCTTACCACTCCACTCATAAAGTGAAATGTTCTTGAAAATTGAACACATTTTTTAGGAATATACCACCCTAGTTTGATAGTCATTTTCTCATTGTACTTCATATTTTTAGTTATTCTATACATTTGGTATGTTTGCCTTTAACTGGGTGTGAATATGAATATGTAAAAATCTATTTTCATATAGATTTTTAAAGTTTCTGGATTCTTTTTCCGTGCTATTTTTAGTTGTTCTTACTTTCTATATATATCTTTAATTCTTATTATCACTATGTTAGGCCATCTGGAAGTTCATTAAGGCAAGGAGGAGGAATCGTATACATTGATGCATATATCTCTGTTCTTTTGGAAATATATATGATTCAATACATATTTCAACTTGTTTAGAATTCGTCCCTGTATAAGGCCCTTTTAGGCACCAACCATTTATTATTGTACATTAATTTGGCAAGTGCAGTGTAATTTAAGGAATTGGTAATAAGTTGTTTAAGTTGAAGAGGCGGAGGCGGAGGCAGGGTTGGTAAAGCTGCGCACAAGCCAGCCCAAGCACTGGATATTTTTAATACCACATTTTAGAATGCAACAAAGAACATCGCCTCCGCCACCGCCTGTTTGACACTCGGCACCACTTTAATACCGCATTTCAGAACGCATTCCGCGGCTTGCAGATGACCATTCATCACCGCTCCGCTCCCAGTATTAACAACACTACACCGGCAAAATAAGTTTGTATTTTAGGACTATAAAGTGACAAGATGTTTCTATTTTGCTATTATTTTTTTATTATCATTTTCAATATCACACTACCCTAACTAAATTCCTACCTAATACTAAAGTTATATCTGAGAACATAAAATTATCTTTAAAAGTCGTCGTTTTACATATATATCTCTAATTTTCTCTAATTTTGAAACGGAGGGAGTAATTAGCGGTAACAGTACCACAGTCACCGTTTTGTCACCAGCTCTAGTACCCATATTCCACTGCTTTCGCATTTGTTTGAATTATTTCTGTACTAAATAGACAATTAATTCATACAATGAGCCAATATTATTTACAATCGCACGCCAATGGATCGATCAGTTAAGTAATGTATGCGTGTGGAATAGGAATAGGAATATTAATTAGTAGCAGCTACCAGCCCCCCCCTCCCCCACCGCCTTTCCTGTTTTCATTCACAATGCATGAGTAGCAACTAATTCCCTTATTTTAGAACTTCCCTACTAACTCTCACTCTTGCAGCCTAGCTTATCGGATCAATGTATACGATATCTCAAAATTTATGAGCACTTTGCTTCGTCCATTATTAATTTTAACACCAAATTTAAATACATGTAAAATTATGGGGGCGAATATATATAGTAAATTAATTTTTTGTTTGAGCCAAATGGGTTATTGTTATTTGGTCAATGCCTTGTTTAGTGTTTTACCCAAAAAAAAATATAAGTTGCTTATAACTTAGTTATTTATTCCCTTAAAAGCTTGTTAAGTTATTACAAAGTTTTAATTTTGCCCCCTTCAGTTGGCTGGCTGCTGCCTACTGCAGCATATATATGAATGCAGAATTGGAGATATATGGTTGATGTTGATGTAATTTGAGTAAACTACATTATTTGTAAATTTTAATTATAATGTATATTAATTCTAAGTAATGAAGTTTTCAGTCTTTTTTTTAGTGAAATTTCTTTTCAGATTTCTTTTATTACCTTCATTATTTGAACTATGTATCCTAAGTTCAAACTCGACCCGAAATCATATGAATAGTTTGATCAATTCAAAGAATGAGTTGAGCAGAGTCAAATTCAAGCTTTATAAATGAATTAGAGTCAGAATAAGAATAAAAGAAAAAATAGCCTATCCAATTTGGATCGAATATATAAATGAGTTAATTGAGTTTCGAAAAAATTACTGAGTAGAATTTGAGAAGAGTACTATTGCTCAGATTCGACTCATTTTCAACCCTGGCTTGAAACAGGTTAAATATTTCTAAATCATTAAAAGATATTCATGTAAAATTAACACGCACACAAAGGAATAGAGAGAGCTAATACATTTTGAAGTAGTACGTATGTGTAGCTTCAAAAGAACTAATTAAGAGTTGTGAAAATTATGAATTTATTTATTTAATTAGGCGAGTACCATCCAATACATCCAATATATATATATATATATATATATATATATATATATATATATATACACACACACACACACACATCAATTAATTGCAGTTGGAATGTTTACTATCTGATCTCAGATATTGTTGAAGTTTAAGAGGAGGTGGAGGTGGCGATGGTAATTTTATACATGAGCCCAAGCAATCTATGTTTGTGAGGCCACAATTTGTAATACAAGTAACTATGCTGCCGCCTCCCCTTATTTGACACTCTAGGCCACAAGCAATCACTCTATTACCGCAACGAAGAATGCATTCCTCTATCCTTTGGCCCTCAACATGATGCTGATCCATCGCCGCCCCGAGTATTAACAGCACCACCACCACCACAGCCACCGGTACTTTTACAGCGACCGTACCCATCCTAGCTAGCTCCACCAATATATACGTCTATATGTATATATATGAATTATAAAGCTTTTATTATAGGGAAGGGGCTTTGTACTTGCTAATCGTTCGTGTTAATTTTGTACATTACACTGAGATTGCATGCGTTTTATAATAGACGATCAAGATTACAACCACGCGCCAGTGAATCAGTAGCAACATATATATCACCCTGTTTTTTTCATACAGAAAGCATGATTATCAACTTAGTTCCATTCTTTTAGAGCCCCCAACTAACTACTCACTCTTGCATATTACATATCTTACACAAAAACATACTCTTTACATAGTATATATCTTGCATGATTAGCTACTTATCTTGTGATTTACATATTACATATCTTACACAAAAACATACTCTTTATTTATTTATTTATTTATTTATTTTTTCCAAAAATTAGATTTTTCAGTTGACTTGTTGATTTTATGAATATCCAAGTTTGGCCATTGTCGGGAATATATCATGCCTATACATGCTTATCTAGAACCACATGTTGACTCAAAAGGTTAATTTATATAGATTAGATAAAATTTTATTTGCGACTAGTTAGTTTTGTTTTCATTTGATAATTTTTGTATCTGAAGCTAACTTACCGAAATTTAGCACAATTTTAAGAAATGTACGGGGGGGACCTTCATATACTTGATATCCTTCTTTGTAAATTATGTTTATAGTTATTCAAAGTTCATTTGGTTTTGTTGCTTGTTGGATGCATGTGCATCATATTTTTAAATTTCTGAGCACTTATCTTTTTAAATACCAATTTACACCAAATTTAATCCATGTAAAATTAGGGTGGCGAATATAGTAAAATAAATAAATAAAATCTGATCAAATGCGTTAATGTTTGCATTGACGCGTTAAGTAACTTAATTAAATTTCAAGCGCCAAGTAAACCTTGTAATCAATTTTAGTGTTTTATCAATTTTTATGCACTTTTCTATCTTAATTTTTTTTCATTAATTAATCTGGTAATATGCTGTTAATCTTTAAATAATACATTTATAATTACAAAATTAATTTATCTTAAACTTCTGAATAATAATTGTAACACCCCGAACCCACTATAGGCCCGAAGTGCTACATGCCGCAAGCCCAAAGGCTCGCAAGGCGACTAAAATCCAAATGCGCAGCTCGAAACAATTACAAAATCAAATAAATAATATAAGTATCGAAAAAGCTCAATAAAATTTTCATCGAATGAGCAAAAGTGTTGATCATAAAACAATACCAACGGAAGTGCAACTCCTCTAAATCAAAGTCTAACAAAAATCAAAATCACAATACTATACCGAAACTTAAATTAATCAAAAATCACAATATTATACCGAAACTTAAATTAATCATCTCATGTTTATCCTTGACTTAACCCATAGCGTCCCAGCTCTCGAAACAAGGTATCATGTAATATTGTAAGGGGTGAACGATAAAACTCAACAAGTGACAATCTTTACTATTTAGGTGGATCAAGTATAATTTGTAAAACATATTTTCGAAGTAACTTTTGTTCGATAACAATAGTAGGTATGCTTTCAAAACTAAAACAAATAATAATAAAGCAAATTCATATTCAAAAATGATTTCAATGTATTCAATATATCTTTTAATCCACAACCTTAGCGACTAAGGTTACAATAGCCTTGTAACACGGCCCAAAAGTTCGATAATGTCAAAGATTACGCACACTAATAAGGTATCTGCAAAGTGCACGTTCCTTGAAGGGCATCTAAAATGTATGCGCTTTAGTAGGTCTTATATTAAATTAAGTGTAAAAACTAACAGGTTCTGTACATAATCGGATTGAGATTTCAAAAACGTTTCTCAATATTATCGATGTTCTAAACTATATTTTTTTTCACAGTTTAAGATCATATAATCTTATTTTTTAAATCAAAATTCTATTTCGATACTTGATCCAAATTTTAAAATAAAATAGTAATATTTTCATTTAAATTGAAACCTTAAATAAAACATAACAAGTTTTGAAACAGTACATTTAGGCATCCGAGTAATTATTAAGACATACATAAAAGTTAACGATAATTTAGAAAAACACTAAATAGCTCGAAAAATTAGTTACAGTATATGATAATTTCAAAATACTAAATAGTTCAGAGAACCACTTATAGTACAAGTACCCAAAAGATTAATATTGTGATATAAAAATTCGTCTCAACCAAAGAATCAATTACCACTTCACCTCTAACACTCATCTGCATGATTAGAGTTTTAATAGTTAATCATGAATCATAAACATCCAATTCCCAAATCTGTTCAAATATCATCAAGACCTCAGGCCATTATTTTTATCAAAACTCCCTCATATTGAATTTATTTTTTAAACCTAAAATCGTAAACAGAAACTAGACTTAAATGGCTCCAATTTAACATCAAGAATCACCCAAATCGAACATAAAACCACCAAATTATCAATTTTTGAACATTAGTATAAATTGTAATAAAATTGCTACGAAAAATCCAGATCAACAATCTCCTAAATTCCATAACAAATAAAATACTTTACTTCAATGGTTCAAAATTGGTGGACACGTTTCCAACTTATAAAACTACAACATATCTAAAATTGAGAACGATCCAATGGTCGGATTAAGAGTTATTGATCACACAACAAACTGTCAAAATAATAGAAAACAAATTTAATTTCAGATTTAACTTTCTTACCTTCAATGGAGTTCTTTTCCTTTGCTAATTTCCATTGATTTTCATTTCCAAATCTTCCAAGAAAAATCTCTAAATATCCAAAATATCAAATTAATATTTACCAATTAAAATCAAAATTAAAGAAGAAGATGAAGAGATCTTATCAAAATTTAAGTTTCCATCTTTAAATCTTTCTCCAACTATCTTTATTTATTCTCTCTTCTTTTTCTCAACGTAGTTAGTCTAGAGTAATTTTAATTTTTTCTACATTTTAATTGTGTTGTCTTATTTATTATAACAATAACTTTTTTTTAATCTACAGGATAACTAGTTGATACATAAGAATTATTTTGAAATTCAAAAAGACTAATATCACAATAATTAGTTATCTTATGTTATAATTATCCATATACAAGTAGCTATTCAATTACTTTTATTGTCGTATTAATTATTATTGTTATTAACAACTAAGTACTTATTTTATTTTAAAAATATTTTAATTATATTATTAAAAATTCGAGATATTTCAATAATAGTCCCGCCAGAGCTCTATAGTCCCGTAAGAAGGTTGTGGAAAGTCCTGATTTAATTCTGGGTTTTACTTCATGCATACATAACATCTATATAATAAAACAGGACCAAATTTGAATCTTGCAATTGACAAAGCACAACAACGTCTAAGAGCTTCTACTTTTAATCTAATGGCCCATATTTTATCCCACCCACACAAGTCCCGGCCAACTCAATACTCCATTTCAAACCCAAATAAAGAGTAGAGAGAGAAAGTCGGTTAGAGCACCTCGCTCTTCCGCCCGTTCACACCAGGTCAAAAGCACTAAATAGATTTTGCTTTGTGTATTGCTAATTTGGAGCTGATTAGATTTTTAATTTTTTTTACAGCCATCGAATTGAATTAGCCAGGTGGTGTTTGGAGGTCAGGTTACGGACGACGAAGTTGAGAGCTTGATGCAAAGGTGAGAAATCCCATTTTTCCGACCCGTTCGCTTCTCTCTCTCTTTTTTCTCTATGTACCAAGTTCCTTAAACTCAAAAGCTTACTGAATCTCCTTAGTAGCAGTTCGGACCAAACCAAGTTAATGATTCCCTAAACTACCGTGGTTCGGCTAGAAGATGTCAAAGTTTCCAGAGAATTAAAATTCAAGCATTAGTAAACTGAAATTGCAGCAAATAGAAGGTATGTCATGAGTTTTTTTATTAAGTTTATATATATTGATTACAGCAAATAGTTGTTGTTGTGCGGAGTTATAAGGGTGGAAAAAATATGGATTAAACCATAACTAAATGTGTATGAATTCTGTAAATTTAAAGTATGCACACATTTTGTTTGTTAAAAGTCCTCTTAGGGTCTGTTAAGTGAAGTTTGAGACTAAGGGAAGTATTTTTGTTGCAGGTATCATTTTATTCCATTTGTTTCTCAATTCATATCTTAAGGGTAATAAAGATTATATTCTTCGGATTCTTTTGCAACTTTTGTTTTAGTTTAGTAGCATTTGTTCAGTTTAGTTTAAAAAACTTAAGTTGTGGGATAGACAACTATGCAACTTTTCCACCCTTCTTTCCCATGCTTAATTACCACATAATCTGGAAATATATCAGTGCTATAAGTTAGTTTTTTTTTTTTGGGTGGTGGTCCTGGTGAAATATATCAGTGCTATATGGTATTTGTCCGTGTAAGGTTTAAGTTAAATAACTTTGTAATCTGTAAGCATGTACTTTCTTAGTTAATGTTAACTCTTGCAACTTCAATGAATTAGCTTTACAATTGTTTGTGATTCCTTTGCAAGTATTTTTTAACTGATCAGTCTAGCAAATTCTTTCATGAGTGGTAGTATACTCTTAAATAGTTGGTTTCTTTTTGTTGCTCATGCGGCCCAAACTAATCTCATGTATCCTTAAAGGCTCCAAGGAATTGAAGTTGCAGCTGAATTGAAAGTTATTATTGGCATTAAATCTACATTCAAACATTATTATACTTAAGAACTACATCAAACAAAAGGTAAGCTACGAGTTTTTGTTGGAGTTTATAGAAATTATTTAGTTTATGTGTTGTATTGTGCTATTGATTGGACTGTGTTGGTTAAGGAAGTTTTGTGCAGTGTAATTGGAGAAATAAGGGTGGAAAATTCTGGGTTGAACCCTCCCTAAATGCCTATTAGTTACTTTCCTATCTGTTCCAAAAAGGAAGAAAATAAAGAAAAATTTGTTATCTCATATTCTCCATCCCAAAACAAATTCTAAGCCTCTTTAATTCTTGCTGAAATTACCAAGCAAATAATAAGAAAGTGGAACTAGCATGTGAATTGCACTACAAGAAAAAAACTTATTTCCCACGGAAAATTCCGTCGGAAATAGCCTAATTCCGTCGGAAATAGCCTAATTCCGTCAGAAATAACTTATTTCCGACGAAAAAGTTCGTCGGAAATTCGGTCGTAACTAAGGTCGTCGGAATTAATTCTGTCGAAAATTCCGTCGGAAATTACTAATTTCCGACGGAATTAATTTCCACGGAATTTCCGACGGAAATAACTTATTTCCCACGGAATTATTTCCGACGGAATTTCCATCGGAAATAACTTATTTCCCACGGAATTTCCGTCGGAAATAATCCTCCTTTTTGTTTAAAAAAGAAGAAGAGAGAACTAGATGACATTCACTCACTTATGCTGAAGTTAAGTTCTAGTTCAAGGCAGTGGCCAACATCAAACATAGATAATAAAAATTAAAAAAAAAATCTCATTTGCAAATAAGAAAAGTTCCAAACTACATTTACTTATCTTGATAATGAAGTCAGGCATATAAAAAAATCTAAGTCTAGTTTGGTTAGCATATGGCTAATATTCACCGAGTCATGGTAAAGTTTAATCTAATTCAAAGCAGTAACAAACATAGACATTAAAGAAATTTCAATTGGAAATAAGAAAAGAAATTTTTATGTGTGGTGTGGGATGGGGGATTCATCATTCAGTGTCAACATGCATGCACCAGAAAGCTTATGAAATCACTCAGAATTTCAGCATATATTTATATTATATATTATATATATATATATATATATCACATGATTTTTGGCTTAAACCCAACCACACAGTTGCCTAAAAGATTAGCCATCTCATAGTTAGGTCACATTTTCTGACACAACAAACAGCCCAAAAATACCGAGGGATATCTCCCAATGCTATATCTAACTACAATATAACTCACAGTAATAGATTTGTCTACACTATTAGTCACTAACCACTTCTCCGATGCTTATAAGTGCTACAAGTTTATTTCAAAATTACCAACATTCTCTAATACTTATTACAAATATAGAGTTTCATACAAAACTCAGTACATTTAACTCAATAACTCTGTAAATGCCAAGAAAAGGAAGGGTTTTTTTTGTTTTGTTTTTGTTTTTCAAAAACAGGGGAATAACATTAACTAATTAAAAGTTACCAGTATATAACAACCACCAAAAAACAAAAACCAGGCTACATCCAGCCTTTACGTATGCATTTATGTATCTATAACTAATATATTTGGAGCACTAAATTCATAAACCTGATGATCTGTTGGAGTACTCTTGAACCAATGCCGCAAATAGTGAAGGCCTCTCAAGCAAATTAGACGGCGTGTCATATTCCTTTGCCTAACCTGCACAACCACAAGAAAACCACAACCCACAACATTATTCAGTACCATTGCTTGTCATAAATTATGATGTATTTTTTATATTTGTTAGCTTCGCATAATTGATTGCAACACAAAAATAGTTTAAGAGTGAGTGGGTTACTTAAATTAGCTTAAATTTTAGTTGATCACAATGCCAATTCTTCTAACTTGCAGAAGCACCAAGTAATTAATAACAATACATTCAAATCGACAAAAGTAAATCAAACTATGAGCTAACACTTTATCACCCGTGTATATCTAATCGCATTTTTGGGCACAAGTGGTGAGTTTTGGAGCACTTAGACTCAGCTAACTAAACTATCTGTGTAGATTGTTCTAACCACAAAAGGTTGTCTTTTTCACAAAAGCAGAAAAAATCCTCACATTCCTAAATATCCTAGAAATCACAAAAGCAGTAGCACACCTCCACAACATTTTGAAATGATTGAACTAATTAACAAATTAACAATACAATCATTTTAGTTGCAATCCAAATTGGCTCTAAATAACACAAATTAGCAAAAATATTAAAACCTAATTTTAGAAAAAATTAACAAGGGAGGAAATTAAAACCTTCAATTGAATAATAATGGATGAGGAGTTGAAGGAGAATGACAGTAGGTCGCCACCGTCACTACTTATGTTGTAGCCATCACCACTATGTCGCCACTACTGCTAGGGTTAGAGGGAGTGGAGAGAGAGAGGGGAAAGAGGTGTGAGGTGATAGAAGTGTGAGGGGAGAGCTGCGAGAGAAGATCTGAGGGAGGCAAAAGAGGATATGTCGTAGATCTGAGTGAGGGGAAAGCGGAGATGCCATAGATCTGAGTGAGGGGAAAGAGGAGATGTCGTTTTTTCCTCTCCTTTCTCTGTTGCCGGCGAAATAAGAGTGAGGAAGCGAACTTTGTAATTAAAAGGTGAACTTTTTTCCGACGGAATTATTTCTGACGGAATATTTCGTCAGAAATAAGTTATTTTCGACGGAATGTATTCCGTGGGAAATAATTCCGTCGGAAATAATTCCGTCGGAATTAAGCTTTTTTCTTGTAGTGTTGGGGGAAACTTAGAAGCAACTGCAGCAAGAGAAAACTAGAGTTTGCATTTTGTCAAGCTATAGTGAAAGGTATACTATACTTTCCTAAGTAATTCATGAAAATTAGTTAATTAATCATTGTTATTGCCATGTTTGGTTGTGAATTGGGATGTTTAAAATCTATGCAAAATCTGAGTTTTACACTGTGCATGTCACATGTTTGCTAAAAAGTTTTAAAGAGGTTGTTTTGGTAAAACTTGAGAATTGGATAACATTTTGAGCAAGATGATATATATACATGAACTGTGAGATCATTTAAGTAGTTTAGATGTATCAAATCAAGTGCAAAATGAGTTTTAGAGAATTTTGATCAAATTGGATTTAACTAGAAAACTGTGTTGACAGTGCATTTTCGGCCCCCTGTAATTATGGTTTAAAATGTTCTTTTTGACCGGGTAATCTATATAATAAAAGGAAAGTGGTGGTGGTGGTCGGGTTCATAAGGAAAGCAAGGGTGGATCTCAGTTTATATAAAATTTATTATATAGATTCCCTTCCTCCGTTCCTTTCTCTTATTCCTTTATAACAATCTCACATAGTCCAACTTCTCTTCATTCCGGCTAGGCTTATCGAGTTAAGCAAGCAATTGAAGTGGGTCACTGATTTGAAGGAGCCGAACAAAGAAGGGGCTGATCAAGGTGATTTATCATCTAATTCAAAACAAACTCAAGGTTAGTCTTTTGTTTGTAAATGTTACATATGAAATTTGAAATTATAAAGTTAGTTCTAGAAAATTTATATGAATTGTGGTTGTGGTATCTATGTATTACTAAAGGAGCTTAGTTGTTATTGTGCGAAGTAATAAGGAATGAAATTTATGGGTTTAACAATCCTTAGAAACTCATGAACTCTGCCCATAAATTTAACGCACATATGATGTTTGTTAAAAGTCCTATTAGGGACTGTTTTGCTTAAGTAGAGATTGATGCTAAGAATAATTATAAGGACATTATATGAAAATAACTAAATGAGTTGTATGGGTTGGACCAAGTGGAAAGTTAAATTTAAAAAAAAATAAAACCATATGTTGATGGGTTGTTAACTGTTTGGCAGGGCAGATTGGGTGCTTAATAAAACCCATTTTTAGTTAGTTTCTTAGTGTATATTATAAAATTTTAAAAAATACCTTGCCACGCCCAATACAACATATCAAAATTTCGTTTCAATCGGATGCACAGTCTGTAACCTAAAAAATCGCAAAACTAGCAGTTTGACCATGGGTCTGCAGCAACAGTCATGCGCTGCGTTGCGCTGTTACAACTCTCTCAACGGGCTGTTTTGGCCCTCTGTTAAACCCACCTATAATGCTTGAATTCGCTAACTTATATAGTTATATTTTGTAAAAATACTATGATATACCCTTTATAACATGCTAAATTTTATTTTCCATTGGACTTGATATAGTCCATATCAATTTCCTACGATTAACACGACCAGTAATGAAATTCAGTACGCAACTTCCGGTATGCATGGAGAACGCATGCTACCTGTTTAGAGAAATGTCACAAAGAAATAAATTAATTTATCTGGTAGTTTTTAACCAAGAGCTGTTGGCATTGCAATGCCTGGATTTTGGCTTCTACTCATGCACTCTATAATTCTCATGTAACAGGGTGATGTATACGGACCATTTGTAATAGTTTGGTTATATGAATTTTTATGAATTTTGGTATATCTTTCTACAACTATGAGTACTCCTCTTGCCCGGATTTTATTACTTATCAATGTGCATATGTTTACGTATGTAAATGCAATTATGTTGAGTCTTATTTAAGGCTCGCCATTTTAATATAATATATATCTACTTATGTTTTCTGTTTACTGTCAACAGGCCTTTTTTGTAATTGTTGGTTATATTAATTTCTATGGGTTTTGGTATGTCTTTCTACAACTATGAGTACTCCTCATAACCAAAATCCTCAAATATCAAAAAAAGAGTTGTAGTGTAGTAGTATATACAAAGCAAGATACAATCCTTTTATAATCTTGCTATTGATATTTAAAACTGTTGCTAATTTTATTCTGTATCTCTACATTTTGGTTGAATTCAAAAAATAACTTTTGAAAAGAAACCAAATGTTTGCTCTTTTTTCATAACATTTAGTTGACAAAAATTGAAAATAACGATGAAAAAGGAATATAGAAATGGAAAAGCAATATGGTAACTAGTGTTTGGTGCAAGAAATGTCTATTAGAGCTGGTGGTACTAGGTCATGTTCATTAGCCTTTGGTGCTGATCAGTTAGACAAGAGAGAGAATCCTACTAAGAATGAAAGGGTATTGGAAAGCTTCTTCAGCTGGTATTATGTTTCATCATCTCTTTGGGTCAGTTGCAATTGATAGGTATTAATGTGACATATACGGTAAAGTCAAATGTGATACAACATCCAAGCTATAATCCTAACCCACTAGAAAATATAATGTCTATAGGAGCACAAGACGACCTTTATATGCCATTAGCCATTAGGTGAAGTTAATGACTAACTATAACATAACTTCATACCTACTGCATAGTGATTTCAGAAAGCCAATTGTTCTCCAGCAGTTTCTTGAAAATGGCTTGGCAAACCTCTGTCTGTTGTGGGGGTTAAAGTGAGTCCAAATTCATCAAAACAACCATTTATAAGATATTTGATTCATCTGTTTATTGAATTCAAATAGGCACCTCACTTCAAACTTTATATTACTACTATATGTGCAAATCACAGTTTTATTGCAATTTTTTAACTTTGTTTTTGAATAAGTAGCTTCCAAGCATTTGAATGATCTCAATTTTAATCATTTTCTTAACACATTTTTTCGGATGGAAAGTTTTGCTTGAAATATCAACTACAGTTTTCAAAGTTTACTGTTTTTCCAGAATAAAACTGAAATTTTGAATCCTTTTGGGATACTATGTTGTTTCAGGTTGTTAAAAGAGCTATCCAGCTGTATACATACGAACTTTTCACGAATCAAGGTCGCGTACAATCCAAGTTATGGTGCAATCATTGCCTTATATTGTGATTATAAACCATGTGTTTTACATTGGTATATTGTGATTATATTATAGATATTTACCATTGTTTTTGTACTATTTTTTGATGAATAGTACTTCATTAGCAACTAAAGAAGTTGAAGAAATAAATGGCCGAAACTCAGCTGAAATTTTTAAATTTGATGTTATAGATTTTTCTGGATATCTATTTTTAAAGGAAACTCTGCTAAAATTTCTTGAAATTAGTAGCGACTAGCTTGATGCTTTGGTACTTAGATATGTGTTGATGATTGAGTATGTATTAATTTTTTGCATGTGTGTATTTTTGTGTTCCGTCTTTTGTAAAGTAAACTAATTATACATGGTTATAATGATTTTAGGTCTGGAATGATGGTTGTTTTGGTGGTTTGGATATGTAGTGACGATTTTAAGTTTTGTATACAAGTTTATATTTGTCTGGATATCTATTTTTAAAGGAATTTTTGTCGAAATTTCTTGAAATTAGTATCGACTAGCTTGATGTTTTGTATGGTGAATTATGATAATTGTTATGTCTAATTGTAAGTTATTTTAGGTTGCAAAGAGTTTTTAGGTAATGTAGTATTTTTTAAATTTCAATATAATTTTTTGTTACTCCGTGCCTTTAGGCACGGGCGATTACTAGTATGATACATATGGTTATACGTTTTATAATTTGTACAACTATTTATGCATGAAATACAAATATATTATTTTATAATAATAAGACACTAATTTGTCGTTTTATTCTGTGATATATAAGATCGTGGGTTTGGAAAGACCTGTTTGACTTCTTTTTTTTCTGTTTCCACAAGCGCTTATTATATCAATTCTTTTTTTGACAAAATAAAAAGCAGTAGATTGTTGGGAAACAATAGCATTAATTATTCCTCATTTTAAAATGTCCAATATTAAACAACTAATTAATTAAATTGGCTATTAATTTACATTATAATCTTCTATTGATGTATGATCATCGATATGTCATTTAATTACCAATTTCCATAAAAAAAGTGTTCGCCTATTATTTGCTGCAAAAGAAGAAGGATAATTGAAAAGAATAACTTATACTATATTCCAAGGCAAAAAAATAAGATAAATATCATAATTTTTAACTATTTGACATATATAAGCGGAAATTTGGAACATATTTGGAATGTTAAATACACACATAAAGAGGGATCATAGCTTCAAGAGAGAAGTAATTTAATGAAAGATGTGGAAATTATTTATTTACTTATGGGCCGAAGATTGGCCAACCATTCACTACATTAATATGCATGGCCGGGAATTAATTTTATTCTATAAGGTCATGCAGGCCTAATACTGTATCATACTTAATTTTTGGGGACAAGTGAAGGTGAAGGTGATGGTGATGGTGATGGTGATAGTGACAGCAATGTCGATTGTGGTGGCGGTGGTCGTCGTGGAAAAATGGGTGGAAGTGGAAAGATCGGTGGTCGTCTCGGTGGTGGTGGTCGTTTGAAAATTGGTGGAATTGGAAAGATTGGCGGAATGAGCGGTGGTCGTTTTGGAGGTGGTGGTCGTCGGAAAATTGGTGGAATTGGAAAGATTGGTGGAATAAGTGGTGGTCGTCGTGGCGGTGGTCTTAGTGCTGGAGGCGGCGGCGGTCGCCGTGGAATGATTGGTGGAATGAGAGGTGGTCGTTGTGGAGAAGCCGGCGGTGGTCGCCGTGGAATGACTGGCGGTGGTCGTGGTGGAACAATTGGCGGACGTCTCGGCGGCGGCAGTGGCGGTGGGTTAGGAGCCACGCAAGACTGGAGACATTGAAAGTTGGAGACGGCACATTGTCCGAGACAGAAGCGACGAAAAAAGAAGGGCCTGAACCTACACCCAACGGAACAAGAAACCAGGTTGAGGCGGCAGCTTAAAAGGCAGGAGCCGAGCTGATTCTGCCCCTCGGCTCCATGATGCCCCACCACCGCGCATAATATTGCGGCTACAAATACAACCACCACCGCAAGGGATGAGGCCGACTTGTCACGGAATCGAGCCATACTTACTACTGGCTTAGCTAATTACTCTCATTCCATCTCAATTTATATTACGCACGGCAGCGCGGTTGCGTGCACAACTGCAGTAGCAGCAGATAGTAGCTACCTCCTTAATTAATCTCCTCATCAATATGGCGTGAATGCAGCTACTAGCAGGCTTAATTACCTTAAATCTCTCTCAACTTAATTCCACTATACCACACGTATTAACTTCTAGGGATACTTTATTTTTTTTTTATTTTTTTGTGTGTGTATGTATGTGTGTGTGTATATATATATATATATATATATATAATCTGGAGTAATAGTGATAACTACATGCAAGTTACTCTGTTGATTGTGGAAGATGCTATATGTACAGCAGTACAGGCATGGGTAGTGCTTGGCATCATAGTTATAGCTAGCTCCACACCGTTTTTTTTATAGTACTAAAATGTACCTACGTACCAACCATGCATGCATTAATATTCATGTTCCGACCAAGTATTTGAGGTTTCTTAAGATTAAATTACACCCTAGCTTAATTAGCCTAGATGGGTAAACCTTAGTCTTGTGCTTGCTTATTTTTGGTAGCAGTGTCTATCGTTCGAGTATATACGAAATGAATAAAATTCAGTACATGTGATACTTAGCAAACCCTGCACACTACAAGACAAAGTTAAAATACGAAAATAATGTTTTTTCTTGTAGTGCATATCTTAAAATTCGCCGAACTGCTTCCAAGTGAGGCTTGTTTAGATTTTGCATGTATCGACTCATCATACCATCTGGGTAAGAAATATCAGGTCTGGTTAAAGTTAAATAGATCAAACTATCCACCAATTGTCAATACAGTGTTACATCTACCAAATCTCTCCCATTATGAGCACACATTTTGGCGTTTGGCTCCATCGGAGTTGAAATTGGTTTGCACTCGAGCATTCCAAACTTCTTCAACAAATCTCTAGAGTACTTTTGTTGACAGAGAAATATTCCTTCTTGAATACGATCAATCTCTAGACCAAGATAGTGCTTGAGCTGACCAAGTTCTTTCATCTGAAAACGAACTGATCAATTCTCCTTTATTCAGAGAATTTCTTCTTTGTAATCTCCTGTTATGATTAAATTATTCACATATACTAGCACAATAGCTAGCTTATTTCCACTAGCTTTGACAAACAAACTAGAATCCGTAGGTGTCACCGAATAACCACTATGAGTCAGAAATTCAGCAATATTACCATACCAAGCTCTCGGTGCTTGCTTTAACCCATAGAGCGCTTTTCGTAACTTACACACATATTTAGGATGATCCTGACTCTGAAAACCCATCGGTTGATTTATGTAGATCTCTCGATCCAACTCCCTATGCAGGAACGCGTTCTTTACATCTAACTGCTACAAGTTCCAATCTTTGTTAGCTGCAAGTGCAAGTAAGACTCGTACAGTCGTAAGCTTTGCAACTGGACTAAACGTTTCTAGTCCATATTGTTGAGAAAACCCCCGAGCTACTAGACGAGCCTTGTGCCTCTCAATCGATCCATCTGTGCGACACTTTATCTTATACACCCATTTGCAAGAAATAGGTTTCACATATCTAGACTTTGGTACGAGCTCCCAAGTCTGGTTTCGTTCCAATGCATCAATCTCCTCGACCATAACTTTATTCTATTCTAGATTCTGAAGTGCTTCCTTAAATGTTTTTGGTTCTTTTGTATCTGCTTCTTTTACTATGGCGACGTTGGCATATTTGGGGTTTGGCTTTCTGGCTCTTATTGATCTTCTAAGGGGAGTTGTGCTTCTACTTCACTAGGCTCACCTTCTTTGCTTGGTTGTTCATACACACTAGTTTGCTCGGGACTTTGAGCTACGACTTCCTTGACATCACTACCATCATCTGCATCTTCAAGTTTACCTAATCTCAGCTGGATTTGAGCAGATTACAACTCATCTTTAATAACATTTGAGTCTGGTAGTATCTCATTTTCCGAGGACCACCATGAAGACGCTTCATCAAACACCACATTCCGAGATGTGTAACACTTTCCAATTGTAGGATCACAACACCTCCACCCTTTTCTTTGATTGTCATATCCTACAAAAATACACTTAACAACCTTTTTGTCCATCTTGTTACGCAAATGATCAGGTATAAAAACATAGCAAATACAACCAAATACTCAAAAATAGCTAACTGTAGGCTTCATGTTCCATAATTTTTCAAAGGGTGAAATAAAACATAACCTTTGTTGAGGAAGCCTATTGATTATAAAAGCCGCAGTCTTTATTGCTTCTGCCCAAAAACATCCTGGAACATTCTTCGCTTGAAGCATACTTCGACATATTTCTGTTAAGTGCCTATTCTTCCTTTCTGCTACTCTGTTTTGTTGTGGAGTGCTAGGACATGTGAACTGTTGGCATATTCGGTACTCCCGAAAAAAATAGCAAAACTT
The DNA here is from genome assembly GCA_034770075.1 of Aralia elata. NCBI lineage: Eukaryota > Viridiplantae > Streptophyta > Magnoliopsida > Apiales > Araliaceae > Aralia > Aralia elata. The sequence continues at coordinate 78,090,907 of CM068380.1, forward strand.
GTAAGAGGTATACTCTCCTCCATTGTCGGTGCGTAGACAACGAACTGCTTTACCAACTTCTGCTTCAGCTACTTTCTTGAACTCATTGAACTTTGAAAAAGTTTCAGATTTTTGCCTCATGAAGTAAACCCACACATATCTGGAAAAGTCATCAATAAATGTCACTATGTACTTCATCCCCCAATAGAAGTTTGTTTGACGAGTCCAAACACATTAGAGTGAATTAACTCTAATGGTTCCTTAGCTTTAAATTTGGACTCTTCATACGACAACTGATGCATTTTACCATATTGACACCCTACGCATATTGTGTCTGTTTTTGCTCCAAGTTAGGGAAGTCCCTTCAGCATTGATCTTTTTGTCATCAAATCTAGCTTGAAATAGCTAACGTGACTTAACCGTATGTGCCATAAGTCTGCTGCCTTGTTTTTCCTTGTCTTGTCCACATATGCACGATTTTTGCAGACATCAGATAGACTGACTCTAGTCTTCATCCCTTCATCACCGACTCATTTATAATCTCAAGGTTGCGATAAACCTGCACATCTTGTGGACCAAACAGGACAAAATGGCATGTAGATGTTAATTGTGATATTGAAAGAAGATTTTTCTTCATACCTGGGATATGGTAGACATTTTGAAGCGGCACCTCAATAGCACTATACTGGGGAAAGACTACTATATTACCGATATGAGTTATTGGTAACTTTGAGTTGTTGGCAATCACCACCTTTCGGTTTCCCTTGTATTCCAACAAATTGCGCAACTTTTCTTTATCGTCTGTCATATGATTTAAGCATCCCGAATCAACGACCCAATCTTTCTCACAATCAATATGCTCAGACATAGTTGTTGTGAGAGGTAACTCCTCATCTGCTGCAAATAATGCCTAATCATCCCATTTTCTTCGCTTTTAGAAGTAGCATCGTTACTCTCCACCGACTTTTTCTTCGACCAACAAGCTTTCGCCATGTGACCCTTCATCCCGCAATTGTAGCACTTCCTTTTGAATTTTCTGTCGTTGCCATGATTCTTCGAAGCTCATACTGTACGGGTGCTTCCTTCGTCTTAATGACTTTTTGTTTTATCATCAATTTTTTAAACCCACCAACTGTGTGCTGTTTGGAGTTCCTTCTGTTTTTATTGGCGTAGAACGCTTCCTCCTCACCCTACAGAGAGATTCCTCCCATTTGCTTAGCTAGTTCTTCTTGTCCAGCAAGCAAATTTTCGAACTCAACAAGTAATCGTTGATTTTGCCATCCCTGCACTGCATCAATCACTACAACAGAATAACTTAATTCTGGCGGAATTTTCTCCGACGGAATTGATTCTGTCAGATTTGATTTATTTCCGACGGACTAGTCCGTCAGACATAATTCCCTAGGAAATAAGTTTAATTCGACGGAATTCCGTCGGAGTTATAAGCCAGTCCTTGGCGCCAAACTTCCCGCCATCGCCAATCATATTTTCGACGGAAGTGGATCTAAGTTCGACGGATGGTCCGTCGAAATTAAGTTAATTCCGAGGGGCTTACTTTCGACGGAAATTTCGTCAGAAATAACTAAAAACCTAAAAATATTTTAGTTCCCAGTCGCCGCTGTCATTTTTTTCCTCTCTCATCTCTCTCATTCTCTCTCATCTCTCACCTCTCTCCGACAGCAACTCTCTCCGGCAACACCTTCCTCTTCCTCGCCAACGTAGCTGAGCCCTTCTCCTCCTCTTTTCCTCTTCTTCCTCCTCCTCCCTATTCGGACGGCGTGACAATGCTTCTCCTCCCCCTCCTCGTCCAGTAGCTACTGTAAGATCTTCCTTTAAGGTTAGTAAATTAAATTTTTTATGCCCTAATTTTGAATTCTCCTAATTATTAGTAATTATCAATAATTTTTGATAAATTGAGACTGTATTAATTTGTAATTAGCAGTATATGTACATATGTTCTGATAAATATGGATTGCTGAATACATATGTTTGGGATTTCTGATAAACACATTATCATTTCTGTTAATTGATGAGAAGTTATTTATATTAGGATTTGGGATTGCCTTATATCATATGATATTGGTAAATCATTTTGGGACTGCTATTGTGTTTTGGGACTGATGTTCGTCGTCAGGAGTTGCCCAACAGAGCTTGCCTTCACCAGATCGCCCAGTAGGGGCCACTGTCGATAGTACGGGTATTTCGCATGAGTAGTTCATCGCGATACGCGACGAGGTGCTCTGGTTGGTGGTTACATTACTATCGGAGGCTTTTGGCCCGATTGGGAGTCAGCCCCCGCCTACTCAGGTATTATATTTACTTGTAGTTATTTAATCTGCATGTTATTAGAATTTTTAACATAAATTAATTCTCTCATACGGACTAATGCGTTATATTTTTAATTGTATTAATAGGGTGGCGATGCTGATATCACTGGTAATGACGAGCGGAGTGACGATGAAGATCGCGACCGGGGGGATGATGATGTGGATCTGCATACACCATAGTCGGAGATGCATCGTTTTACCTATGCCCATGCCCATGCATTGTATAGTTTAGTTTGATTAGATGTTTTGTACTTAGATTCTACGTAGATGTTTTGTAAAACATATATTGTATAATTTAGTTTGATTTTTTGTAAATTTATGTAATTTACTTTAGTTTTGAAAGTATTTCGGCGCCATATCATTATTCTTTGTAGTTTATAACTTATATCATTGTTATTTAACGTTATATATTCGAAGAATACTGTATGCATTGTTGGGATGTAGTTATCATATATGTTGTTGTTGGATATAGTTATTGAATAGAATACTGTTGCGTTGTTGGGATAAAGCAGGTTATATGTACAAAAATTGGGTTTAAAAACCTGAAAAATTCAAAAACCAAAAAAATATTTAAAAAAAAAAGTCTATTTTCGACGGAAAACGGTATTTTCGACGGATCTTCCGTCGGAAGTAATCAATAATATTTATTTTTAAAATTGATTAATTCCGACGGAACTGAACTAATTCCGACGGAATTTCCCTCGGATTTCCCACATTCCTGGGCGAGTAACAAAATGCCATGTGTCACACACAATTTCAACTAACTAATTCTGTTTGGAAGACGTCTGTCGAAGATAACATAATTTCGACGGATAATTCGTCGGTCTTCTTCCGTCGGAGATAACTAACTTCTGACGGATTTAATTCCGAGGGGCTTATTTCCGGCCGAACTTCCGACAGATTATTCCGTCGGAGGTAAGTTATCTCTCACGGAATATTCCGTCGGAAATATTCTTTTTTCTTGTAGTGAATAAAGCCCCTATATTCGGACCTCAAACCATGGATAATTATTTTTTTCATCTTGGTTTTCGGCCCCGATTGGTGCTCTTGGATCCAACTCGAAAATTTCTCGACACAGTGACTTCACCTTGTGAAAGTACTGAACGATTGTCATATCATGTTGTGTTAACAAGAAAAGTTCGCTCTTTAGAAGTTGAAGCCTTGTGTCGTTCTTCTTTGAGAACAGCATGTCGAACGCATCCCAAGCTTCTTTGGGAGTTTTGGCATCCCGGATGTGTTCTAGCATATCTTCTTCGATCGTAGACTTTAATGCGAACATAGCTTTTCCCACTTTAATCTTCCATTTCTGTAACGTACCATTTGCATCCTCTGCCTTCGGTTGCGTAACTTCGCTTTTGTTGAAAACCTCCCACAAATCTTGGCCTTGCATGTAAGACGACATATATGTCATCCATGTATTGTAATTCTGGTTGTTTATCATTTTGATTCCTCCAACTACTTGAACATCGTTCATCGTGTCGACGGTAAGCTTACACCAAATTACTAGCAGTTGACGTCCCACGACCAACCTGGCTCTGATACCACAATGTAGAAACTGAAAAAGCAAAAACAATGTAACTAAAGAGAAAAAATATTTGCACTCATAAAGGATTTCACAGAACATAAGAAAAAGTATATTTGGTGGAGAGGATAACAACGAAAAAAATGTTATTTCGTTTAAAAATTAGAATTGATTAATCTATGGACTACTTTGCCTTATATAGGCATACAAAAGGAGGCCACATTGCCTTATTCCCTTCCACTAACATAAGAATCCCTAGAGAATGAGATAACTAACAATAAATGAAACAACCCAGGACTAGCTAATAATAACTTACCTTTTATTATGCTAACAACTCAAAAATAAACAATAAATTCGGTCAAGATCGACCACATGTTGATGTTGTATTCTAACATAGATACGATAAGTTATCAACTACAAAGTATAACAATAACTTCAATGATTTACAAAACTAAAGTAAACTACATTCATTTACAAAGAATCAAGCTAAACTACAATAATTTACATAAAATTAAGTAACTATACAATGTTTTACAGAACATCTAAGTAAATGCTACACAAAATATCAACATAATCTAGTAGTACCACTACTAGGAGAAGAATCATCGGGCGGGGGTCGATGTCGCTGGTCTGGTGTCTGAAAATCCTCGTTATCACCCCCCCCGCTCGCGATCTATATCCCCAGCCTGCTCGCCATCACTAGCGATATCGACATCACCACCCTGTTGGTATAATTAATAATATAACTCATTAGGTCGTATGGGAGATTTAAAGAGACAATTAAATAAAAATTAAATAACATACATAATAATTAACTTAAAGTAAATAGAATACCTGAGTAGTCGGGGGCTGACTCCCCATCGGGCTAAAAGCCTCCGACAGTAGGGTTACCACCAATCGGAGCACCTCGTCGCGTATCGCGACGAACTGCTCATGTAGGATACCCGTACTCTCGACGGTGGTCCCTGATGCAATATCCTGAGCTAGCTGGTGAAGGCGAGCACCACTAGGTAACTCCTGACGACGGATAACTGAATCCGTACAAAACGTCTCCGGCACCGTCGTCACGACCTTCTAGAATAGCTCGTCATCCTAGCTAACGCCCGTGTGAGATGGTCCAACAGGTGCTCTCGGACGCTAGCGCTGGTTAGAGCCTGCGAAAATAAATATAACATTACTAATAATAATATATATTATTTTATAAATTATGATATAACGAGAAACATAAGAAATATTATTACCTTCAGGTAATGTATACGCGGGTATCCTCGGCAAACCCAACACTTGATACCTACTGGTACTGCTAGTAGGGGATCATGAGACGCGACCCATAGTCTTAGCTCCTCATCCCAAGATAATTCAATCTCGGGCGGAGGGATGGTGGAATCTATCGGCTCAGAATCCACCCTAGCATCCCCCAACTCAGCTACAAGCTAGTCCCGAAGATTCTAAAATCGGTCCTATAATTTACTTTGTATATGTAAGTTAATTAAATCATTTTATTAACTACATAATATTAATAATTACTAAAAATTGATATTGGTCTTACTTGTATAGCTAATAATGCGGGATACATGGTAGAGTCCTTTGGCTTGTGGGCTCTATCCTAGAACTCTATCATGGTCGGAGGTCGGCCCAAGCTCACCCGCATGGCCTAATAAATACATTCATATAATATTTATTAGACTCATAATTTTTAGACTCCTCAAATTCACTTGACTCAAAGTGTGTAGAATTAAATCCAAAATTTTTATTTTCTTCATCATTTTCACAGTCATCGTGATTTTCAAAATTAACCTCAGAGTCACTAGAAAATTCATCCACCTCTTATTTATTTATTATGGTGGCTAACCGATTCATTTGAATTTCTAGACGAGATATAGTTTGATTTGTGTTAAATTGATTTTTCATTAAAGCTTCCATAATTTTCTCTAAGGTACTGAGCCTTTCCTCTTCTTCATTTGAAAAATTTTGTGGATATTGAGGTTCTGGATCCGAATATGGATATGAATATGAATTTAGATAAAGATTGTCATAAGTTGAAAAAAATTGATTTACTTGGTTTGCATTAAAATTTTCATAGAATTCTTGATTCCAAACAAAATTATTATTCCAACTATAATAGGAGTCCATCTTTCCACAAATCACAAAACAATTAAACAACTAACCACGAAAGTCACACAAAAATAAAATAAAATAAAATAAAATCCTAATTCTATGGTTAACCTAAATAAAATCTAGACAACTCCTAACTGTTCCAAGTTACACCTTAAGGTCCACAAAATTTGAAATTAATCACACCACTAGCCAGGTAAGTGTAAGAACGGTGGGAGTCTCTCCCCATGGGTACGATGACTAATTAAATAACCACACGTTCTTTAGGCGTTTGCCTTTTGAACCACTTGCCTAGACACTAGTAGTTTGATTAATTAAAAATTTAGCCTCCTCTTGGAGTTTCCTATTCTAATTGAGCTCGAGAGTCCTAGGGGCTAACCTTTACTTGATTTTAAGGTTATGCAAAATGCAAGTTGGATTGTTTGTGGGCCAAGGAAGGGTGATGAAATCTCCACCTTATCTTGTTACAGGTTTTGCCCTTAAATTAAATTACAAATGAGAATGGACAAATAAAAAAAACTGTAAACAAATAAAGTGTCCTAAAACTATGTGAATTACGAAAGAAGGAGAAATTTGACGTACCTCGATCCTCCAGCAATTACCACAGTTTATAATTGACAAAAATAAAAATAAAAGTAAAAACCTAAACAAGATGTGCTCTATGTGAGTGAATGCATGTATGCGGCAATTAGTTTTCTAATCTAACAATAAAAACTAAAAAAAAAAAAATTAAACTAAGCTACTATTTTTTTTAGTTAAGATACAAAATACCAGGAATAACGCAACAATAATTTTGTCTTTCCGCACCGTTGAACCGCTTCGATAATCCTGGAAAAAAAATATTAGAACTAAAAAAAACTAATTCAAATAAATAAAAATTAAGGAATACAAAATTAAATCTAGTCCCCGGCAACGGCGCCAAAAACTTGATGTGATAAAAATATGTAACTGCAAGTGCACAGTGTCAAATTGAAGAACTGGCAAGTACATGTCGAACCCACATAGACTAGATTAATTTTAATGTATCCTTAATATCTATTTTAGGCGAATTAGAAATAAATATTTAGAATCAATTAACTATGATTAAACTAACTAATAATAAGGAAACAATCTAGGAATCCGAATCCATTAAATAATAAACATAACAAGTAATTCAATCTTTTATATATTTATAACTTAATTATGATTTTGATCTCTCTTCCCTTTAATTTAGTAATTTTATAATTAACGTGGGCAAGCATAGACTATGAAAATTTAAGGATTAACTATAACCCATCAAAACTTCTTTGAGCAAACATGAATTATGAAAAACTCATATCTTAACAATAATCTATCAAAACCTCTTAATTAATTTAAAATCACATAAGAACTATAAAACGAAGGTATTTTAATAACGAAACATGAAGGCGAAATCAATTAAACATAAAAGTATAAATAATAGAAGAGATAAAAAAAATATTATCATGAATAATTATTTAATTTCATCTTCATCCTAGATTAAAGAAACTAGCTAGACATTAAAAATAAATAAACTAACTAAGATAAAGAAGAAGTAGAAAATTAAAAATAAAATAAGAAAACTCCCTTTAATTAGCGATCATCCAACGAACGTACAATGAAGAAATAATTTAATCCTACTCCTACTTCTAACTTAAACTAATACCTCCTCTCTCTAAAACAAGAGACATATTTATAGGAAAAATAAATTTGTGCCCTAATTTAGATTCATTGAACTTGGTCACTTTTGTTCCCTTTTTTTTCTCTTCTTTCCTTTTTTGATTTCAATATCTACATGGTAATCTTCCAAAAGTCCTTTTTCATGTAAGATTCTTCTTGGATATTTCCTTACATGAATAAGAGCATTAAATATTGCTTGATCACCAAGATTTTGCTTTATCACAACAAAATAAAAAATCCTACAAAATAAAATAAAACATATTAATTAAATAAACTAATATAATTAAAAGGACAAAATTAGGGATAATAAAATGTATGAATTATGTGTCTATCATATATGTCAAAATTTGGGTTGTTTATGATTTTGATTATATTTTTTAGTATACAGTTGATGTTGTTTTTGTGCAATGTTGAATTAAATTAAGAAAATATAATAATATTTATTACTATCTTTATCTTGTAAAAAGATTTTTTTTAATATATTTTTTTCTTTTTTTGAGTAACAACATTTGTCATTTTTACCGTAAATAATTATGCCTAAGGTTGACTTATGTTTAGTTTAATATTTGAAAAAAATAATTAATATAATTTTTAATATTTCTTATATGAATAATAAGATTCGTTCTGTAATAATAAGTTTATTTTACGTAAATTTTAATATTTGGAAAAAATAATTATAATTTTTTTTGAGTTAATTTGTACTTTTTATGGGTATTAAAATTTTACTTTTTAATTACAAAAAAAAATATTTGAATGTAAATTACGTAAATTTTATTTTTTAAGAAATTTAATTAGTAAAAAGTGTATGACTTTATTTTCCTGATAAAATGAATATTTATTATTTTTTGACATTTATGTTATTTATTGTACAAGTTCATAATTTAATTAATGGGATCAAGTTAAGTAAAAATTATAATATACAAATTTATATTTAGTGGATATATTAAACATTATAACTTGAAGGGTGTATTAGACATTATATTAAAAATATTTTTAGATATTAATTGGTCAACCACACTAGGGGTAGTGAAGGTAACATATTATAGACTAGAAGGGTACTTACTGTTATTTAAAAAATTAGAGAGATAGTGAGTATTATTATGATTATATACAGGGAATGTGAGTGTATTTTACTCAAATTTTAATTAAAAGCATATATACTTTCTGCAATAACAAAAATAATATATAAAAGTACCACAAACATCTGCCCTTAGAAATAGGTTGATGCAAACAAATATTAAAAATATATAGAATGAAATAGGTTTAAACCCGAATAACAAGTCAAAAAATATCACGTTAAAAAAAATATTAAGAGCTTTAATACTCCCTCCACTCCACAAACAAAGTTTCATTTACTATTTTTCCTTTTATTTTACAAAAAAAAGTTAATTAACAACTTATTATTCTACATGAAAAAAAAAATACGTTGTCAATATTTAGAAATTTTAGAAATAAGACCATGATTATATATTATACGTTCTCAATGAAATTTTATATTGCCGAATACATGTAAAAAAGATTATTTTTTTTATTGTTTGTAAAAAAAAAATCATTTTTTCTCAAAACGTTACGGGGTGAATTGTCCACATAAGGTGTCCTCGTCCTTGTATCTTAAGCATCTTTTTCTATTGTTTGAAAAACAAAATACATCTTTTTCTATCAAGTACCTGTCTGCATAGACTTATTCCTGTTGCAATAACTATAAGTATAAGTTAATTACTAATTTTTCAGAACGGAATACGGAAGCCAAAATCCTTATAAACTAGTAATTAAGCTCAATTGATAACAAAGATTACAACGTCATCATCTTTGACTTTTTTTTACTTTTAGTTTCTCAAAGTTTATCTATTAACTTAAGGAAAATGATATATTTTGCGAATATTTACGCCGATTTTTTGATTGTCAGTTACATGAATATATATTAGTAATAACTTTTTTTAAAGAGATGCATAATAAGTAGAGTGCTCTTATAATTTCTACCAATATCATGTATTGATAAATTTCGTAATTATAATTCGACGTAAATTTATCGTAATACATAAACAAGACTCGTTCTTAACTTAATTTGAGGGCGTGTAATTTCACATATGAAAGAAATCCAATCAATGGATAGCTAAAATCATCTCATTAGTAAACAAAAGTTACTTAATTACGCAAGTTGCAACATTTTGTTTTTAATGGGTTAATTTCACTTGATCACCTGGGGTTTAACGCTTTTCCCACTTGACCACCTGCAGTTCAGAAACCTACATTTAAACACCCGAGTTTTTGAGTTGAAGTGAAAACGTCACATTTTCCATCCAGATTAACGGTGTGTGCATAACACTCGCCAATAGAGCGTGAGGTTGGGCTATAACACTCAAAAGTAGCTGAAAAAAGTCAAAAATGCCCTCTTTCGTGTACCTTGGCTTTAAAAGTCCCATTTTGCTTGTATTTTTTTAGTTTATTTAAAATAATTATAATAACTTTCAAATTTATTTATTATTTTTATTTTTTTATTAAATCTAATTATGTTTGTAAATAAAAGGATAGTATATGATTATAAAAGTCTAAATTAAATTATTTTCTTTTTTATCCAAATTTGTTTATCTTTTGACATAAAAAAATTTGGATGAATAAAGTTTAGTGTATTTTTCTTTTCTTTTCTCTTGCTTAAGAAATGCACAAACAAAATAAATGAACATATAAAATGGGACTATTGCATATTCTGTTGTTATTTATGAAGTTTTAATTATAATTCAAGTATTTTTATTGTCCATCGATTCTTATTGCGATTAACTTTTTCTTGATTTGATATATTTTATTTGTTTGAAAGAATTTTTATTTTTATTTTCAACCATTATAGACTTTTCATCGTTATAACAAAATTACATTTTTCCGTGCTACATATATATATTTCAATCATTTTAACTGTTTCAAAAAGAAAAAACCTCCCTAAGGAATTGGATATTATTAATTAATGAGTAAGGGGGTGATGATCAAATGCTCAAATTAAACTGTAACCTTCAAATTAATATCCCATAAATATTAATTTCCCCCAAAATTTAGTGCTCCCTCCATTTCACTCTAAGACCGCATAAAAAACGACTTACAAATTTTATTAAAGACTGCCATTATACATGACTGCTTAACAATTTTATTTTAATTGATGACGCACTTTTTATTAGTATTTTTTTCATTTAAAAATATAAAATTAATATTAACTTTTTAATAAAGTTTAGTGTATTAATTTTTCTTTTCTTTTCTCTTGCTTAAGAAATGCACAAGCAAAATAAATGAACATAAAATGGACTAAAGTGGGAGATTCCAAGTATATCTTTGAACGGATTAAATCACTTTTTGTCTACTAAACTAAACTCTAATTTTTTTCAAGACGTCATAAATTTCGTTAAAATCAGTTAATTTTAACGATTGAAAATAAAAAAATACATATATTTATTCAATTAACCACATAGACATGTCAAAAAATAACAAACACCACAAAATTTGTCTATTTGAATACCAAGGAGGAAAAATAATTAAATATGTGTAAAAAGTAATAAATTATAATTTTTTATATTCTTAATATATTATAAATTTAAAACAAATTAAACATAAAAAAATCAAACTAACTAATAAATTAACTTAACTAAACAGTAAAACAATTAAACATATTCAAATCAAATAATTAAAACAAGTTAAAATAATAAACAGATTAGCTTAATAAAATTAGTTAAACAAATGGAGGCCCATATTTTGCTGAGGAGAGAGAAGATGCAATAGGCTTGGCTCAAAAATCGAGAATAGAGGTTTGTTTGTTTTGTTTTGTTACACTTTAAATATAATACTCCATAGTTGAGCTCTTCTAATTATATATGGAGGGCAAATATGTCTTTAGCCATTTAAAATAACGGTGTTAACACGGAAATCACTTTTTCACTTTAACTTAAAAACTCGGGTGTTTAAATGTAGGTTTCTGAACTGCAGGTGGTCAAGTGGGAAAAGCGTTAAACCCCAAGTGGTCATATGAAATTAACCCTAATTAGATTGATCAAAACATATCGTGTTTTTTCTTCTACTCACTAGCCAGCTAAAATGTCACACACATTTCTAAAATGTCAACTTTTAAATATAATTTTGTGCTTTCAAATGTACCCTAATATAATCAAAGAATTTAGTATTAGTGGTTTTATGCTAAAAATGATATTAAAAAAATAATAACAAATTAACTAGGAATATCATATTATTTTATAATCTTAAAATAGAAGATATCTCTAATTTTGATCAGGATTAAATAAAAAAATTAGCACTAATTTTAGAACGGAGAGCATTCATACATAATTTATTTATTTTTTTTATAAAAAAAAACAGCAGGTAGGGTGATCCAATGGAAGATAATAGTTTGAATATTTTCTAAATCACTGAAGAAGCTGGTAGAAGCTTTACGCAAGATATTGTTTACAATTAATCAAAGCAATCAATTTTATGTAAATTTTAGCGCTGTTGCAATAACCATAAGTATGTACGTAATGGGTGACATAATTAGCTGTTAGGCGTACCCACCACCGTTTTCTCTAGAACTACCAACTTGTACTAACCACCACCAGTAACACTACTCTATATTTCTACCATGTATTTGGCGTTAAGTTAAATATATATATATATATATATATATATATATTCATTTTAGTATTTTCGTAAATGAAAGTAAAATATTAAGAACTTAATCATCAATGGCAAGTTAAGAATTAATGGCCTATTTTATGCGAATGTCATTAATTCAGGAGTGAGATTCACATCAGAAAATTATGTGTATGTGCATATATGCCAAACAATAAAAAAAAATTAATAATTTGAAATTTGAAAAGAGAAATGTTATTTGCATTCTAAATTCCATTTGCGCTTTTTTGTAAAACCAAATTTAAGTTTATAATAGAGTGCAAATGGACAAATTAGAAGCACCTTTAAGGTATTGTTATTCAAACAAGGCCTAAAAGAAATCTGGCATGTTAACTCCCGCTTAAGCTAGACATTTCTTCTCAAATTATACTTTTTAAAATAATGCAATTTTGAGTAATAAAAAGATAAATGACAGAAGTTTGAGTTAAATTGATAAAATGACAAAATTATTATATTTTCAAATCAACATTGTTTTACGATAACACATCTCCCATATACAGTAGAACCTCTATAAATTAATACTGTTGGGACTGAAATTTTATATTAATTTAGAGAGTTATTATTTAATCGAAAAATTAATAATTTATTAATTTAAAGAGTGTTTTTCTATTCGGTGAACATAAATTTAATTACATTAAAATTATTGCATTTTATTGATCTTTATATCATACTTTTTTGATGCAATGTATCATACTTATTAAATTAATGTAATAATAGAATTCATTGTAAGTGATCTTAATTATTTTTAATAATTAAATAATGTTCATTGTATCCACTTTTCAAATTACATTAACATTTTATTTCAAAAAAAAAATATTCACATTAAGTTTAATTAATTTGTATATATAAGTTCATTGTATTAGAATTTAATACATTCCATGTATGATGATAAAGAGAACTACTACATAAACATAAACAAAAATTCTTCAAATCATACTCAACAATGGCTTCTCATCTAAAAAGTGTCCATAAATTCACCATGACAGATCAAATACGCAAGGAATTATGCGAGTATAAGAGAGATCACCCTACATGAAGCTGAGGATGATACAATAACTTTAGAGCCAATAACGCGAAAGGAAGCACTCATAGCGTCAACAACTCTTCACAAGTTTTTATTACAATTCGAAAATGCAACACCTGAACTTTTGGACGCAATGAGAAAAATTAAGGATGAAATTCAATTAGATTTGAATTTCAAGACAAAACAAACGAGAATAGAATATATTTTACAAGATTACCCTAGATATATTTGTAATTTAAAAAAATTATTAATTTTGATGGGACCATATATTTATATAAGGGTCTTTTTAAAAATTATTATTTTATTATTTTATCAAAATTATTAATTTATCCCATTAATCCAAGTCGGGACTGGAAAAAAAAATTATTTTAAAAAAATTATTAATTTATCGAATATTAATTTATAGAGGTTCTATTGTACATATTTTACCACAGTCCACTTTCCCCATTTGATGATCATCGTCATGGCGGAATTGACATTGGTACCGGCCCCCATTTTTACGTTTAAGAAAAATAAATCTTGAAGAAAAGATTGTATTTAATTCTCACCGTGCATGTCAATATAACAAAAAAAAAATTGTTTGGTAAATATTGTTTCTAGATGAAATTCCCTACGGTTAACATTATTACTGTCTTTTATTTATTTATTAAATTAATTTGGTGAATAATTTTCCGCCGACGAGTTAAATCAAGCAGCTATAATTCACAACAAAAGAAATAATCTGAAAAGCCATTTAATTTGACTAACAAGTAAGAACCAATATTAACTACTCTCTCCAATTAAAATTAATTATACATTTTTTTATTTGTTTCAAAATTAAATATATATTTCTACTTTTAGATTAGTAAGTAAATGAAATTCTATACATCTCATCACGTTAATCTACTATTGATTGTTTGAGTATTGTCATGTCTCTAACTCTCTATTACTAGTCTACTACATTTTCAACTAATTTTAAGGATATACTCCCTTGTCCCATAAATGATGACTCGAGTTCAAAAAAATTGTCCTCTAAAATATAATTTAAATACAATGTACAAAAATTACTTTGTCCTTAAAAAATCTTAAGTGAGTTCCAGTAATTTAAGGAGAAAAGATTCCACTATATATGAGAGCAAAATGAAATTTATTAATCATTTGATACTCTCTCCTCTATTTAAATTTTTTAATTTACATGAACAATATAAAGTCATATTTTATGTAAGGGAGGTAATATTTAACGAAATAAACTTTTTCTTAAAATTATCGTTGTACACATTATATATTAATTTAGTTTTGAATTTTGATACAATATAACAATTATAAACTAACTGTGAAGTACTGGTAATTATCATTTTTGCTGTTTTCATAACTTGAACGAAATTATATCAATTTTAAATTTTAAAATTTTATAAATTAATTTTAAAAAGTCAAAATGTATTTCTAATTTTGAAATAAAACTAATACTTATAAATATTACTGTTACTGTCAGTACTTTTCAAATGTGCATATATAATATACACCTAATGCACTCTTACAAAAATTTAATTAAACAATATGTTAACGCTTGATTTTGTCCGCGCGTCCAATCCACTCTCCGCGCGTGTACCTGCACAAAAGTCCCAACGGCTTGGGCCGTGTGGAGACTCCTCGGGTGTAAGAGTAAGTAACAAGCTCAAGGTACGCTAACAATGGAGGTCAAATATTTAGTAGGGTAAAAGTGTTGTACCTTGTACTCATTGTTACTTGGATATTTATAAGGATTCACTTGGCTACTTTCTACTCCTATTAGGAGTGTGCTGCCCAGAATCCTTATTAGACCCGGATTAAACTACCTTGATCCGATAGAAGTATAATCCAATAAGGAACCACAAGGGCTTAGAATACTGGCTCAAGCCTTTTCGGACTGGAGAGTCCTCATATAATCCGCTAGGTGTGATTGGCCTTTGGGCCGAGCCCAACATAAGAAGCCCAATCCAGCCTGTTAGGATTTATATCCGAACATTGCCCCCTACTCCCTTAGTATATGATATGTACTGGGGGAGTGAGTCAGAGGATTTGATCATCCGGAAATTTATAACAAGGAAATAGGATAAATGCTCTCGGGAACCCGAAGGTGTCAGACCGAGGATATCTCTCCTCCAAGTGTCTTCAAGTGCTAGCCCGAAGATAGGGACTCTCGAGGGCGTCAAACCAAGGATAATGCCCCTCGGGTGCTCGACAGCATAAGAACCGAGGGGGGGAGTTCTTTGGGATCCCTAGAAATGTTGTCCCGAGGACGGAGAATCTGGTCACGACATTGGGCTTCTCTGATGGGTAAGCCCCGCTCACAAATGTTATTTGGGCCCAATCTTTGTATTTCGAAGCCCAACAGTCATTTTTTGAAATTCGAAGTGTTACAGCTGTTTGGCACTATAGCTCATCAGCAATAACTTCTCCCGCCTCTGACCTCGTCCGTCGGATAGGATCAATTTCGGCCGTTGGATACCCACTTTTATAGAGAAAGTTAACCTAGCCGTCATTTCTTACCAGCGCATTCGTTTTCACAGAGAGAGAAAAGTAACTTTCCAGAGACCTCGTCTTCTTGCTTTTCTGCTTTAGGATCGATCGTCCATCCCCTTCCTGTCCTCGAACGTCTTCAAGTAAGTTAATCACTTTCTTTCTTTTCTCTTCTTGATGGCTGGGGGTGATGGGAATCAGGCTTCATCTTCCCATGTTGAAGATGAGATTACTATTGCTAGGGCCGGAATTCCAGAAGGTCAGCCATGGAAACCGGTAATAATAGAACGCATGAGAGATATAGAAGAGTACAATAGGACTAAGTATCTTTCTTTAGAGTACAGAGTAGCCAACATTCCTTCTTCTATCAAGAATCCCTTTTTTGACCTGTTGATGACGGAATTCTATATTCCAGAATCGTATGAAATTAGGAGACCCGAGG
Organism: Aralia elata; assembly: GCA_034770075.1. Taxonomy (NCBI): domain Eukaryota; kingdom Viridiplantae; phylum Streptophyta; class Magnoliopsida; order Apiales; family Araliaceae; genus Aralia; species Aralia elata. The sequence continues at coordinate 78,107,130 of CM068380.1, forward strand.
GTGAAGAAAAGGTATACTGGCAACCCGAAGGGGGGTGGATTCCGATTCACCGCCAGTTGCTTCTCTTCGGGGTGCGTTTTCCACTCCGCCCTTTCGTCGTAGAACTTCTTCATACAGTAGGACTTAGTTTGAATCAATTATCCCCAAATTCTTTCATTCACTTAAATAGTTTCATAGCTTTCTGCTCGTCCGAGAGCATAACCCCGAAGCTTGACTTCTTCTTTCAATTCTTTTCCCTCTCCGCCTGTAAGGAGAAGGGTTTTTATCAAATAATCAAGAATCCGGGTAGAGATACCCTAATGGATACCCCATCCAGTAACAAGGGATGGCATGGGGATTGGTTCCTCATCAAGGGGCCGGACACTGAGTTGGTAGGACCTTGGTCTAAACCCGAACAGAAGACCAATTAAAACCCGAATCGGATTACCCGAAGAAGGTTGGAGGAGTTCGAGGTTTTGTATTCCAAGCGACCATCGGTGAAGTGGAACCGGCTTCTTTTGAATGACCAAGGACTGGTTACATGATCATGGCTGTAAGTCCATTTAAATTTCCCGAATGCAAATTATTATCGAATTGATAACATACTGATTGATTGTATCTTTTGTGCAGTGGCTGACTCCGGAAGGACTGCTGATAACGAGGTTATTCTTGAGGCAGCGGGGGGCGTGGGGGGGGGGTGGTGTGCCTAGGACAAAGCTGTCAGGTGCTGAAAAGCTAAGGCTGGCACGCCAGAAGAAATCCTCGGGCAGCCAAGTGTTAACCTTGCCCGAGGGAGCTACCGAGGGAGCAACTGGACCGGGCCCGACCCCGGAGTCAGCGAGAGCTGCTGAGCCCAAGCCCAAAAAGAGGAGGCTGGTGCGTCACTCCTCAGTTGAGGTGAGAGAAGGACCTATCCAAATGGTCCCGATCGAGCCTTCTTCTACTACCGGGGGATCGGCCAGTGCTGCCTCGAAGGAGCTGGTCGCAACAGCTTCTTTTGATGCCGAATCTCCTCACCCCGAAGAAGGGGTTCTGGTGAGGAAGAAGAAGAAGCAAGTAGAGTCCACTCCTCCCCCTCCTGCCACTGAACAACTAGGGGGGGAAGGAGTGGGAACTTCTGTCGGGGCCTTGGACTCTGTCCCGATCCTTCTTGACGCAGAGAGCAGAGGCTAGTCAGGGGGGTCTGAAGGTTTTGATGGAGAGGTTGTTCGCTCACCACACCAAGGTACACAAGTGTTTTTTAAGTATTACCCCTAATTGCTTTTGTCTGTCGTATCCTAACTCCTGAATCGTTACTATTACAGGGGAACGATCTTCTGCTTGAAGTTTCTGGCCAAGTTAAGAGCTTGGAGCACGAGCTGAAAAAATTCCACCGAGGAGTGTGGTGCGGCGAAGGATAAACACCAGAAGATCCGGGACCAACTCCACCAACAACACGCTAGCTTTCATGCCATGAAAGCTGATTATGAAGTGATTCGGTCGGAGAAGGTGAAGACTGATCAGGAGCTCGCCGATCTGAGGAATCGGGCAGAATATGCCGAGACCCGGGCCGAGAGGGCTTCCAAACAAACTGAGGCTGCTACAAAGCGAGCCGATGCTGCCGAGGGGAAGATCCGGGAGCTCGAAGCTCTTCTCCCGGAGGCAAACTGAACAAATCAGCCAATCGGAACGAGGCGATCCGCTTACAAACCGACTAGATGCGCAATCTGAAGGACAATGTTCAGATGATCGTTGACGGTTGGGCTGCGAAGGAAGCAGATTGGCTGAAAGGTCCTATTGACCCCGCGTTGCCGAGTGTTCTGGCCCCAAGTCGTCGGCAAAAAGGTGATCGAGGACTACAAGGTCTCCGATCAATTCCACGAAGATGTCCAGGATGCTGTGGTGAACGAGTTCAATGACGGCTTTGAGTTTGCCCGAGAACTAGTGCGGGAAAAGGGTCATGATCCTGATGCACTGGGGATTGTCATTCCCGAAGACTGATTCTGTAATTTCCTACCATGTAATTTCAACAAAGTCTTTGTAATATGAATATTCTGTAATGAAAGTTAGTTTCTTTTGATGAGTTGTGTAAATATTCTATCTTATCTCTTCTCCTGAGTTATTCTTATTTATCAATGTTCATAGCTGCTCTACATCTCTTCTCCTCATTAACTTTATTAGGAAATTGCTAATAATGTTAAATCGATGTATCAAAGTGTATGCAAAAACAGCAGGCAAAGATAAAACAGAAGAATTCTCATTAATCTCGAAAAGATAATCAATATTGAGCAACATTTGATCCTCAAAAAGAAACTAAGTACATAGTGTCACTGATGATATCTTCGGAGCCGAGCTGCATGCCATGTGTTCGGGACTTCCTTTCCATCCATATGTTGCAATTTATAGGTTCCTGATCCTAATATTTCGATGACTTTATACGGTCCTTCCCATGTGGGCATCAATTTTCCCGTTTCCCGAGGTGTAGACGCTTCTGCCTGCCGAAGAACCAAGTCCCCTACCTGGAATGTTCTTGACTTGACATTCTTGTTGAAATGCCGAGCCGTTCGTTGCTGATAGGTGGCTAATCTGAGAACCACGGCATCACGTTCTTCTTCCAGTAGGTCTAGGTTTTCCCTAAGCCCCTCGCTATTGAGAATTTCGTCAAAGTTTTGGACTCGGGAAGAAGGTATCCCAATCTCAATAGGTATCAAGGCTTCGGTCCCATAAGAAAGCTTGAAGGGTGTTTCTCCGGTTGTGGTTCGAGGAGTTGTTCGGTAGGCCCATAGGACATGGAGAAGCTCTTTGGGCCAGGCTCCTTTGGCGTCTTCGAGTCTTCGTTTGATACCGTTCAACAAGAGCCTGTTTTGTCACCTCAACCTGTCCATTTGCTTGAGGATGGGCCACAGAAGTTCGTCGGTGTTGAATATTCAGTTCTGTCAGAAAACCTTCGAACTCTTTCCCCACGAACTGAAGACCATTATCAGAGACTAGGACTTTAGGGATCCCGAACCGATAAACCACCTGTTCTTTAAAGAATTGAAGACATGTCTTCTCCGTGATTTGTGCTAGTGGTTTGGCTTCGACCCATTTGGTGAAGTAATCTATGGCCACAATAACAAATTTTACCTGACCCTTACCCTGCGGAAGCGGCCCGAGAATATCTATTCCCCAAACTGCGAAAGGGACGGGAGATAATATAGGAGTTAGCTCTTCGGGCGGTTGGTGTGGTACCGAAGCGAACAGTTGGCATTTGTGGCATTTTTTGACGAAGTCTTTGGCGTCCTGAAGAATGGTCGGCCAGAAATATCCTTGTCGCAAAATTTTATGTGCCAACGTCTTTGCTCCAACGTGATCCCCACATATCCCTTCATGGACTTCTCGGAGAGCATAATCTGATTCTCTGGGACCGAGACATCGAAGTAGGGGCGACGAATAGGATCTCCTGTACAGTGTATCCTCAATGAGACAGTACTTTGTGGCTTTGAATTTGATCCGTCGGGCCAATGTTCGTTCATCGGGCAGTTCATCGGTTTTCAGAAACTTGACTATGGGGGTCATCCAGGAATCCTCGGATTCAATATCCATTACTGTCTGAACCGTTGTACTAGGTTCCTGAAGGGTTTCAAGGTAGACAGATCCTTCCATTTCTCCCTGGTCAGTTGTAGCAAGCTTCGAGAGGGCGTCAGCCATGGTGTTGTCTGCTCTGACTACCCCAATAATTTGATACTTAGGGAAGTGTTCGAGGAGCGTCTGCACCAGCTGTAGATATGCCTGAAGATGTGGTTCCCTGGCTTCATATTCCCCCCAATACCTGTTTTTAACCACGAGTTGGGAGTCGCTGTATATCATCAGGTTTTTTACCTCCAGGCTTCGGGCCAACCTTAGACCTGCTATAAGTGCTTCATATTCGGCAATGTTGTTGGTAGCTGTGAACCCGAAGCGAATAGATTGTTGGATCCTGAATCCTTCGGGGGATGTAAGAATCACCCCAGCCCCGCTGCGAGGTCCGACGCTAGATCCGTCTACAAATAATGTCCATGCCGAGTCTGTGGTCGGATTTGATAATTCAACTGTCTCTTCTTCCTTCTCCTCAGGAAAAGAACACTCAACAATGAAATCCGCCAGAGCCTGCGCCTTAATTGCTGTTCGAGGCCGAAAGTCTATATTGAACTGACTTAGCTCCACAGCCCACGCTGCTAGTCTCCCCGAAAACTCGGGATGGTACAATACTTTCCGAAGGGGTTGATCGGTAAACACTGTGATGGTCCTCCCTTGAAAGTAGTGCCGTAGCTTTCGACTAGAAATAATCAACGCGTAAGCCAACTTCTCTAAGTTTGGATACCTAGTTTCGGCATCTCGAAGAGCATGGCTTACGTAGTAGACTGGCTTCTGACCCTGTGTATCCTCCCTTATCAAAGCCGACCCGACCGCACACTGTGTTGCAGATAAATATAGCTGTAGATCTTCGTCGGGAAGAGCTTTACTGAGGATCGGAGGAGAAGAAATATAATGTTTGATCTGTTCAAAGGCAAGCTGGCACTCTTCCGTCCAAACGAAAGTCTTTTGGTTCTGAGCCCCTTTCAGAGTATTGAAGAATGGAAGACACTTCTCTGCTGATCGGGCCACAAACCTCCGAAGGGCGGCGAGTCTTCCTGTTAATCTTTGAACATCTTTAAAATTCCTCGGGGACTGCATTTCAAGGATAGCCGATATCTTTTCGGGGTTAGCTTCTATCCCTCTTCGGCTTACCATGTACCCCAAGAATTTGCCCGACCCGAGGCCAAAAGTGCATTTGGTGGGATTAAGTCTCATGTTGTGGATTCTAACATTCCGAAAGCATTCTTCTAGATCCGACAAATGGTCTTCATCTCCCATGCTTCGGACGATCATATCATCCACATAAACTTCCATATTCCTGCCAATCTGATCTCTGAACACCCTATTCATCATCCGCTGATAGGTTGCTCCGGCGTTGATCAGGCCGAACGACATGACTTTATAGGCGTAAATTGCTCGGTGAGTGATGAAGGATGTCTTCGGTATGTCTGGTTTGTGCATGGCAATCTGATTATACCCGGAGAAAGCATCCAGAAAGCTCATTAAATTGTGTCCCGAAGTAGAATCGATTAGCTGATCGATGTTCGGGAGAGGATAATAATCTTTCGGGCATGACTTGTTCAAATCTGTATAGTCCACGCACATCCTCCATTTCCCGTTGTGCTTCCTTGCCAGTACCACGTTGGCTAGCCACTCTGGGTAAGTTATTTCATAAATGAAGTTAGCAGCCAATAGTTTTTCAATCTCTTCATCGATTACCTTTTGTCGTTCGGGTGCTATGTTCCGTCTTTTCTGTTTGACGGGTTTGTGACTGGGATCAACACTCAGTTTATGTTCTGCTATACTTCTGTCAATCCCTGGCATATCGGATGGTGTCCATGCGAAGATGTCTGAATATTCCTTGATTAGATCGATGAGTTTTGGATCTGACATTCGTCTGAAGCCCCGTACCAATCTGAATTGTCTTTGTGCTATCTTCCTGAAACAATGGAATCTCTTCTGTTTCTTCAGCAGGCGTAGCTATCGGCTCGGAGCCTCCTTCTGTAAAGGGTTCTAGCTCGATCTTCATCGTGGTTTTTTGCTTACTAACCCCCACAGAAGTCGCCTGGATAGTTTGGAGATAGCACCTTCTGGATAAATCCTGATCGCCAGCCACTTCCCCAATCCCATTCTCGGTAGGGAATTTCATCTTCAGATGTGGAATGGAGGTGACTGCCTTCAAAGCTGCAAGAGTTGTCCTCCCGAGGATGGCGTTGTAGTTGCTTTCCACTTGGACCACATAAAACCTTATCATGATGGAGGCTTGTTTGGGAGACGTGCCGAAGATCGCTGGTAACTCTATCGTCCCTGCTATTCGGACTGGGTTGTTCCCGAAGCCATATAGCGGGGACTCATTGCAGATCTCCAGCTTCCTTCCCCCCAGATCCAGCCGATTGTAGGCATGACTGTAGAGTACATCCACCGAACTCCCATTATCAACCAGCATCCGTCTTAAATCCATGGTTCCGACTTGAGCTGTAATGACCAGGGCGTCCTGATGCGGTGTAACTATTCCCGGGGGATAATCCTCATCGGAGAAGGTTATAGGTTCTGTTGGGGTAGTTTTAGATTGTCCAGACAACTGATGGATCTCCCTGCCGAAAGCTTTTCTCTTTCTATTGGATAGTGCTGATATCGGTCCACCAGATATACAATCCACGACTCCCTTTACCGCTCCCGAAGATGGCGGTGGTGGAGCTATCCGATCAAAAGGACTCGGTTTGTATTGATCGGACACATAACAATCCAGGTTACCCCTCCGAACTTGCCTTTCGAGAAAATCTTTCAACTGATAACAATCCTCAGTATCATGCCCCTTGGCTTCATGGTAATCACAATATCTGTCCCCATTCTTTTGTCTGGCGAAGACTCTGATCCTCGGGGGCTTTTCATAGAAAGGCTGGTCTTTGATTTCCTTGATGATAACAGCTCTACTCAAGGTTAAGGGAGTGTAGTCCTTCTCATTATCCCTATTACCTCGGTCTGTCGAACCGTTACTCTTCTTCTGCCGATTATCGTGGGAAATTCTTTCTTGCCGTTCCCTTTGTCGTTGTTGTACTTTTTATCGGCGTGCTCTCCTCGGGGGTCTCTCTGGTGAAAATCACCTGTATTTTTCGAGGTGCCCCGGAGATTAGCGAGCGCCTCTTCCAACTCGACGAACTTATCGACTTTATCATACGCCTCGGGCAGAGATTCGGGCGCCTTTGAGATAATCTCCTCGATCAGCCTGCTGGACTTATCCACATTCAATCCCATGGTTAAGAAGTGGATCACCTGCTTCGGATTCTATAATCGTTGACCTCAGATACAGCCTCACGAAATCTCTTTATGTACTGCCGAAGCGTTTCATTCGGTCTCTGTTTGACCTGCATAAGGGATGTGATCATTTTAGCCCGCCTCTTGTTGCTGGCCGAAGCGGGTGTGGAATTGTTCTTTCAGATCATCCCATGAGCGTACTGATGCAGATGGGAGGGAGACAACCCACTCCCGAGCAGTCTTCTTCAGGGTGGATAAGAATAAATGGCACATGGCTGCTTCATCATGACCATGAAAGAGCATGGCCTGCTCGAAAGTGAAGGTATGATCATGGGGATCTCCAGTTCCATCATACATCTCCAGGTTTGAGGGGACCTTGTTCTTCCTATCGATCTTCGCATTAGCCAAGTCTCGGGTGAAAGGAGTGACCCGAGGCTTTTTGGTTCCTGACGGTTCGGCCCTTCGGGGTGATGATTCCCCAGTATGACTTCTATCAAGGCTTCGTCGGGAACCCTCGCGACGCTCTCGCCTGGATGGTGACCGGGCTCTCTTTCTCAAGTCCCTTGTAAAGATGGATTCAGAATGGGCCTGGTTATTATCTCGATGCCGTCTTTGGGGTCGGTCATCTCTTCGTCGGCGGGGAGCAGAGCGGGAGGCCGAGCCTCTCTCGCTCAGCAACTGTTGCCCAGCTTCGTTCAGTTCTATGTACTGCCTGTCAAGCTCTTCTTGCTGGATGTCTAGAGCTTTCTTTCGATCAAGGATCTGCTGAAGGCGTTGTCCCCGTTCGGCTGATGTCTCCCGGTGTGGCCGAGATTGCACCGGTCCGTGTGAACCATGGTTGCTTTGCTGTGAATTTTCCATGTGGATTTGTTTTGATCACCAAAGCAATTTACTACTAACAGGCCCTCCTTCTAGCGCCAATGTTAACGCTTGATTTTGTCCGCCGCGCGTCCAATCCACTCTCCGCGCGTGTACCTGCACAAAAGTCCCAACGGCTTGGGCCGTGTGGAGACTCCTCGGGTGTAAGAGTAAGTAACAAGCTCAAGGTACGCTAACAATGGAGGTCAAATATTTAGTAGGGTAAAAGTGTTGTACCTTGTACTCATTGTTACTTGGATATTTATAAGGATTCACTTGGCTACTTTCTACTCCTATTAGGAGTGTGCTGCCCAGAATCCTTATTAGACCCGGATTAAACTACCTTGATCCGATAGAAGTATAATCCAATAAGGAACCACAAGGGCTTAGAATACTGGCTCAAGCCTTTTCGGACTGGAGAGTCCTCATATAATCCGCTAGGTGTGATTGGCCTTTGGGCCGAGCCCAACATAAGAAGCCCAATCCAGCCTGTTAGGATTTATATCCGAACACAATATATTCAGTTAAAAAATTATTAAGAGCTTTAATACTCATTCCTTCCGTCCCACAAATAGAATTTCATTTAATATTTTTTTTTATTCCTCAAAAAAGTTTTTTTTCTATTAATAGTAATATAAAATAATACAATTTCCTTAAAATTGTCATGATAATTAATACTTAATTAACAAGTATAATATTTATATATTTCACAAATAAGACACTTTTCGTACGTAGAATATGGAGAGAGTATCAAATAGGATTTAGATAAGAGGGACAAAGATATACTAAGTATAAATTTGATAATCTTTTGTACTTTTCCAGTTGCTTGATTATAAAAGAAAGGAAAGGAAAGGAAAGGAAAGTAAGAAAATCATCCATTAAAAGAAAGGAAAGGAAAGGAAAGTAAGAAAATCATCCATTAATAGAAAGGAAAAGAAGTAAAGTAAGAAAATCATCCATTAAAAGAAAGGAAAGGAAAGGAAAGGAAAGTAAGAAAATTGTAAGCGTTTATTTGTTCACACGTGAGTTTGGGTATTATGGAAAAATATAAGTTTCACCGTTAGTTACTTTCCTTCAAGAAAATTTTCTCTCAAATCTTATTCTGCATTTTCAATAAAAATTTGCGTCGCCACAAAGTTTAGAACTATTTTTTTATATAATAATTTTATATTAAATTATAATTACGAAATTTATTAATATATGAAATTTTATAAAATTAAGTCCACGTCTCTAAAACATCTTTTTCTATTGTTTGAAAAGAAAAAACAAGTTTTTCAATCAAGTATTATTCGGACAAAAGACTTCCAGCGCTGTTGCAATAACTATGAGTACGTAAAGGGTGACATAATTAGCGCACCCACCACAGTTTAATTTCTCTAGAACCAGCAACTTGTATATACCAACCAGTCAACCACCATTAACAGTACTTTTTTTAAAAAAAATAATATTTATGTCACAAATATATAATAAAATAAAATTACGATTCACGTAAAATATATATAATAAAATAAAATAAATTAAAATATAATTATTTTTAATTTTTATTTATCATACATATGCATATAGGTCAAAATTTTTGGAATACATGACATGATTATTACTCTTTTTTGGGTACATTTTTATGGGTCACCATTAACAGTACTACTCTATGTTTCAACATTCATTTGCCGTTGGCTAAGATTTACCGATTATCTTATTTTTCATTTTCGTTTTTTCCTAAATGAAAGTAAAATATTAAGTACTATTACATGGACATGAATCACCTGATCACTTAATTAAGTTTATAGGTACATTTACGACTTCAAAAACGAGATAAAAAGAAAGGCAAACAAAAAATCAAAATAATTGTAAAAAAGATAAACTATCTTAATAAATATAAATTTAATTAGCTAAACTTTTAAAAAATTTAACATTAAAAGTAATGTAAAAATATAGTGTTTGTGGTTAAAAGAGCTCCAACAATTTTTCTCAGATTTTGTTTACTTGTCTTTTTCTTTTCTTTTAATTAAAATTTGTTGAGTTCCAAACATAACCCAAGTATATATGACCATAAGTCAAGGAGTGTCGTATGGTCCATAACTTACAATAGAGTCATGTTATGTATTGCGATAAATTTATGTTAAATTATAATTGTGAAAACTTATAAATATATGATATTGGTAAGAATTATAGAAAGACCTCAGCTATTACACATATCTTCAAAAAAATTATTACTAATATTTATCCACGTAACTGATAATTAAAAAATCGACGTAAACATTCGGAATATATATCATTTTCCCTCACAATAAGCCGTAGAAAAAATCAATTCCACAAAAGTGCTACCTTATTTTATTTAGTTCAATTTACGAAATTTTAAAATTTTAATGTAACGTGAATAAATTGATTTTAATTAAAATTGTCATAAATAATATATATTAATTATTAAAACAAACATTATTAGTTATAATATTTTTTATTTTTAAAAATTAAATAAATTTGGGTCAATTCTAAAATAAAAAATTTTGTATATTAATATCAAAAAGCATACCATAATTCAACCTTTCTTTATGGGACGGAGAGATTTTTTTTCCCCTTCTAGAACCATATTTTAATACTCAACCCGTTACGAACTATAAAAATAATCAAAACATAACTGCAACTTTTATTGTTAGTCTGTCCAAAAACCCAAAATTAAGATTTATCAAAAAACGTAATTGGTATAACCGGCATAATTATACTCGACAAATATGCATCTATATATGTGTATATATGAAGCACAAAGAATATATATAGAGGGCGGTTCAAGAGCAGACCGGTCTGCTAACATACGAGTCTGTAACGAAGGTTTTTCCGTCGCCTATACAATAGACGACGGTTTTTATATTAAATAATCCGTCGCCTATTGTATAGGCGACGGAAAAACCGTCGTTAAAGACTGGACTGATAGCAGACATATATATATATATATATATATATATATATATATATATATATATATATATTAGCACGTGAAATTGAGTACTCTCGGATCAACCATGCACGGCCTAACTAATTTTACACCTGATCCCTCACATCCAGAGCCAAATAATGAAACTTTAATTAACGAATTGTTTGTACCAAGAACAACTTTTATTACATTATGGTTTAAATTGAAGTATATATGATACATGACACGTGATGTGCATTTATTAATTTTAATTTCCAGTCTTTTCCTTTGCATGTCGATGGTGGCCTTTTAAACTGGTTGGTAGCCTTACTGGAGTATTGGAGTACTGCGTGGTAAAAGTGTAATCACTTAATAATTAGTTGTGACTTTGAAATATTCGACTCCTATATATGACCTATTTTTCCATCAACAAATTAAATACCATATCATTGAAAAATTTACCCTTGTAGTAATTGTTAGCTTGTCATCAATGGACTAATAATAAGTCATATAAATTAATTAATTTGACTAATTATATCCTCATCCCTCTCTTTGATTTGTGTAATAAATGTCACCTATAATTTTTAATTTTGTGTAGAAATCATCACGTAAAGTAAGTCAAAATGCTTGTCTATTACTCCACCAATGATGAAAATTACTCTATTTATCTACAAAAGAGTTTATATCTTCTAAAGTACAAAGAAAGTATTAATTATTCTTAATTATTATTTTTTACAAATAAAATTCACAAGTGATAATTTTTGTAGGATGGAAGTAATAATATCTTTGTCATTAGTTAATTTGTAGTCCTAAATTTGGGAGATGATATTAATTTTTAGTGCAGGGAAAACATTTGTAGCGCAAGAAATTAATATCATTTTAGTGCAAAAAATATGATTACTAACACAATATATACATATACAAGTACAACATTAATGTATGTCATGGAATGCGTTGGAATTGATATTCCATGCCCCGAAAATATTCTTTCCTCTTAAAATTTTATGAGTTTTACCTTTGGGTCCCAATGCATGGTGAAATTAATTGTCCCATTTAATTACCAAAGTAAAGGAGTTGACGACGTTAGAGAATACATCCATGCATGTACTTGAGGGAATTTCAATCAACAATTTTTTCATAAACAAAATACTGAAAAATTGGAGATGATAAAGTGAATGAGAGAGTAAATTCAGATTAATTCATTTGAAAGAAGTTTGTCATACCAATACATATATATTAGGGCTGATTCATTTTATTTTAGTTAATGTATATAGGATATAGGACCGTTCAAAAGAAGATCTAACCGCTAAAAAAAATATCTGAAGACAAAAAATAATAATCCATATATATATATATATTAAAAGTTTGGCCTTTAGTGTTGACTGATTGGTGAATTTATTTTAAGCTTAATTCCTTTACCAAGTAAATTAATTATAATTACTGTCTAGTGAATTCCTATTTCTCCTCGAGGACAGATGTGGCAAAATATCTACCAAGGTTTAGAGTACTTAGAGAGAGCCTACCCCCCAATATGCAAGTCCACGTGGGTTATCAGCTGCCCGTCCCTCCAACCTAACTCACTACTTTCCTCTCGATCTATTTATACCCCCCAACCCCCGGCCCTTCTTACTAATCAGTCTAGTGTTTTTACCCCTTCAAATTTCTATCTATACATTGATTACTAGCTTGCTACAAAAAGAAAAAGACTCCTAAAAACGCACTCAAACTCAAGGTTGCCATATATACGCATATATCTAGGGTTTATCTCATTGTGTCTAGCTAGCTAGGTATATAGAACTAGAAGATTTTTATAATAACAATGGCTGCTACTATTTCCGTGGAGGAAATCCGAAAATCCCAGAGAGCCGAGGGTCCGGCGACAATTCTTTCCATTGGCACTGCTACCCCTTCAAATTGCGTCTTCCAGGCCGATTATCCTGACTACTACTTCCGCATCACCAACAGCGAACACAAGATTGACCTCAAGAACAAATTCAAGCGAATGTGTATGTTAATTTGTTTATTCATTCTTTTATATATATATATATATATATATATATATATATATGTTATATACTTGATCATATCTAGATTCAGTCTTAATTTACTAGCTAGGCTTTTTTTCATGTAAACTCTACTAGTGTGCGTACGCACTTCATAAATTTTTCATAATCATAGTCGTCGTTCTGAAACGCATAAATGTGGATATATGTGTACTGCATGAATTTATGCTTAAACATAGCAGTACTTTCAGCCATTTCATATGGACAAAGTTGAACCACAAGCTAGCATGGAAAATACATGAGCATAACCATATTTTTGTTATTATGCACGTCACGTAATTTGTATGTTGTAGGTACCCTAATTAGAACGTACGTAACACATGGTCCATGGATTTAATTTGTGCATGTATAGATTAATTAGTGACACGTACATACAAATGCAATGTGTCACCATCATTATTAATGTACGTTTATATATGCAGGTGAGAAATCCATGATCAGAAAGCGTTACATGCATCTGACAGAAGAAATTCTCAAAGAAAATCCAAACATATGCGCGTACGAGGCACCTTCCTTGGACGCTCGTCAAGACATGGTGGTTGTGGAGGTGCCCAAGCTCGGAAAGGAAGCTGCCTCCAAAGCCATCAAAGAGTGGGGCCTACCCAAATCCAAAATCACCCACCTCGTTTTCTGCACCACCTCCGGCGTCGACATGCCCGGCGCCGACTACCAGCTCACCAAGCTCCTCGGCCTCCGCCCATCCGTCAAGAGGTTCATGATGTACCAGCAGGGCTGCTTCGCCGGCGGAACCGTCCTCCGTCTCGCCAAGGACCTCGCCGAGAACAATGCTGGTGCACGTGTTCTAGTGGTCTGCTCGGAGATCACCGCTGTCACTTTCCGTGGGCCGTCCGAGTCTCACCTGGATTCTCTCGTGGGCCAGGCGCTTTTCGGTGATGGTGCAGCGGCGGTGATTGTTGGGTCGGATCCTGACATGTCCGTGGAGCGTCCGGTCTTCCAACTCGTGTCCGCGGCCCAGACTATACTGCCGGACTCGGACGGTGCGATTGATGGACACTTGCGGGAAGTGGGCCTGACTTTTCATCTCCTAAAGGATGTGCCCGGATTAATTTCGAAGAACGTAGAGAAGTCCCTGAAGGAAGCTTTTGGGCCGATAGGAATATCGGACTGGAACTCTCTCTTCTGGATAGCCCACCCTGGTGGCCCGGCTATTCTGGACCAAGTGGAGCTTAAATTGGCCCTGAAAGAGGAGAAAATGAGAGCGACCCGACACGTGTTGAGTGAATATGGGAATATGTCCAGTGCATGTGTTTTGTTTATTTTGGACGAAATGAGGAAGAAGTCCATTGAGGAAGGAAAGGCAACTACGGGTGATGGGCTGGATTGGGGTGTACTGTTTGGGTTTGGGCCGGGTCTGACCGTCGAAACCGTGGTGTTGCATAGTGTGCCTGCTACTATTACTAAGTGATGATGGTTATGGAAAAGGCTAGGTCTATTCAGATGTATGCGTACTTTAAAGAACCCTAGGCCTTTAATAAGGTTGGTCCATTGGGACTTTAGTTTGTTAAGTTATTATTTCTTTCTCCTTTTGTTGTTGTGTGTACGTTATAGTTATTTTAACTTATAATAATGATGGCATGGAAACTATTGATCTTAAAGTTAAATGGGAATCTTTCTCAAGTAAATTTGTTATTTCACAAGAATCTATTTTACATAAATGTTATACTCCCTTCTTCTCATTATATTAATCGTTTAAAATATAATCATACGTATTAAAAAATTTCATTAATTCTAATGTTAAGTAATTAATATTAATTTGAAATTTTATTACTACCCATGCAATAATAATTACTCTTCCTCCTCTTTCTCAATTATTCTATTTTTTTAGGGGCAAAATAAAAAATCAAAATTAGACTAAAAAATAAAAATGGTAATTTAAATATTCCTTATGAAAATTATACTTATGGAGAGCTAATAAGCGAATCCATTGCTGAAGGTCTTGCCATATGCAATGACTTAAATCTTAAAGCACAACTTAAAAACCAAGGTCTTACCGATAGAAAAAAAAAATTGGTGAGTTCTGTCACCAATTTAGTTATCATTTACACCCTTACCTAATAGGAAAAACTCTACTAAATAAAAAAGAAAATCTAATTTCAAAAGAAAAAAGATTTTGATAATCCAAGTAATTATAAAAGAAAATTCAAAACCTTTAAAAAAGGAAAGAGAAAAAATGATGGTTGGTGAATTGTTGTAAAATAATAAGTTACGATCATGATTTTAGTCAGCTAATGGTGATGTTAACGCCAAGATTCGTCTGCGCACTTCAGTCACTAAAAAATGCGCTAATCCTGCACAATAACGATACCACACTCAGAGTTCCGGGTGGTTTTGCCACCGGGGGATAGCTCAGGCGTGAGAATTAGTACAGGCTATATCAAGGTTTTGATAACAATGGAGGTTTTTTAGTTTAGTGTTTAGTTTTGCATTACCCTTGAATAGAAGGAGGAAGCTCTGTATATATACCTCCTTATGTCATCATCACGCCTGGACCCACTTGATCGAATAAAGTATATGTCTCCATCAACCAAATCATAATAAATGCTTCCATCAGAATATAAGTCAACCCAGTTAGAAAGTAGTTTCCTTAACTGAGTCACTTTATTCCAACTAAATCCCAAATGGGTTCGGGTCCTCCACACCGGGTCGGGTATCCCGAACCCATAACCCAACATTGCCCCCTACTCTTTAATTATAAAAAGAATTATAATAAAAGAGTAAGGAGAATAAATATACCCTTAATCCCTGATCCAACCACACCCTTAACTTTGTAACCGCCTCAAATTATTACCCCCATTAACACCATAACGTCACGTGCCAATAAAAGGGGGCCCACCACATTTAATAAAATGGCGCCGTCTGTGGGAACCGTGCCGGATTCAAAGGGCCATTCTCAAATAGAGTTAAATCATCCCCAAATGCAACCGTCACTTTCAATTTGAATTTTTTCAAACCTGTCAAATCTCCTCTGCAACTTTCACTGCAATCCCCATCCTACTCCAACTACTCGAATCCAGCATCTCTCCTCTATTCATCAATGGCGACAAACGATGCCTCAAGCTCTTCCAACCCATCAAAAACTAGTGCCTCAGCCTCTACTGCTAACGAAATCATAGCTCCCATTATAGCGGTGACAACAGAAGCCACCACTGTCACAACCACTGCTATACCAACAGTCGTCGTCTCCGCCGCGCCGGTAGCCATTACTTCTGCCGCTGAAACCAGCTCCACCTCACTGGGACTCAGCACTTCATCCCAAGATCCCATCACTAGCTCTGATTTCTCTGGCAACCCCTTTCCTATTACGTCGCCCCGCACCGAAGCCGAACTTCAAAACATGAAGATGCTAGAGGAATATTCCTCGGAAAAAACTTTCTCCCACATAAATACCAGATCTTCCATTCAGACTAAAGATCTCGCAGCTATCCGGGAACTGTACCAGATTCCTATATCCTACCAGATACGCACAGCCGACCTCAACGAGAGGATGTACCAGCGCCCCAATGGCTGGACCGCCGTATCTGTCCAAGCCCTAAAATATGGGCTCAGGTTCCCCCTCAATGCCTTTATGCTTACTTTTCTGAGCGTGGTCGGGGTCGGACTCGCCCAGCTAGTCCCAAATTCCTTCATCCCACCTGGTATTTATGCTTTATCGCCTACTGCCATGATTGCCAGGTCGAACCGACCCTGGGACTTCTTCTTCGCGCTATTCACGGTCATCCGATCTCGCGAGGCAGGGTTTCGGCAGATCAGCAAACTGCCCGCCAAAGGGGCTCAGAAGCTGTCCTTGATGAAGACCCCCACAAGCAACAAAGGTTGGCATCCTCAGTGGTTTTATATCAAAGGGCCCGATACCAACCTGATCTCGGATTGGATCGGCCTTAACAAAAATACCAACAACGTTGAAGCATTCCCAGCCGATCGCATGGACGAGTTCAAGCAGTTCATCAGCAAGATGCCCGACGAGGAGTGGGACTTCGAGCTCCTTGGCAAACCATACTTGGTTGTACGACCACGGATGTAAGAACTAGATCCCGAACCTTAATTCATAACTTTATTGCTTATCATCCCTTTTAACTCGAACTAACCCATAACATTCAACTTCTTACAGTAACTCTTATTAAGCCAACCGCCCCGACTGAAGTAGGCCGAACCGTCCCTCGGATCATCGAACCGAATTTCATCAATCCCGAAGGAATCCTAGGAGACGTGCCTCTAAACGAGGTGCCGATAGCGGCTCGCCCAATTTCAGCCATCCCGATGACCCAAGTCCTCAAGAAGAATACTTTAGAGATGAGCAGGTCGGAAAAAATGGCTCTGATGAAGAAAAAACAACTCAAGAAGAAGGTGCCACCGAAGCCAGTAAAGACTCCCGTGGCAATTCCCGATCCGGCTACCCTGGGAATCATCGACGAGGAAGAAACTGATGATGAAGTCCTAGAGCCTTTGACGAAGAGACCTCGTAAAGAGCCTTCGACCAGTTTCAGCACTTCCAACTGCACCCACGCATCAGACCAAAATCCATCCAGGTGGAGGCAGGTCACCCGATCCCCGGACTACGGCTCCTTCTTCCAGCAACCAATCCAAACCCCGAACCCTTTGGCCCCAAAACCGCTCCGACCCCTTTCCCTATGATCTTCTCGAACGCTTCGTTATGCCAGCCGATAACGAGCGATTCAGAAATCATAACCTAGACCAATTCCTTGAAGATTTCATCAGACTTCAATTCCAGGTAATTCTGCTTTCGTTATTGTTATAGACAGTTACTTTGCTTACTTACTTATTCCACCCAACTAACACACACACTTTTTACAGTCTAGCTCCGTGTTCGCCCGATCTCTCCCATCCCTGCTTAAATTAACAGAGAGGAACAGGGAAATCGAAGCGGCAAACGAAGCCCTAAAAGATGATGTGCAGGCTCTGAAGTCTGAGCTAGAGAAGGAAAGGGAACTTCACGCTGGCACCAAGGACGAACTCACGAAGCCCAGTCGTGAGAGTTATCAACTTCGGAATCGGGTCGAGATCCTTCAGGCGGAGATCGTGGAGCATGAGAAACAGGTCGACCGACTCATGGAAGAGCGAGTCCTGTTGAAAGAAAACGATGCCGACCAGAAGGAGGCTATTACAGCTCTCGAAGAACAAATGGAGCAGACACACTCCAAAATGACCGACCTGATTCGCACCCTTAATGCATTGGAAGAAGAGCACGCCGAACTAAAGAACCAGGGGCCTTCCTTGATCGAAGAAGCCAAGCTCCAAATAATAGAGGAGTATAAGGCATCTCCTGAACTGGCCGATAAGGTCATCATGCAGTTCTCCGAAGGGTACCAAGGCCACAAAGAGAAGATCAAGGAGAAGATGACGGCTGCGGGGTTGGATACCTCTATCCTTGACTCTTCGGACGATGAAGAAGAACTCAAAGAACTGTCTCCTCCGACCCAATAGGACTATTTTACTTGCTTTTTTTTTCCTTTTCAAATGTAAATGGTACAACTTGTAACCCCAATGAACATTAATGAAATTATTTAAACATCTTTCGTCAATGCAATCCGATATCATTTCATTTCAATAGACATAAATATTTACATAATCGGTAAAAAGAAATGAATATGACTCACTGATAATATCTCCTAAGTCTCCCAGCATGCCATGTATTCTTAATATCCGAACCATCCATATTCCGAAGCCGGTAAGTTCCTGGCTTGGGTACTTCAATAACTTCATATGGTCCCTCCCAGTTTGGCATAAGCTTGCCTGAGTTTTGAGGAGTTGATGCTGCAGGCCTCTCGAAGCACCAGATCCCCAACTTCAAACCTTCTTATTCTCACCCCTTTGTTGTAGTGCTTGGCAGTCCTCCTCTGATAAGCCGCCAACTTTATTAAAGCTGACTCTCTAACCTCATCTAACAAATCCAGGTTGAGGCGAAGACCTTCGTCATTATACAACTCCTTAAATTGACTGACCCGAAGTGATGGGGATCCGATCTCAACAGGAACAAGGGCATCGGTCCCGTAAGCGAGACGAAAAGGCGAATCCCCTGTCGTCGTTCGGGTTGTTGTCCGATATGCCCATAACACACTAAGCAACTCTTCGGGCCATCTTCCTTTGGCTTCATCCAACCTCCTTTTAATTCCATTGAGAAGAGTTCTATTGGTGGACTTCTACCTGGCCGTTTGACTGGGGATGGGCCACCGAAGTCTTCCTGTGCTGAATTCCCAAATCTGTGAGAAATTCTTCGAACTTTGCACCTACAAACTGCCTCCCATTATCTGATACTATCACCATTGGAATACCGAAGCGATATACAACAAATTCCTTGAGAAATTTAAGACACTCCTGCTCTGTAATCGCTTTGAGAGGTTTGGCTTCTACCCACTTCGTCATATAGTCGATTGCCACAATAACAAAACTAACCTGCCCCTTGGCCTTTGGCAATGGTCCCAGAATATCAATCCCCCACACAGCAAACGGGACCGGTGATAAGACTGAGTACAACTCTTCGGGAGGTTGGTGAGGGATCGTTCCATTCAGCTGGCACTTAGGACACTTCTTAACATATTCTTTAGACTCTTGGAAGATGGTTGGCCAATAGTAACCCTGCCTCAGGATCTTGTACGCCAATGCCTTAGCGCCCATATGGTCTCCACATATACCCTCATGGACTTCCCGAAGTGCGTAATCCGCTTCGGAAGGGGTCAAACACTTCTGCAACGGTGAAGAAAACCCCCTTCGGTACAAGTCTCCATCGATTAAGATGAAGAACGAACTTCGATGTTTAACTTTCTTGGCTTCTAACCGATCCGAAGGGAGGACGCCATCCGCCAGATAGGAAATATATGGCGTGAGCCAACAGTTCATCCTTTCTATTGGGAACACTTCTGACCTTTGAATACTTGGGTTGCCCAGAATCTCCAGGTACACCGACCCACTAAAAGAAGTAGTTTCTGTTGTTGCCAATTTCGCCAAGGCATCTGCTATGGTGTTATTTTCCCGACCAACTCCTTGTACACTATACGACTCAAAATAATGCAGTCGGTCTTTAACTGCGGCCAAGTACTTCGTCATCCTATCCCCTCGGGCTTCGTACTCTCCCAATATCTGCTTAACCACTAACTGGGAATCACTGAAGATGATTAAGTGCTTTACTTCCAAGCTCCTTGCCAACCGCAATCCGGCCAAAATGGCTTCATACTCTGCCTCATTATTGGTCGCCCTAAATTCAAAGCGAATGGCCTGTTGGACCTTAAATCCCTCCGGGCTAATCAAAATGAACCCCTGCTCCACTGACATCCGAAGTCGAAGAGCCATCCACATACAATGTCCATGATGTACGACCTGTCCGATTAGCCGATACCGAACTCACAATCTGTGTATTTTCATCTGCATCGGGTTCGGTAAACGAGCATTCCACAATGAAGTCGGCCAGTGCCTGCCCTTTAATGGCGGTTCGAGGATGGTATTCTATGATGAACTGAGTCAACTCCATTGCCCAAGCAGAGAGGCGTCCCGACAAATCTGGCTTGTTCATGACTTTCTTCAAAGGTTGATCAGTATACACTACCATCAATCTTCCTTGGAAATAGTGCCTCAGCTTCCTACTAGCTATCACGAGCGCATAAGCAAATTTTTCCAAGTTGGGGTATCTGGTTTCGGCATCCCGAAGTACATGGCTGATGTAGTAGACGGGGCATTGCCTGCCCCCTACTTCCCGAACTAATACAGCTCCTACGGCCAATGAGCTCGCCGCCAGATATAAGTACAAGGGTTCCGAAGGAAGAGGTTTTACCAAAAGCGGAGCTGAGGAGAGATACCTTTTTATTCCTTGGAACGCATCCTCACACTCTGAAGTCCACTGGAAGGTCTTTTCATTCTTTGGTCCTTTCAAAGTGTTAAAGAAGGGTAAGCACCGCTCCGCCGATTTCGACATGAATCTCCGAAGCGCAGCAATTCTACCGGTCAACTCCGCTGAACGTCTTTAAAAGATTGGGGAGACTTCATGTCTAAAATGGCTTTAATCTTTTCCGGGTTAGCTTCGATCCCCCTCTTGCTGAGCAAATACCCCAGAAATTTACCCGAACCAAGGCCAAAGGTACACTTAGTCGGGTTCAGCCGAAGCTTGTACTTTCTAACTGTCTCAAAGCAGCTTTCCAAATCATCCAGGTGGTTCCGAACTCCCATGCTTTTGACAATCATGTCGTCCACATATACCTCCATGCTTCGACCTAATAACCTGGCGAAACACATAGTTCATCATTCTCTGATATGTAGCTCCCGCATTAAGCAATCCGAACGTCATTTTCTTGTAAGCGTATATTGCTCGGTGCGTAATGAACGCCGTCTTCGGCATGTCTTTCTTGTCCATGGAGATCTGGTGATATCCAGAGAAAGGCGTCCATGAAGCTGAGCATGTCGAACCCTGAAGTGGCATCAATCAATTGGTCGATATGCGGAAGAGGGTAGAAATCTTTCGGACAGGCCTTATTCAGATCAGTGTAGTCTATACAAACCCGCCATTTACCATTCTGCTTCCGCACCAATACCACATTTGCTAACCACTCCGGATAATCAATTTCATAAATGAAATCCGCCTTTAGCAACTTGGCAATCTCATCGTCAATGATCTTTTGCCTATCAGGGGCGAAGATCCTTCTCTTCTGACGGATAGGTTTCTTAGAAGGGTCAATACACAGTTTATGAACTGCCACCCGATTTATCAACTCCGGGCATGTCAGAAGGCTCCCATGCAAAGATGTCCGCATATACCCGAAGCAGCTCGATTAGATTAGTCCGAAATGGCTCCACCAGTCCCGAACCTATCTTGATCAGCCTATCACTCTTTCCAACAATCAATTCTACTTCTTCTGTCTCTTCGGCGGGCAACGCTAATGGTTCGGAATTTCCCTCAGTGAAAGGCTCCACCTCTATAGCCATTGTTTGTTTCTGCTTGCTGACCGACCCAACCACCGCCGAGGATATCAGTGAATTCCGATAACATCTGCGTGCCATGTCCAGATCACCCTTTACCTCGCCGACCCCCTCCGAGGTCGGAAACTTAATCTTGAAGTGACCTATTGAGGTAACCGCCTGAAGAGCTGCCAAAGTGGGTCTACCCAAAATGGCGTTGTAGGCCGAATCTATCTGGACCACAAAGAATCTGACTATGACTTCCACCTGCCTCGGTGCCAGCGCCAAAGATAACCGGTAGCTCCACGGTTCCGGCCACGCGAACAGGATCGTTGCTGAAGCCATACAACGGAGATTCCTGACCCACTTCCATCTTCGCTCCGCCCAGATCTAACCTGTTGTAAGCATGAGTAAACAATATGTCGACCGAAGATCCATTATCGATCATTATTCGTTTCATATCCATTGACCCGACCTGGGCTGTGATGGCTAGAGCCCCTTCATGGGGATCAATTGGTTCCGAGGGGTAATCTTCCTCGGTAAAATGATATCACCGTATTGGGAAATGGGCGATCTCTAACCGGAGGCCGTTCCGAAACCGACAACACGGCATCCATCAGGCCCCTTCTCTTTTTCCCAACTTTCTTCCCGAACGACCCTCCAGTGATGACATCCACACAATTTCTTGGAGGGTTCGGTGGAGGTGGGGCCTCAAGACGTCTTTCTCGGTTTGACCCTCTACGGCCCTCCGAAGTAGAATCTTGCCGTCCTACTACGTACTGCACCAGTTCACCACTTTGGATTTTCTTCTCTATCAAATCCTTCAAGTTATAGCAATCCTCCGTATCATGATCGGACGTCTGATGATATTCACAATAACGGCCAGGGTTGCCCCGGTGGGATCGGGTTGCGGTCGGACAGGATTCAAATGAGGGCTGATTCCTAATCTCTTCAAGAATCCTTGCCCGATCTTTAGTGAGAGGGGTATATACCTTATTCACATTCTTCTTCGGGAAAGGCGGCCTGCCACCTCCTGAATTAGCCCCTCCATGGCCATTTCCCGACCCAGATCCACCATAGAAGTTGCCTTTCGGTTGGCCGCCGGGGCGAGGAGTATAATTCCTATCCTTCGGTTTTGAATTATCCTCATCCCGGGCTTGAGGATTTAAACTTTTGTAAGCTTCTTCTATGGTAATAAGTCCTTCAGCTCGACCATAGGTTTCAGCTAAATCTGTTGGTGGATTAAGAATGAGATCTTTCCACAAGTCTTTCGACTTCGTGGCATCCAGACCAGTCGTGAAGAACCCGACTGCTTGCTGCACATTCAAACTAGTCACGGTACCAGCCATATCACGGAATCTCTTCACATACTCACCCAAGCTTTCACCCGATCTCTGTTTTACTTGCGTCAGAGCAGTGGTTAGCTTTCCTCTCTTCTTATTGCTCCCAAATCGCGCATGAAACTTACCACTTAGGTCTTGCCACGATCCAATAGAGTTCGGGGGGAGGGATGCCATCCATTCCCGTGCTGCAAGCTTCAGAGTAGTGACGAACATGTGGCACTTGGCGGCATCCGATTGATCATAATAATTCATCACTTGGTTATAGCCGTGTGTATGATCATAGGGATCGCCAGTACCATCATAAGAGTCTAGGGGAGGCATTTTCTTGGTCTTGTCTGCTTTGACCTGCTCGATCTCCCTAGTGAAAGGTGAATTTGTTACGTTCGGCAACTCCCTGGCCTGAACCACCGCGGCTAGTTTTTCTTCTAACTCAGCCAATCGTTTAACAACGGGATCGGTTTCGCTTCTTCGGAGTGGCGACCGAGGCCTGCCACCCGAACCGGATCCCCTTCCTTCATTAATATTACCGTGTCGAGAACGGCTTATCCGCCTGTTCCGATCTGGAGTGCGGCTCCTGGGCCTGCTTCGGTCCTGTGAGCGGCTTCTGTGCCTTCTGCGATCAGGGGAGCGGCTCTGACGCCGGCTCATCAGGCGCGAAGGGCTTTGATGCCTGCTACGGATTGGGGAGCGACTATCTCGCCTGCTCTCATTCTCCGAGAGGTTATGTCGCCGGCTCCGAACCGGGGAGCGGCTCTGTCGCCTGCTCCGAACTGGGGAGCGGCTCTGACGCCTGCTCCGAACTGGGGAGCGGCTCTGACGCCTGCTCCGAACTGGTTCGGAACCATCCGAACGATTAGTCCTGGACTGGTTCCTGTCAGTGTTCTGTCGGCCAGGGGGTCGGCTTGATGAAACCTCCTCCTGTCCTTCCAGCCTGGCCAAATGTTCAGCTATTTCTCGCTGCTGTTGGCG
Organism: Aralia elata; assembly: GCA_034770075.1. Lineage (NCBI taxonomy): Eukaryota > Viridiplantae > Streptophyta > Magnoliopsida > Apiales > Araliaceae > Aralia > Aralia elata. The sequence continues at coordinate 78,131,003 of CM068380.1, forward strand.
TAAGGCCTCCATTACTTCCTGATCTTTTTGCCCTTCGTTGGGTCAGGATCCATTGCCGTTTATCTCCATGATCGGCATTACTGCCTGAATGAACAAGGGTTCGAGCTGGGTTGGCAGTCATATGAGCCGAAGGTTCTGGCGTCTGCTGGTTTGTGTGAAACAGACGACGACGAACCGGGGCAGATTGGACTTGCAAAGGCACCCTAGTCCGACCCCTTGGTCCCAACCTTTCCCTAGCCGACGACCTGAGTCGGTCAAGGACCGACCTACGAGTTGGTGTATGGGAATCAGCTGATCTTTCCCCTCCGTTATGGGCTGTATTCACCATATCTGTTCCCTAGCTTTAACAGTGACTGTGAACTAACACTAAAGGCCCTCCTTCTAGCGCCAATGTTAACGCCAAGATTCGTCTGCGCACTTCAGTCACTAAAAAATGCGCTAATCCTGCACAATAACGATACCACACTCAGAGTTCCGGGTGGTTTTGCCACCGGGGGATAGCTCAGGCGTGAGAATTAGTACAGGCTATATCAAGGTTTTGATAACAATGGAGGTTTTTTAGTTTAGTGTTTAGTTTTGCATTACCCTTGAATAGAAGGAGGAAGCTCTGTATATATACCTCCTTATGCCATCATCACGCCTGGACCCACTTGATCGAATAAAGTATATGTCTCCATCAACCAAATCATAATAAATGCTTCCATCAGAATATAAGTCAACCCAGTTAGAAAGTAGTTTCCTTAACTGAGTCACTTTATTCCAACTAAATCCCAAATGGGTTCGGGTCCTCCACACCGGGTCGGGTATCCCGAACCCATAACCCAACAGGTGAAAAGAGAAAAAATGGTAGTTTGTGAATTATTGTGATCGTAATTTATTATTTTACAATAATTTACAAAAATTCATTATCTTAATAGTATCTTTTTGAGTCATTTTAATGCGTCACAGACTCACCAAAAAGATAATTAGTTCCTTATATACATACAAAACATATGGGATCGAGGTGTTATTGTTGTAAAACTTATTTAACATTTGGACGTACGAAAATATTGTGAAAATAAGATTATAAATAGTAGAAACAAAAGATTTCTATGTTTTGAACAGATCAATTACTACTTGCGTAAATGTCAAAGTCACTTCAAGAGAGGGACTGAGGGAGTATATTTTTCCCTTCGATTTCTTCTACCTATTTATGGCATTATATATGTTGGATCCCTTGCTAAAAATGTACTTGGAATATCTTTTTTCTATGGCCAAATTATACTTCTCTCTCTTTCTCTCTTTTTTTAGGCCTAAAAGCACTTTATCTAATTTTGTATGAGTAACGTCTATTCCATCCGCTTTTTCTTTCCTTTTTTTTAACAACAAAGAACCGTAATCATTACTTTTTTGATTGTGTGCCAAGTAAATTACGCAATGCTATTGCTCCACAAATAAATTATGACTTTCACCCGAATTATTAACCACTCAACATTAAGTTCATATTGAATGATTAAAATAAAAAACAAAGACAAAGGGGCCAAAAATAAAAACAGAGAGAAAGTGATTGAACCCCCCCCCCCCCCTCTTCTTTTCCTTTCTCTTTTTACAATACGTTTGGATTGAAAGATAAAATTAGAGAAAGAATAGAATAAAGAGTGGAATGATTCATTTCATTCCAGTTTGAATGAGTCATTTCATATCCTCGAGGAATAAAATTCACAAATTTGACAGGAATGAGAATGGTTCATTCCATTCCAAATGGAATAACCAAACACACATTTTTAATAAATTATATGAGAATGAATCATTCTATTCTTACCTTCATTCTTACAATCCAAACGTAGCATTTTTCTTTTCTCCTCACTAAAAATTCCATGACATAATTCTTAACTTATTATCGTACATGGACAATAGATCTTCCAAGATTACTCTTGGATTAGCCATTCGGAATTCTAGGGCCTACCCAAATTTATGATAGCCCAATTTTGAGACAATGCAGTCTCAATTCGAGTAAACATATAATGAGACACTTTCAGAAATTATTTTAGGCCCTTGGGCCTATGTTGAAGTCATTTGCTACCAAACCACTTATGAAATGGGCTGTCATCAAGGGGCCTAGAGATGTCTCAAAGGTAAACGGTAAAGGGCCATGTAGCCCGAATATAATGGTCAATCATATTTTTGTGTATGCTACAAGGAAAAATCATTTTTTTGCTTATCAACACAATTTTTGAGAAAAATTATGGGTAAGCTCAAATCCTTGAACCAGGGCATTTTCCTTCTCCCTCAAAATTAATGAGCTATTTGAAGCCCTCCACGAAGAAAAAACAAAACAAAATGTTCATATTATAAATTTTCTTCCGAGAATATCTTATTACTTGTGGTACTGAGAACTGAATATTAATTTATATCTCATTATGTCGTGTTTTATGTAAAGTTATTTTTATTCGATATTTTTCTGACATTATTAACCGTAGATTCATTTGCATTAAAAACTAACTTCATTCACAAGGCAAAATGCGATTACCATGTTACATTCCTACTACACCTTTTTCTTTTCCCCTAACAAATTCAAATGGTTAAAAAGATTCTTGCGTTGACAATTCTTTCTCAACCTAACACGAACAAATTAAAAAATGTTAAGCAATGTTTAATCTCGCATTAATTGTGCATGCGTCACATTAGCCAGCTTGATTAATTGTGAGCAATCATTCATGATGATGATGATGAATAATATTAGATTATGGTAGCTAATGCAAAACAAATTAAATAAACTCTTGTGCCTGCGCAACAACTTTTGAGGCCAATTGTTTAGTGTTAACATGTTAAGAGTGACAAGAATCCTTAGTCTTCATGTGGAATTTGGAATAAACAAAGTGCAAAAGGGGGAGAATTAGGCGCTTGTGTTATGTATATGTAAATTGTAATCTTCACTGCTGTCTTTGTTTTATTATAGTCTCTTGTTGATATATATTATATCTTAATCTAATACCATCATTGGATTACTCAGGAGGAGGAATGTCAACATAGCTGGCTGGTGGGGGATGGTAACCCTACAGCTTGCTTTCCATATCTTTTACAATTCTGTGTTGTTGTGTATAAGGCAATATCTTCTTTAACATTAAGTGGTCAAACTTTTTTGTTTTTTTGGGCTATGAATCTTTTAATTTCCAGTCTAGCATTAGCTCTTTCCATCATCGTCGTCGTCATCATCATCACCAAAAAAAAAAAAGAATGAGAAAAACATTAACATATACAACTACATAACTAAACACACACATATATATTATCAAAGCGATTTTACCAAATCGGTGTGGGAAATGATTTATACCTAACTTAAGTTTGACGGTTGCAAATCACATATTTCTTTTTTTTTTCTTTTTTTTTACATATACAATCTAGTCATTTAAGTCCCTTATACATGTTTGGTTACTTAGCGTTTGCGGCGTTTGGGACATTTAGAGCGTTTGCGGCGTTTGAAAGTTCAAACGCACTTAAAAATCTTGTTCGTCTAATAGCAATTTATTGTAAGTACAACTTGTTTAACTCACAATCGCGTTTGAATGAGCTTCAAACGTAACGCACAAAAATTTGTGTAGTACGTTTGGAGGTTCAAACGCTACTGCACAAACATCAGTAGCCGAACAAATCCACTTCTCACAACAAGTTATGAACTACTATAATAATGCTAAAGTAGAAAGGCTAATGTAAGGGGTCTCAAATTTTTGTTTTAAAAAAATGTCTCAAACATCCTATACATTGGTTGAGTAAATCACTTGTGACTGATTATATTATAAAGTATTTTTTGTCTTATTAATGTCACATCATTTGAGACATATTTAAGATAAAAAAATAATTAAAATCACTAATATTATCTAGAGTAGAAATTGTTTTTTAACTTATAAAATCAAATATAATGGCCAAATTTTATCAAAAACTCTAAATTGGAGTGTTGAAGTTTTTCATTATAATTTTTTTTGTGTTATAATTTTTTTTTGTGATAATACATATGATGACCTAGTAAGTAGACACACACACACACACACAATATATATATATATATATATATATATATATATATATATATATATTTGGGTAATGAATCATAACAAATGTTTGTTATAGACATTATTTCAGCAAACAGTCTACTGTGAGATCTAAGGGTCGAGATCAACTTGCGTATGGGCCCGACCGTTAGTAAGGGTGTAAATAAATTGAGTCGAGCCGAGTATTGAGTTGCTCAGATTTGATTCACAAAATTTATCGAGTATAAAATAAGGTTTGACTGAGGCTCGTTTAACTACCGAGTCGAGCACGATCTCGAATCGAGCCCAAGCAGTTTGAACTTTTCGAATGATCCGAGTATCAATAGAAAATTATAATTTGAAGACGTTCGAGTAATCTATCGAACTTTAAAATTTGTTCATATTTGAATTATTTTTATTTCGAAGTTGAGCTCGAATCGAACTTTTAGTCGAGCGATTACGAATCAAACCCGAACTGTTTGCTCATTTTACAACCTTAACCGTTAGTCCTTTTGGCGGCCAGAGAAACACTTATCAACGACCATTGTAATGACTAAGTTGCCCTCGAAGATTAGTAGGATTTTTCCCTGACCGCTACTTCTACTGTCGGCTAAGCTAAATAGTGACGTTTGTCATCAATACGACGTTTTATAACCCTGACCGCTAATAAGAATAACGACCAGACAATAAACAAAATCCAGATCCTGATCTATTTGCTGCTATCAAACATTTGCAAACGATCCACATCAATTGAAAGGAAGAAGAAGACAAGACTAAGGCTAGACAAAGTCAATTCTATATCAAAATTTCACATGTAAGAATATTCCTTCCAAATTTTTTAAACACAAATTTATGTTAATTTATAAAATATGACTAGAATTACATGTATGAAATAGCAAATTGGGTAGTATATATGTATACGTACATGACTAATTTTGTATGAAATCATGTACATGCATAATATTGACATATTTTGTGTAAAAAGTTAGACTTATAATATGAAATAATTGGTACTTGCGTATATACATTGAATAATTGATCATGCATACATTTATACATAGAATATTATTGGCCTTGTTGTTGGTATTTTTAGGTAAAATATGGAGAATTGGTTGTCCGGACCCGTTGACCCCAGTGTCCTTTATGACAAATAAGGTCATGTATCGGAGGATGTATCGAAGAATGTTGATAGAGATACACTTACATCGTCCCAAACTACCGCTATAACTTATGACAAATGGAAACTTACTAAGTTAACAAAAAAACTACTAATTAGATAGAGGTTTAGAGTTTTAACCATCTGACACTAGTCACCAAAACGGATGACAGTCTCATGTCCGCCCTAGTTGAGAGATGGCGGCCGGAGACAAATACTTTTTATATGAAGTGTGGAAAAATAATAATAACTTGGGAGATATTCATTTTATTTTTGGGTTGCCGGTGTTAGGAAAGCCATTAACTTGTCCCTCATTTAATGCTCTATTGAAGTATTTTAGAGAAATTTTTAGGGATGACATGGTTTCAGAATGGAAGAACATAAAAAAAAGACGTGATATTTCCTTAGAAAATGGACATGTATGGAATAAAATGTTAGAAATCATATATGAATATTCAGTTCTGAAATTTGTTTATCATCTGGCAGCTACTCCTACCAACAGTCAAACTATAAGACGTCATATTGATGATAAACGTCGTCTAGCCTGACCGATAGTATAAGTAGCGACCAGAAATTTTTTTTACTAATCTTCGAGGGCAATTTAGTCATTACAGTAACCGTCGGTGAAAGTTTTTATAGTCGCCAGAAAGACTAACGATCGGGCACATGTCCAAGTTGATCTCGGCCCTTAGACCTTATATTAGACGGTGAGAGATATGTTTACCGGAATAATGTTCATAACAAATATTTGTGTTATGAATCACTGCAATATATATATATATGTTAATTAATAATAATAATAATAATAATAAACTTGAAAAACTAGGGGTGGGGGTGTAATCTATCAAATCAGTGGTGGTGGTGTTGATGTACCGACTGTGAATCAGTTAGAAGAAGATGCCCTGGACAGGACAACAGAGCAAATTAAACCTTCCAAGTTGCAGTACCAGACAACCCATTATACTACTTTACAGCCCACACACTAAATTATACAAAACTATACTACTTCTCCTCTCTATTTCTCTCTTCTCTTCTCCTCCTCTCTCTCTCTCTCTCACTCTCTCTCTCTCGACCCACGTTGGGTATCTTCAGTTCTTTCCTTTTTATCCTTGAATTCTTCTTCCTCTTCTTCTTTTTGATTTGATATACATCATCTTTAATGGGTTCCCCCTGAATCATCAAAGAAGAATAAAAGTGGGTTTTTCTTTTTAATTTTTTTATTTAATTCCCTGTTTTTATTTTTGAATTTTGATTGACTGGTTTGGTGGTGTCATAAATAAACCCGTCTGATTTTATTTTTTTTGTCGGCGCGAGGCTATTTTCTCTGCCATTGTCTTTATTAAATCCAATTCAATCCAACCATGATGATGATTATGCAGACAAGTCTTCTCAATTTCAATCTCAATTAAAATTATTCCTCCGTAAGTACAAATAAACCCAGATACCGATTGATATATAGAAATATATATACTTCTATGCTTCTGGTTCTGGGCGCTTGATTGTGCTGATTGCTTTAAGTAACATTTTATCATAAATGCACGAATTGATGCATTGATTTGATGGGTTCCCTAAAATTGCTAAGTTTCCAATTAAGTACATTTGATTTGTTTGGCGGAATATAGCATTCAATGTGGGGAATCAGGAATGTGGGTGAATTTCTGAACTGGGTTTATGCTGTTATGAGGGAAAACTCAAAATCAAATTTTCATTGATAAATGAAGCTGGGTTTTCTTTAGGGATCTTGCTATAGTAGCTTTTGCCTTTCCTATAGAAAAATCTAGCAAACTTCAGTTCTCTACAGTTAATTCTCACATGTGCAATAAAAACCGAAAACAAACCCCTTATTCTGAATTATGATCAAGCACCTCAATTGGGTCTAAAACAGTCAAAAAATGGAACCTTCGATGTTATATATTTGTAATGCAAGTTTACATTTTCTGATCCTGTTTTCCATCTACATATTGGTTACTAGAATATGAGCTGCTGACTTTACTCGAACTGTGATTACCCATGGATGCATCTCATCATGTTTATCCAAGTTTTAAATCAGTTGTGTTGGTCTTATAATTAGCATGCAATCATTCCCCATATATACATATATGCACATTTCATCTGGATTCCATATTTGTCATGCATTCATTCTGTTGGATTTTACTTTTACAATAAAGTGCTGAATTTGCTCATTCCCACATTGTGTTAAGGTTAGTTACTTTGTACATACAGCAAAAGTAATGTTTTATAAATATTTCTGAGGTTTTTGTTTTTGCCTTTTGTTTTTTTTTCCCAATGGATAACTAAATTTGTCACGTAATGGTCATAATCATCAGATTCTGAAGTCCTAAATTATGTAGTTGTGTTTATCACTTGCTGGAAACCCTAAATTTTGTCGTGTTCTGATGATAAATATATTAATTGCCGTGTTATGATGATAAATATATAAATTGTCGTGTTATGATCATAAATATATGAATTGTCATATTCGGTGTATGCTCCCCTCCCATTGCCCTGATTTAAATTCTCCTGTGGCACTTCTGCTTACGTCTCTCATTGAAATACCAGGTTGATGTATAAGTGTTCATATTTCAATACTTTCAAACTTCGAAGCTATAGTGGCACCATTACCAAATGTCAAAGACTCTTGCAGCAGTACTTGGAGGTGCTGCAGGAGCCGTGGCATTGGTGGGATTAGTGATTGTAATCATATGGTTCTACGTATGTCATAATAGGAGTGTTTCAAGAACTTCTGATACAGGGTCTTCTGATCCATCAATTCCAGGTGACTTTGTGTTATTGAATTTCCAAGTTCAGAAACACCTTATTCAATGAATAAAGATCAGTTCATCATTTATTTTGATAACTTGCAGTTGGAAGAACAGGTGGATTTGAACTGACCTTACGAGAGGCCAGGCGTTTCGAGATGGAAGAATTATTTTTGGCTACAAAAAATTTTAGTGATAAAAGTTTGATTGGTGAAGGAAAATTTGGGGAGGTGTACAAGGGCTTGCTTCATGATGGGATGCTCGTAGCTATAAAACGGCGTGCTGGTGCTCCTAGTCAGGAATTTGTTGAAGAGGTAATAATGACTTTTGATTAGAAATTGATGGTTACATATCATGACTCATATTATTTAGCTGATAAATCTTAATGGTGTAATTTTCTTTCTGGAGCTCTTCATATCTTGTGAATAAACAGTTAAGCAAGAAAGCCAAGTTCCAAGTAATTGTTTTTTCACATTCCACTTTTGCTAATCCATAATGAATGAGTTCTTCCCCTTTAATTCTTACCATTTTTAATGGGAAAGTCTAAACCCTTGTGATATATTAAGTTTATATTCCTTTCTGCTTATGGATTTTATCTTTTGGAATTAGATGCAAACATAATCAATTTGGGTCATAATTGTTGCAAGAATTGATGGGGAGTATCGTATATAAGTTTTTCCTTTTTCATCATCTACATCTTTCACAATGCATTTGCATTATCTTTTCCCTTTTCCTTTCAACTTAGATGATGTGTATGCAATGAACTTCGTATCAGGTACGATATCTCACATCTATACAGCATAGGAATATCGTGACCCTTTTGGGTTATTGCCAGGAAAATGGTCAACAGATTCTTGTCTATGAGTATATACCAAATGGAAGTGTTTCTATTCACTTGTATGGTAATTCTCTATCCATTAGTCATTTCTTTTTCCCATAAGCATCCAATAAGGAAGAATAATGAGGAAAGTGAGCTTTTATTTTATACTTTGCAATTGAATTTCTTTCTCCCAACATATCATGGTTATGTCACCTCAATTACGTGAAGCATTGCAGAAATTATGACATACATACACTACACTACCCTGTGGAAGATTTCTTTTTCTGCAGTTCTGCTTGTCATTACTTTTGAGCAAACTCAGTTATGCTTTATTTGAATCATCTTACTGGACTTCCATGATTATGTCTTTGCAGGTGCTGGACAGGTTTCAAAGGAAAAGCTCGAGTTCAAGCATAGACTTTCCATAGCTCTAGGAGCAGCTAAAGGTGATCTTCTGCAAAATCAGTGAGCATTTTGGCTTTCCTGGTATTAGTTTGTCTTTTGTTTGGATAAAATACCCTAGTGGAGAAAACCTAATACTCTCTCCGTTCCACAATAAGAGTCCCATTTGTCAATTTTTTTTGTTCCAGAAAAATTCTTATTTCATTTATGTAAATATAATTTGACACAATGTCCTCAAATTTACAATCACGATTCTATTATCATGCCATCACTATTTAACCAAACACCAACCAATAAATGTAGAGGTAAACGTGTAATCCTTAAAAAAGTTCAAATTCTATACATGGGGCTCTTTTTGTGAAACTGAGGTAGTATCATCTTGGACCTACAAAATTGTTTTGCAAGCTGCTGTGGACTTCAAATTAGTAGGAATCTCATTCTTTATGTTAATTGGAGTGTGTAGAAGAATTGTTCTTCATATATGCAGCCTCATTCATAATTTTCAATATGCAGGTATGGCTCACATCCATTCCCTAAGCCCTCGTTTGGTACATAAAGATTTCAAAACCGCAAACGTTCTTGTAGATGAAAATTTCATTGCTAAAGTCGCTGATGCGGGGGTCCGCAATTTTCTTGGAAGAGGTGATATTCCTAGCTCATCTTCTCAAAAGGCCGCAGATGAGATGTTCCTGGCCCCAGAGTAGTACTTTCACCATCCGAGTATTCTATGCTATAACTTCATGCTAAAGTTTTTCCTTTCTTAATCTATACGCCACTTACTTATATAGGGTGAGGGAGTTCAGGCACTTCTCAGAAAAAAGTGATGTGTACAGTTATGGTGTATTCCTTCTGGAGTTAGTAAGCGGGCGGGAAGCAATGGAATTGGTATCTCCAGATTCGAACCAGAACCTAGTTGAATGGGTAAGCTGCATTTCTCATAAAATGCTAATGGACTACTCATGCCTTGTTTTGGGTCATTTGAATTATAATTGATGTTGTTGTCTCTTTTGGTTTTGTTCTAATCTGATTTGCTGTTTATTATTTAAAGGTGCAAAATTGTCAGGATTCTGGCATTATCTCTACAATCATCGATCAGAGATTGGGGAGTAGCTTCACAAGTGAAGGCATGGAAGAGTATGTGCAGTTGATAGTCCGTTGTATAGACCCTTCCAGCGAAAGACGCCCTGCCATGAGCTATGTGGTAATGGAGCTTGACCGGATACTTGAGAAAGAAATGAGTTTGACAACAATAATGGGGGAAGGAACCCCAGTTGTTCTTCTTGGAAGCCAGCTTTTCAGGGCTTCAAAATAAAACTAAATTGGATTTGGCTTGTTTCCTCCAGATTGTGGAGTGTGTTTGCTGAAAATTTTTATTTAAACACCAGAGAGAGAGAGAGATACAGCTGTTTGGTAAGTGTATAAAACTATAAAGAACAGCTGTAACATTTTTTGATTTTTCCCCCCTTAATAGTTTTGTAAGAAATCTTGTTATAAATCATTATTTGTTGTTAATATCAGAGTGAAGGTTGATTTAGTGTGATCCCGGTTGTACTTTCCAATTATGTTCTTTGTGACTAGACGGTATATTAGAAATGTAAATGAGTCCGAGTCGAGCCAAACTTGGGGGTGCTCAAGCTTGTCACGTTTGAATTAATGTTCAAGACTTCATAAAAGCCAACCTTGAAAAAGTGTGATCTTGAGGTCGAATTAATATCTTGTGTTCTATTGTGTTAAGAATTTAAAGATGTTAAGAGTCAAATAATCTCATTGCTAATTGAATGAATTTTTAAATGAGAGGAGCTCTTCAAATAAACCATAGTTTGCACGCACGCACGCACATAGGGAAGCCTAATACTCCCTCACCTTATTTTACAAACTAATGGAGTGAGGAAGGGTATTCACCAGGTCATAACAATTGACCCAAAGCAATCAATCAGGAATGTCACATCAAGTATGTGCTCCGAGGCGGTGGGGTGTCCTATTTTATTAGAAGATTATGATCTTACAATCATAATCTAAATATTATCCCCAGATGAGCATTAAGGACATGAGCAAGGGAGTTAGAGCCATGTCTTTTGTCTGGCCTTGTTGCTGGGAATCTCTCTCTCCTTCTCTCTCTATACATAGGGAGAATAAAACCCTTAAAACCGAATCTATTGACTATTACTAATAGGTGATGACTGTGAGTGGTGTTTATGACGGTGACGGTGAATTTTCTCCATTCCTTGTCAGCGCTTAACTAGTTCTGGGTTTGCAGCAAATTTAACTGAGCAGCAGCTATGCAGGAATTCTTCCCACTTGGTCTTTATCAAGAATATACAGGCTGAGATAGTGAAGGGTTACTAATAGTGCACTTTTTGATGATAAGTAGCTTTTCAACCTGGTTTCAACTTCTCCCAGAAAGAGGGGGCAGGGGGGAGCTCACCACGCAATTCCTACGCTAAGAAGCTCAGTCCAATTCGCCATATGTTGACCAACTAACTACAAACAAAAGTTGAAACCATTTAAAACCACACTGAAACTTCCTCAACTCATAGAAAAAGTACATCCATTTTCATATCAATATAACCAAGTCTGCTAGAAAGAAAATCATCAACAAGCATCCCGAATTTTTTACCAACTACCCAAACCATAAAAAAAAATTAAAATATAAAAAAAAAAAGGGGGTAAAAGTTATAAACAGATCTTAGTATTATTAGACCAAGTCCATTTCATCAAGACCATAAAAACAGATCCTAGTCAATTAGACATCAATCATATGCAAAGATTCAGAAATATTAATACTCCATCGCATTACATAAAATTCAACTGCAAAATAACTTTATAACATTGAAAAATCACTAAATATTGAGTGTAGTTCCATAAGCCCATAATCTCTGCTATCATGTTGCAAAATAGCTGATAGACTGCTAGAGTGGAGTGCAAGATGAACCAAGCAATGCTTGAAGGGTGCTACTTATCTTCTCTGATCTTATTCCCCTCTCCCACCCCAAAACAAACAAGCCCTTATATCACTAGTACTCTCTCAATTTATTTCTCTGATACCATGGTAAAATAGGGGAACCTTAGCCCTCCGACTGGAACAAGTGGCCAGGTCCAAACTAATTGCAGAAAAATAAACTAATAGTTAGCATCTAATTAAACATGCTTATGTGACATTGATTTACTGTTAAATTTGAAGCAGCAAGTGCTTTAAATAAAGTGATACAATCTAAATATTATATCACACATAATGTCTTGATAGATTATGTTTACTGAAGACTTGGTTTGATTGAGATTTATTTTGAGTGGTAACAATCAAAAAGCAAACTCTTGTCCTTCATAACGGCATGGAATTCAGCACTTGCAAACTAGTCATGACATAAGGCATGCTATAAAATTGGTGATAGTAATGCAGCTCCCTATTTGCACACAACCATGTATACTCACCCTTGAGATTAAATGACAAAATGTGCTCAGAAAGCGCATATAACGACGATTGAAAAACTTGAGATTTGAGAGTTTAATTATACACGGTGAATGTTACAAATAGCAGCATTGATGCTTTTACAATCAAATTCCATTGTCTTCATCCAGTTCTCAAAGTCTCCAATTTCCTGTAGGCAAGAAAATAGAGAAAATGATAGTAAAAGAAATTAAGAGTTGACAATTAGCTTGAGGAACACCACCACCAAATGAGTAGATTTTTCGAAGTAAAAGATTTTTCTTTTTTTTTGGGTTAATAGAAGTAAAAGATCACCAGTTAGCTAAAGTTAATAGAATATGCTATTAAATGAGCACCATATACTCAAGTCTATATACACACACATGTACCTGGTCCCCGAACATTAATATCTCAAAAAATAACGGTAAAATTTAATTTCTAAGCTGAAAATTAAACATGAACCACCAAAAAAACTAACCTTGACAGCAGTGTTGAGAGCATGAGAAGCCGCAAGCCAATGATCAGTTTGCTTGGCGAATCTGATGATAGTGGCGGTTAATGCTCGAATTTCTACCTCAATACGCTTCTGATTAATGTAACATTCTTGCACCCCTCCATTTACTGCTTCCACTAATACATCCGATACACGCACTGCATTCTTAATTGCATCTTTCTTCGCTTTCTCTGTTTTTTTTTTCAAAAATTAAAATTAAATAAACCAATCAGTAGTACAAGTACCAACATCCAGCCCCAAATTTTAATTAACTAAATTTCCAAAACCCTAAATAAGAGAATTCCAAAATCTATCTATATATATTCAGCGAAGAATAAAATTCCAAACCCCTAAAAAAGATAATTCAAAAATCTATCTTATATATTTAAATTAACTGACCGGTGTGCTCCCGGAGCCGGAGTGTGGTTTGGTGGTGATCGTAAATGAGTTGAAGCAGTGAAGCTTCCAAATTTTCCGAGCCTGATTTCGAGCGCTCCATGATCATCTATCACCGAAATGCTGTACCCAATTCCTCTCGTCTAAATCGGTAGCGTTGAGAACCTGTAAACAATCCATGACCCGAAGTTGTTGGATCATGGCCCAATAACTTCGCTGCTCCCTTAATAATTGGGCCCGTTGGTGGGAGATCCAATCATTTTTATAAGTATCCAATAAACGACTATTAGGTTGTGTTTGATAAAATTGGAGATTAAGATTTGAATAGTCTAGACATCTGAATAATATAGAGTATCTGAATAGAACTGTATCTGAATAAAAAAATGTTGTTTGATAATAATTTTTTCAAGATGTCTGAATAAAAATATTTTACCATTTTAACCTTTGAAACAAAACTAAAAAAAAAAAATAAGGTTCCTTCTTCATCTACCCCTCCCCCATCCCCCGCCCCTCCCCCCTCCCCCGCCCCCTGCTACCCCGCCGCCCCCCGTCCCCCTCCCCTCTCCCCCTCCCCTCTCCCCCTCCCCTCTCCCCCTCCCCTGCTCCGATCACCATTTTTGAGTCCACCCCACTCTCTCCCCTAAGTTCAGTCACAAATCTTTGAGCAAAACACTAAAAAGCTAAAGCTAGTTCAGATCCACATTTGTGGGTCTTCTTAGATCTGCACAAAAACTGAATTGATCCAATCATTTTTACAAATTTGCATTACATCCTTGGTGGGTTTTGATCTTTGGGTAGTAAAGCTACAAGCTTTTGTGGGTCTTCTTAGATCTGCACAAAAACTGAATTGAATCAATTTTTTCCCAAATTTGCAGTGCATGCTTGGGAGGTTTTGATTCTGGGTGGTAAAGCTACAAGCTTTGGTGCTTAAAAAATGAGTATGTATGGGAGAGATCCATGGGGTGGGTCGTTGGAAATTGCTGCAGATTCAGCTACAGATGATGATTGGCGTGGTGATGGCGTGGTGGTGGTGGCAGATCTGCTTGAAGGATATGAAAGGAAAATGATAATATTAACGAGGGTATTTTGGTCCAAAAAATAGCAATGTCATTCAGACTTGCCTCTAGATGGTTCATCTTTATTTTGAAGTCTAACCGATTAAGAGCCATTAAGAGGGAGAAATTTTTTTGCCAAACAACTTTTGCCTCTGACCGAATCAGAGGCAGCCCAATTAAGAGCCATTAAGAGGTAATCAAACACACCCTTAGTGGACACGAGTCGCAAGTCCAAGTAACTGCCACCGTTCTAAAATATAAATTAAAATATTTTTTTAATTTTGCTTTTAGACATATGATTAAATGAGTATTTTTGAAAGTATAAATACATAAATGAGTACTTCATATTAAGAAGATAAACAACCTCTTTAATATTTATATGTTTGTCAAATTAATATTTTTGAAATGAAGGAAGTATATTATGAAAAAACATCTTATCAGACATAATATAAAATAAAATAAAACTTATCTTTTTGTCTATCAGATCCATTGAGAACAAAAATACATATTCAAAGTCCAAACTTTCTCCATTCTAATGCTGCGTTTGGATTGGAGGAATGAGAGTGGGAATAAAACGAATCATTCTTATGGAATGAAAAAAATTGTGTTTGGTTGCTCTATTAGAATGGAATTAATCATTCTCATGTCTCCCAAATTTATGAATATGGAATGAGTACTCATTACAGCTGAAATAGAATGAATCATTCTACTCTCCATTCTATTCCTTCAATCCAAACGCAGCATACGGGGCTAAGATAGAGTTAGGGACCAAGAGCGAAATTTAGAAAAAAAAAATTAATTTTAATTTTCTATAAGTCTGTTAAATGTTGAATTCTGATTTTTGTTGAAAAATAGACTCTAATTTTTGGCATGAGATTATCACCTTAGATCTCATATAATTTTATAAAGTGAATTTCAAGTGGGCGTTTGGATTGGGATGGGTTAATTCATGTGATACAATCATACAAGGGGAGGTAGATTGTGACTTTGTGGAATGTTTGCATTTGTGTTTTCACAATCAACACAACACAAAAGCTAACTAGGCGCTGGTAAATTTTTCCAAACCACCAACTTGATCATCATTAGTTTATTACTTTTTATATTACGTTACGTTTGCGATCTTGCAGCTGTTAAATTCCCACCCCCGATGGACGGAGTGTAAGACATAAAATAGCCTGTATACATCCACTACAGTAATACTTTCCTTTTCAACCTGCCAAACACGTACTAAGTGCCATTTATTTTCAAAATCAAATCACTACTTTGCATTTGGTAGGGCAAACGAATCTTTTTAATTCAATAAATTAATAAACAGGAAACTCAAATCTAACAGACATTCAGCTCCACCGTGCCTTATGTTTTCTGTACACACACACACATATATATATATACAAAGAGTTCGGTTCTTCAACGGGCTCAAAAAATGGGTCCAAAAAACGGATCGACTATAGCGAACATAAACCGTCGTCATAGATCTATGACGACGGTTTATGCTATAGCGACGGTTCTGTCCGTCGCTATAGTCGGTCCGTTTTTTGGACCCATTTTTAGGGTCCATTGGAGATCGATTCTGTATATATATATATATATATACACAGACGCATTGCTTGTCTCACCATGTGCTAATATATTTAATGTGCATGGTTGTATCACAATTAATTAACTATAACATCTATCTCAAAAGTGATCGTAGTTTTAATTAATATTGTAAAATAAAAATAAAAATTGACAATAAAATAATAAAACTAATTAAATAACACATTACACTTAAAAAAATATGATGATTAAATTGTATATTTAATTTTGAAACAGAGGAAGTATATTAGTATCTTTTAACAACTTAAGACTGCATAACCTCATCTGATAGTAGTAATAAGAAATAGATGGTAGATTAAGAAATGTGTTAAATTAAACAAATGTGATTTTTAAGTTCAGAGTTTAAATTTACCAAAATTTAAAATTTAAAATGTAAGTGTTCAATGGATTAAACTTGAGCAGTCAAAAGTGCCTATTTAATCCCAATAATTAATGTGGGCCAAGGGAAATTCCCAAGCCAAAAGAAGTTTGACAGTCTTTGCAGATAAAGGTTGGAGCAGAAAGACAAACAATATTGGGAAAATTATTGAGGGGACCAATGACGTCACATTGACCTGTAATTTGGCAAACATGGCAGCCTTCATGGTGCTTGGAGTTGTTAACTGTTAGATTTGATTAGTTGACGTTTCCTTAAGGACCTTAACCCATTATATAATTATCCCAAATCTTCGATTATATTGACAAGTTTTACTTAAGCGCGGTAAATAAAGTCTGAAATATTTGATTATATTGACAAATTTTACTTAGGATGCAGTAATACACATATATAATAAATGTACGTTTATTTTTAAAAGTAATAAAATTATCATATTTAATACATCAGTCAGTCTCAAAAACGGACTGATTCGCTAACGAATTGGATTATGACGACATTTACCAGAGCTATGGCGACGGTACATATCGTCGTCATAGTCCGATTACCGTCGTTATAGATTGGTTCGTTCCGTTTCTGAAATTGACTGTTTAATATATAGTAAGTAATTTTAATATATGTATTTTTCTTAAATATAAATTATTATTTTAATCAGCTAAGTGAAGGGATTTAATTCGCCATTAAATAGAGCGACTATATGCTTGTTTGAAAACTGAAAAAATAAATAAATAGTAAAAGTAAATGTAAAAAAGAAAATACCTTTAGTAATTCTGTATTAGAGAGAGGATACAGCTCCTGCATGCCAGAGGTACAACCCCCAATGAAGAATTGTTGACTACTGAAATAATTAGTTCAATATTAGGGTAGCTCCAGCGCCATGAAAACAAAAATACTTAATGAACATAAATTTAATTAAGTTCTGTTCATCGGGACTTACTAAAAACAAGTTGATATTTAAGTACTTATTTTTCAATATATAACTTATTAAATATTTTAATTATATATTTTCAACTTATATTTTAAGTATAACAGTTTATTCTCATGACAAGTTGTTTTTAAAAAAGCTACTCTAAACACGGTACTTCAACTTATTAAATAAATTTCTTAAATAAACTAGTAATTAAGTTATTGTCAATTTTTTAATTATCAGTTACGTGATAAGTATTAATAATATTTTTTTTGGAAAGATGTGTGATAAATTGAACACTTTTATAATTTTATTCAACCACATGTCTTGATATATTTCACAATTATAATTTAAGACAAATTTATTATAATAAGAGTATATAACATAACTTATAAATTAAAATAAGCTACAACAAACAAAGCCTTAATTCTTTAATTAACAAAAAATATAATATTTTTTTCTCATAAAAAATATGATATAATAGAGAATCAAATAATCAATTCCCGAAAAATAAAAATAGAATTAAATACTACTTAAAGTACTAGTTGGAAAAAAAATAAATAAATAAAGAGCGCATCTCAAAAACCAAAAATGGGACTATGCATGTGTGTTTGTTTCAGAAAATCCAACGTTTCACAAACACAGACAGACCACGTGTGAGACACAGACAAAAGTTTCCGCTTCACAAATTATTATCCGGTCCACACGCCGGCTCTGTTTTTGTCTTTTAACGTAAAATATCCTCTCAAACCTTTTCCTGTTGGATCTCCGACCGGTAACACCGGTTGCCATTGGAGCCACTCTCCTTCTCTCGGACCATTCTTATTATAGTCTTAAAAATCAAGATTATGGTTGAGTCGACATCTTAATTCAACCACCTCCGTTTACTGCCCAATAAAAAAAATCCACAATTTTGGAGAGAGAAAAGTAGTATCCGACAGTGACAAATCAGTCTTACTGTTACTCTGTCTCTCTTGATTACAGATTCCCAATCTGTTAATGAGTAAACATTCTTTACAAGTTAATTTATTTCAGTATTTATTATTCGCCTGAATCGCCTCTGCAACTTTTTCCGGCTGAAAATGGCGGTTTCTTGGCTAGTCATTATATCACTCCTTTTTACCTTTTGTAAAACTGTAAAGGGTTCCCTTTCTCAAGATGAAATGTCGCTTCTCAGCTTGAAGAACTCTATTTCCGGCGACCCTTTAAACCTTTTGTCCGATTGGACTCCCGCCGTTAATCATTGCCACTGGTACGGTGTCACCTGCGATTCTGTCTCCGGCAGAGTAATAGCTGTCAACATCCCCGGACGTGTAGATTCAGTCCTCTCCGGTTACCTACCGGGTTCAATTGGAAACCTGACGGAGCTCCGAATTCTATCTCTTCCTCACAATGGGTTCTCCGGTGAGATTCCGGCGGAAGTCGAAAGCTTTCAGTTTCTTCAAGTTCTGGAGCTTCAAGGAAATAATTTATCAGGAACCATTCCTCATCGGATAAGATATCTTTCCTCTCTTGTGCTGCTTAATTTGTCGTACAATTCGTTTTCCGGCCAGATTCCGGACGGTTTAATCGGTTCAGGGAGATTAAGTGAGATTGATTTGTCTAATAATCAGTTGTCGGATGCACTTAGAATTGATGAAAATGGCACGAAATGCGAGTTTTTGAATCATTTGAAGCTCTCAAATAACTTCTTGGTTGATGAAATTCCTGCCTCAATTGGGATCTGCGTCAATCTTCGGACTCTTTTACTCGACGGTAACATTTTCGAAGGTCATATTCCGGCCGAGTTAGGCCGGAGTTCGGAGCTTAGGGTTCTAGATGTTTCTAGAAACAGTCTCACCGGTAGAATTCCTGATGAACTAGCAAATTGCCGGAAACTCTCTGTTATAATTTTAACCAATTTGGTTGATTTTAGTGAAGATGAAAGTAGTTCAGTGGGTATTTCTAGAGGAGAATTCAATGCCTTTGAGGGAGGTATTCCTTATGAGATTTTGTTTCTTCCCAATCTTCAGATTTTTTGGGCTCCAAGAGGGAATCTTGGTGGACGATTGCCAGGTAATTGGACTAATTCTTGCTCATTGAGATTGCTCAATTTGGGGCAGAATTATTTTACTGGTTCAGTACCTGAACGTATGGCATTAATGTGCAAGAATCTTACCTTCTTGGACTTGAGCTCAAATCGTTTCCAAGGATTCTTGCCTTTGCAACTGCGCGTGCTATGTATGTTGTACTTCAATGTTAGCCAGAATTCTTTATCTGGTGTTCTTCCAAGATTTAGCAATAGCAGTTGTGGTAATAGCATCAATTCTTATGGTAACCTGTTATTTGAGGAAGAACTTATTCAGAAGGCGTATTCGGGCAATCCTATTTGGGGGTCTTATTTAAAGGCTGATACTTTTGTAGTAGAACATGATTTTAGCTGGAACGGTTTCATGGGGTCACTGCCTACATTCTTAATTGGAGATGAGTTCTTGGCAAATGGTGAAGTTTCGTACAGACTGTTCTTGAATAACAATAAGTTTAGTGGGTCGTTACCTGTTGAGCTATTTTCCAGTTGCAATTACCTGAAGAATTTTTCGATTAATTTGAGTGGTAACCAGATATCTGGAGGGATAAATCCAGTGTTGATTCTTAATTGTTTAAAGCTAACCGAGTTTGAAGCAGCTGAGAATCAATTTGTTGGGTCAATTCCTCCTGAGATTGGCAACTTGAAGATGCTTGGACGTTTGGATTTTGGTAAAAACAGATTGTCTGGATCCTTGCCTGATCAATTGGGGGAGTTAAAGGATCTGAAATGGATTCTTCTTGGAGAGAACAATTTGACAGGACAAATTCCCACACAACTAGGCCATTTAACTTCTCTTATGGTTTTAAACCTGTCTCAAAATGGGCTCACTGGATTCATCCCTGAAACATTGGCCAACGCCTCAAAGCTCGAAACTTTATTGCTTGATCACAATAAACTTTCTGGGGAGATTCCTTTGTCATTCTCAAACCTTCCCAGTCTTACCCAACTGGATCTTTCTTTCAACAACCTTTCTGGTCATATACCTCATTTTCAACTGTTGAGTGATTGTGGCAGTTTCACAGGGAACAAGTTACTGCACTCCTGCCCGGATCAATACTCAGCGCCACCGGCTTCCCTTCCTGCCCCAGTAGAAGGTCACACGTCGCGCAGTGGAGGTAAGTTGAGGGCATTTGTCATAGCAATGGCCAGTTCGGTGTCTTTTATACTTTTCATTCTAGTTGTAGTAGTTCTTGTCCTCTTACTTGGAAGGAAAAAGCTTAGTAGAATCACCACCCTGAGGAGAAAAGGTTTAGTAACATTTGCTGATACTCCAATTGAACTGAATTATGACAATGTGGTTGGAGCAACTGGGAATTTCAGCAACCGGAACCTGATTGGAACAGGCGGATTTGGGTCAACTTACAAGGCAGAACTGGTACCAGGCTTCCTTGTAGCTGTGAAGAGGCTCTCCATTGGTAGATTTCAAGGGGTTCAGCAATTTGATGCAGAGATTCGGACATTAGGAAGAATTAGACATAGCAACCTTGTAACACTCATTGGGTACTATGTAGGCGAAGCGGAGATGTTCTTAGTGTACAACTATCTTTCGGGTGGAAATCTTGAAACTTTCATACACGAAAGATCCGGGAAGAATGTAGAGTGGCCGGTGATCCACAATATAGCCATTGATATAGCACGCGCTCTTGCTTTCCTTCATTACTCGTGTGTTCCAAGAATCGTTCATCGTGACATCAAGCCTAGCAACATCCTCCTTGATGAGGAGCTAAATGCCTACATTTCAGATTTTGGACTTGCTCGGCTTCTAGAAGTTTCCGAGACCCATGCCACAACAGATGTTGCAGGTACATTCGGATATGTAGCCCCAGAATATGCAACCACATGCAGGGTTTCTGATAAGGCAGATGTGTATAGCTTTGGGGTTGTGTTATTAGAACTGATGTCAAAGAAAAAGTCTCTGGATCCATCATTTTCGGATTACGGGAATGGATTCAACATTGTTGGATGGGCCAGGTTGCTGATCAAGGAAAAACGCTCAGCTGAGCTTTTCTGTCCGGATTTGTGGGCATCTGGGCCTAACGAGGATCTGCTGGAAATGCTAAGACTTGCAGCAGCCTGCACTGTGGAGTCGCTTTCCGTTCGGCCAACAATGAAGCAGGTTCTTGAAAGATTGAAGCAGTTGCAGCCCTGAACACTAAATACCATGCTCTGATCAAGACTGAGCTAAACAGTAATGGGAAGGTCGATACGCTTTTTTCTGCAGGGTTTCATAAATATAGGTGAGATAATTTGCAACTGGAGATCCTTTTCTGCATAAATTTCATGTTTTGTTTCTCTTTTTCTTAACAATTTTATTTTTTTCATAGCTCAAGGAGTAGCTTTGGTTGCTTGGCTTTCTGATTTCGCGAGAAATTTGATGTCCATCTTCAAGGTTGGTTACAATCTTGCTAAATTACCCTCTGGTGATTTATTTTCCAATTTTCGCTCGTCTGTTGGCCTATTTAATAGGAATAACTAATAAGCATCCATTGCACCTCATTTTATGCAGAGCCAAGTAGCAGCAATTTTGAGATAATGAAGCTTAGAAATCCTTGTTTTGGATTCTCAGTGTACAAATCAATTGCTAGATAGAATTTGCATTGGCATGTTTATATCATTGCGCCGGTGAATTTAACCTTTTAACATCTTTCTATGTTCGTGATTTTGTGAGACAGTGTATCATAACTAATGTATAAGTTGGTCCCAAACAAAAAAGTTTAAACAAGAACCAGCAACTAAGGATTTTTGTTCAGTTTCAATTATATTTAAGAAAATGATAGATATGTCGACAAATCTCAGACCAAATTAGGTAGAGACTGATGTGTAATTTTAAGCAACTTTTTAATTCCGTCTTATTCCGCATCGAAATCTAGTATCAACATACATAAATTTATTATCATGTCATTATCATATCTTGGTTTCGTTTTATCTGTCGTTGGAAGCCAATGCCCAATTATTAAAGAAAGTAATGATATTACATTGTTAAGTGTAAAATTAAACTCAAGTTACTAAACTGCCTCTTTTTTGTTTTTGTTTTTGTAATAAGTAAGAGTTCATTACTACTCCCGTCGTCAACCTTTGCTCTTCTCCATGTCTACTCATCTTCTTTCGCTCTCTCTATCTGTACTTTTCTCCATATCTACTCATCTTCTTTCGTTCTCTTTATCTTTACTTTCTCTCTCCTTATCTTATATCACAATATAGTTAAATTTTCTCGCTCCTCCCTTTATTTACGTCATCTCTCTCCTCTTCTTCTTTTTTTCTACTCGCAGGCTAAAATTTTTGTTTGTGCTTTCTTCTCTCATTTAAAAGTTCAAAGTTGCTAAATGATGGTTTTTTGTTTTTTTTTCTTTTTCTCCTAACCATTTTTCGTTATAAAAAATTATTCCTTTAGGTTTTATATAAGTTCTCGTAAAAATAAAATAAAATTACTTCCACCATGAATTCAAACTCCTTACTGATGGTAAAAGAGAGTCAAATTTGGAGGGAGAGATGAAGAAAAAGAAGAGAGAGGGAAGAATAGGTAATTGAACGTCAAATATTGTGGCAAATAAAAAACTTGCTCCATAAAGTCAAATATTAAGGATAAACACTAGCATGGTATACCGGCCCGGGCCGCATTCAAAAAGTGAACCTCAGCTCACAAGCCATGGCCCGCAAAACACGTTAATTCAGAGAGAAATTCAAAAGTAAATTAAACTGACCAAAATTGGTTGAAGCTTAAACCAGAGATACATTTTATTTTCAAAGAGGCTAGTATGTAGTAATTGACCCAATGGCAAATTCCAGATATATTAAAACCAGAGACACCTCAAAAATTTACAAGCACACAACTGTCACAAATACAGTAATACCAAATAAATGAAAGAATAAAAAATGAAATAACTTGTCTTTACAGCAATAAATACATGAATAGACTGGAAAGATCAGAACATTTCTTTTAAACAAAACCAAAAAAACAACATATTTGCAATGTGCTTCGAAGCAGAACCATTGTTCCAAGACTGACACGGAAGAGAAGCAGTATATCTTATGAAGTACCAGCAGCTAGTTTTGCCTTGAGAACCAGCTCTTCCGTTGTGGTGCCAATAATTTCGTTAGCACGCTTGAGATTTACGCAATAAAATCTTCCAATGGTATCCTGAATACAAGGAGACACCCAATCAAAAGAGAGAAAATAGAAATACACTTCTTCATATGTTAACTATCACCAGAAGTTTTCTTTTCCTTTCAACTTTTAACTTCTCTTGTTAGGAAGGAGAAACAAAAGGAGGGAGAAGGTTTAGGGCTATAATGTACCCGTACCCTCCCACAAATTCTCCTAGCCCCAAGGGAAGAGAATGACGAACTAGATGCCATACCAGCTAAGTAGCGGACACCTTTTGAGAATTTCCTTAGACACAGCTTCAATCCCTACCCATTTTACAATGTATATCTGGCTTAAATAACCTTGTCGGTCATACAAAGTTCAATATAACCAATATAACTCTAGAACTGCTTAACATTGGATAGCAAAGGATGATATTCAATCCAGGACATGCTTCTTCCACTTTTGAAGGAATTTTATTTTTATGCATCATAGAACCGAAAAAATCTAGATGTAAGACTACACCTTTTACTTGGATCTTATAGAAAATATAAGGATTAAAGTTTGCATTGACATTTTGTGAAACCACTATTATATGTATCGATTATATTTATTTGGAATGAACAGAAACATATAAGGTAAATGTCGTTTATTTATTCCATGGGAACGCGGGAGGGGGGGTGTTAAGTGATAATCTCACCCGAGAAACAATGCCCAACTTTTCCAGCTTTAGGACCGCATCATCTACATCAAAATTGCAGCTCTCACCAAACTCTTCTTTTATTAGTTCCTCACATCGCTGGTCAAGATCCTATTCATATCATCACAAAGTACATCAGTAATTTTTACAATATAAAAAACTGTATAATACCATTAGAAATCAGGAAAGGAAACCTAAAATTAAAAAATGAAAAGTATGTGTACCTCCAAAGTACATTTGCCCTGTTCCATCAGTATAAAGAATGAAATGATGACTTCCTTTACCTTCACGTCAATTATACGAGACTTAGTAGATATATCAATCATATTCAAGTAATTTAAACAGTCACCACAATTGCAGAACTTTATCATAGAGTTTCTTAAAGAGGAAAAAATAACAAATAAACAACTACACCTTATTTATTAAGCATGTTCCAGGTTATGCACTACACCACTATGGTATTCATTCCAGTGGAAGCTTTAAAGATGTGCCTAAAAATGCATAGTTACAAAAGAATTCTCTTGATATATACAAGCATGAGAACTTATGGCTACATTCTACCTTCAAGACCAACTTTAGTTTGTCTGTATTAATGGGTACATCGAAAAGGTGAAGAAAGTTAAATATCAATTACATAGTTAAAAATAATAGGAAATGGTGTTGCTTCTGAAAGAAAGGTCCAGGAAAATATCGTGCGGAGAGAAAGGAGAAAGAGAGAGAGGTCCTCAACAATGATCAAAATCATTCAGCAGCAGTTTCTCGAGACCCACTTGCTTAGGCAAGGGTCAGTCTAAAGTTGAGATTGGTGATTAAATAGTGAAAGTAGGATGGAAATGTTAAGATAGTTTTGATATAGTGTATCCAGATGGCTCTAATACCAGCAGATATACACAAGAGGAGCCACTAATCAGGTGACTTACACGAGAGTATGAAACTATTTTTACAAGTTTGCCGAAGAACGATATACATTGTTGACTTCATTCTTTAACAACTTAAAGCCTTAAAATTTTAGCCTAATGGTAGTTATTATTGTATTAGAGTTATGGATTTGCAAATTCTTTTATTAAGGTCTTTCACGTTGCATCCACCCCCGTTTATGTTGGTGCAGCCAAACTTTATTGTGTTTGTGTATTATAATGCACCTTGGTTTGTCTCCCACGTACAACCGGTGTTGGTCCTAATCTCTAACAGTTGAATCTTTTGGAGCAACTATTAGCGCTACCAACTTAAGCTTTCAGAATAGCATAACACAAATGCTTATAAAAATTGTAGCATCTAAAGAATTAAAGGTCATTAAAATGAAAACATATAAAGAAAATATAATTACTTTCGTGTTCATGTGACTCAACATTGAAGAATTAGACTGTTTTAACGCAGATGTGAGCTTATGATAAGGAAACTGGATTTTCATATCTACAACCAGTAGGTACCCCTAATTATGATGACAACGAAATTACTCTTGAATACAAAATATATGTTCACAACAAGTTTGTTTGATTTTTTAAATTTCTGATCTGCATTAACCTTCTCCATACGTACAACTAAAAGAAAGAAACAAAGAAAATGCACAACGAAAGAACGTCTAATGAAACTCACTTCTTGTTGAACCACGTCATCGCATAAGTGAAGAAGAGTTCCCTTTCCACTATCCAATTGTTTGTCATACATGGACTTTGTAATTAAGTTCTGATATGAAGCCATATTTGCCTGAAACCTACAGCCATAGAATGTACATTTGCAGCATTAATAACAAAAACCTAGATATAATTCAGAGAGAAATTATCTATGAAATGCACATAATAACTCTCTTAGTAAGCAGATACCGCCTGATTATGGTATGTTAAGAGTAACCCTGGCACACATGCAATCAGACTCCATTCCCAATGCATAAGGTAGTATAAACACTACATCAGCATTGACTGACCTGATTGCACCACCAAATTTTATAGTATTATGTGTTGCAAAGGAGAATTTCAGATTTGGTCCAATAATAATGGACTCGGTTACAGCACAGGGAAATGCTTAAGTGAATGATAAATTTCCAGATAAGTTAACTCAAATAGAGAGAGACTTAACGTTAAATATATCTTAGCGCAGTAACCAACCACTGTAGAGAGGATGGCAAACATGACCCAAGGATCAACTTTAGGATTTTCCAGTGAACCAACTACAGCTACCTGGAATAAAAATATGTAATGGTAAGATCATCGAAACAAAGCAGATTTCTAGAGCAGTCAACTCAAAGAAAATTATTATTAAATAACTGACCAGCCCAACTATAGCAGAAGCAAGGAATGAGACCCAATCCATTGGAGTCAAACTTGGATTTTTTTTCTCCGGCTGTTGAAGCAAAAATGTATGAAAAACCATCTATAAACTAGATATAATCTTTGATGGCGGGAAAAAATTAGGGAAGTTAGAATGTCATGGAAAAACACAAACAATATCACACATGCACATACATAAATAAACACAGAGGGAAAAAAGAGGGAGAAAGAAAGCTCGACCAAGACTCACAAGGACTATCTCCATATCAGCCATTGGGATGTTTTTGAAATGCTTCACATAGATTCCACGTTCAGCTTTGCTTTGGGTGCTCGCTTTTCTGCATATCATCATTTAATGTTGATACTCACCATCATAAATCCACACCTTCTAGTACCACATTGGTTTTTAAACTTAAAAAACACTTTGATGAAAGTATCCAAGCAATTGTTCATTATAGCCTAATGAAAACAGATGCCAGTACCTGTAAACTACGATTATCCTATCAAAGGTAGGTTCCTGGATCGTTATCTTACTCGCCAGATTGCGAAAACTGAATGACAAAAAAGAAAATGTAAAATATTGGAATTATGGAACTCAAAACAGGCTACTAAACTACTACTCCATCTGTATAAGACAAGCTTAGACTAAAATTTTTAAAAAAAATTCTTTTCAATACTAAACTTTAAAGACTAAAACTTATTATCAGAAAAAATAAAAATAAAAAATAAGTCCAAGTGTGTACTATGCAAAACTTACAAGTCAACTAAAGAAATAAGACTCTCATTTCTGCACGAGTACACTGGTGTCCGTATCCAAGTTTCTTTTGGTGGGTCTTATGACTCAATATATGTATATGCACTCATAAACAAATATTCTATATGTTTGACTGTTGTCTGTTTACTAATCTATTTACCTATGCTTACTAAACAATTTTGTTGTTATTTTTTTTACCACTGTCAGACTGCCAATAACAATAGGAAGACACTGTGTGACTCGATACCTAAAAGTTTATCATGCTATCCCAAAGACATGTACTCGGTGCATGATTTTAAGCTTCAATGAGATTCCATGAACTGGTTCTTGATTCCATTACAATGAAGTGATCCATGCTAATATAATAATTTCCACAAAGTTTGGAATTAGAAAGTAAAAAATTTCCACAAATTTCACAAATAGTAAAATTTCTATAAGCAAATGCATACAGTATACCTAGGATTTCATTTGTGTGGCAATTAAAACTTTGAAATTGCATAGAAGTACAAGCTACAACCAAAAGACAATTTCAAAACTTTAGTAGTGGTAAGCAAACATCCCAAAGTAACACTGTATAATTTAAGAATTGCAATAACAAGATGAAGATATGAAACCTGATTTCCATATTTTCGATACGGAACCGTTCAACATAATCAGCCTGCTCTGCTTCAGTCAGAATCTCATCATCTTTTTTTGGATCTTTCTTGTGTCGTGCACTTGGTTTTCTCAATCTGTCTAGCCTGTAAGCAACATAATGGCAGAAAGGAGGATAAAGAGAAAAAAATGTGTTTGTGACAGATTAATCAAGACAGATGAAAACAAAATCTAATCAAGGCCAACTAAAGACAACTCAGAATTCTTTAACTACCATAAATGGTTAGGAACTATTTATTAGAAATTAGTTGCCCTGACTTCAAGATTCTAACAAAACATTGCTGATGCTCACAAGAATACCTTGTCAGTCTCATAAACCATGCCCATATACGTGCAATGATCATGTCCACTTTCTCTATGAAAAAGTAATCAGTTGTCCGATCAATTCCTGTGCCGCGTCGGAAGATTATGTACTACAAAGAACTATATAGATTCAGTGAAAAAAAACATAACAAATTTGCTCCTATTATATTTATTTAAACAAATATAACAACTAATCCAAAATTATTTGAGGGAAAAGTATGGATTTGGACCTGCTACTTTTTCAAGAGAACTACTTATGAAAATAGAATGTATATGGATACTGTTAAGTTTAGTAGAAATTGATAAGGCGTCAAGATTATGTACTACAAAGAAACATGAAGATTCTGGGGAAGGAAAAAAAACTTGCACTTAGTATAGTTGTTAAGACAAATTATAGCACCTTATCCAAAATTATTTGGGAAAATGACTATGGATTATGGAATTGAACCTGCTACTATACAATGAGACAGAAGTTCAGGCTGCCCTAATATGCACCAAAAATATGAACTTGAGTTGAGGATCAAAAGCGGCAGCCACTACTACGAGGGCCTGTCCTATGGCTCCCAAAGAAGCTGTCTCATCTTTGACTTGAGAAAAGAAATTACGTACTACAAACTTGCACTTACACCGTCTAATTAAACTTGTACTACAAACTTGCACTTATACTCGCATCCCACCAACCCCAATCCACTGGTGAATTCACGAAAATCTCCTCCCAAATTCAATAATTGACCAGTTATACGACAAACAACTGAAAAATACCAAGTAACTTTCACACAAACAATTTTAAAACAGCTTCCATTCTTTTAAGTTTGACCTACATAATACCTTATCAGCAAAGTCCGGAAGGTTTTCTTGAGGATGTTCCATAAAGTACCTCTTCAAAAGCTTCTTATCAAGCTATGTTCACAGGCAAAAAGTCAACAAGATTTAGTACCAAATGTATTTCTAAACAACCATATCAATCAAATGCAGAAATTTGATTTGACTCAGATAAATTATTACTATGTACCAACCTTTGACTCATCAACTTTTATTGGAAGATTGAGAAGGTATTGCCCGGACTGTGCAACGTCAATCTCTTCATCACTAGTTATCTTAAAGTTGCTCTTATCCATTACCTGCAGAGTATGAATGAAATAAGAAAAGGTTAAAATAATTTTTTTAAGAAAATTAAGCAGAACGCCGTGCCTCAATCCAACAAGATTGCATGGAAAGCAAATGACATAATCAATTGCATTGCTGAAATCTGACATCAACAACAGAAGGCAGCAGAATTGGAGATGATGGAAGAGGCCACTAAGATATGAAAATTGTATAACATAAATTTGTAAAGAAATTATCTAAAGGGGACAAAAAATATATCCAAGAAATATAGTGAGCTTCTAATGCAGGACAAGATTTTAGAGATGAATAATTAGTAGGAAATGATGGAAAGTGGAAAGAAAAAATGTATCTAGGGTGAAACTCCACACTCGACTACTGCTACCTCCTAGGATAATCAACTGCAGCAGAATAGAAATTGATGGCAATCAACCAGAATAATTTTAATATCAATAATCAATGTCTTACATCAGTATTTAAAGACAGACCAGAATAGCATTTCAGATACAGCCAAGAATAGTTCCTTATACATGCAAAGATGACAGGCACACACATGGTAATATGTTTATAAACTTATGTGACAAGGACAATGGACGTTGTATTCAGAACACCAAAGTATTCCCAAGAGAAATCACCTGAAATAAATAGCTGAGGAAGTTCTGTTCAAGAACGTCAACCTCTCGTGGAGATAGGTGCTGCTGCTCCAATTTCTGTGCCCCATGGACAGGATCAAAGAGGGAGTACAGTTGCTGCAAGCACAATATAATTAACCAGATTTGTAACAGTAAACAAAATATACCAACTCCTTGTTGAATGAAGAATTGAAATAAATAAGGGAAATAAAACACACGGGAATACCATTAAATCCTCGAACTGTAGAAGATACCAAGCTCGGATTGTATACTCAACTCTTTTACAGAGCTTCAAAAATTCAGCCCTGTCAGAAGCATGTTCTGTGGATGACAAGAAATGCCAATCAGGTTCGTTCAAATCTTGTTAAAAACACAATTTTGTTAATTAATTATGAACAACAAAATATTCAGACCCAAAAATTCTACAGAAAAAAATAATAATAAATACGATCTTTACAAGGAGAATGTCAACTGCCAAGAAAAACAGAACCCAAACAGTTTACTAGGGGAAGGAACAAACTACTAGAAAAATCAATACTATTATGAAAATAACCCAAATCCCAATTTCCTTAATAAGGAATATATATATATATGTCTTCTTTCAGGGAATTGGGTATTAATAAGAATGGAAAATGAGAATAGAGAAAGATGGTTACCAATGAGGTTGACCAAGGTCATGATGAGCTTGGGCTTGAGGATTGGAATTACGGATTCCCGCTCTAATCGAATCACTTCTTTCTTCTTCTTATCCTTGTTCTTCTTCTCCATTTTCTGGTCCAGTTGTGTGTAATTGTACCTCAAACAAAGGACTTAATTTCTCAGTCGATGTATTTATATAAGATAATTTGATATGAAGAAGATGGTATTATCTATGGAGGAAAAGAAACAGCCTCTGTTCTTGCTTCTTCCCCTGTTTAAACAATAAATAAATAAATATAATAATGATATTCGAAAGAAGGAAGTGAGGGTTTCGTTTGGGAATCTGAGGTAGATGAAAAAAGAGAAATAAATAATGGAGAACTAAGTGAGACACAATTCACCTGAAATGAAATGAAACCACCACGCCAACCTCGCTCGCTTCTATCTCTATCCCTCTCTCTTGTTATGGCTCTTTAATTCATACTACTTATTTAATTGCTTTTATTTTTATTTTAATGTCTCTAACAAATTCCAAAGAGTTCCAATAAGCGTTACAAATAAATAAGATTCTAATACTACTTAAAAGTGTAACTTTGTATTACATATGTATTTGGAAGTTATAAGGTTTAATTTGAGCAAAAATACTTTTTTCTTTCTTTAAGAATCCATATTATTCAATTTATATTTTATTTTAGATTTTGTGGAGGAGTTGTAGGAAAAGACCATGAAAAGAATCAAGGGGAATTAAGAAAAAATTTAGTTGAACTTTATATTATTCTATAACATCGTAAAATTTTGACTTCTTATTATTACACTTATAAAAAATTCTTATAAAAAACGATATATAAAATGACGTGTCAAAATATAATTAGTGAAAGATCTACCATCATACCATACATAAATAGATCCAATAATTATAATCAATCATAATTATACACATTATTTTTAATTTTTTTTTAGTAATTTTTTAATCATCAAAATATTATTGTAGAACTAAGTGAAGAAGTGTAATGCATTTTGTTTATTCAGTCCTTATCTTATTTTCTAATAATTTTGTTAACTAGGGACCACCCTCCCCCATGGAAGTAGATTAATTCAAACCCCAATGGGACTAAATTTACCAGAGGAGCTACTTGTGAAAATGGTAGGGGAGACCGGAGAGAAAGAGAGGTAGGGGTAGGGAATAGGATTGAGGGGCAGAAGAGGGAGAGGGAGAGAATGAGAGAGAACTAAAAAAATTGATGATGATAATTTTGTAGTCGTGTGGGGCCATATTTTGGCTACTTGTCTGCCTGACTGCCTCTCTCGTAAAAAAGCACTTTAGTATTATTATCGAGAACAAGTGTCAAGTGCTTCCAACACGTTTGCACTTATTTTTAAAACCTATCCACCTCAATAGTAATGACTAATTTCCTATGAAAATCATTTAAACATAATTTCCACAATTTCTCTTCTTATCCTTCTATTTCTGTTTTTTTCCACTCTGTAGCGATTGGTGGTGGGTTTTGGGTTTCAATTCTTTTTTCATAATCTGAGGAGACTAATTTTGAAACTATATATTTTGTTTTGGTATTTGCAAAATTGAAGAATCAATCAGTGCTCCAAAGGCATTATTAATTGGGTCGTCCGTTTATTTCAGTTGAAGGTTTCAATTGAATAATTGGATGGGTAGGGTTTCAATTGAGGAACAAAACAAAAATAGTATAGATCAGAGGTTGCGTTTGGAAAGGAGGCAAAGCAGAACTCCTCCTCAAAATTCAAACTTTTAATAAAATAAATAACTGATTACAAAAGTAGGGCGTTTTTTCAAAATATAGTTGGATAAAATAATATCTCCACCACATTTCTTTAGCCAACTCACTGCTCGTGGTATAAATGGACCATTAACTGATGAAAGATAAATAGTTATAAAACCAAATGAACAAGAATCTGCATCTGCAGCATCATTCAAAGACATTTTGACTCATGTAGTTTCTCACCTGCAAATCTATTAATTAAGCAACATTTCTCTCGCAAAAACAAGGGAGAACCAAAATCCCAACAAAATTAAACGAGGGTTAACTATTGAATAAGAGATTCCTCCCTCAAACTTCACCACCCCATATAGAACCTAAATATATATACATGGCATTGGATTGGCTCTTTACTTCACTATATGTATATGTACATATTCCTATCTCAAAAAAAACTTGTATAATCAGCTTCCACAAAAACCCTCTCCATCAAAAATTTTAAATACTAACTAATTTGCAACTAAATCCTGTTGAATGGCTCTGGTCTCTGCATCTGTTCTCATCCCATCTTCCTACCAAAGATCGCTAACTGGCAACACATTTAACTGGCGAAGGAAAGAAGAAACGTCCTTAATGATTCCAGTACCTCAAGTATGGTTTACCCATGGAATCGTGTAGAGCAGTATTCTGATGTGGCAGGCTCATCCATCCCATATTGTTGGTCTTTAGGCCATCGGAAGCCTCATGGCCACTCAAGTAGTTAAGTGGATTAACTGTCCGCAGTAATACATCGCTACTTGCAGGAACAACCCCACCCACCCCATTGTAGTTCCCAGATTGACTGAATCGTTCATTGGAGCCCATTGAATCATACGGGACACCAGGATGTAAGTCATTACAATGAGATAGAACACTAAAGAGACTCTGATCTGCAATACTTCCGTTCCCCATGCTCTGGCTTGGGCAAACAGCACCTTCTGAACCAGACCAACCACCACGGACTCGATTCTCACCAGAAAACCAATTTTGACTTAACAATTCTCCACCATTCAAATGAGATTGGGAAGGTACTGACAAGTGTGCAGCATTGGCAGCCCAATCCTGCATTTTAAGGGTCGAGAAGTGTTCCTGCCTTGGAATTGCATACCCAACTCCATCAGTATACATATTCTCCTGGATGTTCTGATGCATGTAGATATCATTCGATCTCTTCTGCCTGAGATCGAGCACTGTTGATGGATGTAGCTGCTCCGTGAGATGCCCAACAAATTGACCATTTTCAATCATTACACTTGCTGGTGGCTGGAAATCTAACATAGTAGGTTTTTGCTCATGGTAGTAAGGTAAGCTGCCTTGTCCCTTGAAGAATGACTGAAAATGCTCATTTCGGACTTGATTAGGGTAAGTGCTGTAGAAATCATCATTAGATTGTCTGCATAACAGATCTTTCCCAGGGTCTTCTTTCTGCATGTCAGGTTGCAGATCCATTAGTTGAGCTGGATGTTCTTCCATAACTTGTGGATGCTGAAGTGACAATTCATTGGCAGACGTATATTCATGATTTATAGGAGTAGAATGATAATAAGCACTCGGCATGCTAACTGCTGGCCAAACATTACTAGCAACAGAGAGAGGATTCTCCTGACTAAAAGGAACATCCACATGGCTTAAATTTTCAGTGTACTTCGATATACTAGGAGGGAAATCATCCAATTTTGGCATTGGATGGTTCTCGTGGGAATCCAAGTCCATGGCATGGAACACTTGCTTACCACTGAGTAACATAGCCTGCTGCAGGTGCTGATTCTGGGAGGAAGTGGGGGGACATTCAGTTTCATCTTCCATAACAGATTCGTTGTTTGCTGCTTCATTATCTGTCTGCTGCTGAAATATGGAATTACGGTTCTCATTCTCTCCATCCTGACCACCAAACAAAATGAACCAAGAAAAGTTGGCCCGTCATTACTTAAAATGCTTTTATGCTTTCAATTAAGGAGGCAAGGCCTAACTAGAGTCTGTTTCTTCTCTAATTGAATTGATTTACTGTGTAAAATATGCAATTTTGGATCCATCCACGGAATATGGATACACCCCCTTTTACGATGCTCATCTCCAAAGCCCATCCCACACATAAAAAAATTAAAAAATTAAAAAAGAAAAAAAGGAAAAAAAGGAAAAAAAAGATACACACACCACCAAAAAAGAACACTTCTAATGGTTGGTTTTGTACACTCAATTACACACAGTAAAACAAATATATGAAGGAAAGATCAATATAACAAACCTCTAATTTAATGGATGATGCATTTTTTGTTACAGCATTATCCATCTGCTCCTGAAGCAAGCTATCAGATATCTCTTTATCCTCATCCTGACCACAAAGGAACGAACTTACTACTTAATATAATACAGTATGACCTTTTGCATTAGCCAGTTGTTCCAAAAGGGTCTGGCTACTGAACAAGTCACTTACGTTGTAATACTTTTACCATGATCTTGTATCCACGATAAAATCAGCATACACTAAAAGAAGAAGGCAGAGTAACAAACCTCAACTAATATTGCAGATTCAAGATCTGTTGCTCTATTATCCACCTGATCACCAGGCATGTTATTAGGACTCTCTTTCTCCTCATCCTGATAAAAGAATTTAAAAATGACAAGTCAACATGATAAGGCAAAAAGAAGACATCAAAAAATATCACAGGCATAACAAGAACCAATCTTATAATCTAGAAGTTAGTTTCACATAGTTATACACCCTCACACATGTGACACAAGGAAAAAGGGGCTGAACCACAAACCTCTTTCATATAATTCAATTTTTCTACCAATTCTTTCCCCAAAGCTTGTATTACTTGCCGTTTTTCTATCTGCCTTCCTCTCCAGTTTGCAAATCCTGCAACGACATCTCTGTTTGCCAGTTTTGACCTGTATAAACATAACTAAATTTTAAACTGAAGAAACCGAAGAGCTCAAGGTAGATTTACTTCACAAAATGCTAACCAGTGCTCATGCAACTTCTGCCGCTCTTCTTCCTCAAACACTTTATATGGTTGTACACAAAAAGTATCAAGGTCACCTAAAACATGATTAAGAGACCTACAGTGCAAGCTACTGCTTGAATGCTTCATACTACTCTTAACGCGTTGATGTTGCTCCTTGCTAACCTGAACACAACAATAACAAAATATCAGCTTTGAAGAGATTTATAAACATTATTTAATTCCTAAGGAAGGTTTCAGTCACGGATTCTAGACTGCCATCCAAACCCTGAAACGTGTGATGAAAAAATCATAAATTACAACTGAGAACAACATAAAACACGACTCGACTAAACAGAGGTACTTTAATTTGAAGTGTGAACATGTAGATACTGAAATCAGCACATCACTACATAGACATTACAAACCCGCTGCAACAATTGTTTAATATATCTTCACTTATTACGGGATTGGGCTTCTTTCATTGCATCTCTTTAGACCTCTTAAATTGGTGGTTCTTGTGGGGTCAACGTCTCAAATCTCCGCCTGGATGATCGGAGTAGTGCTCCTTTGAGGCCTTTATAATTTACTAGTATCTTGGCACAGACTAAGTAATAGCCCGGATTTTGTTAATAATTAAATATTAATTTGATTTTTCCTAAATGCATAATTGAATTGAAAAAGGTAAGTTACTATTTTTTTTTTATTTTGTTTGGAAAGTTAAATTCTTTTAGTAGATAATTAAATAATTGAGTTTATTAAACTTAAGGAGTCTATTGGAGTTTTGGTAACTCCTATATTGTTTTCTATTTATATTTAAAGAGTGAAAGTGAAACCCTAATCTTATTCTAACTTGATTAATTGAATTCCCGAGTATAATTCTCATGTGCACTGCAACCCATTAAAAAAATCATAATTAATTCATCCGATATCGAAATCGAGTGAATCCATAACCTATTTCTTCAATTTTTATCCTCTTTAATTTTAAAGAGAAAGAAAAGTTATTTAACACCGTCTTCCTGCCTTAAATTGATGAAAATTGCAACCTGTCCTGATTCCCGTTATTATTTTTAATCCTAATTTTGAAAATTCGTAACTCAGTCATACTAACTCCGAATCGAGTGATTCTTAAGCCTATTTCGTATATTTTCATTGCCATTCGATAGTTATTTTTGCTCTTTGATATCTTGAGACATTTAAGCATGTTTGTATTTTAAATAATTCGTTGATCCTTAGGGTATACTTGAGCTAACCACCTGTGAGGGTACCACAAGCATGTCCTCTTGATACCGAGACATGACACCTTCCGTTACGGTGTGATCAGCCAACGGCGTATCCTTTTTTATGCTCTGGGTGTGAGCTTTGACCATTTGATATGTTTGTTCAGGATACATATAGGTTGACCCAATATTTGATTTGATTTGATTCGTTTTTGGTGGATTAGTGATGTATGTGTCATTCGTACTATCTGGTTTGATTTGCATACATCATGGTACGGATGTATTTTGTTAGCCTTTGGCTATTTGTATTTGAGCTCAGTGCCAGTTTTCTTCCTTGTTTGGGATCTTTTTGATTATAATTGTCACGTGTATAATTCATTCGTAGTTCGTACTTCTTCATTCATTCGACTCTTTTGGTTTCATTATATATTATGGTATATTTGTGTGTCTCTATAACCATATTGGACATTTGGCTCATGTTATGTTTTTCTTCTGACAGGTTTGCAAGGGAAATTTAAGGTTGTGTGAAGAGAAAGCTTATCTTTGACCATCTAGGTTGATTTGATTTTAGGTTCTGATTAATTTTGTAAATTTTGGAGGATTTATTTAATTCATTTATGGATTACCAACGATTAAATATTTTGAAGTTATTAGTGCTCTATTTTACAGTTTTGAGGTTTGTTGTTATTTGCACGTGATCTCCTTTTTCTTTTCGGAAAGGGGGTGTTATACGCTACGTGTGTATAGAATAAATGAGATAATGTTAGAGAGAATAAGATTTGATAAAGGAGTGGGGAGAGAGAAAATGGAAGCTTTTTAGTTTTAAGAAATAACTGCTCCTATCATTTAAATGGTAAAATGGGAAAGCAAAAAGCTTCACTTTTTTGATTACACAAAATAACTACTCCTGCTTTATAATATAGATATTTCGTTCCAATAAGTGTGTTCTTCTAAAGGACCTCTTGTCCTCACTATGCTTTGTATCCTCTCCCTCCCCAATAATATCTTTATTTTTCAATCTTAGGTGGGTAAATAGCCCCAATGATTTACATAGAACATATACCATATATTTAGAATTTTGGGTATATTGAATGAACAACCTTGATATATGACATATATTTGGCACCATCACCACACTGGAAATTATGCTTGTGTAGCTTTGCTCCTTTTCTCGGTCTTGCTACCACTTTAAGCCCATCTGACGAATTATCATATTTACCCTCCATGAAGCCTTTTCTGTAGATATTGACATCAAAGATAACAAATTAGCTCCCCCTTCACCACTTGAACAAAGTAATATACCAAGTATTACATTAAACTTATTTTATGCTCCATATTCATCAGACAAGTGAACTCCCCATAAAACTAATTCACAAAGTAGAAACTAAATACAATAACTGCAACCAGATTAATGCAGGAACAAAAGAACAAGACGAAGAATGATGGTCAGGTAACAGAGAAGAGAAATGGACAGTTTACACAATTTAGAAAAATAATAGCACATGAAGAGACAGAAAAAGGTGATAATTCCTTGGCATTACCGACTACTCTAATCATTACTTCCATCATACACAGCAATACAGAAATTGGAAAATACATACTCCCTCCGTCCTAAAAAGATGTCTTAAGTACATTTTTCACACAATTTAAAAAAAACAAAAGTAGAGAGAATAAATAAGTTCTTATTCTACCCACAATAGACCCCACGTAAGTACACTAAAGATTCTCTCTTTTTAATAGACTTCAAAAAAAAACATTTTGAATTTGAACTGCGTACTTTAGACATCTTTTATACGAAAAAAAATATACTTCGGTCATCTTTTGTGAGACGGATGGAATGTGTATATAATATACATGTGTATGTATATATACACACACAGTGTCCACAAAATCTTTTGGACCTTAGTTTCTTAGATGTCATCATACAGACAGATACGTACTTAACAATGAGGAAATTGAAAAACCTGCTACATAATTAACCAATGATAAGCCTAGGTACAAGCAACCAAGTTATGACAAGCAGCCTACAAGGTGAGGAGGTTATGACACGGGTCTATGGTATCAGGCTATCAGCATTAACAAACTTTCCAATCAAGTAAATTTGGCATCCATCTAAAGTAGAAAAGGTCAAAAACTAAATTGATCATATAAGTAATATCAGCAAAAGCAACTGCTGAACAGATCGGTCCTGTGACCTGACCTTGCAAATATTGGGGGATTTATAAATTCATTACTAGGTTCCTAATATACCAATAAGTTTGGAGTATAAGCTAAATGGATTCACCTGCAATAGATATGGATTAAGTAAAGCTTCTAAAGTACAGAAAATAAATGCAATTAGAACTTCTTTTTTCAGATAGAAAGAAAATTTTATTAGAAGCATAAGAAAAAAATAAACATGAAAAAGGAACTGATTAGAGAAATATAGATGTTTTCACTTAAACATGAAAAGGGAAAGAACGAGTAACAGCGACAACAAATCCTTGCTTCTTAGGTTTTAACTATATCTCAACTTAAATAAGCTATTCCCAGGCCCCAGCCTACCAAGTTTCAGAAACGTTTCATACCAACTAAGCAATTTGAAGAAACCTACCCCTACCATACTCTATACCATGAAAAATGACATTTTCTGTTCCCACTTTAATTCCACATACAGCAAAACTAACATACATTTTCTGTTCCCACTTTAATTCCAGATGTAGCAAAACTAACATTTATCCCACTGTACTTGGACGGACCACTTTGTGCAATAACCCATTAAACTTTAAAAAAAATGTAATTACTAAATTAAACTCAGTCAAATTTATCTAACGGACGTCCATTTTTTTCCTACATGGCCAGACAGAAAATATAAAGAAATTAAAACATTAATTACATGGCAAAAAGAATAATAGAGAGCTTATAAAAATGAACAAAAAACAAAATAACAAAGTTTCCAATTAATTTTTCTTCTTCTTCAATCTTGTTCGTTCCTTTTAATTTCCAAAATCCTTGCTTCCTTCCAATGAACTGCTGCGAATAAATTTGGCCAGAGAATTTGGGGCTTTTCTAGGGTTTCATATCCTTCCACTAGTTCATGGCTTTCTCCCTTTAATTCCTGTCATAATCTTATCATTAGAAACTATTTTATCTACTCAAGAATCCTTTTATGAATCTGAGGAAGAGTTGAAGATAAAATTGAATAAGAATTGCTAAGAGAAGAGGTGGAAGCCACCCATCATATACCAGATTCCGTCCAGCAATAACCATTTATTATGGTGTCCCGCTCTTGAGTTGTTAAAAATATGATCATGAATGTGATATAATTCATTCCGTTTTGATAACACGGAGACATCCATATTCTTCTTCGAAGTCACTGCAGAATGGTTTAGAACATTATGGTAGTTATACACATATACCTTTGTTCAGTCCCAGATCTGCTCATTCTTTGACTTTCTTACGCAAAATGAACATGTTTTGTTAAGCCTCGTTGATATGAAGATTTGACATATTATTTGCATGATTTGGAGTTGAAATGAGAGGGTT
This sequence comes from Aralia elata, assembly GCA_034770075.1. NCBI lineage: Eukaryota > Viridiplantae > Streptophyta > Magnoliopsida > Apiales > Araliaceae > Aralia > Aralia elata. Next base: position 78,171,058 of record CM068380.1, read on the forward strand.
TATGGCTTTTGACCTGTTTTACATGTGCTTGGGTCGAGTAGACCCAACTGGAGGTTGAAGATGGTGAACTTTTTGAAAATTTTAATATTTGAAAGTGGTTATTTCCCATTTTATACTTTTAAAATTCTTATTGGCCACTTCATACTTGTTTAGGTTTTATTCCCTTTTATATTAGACAACCAAGTAGATTTAGTTTTTATTCGCTTTTTTATTAAATAGCCACCTAAATTTAGGTTTTATTCTATTTTTTATTAGACAGCTATGTATGAAAAGAGTTAACATCCAGTTAATTAATTTGACAGAATGGCCCAATTTAACAATTTTAATTAGTTCAATTTGCTAATTGCAGTTTTTAAAAATTGAATGGGCTATTGCACAAAATGATTCAAGTACACTGGGCTAAACGTTAGTTTTTACATTCCCCATACTGTATCGAACTAAGATCCAAGTAACATTGCTCAAACTATTGTCCATGTCACATATACACATACAAGTCACATGCATACATGAACACAAACTTCCTAAACCAACAAAAAGTTATTCTAAATGACATTTTTACGTAAATAATTTACCAGTTGTAAATTTAAGAGAACTATCTTGTATTCAAACTCATAATCGCTATACCTGGTGAAGCCAAAGAAACAATATTTAAAATCACTGACATAACTCAAGATAAAAAATTAAATTACCGTCTTTGGGAGTCTTCATGCAGCGACATAAAGTTCAGATCATCACTACTACATGCTTTGTCGTCAGCTGCTGAAGAATAAGATCCCGATGTGCCAACAAGGTAATCTTCAGCATCATGATGTCTAGATTCATTTGCATGAGTGGCGATACTTTTCTCAGCATGATCCCTTGATCTGCTCAGAATAGTTTTTAATATATTTAAACTATCAACAAGACGTAACAAAAAAAAATGATCACAAAATTAAGCACACAACTCTTAAATCAAACAAAACGCATAATCACCTCTAAATCAAATACCGTGCAACAAACTGAGATCCCCAAGTATTTAAGTTAGCAATTATATTCACTTCAATGTAGAGACCGAGAGTGGATGCACAGATAGACGTTAGTGTAAATTGACAATTTTGACACAATCATATCACAAAGTTCAGAGCAAATACCCATTACTTCAGAAGGAAAAACATATTTGAAATCCTAATACAAATCACACAGATTATAAAGAAGTTTCTCAATATATGCAAAACTAGAAAATATGTTCACATCTATTTTAAACTTATTTTAAAATAAAAAAATATATAAATAAAACAAGAAGAAGAAGTGCCTCCTCACTTGCTTACCTATATTCGTTGATAAATAAGCAAGATACTGGTAAAAGGGAAAGCATATAGCAGCCATATAAATATAGCAAGTCAAAGGCCCCCATGTAGCAGACTATTTCAGATAATAGCATTATGCTCCAAAAGCATGCAAAAAATAAAACTGTATAATTCCACTTTTCAGAGCTCTTTTATTTTTTGCATGTGCTGGAACAAGTACCAATTACACGGTTCAGGTTAGAATTGTTCAGGGAATGCGTAATTTCACTTTTTTTTACAAATGTGCATTCACGTTTTTTAAATATGGAGCAGTAACAATGATAAAATGCAGAACAGCCAACTCGCAAAAGGCAGACAAATGCCACAATCTTTGGATTATACCCAAATTACACATTAAATATCCTGAATCTACAGAATCATTCAGAACCATGTAGAGTAAACAATACAGAGTTTATCAACCTCCATAACTTCTGCCCAATTTCCTTTTCAGGATCCTTGCAGCTTTCCCATCTTCCCTTCAGCATCTGTAGATTCCCGATCATACTGTCGCAAAATGTATAAATGTCATGACCATACAACTTAATTAGAAACACAGTGTAGGACAACAGGAAAAACTGAGGACTTCCCCATTATTTATAGTTGGCAGCTTTTATTGATTAACCCACTAAACTTTTAAAAATTGCAATTCAAATAATTAAAATTTTATAATTACACCATTCTGTTAAAAAAATTGGACGGACGTTGATTCTTTTCCTACCTGGTTGTGTCAAAAAATATATATAATTAATAAAAATGACAAATCAAAGAAAAGAGACATGTGGTGTCCACCTCATGAATTCCTCCTCTATTCTCTCTTTCCTAATACCCTATCAATCTCTGGTGTGAGGCAAAATTTCTCCGCTTCTTTCTCTCTCTTTCCCTATGTTATCTGTCCATCTCTCTTTTCTTGGTATATGATTCCTCGTTCTCTATTAATTCAATTTATACAAGTTCTCTCTCTTAATTCAATTTATACAAGTTCTCTCTCTGAATTTTGGAGTTGGGTTATTAGATTTTTATGGGTTCTCAAATCCCATTCATGTACTGGACAACCTTTCTCAAGAAAAGCAAGAAGTTGCGGCAGCACAAACTTGAGCGGGCGTCCATGGCAGCGACAAGATAAATCATCAATAGATTAAAACTTTGCAACACCCAAAGGCTGAAAATCAAAACCAAGTGATATGAAGCTTGTTGTCATCACAATGCTGTTGAGTTTTTCTATTTCCTTCAAATTTCAAAGCCCTAATCTGAGTCCAATTTTTAAAATGGAATTTCAAAAGCCAAGGAGTCCAATTTTTTTTTAAAAAAATCATGTTTTAGGGTTCCAACCTCTGCTCAATTTCAATGGCAATGGAAAATTTAGGCCTTAAACTATTTGGGGCTTTTTCTGTAAACTGTGACATAGGTGGGTAATGACGGTTGATTTATGATTCTGACAATGATTAGCAGAAAAAAAAATTAGGAAAAGGCATATTTGAAGAGTGTATGTATGAAATGATATTAATGGTGGATTTATTAGAGTACTGAAAAGTTTCTTCAAAGATGGAGATTAATTTCTCATTGGTGTAAAATGAAGATGAAGAAGCATTGATCAGGATCACGTCTGTCTCTCTATATATGTATATAATGAAGATGACGAAGTGTATGCGAATGTATATTTGTATGCTTAAATATTGTATATTCTCCCTCTATATTTGCATGTATTTAGATATATTTCATTGCTTACATGTATAACCACATAGCTATATATTTTTATTTTTATATTTTTGAGCTGCCACGTATGAAAAGAATTGAACCAATTTAACGTCCGTCCAACTTTTTTAACAGAATGGTATAATTTCAAATTTTTAATTAGTTGAATTGGGTAATTGCAATTTTTAAAAGTTTAGTGGGTTAATCAATATAAGTTGCCAACTATAATGGAAAAATCCTTAGTTTTGCCTAGGACAACAACAAAGGGAAAAACTTAAGTTTACATACTCGTGATGATACTTTTGTAGCTCCAAATAGTATTCCTTCTTATTAGCTTTCAAAACCTGTTCCTTCTCAAGAACAGTATCAGGATGAAGACTACCAGAGCACAGAGAGGCACCCCTGCAAAGGTATATTCCAGATAAGTGACCAATTCAAAATTTAGAATTCCACCATAAGGAATCAAAAGAAACATTTTCTTCCATATCGTTTATGAAATTGCCATAATCATACATCGATATATAAAGCTTAGAGTACAGAATATTAGATTAAACACAGTTTAAGCCAAACATGTATTGTGAAATAATAACAATAATCAAATATTCCATACCATTGGTATCCCATTTCTCTTTCTTCTTTTTCTTTCTTCATTCTATTTCTATTCATTTAATTTTCAGCTGTAATTCACAATTTCATGCCAAAACCTCAATTCAAGCCATTTAACTAAATACATTAGATACCAATATATATTAAAAGGTTATGCATGGTCAAGATCATTAATTTTTACAAATTTAGCTTTTACACGATGACGATATGCAGTCACATATTTACCATTTTGATGCACTTCCTTGTCAGAATTGTTAATTTGCTTTATTGGATGAACTCAATAATCAATATGCTTGATTTGCCTTGTAAATATGACCAAATACATCAATACACAATCCAAATTGCCTGAAAAGTTCAATGAAACCACAAAAAATGTTGAAAACTACTTGCATGTACAAAACCTTGTTAGAAAGCTAATACTCTCCCACCATCACATGTTATATGTCCTGCTTCTAACAATGCAATCTGCACATATTTTAAGACACAACTGACACACAATTATATATAATATTTTAATATGTTTTCTTCAAATGCTCCACTTGTTTTGTTGGAGGTTCAAGTCCTACTAACAAACAGCCTATCTCTCAACATAAATCTGACCCTTCCCAAACTGCGCTATAATCAATAGCCTCGTACACTGGTAAGACACTGAGAAGCAAGGAGTCTTTTGTAGGTCGGCAAAACCCTGAATCCAGATTAATGGTTTCTTCTGGATTCTTTTAGGGGATTCTTTCATAATTTTTTTAAATGATAAGAATAGAAAAATTACTATATTATATACAATATTAGTTAATACTCCTATAACATATTATATACTAATAATATCGACGATATTAGTATAAGAACTAATTAGTATATACTACCTAAATTCCTACATAACATTAGTACAAAAAAATTTATTATTTATTGGAATTGAATTGAAAATTTTAATGTATGTATGTTCATATATATATATGTGTGTGTGTGTGTGTGTGTGTGTTTATATGTAAATATGTGCCAAATCCTCAAATTCGCATTTTTCTAGATTTTTCGAACCATCTAATCTCCATATCGAAAACCCGAATCCGTGCTTCTTAAGTACGAACCTTTTTCCATTCAAAACTGAGATATATTAGAAAAAATATATCCAAATGTCCTGTCCTCCTGTCTTAAAAAAAATTCAACTTGATTGTACGCCTTGCAAGAGGAACAGAATTGGGATGAAGTGGTTAGATATTCAAAAGTGTGGGTAAATCCAAACATGAGCAAGCTAGAACCTGGATCAAGTGATATAAACAACTACTATTTTGCAATACCAGAACATCAGAAACCTTCTTTTGTAACAAATTTCCAGACAAAGTCATGCATTATCAACATTAGCACGACGTAGACTAAATAGCAATACTTGCCATTTCAGAAAAGGATTTCCAAAGTGAAAATTATCCCCAGCAAGCAATTCTTGAACAACTTTTTGTGCATCAAATCCTTTAGGCAGAAATTGAGCCAGAAAGTTTCTTTCTTTTTCAGATAGATGATTTTGCCAAACCTACAAGTTCCACATGTAATTTATAAAAATCTAAGAAAAGTAACTGTTTTTGGAGTTAAACATATTGGATACGCAATAAGAAGTAATCCTCACCTCACATGAAAGCACCTCAGTTAAATCTTCCAATTCAAAAGTTTCCCGAGGAACACTGACTATATCAGCCAAGGCACTATAGCAATTGGGAACAGAATCGATGAAAACTGACAAGTCTCTCCGAGCAATGCCAATCTGCTCCCTCTTGGGCACAACACGCTTCCTCTTGTCATCCCACTCAAGAGTAATATTAGATCTGATGATTGACAATACCACTTTCTTCCTTTTTACTTTGTGCTGCTCGCGAGAAGAGTGACCAGCTTTCAAACGTTTCTTCCGCTGATCAGTAACCATTAGTACAGAAATTCACCAAATTACCGGCAGAGTACTATAAAAATTTATAACAAGAAGCAGTCTTTCTCTTAATCAACAAATTTCTTTTCTCCATATGAACACTTGAGAACCTGCGTATTCAAAGAAAAATATCATTAGCTAACCTAGTAACTAGCACATTACACAATTTGAATCACGTGTTACAGCTAATAAGCAACATAAAACCCAGTAAATCAGAAAACAGCAAAGGTTTCACGACTTCATCTCTGCTAAGGAGGGTATAATTCTTAACTCAAAAGAATGATTCCATTATGTAGGAACATATGAGTACGGTTACATTCATCGCATGAAAGTGGAATCACAACGGCTCTGCACTAAGTTTCACCTAAATTTAGTTCCCACAAAGAAGCAGATAATCTTCAATGTTAGTATTCACTCCAATGATAAACAAGTACAACGAATAAAATGTTGAATAATAACAAAGTACTAGAAAGATGAACAGCAAAAAGATACTGTGAAGTGCCAAGCAATGATGGCTGCCAATGAAAATGGCATAGATAATTAAAATAACTAACTGCATGAACTTCTGGAACTGGTTGGTTAGATACACCATATTCATAGCAGCAACAAACAGCAGGAGTTTCCAAACATATTAGCTGTCCTTACTTGAAAAACATTAACAAAATGAGCAATTACAATAGAAAACTGTCAAATGAATAAAGAACTGCAACAAAAGCAAGTGGAGTTTGAAATTCAAGTAAGATATTATGACAAGTACATAGACAATTAAAATCTTCAAAATTTCCAAATCTGTACCAAAACTGTAATGTCTCGTACATATGCAGTCAAAAACTAATTCTATCTTTGCAAATGTAAATCCTAGTTATCACCAGTAAAAATAAATCATTAACAACCAATAACAGATGAAGTCATCCAACAAATGAACTAGCACTATCCTAGAAAATGCACATATGTATGACATGACTGAAACTCCCGAGCCAAACAAAAAGAAAAAAAAAAGAGCAGAAAATGAATTAGGAAACAAAATTTTACAATAAAATACGAATTTGCACACCGATAGGCTTAATTCCAAATTACACCTAATGCAAATAAATGGAAAAAAAAATTATCCCCTGAACCATAAAATATAAGAAAATCCACAAAATAAAAAAACTTTCATTGATTACAAACCCAAAAAAATAATAAAGAAAAAACCCTAGAAACTGAAACAAGATGTGCGAACAAATGATACCTGCTGTGACACTCAATGCAAAAGGGGCTCGAAACGCCAAAAGGCTCAGAATATACATCGATTCGCAAAAACTCTGCAATTTAAGCCGGCCCTTTGAAAATTAAAATAATTTGGATGATTAGAAGAGTGGAGAAGAAGAAGATAAAGAGTTTGGGATTATCCGGCTTTGCTTAGGAAGAGAGAAAGTCGCGCACACAAACATTGATACGAACAAGAGGTGGATAGGAAAAATCAGAGGGGTGAGTTTTTCGGAACCGTTACGGTTTAACTCTGGTTGAAAGTGCTGTCTCGCTCACGCGGTCACACCTTTGCGCGCGCTTTGTGCTCGGCTTGGCTCGAGCCCATTTGAAGCAGGTGGTCCGTTCTCGGTTGGGTCGGTTATTTTATCTTAGTACGGACTATTCTTTTTTTTTAAAAAAATACTCTCCAATTTTAAATTTTTTTAAAAAAATGATTTTTTAAAAATTTAATCTATGAAATCATAAATTTAAAATCAATATAGTTTTGCTTAAGTTTATAAAAATAACAATTATGAAAATGAGTACTCTCTTATTTCAAATAATAAGATTAATTTTAATTTTGTGAAATAATTTTAGAATATTAAATTCAAAATTAATAAAAATAATTTAATTTTAAACAATATAATTATACAAAATATAAACAATTTAAATGGTATGACTAATTATAAGATCTATTAATTTAGAAAATTAAATAAATCACACAGATTTTATATTTAAAAATATTTTAAAATAACTTTAAAAAAGTCATACTTGATCATAGAGTAATACTTTTTAATTGAAATAAAAAAAAATATTTTATAATTTGTGAATTGATTATTAAAAATTAAAATATATTTTTAATTTTAAAATACAAGGGGTTTAAATTTGAACTCCCTTGAGCTTAATTCCTTACACATCAAATACAAGTCCTCAAAAAAAGTTGGTAAATTAATATATAGTCTTTCTTGCATTATATAGATTTTCAAAAAAAAAACCTATACTAAAACATTCGATAGTCAAGTAAAAAAGCCCTTGAAGGCGGCACATATAATAATGATAAAACAAAAAGGCTCTTGGGCCTTTGCAGGGCAAAATCAGCTTGGCTCGAGCCCAATTGAAGCAGCGTTTTGTTGTATCGGTATTATACCAATATCTTGCTTATATACCGTATATAGTGCATCTAGTACTCTTTTTGTTTTTTTTAATCGTCCACACCATATTTTAACGTCTAAAATTTAAAATTAATTAGTGTTGTCCAGAAGTTAATAGGTCCAAGAGACGAAGATATATAAATAAAAATGTTTTGTGTGTGTTTTTAATTTTAAATAAAGAGTCAATTCATAATAAATAATATTTATATAATTTTAACTAATCGTTAACATTTAAACGTTTATTTTAAGATTTAACCATTAAAAGTTAAAAAATACATGACCTTCCGCACCCGTATGTGACATAACAACTCAAGTATCACAACATACTATTGCATAAGGCATAAAAAGCTATTTTTTAATTTAATAAAAATATATTTTTTCTATCGCAGCACAATATTAGATAAGTTAAAAGTTCTTTTGGTAATTATTTTTGTTTTTTATTTCTATTTTCATACATATATGTTTCTGTTTTTATTTACTTTCAAAAAAACCAATTATCATTGTTTGATAATAATATTTAAGTGTTAATTTTATTTTATTTTATGAATTAATATAGTTTAAACGTTTTTTGATAAGATTCGATGTTTGATTATCATTAGAGTTAAAACGACTCCTTGTATTACTATTCCCAAAATTGAAGAAGTATTTTTTTTGTAATTTTGCTTTTATTTTTTGAAAACGGAAGCCATTGTCGACGCCGGGTTTTCGCTTTCTCTTCTTTTCCAATTTTAGCCTTTTGATTTAGATGACGTTTGGAAAAGGTCGGCATTGATGTCGACGGGGTTTTGAAAGATCGTTTTTTATGATGAGCCAATTAACCAGAGTCGCCAGTTGGTATGTTTGGAATGGATGTACCAACTCATCCGAATTTTCGTGTTTTTTTTTTTTTTATAAATCGCTGGCTCATATGTGACTCCGATTTAATTGGTCTGCGAATTGAGATTCATAGAGTTCGGGGGCTTGCTTAAGTGAGGGGAAGGTGTTAGGCACCCCTCGACTTCCATGAAACACGGTTACCGCAATCTTGATGCTGTCCTATCCTTTAATTCATGAATATGTGTATGTAGGTGCGCGCGTGTGTGTGTGTGCCTATGTGAATGTTGTGGTGAGTTCGTATGAAAGAGTCATTTGGATTTTAGGGAAAATCGTGTTTTAATTTGAGTACGCTTCGGAATGTCTTTTCGGTATACCCGAGAAAGCTTTATTCTTTATGAGAAAAGTTTGATTTTAATTGTCCAAAACTATGGGATTTTCATTAAGTGTCGTTTTAACAAAACAAGAGTTTTAAACCTTCGTCAAAATAGGAATCGAGATCTATACGTTGCTTTCATAAAATGATGGGCAATTTCTAGGATCTCTTTCACCCTATGCACAAAGATTTAATAAAACGTCAATTATTTATAAAATCATTTCGTGTGTTGTTTTGGAAAACGATTTTTTTCTTTAGCTTTCTCGTTAGATAGGAATCGACATTCATTAACGTTTCTCAAATTTTAACCTCGTGATTTTAATATCCTACTTTGATTGATTTTATGAAAAACCTTATCATTTAGCTTTGAAATCAATTTCGTGTCGTAAATCAAATCAAGCATTAAAATGCGTTGGGGCTATTCATGGGCATGTAAGCCATCAAAATAATCCCAAACGCCTACAATCACAAGTTCCACTAATATGGGGCCTTAAACCCGATTCTCGCTTTGGCGTCGTTTTAAGGCCCGACGGTTACATGTTACAAGGAGGCTACATCCTACCCGCTACATACATCAAGACATGTCCATCATCGGATTTGGACCACGGGGTCGCTTTCCTAGGCTCACACGAGATTAATACATGCCTACAAAATGAATATTACATAACTAACCAACCCGGGTTTATCTAATATACCATGATATCCGGAAATGACAATCTAAATAAATTACACCCAATAAATTATCACAAACAAGCTAGAAATTTTATCAATTGGATATCCTCGGGTTATTAGGAAGAATTTTGTTCCGATGGAACCCTCCTTAATAATCCATAATCCATGATTGTTCAACAATATACATAAAATTACATCCCATCTAAGCAAATAAGAGGATATGAATTGTTATAGCAAAAGGAATTTTTACCTTGCAAAATGATCTCAAAAAGGATGAAGTCTTGGTATTTGAATAGGATGAGAAATATATTTGATACAATCAAAATTAAAGGAGTAAAATTTCTCTCTTTTTCCTCTCTTTTCTTCCTATTTTTGTTGCAAAATCTACTATTTTTCTCTCAAAATCCGTGCTGCTGTTTGCTGTTTTTCTTCTTCTTCTCCAAAATTCGCTGAACCTCCTGTATGCTGCCGAAGCTGGCTTAAATAGGCTGGCCAGAGCCAGCCGCAGATCTATCTGCGGCTGGCCGCAGATGGATCTGCGGCTGGCCAGATGGCACGCCTCCCATCGCACTTAGCTGGTAGTGCTGATTTCCCGGTTTTCGTGCTGGCGCACCCACTTGGCCGCAGATCTATCCGCGGCTGGCGGGCTTGACTTTCTCGATTTTCGTGCCACACCTCGATTTTCGTGCCGCAACGTCGATTTTCGCTGACAGGCTCGTATTCTGCAGTCCGGGAATTTCCGGGAGACGTGCCACCTCATTCGGAAATGCCTGCCTCTGACGGCTTTATTGTCACGTAAACTTGGGTTGCCCAAAACATTGCGGTGGTGTCGGGCGCTCGCCCTTGTGCCCGCTCCCTTGCTCCCGCAAGCTGGTTCAATTGACGATTTCGCCCTCCTGTCATGGTTAGTAGAAGGAAACGCAAAATTTGGGTGTCTACACCATTATTGAACAATATTTCTTGTTACCGATTTCAAAATAATGAACGTAAAAATAAAAATTTAAAAACAAAAATAGCTGCCAAACGGCACGGCAAAACGTACGGTAGAGACTCGGCTTGGCTCAAGCCCAATTGAAGCAGCGTTTTGTTATGTCGGTATTATATCAATATCTTTCTTTTATACTATTTATAGTACATCCAGTACTTTTTTTGCTTTTTTTAATTGTCCACACCATAGTTTAACGTCTAAAATTTAAAATTAATTAGTGTTGTCTAGAAGTTAATAGGTTCAAGAGACGAAGATATATAAATAAAAATGTTTTGTGTGTGTGTTTTTAATTTTCAATAAAGATTCGATTCATAGTGAATATTCCCTTCGTTCTAAATTAATTGTTCAGTTTTAATTTTTTTAAGTTAAATTGACTATTTTTATAATTAATAATTAAGCATATATAAATATATTTCTAAAATTATAAAAATTAGGGTTAGTAATAAATTGTATATACTTTCTTTTGGTTATAATCTCTTCACCTATATTTTAACAAAAATAATAAAAAAGTTAGTTTTAAAAATGATCAATTTGACTTTAAAAAGTTAAAATTAAATAATTAATTTGAGACGAAGAGAGTATTAATTGTCCAGTTTGAATTAGTTGTCAAATTTCAAACGTTTAATTTTAACTATTAAAATTTGAAAAATATAGGGCCTTCTACACCACTAGATACCAATTCAACTACCACGACACAGTATTACATAAGGGACAAAAAACTATTTTTTATCGCAACACAATATTAAATAAGTCAAGAGTTCATTTAATAACCGTTTTTGCTTTCTATTTCTGTTTTCATACATATATTTATATTTTTATTTACTTTCAAAAATCAATCAACGTTGTTTGATAATAATATTTAAGTGTTAATTTTATTTTATTTTATGAGTTGATACAATTTGATTTTTTTTTTTAACAAGATTCGATACCTGAACCTCATTAAAGTTAAAATGGCTCACTGTGCTACTATTGTCAAAATTAAAGAAGTAAATTTTTTATTTTTTTGTTGTCAAATTGATTTAACTTTTATTTTTTTCAAAACGAAAACTGAACAATATTTTTTGTTACTGATTTCAAACTAATGAAAGTAAAAATAAAAATTTAAAAACAAAAATAGCTGCCAAAAGGGTCCTAAGTTACTGCCTCTTTTTTATTATATATAGTAGTACTCTCCTCGTCCTTTAATATAAGTCGTTTTAGAGCTGTGCACAAGTGTTAAGGAAATAATTGTATATTATTAAATATAATATCAATTGAACATGTTGTTCTTGTATTGAAAAAAGATAGTGTTATTTATTACACAAAAAATAGTGAGAGGACAAAAATTATATTTAATACTTGAAATAATAATAAAAACTAAACGATTAATGTTTACTTAAAATTTTTAAACATTATATATTAAAAGATAATTTTTTTTAAATAATTTATATTAAAAGAGGGAGTGAGTAACGTTTTAGAATATATATTTTTTTCCCAATAAACAAGAAATTAGGACAGAGGAATACAGTGGACTACGTAAGATTTAGTGACCAGTTAAAGCTGTTAGAATAGGCTCCTTTTAAATATGTAGTGTAGTTTTTAATGGTTGTAAACTAATTTTTCAGATTTATTTAATCAATGAGAACTGTTTTACTCATTCAGTAGCTCACCCAATCTCTCCAATCCAGTTCACCAATGGCAGCAGCTAACTCTCTCCTCCCTTCTATATCTCTTCCTTCCAAACTCAGACCCACAAGAGATTCAACCCAATTCCACCACCACCAGCAGCCATGGCTAGGCAGGGCTCGAACCCCACCAGCAGCAAAACCCAGGAAGCTCGTGGCGGTTCGAGTAATCTCCGCCTCTCTCCTCAATCACGAGCCTCTCTCAACAGCGGACCCATCTTCTCTCTTTTTAATTTCAGAAAGCGTGGGCTATTCAATGGCCAGTTACTACACTTCTCTTGGTCTCTTTGTCATTTCTGTTCCTGGCCTTTGGTCCCTCATTAAGCGCTCTGTTAAATCCAAGGTATTTTTAGCAACTATTTATTGAATAATACAAATACTTGATACATGGATGATGGGTAATTGAGTGATTGGTCTTCTAGCAACAAAATTCAGACATTTTTTAGCAACATAAATCTTTCCCTTTTTTAATTTATATTGAAATTTGGAATTATATTTATGTTTTAATTTAAGGATTTTTTTAGAGGGTTGAAATAGTGATATGGGGATTTTGTGCTTTGTGGTGTGTGAATTCAGGTTGTGCAGAAGACATTTATAGGAGAAGGGGAAGGGAAGAAAGCGCCTAATCAGGTGGCAGGGGAAATTCTTTCTTTCTTTACTCGGAACAATTTTGTGGTGCTGGATAAAGGAGAGACCATAACGTGAGCCACTAACACCACACCTGCTCTCTTTTATCTGCTCCTACTTTTGCTCAATAAATTTCCAGTTTTGTTTATTTTCTGAGCATGTGATGGCTGTTGCTCGTAGAATCTGTTTCTCTGTTTGGTTGCTTGGTAAATTAAAATTATCAAAATAAATAATAAAAAGACAATAATTATCTGTTGTGAACTTGTGATGATGATAACTTATATTGAATTATTTTTGAGAATGGGAAAGCTTTAAATAATGTTCTCGCTCATACCGTGTTGCATATATTCAAGAAAGCCATTTGGAGGGTTTATATAGCTCCATTTGACTAAACATGCCTTTGAAATCTTCTGTCCATTGATGCCAACCCTGCAACTGTTATCAGCTAAAGCAAGTAGCAACTTCCTTTCTTAGTTCGTAATCGAAGTAAGTTGATAACTCTTTATCATTTACGGGGCAATCAAGTAAAGTTATATGATATCCAGGATACAAATTGTGGCCTCTATTTTTATTCTTTTGAAGGGATAAATTGAGCTCATGTTATGACAACTGACAAGCATCAACTAGGAAAAAAGAGAGCATGTGATGGTGGCAAACACATTTATTTGATCTCCATGGGACATCACACGCAATTAACATTTTGTAGTTTGCGCATTGAAACCACGTTCCTTGTGGTTGTCGATTTTGATTTCTCACCAATACTAATGGTAACCTTGTAAGAGATTTCTCCCAAAGATTGTCATAATCGTACTATATATAGTTATGGCTCCAGTGAGACTTTTCTCCTGGAGAGGTGAAACCTAAATGTTGTCCTCCATTCCAATCGTTTTTACTATATTCATGTACTGTTTTACTACTTGAAATTTAAAACTTTTCCTGACAGTGCATGCCTCTCTCAACGTTGTTACATCTCTCCAAACTATATAGGTTTGAAGGCATGATGGTTCCAAGCCGTGGCCAAGCAGCACTACTCACATTCTGCACCTGCATAAGCCTAGCAAGTGTTGCCCTTGTACTTACCATAACAGCTCCAGACGTGGGGAATAATTGGTTTTGGCTTACCATTCTAAGTCCACTGGCGTAAGTCGTAAACCTTTTTTTTATTATTATTTTTTATTTTAAGTTCCGGTGTAGCCAACTTCCTACAAGAAATGATAGGTAAGTACTGATATTGGCAATGGAACAGAGGCGTTTACTACTGGAAACGAGCATCAAGAACGGAGCAGATCAAGGTTAAAATGATGGTGGCAGAAGATGGAACCCTGTCAGAAATTGTTGTTCAAGGTGATGACCAGCAAGTAGATCAAATGAGAAAGGAGCTTCAGCTGAGTGAAAAAGGCATGGTTTACGTTAAAGGCATATTCGAGAGATGATGAACTATCTTTGGTAAATATGGAAGAGATGGCTTGTTCATTAAAGTATGCATAAAAAACTTTGGCAAACAGGTTCCACATTATCAGTTGAAGAGAAAATGGATAATGCTTGTTGTATCTGTGACACATACAAGTTTTGATATGTAATTTGATACTTTTCCTGAGTGACAATACTGTATTTCAAATAAATCCTACATCTTGGAAGTATACTAACACAATCTTTCAAGTTGAGAACTTGTCAGATGGTTGACCAAATTAATTTACATTGGGATATATGAAGCCAACCAACAAATTAAATTTTTTTTACTTCCACCCGAGAGAACAATGTTTGCATGAATACCGTATGAAAGATCTCATCAAGACGGTTATATAAATGAATAAAAATCATTTAACGAAGCAGCACCATTCAAAAATCAGAAATAGTAAACTCTTACAACAGATATGTTATTAGCTATTCAGAGATACCATCAGCATCAACATAAGTTGCACCATCCAAGTTACATAAGCATTACTAAATATGCTCAAAAGGAAAGGTGAAAATGAAAAACAAAAATATCTGCCTGCAACAAGTCTCCCAGACTCCCACAACTTTGAATGAAATACATATTGGGAGATCCTAAACCCCATATTCTGCTTGGAAAGGGAAACTGTCCAACTTCTATCCAATCAACAACTTGTTGTCTTCCAAGAAGGTGTAAGTGGGAACTTCCAGATTGTATGGTGCTGGACCCTTGCGAATCCTGCCAGAGATGTCATAATGAGAACCATGGCAGGGGCAGAACCACCCACCGAAATCACCTGCATTGGGCAAGGGGATGCAACCCAGATGGGTGCAAACACCGACAACAATTAGCCATTCTGGATCCTTGACCCTCTCCGCATCTTCCTGTGGGTCACGGAGAGATCCCAAATCAACACCGTTTGCCAGCTTGATATCCTCCTCAGTTCGGTGCCTGATGAAGACTGGCTTTCCGCGCCACTTAACAGTCACAGTTGATCCAGGTTCAATGCCGGATAGATCAACCTCCACCGACGCCAACGCGAGAACATCCTTACTGGCGGACATGCTGAGAACAAACTTAAGGATGAGGAGGCGGATCAGGGAAGCATACACAAACCTGCCACCTGTCAAGACAAAATAGGCAAATGCCCGCTTGCTGGGGTCACCTGGGGGGTATCTCTCATGGTTGTAACTATCATAAACTATCTTTGAGGTAGGGTTCTTCACAGCTGCCACAGTTGCTGGAATCTCTGGAATGACACTGTTGTCATTCTTTGGAGTGAGTGAATCAGAAGCAAAACCTGTAATAAACATCATCATTGCAACTACGAAGATAAAGAGATTAACCAAGCAGATCTGACAAGTGACAATTCAACAAAATTTATTTCAAATAGCTTTGGTGAAAAGGAGGAAACAAGGGCAACATAGTATAGATCGAGTCTCATCAAGAGCCAGGAGGCAAGATATAAAATTTTTGTAAGCTTTGAGATGGAAGTACCAACATCCAGCACAAATGTCTAGCTTTCCCTAGTCAACAAATTACAACATTTACTTACAAGGGAGGGGAAAGATCAGCCTTTAAATGAAAAGAAATATTATTTCGCCATAAAGTCCCAAGAAAGGGTGGAATCTCACAACAATGTTAAGATTAATGCAATATGAGTGGTGCTAATATATCTTTTTCCCTTGCTAAAGAAAAGCTGCATTCTATAGCCAAGTGTTTCCTTCCATCCCTTATATTATAGAGTATTTATAGGTTCAGGAATTCAGCTTATTCATTGCACATCTTTCTAGATTTTTACATACTGTCAAAAACCAAGTGTCAAAATCAACTCAATTGAATTCTTAAGTACATACGTCAAACATTTCGATCAAAAGGTGCATGCTGGTTTAGCAGATTCACCCTTCTACAGAACTGTAATAATGTAAAGAGAATGGTTCAAACTAAGAGCTTGTGGCCTGTCTATTAAGGTAGTTAGTCGTTAGATAGAAATTCTCGCCAACTTCCGTGGTTCCTTATTTAGGTCATTGTTTGGATCAATGTGCCATACTCTACATCTTCTAGAGATGGGTTATAACTGATATATAATGGCTCATCATTAGCCACAAGATAAAATTAATCAAGATCTAGAGGGTAATAATTTCATATCACCTAACCGCACTGCAAGTTTAAAGTGCATCCATCCGCCATGCTGAATTAGGGACCTAGGCTTGGGTCACAAATTAGGTTTCCAGCCAACAAACCTAACCATCTTTTTGATGAACATTTTCAACTCACAATTGTCTCCCGCTCTACTTCCAACTTTATCTCCCTGTTTTTCTCTTTTTGTTTCCAATTTTATTTAGTTATACAAGTCAAAATCGTTTTTTTTTATGGAATCATTTTAGTTGCCTGGACACTTGAAATGATCTTAAGTTGGAGGACACTGACGGTTGCAAAGTTAAGAAAATGTTATGGGTTAAGATTAAAAAAGGCAGAGGTCACAAAATCGTGCAAGAGAAAAAGAGATGTAGATGAAGCATCTGGAGCATAAGGGTCAGCCAAACATCACCTGATACTATAAATTTGTCAAACTTTTAAGAACACTTACCAATTATCAAAAACATAGCTGTTATGTCAAAGGGTCAACCAAATTTATAGCTTAAAACATTTACTACTAATAAATGTAAAAGTGTAGCTTAAAACATTAATTCAAAAGTTTAAGTCCCACTGAAATCTTCTAAACAGTGGCAAAGAAAGAAAGGGAATGAATTTATTAATGGCATCTTATACAACTTTTAAGCTTCTTCAATTATTCACTCCTCCTATAGGTAAAGAATAGTAGTGCATCGCACTAAGCTAGGAATATAAAAATTCCCTCTTTTGCTTTATGCCAGTGATTGATTACACCTTTAGAAGCTTCTCTTCACATGAATCGCAAGTATATGCCCTTCTCTTTAAATAGCTCCAAGCTGCACGTTGAGAAACTCAAGTACGGCAACACTTGGATGCATTTAGATTAAACAGCTAAAACCCATCTCAAAATTTCATGGAATCATTCCAAGAAAATAATAAGCAGCCCAAATCTAAAATGGTTAGCTTATCAGTCAAGTTCACATTTTTTTTTCCTTTTGCCTCATTGTTCTAAACTCGAAAATAAGGACAGAGAAATGATGCTCTCACCCAATTATATCTATATCTTAACAAAACCCAAACTAGGCATGTGATAAGAAAGAAATGGAAACAATAATAACACGGAAAAGGACAGAATCAAGTTAGGGATACCAAATTGTATACACACATACAAGTATAAATCCTAGCCATAAACTTGAAATTGAGAGAGAAATGTAAACCGGAAACTTAATAAACTAACCTCTGGAAGGAAGATGAAATTGGTGGGAAAATGAGTTCGGTAAGAATGGAATCGATCGGAGGTGGTCGTCGGAGGATGAGGAATCGCCGGCGGCGTTGATTGGATTCATGGAGATGATGGAAGCGGCCGGCTGATTGGGTCTCCATGAGGAGATAGAAGATAGCCTTCTTCCTGCAACCCTCAGCATCTTCTTCTTCTTCTTCTTCTTCTTCTTCGTACTTCTCTCTGATTTGGATCCAGAGAAAAGGGAAATATCATAACCACTCGAACTGAGTCTTGAAAGTCTGCGAAATACCTGCGACCAAATTGGAAGAAAGAACAAGTGAAAAAGAAAAATTCCCTTTTTTCCATTGTGTTTGTGAGTTTTAAATGAACAGAAAGAAAATGATAATGAAGAAAATTTAGGAAAGAGAAATTCTCTGTCTGTGAGTTTTTGAACGAAAGAATAGAAAAGAGAATGGATGAAGTTTTATAAATAAAAATAAATTCAAAAATTTTCTCTTAAAATTATAAAAATTTAGAAGAAAATTTACTAAACGCATAAATTACATATTAAAATTATTTTTGTAATAATTTTTATAAGTTCGAAAAATAATAATATATTATTTTAAGTAAAAATAAAAAATAAAGCTTACAAATATAGTTAAAGAAAATAAATTTATTTTTCTTTACTTTTTTTTCTCTTTAAAAATTAAATTTTTTTTCTCTTTAAATTCACAAATGCATTATTTATACACAAATTTATCCCTACGGCCGATTAAATTGAAGATAAAATACTCAGTGTGACATTCATATTACCTCCTCATTTAGTTTTTCCTTTTTAAAAAAAAACAAAACAAAAAATATTACCTCATCATTTATAAGTTATTTTGAAAGTTGAATTTCAAAATATAAATAAAAAGTGTACGTATTTATTTAAGTTTTTAAAAATTCCATTACGCTATATCTTAACACACGCATCATATTTATAATAGTGTAAATAATTAAAACAATTTTCTTATTTTGCATTTTTGATAGATTATTATTATTTTTCTTTATGTTTTTCTGGTTTCAAATATACATAATAAAGAATTGTAATATACATGTAATTTTATAATTATGATTAGTCAAATAATGACTCACATATCTTTATATACTCCATTCATAGACGATGATGTGTATCATTGTTAAATATTATTTTGCAAAAATTAATTGATGGGATTTTGATGAAGAACAAATTTGTTTACAGTAAATATCAGGAAATGGATCAGACAAATTTAAATATTTATTTTACTTGACACTTCTTTCTTTTTTTTAACAAATGCTGCCAAATGGCAAACTCAACTTAAAAGACGAATAATACACCAATTTTGTTAAATATAACTCCTTGTGTTAAGTTTTATTTGTCTTAATTAATTTTGTATAATTAAATTGATCATATTTAGAATCAAAATTTGTTCATAAATTTATTATATAGACACAAAATGATTATCATAAGAAAGTATATTAAAAGTTTTATTTGTTCTAATTAATTTTTTATAGATCAAAATTTGTTCATAAATTTATTATATAAGCACAAAATGATTATTATAAAAAAGTATATTGAATTGATTTCAAAATTTTTAATAGATATATTTAAATATTAATCTTAAAATTGGTTAATTTGATAATATAAAGTCAATTAAGACAAATAAAAAATTAGACGAGAGAGAGTATTATGTCAAGACATTTTTGTTGGTTAATTGTTTTTTAATACCTTATTTTAAGAGTTTCGTTTGTAATAAGTTTATCTTTTTATATTATAAAGAAAAATAATATATGTTGACCGATGATGAAATTGAATTGTGATTAATATGAAATTCTCATGTTACATTGGATTAAAATAATAAAATTGGTGAATAAATGAAATTAAATAAGTGAATAAAATATATAATAGAATGATTTATTTTATTATTGACCGAAATGAGTCATTCTATACATTCGCTCAAATAATAAAATTTATAATTTTGACAGGATTAAAAATGATTTATTCTATTATATGGAACAATCAAATACATTTTTTCATTTAATGGAAATAAATTATTCATTTCGCACCTTCATTCCTGTAATTCAAACATTGCATAAGATATACGATAAAACAATAATGTGTAAATTTTTTTAAAAAATTTAAATATATTAATATTTAATATCAAAATAAATTTATCTTCATACAAAGCAAAACTCAAAATATAAATTATTCGTTGAGCAGTCAGAAGTGTTCAAGGAAATTCGATGGTGAAGTTTGAAAGTACTCTGTTATTTTATATTAATGTACTCTTTTTTGTTGGAAAATTTTTTATATATAAGATTATTTTTGTGAGACGGGTGGACTTCAATTACAAGTTGATATGAGGCCACACAACTTGAGGCCCAATGAAGACGAACCAATGAGATAGTGTTTATGGGACGGGCCTCTTCCTCCCCAACCCAATATATATTTCAATTGGGCCATAAATAAACATAAGAACAGAGAACTCATTCATCTCAATTCAGAATTGTTGAATTGATCTCCATCTCCATCTCCATCTCCATCATCAGCCGGAGACTGTCTGAGTATTCAGATATCGAGAAATCGGGGACACTAATTAATGGAGGACGTAAAAGAAGGAGAAGAAAGTCGAGAGGAGGTAATAGAGTACGTGAGCTATGGAGGTGAACATCATTTACCGCTAATAATGGGTCTGGTCGATGAAGAACTCAGCGAACCCTACTCCATCTTCACCTACCGTTACTTCGTTTATCTTTGGCCTAATCTCTCTTTCCTCGTAAGTCTCCTCTCTAAGAGCAACACAATTTATTGATTCTGGTTGTTAACGTAATTGTAATTTGAATTTGCTGGTCAGGCTTTTCATAGGGGGAAATGCATTGGAACAGTGGTGTGTAAGATGGGAGAGCATCGGAATACTTTCAGGGGTTACATTGCTATGCTTGTTGTACTCAAGCCTTACCGTGGCAGAGGCATTGGTATCCCCTCTCTTTTATTTCCCATTATATTTATGGCTCATTGTTATGTTTTTTAAGTAATCTCTTTTATAGGGTTGTTTAGAAGATTGGAAGGTTATATTTGAATGCAATTAGCATACGTTAGAGACTTCAGGAATCAAAATCCAAAATTGTCTGTGTTGAGAGAAAGATTTAAGCATCTATTTAGTATTTACTCCCTCGTGCATACATTATCATAGTCAAAATAGCTCCCTCACTGCAGACTGCAGTCCAAGTAAAGAGGGCTACCTTTCTCAGAAGCCCACTTTCCATATAGCCTTCCATAGAAAACCCTTACTACCATACCCCTCAAAATCTGATAGTAAGACCGAAACACTGAGATGCCTCGTCCTAGATTAGTGGTTGGAACCCAATTTGTTTGTCATTAATTGTTAGCATCTTTGATGAATAAATTTTATTTTTGGACACTTATTGTAATGTCTAAATTTTCTTTACAATATCTAATATGTGCCTAGTACTGACTGTGATAACTAATAAAGTTTTGAACATCACCTATCGTATCTTTGAGCACATCACACCATTTTGGACTTCAATATTAGTCATTTTTCAGTCGGGTGAGCTAGAAATAAATAAATCCAGAATTTTTACTCCATCTGCCCGAAAATGTGAGTTCATTTTCAAAATACTTGTGCCAAGTCTCGTTAAAGTTAAGTTGGTTGTGATCCAGGCATTTGATTATGAAAAGTTAGAAGCTTTGACCTTTTAAATTGGTCTCCAATTTTGGGATGCATGGAGTTTTTCTCTTCTTCTTTTTTGTTAAAAAGGGAATATTATTTTGTACCAAACCTATTTTGTTTAAAATGTGATTTGTATCCGCTCCGTTGAGCAAAATAAGGGTTTAAAGTTCTGAAGGTTGCATATGATAAATTGGACAGTGGTCAGTGAAGACATAAAACTAACAATATTACTTTTATAGGATCAATATGTATTCTGGTAGGAAATTGCTTGTGTGCCTAATACTTTGATTTCACATTAGCAGTTAGCAACATTTTTTCCCTTTCGTGACATAATATTTCCTAGCATCTAAGTTAAGGTATCTTTATATTGCAGCTACAGAACTTGTTACAAGATCTATTAAGGTGATGATGGAATCAGGTTGTGAAGAGGTGTGTCATCAACTCTGTATTACAGCTTTACAGATTTTGCTTTGTTTTTCACTTTATCTATTTATTATTTAACCAAACATTATTGCTTCCATAGGCATAGGAAGAATGTGTATTTGTTTATCTTAATCTTTAAGCTGCTTCTTCAGGGACCAAAGTCTGTCACGTGTCACCTACTTCCCACTAGCTGTTTTCAGGGGTTTCGTGAAGATAGAGAGTGCTATAGTGGGAAATACAAGTAATTTTAGCAATCACTTAGGGTGAGGCAAAAACTTCAAAGATGAGAGTTGTCACTTTGTTGCCTGGTTGTGAATGCTTAACTATCCTTTGTTTCTCAGTTTTTCTTTAGGCATCGCTTTTTGCCTCATTATCAGTTCTACCACATTTGCATGGAAGAGTTATAGCCTTATAGGTGCTTGAAACTGTGACAGTTGCTAACATCTGACAGTGAGGTATGAGTGCTGGTATACGCGGCATGCGCTGAAAAGTCATTTTTAGTAAAATTTAGTTCTTAGCCCTTGAAAATTTGAAGGAATCCAAGGATTAGTACACCCTCGTGTGGAATGCAAACTCATTATGCCTGCCTAGAGAGAAAAAACTCACTAGAAAGCTTGAATTCTCTCTTTATTCTTAACCCATGATCCATTTGCTTTCCTGCGTCCGCATTGCATCAACTCAATCAGTCAATCTATTAAGTTTCGAGCCTGTTTGGCAACAACTTATAAGTTGGTTATAAGTTGGTCAAACCAACTTATAAGTTGTTTTTTATTGTTGAAGTGTTTGGTGGTGACTTACTTTATGACTTATAGGTCATTTTTGATAAGTAACAAATTCTAACTTATTAAAAAATGACTTATAAGTCATTTTAAAATAAGTAAGTTTGACCAAATGTAAAGACTGTTTTGCCCTTATTTTAATAGTCTTTATATCTTATTTTAACTTATAAGTCATTTTAGCCAAACACCTTCACATTTTATTTTAACTTAATTTCTGACTTATAAGTCAAAAGGGTGTCAAACACTTTTGTTTATAAGTTAGCACTTAATATGACTTATAGTTCATTTTAAATTTTAACTTATAAGTCATTTTAAAATAAGTCATCCCCGAAAAGGTATCTGGATTTGTTTTCTCTTGTCACTCTCTGTGGTTAGGTTGAAAGATCAATTTGTTGGCTTATATATTTTGTTTTTATTTATTTTTTTAAAGGTAACATTGGAAGCAGAAGTTACAAATAAAGGAGCACTTGCTTTGTATGGTCGGCTTGGGTTTATTAGGGCAAAAAGGCTTTTCAGATACTACTTGAATGGAGTTGATGCTTTCCGACTGAAGCTATTATTTCCCCGCTCTGAGTTACCCTCTGTACAGTCCGTGATGGAAAATGATAATGTCCCACCCGAAGAAAGTCTTTTGCTCCAACAGAGCTCATAACCGAATTTTTCTAGTCAATAGCCAGTCAAAAAGAAAAATCAAAAGAAAGAGAACATCATTTTATTGAATTGTAAAATCATTAAGAACTATTTGATATTTGAACATTTATTTGTGAGATGGTTTCTTAATTGATAAGTATTTCCTTCCCATAAACTGTTGATTTCTTGTGGATTAGACTTTCATTTGCTATCTTCAGTTGATTCATAGACGAGGTATTGATGGATTAGGTTACAGGGGCACACACTGTCTATTTGTTGATTGGATTACCAAAGTATGTTACTGAATGTTACCATTCTAAGGTTGGACGCACAAGCTGAGCCTGAGGCATTAGATTGATTGCATTTGATCAGGTGGACGGTGGTAATTCAATTTTTCCATGTGACGAAGTCAAAATCATTATTTCACAGGCCCATTTAGTCAAAATTTCTGAACTTGGACAGCTAGGTTCTAAGACCAAATAAAATGATTACTTACCCAAAAAAAAAAAGAACAGAGAATGAAAAGCGAAATGTTCTTCCAGCTGGTCATTCTACTTTTCTGCTTTATTTCTTTTAATTTCTCTAATGTCTACAATAAAAGCATGTAGTTGGGAAACATAAAAGACCACACCAACAGAAGTAATAATCTACTGGGAGAAACATAATTTACAATAAGCAGTCGAATAGCATGTATATTTAAATGGAAAAACCTGAAGCCTTCGACCAACTTTAAATACAAATACCAATCAAGATTATCTCACGTCTCAACAAGAAATTTTAATATTGGTAGATGATACCATATTGCATTCCAATGTAGGGTGCCAAAGTAATTGTGAAGTTACCCTGTACTTGTGGCAAAACGGTATACAGGTACAAGTTTTTGACGGGCAAAATGTAAAGAACCCACTCCAAGCTCAATTAAAGCCTGTTTTGACCATTTTTTCAATCTTAAATTAGCTCATCTGTTCAATATCTCCCAACAACCCTACAATATTCAATCCAAACCTGCTCTTTCTTTATTTAATATTTACCCTTTTATTCTTTCTTCATTTTAAAATTAGAATGAAGAAAAAACTATTCACACTACCTTTAGAGCACATTCTAAAGATAAATTTTTCGATAAGAAATAAAACGGTATTAATAAAAAATTCACCAAAAGGGGGTGACAGAAAGCGAGCAGACTACTATCAACTGTGCATCTAAAATTCTTCTCTTTCTTATGTTTTCTAACTATCTGCCAATATTTGAGTACAAAAAAGACTAACATGCAGAAGTTGCATAAGAACTCGCTCTACTGTCAGTCCATATCAACTGGGTGAAACAAAAAGGCAACTCACCAGGAAGCAGATAAAACAACAACAACAGAATTGTTACATTAAAAATTCTGTCTCAGTTTCTGCATTAGTGCAAAGTTAAATTTGCTCCAGCAAATAGAGATGGGCACATCTTCCTTCTGACCACCATCTCATGATGACGGCATTTGATGAGAACCAGAGGACGCCTGATTTGAGCCCTCAAAATTCATGGCTTTCCCTTGAGCATTTACTTGAGACGAGGATGGATCATGTGAAGCAGCAGGGATCTGTGATGGTACATAAGCAGGTGGTTGTAAGGGAGCAGTAGTTGCTGAAACTACTACATTATGATTGTATGCAGCACTGTTTCCAGATGACAGAGGATGAGGATCCAGGTACACTTGACTTGTGTCCTCATAAGCCACTCCTATCCAATAACAAGCTGCTCCCGAAGAGGATAGGGTATGAGCAGATCCATGTAAATGTGCAGGGATCTGTGACGGAAGTTGGCCATGTGCTTGTAAGGAAACATTAGCTGATGGAACTGCTATATTGTGGTGGTAGCCGTATGGATAACCCAATTGCAGAATATTTTCCATTAGACTTTTCTCAGGCGCAGCAGCATAAATTGGAGCAGCTCCTCCAAAACCACTGCCTCCAGATGGCAGCCCTTGATCTGGACCAGTATATACATGGGCTGGGGCCTGAGAAACCGGAGCTGCCCAATAGACACCTGCAGAGGATGAAGATGGCAAATGTGCAGATAAATCTGATGGTGCTTGGAAATGTAATGGCATGACAGACTCTGTTGGTGCATGTACATTAGTGGCTGCAAGTGCGATATTGTGGTTGTAATCATTTACATTACTTGATCGTTGAACAGTTTCCCCGTCTCCAAAACCAGCGCCTCCTGATGGCAGCCCTTGATTTGGACCAGTATACACATGGGCTGGGTCCTGAGAAACCGAAGCTGCCCAATAGACAGCTGCAGAGGATGATGACGGCAAATGTGCAGATCGATCTGATGGTGCTTGGAAATTTAATGTCATGACAGACTCTATTGGTGCATGTACATTAGTGGCTGCAAGTACGATATTGTGGTTGTAATCATTTATATTACTTAATTGTTGAACAGTTTCCCTATCTCTACTCTCCTGCACCGCAGGATAAGCTGGGGCTACTCCTGCAATAGAAACGGGAATATTTTGTCCTCCCAGACCAGTGCTTACAGGTGGTGTCCATTGATAAGGAGAAGAATGCCCTTGTTTCGGGTCTGCAGAAGCCACTTGAACCCAATAAGCAGCTGTCCGTGATGACTCCGATGTTGAGAACTGTGCACGTGCTTGAACCGGAGCAGTAGTGGTACCAAGTACTGTTTTGTGCTTATCGTAATTATTTGTAGGCCCTGACTGCTGGACACTCACCCTCTCAGTATCATCTGGCATAGCAGTGTATCTGTGATAGAAAAGGAACTTGAACAATAGCACAAATATATCGACCTAGTACAACGATTCACCAATACTGAATACATCAGGAAGATTGATAACATTCAAGATGGTAGCGAGCAGCAATCTACATACTTTTATAGCAAAATATAAGACAGGTGACGATCAATTCCCCAAGGGCATCTCATCAAAGACCTATAGCCAGTGCCAATAGCCAATTGGCTAATGTGAACTGCTAATTAGCTACCACGTGTCAAAACAATTTCATAAAATACTAAGTTATGTCTACTGCAATCAACAGACTCGTTAGTTTTCTTCTTTACCTATCAAAATGCTTGACATGTAATTAAATAGGTTAAGAGGTGATTATATTACTTACTCTTAAACATAAAAACTTGCGCGAGATAAGTAATATTAAATTACACAGAAAACCTCCAAATGGTCCGCCATAGACCAATATATATATATATATATATATATATATATATATATTATATATATATATATATATATATATACACGCGTGTGTGTGTGTGTGTGAATAAACTGTGCAAATACAACTTCTCAAGGAGATGCCACCCATTTATACTAATTTATAGAAGACCTCAAAAGATAATATAGACCTATACTAGACAGTAGACACAAAACTATCACCCTCAGCATCAGGAAAACAAACTAGTTAACCTCCCCAAACAATGTACAAACATGGCATAGTCATCCAGAATCTGCACCAAGATCTCTTGGCACAGTCCTGTCCTCCGGAGACTAATGTTGATGAGCTCCCATTCTCTTGAGATCGAACTCTTCCCTTTCCTGGACATCCAATAATGTACATGTACGTTCAAAAATATTTAAGTCATGTCTCTATATTACCTTGTCTGTACTAAATAATGAGCATGTAAGATGTGAATGCATAAAGTTGGCCAAACAAATAGAGGCATCATTTAATATTAGTCTTAAACAAATACTCCAACAGTTGATTCCAAGTTCCAACTTGATATTATAAGTTTTCAGAAAATAGAATGCTGGATTGCACAGAATAGAATGAGGCGACAAGACTTGTGCTTATAATCTACTGCATGAAAATTCTATTATTAGAACCAAAAAAAAAAGAAGGTAAAAACAGATGGCATCTTCAAGAAACCATGGTAACAAGACCAAAATACTCCAAACTTGGCTAATGACAGAGAGAAATCTCCACAAGAGTAATTATAAGACTTTACCTGCTGTGTAAGGCTGGATTTCCAGGAAAATTAGCTTGATGAGCATCTGGTGGATAGAATGGGTCAAACAGGGGTTGTGAGGCTAAAACTGGCTGCAAATAAGCCATGTTTGCTGTAGGAGCATGAGGTGAATGTGGCAGAGACAAGTCTCTTCCGTGACCATGTCGAAAATATGCAGCTCCAGCATGAGTAGATTGCAATCGAGCTAAATACTGGTCGTATGAAGCAGAAATCTCAGCTGCAGGTTGGGTTCGCATCTCAATTCTCCGTGGTATAATTGTCGCTGGCTGGATAGTGTTTGGCATTAGAGAGTTAGCAGTTCCTGAAGATGGCTCAGCTATTGGACGAAACAGCGAAATCAGATTAGCTACCTGCAACATGTCATAATTACAATATAATTCAGTTTGTATGTGCTATGGTATAAGAATGAGAAAGATATAGAGAAGCATCTTGCCTGTTCATTATTTAGCTCTTGTCTAAATTTGTAACCACCCCTGTAGTTATCAGCAATTGCATGTTTAAAAGCACTTTCAGGCAGAGGTAAGCAATCCTTGAAAATCTCAAATCTCACCTGAATGGAATAATACTTGAAATTTATATGCGTCAAAAGAACATCTACTATGGCAATTAATATGGTTTCACAATTACAGCAAAATTCTAGAACCAACCATGCCAACATTTTAAGAAGGTGAGTAATGCAGAATAGTGAGAAAAATAAGAGATTACAGAACCTCACCTGTGCAGAAAATTTCCCTCCAAAAGCAGCTGGCTCAATTGCCAATTTTCCATTAGAGGCAGCAACATAGACACCATAGAGAAGTTTTAAGTCAAAGTCAAACAAGAATAGCTTCATGTATGGCTTGATTTTCTCCAGAATGTCCATTCTAGCAGGAGGAAGACCAAAAACTCTGTACCTATAGCAATCTGCTTTAGTTTTTCCATTACACATGAATATATAACCAGGACCTTGATCAAAGCAAGGTACTGATTCTCCTTGTACAGCTCCCCAGTAACCAGTAGAGGCAAGGCCAGTGGCACAGGCAGGAACTTTATGATAAGCTGGAGCATGGGCATATATTGGAGCAGCAGGAATCCTTTGCTTGTTTCCTTTCTTGGAACTTTTCTCTATTACCCTGCTGCTAGACTGGGGGTCCAAACAACCCTTGTTTTTGAACTTTTTGCCTTGTCTGTTTGTCATGGACAATGCTGTTAAAATGGAACCACAAAGTTCATTTTAAACATATCCTGGAAAAATTAGGGGTGGATAATTATATATACGTAAGAGCTTGTCCTCGTACACCTCCGATCAACCCCACAGGAAATATAGGAGAATACAGACAGACGGACTCAAACACAAAATCTTGCAAACTAAGCACTAGAAATCACAAAACGCAGTCAAATGATGGAAAATTTATCAGTTATTGACGGTTTATATGTGTGTGCGCAACTGCAAATTTATACATGAATTGTCAGAAGGCAAGTTAGCTGATATTTTGTAGAATCATATTTAAGAAGAACAAACTATATTTGTAACTCCGGTTGATCTCATATTTAACATTTACTTGATGATGTAATTCTTCATCTTAAATTGTCAATTAAGGATACTGGTTGGGATGGTAAGATGATATTCTGCAGGACTAGTTTACTCAAAAAAAAAAAAATCTCACAAAGAAGAAAAAACATACGACTTGGATTATCAACATATTATACCTACTTACTCAAATGCATTGCAGTTCTGGAGACAATATATATATCAAACATGGTAAACACGAAATGGAAACGAAATAAGTATAGCAACTGACAGTAATAACCGATTAATTATCAAATGCAAGCTGATTAACAGACTATAACCCAAAGAAGATTGGCAAACCTGAACAGTGACGATGAAGAACTAAATAAACCCTAATCAAATATCATACCTAACTCAAATAGCTAGTAATCGTGCTTAAGTACGTCATATAAATCATCAGACAGAAAATAAATGAGATGATAAACGCGAAACTTATTCGAAATTTGAGAGGGAAAACTGAATTTAAAAACCTGCATATATGAAGAGTCGGAGTCCTCCGAGAATGAGGTCAGAATTCGATTGAAACGGGCACGGCCACGGGAAAGTAAGGACCAAACGGAAATGTTTATAACTAACACCCGCGTATGCCGCAGTAGCCTGGCCCACAAACTTTTTTCCCCCTTTTTAACCAAACCGAGCCCACAAACTAAATTTCGCTGGTAATCGGGCTTTTTAAGTGTTGGAGTATTAAATAAACTCTGATGTTTGAATGGAAAAAATAAAATTATTTTAAAATATTTTAACTGTATATTTAATTGTTGGTAATAATTGGTGTTGTTATATAATGATAAAATTATTACATATATTTATTCTAATGGAATAGATTTTATTCCACCTTCTCCACATGGAATAAAAAAAAACAAAAAGATGAAATGAATTTTCATTTCATTAGAATGATTTATCCTCCAAAATGATCATCAAATACATTATTTTTATTACATTCCTTCTTCTATTCCGTTCTCTCAATCCAAACGTAGCATCAAGCTTACCTATTTGGGCTTTTTTAAAACATGGACAAGTTTTCAGTAATTTTTTTTAAAAGATATGTAATAAGTGGGACTCCTATAATTCCTACCAGTTTTATATTGATAAGTTTTACAATTGTGCGTCGACATAAATTTATTGCAATAAATAACATAAATCAATTAAATAATGTACTAATCACTAATTAACAAATAATTGAACTATTATTAAAATCGGTGTTGGATTTTAATGACTCATTATCACTAATAATCGGGAGATAAATTATTGTGTAACATTGATACAGAGAAAATAGGCAATAGTTACCAAAAGGTGTTAAGAATTATACATGTTTCGAAACTTTGGGGATTCATTTGATGCTCCAATGTCAAGCATGATGGTGTGACTTTTGTAAAATACAACGACCTTTTTGTGAATGATTAATTAACCATTGGTGGCCCATTTTGTGAGTGATTAATTAATGATCGATAAGCAGGGGATGATTGTAGTATAATTGTTCAATGTTGTTTATTATTGAAAAATAAAATTAATATAGCATGAAATAGTTGTTGAGTTGATCGAGTAGATAACTCAGTTACTGTGGATTGAAATAAATGGATGCCAGCTATAACTTGTTAGTGTACGGATGAATTTCAAACTAAATAAATATACACGTGTTAACGTCAAAATCTAATAGTTCGCTAAATTATCAAACAACAAATTAAAATTGTACACAATGAATAAATAAATATACCGCAAAATTTGACGGTCGGAATCACCGAGTTTCGGTGTGAGAATAAGTATAAGTCAGAAACGTCAACAATGAATGTTTGAAATTATTTTACTGTATAAGAATAATAATGTGTGTACCTTAAACTTGGATTATGACTGTATTTATAACTTGATCACACCGCTTCAATCTACCATGCTGGTCCTTTAGTTGGAATAGGAGTCCTACTTTAAGAATAAGAAATCAAATAAGACAAGGGATCACAAGTCAATTTAGACCTTGACCCTTCTAGAATATCAAACCGCCAATCCGTCAATACAACCAACCAACCATATGACACGAGTCCCTCCGAATCCCTCAAACTCAATAAATGACACTCCAACAATAATAATAAAAGAAAAAACATGTTCACAATTATTGCTCTGATGGTTTTTATTTATTTATTTTTACTGTGAATAAATTCAATTAGTATGAGTTGTTATCATCATCCATCACAATTAATTTATCGAATTTTTTTTTCGCCTTTTGTCATTAACATTATAACTTATAAATCTCTTAAACACCAACATTATAACTTATAAGTCTCTTAAACACCTTCACGTTCTTTCACACTTCATCCCAATTTACTAAATCTTTGAACACCACCGTCGTTAGCCACCGCCTATACACTAAAATTTCCATTCTCAAGTTATTATTTCAAATGATATATAAGTATTAACGTTGAGGCAAATCATGAGGACGAGCCAACATCATCGTGCTCCTTGTATATTGAATTTGGTCATTTATTTGTCAAGTACTCTCTCTACTTACCTTTCTCCTTTATAAAAGTTGGTATGAGTTTAAGTTGTTGCCTCGTTCTTTTTCAATGTCTAATAGATTCGCATTGCAATGTAATTTGGGCATAATTTGATCTTAATTAATTACATTTTCTCTCCTTCCCCCTGTTTACCTTTAAATTTGTATTGATAATATTTTGGTAGTCATTTCGTGAGGTTGTGTTATGTGTACGAGAAATGATCTACAATACAATTATAGTAAAATTATCGCAAAATTGTAATTATGTATCTTTTATTTATTTATTTTTTTTGTTGATCAGAAGGAACACCTATATTAGAAAAAAAATGCCAAATGTTGTGTCATTGCAGGCTATAATTTTATATTCACGTTAGTCAACAAAGAAAAATATAATAGTCATGTTATTTGAGTTGGTATATAGTTTGTCTTTTTACAATTAACAAGTTTTGTGCGCGAGCCATTGAAATTATAGTATATAATTGTCAATGAGATTTTAGCACAGTGATTAAATCCGAGACCTTGTAACTTTCAGATCTCCAATTCAATTTTTATGTGCGTAAATTTATTTATTCATGTGAAATGTGTTTTATTCTTAATATGATATTTGATTGATTATTAATATTGTAATAGTGTGATATGTAATCTAGTAAGAGATCATATTTTGCTCACCCAAATGAAATTTAAAAAATAAATAAATTCATCCAACTTGCAATAATTTTTTATTTATTATATATTGAGAATATGATTGACCTTGAAAAATGAGGTGCAAAATAAATAAGGGAAGAACATTATAATCTATTAAAGTCTTTATTAATCACAAGATGTATTACATTGTTTTTGTTTGACCTAAAAGATACTAGTATTATTTTTTGATATTAAACATTGAAAATTGATATTTTTGCTAACAAAAACAATTTGTTTACAAGATTATTCTAACATAAATAACAAGCAAGGGGCACACGTATGTGAGAGAAATTTTATAAAAATATTAAGAAACTAATATATGCATAAAAAAATTAACGGTTCCACGTAACTATTCTTACGCGAATAATAGATGGGACTCATGTGAAATTTATGTGAGCAAGACGTTGTGAAAATCATAAATTTAACTTGTAGAAATAACAATTATCAAATATTAATATTTACTGGTACAAATAAAAATTTACTAAATATTTATAAATCATAAACAATTAATTTAGTTAATTAAGATAACTTTATTTGTTTTTATATTTAAATAAATTTAGTTGTTCACTACATTTTTTATATTCCAAAAGCACATGTTATTATGGGTCATTTGAATATTGTGATAATTAAGACCGAGGTATTCTGACATTTAGGTCACATATTCGATTTTCACTTAAGTGAGTTTATTGATTTATTCCGTTATGTGAGGACTTATCTGTGAATTTATTTTTTTCTCTTTTATTAAGATTTGATTGATAATGTACTTGATTAAGAAATTATATTATATTATCCAAAAGTGGGGCTCTAACAAAATAAAAATAATATTTCTGATAAGACACCTATTTAATTTAATAGTCCAAGTTCAACAAATTAGAGTTTAATGAGTTAATTAAAGAAAAGATGGGAAGAAAGAAAACAATTTAAGCACTACTATAAATTACTGGGAAAAATAAATAAAGGAAACACGGGCGTATACTTTACTTGTAGACCTGGCAATATAGGTTATAGCCTGTTGGGTCAACCCAAATTAACTAGAACCACTTGGGTTGGTTAACCATTTTTTATTAGAGACATTTACATTTAGTAGTACATTTTTAGAAATAATTACAATAATGGTGCATAGATAAAATAATTACAAAAATAATACATTTTCTATATTTATTTACAATATTAGTGTAATTAAGATTCCTTAATTTAGGGGATAATATCACTTTCTCTCTCCTTCATTCTATCCCTTTAATTTAGTTTTCATTCAGTTTTTTTAATTGGTTCCAAATTTCAAATTTCAAATTTTCAAATTCCTTTATTCACTTTTGATGATGCGCCACTTTTTCCGCTTTTGGCGTGGATATGGAGTAATAGTATGGAGTACCACTATATATATATATATAAATATATATACTCTACATTAATTAATTAATTAATGTTATATAAATATATATATATATATACACATGTATATATAAATTAATTAATGTTTTACCTAAATTACTTTTTAAAAATAAAATTATTTTTGAATATGGTGCACTTGGTAGCAAAACTTTTATTCAAAAGTAATCATTTTAGTTTTTGTGGGTAAAAAAAAATTATTTTGAATATGTTGCAGTTACTTATAAATAACCTTTTCTAAATAAAATTATTTTCAACATGGTGCAATTGGTAGCAAAACTTTTATACAAAAGTAACCATTTTAGTTTTTGTGAGTAACAAAAAAAAAACTATTTTAAATATGGTTTTTTTTGTTACCATTTTTTTTTCGTACTGCAGTTGGTAGTCAAACCTTCATACAAGGGTAACCAATTCAGTTTTATTGGGTTACGAATTAATGATAAAAAATCTATTATAGATTTTTTTTTCGTAGTGTCGTTGGTAGCCAAACTTTCATACAAAGGTAACCAATTCAGTTTTATTGGGTTACCAATTAATTATAAAAATCTATTATATTTTTTTTTCATACTGTAGTTAGTAGCCAAACCTTCACACAAAAGTAACCAACTTAATTTTATTAGGTTACCAATTAATGATAAAATATTTATAATAGAATTTTTTTTTTGTAATAGTGTTGGTAACCAAACATTTATATAAAGGTAACCAATTTAGTTTTATTGGGTTACCAATTAATTATAAAAATCTATTATAATTTTTTTTAATACTGCATTTGGTAGCTAAACATTCATACAAAGGTAACAAATTCAGTTTTATTGGGTTACCGATTAATTATAACAATCTATTATAGATTTTTTTATAGTACAGTTGTAACCAAACTTTCATACAAAGGTAACCAAATCAGTTTTATTGGATTACCAATTAATTAAAAAAAATCTATTATAATTTTTTTTCCATAATGCAGTTGGTAGCTAAACATTCATACAAAGTTAACCAATTCGGTTTTATTGAGATATCAATTAATTATAACAATTCTATTGTAGATTTTTTTTTTCTATAGTACAGTTGGTTACCTTCATACAAAGGTCAAAGGTAAAAGAATACAAAAGGAAGTGCTAAATCAGAAAGGAAAAAGAATACAAGTACTAATTTTATGAACAAATCGTCAGAACATTTGGAACAAATTCAGCACGGATTTGAAATAGTATAGAAGCAAAATCAAAGAGATTGAAATTAGGTACTGAGAAAGCAGGAAAGAAGCAAAGATCTAAGCAACAAACACAAGGATGAAACCAAAAAATTTCGGAATCCCCATTTCACATCCCATCTGAAAGTTGCAGAAAATCAAAATAATTGGCAGAAAGGGCTGGGAGCAAAATGGCAATTGTATCGAATTGGTGAAGAGAACTCCAAGAAAAGCTTAGACCCATCGCCATGATCACAGAGAGAAGGATGCCGGAAATAATGGCGAGAGAAAGCAGAGAAAGAAGGAGGATGCCGAAAATAAATAGTGGGTGCCATTAAATAGAGAGGAGTAAATAGGGTGGTTATAGTTCTCCTTGATTTAAGGGATAATGATTTAATGGGTTTATTCTTGTTGCACTCTTTTTGTAATTATTTTGTTAGTACATGTAATTATTTTGTTAGTGCACTATTCTTGTAATTTTTTACTAATTATTGTATATTTCTGTAAAGAACCTTTTTTATTACTTAGGTTGGATAAAGTTTGGACCCATATTTTAAGAGAGAAAAGTAGGTCCAAACTAGTTATCCATTTTTTAACCCACTTTATTATGTATTAGCTACTTTGTAAATTGTCATGGAACCTGCTTTATCCTCTTATGTTTTTTCAAAAATTATCTTTGAACAAGTTTTGCTTCTATCAACCATGTCATGCATTTTTAATTATTTTTTTTGTTTTAAATTATAAGATTATTACTAAATTTTAAAAGTCAAATTAAAACACTTTCAAACTTAAAATTAATAAGATTTATTGAACATTATGAAATAATAAATTTTATAACTAGTAATAGTGTAATACTTAATTTATAATATTTATTATTATATTATTTTGAGTTTAAAAATATCTATCTCAAGTTGATTTTAAAAAAATAAGTATTAATTTTATACTTCAGAACGGAGTAATGTGTTAGTTAGTAACTTTTTTGTGCAACTCAATTGTAAGTTTGTAATGTAGTTCCTCTGTTTCTAAAACTTAAGAGCCGTTTAGTTTTTTAAAGTCAATATATAATATTTTAATATTAGCAATTAATATAAATTTATTTAATTTAATTCAATATAATTATAAGTATTGTAAACTACGTAAAAGTACCAATAATTATATAATTTATTATTTTGAATACTTAAATAATCAAGCTAATTTTGTATTTAAAATGTCTTAATTTATTATTTTGGACGAAGTTTAGCCCTTTCATTCTTTGATTGGCCGGGGAAGATAAAGATGGTACATTATCCTGGTTCATATATAAACTTTTACCATGTCTTGGTTTTCTTTTCCACTCAGAACATTTTTAAATTTTAAATTAATATAAATTTGATATTTTTACAAACCTCTCACATAAATAATAAATGATACTCACGTTATTAAAATATTAAAATTATTAAATGTAACATTGTGAAAATATAATATACAAAATGAGCATGTATAAATTAAACAATTATAATATATTACGATTTTTAATTACGATAAAGTTACAATTTACATTCTACATAATTAGGAGTTCTCGTTTCATTGATTATAACATAAAATGATATAATATTTTTAAATATAAGGATACAATTTTATTACTATTAATTATACATTTATACTGCTCAGTTATAATTTTTTTAAGGCTAAACATAGAAGAAAAATGTATCCGTAAAGTTTTTAATTTTTGTAAATGAGATTCTTTTATTGTATATTAATATTACATGTCCAGTTTGCTTTCTAATTTCTCAAAACCCATAAATGTTTGATGTGATACCAAACATTATCCATTTCTAATTTCGTAAATGTTTGGCTCATGGCTAGCTATATGGATTATGAAGTAGTGCTTAGTTAAGAAGGAAAAAAATATGGGTTGACCTGGATTATAACCATAATCATATGGGCCCAAACCATATTATTTATATTTAAAATGGATAATGTGATTTTAGTTCTTAATGGACTAACTTGTATTGTAACATAACCAACTAAATTCATATTTTGCCAAACCTATTTACTTGCCTGTTTGTATGTCTAAATTGCGTGAATAGGCTACCGTTCGATCTATCGGATCAGCCCGAACTAAAATAATAACCACTAATTCATTGACACGTTTCAAGCTTACGTAGTCCCGCGTCCATTTGATAAAATTTTTCCCTCTAATTCTAAACCCCGAGCGGGAAATAGACAGCCAGCGAAAAACTAGTTGCTTTAAATCACTCCTCGAAATTGGAGATTCGAGGCGTTCCCTCTCTCATCTCCTGTACATTACTTTTAATTTGCTCACCGTGTTTTCCCTGTACGAAGCCCTAATCCGGAGCTCTCATTCAGATATCCCGGAGATTTGAGTTCCGATCAACTAATTTTAAGCTCCGGCAACTGATTTTGAGCTGTTCAAATGGATTGTAATGGTCATGATACTGACATTTTGGCAAGCAATGGTACGGAGAGGAGGAGCAGTGCTAGATTACAGAAACTGAAGAGTGAGAAGGCTCTTCGAGTTCGGCCGGAAGAGAAGGAGGAGCCAGAAAACAAGAAGAATGTGAAAGTGTTGAAGAAAAGGAAGGTGGAAAAGGCCAATGTGGGCTCTGAGGTAGTTGAAAATGGTGACTCCAAACCCGAAGCAGAGCTTGAAGTTCCGAATGAGAAAATGGAGAGTGTAGAGGGTGGTGAAATGGTGGTCATTGCCGAGAACGGGACGACTGGAGTGGAGAAAAGTGCTTATGCTAGGGTTACAGAGACGTTAAGGACTTTCAATAAGCATTACCTTCATTTTGTTCAGGTTAGTGATTTATGATATGCATTTACGGGTTTGTTTCTTATAATCATTTATTTTCAGATATCTGATTTACCTTTTTTTGTGTATATTGTACAAGTAGTTTTTTTTCCCCTAGCCATTTGTTTTTTAATATTTGATGTTTCATGTTTGCTTGCACATGTACGCATTCATCTGGTGTACATTCTTTTACCTCTCTCAAGTGGATTCTATATTTCCTTAACCTGTTCCTATCTGGGGCAGGACTAGTAAGTTCAAGCCAAGCAAATATATAGCAAGTTTGTGTAATTTGTCATTTTATATTACTATTTCCCTTTCTACTTCAGTTTTTATTCATTGTATGGAATGGAGTAGTTTCAGCTCATAGAAACAATACTGCTTATAGTTTTCTTTTATAACTGTTTTTATTTTTTTTGGTTTTTTTTTGAATTTGCTATTTCCACAAGGTCCCTCCCACAAGAATAGTAGGCCTTGTCCCACACTCGTGTGAGGGAATGGCACTTCCCTTTTTTGTTTCCTTTCCTTTTTCTTTTACATTGTATTAAGAGCATTTTTTGTTTTTTCTCCCTTTCATGCCTGCAAGCACTCGCAGGGTTTTGAGTTCTCTGATTTTCAGCTGAAAATATTATGATTCATTTATATAGCTTCTTTGTGATTGTCTATAGGAAGAAGAGAAGAGGTGTCGAAAAGTGGAGGCTGATAAAAACAAAGCCAAAAGTCCAAAGAAAAAGGTTAGTTTAGTTCAAGTTTTTCTACTAGTTGAGGTCCTAAAATTTTATTGTTTCATCTTAAAAGTCATTTATTTGTGTTGATGAATTTGTTGTGTCCTCATTCGGATTCATGGTAAGTGCTTCACGTGTACGTATTTACCTTTTCTTCCAAGAAAATTTCATGCTTTACCTGTGGTAGAAATTTTTTTTGTACACTTATTGATGATGAACTCAATCACATTGCGCATTAATTTTTTTGTTGTGGCTTATTAGATTACAAGTCCTTTGCTGTTCTGTTCTTTGTTAATGTAAAACATTTTGCAGAAAGGAGATGCACCTAAAGACAATACAAAGAATAGTTCCAGGCGCCCTGATTTGAAGGCAGTAAGCAAGGCAAGTCGCTGTCTGCTTGACTTAAACTTTGTTTTATGGTAACTTATATGATCCATTGATAGAAGTAGAACAAGGTTACTTTTCTTTTTGATACACATGTATTTCACTGCTATTGAATCTTGACATGAAGCTTATGTGTACTCTAGATAATCTCTTGTTGAATTGAGTAGAATATAATTATGGAAAAAGATCGTTCCCAATGTAAGGATTAGGGTAAGCCCAAGACTGAATATAAAATGTTTGTACTTTGTGAGCAGTTTGGGTTGCATTTTGATCAATATATATATATATAATTTTTGAATTTTCTTATTCTCTCTCCTTTTGTCTACATAGATGCTGTAGCACTGATGATATTATAAGGCGTTAAATGGAGAATAATTGTCCTACAAGTTAATAATATTATATCTTATATAAGCTTGTAAGCAGAAACTATCAGTCACTTGTTACTACATATCCTCTCTCCTAGCAGGTAAATTTATTTCCACAAGGAAAGCAAACACTCGGTTTCAAAGATTAAATTGAGGTTGCAAGAATTGAGAGTCAACATCTTTCTCAACATTTTGATTATCAATGTTCTTAATTTTTTCTTTTATTCTCTTTAATTTTTTATTTTATTTTCTAGCTCTCTCTGTTTCAATTACATGGTAGGTTATACCTTTCATGTACATATGCCTGAAATAACCTCCTTCATATTTTGCCAAGAAACATGTTTTAGCAGTTATATACTTGTACATGCTAATATTAGTTAGTCGGAGTACCATTTGCAAGGTGGTTATATTCTATCCTTAATACCTTTCCTTGATACTATCATTGTAGCTTTTGAAGTAATTTTGATTTAGACGCACATGATGATAGGATGATGCCACTATTGTCACGAAATTCTATTATGCAATTATGACTTTTTCCTGTAAATTTTTGCAGATGATGGAGACAAAAACTATATTGTACCCTAATAAAAGAGTTGGGTCCATTCCAGGTGTGTCTGATTTTAGTGTTTCATTTCTATGGTGGATCTAGGGCCGTAAATGGAAATTTTCGGATGCGAATATATGTATATGCGTATCCGAAAATAAAATTTGATATCCATATTTGACAGATATGCAACATGAAATATCTGTATTCGTATTCGACTGATAATATTCAAATTTGGTTATCATCTGTATTCGTTTTGTACAATATAATATGAATAAATATATCAAATATTCGTATCCGCATCTGTTTAAAATAAAATTTTAAAGTTTTTTTCTTTTTTAAAATTTAAATTCTTGCACAATGTTGAATTAATAACCAAATAATTGGTTACTTAATGAAATAAAAACTAGAAATGATGTACAATCAACCAAGTAAAATAATAAAACTAGATATAATATTATATGTAATATTTTAATATTGTATATCATAAAATAGCCATAAAAGATGTATAATCAATTGATGTTAATACTTTGTTATATTGTATACTAATATTAGACGAGAGATTATACACATGAATGTGTGTGTGTATATATATACACACACACACACAAATATTTAGCAATATATATATATTGATATTACGGATACTAATATTAACGGATACAAATATGCATATATACGTATTTCTATCCGCTTTTGACGGATACGATTAGTATTCACTTTGACACGGATACAGAAAATCTGCTTTGACGCAAATAGGGATGCAAATTTTCGGAGGGATATCGAAAATTTCAGACTTTATTTACAACCTTAGGTTGATCATATTTCAGTGCATTTATATTGCAGGGAAATCGACTACTAAAACATTTTACTGGTGTAAGCATTGAATACATGGAGAGACAAATTAAATGATGCATATGTATAATCAACTCATCTAAAAACTTAAATTATTATAAAGAGACACCAACAATGTATATCATGCCAACACTCCCCATTACGGGCGTACGTGGGCATACATGGAGAGACAAATTAAATGATGCATATGTATAATCATCAATATTAATATAAAGGGCACGTGCGGGTCATATTTCGGTGCGTTTATTTTACGGGAAAATCGAGTACTAAAACATTTTACTGGTGTTAGCATTGAGTCTTGAATTGTTTTTGTTAAGTAACCAATTCATCTAAAAGCCTAAAGGGCACGCACGGTCGGAAAAATTTGAACCCAAGACCATGCACACCACACACAGAGCTCTCGTACTATGTTAAGTAACCAACTCATGTCTCATCTTAAAGCTTAAGTTATTAGCAAGAGGCATCAATAATGTATATCAAGCCAACAATTTGGATTATGTTGTGATGACTTGCTACTTGTTAACTTCCCTTTAAGGGATACTGAAGGTTCTCTTCTGATGATAGGGGTTGATGTTGGGCATCAGTTTTTTTCACGGGCTGAGATGGTTGCTGTTGGATTCCATAGCCACTGGTTGAATGGAATTGATTTTGTTGGGCAATCTGCCAGTAAGGTAAAGTCTAGGTGTGAAAGCTCTTATAGAATCTTAACTAGTTTCTCTTCTCTTGAAGTGTAATTAGTCAGTGGAATTTGTAATCTAAAACCTTTTATCATTTAGCTTCAAATCATTTGAACATATGCATACAAAAATTAGTGATAAAAAATGAAATGAAAAGTAGCTACTTTTAAGGCTTCTATATTCTGTGTCCTTAGTAAATGCTGAATAATATCGTCTTTCCTTGCAGTTGCAGGAGTTCAGTGGCTATATATTACCACTCACTGTAGCAATCGTTTTGTCAGGCCAGTATGAGGATGATCTGGATAATTGTGAGGATGTCATATATACTGGTCAAGGCGGTAACAATTTACTTGGTAATAAGCGACAGATTCGCGATCAAGTAATGCTACGGGGTAATTTGGGACTGAAGGTATACATTCTCCTGTTTATTTATATTTTTTAATAGGTAAGTTTGGCCCTGGGGATTGGAACCAGCAATCTTGAAGGCATTCCTCGAAGAATGCCATTTCTTACATCTCTTGGATTTTTTTAATTTTTAT
The DNA here is from genome assembly GCA_034770075.1 of Aralia elata. Lineage (NCBI taxonomy): Eukaryota > Viridiplantae > Streptophyta > Magnoliopsida > Apiales > Araliaceae > Aralia > Aralia elata. The sequence goes on from CM068380.1 coordinate 78,212,585, forward strand.
TTATTTATTTATTTTTTTAGGCGTTGATGCACTAGAGCATAAACAAAGATATTGTTGGCATTTGTTTACCTAACAGACTTGTGATGGCTGATAGTGATAGTTACTAATCTCCAAGTTAGGTACGAAGATCGGTGTGATAAAATATCATAAAAAGGAAGTCCCTTTTCAAGCGAAAATTGGTTTTCCTTAATACCTAAAGTATTGGACACGTTTTCTGGTATAGGCAAGCACGATTATATTTTTATTTATGAAGGGTTCTCACGGTGAAATACTGAAATGTTATGTGTCTGTTAGCCTCACAATGTCATTTCAATATACATTTTACTTCTATCTAACCTTTGCAATTTGCATTTCAATCATAGCAACCATAGACATCAGTTTGAAGGTTGATGAAGTGGATTAGAAATGAAAAAGCAACAGAGGAACTCTAACAATGAGTCTGCCAAATTTGATTTACTTATCATTTCTTTTCATTCTTTCATAATTTGAATGATTGGAAGACTGTGGATTTGTTTTCCCTCCTCTTACTTGATTCATGTTCTTTATCAGCTTTGTTTGATAAATGTTTTTGGACTATTTATTCATTTGGGGTGTTTCTTTCGCAAGGCTTTTTTCTCTTATTTTGTCAGCCCTAATCCAGCGGACAGATTTCCTTTGGTCAATTATAATTGGAAGGCAAAAGCTCCATAAAAAATTAAAGGTTTTGTTCGGTCTTTGGTTATTGACAATTTCAACACTGTTGATATGATTTAGTGACGCAAGCACTACAAAGCTTTGTTCCTGAATCCTTTTTTATTTTATTTATTTTTTAAATCATTAGTTTATAACAATTTGTTTATTTGTCTAGGTTTCACCTTTTGAGATTTTGTTTTAGGTTATTTACTTATGAAGCTTAATGATTATCTTTATCATTTTAACAACTTTAAACTCTTAAGTCATAAATATCTTCTCTGGTCTGTTAATGTGTGGTTTTGTTTCCATCTTATCGGTTCATAAAACTTTATGAGGTCTTTCGTCATATTTTGAGTTCAAAGCTAGGAAGCACGGATACTTTTAGGACTGTGAGATATCCAGTATGTATCAGATACTGTTACTCTTGGATACATTTAACAACATTCATTATGTATTTCTTAATTTAAACAATAGAATTCGTCACTCTGGACACATACTAAATGTGTCTTTGACGCTTGTTGCAGTATATCCTACAAATATTTGTGTTAAGTTTGATTTTGTATTTATGTAAATGAAGAACAATGGTTTAAAATAAATCAAAAGTAGGTACTTCAAATGGAAGTAAAATAGAGGAAACACTGGGAATAGTAGGATAAGTACCATAAAAGTAAACATGGGCGGATCCAGTGATCCACTTACATGAGTAGGTGGGCAATTTCCCCCGATAGTTTTCAAAAATTGGCAGTTACTATTACTAAGATTCTTAACACTAACAAAGCACTCCTAAATTCAAAATGTTCAATTACAACCCCCTTTTTTATATCTAAACTTCAGGAATTAACACACAGATTTATACATGGTAAAATCCCCCCCCCCCCCCCTTTTTAAAACCTTCTAGCCCTACCTCTGAAAGTGTGTATGTGCGCGCGTGTATATATAAATTAAAATAACCCTTCATTTCAGTATCCATATCTGCATATATGCTTCTTAGTGTCAAAGGCTGCTTTCATTTTTTTGGTCGGGACCTGGTCGTAATACTAAGGGTTGTATTTATATTTTTTTTTGGGGTTGGTAAGTGTTTGAAATTATAAATATCTCAAACATTCTAAGCCCTTAATTTAATTTTATATTTTATTTCATGCAGAATTGTATGGAGCAATCTGTGCCTGTTAGAGTTATTCGTGGGCATCAATCTAAAAGTAGCTATGTTGGCAAGGTTTACACTTACGATGGCTTATACAAGGTAATTTGATAATATAGTATTCTTGATTCTGGAGTATTCTCATTCCTCTTCTCCCCATAGTCCCTGCATTTTCTGTATGTTCTGAATTCTCAACCTTTTACTCTGACATGGGTGGCAAATATGTGCAAGTCTTCTGGATAATTAGTTTCCATTGATAAGTAACATTCCAGATAAAGCAATGATCATCATCTCTTCTTTAGGTAATAAGAATAGGGCACTTGTGCTAATTCAGGGAGTGGAGCAAGCTTCTAGGTCTCAGTACCTACATTGTTTATCTGAAATTGGAATGTTTTGCGTTGTTAATCCTATAGATTGCGTTGGATTGTCTAATCACGTGGCATGCTCTTCCTACATGTTTATGTATAAGTAATACTTTTTTTTATCTATATCTTACGAATTGGGATTATTCAGAAGTGCTTTCGAGAAACATAACCAGGGTTTTCACTTTCAAGCTTTCCCGAAATACCATTACAGACTTTACAGTAAACCACACTTATGGGAGAAAGGGTTTGGAAGTTATGGATCATTCTTAGTTGTTACACAAAATGTGTGGCTCCATCATCAAATTTAAATAGTAGCAATTCGACAGACGGTTTAGGTGGTTGGTGATTCAATTGTTGCCTCATACAACTGTCACAGTAAAATTAGCTGAGAATTTATGTATAGCGTGTTAATTATAGGTTTGTGGATATTGAAGATAATCTGAGTCACTGCATATTGTTATAGCTTTTGATAAAAAAGATGTTAGTTTGAATGACACAATTTTGTCCAACTGCTTTAATTCATGGAGTTGCTCCTGTTCCATGAGCCACTACTTGTTCTTCTGAACTTCTTGTATATCCTTCCATGAACGCCATTTATTGGTTTTATGTTTTGTTCTTTTTGTTGTTGTATTAATTTAGTATTATTCTTTTTATCTTTACTTTTTAGTATTTTTAATCATTATCATATATTTTTCTATCAAGAGCATCTTAGAGGATGATCTTTGGTCTACTTACATTTCTTATTTTTTATTCTTTCGCCCTATAATCTAATTTATTTGGTTACTTCCTTTATTACAAAGTTTTTTTTTTTTTAGATTTATAATTTTTAAATGAGTAGTTGTGTGTGCATATTTTACAAGTCATTTGTACTGTGCCCAATTTCGCAGGTTGTTAATTACTGGGCAGAGAAAGGTGTATCTGGTTTTACTGTATATAAATTTCGGCTGAAGCGACTTGAAGGACAGCCTTCTCTGACCACTAATCAGGTTTTTTTCGGTCCTACAAGTCTTTTAAAACTTTCCTTACTTGTAGCCGTACCTGTAAATACATCAATGCATTCACGTGTTTGCTCGTTATGATAATATTCCCAGTTTGAAGGTGAACTTTCAATTCTAGGCAACGCCAATTTCTTGATCTATTGGTGGAAACAATGCTAAGAGTTGGCTGTCATTATTTATAACCCAACATTGTGTCCGTATGCGCCTCCTAATGTCTTTGTAAAGAGTTGCACTTGAATTGTGAAGGGTAAGCAACAATAGTTGGACGGGTGGTGCACTTCTATATAATTTTCAGTTCTGTAGGATGTGAAGGGCGCCCTTAACTGTCAAGGAGATAATTCATGAAAGAGGATACCCCTTCAGTATTTCCATTTAGATTTGTAAGATACTCTAAGGCTTGCACAAATTGGTTTAGAAATTCTGGTTCTTAAAGAAAATGATTCTCGAGTACATATACTTTAAGCAAATCTTCATGACAAATAACACCTATTTTCTTTCTGAAATAAATTGGATCTTATTGAGGTACTAATGGTGCTTGCTTCTTAGAACTAATTGACCGTTTCCATAACCACTTCCAACTCCAAGGTTTGAGGCTGTAGTTATCGTAACTGGACAATTTGTGGTGTTGTTTTTTGCTTCGGTAGATTCTGTTTACATTGGTTCCTTTTTTGAGTTTTCTTTTATATACATCTCTATCTGCAGTAGTTCTAGATTCCAAGTGTTATGTAACTTAACAAAATAACAGTATCTTGAAAATAAGTTTCCACATGTCAATAATCCATCTTGACTTTGTTACCAAATTATGCGAGTCATTTTTTTTAGCTACAATTGGATATGCTACAAAACTCTGGTCCTTGGCAGGCTTACATTTGCCCCAATTGGTATTTGAATGTTTCGTTGCTTGAGAGGAACCCTGTACTAACATATATTTTAGCAATTGTGACTCGGTTATAATAATTCAAACAAAAATGATTTTTTGATGAGCTAAATCATGCACTTTTCATTACTCATTAATCTTTAAAGACGAGGAGATATATCTGCCTCTCACCTTTTTTTTTAAAACTAAAAAAAAGAAGAAGTAGATATGAGGCAATATCCCAATTGAACATTTGAATGGCTCTCATTTAGCTTATCACAACAAGGCCCTAGCTTGCATTTCCGGGTTCACTAGCTGCATTGGTCTATCTATCCCCATGTTTTCCCAACCTCTCTTTTCATTTTTTAAAATTTTGCTGCATGCTATGCAACATGACTCCATTTCTTTCTTTAGTGGTGGCATCCTGATCTTCCATCCTTTTTTTCATATATTAACAATTCATCATGTCTTGAATGCCTTCCCTCTAATCATTTCCTTGCTGGTTGTTATAGTTGAATGTTGTAATTCTATTAATTTAATATTTTAATGTGTATTGGATGCTTTTAACATTCCTTTTTTATTTATTTTTTTCACGCTCATGACAGGTTCAGTTTGCACGCGGACAAATTCCGAACTCCATTTCTGATATACGCGGGTACAACAGCTGTTTCACCATTGAATACCCACACTTCTTGTAGTAGGTTCTTAGTAGAAATGTTACCTAACCTACTTTTGATTGATAAGGTTGGTGTGCGAGGACATCAGTGGTGGTTTGGAGAAAATTCCCATCCCTGCTACGAATTTGGTTGACGATCCAGCTATTCCACCTACAGGTAAGTTCACTTATTGAAATGTGTCATCAAAGAAAGTTGATTTTGCTAACTTCATATCTTATTTTATTATGCTTGAATATTACGGCCGCTAACTGGTTTCTAGCTATTGCTTTGAAGTTTTCAGTTGTTTTGTAACTGCATTCTTTCATTTTCTTTTCTACAGAAGCTATTGTGAACTTGTATGAATTGTTGTACTGGGCTATGTTTTACTTTTTTGCATATGTTCAGGAAACCCCGTTATAATTGTTTGATTGCCTAGCTGATCCTCATGTTTTATCAATGTCATTATTGTCATAATTGCTACATCAACTGCTGATTCTTGGGTTTCATACACTAGCACTCCTATTTGACTGTTATTTGGGCCAGTAGCATATTAACATTTCAAACAATGCCATTAGATTCGTCTATACATGTTGGCAATGGTGAATGGTGTTCAGGCAGTATGATCCACTAAAAGTTCATCTTTTCTATTTTAAAGTTTTGCATTCCTGTTATATGTGTAGCAAGAAAATTATGATTTTCTTTAATAAAAAAAACAGATATTAAATTTTGCTGATAAAGGGGGAGCAAGATCTAGTTTATATTTTAATATTACTAACCTGTGTGAAGCACAGGCTAATTTTGCATAATACTAGTCAATAAACTTTCTTGAATTTATTTTTTAATTTATAAACATATAAACTATAAATTTTCATTATTAGTTAGTTAAATGCATTATTTTTATATTTTTCAATGGCCTTTGTGTTAGTTTTATATATTTTTCAATTGCCTTTTTTCTTCTTGGCATTTAGATTATTAAGAGAGAATCTTATAAAAATGTACATACAATTTTTTATATATATATAAAAATGTAAATATTAGTTTTACCAATAATACATGTTCCTTTTTTTTTCTTTTCTTTTCATATTGTATGTTATTGTCATGGTGTTATATATTTTTCCAATTGACATGATTATTTGTTCTATTGATATGTAATATAGGTAGACAATATTTTTTGTAGACATACTTATTCTTTTTGATAAAAATGTTAAACATAATTTCCAATAATAATAATACACGTTCGGGGCTCCAACTGTTTTATTCATATTTTATGCAGAACATCCCTTTTACAATAATAAATTTACTTTGATTTATGTATATAATTAATAGTTTAAGTATATTTTCTTGAAGAATTTTAAGAGTTTTACTTTGATTTATGGATTAATGTAAGTTCATCATGCATCAAATTTATGCACCTACTTCATGAATCAAACTTATGTATCACGAATATTGATGCAACTTAAAATTTTAAAACCCTATATATATATATATTAACTTTTAGTAAAATTAACCGAGTGGATTAAATAGGGAAACCAAGACCAAGTGAACTTCTTGTTTTCTTATTATTTATTTATATGTATCAATGTATGTATGTGCGTGTGTGTATAAATATATATGTTGTATTTCATAACTAGGAAGTTTGTTCATGAAGTGGCTAATCTGGAGATTTGCAAATCATGGTCTGGCTAGAGGAGAGAGTCCTTCCTCTTTCTGGGTTGTTTCCTGTTGCTACTTTTTGTTTGGTATATACAAATTAGATTAAGTGTTGTGATACGAAGTGAATGAATAAAAAATGTACAAGTGCACTGGCATATCAAATGTAACAAGGCGTAACTTGGAGTTACGTGTTACAATATGGGGCCAAAGCTTTTCTTTCGCTGGATGATGATGGTTTGTTGCTTTTTAGGGTCTTTTGTTATTTAGTTACAAGGAGTGGGAATGGTCAGAGGCGAGATAGAGAATATTACATTCTTTGCCTGCTCTATATATGGGAAGTTGGTTTGGTCTGAGGTTGCCACTTCTTTGAATGGCTTGTTATTTGACGAACACCTAGACTAGTCCGTTCAGCGCCTGATGGTACTTAGATATTGTGTAATATCTTTTCCTTACAAATTCTTTTGCTAATCTGCTGAACACAAAGAAATCACATCCATTATCAACACGTGTTCTTTGTTTTTCGTTTTTTTTCCTTTCTAAATTTGTTCTTTGTAGTTCTTTTGCAAGTCATTCGTATATATGAGTGTGCATATATATTACATTTTATATTGTTTTAGTTTTACTTCTTTTTGAGGTGTAAGGTTTTTATGGTTGATTTTTCTCAAGTCTTTTTGCCAATTTAGATATATTTTACTCATTTACATGCAAATTAATGCTTATATCTTCTCTGTTATTATACTTCTGGGAAAAAACATTCAGGTTTCACATATTGCAACTCTATCCAAGTATCAAAAAGCGTGAAGCGCCCTGTGAAAGCCCCTGGATGCGATTGCAATGGACACTGTGTAGATCCCAAGAGGTGTGCTTGTGCTAGGCTTAATGGGTCTGACTTTCCCTATGTGCATCGGGATGGTGGCAGGTGAGATGCTAGTTGCAACAAAGCATTAATAAAATCTGCTAAAATATATTTATTTAGGTAAATTCAGAAAGTTTATTTAATTTAGATAAAATAATCAAAATGATTTATATAGCAAGGATAAAGATGGGTTCCTTGTCTCTCACGGTGATGTGTGATATTGGGACACCGCCATGGAGAAAATCCTCGCCCCTTTTAGATATCTGGATTTATATGACTTGCATTTGTCCCAATAAGAATACTCCACTCACTCGCAGTGTTACTCAGACTCTTCACTTTGCCCTAAAGTACCGATGTCCGATACCCGTGTCCGAAACCCGACACTTGGACAAGATACTTCACTTTAGTGTAAAAAATTGGCAAAATTGAGAAGTACCCGTGTCGGATACCGTGTCCAACCAGACACTCCATCCGAGTCCGAGTAACATAGCTCACTCGTGAAATTTGAATATATTAATTCTATACGAGAAAGTTGAAGAGCTAAAATTTTCGATACAATTTATTTATTGAGATGCCAGTTTTTTAATTGTCTTATAGAATGGGACACACGTAGTATTCACTGTAAATAGCACACTTGATCTCGTGATTTAGCTGAAAATTTCTCGACATTCTGAAGTAAAGGATGTATAACAATTGTTTAACAGCTGGTGCAATGCTTTTTTGCTTGGATAAATGGATATTCTCCTGAAATTTTTTTTTTGGGTTCTGGCTTTTGTGAAATACTTAATGATTCTATTTCATATGCTGTAATTTGCAGACTAATTGAGCCTAAGGCTGTCGTATTTGAATGTGGACCAAACTGTGGCTGTGGACCTGGATGTGTGAACCGAACATCTCAGAGAGGACTGAGGTATCGACTTGAGGTATTGTTGACCGTTGAGACAAACCACAATTCCATTATTTGGTATGAGATAGTCCATGTAAATTGATGTCTGAAAGTGTAGTGGAATTGTACGATCCATCCACATCTATATATCAGCAATATAGTGCACCTCTGTGTAGATAGGCCCAACAAGTATGTTGGATCACCTTTTTATCCAAAAGGTTAACTTATTAGGTTTAGTCTCCGCCATTCTTATTAACCCATTTAAACTTTGAATTTTTCCGATGTGGAATTCATGTGAAATATCTTAACAATCTCTACCTTTAACTTGAATACCCATCATACAAGTATCATACTAGAGTAGTCACTATTCCATCATACAAGTATCATACTAGAGTAGTCACTATTGAACACACCTTTTTTGAGTCATTCAAAAGCTCTGCTTGACTTTAATGCTACTCCATCACACTAGATGCCGAACGTGGGAGTACAACCTTGCTCCGTGTGAACCCTTTACCTTGAGCAGAAGCTTCCTAGAGCTATCTTGAGGCTGCTCCATTCGACTCAAATCATACTTCACCGTGAAGTAGCAAAACATACTTCACCGCGTAGCAGCAAACGCGAGAGTGATTCCTTTGTGCTCCACCCGACTTAATTCTATTTGCTCCACCGCGCGGAGAGAGTATCACGCGGCCTTCGAATGCTCTATCGTGGAGTACCAACCTGATACTTGAGCCCATCAAACCATGGGCTCTGATACCACTTGTAACGGAATTGTACGATCCATCCTACATATATTTATCACCAATGCAGTGCAAACCTGTGTAGACTGACCCAACAAGTATGTTGGATCACTTCCTTACCCAAAAGGTTAACCTATTAGGTTGAGACTCCGCCATATTTATTAACTCATTTAAACTCTTGAATTTATCCAATGTGGATTCATGTGAAATATCCTAACAGAAGGGTGATATAATTTTTTTTGTTGTTGTTCAAAATGTAACTTGTTATTTCAACAGGTTTTCCGTACTCCGAAGAAAGGGTGGGCAGTTAGATCTTGGGATTACATACCTGCCGGGGCGCCTGTTTGCGAGTACATTGGCAAACTTATGAAGACAGACGAAATAGATACTGTCCCTGAAAACAATTATATCTTTGACATAGACTGCCTGCAAACAATGAAGGGTCTGGATGGAAGGGAGGTATTAATACTGTGCTTACTAATTCTTATGAGATGTTTGGTTTTTTAGTATTTAGTCCTGATTTTCCAATTGAGCTTGTTCAACATTTATCTAATGTGTCACTGACCATATAGCTGATCCTGAGCGGTTGTGTTTGAGGCTTGTTGAGTTTGGTTATTCGTTTTTAGAGCCTATATCTTTTGTATTGACTGATTGTTTTGTGCAACAGAGACGATTGGGAGATGTATCTATACCCTCGTACTTGGAGAAAGATGATGATGATAAGGACAGGGCTCCAGAATTCTGTCTTGATGCAGGTGTCAGTGGCAATGTTGCCCGATTTATTAATCACAGCTGTCAACCCAACTTATTTGTTCAATGCGTGTTGAGCACCCACCACGACATTAATCTAGCACGGGTGGTGCTCTTTGCTGCTGATAATATACCACCCCTGAAGGTTTATTCCCTTCATTCTGTCTATATATATATTTGTGCACTTCTTCTCAATTACCTTTTATGATGAACCATTGCCTTCTGCAATGTTGAATACATGCACAGTTGTGAATATGAAATAATAGGTCCATAAGGATAATATAATAAAATGCTAAAGTTTGCTGTAATGGTGGCTATAAAAAAATGCACTTTACATGTACAAAATTATTATTTCTGTTTTTTCATAATTTCACAATGATAAACTTTTAAGAATGTGTCCAGAAAATGATAATTAAATGCATACTTATTTTCTAAATACTTCCGAAACCTTAAACTGAAAATGAAAATGAAAACTGAATCTAAAACCCGAAAACAGAGATTGGTTGAGATAGAAGTGAAATAATACTTTTAAAAGTTTTGGACTACTGAATTATGGTTTCAATCCTCAAAGAAGTTTGATTCATTGGCATGGGTACAACTACAAGCCTACAAGGTTTTTCTTCTTTTTTTTTTGGTACAGGGTTACTATCTAATGACCACCCATGTCATTTCCTGCATTGCATAGGCCTCCTTGAGTGCATGTTAGTTATCTACAAGTCTTTTTGTTTGTGAAATTCGTAAGTGCTTTAGAATTATGCTAACTAACTCCACCCTTGGTTGCTTGTAGGAGCTAACATATGATTACGGGTATGCTCTTGATAGTGTTGTGGGTCCTGATGGGAAGATAAAACAACTTCTATGCTTTTGTGGTGCAGCAGATTGTAGGAAGCGCTTGTTCTAGGCTAGAGTTGTTAGCTTCTTTTGTTGATTTGGAGAAATGCTTCCTGCTTAATTTTTTGCAAAGCAAGACACAAAAACGTAGTTTAAACAATGAAATTTAAAATTAAAACAATTATTTTTGTAATTAATAACAGTTTTTTTTTAAAGTTTTTATTTTTATTTTTATATTTTACAATATGCACAATCCATTAAATAAATTAGATGAATTTATGTCCACCTAGCATTTTAAAAATGTTTTAAATTGAATTCAAAAAGTCAAAAGTATTTTGTATTTTGAAACAGATAGTAATATATATAATCCCAATATTTAAAGTATTACTTTTCCATAATTATAACAAAAGATATCATGATCAAACATTTATCAATTGTATGATTACCCACAAAGACTAAATGAATTTCTCTAGTGACAACTGTAAAAAATACCCACTATACTTGTGTCTGAACAACATCTAGCAATTGGCAACCTTTCTTAAGAGAGTAACTAGAAACATATTTAAATGTCTTTGGAGAAAAATTAATCCAAAATATAAAAGGTAGAAGTTAAATAGATTTATCGAGTATTTAATCCCATTTCTATCTATTGGATTAGCAAACCAAATATACATTTTCAAGCAAAACCCTATTATTTAAGATTCTAAAGTATAACAAAGATTAAACTAAACAAAATTTCTATGCCAACATAAAATTTAAACATAAATTTTTTATAGTTTCACTTATTTAGATTTTAAATTTATTCTAATTTTGTCCCATTATTGAAGAGCTCTAAACTAAAAGTGTCACATATATCCACTAGCAATAAGGACAAAGAGTGCCATCGTATATTTCCACTAGCATTCACACAAAAGCGGGTCACTTACCCAGAAAACTTTATATAGACTCTCACGTTATAAAACCTTTATCGGACACATGAAACGTAGAAGCACTTGTGAAGTGTCACGCTTATCAAACCATTTATAATTTATTATTGCCAGAAGAACTGGTTGATCAACAAAATGATTTGCCCTTCTTCCTTCTCAAGTTCCCACCATATGAATTCCTACTAGGGGTTTTCCAATTTCAACTGGAAAAGAAAGCTCAGTAACAATGGCTATTTTCGTTCTACTTATTACGGTTCTAGTATTTGCAAGCCTTACCTGCGGGGAATCAAAGTATATGGTTTACAATACTTCCGGGAGAATAGACCCAGATAAACTCAATGTCCATTTGGTGCCCCATACCCACGATGATGTTGGCTGGTTAAAGACTGTTGACCAGTATTATGTTGGTTCTAACAATTCTATTCAGGTATTACTCTCTCCATATGCTTATATGTGTATGTTATGTATATTTTTGAGTTCAATTTTGTAAGGATTATTGTGGAAGTGGTGTTTGATTTCTGGACTGGGGAGTGTAGGGAGCATGTGTGCAAAATGTATTGGACTCTTTGGTGCCTGCATTGTTGGCCGACAAGAATCGTAAATTCATTTATGTTGAACAGGCAAGTTTTTTGCTCTTTCTCTTTTCTGGGTATGCTGATACTTCAATTACATCAAGTTATGAATTTTTTTTATCCACATAGCACGAAATGAGCAATGGAGGCCTGAATTTTGACAGTTATACTTAAATATATACACCATTAAGGGAATTCTCAATTAATCTATGATAGTGAATTTCGATATCAATTACTACAAATTGCAACTAGAATGAAGTTTGTTTTTTCACTTCATCATTAGAAGACTTGAAGTATGCCATTTAAAAAGAATTAGAAGTTGGAGGTTGCTGATGCAACCCTTATTTATAAGAATGCTGCTGAAATGGTATTCAACATATACGTTCTTAAAAATTTTGGGCTATTACTTGATGCGGTAGTGAAAGCTCCGGCTCAAGGACAAAAATGCAGAGGTACCGGTTCAAGGACAAAAATGCAGAGGGTGGCCATGAACGTAGTCCAGTTGTGCAGTTTTTTGGATTCATGGCATTAGGAATTGTATTTTATATTTGTCTAATTTATTGGTACCTAAAAGCAAGCAGGCACTGGCATAGTGATGTCATCTTCAGTTCTTTCCATCTGTAAGTTAAATGCACCCCTATCGTCGATGTTATGTATATGACCACTGTTTGCTTGATTGGTGCAGGCCTTTTTCCAGCGTTGGTGGAGAGACCAGAGCAAAGAAGTCCAAAGTGTAGTCAAGCAGCTAGTTGGCTCGGGTCAGCTAGAGTTGATGTAAGTTGGAGTATTAATTGCCCCCCACTTTTATACCGCATTACCAACTGTTATAGACAATAATCATGATTAATGTCCTAAGAAGTAAGTCACCATTTACTAGTGATCTTCAATTGCACCACATACATAAATTTCATCACTTCAGCTTGTCGAGACTGATTTTTATGGATTTTTGTAATTATTAAATCTTTATTAAGACCGTCCTACACTTTATTGTTTCAGAAATGGGGGTATGTGCATGCATGACGAGGCGTCACCACATTACATTGACATGATTGATCAGACGACTTTAGGCCATCGGTTTATCAAAAAGGAGTTTAGTTTAACTCCAAGAATCGGTTGGCAAATTGACCCCTTTGGGCACTCTGCAGTGCAGGCTTACTTGTTGGGAGCAGAAGTAGGTGCTTCTTGTATTGAGCTTAGCTTCCAGTGGAGCATTTAATTTACTTCCACTTTCAGATAATCAGTGTGAAATTCTATTCACTGGAAAGACTAATAATGTTAGACACAGAGATTAAAAGCTATATGTCTAGAAGATGCTTTTAATGAATATTTCCTCAAATGTTTAGGTTGGATTTGACTCGCTATTCTTTGGGCGAATTGATTACCAAGACAGGGAAAAGCGTAAAAATGAGAAGAGTCTGGAAGTTATTTGGCAGGGATCCAAGAGCTTTGGCTCATCTGCACAGGTAATTACATAAACTGGTTTCAATATAATTGTATTTTCCGAACTGTTGTTTATGATTTTGGGTTGTTTCTTTGTCCTCCAATCACTTCTGCTGCAAGAAAATCTTTCTTTCAATTTGTATTTGTCTTTGATCTTTTTCAGATTTTTGCGGGTGCTTTCCCAGAGAACTATGAACCTCCTTCTGGTTTCTACTTCGAAGTTAATGATGATTCGCCAATTGTTCAAGTAAATCCGTAGAAAAGTTCCTAATCACTGTTAATAATTTGATTATCTACTTCAATGAGTATTTATTTTTTATGTCATCTTTTAAATGAAGGATGATATGTCTTTATATGACTACAATGTTCAAGACCGAGTTAATGACTTTGTTGCTGCGGCTGTGTCTCAGGTAAAGGACAATGGGTATCCATCCATAATTTGATGCATCTTTTCCCCAATGAGTATGTCTTACCCCATCAACCCCCCGAAGTAAGAAGGAAAGAATATTTTTACAACAACATACCAAATTCTTCTCCTCAATGGAAAGTAAATTTTAATGCTTCTGAGGACCTTATATATGTGGTTTGCTGGTTTATCTTTGTCGTACCAACTGTCATTCACTTTTCTCATTAACACATTCTGTTAAACTACAACTTTTTATGCAAAGGCAGTACCTCAATCCTCATGCATGTTGATTTTGTGATAATGAGAATACTTCTTGAAACTGAGGAATAGATTATCTTTAAAGTTTAGGTTCCTCTAATGTGATAACATTTTCATGTGCTTGATGATATCTTTTATAATGTGGGACTATCTCTTTTGTCAGTCTCGTCATTCTTCACTAATTATGCCTTTCATATGTATTATCTTCCTCGTTTGAATTTTTATGTTTATAGAAATCCATGTTGACTCATGTCAACACGGGTAATTCACCCTGAATTGAAGAGTCCATGTAACACAGAACAGTGGCACTATTTTAATATTTCATTTAGAAAGGTCTTTGGCAGTTGAAACTTAACATCATCCTTTTGTAGGCTAACATAACTCGAACAAATCATGTAATGTGGACCATGGGAACAGATTTCAAGTACCAATATGCACACACATGGTTCAGGCAGATGGACAAGCTGATTCACTATGTCAACATAGTAAGTATTTCCCTATGGATAGTTCACTCTTTCAGAATTTGTGATTCCCTTGGTGGCTAATTTCAACTTTGTTTAAAATTTTCTTATTATTCCAAAAGCTTAGTAACTTCTGGGTTAATGTTGGCAAATGATTGCTATTACAATATGTGGCTGACTTAACAGTTTAAATTCATGTTTTTAATATTGATTATCAGCACTCTTTTTGCTTGTGCAACGGAAGTAAATATATGGGTTAGTACAGCTGACGAGTTCTGACAAATGGTTGCTATTAATTATATATATATGATATTGATTTAACTTTGATTTGGTAAGTGGTAACATCATAACTAATCAAGAAGTTTTTCCACATCAATGGAATGTTTGATATCGTAACTGTTCTTTCTATAGAAAAGTGTAGTACTTCAACATTAGGTGTATACTTATGACTTATGAGTCATAGTATCTGTATCATCATGTCAATCATATAAGTAACTCGTATGCTGGAAGGCAAAGGTGGTCTCATACACATTGCGTTATTAGCATGCTACACTATCCCTTTTTAGGAAAGAGATTAATTTTTGTTTGAGTTTAATGCATGCCGAATCTTTGCATGGTCTAAGTGAGGTCAGTTCCTTTGAAAGTAGTGGATACACATTATATATATATATATATATATATATATATATATAGTATACCATTTCTACCACATCATATATGTATCCTTTTTATGTGTGGTTTAGCCTTTGGCTGGATCTATTATGTAGTCCTAGTTGCAATACTTATCAACAAGAATACCAGACTGAAGTACATGTTCGTTTTTTTTTTAATTTTTTTGTTGTTGCTAAAATAACATGTTTGATTTTCCTCATAACTTAGCTTCTATTCTCTGTCCTATTTGATTGGAAAACAAATGCTACCGTCAGTGGCGGACACTCGAATGTTGTCAAGGGTGGGGAATGTTTTAACCATTAAAAAAATAAAAAATGGAAAAATATATAGTTAAAATTTATAGAATTTAGATTTCCGGCAAAGGTATATAAAAGTCACTAATTTTTTTTTTCTTTAAGGCTTTATTTCTGGAAACTGTTTTATAATTGCTTTCATTTTTTAGCAAATCAAACACAAGTCCACAAGGACCACACTCAAATAAAAATACTCTATTAAATAAACTAATAAGCAAAAGTCCAAGTATATATGAACAAAAGTCCTCGAGGACCTTAACCAATTAGGTAATATTGCTATTAACAATTGAACAATTAAAGTTAAAATATCACAATATATTATTTTCTTAAAAAAAAACTCAAAATCATACTTTTCCTTATTTAATCATAATCTTGATGTAAATCTGTCATCATGTTTTACCTTTATATTTTAACCTTTTACTTTAAAAAAATAATTCAATTAAGGTTGGTCAATCTTATATGTATAAATCTCTCTATATATTTACCTTGTACTTTAAAAAAATCAATTAAGGGTGGTCAATTATATATATATATATATATACACACACACACACACACAAAATACAAATTATATTAACCAAAAATAGGGTGGGTAAGTAAAGTGACCATCCTTGCCCAAGGGTGGGTCCGCCTATGGCTACAGTTACAGTGTAATTGCTAAATTTCTTGTTGTTTAAAATAATTTCAGGATGGACGTGTAAATGCACTATACTCTACTCCATCCATATATACTGATGCAAAGCATGGAGCAGCCAAATCCTGGCCCATTAAAACTGATGACTTCTTCCCGTGAGTTAAATACTTGGACACTTATTATCTGTTTGTTTATTGATTATATCATCCTTTTTCTGTCCTTCTAGAGATTGAACCCGTACAACTTCTCAGATATGCAGATGGTGCAAATGGTTACTGGACAGGATACTTTTCGAGCAGACCAGCCTTCAAACGTTATGTCAGAATGATGAGTGGCTATTATTTGGTATTGATTACTTAGATGTTCAATTTCTGTGATTTATTAACAATAGTCGTACACTTTCCTGTAGTTTGATCCTCATATTTTAGTGTATTAGTAGGCAGCCAGGCAACTAGAGTTTTTTAAAGGAAGAAGTGAGTCTGGTCCCAACACAGATACATTGGCTGATGCTTTAGCAATTGCTCAGCATCACGATGCAGTTTCTGGAACAGAAAAGCAACATGTGGCTAATGATTATGCATTAAGACTGTCAATAAGCTATCTGGAGGTGCAGATTATTTAGTTTTAACATTCACATTTCCTCGTTTCAATTCTCTCTATGCAGGTCTGAAATTTTGGTCACCTGTGATCTGTTTTGCAGGCTGAAAAGTTAGTTGCATCTTCTCTTTCTTTCCTGACTGAGCTGAATGCTGGATATGGGAACCCCACGACAAAGTTTCAACAGGCAAACACATAATAAGCCTCCTTATATAAGCTCTTTATTACTTCAACTGATTTAAGTGAAAATTTCTTACTTATTTGTAATAGGTATAGCATTGTTTCCTGTTTTACAACAGAGCTCTGAGCACTGGTGCTCAAGTTTATTGCTTAATTATTGTAAAGATGATGCATGTGCTTTGTTATATACTTACCTGTGGCTTATGATATCTACAAGTACATCAAATTGAAAATTATATGAGCAAGTACCTTTTTAGTTTATGCATTACTATAATATAAAGACAAGATTACTGTCATTGAACTACAGAGAACAGACTTTAACTTTTTTTTCCTTCACTTTCTTTTCTTCCTTGTGATACTCAGTCTAGTGTTTGCTTATCAATCTGGCAACTGAAACTAATAATTTAGGAAGGGGGCAACCAAAAAATTTACAATAATTGTCTTCTTTAGGACATAAATGTTACTAATAGAATACTTTCAATATTTTAGAAAAAGTTATGTTTCTTTACGGCATCAAAATTTTGGTGTGAAACCCCCCTATTTTCTTTCTTTGCAGTGTCCACTACTTAATATAAGCTATTGTCCTCCATCAGAAATTAATCTTGCCAATGGGAAGAACTTGGTAAGGTTTTCTGTTCATTCAGAAAGTAACTTTGCGCTTCTCTTTTTTAAATTTCAACTTATCGTCTAAGATTAATAATGTCTTTTGCTCTGTAGCTTATTGTTGTCTATAATTCTCTTGGATGGAAGAGAGAGGACATAATTCGGATTCCTGTGAGTTCTTCACTTCTGGTTATAGTGCTCTTGTCATTTTTCTTCGATCCTTTTGCCTTCATTAAAAATATTCTAAAATTACAATTATAGTTATCCCCCTCATTATGAGTGGGAGTGTTGGACTACTTGAAGTTCCAGCTGTAAGAATTTTGCGCTGCTGGAAATAATTGTCTTTGATCTCTATTGTGTATCTTTGCTCCAAATAGTTTAAATTACCGGGGGTACCATTTTTGGGAACAGTAATATACAGGATATGATTACTTTGAAAGTCTGAAATTGTAGTATTTCCTTCTGGGATTGACACAGAAAAGCAAACAGGTGATAGTGCATGCATATATATTTACAGCATTATCGTATGAAACATACAGCTAAAAGGAACTGGGGGAGGAACAGCTTCTTAGAGGCACCCTGGCTATAGAACCCTTAAGTTAAAGACCTCACAATATTTGTGACTACTTAAAGAAGATAAAACTAGAACTACGAAGTTATGACGTGAATTGAGAGAATAATTTTGTGAGGCGATGCTGTCATCATGCTTCAAAAGATACCTGCATGAACATAATGATCGTCCCTCCTAAGTACACCACTCTTCTTGTAACCTGATATTTTATCGAGACATGAATATTATTTCCTTCTGTTTGCTGATTATTTCCTTCCACATGCTGCTTGTTTAAGGGTTTGCTGTGTCGTTATTTATGTCATATCGTGTGTCATCACCATGCTGTTCTTTGAATTTACGAGTCTGAAGGATAAATAATTTTTTATAATATTTGAGGCTGAAGGAAAGGTAACATGTTAGCTGCGTTTTATCGGCCATAGTGTAATAGAAAGTTATATGCTTTTGTGGTTGTATAAGTTGGCTATATTTAACACTGGTATATTTCTTGTGTAATTTAAATGGATAGATAATTTTCCTTATGAGCAGATATATTGTTTTGGATGTGGATCTTCTCTTCCACATCCAGTAAGCTTTTGTGAAGACCAGGTGTTTGGGGGGATGGGGGTGTTGGGGATGATGATCTATTGTCACAAGTGGGCCAAAAGCAATGTTTTTTTTATAATTTTGATTTTTCATGCCCTCCTGTTTATTCTGTAAATACGATACTCACGAGTAAAACTCGCATGCTTACTTTCGACTTTAGATAGTTTGGCTTCAATATCATTTGTCTACCAACACCATCAATTTTTTTGCAGGTTAAGAATGAAAATAATATTGTTCGTGATTCTGCTGGAAAAGAGGTTGAATCACAGCTTCTTCCCCTAACTAATGCTCAGACAACTTTAAGGAACTACCATGTTAAGGCATACCTGGGTCAAAACCCAAGTGAGACACCTGGGTATTGGCTTGTGTTTACTGCTTCTGCACCACCTCTTGGATTCAGCAGTTACACCATTTCCAGTGTCAAAATGGCAGGTTTGTTCATATCGATGTTCTATTATACGATCAATGGTCAAACTGAGAAATGTTGAATTCATGTGCTTTTGTTCCGACTTGTGAATGCAGGTGCTAGTTCAGCAAGATCATCTGTGTGTACATATCAAAGAGGCGAAAACTCTACTATGGAAGTGGGTCAAGGAAATCTAAGGCTTAGCTTTTCTGTTGAAGAAGGAAAACTTACTCATTATAAAAATACCAGAAACTTGGTATGTAATGTGCTTGAAAGTTATATGTTCTATTGATGGGTTTCCTTCTTCCCCTAAATTCTTTATCCCCTGTCGCTTATTCAATACAAGAAAAAGTAAGAATTCCTTCCTGCATAGTTGACTTTCAATTTTGTAGGTTAAGGAATCTGTTCAAGAGTCTTACAGCTTTTATTCTGGACACACTGGAGATGACGAAGATCCTCAGGTTTCTCTGGCATTAGCCCCACCTTCTTCTTTTAACCCCCTTTTCTTCACTGTTTTAAGAAGTGGTTTTCATCAAACATTTTGTTCTTTGTTGAAGGCCTCTGGAGCATATATTTTCCGGCCGAATGATACTTTTCTTATAAAGCCAGAAGAACAGGTGTGTAGCGGCAATTTAGCTGATTTATACAGACTGATAATCCCGTGATTATCAACTAAAGTTACTCTAGAAGTTGCAGATCCCTTTGACCGTTATGCGTGGACCTATATTAGATGAAGTTCACCAACAGATCAATTCATGGATTCATCAGGTGGTATACTTTGTCACCACGTTGCAGTTCTTTTATTCTTTTAATTGATTTTTTACTTTATTCAGCGGCAGTTACACTAAAATTTATTTAACGAAAATGAGAAATTTTTATGAACTTGAAATCAGTAAATCTTGTAAAATTATATCTAGAGATAAAATATCACGGTGACTACACTAAAATAAATATTTCTAAACTGCAATAGCCATTGACTGTTCTTGAAGCTTCAGGAAATTCTGCTGTTTATTGTTCTAAATTTATTTATGTTTATTTTTGTAATTGTTTAAAATTTAAATAATAGGAACCTATCTAATTGAAAGGTATAAGTAATAGGGACTGTCTTGTTTTGATAATGTATGTATAGGAGCTTTCAGTAAGTGATGATGTACATGAAACTGTAAATCTCCACCTTTTAGCAGTTTGATGGAAAATCTTTGTCACAGGAAATACTGTAAAAAATGGCAGACATCGATATAGAAAATCGTTTGTCGGTCCCTGTAAAGCATTTTTCTTATTGAATTATTGACCACAGATCCCACAGCTTCTCATTGTGAAGATTTCATTGACATGATATGAAATGCCAAGGTGGATCTCAAGGTTATTTTGTATTCGATTCATAATTTTGTGCTGTGTTAATATTATGTGGATTAATTTTGCAGATAACCCGACTTCATAAAGGGAAGGAACATGTTGAAGTCGAGTTTACTGTAAGCTTACTTACTTTTACATTGAATTCTGAACCTGAACATGTTATTGCCTATTGGTTCTTAAAACAATATAGAATCTTCCAAACTCATCTGCTCTCTTCATTCTTCAGTTGTTCAATTTTTTCCTTATTACTATTATTGTTATTTTTACGTTTTGTGTTACTCTGATCCTGTTTGGTGCCTATGGTATTCGAAGGGAACTCAGAATACTTAGTTGACTTTCATTTGATGTTAGGCTGTGCACTAACAATATCTCAGGTTGGGCCTATCCCTGTTGATGATGGAATTGGGAAAGAAGTTGCCACTCAGATCATAACCAATATGAAAACCAATAAGACATTCTATACAGATTCCAATGGCCGTGATTTTATCAAAAGGGTAAGTTGCATGTGTATCCACTATAACTAACAAATCCAATTAGTTCGGATGTTGTCCCCATGCTCAGGGTGGATGCTTGCCGGAAATCTTGAACATATGCTCCCAGTGTTTTTATATGTTACTAACAACATTTTTTGTACAGTTTCTGTTAGTGTAAGCTGAAGCTGGATAGATTCAGAGCCTTTTTATATTAAAAATATACTTCATTGACTTAATGTTCATTTACAACATTTGTGTATAAGTGATGATATTAGATTCATCTTATTTGCAGATTCGTGATTATAGACCGGACTGGGACCTGAAAGTGAACCAACCAGTTGCTGGAAATTATTACCCGGTATGACATTGACATTAGAACGTCCTATCAACATTCCAAATTATTGATATTTCTAGTATCATAGCTGAGCTGTTGATCTCTTAATTGAAATCTCTGGTTGGGTGATCCTACTGAATATACTGTTTAAGTTGATTGAGCTTGCTAGTTGGTGATTTTACCCATTTATTCAGCTAGAAAAGAGAGAATCTATGCTCTTTTCTAGCACACTGAAATGGCTTCCACTATCGGTATCCATATATATATGTATACTGTAATAACAGAGCTGAAAGCCTTATCTGTTTATACACATAGTAGAACGAGACTTGATGGTTGGTAGCTATTGTAACAATATTGATAAGGATTTTCACTTGTCACTTGACTCTTATTTTTCTCGGTAATAACAGAGCTGCTGAAAGTCGTATCTGTTTATACACATGGTATAAAGGGAGTTAATGGTTCTAGTCATATTGCTTTTGATTTTCCGTCTCACATTCTTTTCCCCTTTCCTTCATTCCCTTTATTTCATTCTTTCTTTCTTGTTCATTCTTGTTTTTGTGTACAACAGAATGTCATCTGGTCTTCTAGTAATAATGCTACTGACTTTGCTTTTCATAATTTCGTCCTTTAATAAAAAGTATGCTATAGTTTATTTATGTGTAAGAGAGTGATAGGATCATAAGTGAAGTGTTGGAAACATGACTGTGGGTGCCCGACCAGTCAATAGCAGCCGGCAGCCTTTTTTGGGCAGTATGATTGATTGGCTGGTAGGTCGCGGCACATTGAAGGCAGTTTGATCCGATTGATTCATGTAATTTGGGTCCTAAGTTTACTTGCAGCTTTTATATCTGCTTCTATGTATTCAGTATACATGATGCAATATTCTTAAATGTTTCCTCTTTCTCTCCTCCATATATAATACAGAAACATCGACCCTTTTTTTTGGTCCATTTTCTATATGGTGTGGCCACTAAATTTTAATACATGTTCTCCTTTCAGATTAATCTTGGAATTTTCATGGTAGACAATAAGACAGAATTTTCAGTGTTGGTGGATCGGTCTGTGGGAGGATCCAGTGTTGCAGATGGACAGATAGAGTTAATGCTCCATAGGTATGCGTTCATCAATCAACTGATTTTGTCAGCTATATGTCGATGTGGGACTGCGATTTAAGTTAATGTTCCAAATATTATTAGAATAAAAACCGAGAGTACTCATATCATATAGGAGATTGCTTCATGATGATTCTAAAGGTGTTGCAGAGGCTCTAAATGAAACAGTCTGCATTAATAATGATGAATGTGCAGGATTAATTGTAAGCACTTTTCTCCCATTTCATTTATATCTCGATTGTGGTCATTGCTGATCTCTTGTTATTTTTCCCTAAGAGACAGAGTACTGCCTGGACCGATTCAGTTATATTATTTATTTTTTCCTCTTAAGATCATTTTCTTTCTCGTCAAACTGTTGCTCTGCAACTTCAAGCTGTATGTAAAAGATACATAAAACTGTGTCATCCTAACTATTGCAGTGAATGATAGCCTTTATTTTAAGCGTCTATGTATATAATCATCATCAACTTCTTTGATGTATTTTAGCTGCCACATCTTACACAAAATAACTTACGGCAGATCCAAGGAAAATATTATTTCAGAATGGACCCACTTGGAGAGGGTGCTAAATGGCGTCGCTCTTTTGGACAGGAGATATATTCTCCATTTTTGTTAGCATTCTCTGAACAGGTAAAAAAAAATGATGTGTATATCCTTGCAGTAGTCTTCAGAAAATTAACTTTTTCTTTCTTTCCAACAAAATGATTTAGTTCCCTTATGCAGGATGAAGGTAACTGGATGAATTCCCATATATCCACATTTTCAGGGTTTGATTCCTCCTATAGTTTACCTCATAATGTTGCCATTTTAACTCTTCAGGTATTTTGTGCCAATTCTTGTCAAAGCTAACTTTATCAACAGTTTCATTATCTTATTGTTTAAGTAAGAAATGGTAACTGGGTGAGAAATAGAACAAATTTTTTTTGTGGACGTTTTGGACTATAATATTGTGCTGTCGCATGCCTTTTCCTCCTCCCTCCACCTCCTGGGAAATAATTCTATCATGTGCCAATACATTAAAATCATGTTTTACAAGCTCATTGGTAGCATTATTGTTCCTTTGAATTTCCTAGAATAATAAGCATTCTCCTTTCCTAAACTATGCAGGAGCTGGATGATGGCAAAATTCTCCTTCGCATGGCACACTTATACGAGGTTGTCATTTTTCTCTATTATTATATACCTGTTTGAGCCATCATAAGAGTTCTTGCCAATCTTGTCTCTTACTGCAGAAACATTCTTGAGTTTCTTAGATTTGGCTAAGCCTTACCCTCCTCTTGTCGGAATGACTGCTCACACTTGACAAGAAATAAGGTTAAGGAATGGAGAGGGGCCTAATATATA
Source organism: Aralia elata (assembly GCA_034770075.1). NCBI lineage: Eukaryota > Viridiplantae > Streptophyta > Magnoliopsida > Apiales > Araliaceae > Aralia > Aralia elata. Next base: position 78,236,209 of record CM068380.1, read on the forward strand.
TAGGCAGTCTAAGAAGCCCTCCCACAGGATACTAATAGACTGTTGATAGACTGTTGGGCCTACTGAAATAGGACAAGTATGGAGGAAAGAATATAGGGGATTCAAAGGAGATAATTAGGCTAAAAGCCACAAAGCACAAGGCTTAAAATTTAATAATATCAATAATTCAATACTAATAATAACGAGGGATTACAATATTTTATATTGGAATAGGAAAAACCCTAAAACTTAGAGGCTAAGTAAATTATTAAGTAACCTAATTAAATAAGGAAATAAAATTCTAGTAATTATCTACTACCTTAAATAATTAAATGCTCTAGAATATTCTACTAATATAATTAAATATATCATAATATTATCTACTAAATAAATTAATTACATTAAAATCATCCATAAATAATAATATATAATAATAACTCAATAATTAAATTTCTTTTGCTTCTATCCGCATCATTCTCTTCTCTTTTAAAAAAAACTCGTCCTCAAGTTTTGAAGTATAGAAGATCCATAGTCCACGAACCGGACTCCAAACATGCACGAAAATTTTATCCTTTGTGTAACCATATTGATTAGTAGAAAATAATAAAGAGTAAACTTCCTTGTATTGCATTTTGTCGGAGCTCTCGTTGATAACGAAATCAATGACTTGATCGTTTGTTTCTTCATATAGATTATAAAGTTGCTTTGGAAAACATCATCAACTTTCTGCTCAATCTCGCTCTCGCTCGTTGTTGTATCCTCAACTTCAACTTTATCTTCGTATGACTTGTCATTGAGTTACGAAATTTCTTTACTTAGCTCTTTCACTGCATCTTTTTGAACTTTCTCCTTAGGCTTGAATAGAATTAATTTGATAGTATAATGCTCATGTTTAAAAGAGTATATATCACCTTCTTCATGATCCACATTTAAGCATTCAATCCAATCTTGACCCAATAAAATGTGCAACATTCATGGGTATAACATTGCACCATACTAAATCAAAATATATGTGCTTCTGGATCGAAACCAAACAACTTTTTGTAACATGAAAAAAAGTATTACCTAGACAAGGAATAGTGTAAGGTCTCGGATGCGGTTTAATAAGTTTTAGTTTTTCTATCGCACGTGAAGACACAATATTGACCGCATATTCTTCTTCGATGATAATTTTACACTGTTTTCCTCCACAATGAAGAAAAGTATGAAAAGTAGTGTCACGCTTTGAAGAATCCTTTGTGCGAAGTTTCGGGATATCCAGTTCCATGCTAAATTAACAAAACTGAAATTTTTAGGGCTGATTTGAACTTTTCAAAAACCTCAGGGACTGATTTGAACTTTCCTAAAACTTCAGGGGATGCACCAAAATTTAGAAACTTGGGGGTTGAATTGAAAATTTCAGAAACTTTGGGGGCTGAACTGAAAATTTTAGAAAATTTAGGGGCTGAACTGAAATTTTCAGAAACTTTGGGGTATCAATCTGTAATTTTGCCACGGATGAACAATAATACTGAACTGTAGCATTTTTTTTAATAAAAAAATTAGGATAGATTTGAGACTACGTTATCGTCTCGGATGTTGTGTCGAGTCTCTAGCGAACTTCGACTATTGATGGAGGCCAGAAAAATTAGGGTCGGAAGAAATTGGATGAAATCAAAATATATCGGGAACTTTTGTCTTTGATATCATTATGATGTAGGACAAGTATGGAGGAAAGAATATAGGGGATTCAAAGTAGAGCTATAAATGGAGTCCGAAATATTCGATATTCGTTCCGAAAATTTATATTCGTATCCGGTCAAAGCGAATATTATCCGTATCCGTATGAAAACGAATATTATCTGTATTCGTATCCATCCAAAGCGGATATAGATATGTGCATATTCGTATCTGTTAATATTCGTATCCATAATATCAATATGACAATACACACACACACACATATATATATTTTGTTGAATATATGTTAATATACATATATATATATATATATAAATCTCTCATTTAATATTGATATAATTATATGAGAGTATTAACACAATTAATTATACATCTTTTATGGCTATTTAATGCTATACTACATAAAAAAATTTATATATGAATATTATATCTAATTTTATTATTTTATTTGGTTGATTATACATTAATTTTAATTATTAGGTGATTAAGTGAATATTTTTTTAGTTATTAATTTAACATTGTGCAACAATTAAAAAAAAAATTTAAAATTTTATTTTGAACGGATGCGGATACGGATACGAATATACAGATATTTGATATATTTATTCATATTATATTGTATTAAACGAATACGGATAATATCCGTATTCGAATATTATCTGTTGGATATGATTACGGATATTCATATCGCATATCCGTCGGATACGGATATACCTGTATCCGCATATGAAAATATCCGTTTACAACCCTAATTCAAAGGAGATAATTATGCTCAAAGTCACAAAGTACAAGGCTTAAAATTCAATAATATCAATGATTCAATGCTAATAATAACGAGGGATTACAACTGTTTATATAGGAATAGGAGAAACCCTAAAACTTGGAGGCTAAGTAAAATATTAAGTAACCTAATTAAATAAGGAAATAAAATCCTAGTAATTATCTACTACCTTAAATAATAAAATGCTCTAGAATATTCTACTAATATAATTAAATATATCCTAATATTATCTACTAAATAAACTAATTACATTAAAATCATCCATATATAATAATAACTCAATAATATTAATTTTTTTTTGCTTCCATCCGCATCACCTACTCTGCTGTCTAACCAACATCATATGATAAAAGGCGTGCGTACCCCATAAACAGTGATCACAATCATTCATGGCTTGTATTGGACTATATCAATTTTCAGAAACCAAAAAAATACCGTCATAAATGTAAGCCCAATCATTAAAATTTTAACATTCTCCCACATGAGCAACCATTAGTTGTAAAAAATTTAAAGAAACCATTTTAATTTCCCAAAGACAATTATTGGAATGCCTTCTGTTTAATGGTCCCTTTAAGAAATATTGACACGACCATTGAAGGTCTGAAATATATAGTGGGTTTTGACTCTAGTAAGAACAACTCCAGGTGAAACTAGTGAGCTTCCTATCCTTGTAATTACCTGATGATCAGCGTTTGAACACTTAATTTATTTTTTTTGCAATATATCTGTGGATAAATTGGCTACAGATTTTTATAAAGGTGATTTTGAGCCCTTCCTTTACCAACTAGTTTGGGACGAAATTTTTTGACCCCTAATATGCGGGTGGGAACAAGCAAAATTGAGGTTTCTTCCTCGAAGTCTCTGTCATTTCTTGCATCCTTATGGGTTTAAATGGACAACAGATAGTTTGCAGTTTCATGGATAGCACTCTATTCTTTTCACTACTGATTATCTTCTGTCTAGAGTTTGTAGAAAGTGTCATCCTTTTCATGTTTGTTTATTATTTGTTGCGATTAGCAAGATTAAATGTTCAGGATGAGGAGAATTGAAGTGTATCAGGAATAAAGACACAATTTCTCTTATTAGTTCAGAGAAAGTAGCATATTGTTGATGTTCTCTCCATATGACCATTTGTTCAAAACCTAAAGATTGACATTGAAGGATGTGGAGCTAGCTAACAATCAGGTTGGAGTTAACCCCAATGCATTCTGTCATGGTAGTGGAGCTCAATCAAACACCGAATTCTTGTGGGTCATTAATCGTTATCGAGATTTTTTGATCTGTTCTCCCAAGTTTGCAGGATACTATAATTGCCTTTTTTCTCTTACCTGAAGTGGTTAAAAATCTTAGAACTTTACTTTGTTCGTTTCTTTCCTTCTTTATACATACATACATATATATATATATACATATATATATGCATATAATAATGTTTTAAAATACATGGAATGCTGCTCCTCTTACTTCTGTTCCTGCATATCCTTGCGGTATAATTTAAGTATGGGTTTTTATCTGTTTGGCTTGTTGCAAAAATGATAGATTGGAGAGGACAAAGATCTCTCTGTGATAACAAACGTGGAGCTAAAAAAGCTGTTTCCAGGCAAGAAGGTAAAAGCTATGAATCCAGTATATCTCGAAGTAAGAATCTTCCATTGGTACCATTCAATTTCCACTTAAAACCTCCCTTATGTTGTTTTATTTAGATCCTGAAAGTGACTGAGACGAGCTTATCTGCCAATCAAGAAAGGGCAGAGATGGAGAAGAAGCGATTGGTATGGAAAGTAGAGGGTTCTTCCAGAGAGAAGAAGGTGGTGAGAGGAGGAACTGTTGATCCTACAAAGCTGGTAGTGGAACTTGCTCCAATGGAAATTCGCACTTTCCTCGTGGATTTTGATCATATATTGCCCAACAAAAAAGTGTGTGATATCTGAAAGATGGGGAGCATGCTGCATCAAATGGTCGCATATTTTTAAAGGCATATCATGACTGTGGTTACTCATATCCTGAGGCTAGCCACTATTTCAGCTGTATTTAAACTTCTACTCCGTAGTTTAAAGACATTGTCTACATGGAATGGAATCTGTGGAGAGGTAACATGTTAAAGGATGGAAATAACCTCTCCAACTATTTTAGGGGGAAAAATTGTGTACTAATTTATGTTTTTATTAAGAAAAATTTAAGCCATTACCCTGGTTTTCCAAGAGCTTTCTACTTTAGCCCCTAAACTTCCCCCAAATTTTAGGATTAAAAAATTGAATGTTATGTATTGAAATTGAAATTTTTTTGATCATTTTATTTTTAATTAGTTGCAAGTATTGCACAAGCTCACGATAGTTTTAGTTAATTATACAGGTGCAAATATAATTTTTTGACAATTTCGAACAATGTTATATCACTCCGTCCTAAATTAATTGCTCAATTTTGACCATTTTAAGTCAAATTGACTATTTTTAGAATTAATAATTAAGCATATATAAATATATTTCTAAAATTATAAAAATTGGAGTTAGTAATAAATTGTATATACTTTCTTTTGGTTATAATCTCTTCACCTATATTTTAGCAAAAATAGTAAAAAGATTAGTTCTAAAAATAGTCAATTTGACTTAAAATAGTCAAAATTGAGCAATTAACTTGGGACGGAGGGAGTACATACTAATGTTGCGCCAGTGATAAATGGTTATCGCGATTCATTCATCAAATTAACAAGAAATGTACTTAAATCAAATTAACAAGAAATAATACTTAACAATGTACAGCAGAGGACTATATAACCATCTAAAAGAACAAAGGACAAGCTCCTTCATAAAGCCTCTCCCATAAATTTTTTTTACATTTCAGTCAATCATCTATTTATAAGTATCAACCCAATAAACTAACCAGGACTATCCATCTTTCCTTTAATTTTATACAATCCATGCCAAAAAAAAAAGAAAAAGAAAAGAAAAGAAAAGGATTTTGTAGTGATCTTTGTGCAATTCTTGACTGAAATATATATTTAATGATTTTTATTAATTATATTAATTTGTATTATTTTTATTTAGTTGTGACATTACCCACGCATAATAAAATTATGCTTAGTGGCTTCTAAGAGTCATAATTAAAATTACCTTATGCGAAGGTCCGTTTGATATTCAAAAATATGGTGTGCGCTTGATCAACTTATTATTAAGTATTACTCTATTATATATAACATATTTCGTAATTATTTTAGTCTAAACCGTATGAAGTTGCGTAAGTAACAAATTCAAAGTATAGTTATTGCAACTCATCCATCAAATTAACAGAAAATATATTTAATTATCAGGTGCAATGGAGTCATAATTAAAAAAACTAAAATTTACTTATTTTAAAATTATTTATACATGACCCAGCAGCCTTTTGTCCGCAAGAAAATTAATAACCGCAAAAACCGGGGGTAGACTGGTCCATCAAATGTCAATGTCAATTTTTGTAAAAGCAGCTACAAATTAGGTCCGAGATGAGATGGTCCGATAAGTCGGATACTCCGAATATACCGCTATTGCTTGATATAAAAGGGTAACCCAATTAATAATACTACCAAAAATTGTTAACAGCTGGATTTGCCCCCAATTTTCTTCGCAGAAATTTCATGTCCATCTTGCCCTCTCGAAATCTAGGTTCAACATCGTCTTCTTCTTCATCTAATCTTCAGTCTCCAAACCCTAATTCCGAACATGGGGCCTTCTTTCCTCAACAACAACAGCAACTATTTCAATTTTCAGACTCTCTCTCCGATCAAACTCATACCCTTCAATCGCTTCAAATCTCAAATCCCACCGCCACGTCCAGCGATCTTTCAGGTAGAATATTTGATTTTTTTGGTATTTCTGTGAAGCCCTAAAACTGACTGAAAAGGTTGTGATTGTATTAGTTTTGTTGATTTGGGGTCCTTAATTTTCCTGCTAGTTGATAATTGTGCCTGCTAGTTGATAATTGTGCGTTGTAATAACTAATAAGTGCTTAATGCTAGTTCTTTTGTTTTTACTGTGTCTTGGGTGTTTTAAGTGCTAGTTATTCGAAATTTAGACAGAATTGATGTGGTTGTCAATATGGGAAACTTCAGCTAGAAGCTTTTCATTGACGAAAAAAGAGAGAAGCTGGAAGCTTTTCGATTAACTACATTTTCAGTTTGTGGAAGGGGCTGCAGCTGGATGTATGAGAGCATGCTTTGCGTAGTATCTGTGCGTAGTATTGATAAGCACTGTTGTTCTTTTTTGACAGGATCAATGGCTCCAACTGCAGAAGATTCTGGTGGATCTTCCAAAAAGGTAAACTTTCTTGCTTGCTTGTTCTTAAAGTGATGAATTTGGTTTATTTTATTTAATGCCCATGTTGAAAAGAGCATCAATGTGGGTTGTGGACCTTGACAAATTGGTTTGGTACATTCTAATTTAGGATGGTCAAACAATTTCCCTCAAGCTGACTTTAAAGCATGAAAACATTTTGTACCAATGTATGGAAGAAATTCTACAATAAAATTGAAAAATAGAAATTGTTACTTACTCTTGAGGGTGAACCAGTGGTCTAAAAATCCCACCTAGGCTCGTCTAAGTCCCACATAGACATAGGCACTAGGGTCACCTTGATTTGACTAGGTGCCTAGACTTTGAAGCCTTACAATAATTGAAATGAATTTGTTACGTCTTATAAAATTTCTTTTTTGATATTTTGCATGTAAATATTTTAAATTTTGCATCTATTGTGTCCTACATAGTATATACAAATATATACCAGAAAGATAAATATGTAAGACCGTCTAAGAAAATGCCTAGGCGGCCTAGGTGCTAGATGTTTAGATCCATGTTTAGGTTTGAGTAGCTATTTTTAAAACACTGGGTGAAAGCCAGTATTTATTTTTCTTATTGACAGCCAGCATGAAGCTGATATAATTTCCCCATTTATAATGTGTGTGTGTGTGTGTGTGTAATGTGTATATATCCTATATACACATTTTTTGAATTCCATTTGTTTTTTACTTTGTCTAGTCCATTTTTTATTTTTATTGTTACAGGTGAATGAAGCAAGGAAACAATATGGTAAAAAAAGTTTTGCTCACCATAAAACTGGTACAGATTATCAGCATCAAGCTGCTGGTCGAGCAGGGATCGTTTCTGCTCATCACAGAGGGAAGTTGTCTGAAACCATTGTTTCTCCAGGCAGCCAGCAGACTTCTGGGCCTACGCATCAATCTGGAAGGAAGGGACAGATGATTAACGGTAACCACTTGCTGAATTTTCATTACGATCCTATTTCTCGTTCACAACCAAAGACCCCTCCTCCAAGAAGACTCCAGAAGAGAAAGCCGTATAACAAGGATTTGTTCCTTCAAGCAAATTACAAGTTTGTTTTGTTAGATTCTGGAAACTATGCACCTGAGACGATGGATCCAGATAAAGCACTGCACTGGGAGGATATTATCTGTGTGAAGTATTCCACTCCTCTTGCTGTTCAGTGTCCAGTATGCTTGGAAGATCCTTTATGTCCACAGATAACCTCATGTGGCCATATTTTTTGTTTTCCATGTATTTTGAGGTACTTTTCAATTGGTGAAGAAAAAGTTGAATGCTCAAAAAAGTGCCCCTTGTGTTTCATGATGATATCTTCGAAGGATTTGTACACCATCTACATTGAGAATGTTAAGCAGTACTGTGTTGGTGATACTGTAGAATTTATGCTTCTAACACGTCAAAAGGATTCATTTACTTTATCTCTCAAAAATAAACAAGGGATGGAGAGTGTGGAGGAAGTTCATGATTCCTTTTCAAAGTTTACTTTCACGTCAGATGTGGACCTCTCAGTCAGAAAGGCAATGTCAGAGCTAGATAGTTGGCTAGCAAGAGCAGACTCGGGGCTTGTCGATGACCTGGAAAGACTTCCATATGTTTGTGCTGCAATGGAACAGTTGGAGCAAAGGAAGACAAATTGGAATGAGCACCGGGTTGGTAATGGCAATGACACTTTCCGGAACAGTGATTATCATACCAGATCTCCATCAGCTGCAAGTGTTATGAATATTGATCATGAATCTGGCCAGTTCATATGGGGAACACTTTCTGTTAATGTCGATGATAAATCTACACGGTTGGAAAGCTCAAATCAAGATACAAAAGATGGAGACCGTTATATGATTCAAGTTAGCGATGTGGTTGAATCATATGACAACCGAGATGGAGCATTATCTTCTTCATATGATGATAACAACAGTATGCACAGGCAAGCAAATGGCTACAAGGATATAAAGGACAATAACTCGTACAATTTTTATCAGGTGCTTAAGCCACTTTTAGTTTTCCACGTATTGGCATATTTTGTTTTGAAGAATGCAAATATTACATTTGAAAGATTAGCTTTTCAAATAAAGCAACAGATTATAATAGTGCGCCGATCTATGTGGATGTAGATGATGGACTCATATAAACCTTTGTGATGTACTGCATTACACATTCCAAGTTATAGTATTTGATCTAGAAGTGATAGGGATGGGCCTAGTGGATGCATACTATCTGTGTAGATGCATTCCTTAATTATGTCTAGGCTCTTTGTGGGATTGGACTGAACTTTCAGACTTTACAATTTAATCCAATTAAGAAGAATACTATACATTGCGACTTTTGAGTATCACTGAAGAGTCTTATCAATTTTATCTTGGTTACAATACAAAGGCAACCATAGCTATTCTATTTATTACAAAAGTGCCTGTTATTCATTTTTGAACTCAGACAACTTTTTGTAATTGTTTTACTATTTATGTTATTATTTACATTTTGTAACTTCCTTGGCATTTATATTCCTGAAGACCTTTTGGGACATGCAATATTTATTTTGTAGCTGTAAAACCTTGTGAAAATTGTTTGACCAAGGAGCCTTGCTCATTGTCTGTTGCACTATTCTGAACAATCAATTAAAGAGGTAAAAGACAGGCTGAAGTAATTGAGTATTATTGGGTCACAATCGCATCAGACATCGATAATCATCTTATACTACATAAATTATTCTAAACTTTTAGTCCTTTATTACTTGCTCTTTTTCCTATCAGAATTGTGGTTTACTTCTATCCTTGTGCCTATAATGATGTGTAATTCCTTTTTTAGATATTTATACTATGTCTGTTTGCCTATTCCAGGCTGTTGATGGTCAGCACCTTATCCTTCATCAACTAAACATAAAGTGTCTTCTACACCACTATGGGAGCTATAGCAGGCTTCCACACAGGTTTAAGAAAGATTCATTCTGTTTTTTTTTTTGGCTTAAAGAGAAGAATGGCTGCTAATTGTTTGCAGATACTTTTGTCTTTTACTGAATTTGAACCACAAAGATGAAAGATACTTCTGTCCTCTACTGAAAATTTCATCAAGCTTATTTCACACGCACACACGCATACACACGTTCATAGTTCTCTCTTCGACGTTTGTAGGGTGCATGCCCTGCATTAAATACATTTTTGAGTATCTCCAATACATGCAAAATTTGCATGATATACTCATTATATGTAGCTTTAGATAAACTTTGTAATTTCTCTGATCACCTACTTTACAGTAGCAGAAACAGTATCCTTGTGATTGTGATGGTTGAAGGAGTCATATCTCCTTGCCATGCATTGCACTTGGTCTCTGGTTGAGGATGAGGCTTGTTAATACCATTTTAAGTTGATTTTTCTTTTAGACAAATACACTTGAGAAACTTAGAATTTATAATGATCTCATGGTTTGTTTTTTTTAATATCGATGTGTTGGTGTAGAACTTTCTGAGGTTTTTTCTGCCTCAGCATTGTATGAGGGAATATTTTCCTGTGTTTTATGTTGGTCATTTTCATTAATTTTTTCTCAAACTAGAATTTATGATTTATACAGAATCTGTGGAAAGATTGTACAACTGGAGACAGTGACACAATCAGAGGCAGTGAGGAGGCGCTATCGTCATTTGAGCCACTTTTCCTTAACTACAACATTTCAGGTACCCAGCAGCATATATCAGTGTGTCTGTCTGTGTGTAACTTTAATCTTTAAAAGCCACCATTTCAGGATCATGTATTATGTAGAATCTCTTATGTCCCGTGCCAATTTCATTCTATCTAATGTGTTTCCTTAATTTTTCAGCTTTGTGAGATTGATCTCAGTGACCATTTACCACCTGATGCTCTTTCTCCATTTATGGATGAAATAAAAAATCGAGCAAAGCAGAGGAAGCGACTCGCCAGAAAGGTGAGGCCAATCACTGTGCCTATTTTTACATTTTTTTGGTGCTTGTTTTATTAATTGTTTCAAGTGATTGATTGAGTACTCCAGTTGGCTAAAAACAGCCTGTTGCCACTCCAAATCCGGCAATTTTTTTTTAATAAAGAAAACCCTCAACCTAGAAGAAAAAGGAACCCCACCCCCCACCCCCAAAAAAAAAACAAAAAAAAAACAAAATAAAGTTAATGGATGAAGTGAGAAAATGTTATCTGATTTGGAGCAGACCATCTAGCTTGAGATGTTGAATCATGCCACAGTTCTTTTTTCGGTAAAGGAAAATGAAGCAGAACAACGTACAAACCACTAGTTATTTGAAAGAAAAATAGAGCATGCAAACTAGGGACATGAGATTGCAGTGTTTATAAATCTGCAAATTTGCTGCTTATATTTCTTCCACATAAGGTAGTAGCATAATTGTATAACTTTGTTACTTTTCAAATGTTAAGCCTGGCATCTCTGGATGGTATCAGTGGAGTGGCCATAATAATCAGCTGTTCTCAGTGTTCACCACATAAAAGGGGGTCAATCTTGGGTATTCTTTTGCTAACTATGTGACTTTCTCAATTTATCCCTTTTTGTCTATTATTTTTGCAAAACCAAGTCATGTCCAGGGGAAACCAATTAAATAAAATGGTACAACAGTTGAAAAGAAGGCGGTAGATCAAATGCAACACATATACCTTGTTTTAAAAGGTTATTTTGTATGGACTGCGTTTTTAATATAAATTATAATTATATTATAACTTTTCTTCTATTTATATGTATAGAATGTTACTTTGAAGGCGATCTTCAATATATTTAGCTATTATTGTGCCGGCAGTTTCTGGACACATTTAGTAGACAGATTGTATGATATATAATACTCTAAGAAGCACGGACACTTCCCGGAGAGCCACAAATTCATGCTGAACACGTGTCAGACACAAATTTGACACGCCTCAGATATGCACCCGACACGTGCCCATGAGCTCCTCTTTTTTTTTTTTGTCTTTTTTTTGTCTTTTTTTCTTTTTTCCTTTTTAATTGTGGACACGCCTCGGACACGTTGGGACTCGCCTTGGACACGTTAGAGGACACGCCTGGGGTTAAATTAATTTTTTAAAAAATTGCAGTACTTAAATTGCAATATAAAATTAGCTTGATGTTAATGAGATTAGCTTAGTTGTTTCATTTTGTTTTATTTATGGCCCTATAGGTAATTTTATGTCTTTTAAGTTTGGACATTATTATGTAACTTTAATATATTTATTATGCAATGTGTTTGTGTTTCTCGTTTTTTTTTGTTCAAGTTTTTATCATGCTCTATTAATATTAAATTTATTTATTGTAAAAAATACATACATATATATATATATATGTAAAATTGAATGTGTCCCTGAAGTATCGTATCCTGTATTTTTTGGAGAATGCCGTATCCCGTGTCGCGTATGTGTTTTGTCCTTTGTCCGAGTCGGTGCTTCATAGATAATACTTGTTACCTTCTTTTACATTTCCATATTAGCCTATTAGGTCATCATAATGTTTTCATGATTAAGGAACTATTTTAGACTATGCTTACTATTCCTGTTTTCAGGAGCAAGAGGCGAAAATAAAGGCTGAAGTTGCTGCTGCAACAGAATATGTGTCTATGCCATTTAACTTTGCACAATCTCATGATTTTCCCCCTACCTTCTCCATGGATGACTTTGAAGGTAATAGTGTGTTGTGTCTTCACATTTGTTCTATAGTAATCGTCTCTGAAAGCCCATACTAGAGTAATACTCATTATTTAAACAAAATGTTAGAATATATTACTGCAGTCGAAAATGTATATAGATAGTCCAGATGGAACAAACTAGTTTAAAACTTGTGCTGATGGAATTGGAGTATTATGTATCGATGCTTCAAAGCAGTCTCTCTTCTTTTCTTTTTTTAAATATTTTTTTTGTGTTCCGTCAGGATTTTTCATGCCTGCAGGGCTGCAGTTCATGAACCTTGTTGTAGACAATCCTCTAGGTTTATGGTATATATGTTTACTTTGATGCAGCCTGGTTCTGCTCTAGGGGCTTGTTAAATTTTAAATGTTCTTTAATTGAGTGGTTGTCAATTCACATTTGGAGGTCTACTACTCCAAAAGCTGTGTATTTTTTGATATGGGGGCTGTGGCCATCCGACAATAAACAAAAAAAAAAGAAGCTTCTTTGAGACTTAATTTGACCTGATGTTTGATCTATTAATATTATTAATAGTTTTGCTCATTTCTATGTTTGACTATTGTAGCGTTGGGGAGTTCTGCTGTGGTGTCAGCAAGCCCTCCAAGTGTAGGCGACAAGCCTCTCTTCTCAAATGTTACAAGAATGGGTTTTGCTGCAGCCCATGATTCTCCAGCCTTGAAAATTGAGGAAGCTCATATTCTGCCTAAAACTGATGTCGCGAGTAATTCTTCTAGTGTATCCGGTAATATTCAAAATGCAATTTCTATATGTTTATCATCTGCTTGAATATGCATCTCTTAAACTAATGTGGTGGCTGGAAAATTGAAACTATATTACCTATCATGCTTGGAAAGCAATTTGGACAGCTGCAGTTGGCTGATCTCCATGTTGTCTCAATCTTTGTAAGGTTCAGATAACCGACTTTTTTCTGTTTTCTTTGGCTCGGGGAATGCAGGTACACCCTCATTTGCCAACGTAATATCAAGAGCAAAACCTGTTGAATCCAAGCTGACTGAGATAGGCAAGAAAGGAAAGAAGCCAAACCGGGTGCTCCTATCTACAGCTGGTGGTCGACGCTATTAAATATGGGGGATTGTACTTGATAGGATTAGTATCTGTATATTCGGAGATAAGTTCCTTCAGTATATGTCTGAATTTTGCTCGTGCCTTTTGACTATTTGAATGGCATCGTAGCAAGCTTGCATTTGTTCTTTCTAGCGTGTTGGTTGGCAGCCCAATGTTATTTACTTTTGCATTCCTTTTGTACACTGAGCTATTTTAGGGCTGCTGAGATTGTGAAGTTCACATACTGAATTTTTAGGTTAAGGTGGTGATGTTTCGCATACCTAAAAATCTATGTTTTAGGTGCCGTTTCATATATTTAGATTATATTTTTTTTAAAAAAATATGTAGTTTAACTTTAGTTGTTTGAAACTTTGATATTATTTATTTATTTTATTTTATTTTTTGTTTTGTTTGTTTTTTCCCTGGTGGTACAGTGTGGTTACTTTCTGGATCACCTAATAACCGGAATCGTATTGCACTATTAGTCTCCATAAACTCAAACTTGTCTTACTTGTCCGGTGCCATTTTTGCTGGCATCTGATAAAAGATTTGACTCCTAAGATTTTTTTCTGTTATCTATTTAACTCTTGAAAACAAATATGACCATTCAGAGAATTGATTTTTATGTACATCATTCTCTAGTTGATTGTTTTTAAATTTAAGCGAGCAAGCATCTATTTAAATTACGAAATAGATTTGATATAGTTTTTTGTGGTTATAATATCTATTCCGCTTATATTTGTGTTAAATAATATAATTTTTCGATTTTAAAAATGATCAATTTAACTTGAAAAATTAAACTAAACTAGTTTATAACACGGAGGGTGTACTATTTCATTCAAGTATATTGGATATTATTAATTAAGAGGCTTGCTTTGTTATTTTGTCAGTCTCAACTCTCAAGATCACCAAAGACATGTTTGTTTACGATGATAACGATTGATATTGGATTATTAATTTATTTTAAAAATTGGACTTGAGAGTACTAGTTTTGGATAACAAAATAATTTGAAATGAGTAACTATTTAATACTATGTCTAATCGGTATTATAATTCTTATCATCTGGGATTAAAAAATTATGGACAAAATTAACATTAATATTTTTTAAAATGACTGTTGTGTTCTATTTTATCAATCTATACTCACACTATTAAAAACACTCTTTACAAACATAATACTCTCTCCGTCCCAAATTAATTGCTTTTCTAGGATTTTTTAAAATCAAATTGACTATTTTTAAAATTAATAATTAAACATATATAAATATATTTCTAAAATTATAAAAATTGAAATTAGTAATAAATTGTATATACTTTCTTTTGGTTATAATATCTTTACCTATATGTTAGCAAAAATAGTAAAAAGATTAGTTTTAAAAATAGTCAATTTGACTTTAAAAAGTCCTAGAAATGCAATTAATTTGGGACGGAGGGAATATGAGATTATTTTAAGTTATTTTATCAATAATCTCATTCTAAATAAATATGTGACTAAAACTATTTAATCTTATTAAAATTAGTAGTGTTGGATAATAGTCTTAGAGTTATAATGTATAAGAATATGATTCCGATATTATAATCCTTCGTATTCAAAAACGAATATGGCCCTAGTAGCTAACAGTTTACCTAAATGGAAGTATGATCAGACTTCTAAAACATTCTTTTAAACTATTCCATTGTTCTACCAACTCCCAAAAAAGTAAAATAAATAAACCATCTATTTTTATCCAAGTCATTTGAAATTTTTTAAAATTGAATATTCATAAGATTAGTTAGTATTATCATTATTATTATTTTGAAAATATTTGTGAATAAACATTTTAACCTTGCTTGTCCTTGTTTTTCTACACATGATTGAGGAGAAAAAAGAGAGACCAAATATGGAATATAATATTAAAACTCGCGCGGTCTCTAAAATACACGGCACGTGCCATCCCTTAGGCAGAAAGAAAGCCGATGATCAAATTATCTAATCACCAATTTGTAGTAGCTTCTATTTAATTAATAGTTACCTACTTTGATTAAATGTAGGCGAATCGAGGTCTTGGACTTACAGCACATATTATTGATCACTGCAAATTGGTGCTCAAGTTTCCTGAAGGAACTAACAGCACCTGGGTCTGCCTCTTCTTTATTTCTTTTACTATTTCTTGTTATCCCTTCCTGATGCATTTCTAAGTTGATCTGACTTCTCCTTCCATTGCGTGCAGTACAAATCGCAGTTTAAAATCTTTGAACCTTTATGTTACGTTTGGATTGAAGGAATGGAATGATTCATTACATTCTAGTTGGAATGAGTTATTCCATATGTTCTCCCTCCCTCAAAGAACCAAACACAATTTTTTTCATTCCAATCGCAATCAAACACAATTTTTTCCATTCCATAGGAATGAGTCATTCCATTCTCCCTCCTATTCCACCAATCCAAACGTAGCATTAGAGTACAGCTATGATGTTTGTGAGGAATTCTGTTGTGGGAACAGGTTCGCTATTATTATTAGTCTCTGAAGGTATATTCTGTTGTAGTACATGATATAAACTAAGAGTGTCTGAAATGTAGTATCGTAACATGACTACAGTGTTGACAAGAGAATATTTAGACGCTCGGCCAGATGGATGGTTGGACTATACTGCAAAAAGAATAGCACAATTGTATGCTATCTCGGTATCTCCTCTAGATATTTATTATCATATTTTTGCCATTTTTACTTATTTTTAGTTAAATCTTTTTGTGGTAAATGCTTGTGATTATTAAGTAATCATCTTTTGTTTTTTTCTTGTTCTACAATAATATTTTTCATGGTTGTAGGGGTGCAGAAAAATGCCACAATCGTTCTCTTTGCGAGGAGCACCTTAATTTAATTTTGCCAGCAAAGCCACCTTTCCGCCCCCTTCAGTTTAAATCATGTGCTGTTGTTGGAAATTCAGGAGATCTCTTGAAGACAAGTTTGGAAAAGAAATTGATAGTCATGAAGCTGGTATACGAGACAATGAGGCCCTGGTTAATTAGGTATATACCACTTTCGGTGTTAATTTTCCCATTATAAGAGATTGCGAGGCTCAGGGGCGGACGCACGTTAGGGGCAGGGGGGGCACCTGCCCCCACTGAAATTTCAGGGGGCAGGGGGGCTATGTTTGGGGCTTACTGTTTATCAATCTGTTTTGACTGGGAATTCGATTTTGGGCGATGATTTGCTCGGATTATTGGTTTATCCGGGTGCTTTCCGATCTGACTTCTATGGTTCTATTGCTTATGTTCTTAATGTTTCAGATTTGGATGGTTCTTTGAAGGTTCTGCTGTGGTCCTTCGCCGGATTCCTCTATTGGAATCGGTGCGTGGTCTGCTGTTATTTTGGATTCTTGTTTTCAGTCATTCACCGGTGGTTCAATTTGTTCTTTTTATGTCTACTAGCTGATGTTTATCGGAAATCTTTTCTTGTTTTGATTTGGTGATTGGCCGGTTTGTATTGTTCTGATTTTCTTTACCCTCCTGGGTTTCTACCCCTTTTATTGGTTTCCCTTTGGATCAGATGTGAAGGTGTTTATTCTGGGTGGGTAGTTATTTTATTTGGTTGAAACTGGACTAATTTGTTTGGTGCAGGGAGTTGGTCTGGTTTGATTCCGGCAACCATGGTGGTCTGGTTCGCCGATTGCTGCTCTGGTGGCTTCCTGCTGTTATGTCCAATTTAGTACGAATGGGGTTGAAGTTTAATTCTTTATTTCGTCTAATTTGGTTTTCATGGGTGGTCTGATTGGGAGTTTTTAATGGATGATCTGTTCTGTTCGGAACCCATGGGGGGTCGCCGGATTGTGCCGGTGATTGCTCGTCGCCGATCTTCGTTTGCGGGAGATGATTACAGCTGTTGTCACGTGGATGCTGTCATGGGGCAGTGTGCTGATGGTTGATGATGGGCTGAGCAATGAGAATTGGGACCCACGATTTCAAATTCAAATTAGCAATGTTGGTCCTTTTAGTGGGCTAAACGTTGCTGTTATTTAAAGTTGGGCAGAGATGCTTGGTTTTAATTGATCCCCACGTGGACTTGGTGCTTATTTGCTATTGTTGTGCTTTCATGTGGGCTAGGTTTTATTTGGCTGGTGGGCTTGTTTTTGTGGTCTTGTTTTATTGCCCCCACTGAACTCTTGGGCTGGATCCGCCCCTGGCGAGGCTCATGCTCTTTTTGAGTAGCCATAATGTTGCTTCCTGTTCGGTTAAATCCGTCTCTTCTTACAGTAAGTGTGCCATTCAAAGCTTTGCATTTTGTACAATTTCCTGTTGTTTTGGAGTTATGCTACTGCCTGACCACATTTTTTGACGAACACATTTTGAAATCCAATTAACCCACCTACCTCACCTCCTATATCTCCTCTCCCTCTCTGTCTCTGTCATACACACAAGGAGCAAAAAACAAAAACGAAAACGAAAACGAAGAAGGAATGGAAAAAAGGGAGCTGAGACTTAACTGTGGCCGGAGGTTTTGAAAGATGGTGTCTAGTTCTCCCTAAAGTCATAAAACCTTTGTCATTATGTACCAAAAGTACTTTTAAAGGCATGGCTAACAGCTTGTCATATTTATGCTGCAGAGCATTCCAAATCCAGTTTATCTCTTCCTACTACGCAGAGGTGCCAAAGGAACTGGAATGAAATCCATAGAACTTGCACTTTCTATGTGTGAAATTGTTGACATATATGGGTTTACTGTGGATCCTGGCTATACTGAATGGTTAGTTTAATTCTATTATTTTTCTGCATTCCCTTAGTCACTAATAGTCATTTACCTCTCTCTCTCTTTCTCTTTCTCTCTCTCTCCTCTCTCCCCCCTAATTGTTGTTAAGATGTTCTATTAGGACCCGGTACTTCTCGACCCCAAGGAAAGGGCACAATCCACTTCAAGGAAGGGCCTATTACCAACTCTTAGAATGTCTTGGTGTGAGTTCTTTTAACTGAAGGAAAGATGGGAGATTCACTAGTGTTGATAATATATGTATATACCCATACATGCATACTATAATTTAATTTGGAGTTCATACCTTTCAGGTAATTAGGATACATTCTCCCATGAGAGCAGAAAGGATGCAAGACTGGTCAGATGTACCAAGTCGAGAAATGATTGGCAGAGCTCAGGCAGCTGCCTTGCGCTTGAAGAGGAGTCAAGATGGTTGAACTGATGGATTGGAGCAATTTGGTAGCTGTAAGGTGTGGGGCAATGCTGATCCCAATGGCAATGGGTGCATCTCTGGATCTTCAGACATGAGCATCATCAGGAAAAATTCAAATTATAGTAAATGGGAAGTCATGCCTTTTGAGAGTGAGAAAGGAAGCACAGGATCATTATGTTCAGTCTTCAGATGGAAGGTGTTTCTGTGTACAAAATGGATGGCAACAAATTGGATGATCCGGTTTGCGTGAGACATTCCTTGAAATCTGAGGCATAATATTGGTTCTAAGTTGGTTTAAACACAAGTGCTATATAGTCCTGTTATAAACAAGTATTGTTGCTGACTTGCTGGAGTTTTAACCCATAGGCGAAAAGGAGGCAACAAATTTTGGACCTAACAGATCCCTGCGCCTTGTACTGTATCATTTCTGCACCAGACTACCAGTAGATTAAGCTTATGGGAGTGCAGAAAATGCTGTTCCTGTTGTCTGATGTACTATTTTTTTTTTTTTTTTTTGCTTCTGAATGTTAAACTTAATGTTACACTGAAATTCACAGTTGATTCCATAGTTGCACATATATACAAGATGATTTTTTATTTTTCTTGATCTAGTAATTATCGCCTTTGAGGCAGAGTCCGCATACATGTTGGGTTATTACTTGCATTGATAAATCATGGTACTGCCTTTTCAGGTTTCTATTCTCCTTTATCTGTGTATCTGATAGGTTGTATTTCTAAAGGAGTGTTTCCTGAGATCTACCTGGAGATACGGATGTATACTTCTTTTTTGACTACCCTCTGGTGAAGTTAGTTGTTTGCACTGTACATGTGATAGTCTTTAATTATAACACAGATAAAAAGATATTTGCTTCCTGGAAAGCATTTTCTATAATGCAGTGAATGAACATGAAAATAAAATTGAGTTAATTGGAGATTTGAAATAGAGAGAGATGTTGGGAAAGTGATCCTAATTTACAGCTACACCTGGAGTTGGGGTCACACAGGAGCCAGAAATGCCCAGAATAGATCGTCTTGGTTTAACCTTCACCTGTTGTGCCACTTGCTATGTGAACCACCTTACGGCTTACCGGTTGATAAGTGTCTTTCAACCAAGGATAAGACTGAAGTGATAGCGGAAAGAAACTATTACTCCGTCCATTTCTCAAAAAATGTTTCATTTGACAATTTATTTATTTTAAAATAATCCATTTTTTATTATTATTAATTAATATAAAATGACACAATATACTCAAGTTTGTAATCATAATAAATCATATCATAGAGTCCATTTCAAGTGCATACCCCTTTAATTTACATACCTTACATACCCCTTTAGCGACGGACTGGGCAATGGTTCGGTCTGTCGCTATATCATAGAACTATCGTCTTAGCTTTTAACGACGGACAATATATAGCGACGGACAACATATAGCGACGGACCAAACCTAAGACGACGGATCGAATCTATAGCGACGGACCGAACCGTCGTCCGGTCTGTCACTAAATGGGGTATGTAAGGTATGTAAATTAGGGAAGTAGGCACTTGATCCGCTTCCTCATGTCATATTACTAAAAAATTATTATTTTTAGTGGTATACGAACAAAAATGTATTCTTAATAGTACATGTACATTGGGACATGAGATTTATTAGAATTTCATCACCAAATAATCTAATAACAAAAGTAAGTCGGCACTTTTTTTTGAAGTTAGTCTGCGCGCGCATATAGCAGTCAGCAGACTCCTGCTAACCACTTGGGCCGTCTTTGCTATGAAACTGTATAGAAGTAGAAATGCAGTTACAAATGCACTACAAAAAAATATTGTTTTTTCCCTGAATGAAGGCTCTCAGTCTCCATCTTCACACCGCTTTAATGTCAAAGATTTGGTGGACGCTCGAAGCATTAAGACGGGTTTCGACCCAAACACATGCCGCTCCAACTTCCAGCTTAAGAATTTTGTCTCCAGAGGTCAAGTTTCTCAGGCACGGGAACTGTTCGAACAAATGCCTCAGAAGAACACTTGCTCAACAAATATGTTGATTTCGGGCTATGTAAAATCAGGTGATCTTTCTATTGCAAGAGATTTGTTTGATGGCATGGCTGATCCAACAGCAGTGTCATGGACGATATTAATTGGTGGGTATTCGCAGCATAATCAACCCATTGAAGCTTTTAAGCTTTATGGTGAAATGTGTAGGTGGGGGACAAAGCCGGATTATGTGACCTTTGCTACTTTGTTATCTGGTTGTGATGAGACGGTGACAGCAAAAGAAATTGTTCAAGTGCATGCCCATATCGTTAAATTGGGGTATGATTCGACCCTTATGGTTTGCAACAGCTTGGTTGATTCTTACTGCAAATCTCGTTCTCTTGCTTTGGCTTTTCAGCTCTTGAAGGAAATGCCCACAAGGGATTCTGTGACTTTCAATGCAATGATAACTGGGTATTCAAAAGATGGGTTGGATGAACACGCAATAAACCTTTTCAAGGAAATGCAACATTTGGGCTTGAGGCCTTCTGAGTTCACTTTTGCAGCAGTTGTATGTGCTAGTATGGGGTTGAATGATGTTGCTCTTGGGCAACAAGTTCATGGACTTGTGGTCAAGACCAATTTTGTTTGGAATGTATTTGTGGGAAATGCATTGCTAGATTTTTACTCCAAGCATGATTGTGTAGATGATGCGAGGAAACTCTTTGATGAGATGCCAGAGCTGGATGGTGTTTCTTATAACGTGATCATTACAGGGTACGCATGGAAGGGCCAACAGAAGGAATCCTTTGATCTCTTCCGTGATTTGCAATTCACCAGGTTTGATCGGAGACAATTCCCATTTGCAACTATGTTGAGCTTAGCAGCAAATTTGTCTGATTTGGAAATGGGTAGGCAAATCCATACACAGGCCTTACTGACAGAAACGGATTCAGAAACCCTGGTGGGGAATGCTCTGGTTGACATGTATGCCAAATGCGACAGATTTGAGGAAGCCAATGTTATTTTTGCAAATCTTGTCCACAGAAGCTCAGTTCCATGGACAGCTCTGATCTCAGCATATGTTCAAAAAGGATTCCATGAAGAAGCCCTTGAACTGTTCAATGACATGCGTAGAGCAAGTGTTTGTGGTGACCAAGCAACTTTTGCTAGCACCTTAAAAGCTTCTGCAAACTTATCTTCACTTTCACTTGGTAAACAGTTACATTCGTCCATAATTAGGTCAGGATGTATGTCAAATGTTTTTTCTGGTAGCGCACTTCTGGACATGTATGCGAAATGTGGTTCCATAAAGGATGCAATTCAAACTTTTCAAGAGATGCCTGATAGAAATATAGTATCTTGGAATGCAATGATCTCAGCTTATGCACAGAACGGGGATGGTGAGGCAACTCTTAGATCATTCAAGGAAATGGTTCTGTCAGGTCTTAAACCAGATTCAGTAAGCTTCCTCTGCATTCTAACTGCTTGCAGCCACCGGGGGCTTGTCCAAGAAGCAATGTTGTACTTCAATTCTATGACTCAGACCTACAAACTTGTTCCTAAGAGAGAGCACTATGCATCTATGGTTGATGTGTTGTGTAGAAAGGGGCAATTTAATGAAGCAGAGAAGCTACTAACTCAGATGCCATTTGAGCCAGATGAGATAATGTGGTCTTCGGTTCTGAACTCATGTAGGATTCATAAGAATCAAGACCTTGCTAAGAAGGCAGCAGACAAACTTTTCAACATGGACTTGCTCCGAGACGCTGCTGCTTATGTCAACATGTCTAACATCTATGCAGCAGCAGGCCAATGGCAGGATGTTGGGAAGGTGAAGAAGGCAATGAGGGAACGAGGAGTTAAGAAGGTGCCTGCATATAGTTGGGTTGAAATTAAGCATAAGATCCATGTATTCGCTGCCAATGATAGGACTCATCCACAAAGCGAGGATATCAGGAGAAAGATTGATACGTTGGGGAAGAAGATGGAAGATGAAGGATACAAACCCGACACAAGTTGTGCCCTTCACAATGTGGATGAGGAAATCAAAATAGAATCTCTTAAATATCATAGTGAGAGGTTAGCGATTGCCTTTTCACTGATCAATACACCAGAAGGGTCACCAATACTGGTGATGAAGAATTTACGAGCTTGCACAGACTGCCATGCTGCAATCAAGGTAATATCAAAAATTGTTGGAAGGCATATTACAGTTAGGGATTCTAGTAGGTTCCACCATTTTAGAGATGGGTTTTGTTCCTGTGAAGATTATTGGTGAGTTTATAGAAGAAAAATAATTTGTTTCCTAAACCACCAAGGCACTTCTTGGGTTTTGTTCATCCATCCTATGCTAATCTTCTTGTTAAAGCATGCCATTGATTTGATCTGTATTTATCCCATTTATTGACAAGAAAAAGGATTGCATTAAATGACATTGGCATATAAAATTGAGCTAAATAAATTCTTGAATGAAGTTCATCTCTGATTCTCTGTAAATGCTTAGAGTTAGTAACTTGAGATCAAAATCTGTTGTATCTTTTATACTCTGCCAGACATCTAGTTACTAATGAAGCCAAAAGTTTAATCTTTTATAATTCTTGAGATACCTGGCCTGCTAGATCTATGCATCACTTTGGTCTTTTCTTATGAAATTGCCACTTTGCAACAAACATAGAATTCAGATTAGAATGGTGTCTTAATTTCATCTCCTTGTACATTTTGCAGGAGCTATTACTCATCACTAACAATTCAACAACAGAAAACAAGAACTTTCACAATCTAACACATATTACAAGCATTGAACTCAAAAGCTTATCATATTTTATAGAAAATAAAACAAAACAACAAAATTGTGCAGAACTCCAATGGCAAATATGCTCCAATATTCTAAATTGGATACATAACAGAGAAATAATTTCATTTCTTGAGGAGATTATCAGGTACAATTTTGAGTTGCTTCCTCTGCTTAGACTTCTGAATCTTCTTAAGGGTCTTGGGATTACTGATAATCTGAAGCTTAGTACCAGACTTGAGAATATTCTCTTGCTTCCTCTTCTCTCTCTCCTTCCTCTTCTCCCTCTTCTCTACCTTGTTCAGCCTTATCTCCTCCTTCAGCTCCGTCATCCTCTCCTTATACGCCTTCTTTATCTCCTTCTGCTTCGCCCTCTGCTCAAACGTTGATCCCTTCAGGCTCACCTTCGCCGCCGAAGACCGGTGGGTCCTCGGTTGCTTCCACTTCCGACCCGAGACTCTTCCGGCGATAACGCCGTCGTATGTGGGTTTTCCGAACACGGGCTTGTTCGGGTCATCGGACGAAGATACGGCTTGTCTCTTCGCCGGAGGTGTAGGCTCGTTGAGATCGATCTCCATAGATGCATCGTTGTTTTCTTCTTGTTGTGAGGAGATTAACCGATTGAGCTGTTGTTGTTGCTGTTCGGATCTCTTCCGCTTGTAGGTTTTGCCACCAAAGCCTTCATCTAGGCACCTTAAATCAACCGTGCACGCCATATCGCTCGCTTTTTTGTAAAACCCTAGCGTTTTAGGGTTACCTACAGTTACTGTGAAGGAAGGAGAGGATATATATACATACACGCACTAAAGTAGGGTGCACCGGTACAGACCCTCTAACCTATATGCTGGGAGTTAATATGCGTTTGCAAAGATTATAATCATGAAATTATATTTTTATAAATTATAATTTTAAGATTATTAATTTTATTTATATGTTTATTTTTAATAAAATTATTTATAAAATAATTATATATTATATTTATTTTATTTAACATTATATAAAAGATTAGACAAAAATTTATTGTTTGGACTATTATAACTTTACTATTAATAATAAATATATCATATTCTTATTAGTCTGAGTATAAATGAATATGATAAAATACATCAATCATTTTAAATAAAGATAAAAATTAATTTTGACCATATTTTTTAATCCAAATAGTAAGAATTATAATACTTAATTGGACATAGTATTAAATAATTCTTTTTTCAAGTCATTTTATTATCACAAGACTAATAGTCTCAAGTCTATTTTTCAAAAATAGATAAGAGACTTGTGATTAATAGTCCAACCTCAAGTGTTATCCTTACAAACAAACATGGTCATAAAAAATTAATATTTTTACAAGCAAAAATATTATTTTCACAACGTTACATTGGTCTATATTTATGAAATGTATCTATTAAAATTTTATTGTGTAAAAATGTTTTTATTTTTGAGAACATTGAGAAAATATGTTATTTGACATGTATTTATTAAATTTTACTGTGTATTTTTTTAAAAAAAAGAATGATATATTTTACGATTTTATATGTAGAATTTTTTTGTTACAAATTACGTGAATAAGTATAATTAATAATATTTTAATAATGAATTTGATATAGTGGACTAATTTTATAATTATACCTAATTATTAATATACGTCGTAATTATAAATCGATAAAAAAAACTATCGCAATAGCTAGTGGAATTTCAAAAGTTTTTCATTTTTGAGAACATTGAAAAAAGATGTTATTTTCTATTTATTTATGTTAAACCCATGTTACTACCTCTTTTTTCAATAAAAAAAATGAGTCAAAATAATTAACATTACTTTTTAATTTATTTATGTTAGACCGATGTTACTAAGTTACTACCTCCTTTGAGTTTAGAAATCAATTTACAATATTTTAAATTTAAAATTGATGTCAATTTATTTGAATTTTAAAAATAACAGATCATATAATAAGTATTATTTGAATTATTTGTAATATTCACAATTTTACCGACTGAAATTAAATAATTTGATTAGGACATCTAAAGGGGATGAGGAAATATAAAGTGCGAACCTGTAATAATTCAAATCTTTCACTCGCCAAGGAAAATATTTTTGTTACAAAAAAGAAATAGTATTTAACAAATAATTTTCGAAATCATTTTAAAATTCATATATAAAAATAATAAATTTTAATTTCACCCATAAACTGGGTCCACCCAAAAGGCCACCAAGCAAGAGTGTCATTGCTACTTACATTTCGTATGAGATAGATTTTGATTTTTGATTTTTGATTTTCTACCAAATCTTTGGCATTTCAAAATTCAAAAGTTGCTCGGTTTCTTGTCCACAAGCCGAAACACATGGTAGAAGATCCGGTATCTGTAAACCCAGTTGAAATTTGCAAGGAGCTAAAAGTAAATGATATGTTCCAAACAAGGGGGAAAAAAATAATTACGAAACTGTTAAAAGTGATATGTTGTCAAAGTAGATAAAACAAGACTGCAGATTGTTAAATTTCACCTTGGAGAACCCAGTATGTTGTGACTAACATCAGAAAAATTGCTTACACAGTAACACTTATTATTAGAATGAAGGGTGAAAATCTAGCCAATTTGATATTGTGAAACACGCATACACAAGCCAAAACCTCATAACTGAATATTTATATTACACTTTTCCTAGATCAAAGAAGGCTACCATACTACATTAATATTAGTAGAGAAATAACTATAGTTTAGAAGAAAATAGTTGAAACTATCACCGCCAATGGAGACCTCGCTAAAAAAGAATTTCAACATCCATTTGCCGAACCATTTTCAGATCCACATTTGTCTACTAGTTCAGACAGATCACTCTCAAAGAAGGCAGAGTGGAGAGCCCTGACGCATTGTTCTGATTCACTATCGTTTACAATCAAGGAGATATTCACCTAATTGACATTAAAAGAACAATGGTGTCATCATAAGCAACCGAGATGCAGTACACTTGTTAAATGTATTTGTCAAGTGGGAGCTTGTAGGTGCATACGTGTATTTTTAGAAAAAAAATCATTTAATGCTTGTTTTAATTACCTTAGATGCACCTTGAGAGATCATCTGAACGTTCACTCCATTGGTATGAAGGACATGAAATGCCTATTATAAAGTGCACAAAGTAACAAGAATTACTAGTAGAAGTAGAAATTATAAATACAGGGAAGCTAGCTTGATCTAGCATATGTATTGCACGGCTTTTGTTGCCACAAAATTTGACACTACTGAAATGCTGATGACTTCACAACTACACAGGATTTCTGAGTGTATTTACAGAGCAACATATAATACTTGGATTATTGATGGCCATCCAGAAGTAAAACATAAAAGTACACCGCGGTAGCATACTGAATAAATTTCACCACAGAGCTAGTCACGAGAAAAGGGAAATGGCTCTTGCCTTACCCTGTAGTTTAAATGAACAAGCAATACTTCTATAGAATAAGTTTTATAAGAGAGATGTGGGAGAGTTTGTAGTAACACATTTGTCAATGATTATCATCCTATTCCACTAGTAAGGTTTCAGAGACTAAGAGGCAACAGCAAACACTTTCTTACATGTCAAGCAAGGTTACAATGAAATGCCGACATGGTAGCAAATTATGTTTTGGAACAAGTGGATTGAGAAGAGAAAAGATCATTAGTTTAAATTAATCTAAGATGCTATTCAATCATAATCACTAACTTCCTACAAGAAAATCATGTTTCTATAAGAAACACCTAAACACATTAACTATGCGGACCATAAATAGCACCCTTTTGCGGTGTACCACGTGCAGGAGCCCGTCGACAAACCACATTTCAGATGACATCAATGTCAAGGGTAGACAATCATCAATAATACAGGAAGAACCATGATAGACGCATATTAATAGGTTTTCAGGTTACAAATTGGAAAAGGGGGGACGCAAAGAGGAGACATAAGCCGGGGGTACTTCATAATGACTCAATGCAGATCAATGTTATTACCTTCTCTAGTATCAGTGAGGACCTTTGGACATTCCCAATGAGAGAGATAATTGATCGGTGCTGAAGAAGATTTACCACTGCAATTTTCTCGAGTTCTTCAACAACATGATCAAGTTCCTGCTCAACGAAGCACATAACGGAGTTAGAGCTTAGCAGTTGACCAACTGAACAATCTAACAAAATGATGTCCAAAAAACTGAAAATGTGCACAGAAGATGATTTTATGAAATATTGCAACAAAATAGTGAGTACTTGAGTGTAGCTTCATTGACAGGAACTGTAAATTATTTAGCTAAATGTAACATGAAGCAAAATATCGTACGCTTGCCTGCTGAATCAGTTCCCTGCTCCAAAGCTTTGATGGATCCAGTGTCAAGGAAATACTAACTTCACTAGTAGCTACAACATCCACAGATATGCCCAAATCTTCGAAGATTGAGAATACCTGAACGGTGATCATGAAGACATTTCATCAAATTTTGTTATGAAGTGGCCACTAGAGCAATGCTATCAACTCCTATCACTTTAATCCATTGTATTACCATGCCAATAGGGAGAAGCAAAATAAATTACTTGAAAAAATCTCAATTTGATACTAGGGTTCAGATCAACATTAATTCCAACACTACCTTAAGTAGTTTCTGTCAGATATAAACAAGGTTGATTAATAATGCTCAGACAAATATCAATTAGGGATGAAGTTCAGGTAAAAAATTCCCGTTACAGTTTTGCCTGGAGGATAAAATATTAAAAATACATGAAAGTAGCAAAACTAGAGAGGAGCTGTGTGCGTGTTCTTTTATCAAGGCATGAGGATTCCTGTCTTTACAGGGTTAGAAGTGCCTGAGTATGAATTGTAACATTTGTAAGCATTTCCACTTTGGTGGTTTGGAATTTGGATCTGTTGAATATGGAGGAGAGATCAATTTCATAAGTGAGCCAGCAAAAGAACAAAGAACAGCAGCTCCAGAAATTAGTTTCTGTTTACCTTATTAGTAAGGAATAGAACTGCCCAACCATATGAGTGCTAAAAATATTCAACATGGTCGCTTAAATTATTTATTATTACTTGTGTTGCACTAAAGCAAGATATCAGATGAGACAATAAAAGAACAAAGAACAACTCCAGAAATCACTTGCAGTTTACCTTAGCAAGGAAGCCAAACTGACCAAGCATACGAGTGCTAACAATATCCAACATTGTCACATTCCGTTTCAGAACAATGCTAGTTAGTACTGCCTGGAAATGAATAAGACAAGAACATGTGTTTCAGAATTTTAAAAGTTAAAAATATTTTCTATTGTGAACTGTATCCTGATACATACCTTTCTCATGTCTCTTTCTCTAGTGATGAGGGTACCTGGAGCATTAGGGTTGTAAGAATTCTTAACCCTAACAGGAATATCACCCTCTCTAGCAGGCCTCATAGACTGGGGATGCAGGACCTGTGACAATAAGAAATTGTTGGGGGGATATATCCAGTGAATACACTGTGAAAAACCTTTTTGTTTATTACTCCGCCTTGCAATAGACAAACTATAAATCGCACAATTTCAAGCTGCTTGAATGCAGACAACTACTTTTATTATAAACAGGTGAAATCACAGAGCATCAGAGTGAACATCAGACAATGATTTTGAAAGGAGTGATTCTAATGCTTAAGTGGAATTATCCAATCCTTATTACAGCTCAGAAATTTAAAATAAATAGCTTCTGGTAAATAAATAAAAATCTTCTTCCCTTCAGATGGGCACTGAGTCAGGTCAAAAAATTAACTTCAATTTGAAATAATATTTACTCTTTGCATCCTAAAATGAGAGTCCAATATTAAAAGTCAAAGCTTTTGAGAAATTATCCAACTTAAATATAATCAATGGCCAAGATCACAAATTACTTGAATATTAAGAAGCTTGGAACATTAGGTTTGAAAGTGGACGAAGAAATGAGTATAACGTTGGCAATACAACATAACAGAATAGACGTAGCAAATTTTAATTATAAGAATTAAAGTACAAGCCAGTTTTATGAGAACTATCCTCAGCAAGACCTCCTTCCCCTCTGACCTCTTTTGTATTACCAACTATTCTAAATGTAAAGGTCAGCCTGCCAAAAACACAGCAACAAAAAGGAAGGTTTGTAGAGATTTTTTTTCGGGGGGTGTTTATATTATTCTGCAGGAGTGATTTACTTTAAAATTTTAAAAGGGCCCTCCCCAAGTTTTTACCTCCCAAGGTTATTTCCAATTTAAACGCTAAAGGGTAATGCAGTGAAACTCCCTAAGGAATTGTAAACAGTGCTGTAAATATACTGACAGCACGTCACCCATGCAAGAATGACTGAGTTTAAAGATACCAAGTTCAAAGGAATGAACTTGTATGATACCTGAGCACCAAAATAAGCAAGTTCAGCTGCCTCATCAAAAGTTAGATATGGCACTGGTTCTGCACGTCGATATATATTAGGATCACAAGTCAAAACACCATCAACATCTTTCCAAACCTGTCAAGGCATAAGCAGGTTCAATGCATGTATCCACCTAGCCACAAAAAATTATGAAATCAGCGTCTGCACAAACCTGGATTTCTCGCAACCCCAATGCTTTACCGATGGTTGTTGCCGTCAAATCACTACCTCCTCTACCTAATGTAGTCACTGCACAGGACTTCCAACCCTAAAGTCAAAATATCCAAATATTTATTGTTAATATATGAAACCTCAAATGAGCTCATATACAAGTGAGGATACCATAAATAAAAGACCTTTCCAAGAAATCCAGTGACAATAGGAATTGCAGGATCAACAATCCAATCACCATGTAATCTCTTTGCAACAGCTGGATAAGCTGCTTCCAAGATATCCGCATTTGTGAAATCATCTGTTGTTATAAAACCTATATCAAATGCGTCGTACTGCAAATCATGCACACCATTTCAATTAGCCATCATCAGAAGTCATGTAAGAAAGATAACCATATGTACAAGAGATACTTGACCATCAGGTTATACTTATATTGGATGTGAATCAGTACTAGTGAATTACAAAAAATGGATGAATATCTCAATGTCAACTACATAAACATTAATGAAGTTTGTAATTTATACATTCTTGACGCAGAAATGAGCTAGTTAAGATTTCTTCAGTGCCTCAAAGGTTTTCATACAATAACTCCAAAAATGAATCTCTCTGTCAGAATTTTGTTTCGTCACTGAAGTTTGAAATATACATATCATAGTTATTCATCAAGGCTACTAACTATATCTTTTTCATGTTGAAAAGATTGGATGCAGCAGTGCTGAATGTAACACACTCTAGAAGTGGATACTGGATGGAGGGAATTACAGAGAACGAAAAGATATTAGACACTGAATGTTAAGCACAAGCAAGAATCAATAAGTATGACTGTAACCATAAAAACCATGTGGATCAACTGGACAGAGAAAATTTTTATCAAAGGACCCACTCTGGAGAGATTAAAGGTATGCAGCAGAAAGCAAACTGCAATTAATAATACCTGACACTACAAAGATGATATGCTATTCGAATTTCTTGAAGTCTACACTTCTCTAATTACTCATAATTTGAAGGATGTACTGTTGAGCAACTTTAAATTTCTAAGCATTTGAATTAGACTTGCAATCTGAAATGTAATTCTAACTGCGCTAGGTTGGGGTTTCTTTACAAAAGATTGTATAGAGTTGCAGAGGATGTCCCCACTGTTTTGTATTTGTTCAGAAAAAATAATTTTTTTATCCTTCCGGAAACTGACGGCAGTCACAGCAAGGATGGGACTTCAAGATCTAAAATTATTACTTCAAGATGTATACTCACTTAATAGGCTTTTCTCTACTCCTAAAATAGCAAGCCAGGACAACTTCTTCTAATTACTAAAGTTATTTAGCTAGCATTAAATAAAGTAACATATAAAAAAAGATATGGCTAAACTTGCCATATTTTAATTTAGCAATCAAGAGAAGACATACTTGGCGGGCTTTGACACCAATTTTATTTAAATATGCAGCAAATATTCTTGTGGACATGCACTCCCCAAAAGATACTAAAAAGTCTCTTGTGCGTAGAGTCATCTCTTTCATCATCGCAATCCCATTCAGGAGTTGTTCCAACTCCACCAAGTGTGCTGCAAAAAGTTTACAAGAAATAGGAAGAACTGTTCAACAAGACTGTCGAGACATAAATTCAACAATAGAAAGTCGTATTATTTACAGCATATAATAATAACTTAAAAGCATGGTGATATAGAAACTCACATGAAATGATGGACCTTTCTATTCCAAGCTCAACCACGGTCCTGATTAATAGAAAGATCTCACTCAGAATAGGTCTAACATATTAAACTGTCAAATTTTTATTGATTAAGATAAAAGATTTAAGTATGACAAGAATACTTTTACCTCAAATGTAATTCTTTAAGAATGGTCAACTCATCAATGTCAGATACATTAGAAACACCACAACTGACAGCCTTTTCCCCGGCCTAAGACACAAGCCAACAAATTAGCTTGAAACTGCTTAAAAGAAATCTTAGAAATAAAACAATAACTTAATAATAATAAAATAAAATAAACAGAAAATATGAGCACACTAATACCAGTAAAAGCTTGTTAGTTGTCTTCCCCATTGCAGAAAGAACAATTACAGGTCTCTCTTCGGGGAAGCTAAGAATAAGTTCAGCTACTTCCCTCATCCTTTCAGCAGAGGCCACTGATGATCCACCAAATTTCATCACACATGTCAATTCATTAGCTACTCCATCAGAACCTTGACTCTTTGTCTCACTCCTCTGAAGCACATCTATATTTCCTCCGTTACAGCTGATCCTCAGAACTCTTCCCCTATATGAACTTTCTGATGTTCTACACAAACCACTAATGGAAGCCACAGATGCTACAAAATTAAGGCGATGCTTTGGTGCCAGAGGTTGGCAAGGCAAAGCTCTCCTTGAGAAAGCAGAGGAAGGAGTTTTAACTCCACATAAATGCATTGCAGTCGCCATGTCAAATCAGGTAAGTGAAATATGTTAAGGGTCTAATGGATCTGTGAAGATGTTAATGAGAAAATTCGACGAATTATGTAAGCTAGTGATTCCCAGCAGCAGACAGAACCAAATGCTCTCCCTGCTAAGTGAAAATTTGTAAGACTGTCCAGCTGAGTTCTCAATATAGAAAATGCATGTAAACAGATGACCTGCAGATTCCATCATATGATTTTAATTTAACTGGAAAATTTCTGAAAGTATACAAAGAAATTCATCATCACAATTCAAATAGACATAGTGATGCATCAGAGCCAAACTAAATGAAAACGAGCAATTTTGTTTATTTACTACAAAAAAAATCACGTTTTGAAAGTTGGAACACTAAGGCAACTTGACAGAAAATGAGGTTACTGGAGGCTAGTTCCATACCGGGCAAACCGAAATTTATAATTTTGAATAGTAACATCACCGTAGTTGTCATGGTATCGCCTAGGCATCCTGGCACGAGAGAAGGGTAAGGCAACACCGAGCTGCCAAGTCTCACGCCTTGATAGCTAGCCCAAGTTAAGTGATTAAGTCATGTTTTATCCCTGACTCATCATAACCCATGGACTTCCTATGTGGTATAACTTTATTACTTATTAGACTTGTAATATGTGATGAGTGATGAATTGGTTGATTCTTTATTTTCTACGTGATGTTTATTGACTTATTCTAGTTTTAAATGTCAAGTGTTTTATTTCTGAATTTTGATTGTGAAGTATTTATATAATTGTGTTTTTAATTGTATTTTATAGTATTAGTTATTATGTTTTGGGTTTTAATGTGTATATAATTTTATTGCTCAATATACATTTGGAGTAAAATAAATAATGTATAAATAGCATATTGTTAACGACTTGTTACCATACGGGCGCCATGACGGACGCCTTATCGCGTAGGCGTCCTGGCAGTCAACTACTGCCGCGTCTCGCCATGGTATCGTGACAACTATGAACATCACACATAAAAGTACATTAAAAGTTTAGGGTACACTAATCATCACCAAAGTAGTAGTCTTGCAATTACAAAATGCTCTAGGTATTGTTATCTGGGTTCAAAAGTTAAAGAATTTCAACAGGACAATAGTGTTAAATCCTCAAAAGAAATTCATCTCCAAAACCAATATGAAATTTACAGCCTTAAACTCAATGAAATAAAACAGCAGGTTATCAAAGGTGGAGAAAAACAAAACTATCATTGGAACTGAAGAAGTAAGAGAAAGAGGAGGAAATATTACATAGATATATACTAATATCTGATATAAATTTAAGAAAGAAGAAATCCAGTTATTCTTATCAAGAGATTACCGAAACTGCTACAATAAATAGGCATTTTTTATTAGAGAATTTTGGATAGGCATCATCCATTAAATTAGCTCAATAATTCGTATATCCAAAAAAGTTATTATAAAAGGGAAAGTAATGACCTGAACAAAATGCAATGAGCTGAATCAGATTGGGGTTAATAAGAAACGGTTCAATTACGCGCGAAAGTAATGACCTGTTAGATACGATGTTTATATTTTAACATTTTCTAAGCAACCAAATGGCGTCAGATCCAGTTAAATTACATACCTTACGAGCTTTTAAGCAAAACAGGTACTTGGCAGCGGGAAAGAACAAAGAGTTCTAGGGTTTTCTATTTGTGTCTCGATTCCTTCAGAGGTCTCTCTCTCAGTAGAAAACCCAGAAGTTTGAAGGAATGCGAGAAATCTAAACACGGCGGCGCTTCTTCTTTTATAGCGTTTGAATGGCCAAACGTGTTTTCCATTTTCGTACTATTCTTTTTCCAATGTGTTTGCCATTTGTTTAATTTATGAATTAATTACTCCTATTATTTACTCCATGCTGAAAACCGGTGGTTTAACTGTAGTATATATTACTAGTAGTACTACTTATAGTATTCCCTCCCGTCCCATTAATATTAACTTTCCAAAAGTAAATCTCAAACATAATTATAAATATTATAATTCATTTAAAAAGTATTAGTTATAATATTTATTATTTTTAAAATTTAAATGAATTATGTTAATTTTAAATTTTAAATTAATTTTTTTAAAATCAATATTAATCTTATAATTTGAAACGGAGGAAAAAGTATAATTTATTTTATCAAAAGAATTATGTACTTTATAGGATTAAATTTGAATAGAATGACTTTAGAGGCTTTTAAAAAATTCAATCTACATATATAAAGAGCATAAAAAATAGGAAGGAATATAAGTTTCTAATAATTTGATAATTTGTGTCAACAACTTTAAATTAATTATAAATACATAAATCTTAGTGCCTGTTTAAGGATGACTTATTTTTAAAATGGTTTATAAGTTAAAATTTAAAATGATTTATAAGTCATTTGAAGTGGTGACATATAAATAAAAATGTTTGATACTATTTTGACTTATAAGTCAAAAATTAAGTTAGAATAAGATGTGAAGGTATTTGGTTAAAATGACTTATAAGTTAAAAAAACGTAAAGACTATTAAAATAAGCGTAAAAGAGTCGGTCAAATCTACTTATTTTAAAATAACTTATAAGTCAATTTTTGATACCCAAAAGCTACTTCTTATGAGTCGATTTATAAGTTATAAAATAAATCACAACCAAACACTTGATTAGTAAACAACAACTTATAATTTAATTTAACCAAATTATAAGCTATGGTTGAACAGACCCTTAATAGTTGAGAAACATATTTATATAATAAAATTAAAATAGTGGTGCTCTGTAATTTTAAATCAAATAAAATCTACATAAATTTATAAGTAATTTCTACTTGTTTAAATAAAATTGAGGATATATTTTGACCATAATCTAAGTAATTTCCTTTTGTTAATGGATGCCCTTCGTGAATAAAATACATAATTTTTGTTTATGGGATGCATGTATTTTATGATGAGTTTGTATCCTGTTAGTGATCGATTTTACTAACTGTTTGCTGCATGATACTGTTTATTGTGGTTTCTTTGACCTTTTTATGCGTCTTTTGCCCATAGATGGCACCATTGCAACATAAAATATAAATTTTTAGAAAGTTTGGGGGAGGAGGGGTGGGGGTGGGGGTGGAGGACAAATTAATGGATTAGGTGCAAGGAAGCTGTTTTTTTCTGCGAACAAGGCCAAGGGGAAAAAAACACATTGATTCCAACTTCCAAGCATATACAACCATATCTCTCCCACCACCATTAACAGATTAAATCAACCTTTACCAAGGGATAAATAGAGTTGAAAAAGAGAGACGGGAGGTAGGACAGCAAAACATTATAGCCAAGGAAACTCGTACCAATTTTCAGAAATGTTTTCGACTATCTAAAAATTGAAGTTGCTAAACAACAATGCTTCTTGTAACCCCAATCATGGTTAAGAAATAAACACTAAACATACTCTGAACCGGCAGCCTCAGTTGAGCAGTAGCTGACCTAACTTAAATTTGTCAAGGGAACACCACTGGCCAGCATAACTGAAGCGGGCTCCATTTACAGAACCAAAACAAATATTTCATCCCCTCTCTGCAGATGTATGGTCAAAGCTACATTGCGCCATGAAAACCAGCCGAGTCTAGAAGTACTGCTTTGATCTGCTCAGGCAAAACTTCCTGGCCTTCTCTGCATTGCTGATGAACAACAAAAAGATGGTAAAACTTCAAATTGCATTCAACAAAGTATATCAAATCAACATGAAGAAGGATAAATTGTTATGAGGCCTTTAGTACATCAAAATGAACCCAATCGGGCTGTTTTATTTGGATGCCACATGATCACTACCACATACGGTGTTTCAAATTGCATCAATCTTTAGCCAAGTATAAGAATTGCTGAGCAAGTAGTTTTTCAACTTATGCAACTCATTTCACTCAAATTCTGAAGAGATGCCGTTTAGACTGTTTAGAAGCAAAACATGATTATTCCATGTTAATCTGATGACAAATGAATTATGCCTTTCATATGCATCTACTCATTTCCTGGCAACAGTACTGTCAACTGTGCTTTACAAATCATGGTGGTAAATTATCTATCCTGTTGGGATTTCCAATATTTGATCATCAACACCTCCTTTTCATATGATCGAGGGTTGAAAAGAAAGAAGTTATAATAGAGTTGTTAGCTGGTTCGTAAATTTTTGCTCTCAGTTCTATGTATACGGCCCACCAGACACAAGACACACACACATACACACACATTATGTGTGTGTGTGTGAGCAGTGGTGCAACTGATGTTGTTTAAATTTGCAACTCAGTTTATATTATCATAATTCAAGGGCCAGGAGATGATATTCATGGAAATTAATGAAGCTTGAAGGATTGATGGCCAATTAGGAACCTTACCTCAGCTCGAAATACATCCAAAGCAAAACCATTGAAACAACTAATGACAGCTTGCTGAATGTCCAAACCAAGGTTGTCAAGGGCCCTCAAAGTGGAAAGCAAGAGACCGGGCCTGCGGGCACAGAACATGTGGATGTTGACAGCCCTCCCTTCTCTTGCCCTTACCTCTACCTACCAATTCAGAAAACCAGAAATCACGAGTTAGATGCGGAGCCAAGTTTTAGAAAATATTTATTATATGATAGAATTAACCTTGCTCATTCAGGGAACATATGAAAAAAAACATGAGAAGAGTAGCGAGAGAGAGGGGGAAATTCCCTTACAAAGGAATCCTTTAATCAAAGGTCTGGTTATGAAATACTGGATATACTAGTGAATAATATAAATCGCCTAAAAAATATCAAATTCTTTACAAGTAGGGACAATTTTTGGGGATCTAAAATATAATGAGACTGTGTCCTATGTACAAAAAGGATGAAACACTGGTCCCTGTTTCTTCTGGTAGTACTTAAACTACACATAACGGGTAAACCAAGATACTTGAACTACAAAAATCATCTTCACATTGCTAAACATAATAATTGAAATTAGAAGAATCCAAATCCACATACAAAAGAACAATCCATTTTCAACTTCTTTTTAATTTTTTTTTTTTTCATGTAGGTGACATTAGTATGTGCACGAGTCAGATAACCATGTAGTTGCTTATTTCTTTTTACATATCAGCTTCGGTAAAGTACTCGAGCTATTGTTTCAAATGAGTTTTTCTTCTCTCTCTCATTTTAAACATCTCTAATGAATCGAAAGACACTCATTTGGTTAAAATATCATGCCAAACTAAAATTGGAGAAACTGGTAGAAGGTAAGAACTCTTCTACTATGAATTCTAAACAGAATCAAATTGTCAAACAGGGAAAAACTTGTTCACATAATCGTATTCCAATTTTCTCTCCCCATCCCTCCCCACACACACACCCCGTTGACGAGAAGCTTAATGAGACTTACCCTTGCAGATGGGTTTTTGGGGCTTGGCAGTGCACTTGGGCACAGTTCTTCCTTGACGCGATGTGGAAGGGTAGGTGGAGTGGGTGTCAATGGATGGAAGCTTGACGTGGGTGTAATCAATGAGCTTGGTGGGGTTGCCTCAAGTTCATTATGAAGATCATTTATCCTTTGCAAAAGCTCCTTCAAATAATCAATGGCATCTCCGAGTATGGAAGCTCTATCCATCTGCAGACAAAATAAAAACAATCAGATTAAATAGGTTTTTAACTCAGTGGGACATAACTCATAAAGGTCTAAAGGCTTCTGATGTATGGCTTCACCAAGAAACTCCATGCAATCTCTTACTCAAAATGGATACAATCTTGTGTCAAAAGTCAAAAAATATGCCGTCTTAGTCTTAGTCTTACACTATCAGCTTTTCTCTAGAAAGAAGCAATGATGATAATTAGGTCTAAAAATAATTAAATTTAGAAATATATATTTTCTCTCTTTGTTTGCATGTCTGCAGCTTTAGGCAGTAGATTCCTTTCAAAATCAACTAAATTTTCTATGGTCAGAACTCAAAAGTAACAAAAGAAAGAAAAAACTTTTACAATCTTAACCACTGTAATACAGAAAAGTCTGTTTAACCTGAGAAAAAATTTGAGGCAAGCTCAACAAAAACATTAAATTAGAGATGCAATAACTCCTTTCATATACCAGTATGACATATTGACATGCTATATGTAGTATAACAGATGAACTTCTTTTGAATATAAAATGAAACCCCATTATAAAATTAAACAACATTTTGCAAGAATTTCAGTACAAGAATATAATGGAAAAAATATGTGTGATGGATTATATATAGATAGATTCAGATATACCTTGCTGATCTTGGGAACAACAGACCTAAGCATGTAAAGCCGATCATTGAGCTTCTTTCTCCGGCGTCTCTCCGCCATCAAATTCTTAGCAGGGAGACCCTTCTTTTTCCCTTTCTGATCTTCAACTGTGACGGAACTGTTGGCATTCGAATTATTTCCAATTCCACCATCATTAGTATTATTGTTATCATTCACATTCCTAGAATAAAGTTCGTCAGAATCATAATTGAAAGAACCCGAAATATCAATCTCATCATCATCTTCACTGAAGTTCCTCTTCAACTTCTTACACAAATCCTCTCTATTTCCCCAATTCCCTAGCTTATCGGCCTCACCAGAGCCTTGGCGCAACGCAGCTCTCTTCTGGAAAAGAGTGGGCTGTGCCCCAACTGGTGGCAAAACTTCAAGTGGCCTCAAAATCTTAGCCCTGTTTGAAAACAGAGCATTTCCTGAAGAAGAACCCTGAAATCCATCATACCCAATTGGACTAAACCCACCTCCAATTGAGTTGTCGTTGTTGTCATAAATTGGTAGAAAACGGGTAGCAGCAAAATCAGAACCAGAACTCAGTTCAGGATTAGGCAAAACAGGGGAATTCGAATTTGTTAAGAAATTGGGTTCACAGTCCAAATCGAAGCTATTGTCAAACGGAACATTAAAGAGCGAAGAGAAGCTAGATTTGGGAGGGAAGAAGGGAGAATGTGACTGTGATGGGTCGAGCGTGAACGCCTGTGCCGGAGAACAGGAAGATGAAGAATCCATTGCTTGTAACAACAAATTACCATTATTGAAATCTGGGTGATGATTTGTGAGGATATTTAGAGAAGGGTTCATAGTATTATTAGCAAACCAATCAGTTTCGAGCATTGATTTGAAGCTAGTGAAAGAAGAAGCGTTCATGCCTAAATTTTTACATGTATCTCCTTCGCTATTGTCCCTCACCGCCCACGAAATTCCTTCGTCTTCTTCTCCTTCCAACCATGCGATTCCATTAGAGCTTGGTAGCATTTTCTGGTTCTTCCCTGTGGTGTTTTCTCTCTTTAAAAATTCGTCAGACAAATAGAGAAGGAGAAAGGAGAAGAAGAGGGAAAAGCAAAGAAGCTTTTTAGAGTATGATAAGGAGAACAGATTTCAGAGAGAGAGAGAGAATGAGGGATTCGAATTTTGAAAGGATTCCTTACTGTGGAATAAATGGAGACCACTGCGGGGTTATCTCCTCCTATCTATCTGTTCTGTAGTGACAGAGGCTACTAGTGTTTTGGTGCTGTTAAGTGTTAACAACTTTGCCTTCCCTTTATATTGTCCCAAAAAAAACAAAGGAGAGTAAAAGACAATTTTGCCCCTAAAACCACATTAAAAAAATTTAAAGACATTTTTAAAAATAATAATAAATGTGCTCAACTTTTTATTACTTGCAGTCTTTCAAATTTTTAAATAAAGCAATTTTCATTCAATAGAATAGTGTAGTGTTATTGGTGATTTTTTTTGTTAAACACTTGTGTTTTTTGTATTCAAATAGTCAAATCATCTGAAATATTTTGAAATTATAAATTATTACAACAATAAAAAGATTACAATATAAATAATTGAAAAGATAATCTTTTCGAATAAAATAACATTTTGAAATTGTAAACTGTTACAACGATGAAAAGATTATAATATAAATAATTGAAAAGATAATCTTTTCAAATAAAATAACATATCAGAAAAATGATCAATCATATCAATAGCTAGTGGACACCATATAAATTCCTAAAAAACAGTCATATTTCAAAAATAATAACATAATATATAGATTTGAACAATTCTTCAATACAGTCAAAGGAAAAATCACTTATCTCCGTCATCGAGATAACGCCACACCCAAATAAAAATGGGTCCCACCTTTACATGCGTTATGTCTTTGGCCCATAGAATCACATTGCATTTATTTTTATTTGATGAGAAATAATTTAATCCCAGTTTCCATAAAATTCACAATCACATCAAAAAAAAAAAAAATTCGTGTAATTTTTGGTCACATACATGTCAAATAATTATAACTACAACTTTTTATTAACATAGGGACCAAATAAACCTGGATCTGAAGCTAACTCATTGAAGCACCATAATAGCCTCTAGCAGCTAAATTGTTGTTGGCCCAAGTAAAAGTAATTGAATGTAAAAGAGTTTGGAATAAATTTGGTAAGAGGAAAAGAAAGAAATAAAGCAAGCATACACCACCAAGATCCCCGTGACTTCTTTCCATTCACCGCACCTACTACTATTACCCAATTACAAAGAAATATGAATGTACGTTTACCCTACTTTTCAGTTTTCACACTTCCACTTGTTCAACGTAACAAGTAGTCTCCCTCTACAACCATTCAACAACAGTTTCCACTAAATTTAGCGAAACTTGAACAATTTAACCGCCCCAAATGAATGGTAACATCATCGTTTTTTTTTAATGACAAGGATATTTTCAGATTAATTTATGCATTAATCGAAGTTAAATTCTTCTTTCGACGATATATAAGGGTGTATTTCAGGTTAGTTTATGCGTTAATCGAGGTTAAATTCTTCTTTCGACGATATATAAGGATGTACCCCACATTAACACTATGCATTTAAGAGATGGAAGGAAGCAAACAAACTTCCTTCAAGTGTCAATTGATACTCTTTGCGAAATAGGAAAAAAAATTAATATGTATACAAAATATATTTTAATATTATGTTTGAATATAATTAAAACAAATTATTTAAATATATTAAGTTTGCAGTTTCAAATGTCTTAAAATCTAGGTCATGCAACAGCAAAAATGCTTCCTCCCGTCCAAAAACGAATCCTATTTATTTTTTTGAGGTCGAATGCAGCTACTGTCCTAG
Source organism: Aralia elata (assembly GCA_034770075.1). NCBI lineage: Eukaryota > Viridiplantae > Streptophyta > Magnoliopsida > Apiales > Araliaceae > Aralia > Aralia elata. Next base: position 78,277,669 of record CM068380.1, read on the forward strand.
CAGGCATATGGGACAATTCCTCCACATGAAGTCTTCAAACCGGACAATTCCTGCACATGCACTCTTCAAACTTCATATATACATACTAGCTGCCATTACGTAGCAAACTTAAATTTGACCCTCCAATTCAATTATTTTATCCTTACGACGACGACGACGAGGTCTCAAACTTTGAACCATGCAAGTATAAGAAATTTTTCACGTGAAGATCTACAGAGAGAGAGAGAGAAATGTTATTTGTACTACTACTACTACTGTTTATTTAAAAGTAGTAGTTTATGATTACAAAGATTTGTGTTTGACAATCGAAAATGATGATGATGATGACGACGACAACGACAGTGACTTCTTTGTAAATAACACACGTAGCAATTAAACATGCAAAATCATTCCCAAGGCACACGTACGTGCCTCAACAAGAAAAATGATATATTGTAAATATTTACGACCATTTTTTGATTACGTATTAGTGATAATCCAAAGAGAGAGATGTGTTACGTGTAATAAGTGAAAATTTTTTATAATTATCAAATTTCATGTATTGATAAGTTTTGCAATTATAATTCGATATAAATTTGTTACAATGTGTAGTAGCAAGACTCCCTCAACAATAACAAATGAACAAGAAATCACAAAAAAAACTAACTTCATACATTGTTGTCCCCGCCGTCTACTTGTACTGCATACATTGATTAGGGAATTGATATTTTTACAAGACAAACTGATATTTTCGCAAGACTCTTCTCACCTGAACAGTATGGGACTTATCAGTTTTTCCTTGTAAAAATAATAATTGCCTTTTAATATTATGATAGTGGTGAGAACTTGAAAGGAAGTTGGGAAAGGGTCTAAATCAAACATATAAATACATTTAATTTTCTAAAATTTAAAATCAATTAACTGTTGGAAAAGTTGACCCTAGTCATATAAAAATATTTTCTCAAAAATAATTGGCATGGGAAAAATTATATACTCTCACATATAACATCCATAATAACAGACAAGTCATTGTCTACAAGGCTACAAAGTTGCTGCAAAAAATTGTCCAAAAAGAGCACCGTACCGAACCTATGCACATCAATAGCCATCATACACTGTTGGTGAACCAACTTTTTGTTCATATTATCAATGTGATTACTCAACATCAGAAAGCTACAATTTTCTTATATTTATGGTGAGAAGTTGAAACTACTCAGTCTGGTGAGAAAGAGTATGTCATAAGGCCAAGTCAAACTCCAATGAGCTATATCTACAAAATGTGATTCAAATCATCCTGCAAGGGGTATGAGCTCTTGAAATCCGTCTTTTTATTTATGTTTGTATCCTGCTAAACTGGAATCTGGACAAATTCATCGGAATGGAGGATATAATAGGCCCAAATTTCTGCCAGCAGAAGTGAATAAAGAGTACTATTAAGAACCAAATGGTTACATTAAGTTTCTAAAAGTGGGGAACAACAAGGGATGGTCTTGCCATTTCTAAGGCAACACATTGATAGAGGAACAAAATTTAAGCTGAGCACAAAAGCCAGTTAGATATGAAATTGTTTAAGAGATGACTTAATTTGCCTATGCAGAACCTTGACTATATAAAAATGGTCGAATTTCTTTTCTTAGGAACACATACAAGATTTGTCACGTACACAGACACTCACAAGAAATGCAGCAAAATGCATTCTCAAGTAGACAGCTTGTTGGTATTTATGTTTAGTTGTACAATCCAAGGAGAAAAATGTTGTATTCACCGTACCTGAGCATTATCATAGAGTTCAAACAATGGAACGGCAACAAGTGTATAATTGTTTGGCACTTGAAAATACTCTCTCTCGGACAAATGAACGAGGAAAAGCTTCTTACACTCCTGCATTACCAGAAAAGGTGCCAAATATAACATTAGCCAAAGGAGATGGGCAGAGTGCAGGGAAATTCAAAATACATACAGAAGAAATAATATAGATTTTGAGTTAATATTCTTTCAATTTGAACTTTACCTTGGGTTGTGTTATACGGAGAGGGCAGTATGGGTAGAAGATCATGCTATGAAAATTTGGCCTCCACCACATAGCCACACATTCGCCAATCTACAATCAAATAATTACGGATTAATAAAACCTTCAAAAATATAATTCCTAAACGCAGAGTATGGTAGTATACATCCTTGAAAATAGAAACAAAATTGAGAAAAATAGCATCCGGATGAGTTTCAAATCTCTGAATAAAGTTTTGGGACTCAGCTCAGAAAATATAGCATTCTGTTGTATTTTTCATCATTAACTTCTTGTATCCCACTCCGCTCAAACATGCTTCTGATCATGCTTTTTCGCTTCCATTTATCAGAAGTTTGTCCCCTAAACTAATACTCACACACTAAATTACATTAGGAAGTAGTACCTCCCAATCTGGCTCAAAACCAGGAGCAGCAAGTTTGCTGGAGAGTTTTCTTTGCAAGCCCTCAATTTCTGAAACATCAAGAGAAAAGCATAGCTGTTAATATTAAAAAATATACTTTAAAAGCTGCCTGCACTCAAAAAATTATGTTCATGAAAAAACCCAATAAACAAAACATATTACCAGTCTCTCCTAGCTCGAGACGCCCACCAGGAAGTTTGTAAAAATTGTTGATAAGTTTCAGGAGAAGAATATGGGGATGATTTTGTTTATGAGCCTGCAAAACCAAAACCACCTATGTGCTATTAGCTATATAGTGTGCATTGAAAAAGATTACTAAGTGTGTGCCACATATAATAAGAGATTATAAAACTTAAACAAAGAGATGGATATGAATAAAATTTTGTAAGAGTTGTATAGCTTATGTTAATATTAAGTGCTGGGTGAGGAATGGCATATAAATATTGGCTGTGCAAGGACATACATATTTGCCATTAAATTAATTTACAGGTAACCTAAAAGAAAATGGCATTTCTACTACAAATACAAAGAGCTAAATAGTTAATACATCATCAGGTCGAATATCTACTAGAGAAGACACCATTACCGGTAGAGAAATGGGCAATAGACTTGCATTTATCTTCATTGTGAAAAGTTGGAAGGGATATTTGACAAATTACTAAACACAAGTCAAATGGAACATCAATAGATGAATGAAAATATTGTAATAGAAAGTTTGATCTTTCAAATAACAAGCTTGTCTTGTTATCCTCAAGAAAATGACTCAACACAAAGCACTACAACTTTTACCTGAAGGATGAGACAAAAGAAAATACACTGCTGAATTAATCAATGAACGGAGATTATTAGAATAGGGAACTTAATTAATTAGCAACTTTTGTCTTCATTTGCTTTATTGCTTCTCAAATAAAGATGGTGCATTGGAGTCTTTAGAAAATTACACCACTAATGTGATAGATGAATGAAGGCATTTGTAATGTTTATAATTGCAGTTTATTTGAAGCTTAATCTAACAAAATGTTAAGGGCCAGTTTTTATGCAATTTGCCAAATTCATTCAAACACAATGAGGTAAAGCATAGCAATATAGGTGCCATCCCAACATGCAGAGTAAGTGGGGAAAAGACACATGCGAAAGTTAAAAGTCTTAAACAACTGTGAACGCCCCTCACCCTCAAAGGAACCGCATGGCAAACTCTCCAAAGAAATTAATAAAGGAAACCATAGAAACAGGATAAACCTCATTCTGCCAAAAAAATAATTAGCTTAAGAATAAAGATCCAATATAAAGCATAGATTTTCAACATCCTAAAAAACACATGTTCCTATCCCAAATCTGCCGACCTCCCTGATGCATCCTAGCTCCCTTTCAAGCGTGAAGGAATTCCTCCACCGCTAAGGCATAACCCATGTCAAGCCATAAAGGGACAACACCATCCCCATAACTGACAAGCAAATTTTCTGTAACAACTGATCATCAGTCAACTCCCAATCCTTCTAACACGTAAAGCATTAAAAAAGGAATTTTCCCCTCTTCTAGACATTATCCTGGATCTAAATCCCCCCAACCCCACCCATAGAATAAGGCAATCACAAGGCATTTTCACCTATAAATAACTAAGTAGGACAGAAATTAGGAGTTGTTTCAATTTAAAAGCGAGTTAATTACAGAACACATAACCAAAATATATTTGTTAATGAAGGAAGTTTTATAGGTTATAAAAAATAATCAAATAAATTGATTATAAAAGCTATCTTTTCAGATGGCTTGTACTCGTACAGTATTCAGTAAATGAAAGAACAAATATTGTACTGTCCACACTGTTACAAAATGGAGTCCATTTTACGTGTGCCAGCTCAGCTCAGCTCAGCTCAAGAGTATCAACTAGTTGTCTTATCTCTTTCATTTACATAGCTCCCTCCCACGTGCTCTCCTCGTGTTATAGATAATTCGTGTATTTTCTTTTACCCTTAATTTTAATGCTCAGATGTAGGTTTCCCTACTATAAAAAGGGGAATTGAAGTCCAGTTGAAGTATGTGATGAATGAAATATTTTATTTGCTTTTTCCTTCTTCCTCTCTAGTTAATTTTTGCAACTGTGATTTCTTCTCCTTCTTTGTTCTATAAACAGAAAACCCAAAACATTATCTCAATCAATCCTTACACACACAATTAATCTTTCTTGCTTTTGATAAGTATTAGTCTTAGACCTCAGCAATATAAATCATTCTATTGTGCTTTAAGTTTATTACAGTTACCAATTAACTGCAAATCAAGATTAGCCTGTAGTTTTGAATGAAACTAACAGAACTCATCTCCAAGAAATCCCATTACTTTTTCTTTCACGATTCAACTGTTTATTCCACTGCAAGTAAATAATTTCATGTGTGTGTGTGTGTGAGAGAGAGAGAGAGAGAGGAGTACCAACAAAATTCCTTCAACGCTAGTCCTCATACCATCTCTCATATAACTGCAAAATCCAATTAAGTTGAAGAATTATAGCAGGGAAACAAAAGTTAAGTAGCAAGATTAGGGAAAACGTAAATAATCAACAAGAAAATCAAGTAATAGTTGTTTCGATCGAGGGTTTCGTCATAAATACATGTACATTACATTACATTACATTTTAAGCCTAAAAGATTTATATATACATTGCAGAGGAATTGACTAGATTTTATTATCCTCTTTCTCTATTTACATTTCAAATGTAAAGAAAAGAAAAGAAAGAGGGATACTCACTTGGCTTTCAAGCGATTTCGGTATTCAATGGGAGAGGCGTCTTTCAGTATTTTGGGCTCCTTCATGTCGTAGGTGTAATTTGACAGTGGGTATGTATTTACCACCGGCAACGCCATCATTCTCTCTCTTTCTCTCTCTAAACTCTAAATTTCTCTCTCTAAAAACTCCTAAACTCTGTCTTCTTACAATTTGCCGGAGGGCCGACCGACCCGAGGCAATGGAGAAAAGAGAGAAGGGGATTATTTGAAAGTGGAGATATTTGTATCTACCGCGCGTTTATTAAATGGGTAAAACTACAAAACTACCCTCAAAAGTTCCAGTCTTTTCAATCAACTTCTGTGAATTCACAACTACCAGAAATTCGCGGGAAAATTAAGGGAAAGGAAATAAAATCTAAAACTCTATTGAAAAATTTTTATTTAATTTTTTACACTATTTTAACATTTTCCTCACATTAGATTTTTTAAAGCAGTAGATTGTTAGATTTATTGTTTAGATGTGTTTTTTTTATATTTAATTTGTTTTCATTTTTCTTTTTTTTCCTCTGTATTTTTCAAGTCCTAAATGGAGCATAATATAACTTTGTGCTTGTTCGGTTACTCTCCAAACGCAACGTTTATTGTGTTTGGGCAACATACGCAACATCCTTTCCAGTTTAGCTATCAAAAGCAGCAATTCAAATGCGTGTAGGTTTAATGTTTAATCCTAAGTGCTCTCTCTACAAAAAGTGAAATTAAGGCTTGAAAATTGAATTGATCTTATTTTAGAAATTGCAATTAAGGTTCAAAAATTTCAATCTAATTTGAAAACTAAATAAATTGGGTTATGTTGACTAATATGGGCCAAAACTAATTAACTAATTTGAATCCATATTTCTAACTTATAATATAGGTCCAAAACTAAACCAACCCATAACATAAAAACTAGTTAACCAACCTATTAAGACCCAAGTAATTTTGATTAACTAGATGGTTATCGACTTACATTGTCAGCTCTTCTTAGGTCACATGTCATATCTTCCTACACATAAAACCACCAAGTGTCCCTATATCCATTTTTCTTATTATCCTAATAACATCTAAATTGTATTTTATTATTAATTATATTAAATTGTAAAATATATATATATATATATTCTAATTATACAAGTCTAATTATTATAAACCAAAAAATATTATTAGCATTATTATTCAATTTATTATTATTATTATTATGTAAACTAATTATTTTTATTATTATTGTTATCATCATCAAATAGAATTGTAAATGAAAAACAATCTTACATATTAATTATTGTCCTTTTTAGTCATTTTATAACATTTTAGTATTAAAAGCTGCTATTATAACCAAACAACAATTATATTTTTAGTTGCATAAATTGCTAGTATCCAAATAAGATTCTAATTTTCTACAAACACACTCTTAATTACGTTTACAAAATGCTGGAACTGAACAAACGGATTTTGCCATGGAAATGTAAAATTTAAGAAATGCCTTCTTCTTAGTTCACACATCAACCGTGGCATTTCATTTGATGACCAACTTATATATTACTCCTAAAGAATAATAATAAAATATATAACGAGTACAAGACAAAAAGCAATATGCTACACATTTTGATGAGGCGTAGGGAATTTGAGATTTTTAAAGCAAGTGAATCCTCCATCCACTACAAGGTTATGACCAGTTACATACTTGGCTTCATCAGAAGCCAAATACAAGGCAGCCCGGGCCACATCTATCTCTTCACACTTTTCGCCCTTCAGTTCCCCCAACCCATTCACTATTTCTTTGATCTGTTCTTCTGTGGCGCCACGGAAAAATTGTGAAAGCTGCTCAATCACAAGTGGTGTTGGAATTGGACTTGGAGAGATGCAGTTGATACGGACACCATGCTGACATAGCTCACTGGCCAGAGACTTCACAATGCCTGGTATTGCAAATTTTGATACCGTGTAAGGATGTGGACCAAGGCCACCCAGGAGCCCGCTAATGCTAGCTGTGCAGAGAATGGAACCCGAGCCAGCAGGTATCATCACTCGGGCTGCATGCTTTATCCCAGCTAGCATGCCCCGGACATTGATCTTCATCACCCGATCAAACTCATCCAGGTCAAGGCTAGTAATGCCTGGTGGAATTGATGGGCCTGTAATTCCGGCATTGTTGTACAGTATATCCAGTTTTCCATGGAGCGCCAGGGTGGTGTCCACAGCTTCAGCTACCTGCGATTCAACTGCTACATCACATTGGACAAAGTGGGCTTCCTGGCCCAGGTTTTTGGCAGCTGGTGGCCCAAGTTCGGTGTCGATGTCAGCAATTACAACTCGGGCTCCATGTTGGATAAACTCACGGGCTGTTGCCTTACCAAGTCCACTTGCACCTCCTGTTATCAGGGCCACCTTGCCTTCTAGTCTACTATCATCATATTATAGTAAAAAAAGTTTTACTACTCATCAGGATTCAGGGAAAAATGAAAAGGGAGGTACACGTAACTTAAGACATCTTTGAATAAGATAATTGAAGAAAACATAATGAAAATGATTGCTATGATGACCAAAATATCAATAGTCAACAGTGAAGTGGGCCATTCAAGTTCCCAGATCCAATGGCCGCACCAGGATTTTGAGTTGGGAGGGGCCAAAATATTTAAGAATAAAATTTCGTATATAGTTAATCGTATTTAAGAAAAAAATATCCAAAAAATCTTCTACACTATTTAAATGCCAAATTCTATATAAACACCCATTTAAATCACGAAATTTATCTTTAATTGAAATCGTAATAAAATTGTAAGTAATTTATTTTAATGTACTGAGCGATAAGAACTTTCTTTTTTTATATAATATAAATTACATAAAGACTACACCACTATTTCTCATTTATATGTTATACTTCAAAGGAGGGTAAAAACTAAGAAGTGTCAAAACATATACCTATACGTAGAAAATTATTCAACCACAGGCTCACTCTTAAGAATTGTAATACAAATAAATAATTGTAAGGACCTAATTTATAATTTCTAATATATATATATATTGTAGAATATTAATTAATTTCATATATTTTTCGCAAGAAATATGATAACAAAAATATCAACACAAAAAATTCATAAACTCAAGCAATAATATACTCATCACTATTATTAACTTTAAAGATAAATTACTGAAATTAACAACAAGTTAGAGTGGTGGAGAGAGAGTCCATAGTGGAAAGAATATACATGTGGTAGATGATATTTAGGAAAAAGATATAAATAAGGACTAAATACTTAAAATTTGTTTGAAAAGAAAAACAAATATGAGACTAAAGGAGTGTTTGGGAATTAAGAAATAGATGTTTAATTTTATACTAGTTAAAAAAATTAAAAATCGGGGCGGGACTATGGCCCATCCCGAACTCTATGCGGTGCTGTCATTGCCCATCAATCGGCCAAACCTTAAGTAGGTGTGACTTGTTACAGGAGAGAATGTTGATACAATTAATCTATATCAATCATTTTCCTTGTTTGTTGATCAATCAATACCAATATATGTCAGAGGAGATGTTACATCATCAATTTGTTTAAATTATTTTATTTCACCTACGTCTTATTCAAATTGCTGGGATTATAACATCAAGAGATGTAGATTGACACTTTGTCAATTAACTTTTATCGTTGCCTTTTGGTGAACTTGTCCATGAATTACTTTAAAACCTTTGTCTCAATCCCAACTCTAGTTCAATGTAAATGTACAAGCTAATAAAAGCTCATGCAATATAAAGTGTTCCTCACTTGATTGTGATTTTCTGAATAAGCATTATATGAGGGTATTTCCGTTAAAATGTACAGTAAATTAGTTAACTGAAGTAACTTACCAAACGAAAAAAAGCTATAGAGAAATTCAACAGTAATCAGTCATATCTACATCATATGATAAAATTTTAAAAAAAATGCAACTCATTTCTTGATTAGCTTCGCGTAGGATGGGAAGTTAAACACACAATATTTACTTTAGTCGACCCGCGAGTCGGAAACTCCACATTAACAATTGTCGACCCGCAAGTCGGAAACTCCACGTTAACAGGAAAAAAAAAAAAAGTTAAACAATTGATTGCTAAAAATTTGGAGGTAGCTAGACTGAGTAGTCCCAAATTTCGCTGTTCTACTACATAATTTGATCAATTTGGGGTAGATGTAAAATCCAAACTACAAAAAAAAGGACTAAATGGGATCCCGTTTAGAAATGTCAACTGAGAACTAACATGTTCCTCTGATCAAGTTTCAGAACCAAACATTATTATAATAATAAAATTAATAACTATAATAATCAGATTTAAGGAGTCAATATACAGCAAAATTGGTGAGAAGTTAGGAATAGTAACAATGCCTATAAGACCATATGGATCAGATTCAGGAACATCAAATTAAGGGGTAAAAGAAGCAAGAATTAGGAGGAATGAAATGCACATAAAGTTGACAAACTCACTGCCAAATTAATATCTCTTACCTGCTTCCTCCACCAGTAGAGTTAGAAGAATAGCATCTCAATTCCTTGTAGAACAAATCATTCCCTCTGTTGAAAAATTGAAAACAGAACATCAAATTGCAGATAATCACACAACTTTAACAGAATCGCTAATTTAATTACGGAGTTGGTAATTTATCCAAACCTGCTAATCAATCTTCTAAGCATATTCATAAGATTTCGAAACAGTTAAATTGGTCTCCCCGCTGGATCTCCAAACTACTACTATCTACCTGTCTCAGTATTAACTGTGAGACTGTTACTCAAACACTACACAGTCTACACTTAAAACAATATCACTACTATACGCATATATAGCGCGCGCACATATATATATATATATAGAGAGAGAGAGAGAGACAATTTTTAGAGAGAGAAAAAGATAAAGGGAGGAAATTAATGGAGGAGGTCGGAAATGTGGACACGCATCTCCAGAGAGAAGAATAGCTGGAACGCAGAGAATTCACGCCACCACTGACGACCAGCTTCAGAAAATAATGGGTTATGAACCAACCCCTCCTATTTAATGTTCTTCGGTTCGTTATTACATTCGCCAAACGGAGCACAACGGATATGGAGCGTTAATTTTAACGGCGGTTCCATGAGTAGCTCTAGTCTCTAGGTGGGGGCTACATGACTTTTGGCCTTTGGGGTTTCATAACCACCCAAATAAACGAGGAAAAGATTGACTTGTATTATGAGTAGACAGATTAATTGATTATTTATATATCTTTATTGATTATATTCGTAATAAGAGTTAATATGTTTTTGTTGAAATTTATAGAATAATTAATTTTAAGTTTTTATTAGAACATATATTATTACAATTTAATAATGAGAATTCAAAAAAGGAATTAGAAAAAAAATTAGAAAAATTTTATTTATCACGTGGTGTTTGTATATGTACACAATAAAAGTTTTATCACTAAATTATCACCATTAATCTAAGAACTTTGGAGTTTACTGTTTACATAACAAAGAGTCATGTTATGTACTGCGAAAGTTATCTATCAAATGACAATTGCGACGTAAATCTATACATAAGATTAAATATAATTATAAAATTGGTTCACCATATTATATACTAGGAATTTCTTAACATGTACCCTTAGGGCACATGTTAAGCACACGGTTCAAGAGAATATTCTTTTGAACTGTGTACATATTCTCTTGAACTTACAAATGTAGAAATCAAGAAAATATGCACACAGTTCAAGAGAATATTCTCTTGAATTGTGTGCTTAACATGTGCCCTTAAGCACATGTTAAGAAGACCTTATTATATATCTGATATTAATAATAATTATCCATGTAATTGTCAAAAAATAAAATAAAATCGATACATAAAATCGTAATATATATTATTTTTCACGTAATAAATACCTATACATGTGTCATACGTGTTGTATATAAGTCTTGCTTCATTTACATAATTTATCAACGGTTTTGATACAATGACATATTTTAAAAATATTGACAACTTTAAACATTTTTTTAATATTATTATATTTAATCAGTTGTTGACATAAAAAAGTCAACAAAATTTATCAATTTCCTTTTTATATTACCACCATATGGCCTGATCGCCATTTGTCACAAACACATTTAACTGAAAATCTAAGAAACAAATATATTCTTGATAGTCTCTTTTCGATGAAAAAGAAAGTGAAAATTAAAGATGGGATGAAGTACTTTTATTAGTCAAATTACAAATTAAAAAAATCAAAAATACTTTTACATGGTTCCTATTACGTTGGTTCAAGTTCAATAATAAGGACCGGAGACCAGAATAGAAAACTTTGGGACGGCCAGAGGTAAAAGAAGAAAAGGAAATAGGAACGAAAATGTCAACTATCCGGCTATCCCTCCATTTTTGTCTCATTACAATGAATCAAACACTTTACCATTTAAAATAATAAAATAATTTTAAAAAAAAGGAAAACAGGAAGAAAAACAGAGAAACACTGTACCCTTCTTTTTACTTTTTCTTTTTAACTTCTTAATTGGACAAATTATGATAGATGTTAGATTTAAGATCGAATAATAGACTCAATTGTACAAAAATTAGATAAATAACAGAAAAATGAGAACACATGATATATCAGATTTATCAAATTATGATTAGTTTTACATGTCTGGTGTATTTATTAATTTTATCTCACACATCTTACAATGATTCACTCGCCAAACATTGTCTTTATAGTAATTAAAAAACTTTAACTATTACTTATAACATGAACTCAAACTCATGAGACCCAAAATATTAAACAAACTCAAGACCGAGCCGTTAATAAATTCTCATGCCTAAATACACATGACATTTTTCTAGGAGCGTTGCCCCCTACAACCCATGTCCGATCATTCACGAACCCATGTCCGATCATTCACGGGAGAGTGAGACTATCGACTACTTTGCCTTAGCGACCATTAATATAATTGAACCCATATATTAAGTCAATCTCAACAATAAGTAACAAAATTCAATTGTAATTAGCATAGCATATACTTACATGCATTTAACATATATTCAATGGCCTAGGCGTGATTACGCTAATGATGGACACCGGCCACCGCAGGTCATTTTCTCCCTGCCATGGAATTATTTCTTCTTGGCTTTTTTTCCTTTGTTGCTGGTAGAATCTGCCGTGAACAATCGTCCTTAGAGTGAGGACTCAATAAATCATGCAATATCCTATAAATTATGAACACCATAATTATGAACTTTGTTAATACTCTTTCTATTCCAAAATTAGAGTTATAATTTAATTTTTGAGGTCAAAGAATGTTAAATTAATATGAATTTATTTAATTTTAATTGATGCAATTATTATAATTGTATAGTATATAACAAAATTTATTAATTACAAAATTTATTTTATTCTAAATTTTTATGAGTCATACAAATTTTGAAGTTTAATATACCGTTGTTTGACCTCAAAAATCAAATTGTATCTCTAATTTTAGAACTGATAAAATATATGTTAAATCAGTATTCAAACAGTTAAGCACGTTGACACATCATGAATATGATCAATTTTGTCTTATTTTTTTCATTAAGGACTAATTAATTATACGTTGGTCAGTATATCAAACATTATTTTAAATTCATAATAAATCATATTTTGAAAAAACAATTACATGTCTTAAAAATCATGTCACCAAGTTCACTGTACTTGAAGAAATCCTTTAAAGTTGATTCGATGCAAATCACAAAACAAATAGTTCAACTTATAGTACGTGTAACACGATGAACATATCTCACACTTTTTTTCGAATTTAATTTTTTAATCATATTTTATCTACGAACTGGGTCAATTGCAGTCTGATGAAGATGATAAAGAATATAGAGTCTGAACTCTACCACTTGAGCTCTACGTTTTACTTTACGATACTAGAACATATTCTTCGAAATTCTGTTCACTACACGAACAGAATTAATATTAAATGAATGTTAAAACTAAACACTCTTTGAGTTAAAATATCATGTCATCTTTTAATTTATTTTTAAAATGAGAAATAGATTTTTATTGGAAAGCGGGAGTAAGATTATATATGAGCCGAGAGAAATTGATCCATTCCTTATAGTTTAGCAAATCACCTTACTGATAAATTCAAATTTAATGTCTCATTTCTTATCTCATTCACTATAATGTGCTCCTTCCGTTAAAAATAAAAATTATGGTTGACTTTTTGTGTATATTAAAAAAGATGATAGAATGACAAAATTATTCTTATTTAAATTCTCATGTAATTGCATAGTTTTCTGCACATGACTAGTGATGTTCCATAAATATGCATAAAAAATTAAAATATGACAATTAATACTAAGGGTATTATAGGCAAGTTATTGTAAAAAATAAATTATATAAGATAAATAAACATTCAACTTGGAATTATTTAATTAAAATAATAATAAGAACTTTTATTTTGAAACGGAGGGAGTATTATTTTTATACTATTTTACTTATTTATATGCAAGTGAAATACTAATACTCATACTCGTACTCATGAATTAATGCCCCAAAGTCCCAAACGTAGTTGGCTCAAAAAAAAAAAAGTCCACTTAATTCTAAGAATAAAGTGATTTATTTTTAGCTTTAGAACCGTTAAATTAAACAGGCCTAAAAAGGCTGATCACTAGTATCAGCATTGCTAGGGAGGTGATTAGTGATTGGTATGTACCCGACATAATCATATGTCAATGGATATTTGTCACTACTAGTATTTATTTACTATCCCTAATACAGTTAATTAAATATGGGTCCTTCTAATGAGTCACACATTATACACAAGAATCGAGAAAATATTTTTTTAATTTTTATGCATATTCCCTTGATCTCCGGCTTTAATTGTTAAAAGAGAGAGAGGAAGAGATAAATTTATATACTTTTTCCATCTTAACAAATACTTAGTATACATTTAAAATTTTATAGACTAATATTGTAATTAAATAGATTTTTATTATTTTGTAATGTGCATGGGAGGAAGTATATATAATACTCCATAATGGAGAGGGACCACTAAAATAATGTTGGGTGTTTAGAATAGGGTTAATAAGGAGCATGCATTATTAGGGTATTAGTAAAGCATCCTAAGTGCGAAAGTGAACATGTGATTATTATTAGAATAACAAGGTAGTTGTCATTTTATTCAAACTCTGGAGACAACCATTAGACAACTCCACAATACATTAATATTAATACTACTGTTATAATCTTACACCCCAAAAGCAGCCCTGTTTCAGCTGGCGCTGGAATTAATTAAATATGCATGGTTTCTAGTTTCTTCTTTCTTTCTTTCTAAGCCTCCCCAACGTCTATACATTTTTCCTTAATTTCAAAATTAGATTTACAATATATATCTTACTTAATCCGTTCCAAAATATTTAATTACCCTCTTTGTTTCACAAAATTGTTTTATTTTTAAATTTAAGAACATATTTTTCTTTTATACTTATCTCTACTTAATTACAATAGATACTTAGTTTAGTAATAATGACACGGTATTGAACTTGCATGTGTCATTGTAGTACTTGAGGATATTAGGTCGTTTTATATTATCATCAATAAATAAAAATTAAAATTAAAAACTCTTTTAGAGCCTCTTTTTGTAAAACGGATAAAATATAATTTTATACTACCAAATGATATAAAATTACTTTTATATTAGGTGACACAGTATTATCATACTACCACTATTACATTTATGGAAATATTATGTGAATATTTAAAAATATATTTTTGTAAATTGTTATTCTAACATAGTATATATAATTTTAGGAGGGAAGGAGTAATTCATTTTATAATCATTATTCTAATTATTCTAAAATAGTATTAATTTATTTTCACGCGTTGAAAAATATTATATAGACTAAAACACACTGACACTCCTCTAGATAACTATAATAACACTCACATTTTTTCTAATTTTTTAAGTAACAGTTAGTATCCCTATAAGTTTTTAGGGTTGACTAAATAGATAAAGTTACATATTTACCCTTGTATGTTATCAAATTTTAATTCATGAATAATATATATGTTTAATTATCCTTTTTAATACTATACACTTTAATTATAGTTTCATTTGTAATTAAGACGATCTCATTCAAATTATTGGTAACTTATAAAGAAAAAATTAATTTTAGTTTAATTAACACATATTTTTGGATAAGTGATACAAATATTAAGAATTTTAAATTAAATTATTAATGGAGTTGTTCTAATTATAATGATTGAGTATGTTGATAGTTTAGTTTTTGGTGTTTAACAACAAAAATTATTATTTGAATTTTTAGTTTCATATTATGATTTTTATATGTTAAATTTTCTTGAGTATATATGTCAAAATTTGGGATATTTATAATTTTGATTACATTTTTTAGTATACAGTTGGTGTTATTTTTGTGCAATGTTGAATAAAAAAATATAATAATATTTATTACTACCTCTAACTTGTAAAAAGATTTTTCTTTTAATATATATTTTCTTTTTTTGAGTAACAACATTTGTCATTTTTACTGTAAATAATTATGTCTAAGTGTAACTTATGTTTAGTTTAATATTTGAGAAATATAATTAATATAATTTTTAATACTTTTTTATATGAATAATAAGATTCGTTCTGCAATAATAAGTTTGTTTTACGTAAATTTTAATATTTGGAAAAAATAATTATAATTGTTTTTTGCGTTAATTTGTACTTTTTATGGGTATTAAAATTTTACTTTTTAATTACAAAAAAATATATTTGAATGTATATTACGTAAATTTTAATTTTTGAGAAATTTAATTAACAAAAAAGTTTATGACATTATTTTCCTGATACATGAATATTTATTATTTTTTGACATTTATATTATTTATTGCACAAGTTCATAATTTAATTAATTAGATCAAGTTAAGTAAAAATTATAATATACAAATTTATATTTAACGGATATATTAAACATTATAACTTGAAGGGTGTATTAGACATTATATTAAAAATATTTTTGGATATTAGTTGATCAACTATATTAGGGGTAGTGAATATTAC
The DNA here is from genome assembly GCA_034770075.1 of Aralia elata. NCBI lineage: Eukaryota > Viridiplantae > Streptophyta > Magnoliopsida > Apiales > Araliaceae > Aralia > Aralia elata. The sequence continues at coordinate 78,293,855 of CM068380.1, forward strand.
ATATTATAAACTAAAAGGGTACTAATTGTTACTGGAAAAAAATTAAAGGAGTGATGACTGTTATTATGATTATCTAGATAGGGTGCTGTATTTTACTATAATAGAGAAAAAAAACAAACCAATCGCACCGAATTTGACTCAACAAGCATGCACAACACACAAACGTTATCAACTCCTAAATGCTACTATTTGATTGATTGCAAAGTTTTCCCATTGGGGAAGAAGTAGAAAAAAGAAAACCGTTGCTTTACGTAATTCTTGATGAATGATGGAAAAGTGTTTACACATATTAAAGTCATACGGCCAATCAATATATATTTTCTGGCACGCTTGTGCTTTTGTGCGTATCTAATCATAGTGACACAATCTTTTTAACACAGATTCTTTATCAGTTGATTTTTGTTGAATGATGATCATATAACTTTGTCATCTAAAGATATATATATCTATATATATCCAAATCACACTCAAACACTGTTTTAAAATTGTTTTTCAATACCAAAAATTATTATATATTTTTTATTAACTATTTTGAAAAAAAAAGCAAAAAAAAAATTAAAAAAAAATTGGTCCGCATTTTAATCAGGTTCGGGAGTCAGGACCTGATAAATGTTGTATATATATATATATATAACATATATTTGTTAATTGTTATGAATCAAAAATGAGCGTACACCATCTATACCATCCATTCTAAATATCAACGACCGAGATTACATTGAAAAATGCAGCGTCTACTAGTAATATTAGCAGAGAGAGTGTTTACAAACATATCTCTAAAGTCAACTAAGAGTCAACTATATCAGTAGTAAAAAAACAAGACGCATATCAAGTCCATCACTGCACTTTTATTAACCAGTGTTTAGGGTTTATTAACCCCAGTTAAAAAAAGAGTTAATAAACTTTAAACTCTGATTAATAAACTCTAAATTTGTGTTTATAAACCCTAAACTCTAGTTAATAAATCATAAACCCTAGTTAATAAAACCAAACTCTTATTTTAATTAGCGTCCGCTATTATTAGTAGTGAATAGTAGCAGAGGTCGATTTTCAGTTTTTAATCATAACCTAGATTAGACTGAGATTAGTATTTAAAAATACTCGTCTGCTAGTAATACTAGCAGATTGTTTAAAAATCAGTATATTACGCGTTGACTCTTAGTTGATTTGGAGTATAATGATTATATTTGAGCACACACTCTGTCCGTTAATAATATTAGTGGACGCCGCATTTTTTAGTCTAACTTCGGTAGTTGATATTTAAAACGGATAGTATAGATAGTGTATGTTTATTTTTAATCCATAATAAATATATGTTATGAATCATTGATCATATATATATATATATATGTGCGCTAATAAATTAGAAAGATCCCACTCCTGCAAAAATACCCCTCGGCTCTCCTCGTGTTATGTTGAAGAATAGGAATTAAAGAGACTAATGCATCACATTCTTTGGCACGTATGAAAGAGGTAATGGCTTGTATTGTAGCAGTGCTAATTGCATTATACTATCTCCATTCTACGAAACAGTCACCTTTTTATATACCTTTTATTTAATTCAATTAGTAAAATCCTAAACTTTAAAAGTATATGTGATTTATATAAAAAACATTAAATTTTACGATACAGATATCTTTTAGATAGTTTAAAATAATTATGATTATATTAGTAACTAAAATTAAATGAATTCCGGATAATTTAAAATTTTATAATTTTGTAATTAATGGAATTCAAAAGGTCAAAATGTGATTCATTTTTTTGTAACAATTCTCATCGCCGTGATTACGTAAAACAACCACTATAAAACCAATAGACATAATAATTTCCGCCAGAAAACCTGATCAAAAACTATCTCAGTCATAGTAGGGTTGACTCCACATGCTAATAATGTCTCTTTGTGAGGCCATGAACAACCAAAACAAACTCAATTTCTACCTTATTGTCTTCTTTTTCCTTGCATATTGACCACTTGATTTCTGTTTGTGATTGGACTACAGACAAACCCTTTCTACTAAAAACACACCCCTCCATCATAAGAAAATGATGAAATAAACATGCAGTGCTAGTGTAGCATAATTGAATTGAATTATATCACTTCCATAATGCTATCACTATAAACGTTGTGATTCACAAACCTCCGGCTGAAAAAATAAGGACAAACCTTATGCTTCAACTATATACTTTTTCCAATTTTTTTTGGTGCAATATAATTTTTAATTTGAGAGACATAGAAATAATACAAATGTTAAGATATAACATTTTCAGACTTCGACAATAAACTATAGCCGAAGATTCAGAGTCTTCGACTACTAGTCATCGATCATACTCAAAAATTACATCACAAATGACCGACCAATGTCTGTCATGCATGCATTTAATGCACAACAGACTCATGGGAGACTGTGTGTCACATCAAGACTTGGTGATAGCTATCACACTAGCCACCATATGATACCAACATGTGGCAAGGCACACGTGACAATGTCAGGTGACTTTAGGTGCCAGAAAACTTTGGGCACCAATCTTTGGTGTCAGAAAACTTTGGCGCCAAAGTCCCCCTATAAAAGACCCCCTTGTACCTAATAAGAGGTATGACATTCTCTTTTTTTAACTCTAATGACCTCCATTGTTAACTCCTCTCACCTTTGCTAGACACTTAACTCTCATACTTGAGAGCGTCCCGACATCAATGTCGAGTTACCGGTTTGTTGTCTGGTGCATGTCCGAAATCGACGTGACGAAAAGTAACATGAACAACAAAGTTGAATGATAAGTCAGCCTCCAACATTTTTCTTTCTTCTTTTTACTGCAAAATAAATTCTGTTATAAATTCCACTCGAGCCAATGAAAAAGCCTATTGTCTAACCGTGAGGAAGCACCACCCAAAATTTCAAGCTATTCCATTTCTTGGGACTGAGCATAGGACTGAAGCTTGAATTTTTCTATCATGGGCCGAGTAAGCCCTTTAATGGAGTATCTGTTAACTGGGCTAAGCTTTGGACATTATGGAGTGCTAAGCCCAATTGACAAGACTAGTCCTACCAAATGTAATTCTCCCAATCATAATATTGTTTAGCCTGCGACTGAAAAATGAATATCAGTTTTACGAGAATACTGGTGGTTGGTACTTTGGTATGGAAATGATAAAATACTTTCTGTACTCAGAACATACTTATTCATGTCTGGTGAAAATAAGTTCAAATTAATTATTAATTTTTCTAATTTATAATTATATCATTAATTAAATTAAATGTCTTATACTCGCTCCATTCCTTAAAAAAAATCTCCTATGATTTTTTAAATCAATTTTCAAAATTCTAAAATGATGGTAATTCATTTGATTTTAATTAATATTAAAGTTAGTATTCTAAACTATTACTTTTTCAAGTACAAAATTATTGTTTTGGAAATTAAAATAAATAAGCATCACAATTCGAATTTTAAAATTTTGTAAATTAATTAGAAAAAAATTAAACAAATTTTTTTTTGTGATACAAAGGGAAAGGGAGTATTTAGTTGCTCATATTTATCAAAAAATTATTATTTAAAATATCTGAAACTGAAATGTAAAAGTACAATAAGAATCATATGAATCATACTTATTTTGATTTTAAACTGTTTTTTTTCTAAAATTCGTTAGATTCGGCCCCCATTTGAACGGGAAAGAGAAATATATATATATATAGAGAGAGAGAGAGAGAGAGAGAGAGAGAACTGAACAGTAGCAAAGGCAGACAGTCAGAGAAAGAACACCCGACAAGATAGATCTAATTTCCATCGCTCCTCGGATCTAATTATAACTTTTTTTCTCATTTTCTTTTCAAAAAGTTCCACCAATCCCCCTAAAAAGCTAAAAGCTTTAGTCTTTACACCAAACCAAATTCATACAAATCCCTTTATTTCATTACATTCGTATTTGGTTACAATAAAACAGATCGGTGGATCTAAATTGACCCAGCTCTAATGGGCGCCTCTGAATCCGTACAAGTAGCCGAAGACGAAGAAGAAGAAGATGCTGACGACGAACCAGAGGAAGATGATAATGGCGAAAATGATACAAGAGAATTATTGGGTCGTGACAATTTGGTGAAAAAGGTTCTAGAACAAGAGCCGGAAATGTTGCCCTGCCACGCGTCGGCATCGCCGCTGTCCCCTCAGCTCTCCTCGTTTGGGACACCGCGACTGGGGCCGTCGATCAAGGTGTGGGACCCTTACAATGTTCTGGCTCCGCCACCGCCTCTGCCACCACCTCCGCAATTTCCCCGGAGCTTCTTGGCGGCGGATGCGGTGGAGGATGATCGGACGGTCACGGAGGTGTTCTTGATCAGTCATGGGGAGTGTCATATGAATTTAAGGCTGGATTTGGTTGCCGGCAGGTGCCCTGAGGCGGCATTGACGCCAAATGGGAAGAGGCAAGCGAGAGCTTTGGCTGTGTTTTTGAAATCTCAGGGAGTGAGGTTCAATGCTGTTTATACGTCGCCGTTGGATCGGGCACGAGGAACAGCTATTTCAGTCTGCCAGGTAGTCTCTTAATTTGAATTAGTTGTAGCATTGATTTTTTTTTTTTGTTGTGTGTGTGTGTAGGAGTCGTTTGTTTAGAAGGTATTAGCTTCTTTGATTGTTTGGTAGGAGTAGCTATATATTGTGATACCCTAATTAGAAACCTACTAGAAATTGTACAACTAAAATGCATCAATTTTGGGCCATTTGCTTTTGGTAATTACACTAGAATATCATTTGCATCACTAATGATTAGATGGCTTCAGCACATATGCTCTAGTTTAGTTTGTTTACCATTACTCATGATTAGGCTTCAGCATTTGTTGCTCAACTTAGTTTATTATGCTGTTGTAACATTTTGTCATTCAATTAGTTTCTAGCATTTAAACCTATCCGTGGTTGAATTTTTCGTAAAATGTAGCACAGAATTGATTATAATGACAATTGATGTTTTTTTTGCTATCACCAAATCAATGGTGTTATAATTCTTTTTTAGACCTAAGACTACAACCAGCGGTAGCACCTATTACACCCCCAGCCTTCAAATTGGAGAGCTCCAAGGTTCAATTTTGATTGAGATCTTGCCCTATCAGTGTTAATTATCAAGATGTTGAACTTATGTTTGTAAACATGTGCAGACCTGTACACTCTAACTTGTGTGGTGGTTATGGTTATAAACCACTCATGAAGCATTGAAGGATGATTTTGTTGTCTAGTGAAGCCTAAGTTGCTCATAGTGAGAATGATGATTAGAATTGGATTCATGTTCTCAGTAACCATGAATTGGATCTCTTATCATCTTACATATTCTTTTAATTTTGGGAACCAAGGTTAGATGTGGCTCTTGAGGAGTATAGTAGTATACTGATATGTTCTCATCTGGTAAAGAGTGTATTTAATTCTTTGTAGTTAATTTTGTTACAAGAGAGAGATGGAATGATGGAAGTGGTGTCTAAATGTGCAGGATTAATGTATATTAGAAAGCTAGACATGGAATGATGGAAGTGAAGCCAAATAACATAGGTTTTATTGGAGAGAGTACAAAATGAGTGAGGGAGATAGAGATTGGAACTATTAGTCTGTTACTCTTTTCTGTAATAGGATGCAATCTCGAAATTCTTTTTGTTATGCAAGGGGTACGAACCCATCCAGGCATGCAAACGGGCTTTCTACACCCCCTCCCTCAAAACTGATATATGTACCATTATTTTGGTTCTCTGCAGACTATATTTGTGACAAGTTCCTTGGATTTTTTAGGAGAGCTTCTGTGCTCACCTCTGGTCTTCAGCGTTTGGGGTTGAATACATCTGTTTGTAGCATGTTAATTAATTTTCTTCCGCTGGGTTGTGCTGGATTTGGGTCACAATGTTATTACATTGGATATCATATTGTGGGTGCCAGTTAGATTGTTTTTACTTAGTGATTACACCGATAGTTACTGGCGTTGATTTACCACATCTTTTAATGTTTTTTTCGATTGTGCCATGTAATAATGATAGATGATAAGCATATGTTACTTCTTGTGCCTTAACCAGTTTACTAGCTAATCTTTTGAAATGCTATTACATAAAATAAATGAGATATCTGTTCATGGAACCTTGCAGGAGATGAATTTTTTGGAGGAACAGATACAAACTTCGGATGCACTTCTTGAGATGAGTCAAGGACAATGGGAGGGTTGTCACCGGTCAGAAATATACACCCCTGAAATGTTGAGCCTGATGGATAGATTCCAGCCTGATTTCTCTGCACCTTCTGGAGAATCACTTAGGCAGGTGGAATTCAGGATGATACAATTCCTAAATGGAACAATTGTAGGATTGCCTGAAAAACTGAGATCTGATTTCTCCCCACCAGATCCAGGTGAGAACCATGGGTTTTCGCACCACAATTCTCACGCTCCTACTAATTCAATCATGGATCGAGATGGGCCTTCTCTCCCACCACCCCACTGGGATTTGCTTCACAAACACCGGCAAGGGCCTCCAAGGAAAAAGTCTGGTAAGAGCAGGCTACAGATAGTAACTACAACCGGCGATCACGAGGCTGACGATGAGATGTCCCCTAGAATACCTAACCATCAAGCCGCCCTTCATGAAATAAATGTCAGGAACTCTCCTCCATTTGTCTCGAGCTCTCCTTTTGTCTCTTCTTCTGCAATTGGTGTTTTCACGCATTCGCTGCCGATTAAATGTCTTCTCACAGGCCTCCTGGGTTGCAGTCCAGTAATGTCAAATAAGATCTGCATAGAAGACTCTTCTGTTACAGTTTTACAACATTCATGGAAAATGGGTTGGCAGATAAAGAGATTGAACGACACTGCCCACCTTAGGCTTCTCTAGCAGAAAAGTAGGAGAATCCCTACCAGATACTGCAGATGAGAGTATGAGTAATTAGTTGTTGCCTCAAAACAGGTTGAGGGCATGTATGGATTGAATTGAAATTGTCTCTGCAACTTGCATAGGTGGGGATTTTTTTTTCTCTTGTAACTTTTACTTTATTTATTTCAAGGTCATTATCTCTAAAAGGAAAAGGAAAGAAAGAAAATGATGTTAGGAAAAAAAGAAACTGATGTCGTGATTCTTTTGATTTATATAGCATTAAACATTGATGATATTATACAGTAACTGATTGTCCAATAATTTGTTTCGGAAATCTATTTCTTGTTTCCTCGTTGTTAAATTGTTATTACCATGAGAATTTAGATTAATTTTTTTCTGCTTTTCTTTCTTTTCTTCTTCCTCTGCTTTTCCCCCCTTTATTAGGGAAACTTTATTTCTACCCAATTCTATAGACAGCTCAAATTCACCTCTCTCCTATTTACAGAAGTAGTTGACCAGTAAGCTGTTGCAAATGATGGCTCTGTATCCTTGTTGGGTTGGCAAAATATATTCTTTGAGAAAGCAATACAAAAGAAACGTTATACTTAGATTTTGAGATATGGGAAAAGGAAGAAAGAATTGGTAAAATAAAACTAGAACATATAGAGGAACTGAAAAAACTATTTTATTTGGCAAATTTTCATGCCATTGAGCTCTTACACCAGAGTTTGTCCAGAATTATTCCTTTCAAGTCTGGATATCTGAGACTGCCTATGGTTCACTGATACTTTTGAGCCTATAATACATCTATGAAGATCCCTGTTTTCACCAATCAATCCGCGCAGTTGGAGTCTAAGTTCCTTGATGATTTCCCTGTTGTTATCGTTTCTCCTTATCAATTCTTCCTGCTTCTGCAGATTCTTCTCCATGAGCTTCTTAAATTGATACTCCTGCGTACGCCATGCATTCTCCCAATGAAAGTTACCCGATGATAGATCTCCAAAGTTGTGGCGTGATTTGGAATCATTCATCTTCTTACTGGAATAGTCATTTGGAAGAAAACTGGTGGTGCCTATATCCTCTAAATTCTTGTAGTCCAGTCCAGTTCAGTTGACATGAAATCTTCTGCTAATTCATTTAAGCACGTAAGGCTGTCTTTGTTATTTTCATCATCAGAATCTGCAGCCACTGATGGAGATCGATAATTGCAGATCTTGAATTTGGATTCATCAAATTTTTGCGCATAACTTTTGTGGTGTTCGATTTCTTTGGAGCTTGAAGTAGAAGATGAGGGTGTATAAGTTGAATCAGATTTTAAAGTGGTTAGACAAGGAATGGTATGACCTCCTGAGCTCTTCAAAAAGAGTAATGTAAGTTCTGGTGTTCTCCTGTAAGTTTTTTCAGCTCCATCATCTAAAGAATCATTTTCCTGTTCCATGAATTTTAGCATGCCCCTCACTTGCTCTTCCATTTCTGTGAATATTAAACGGTTATAAATGTCGATGATATACATATAAACACCGGATTCGATAGAGAAGTTGTCACACCTTTGACCATATTTACATTTAAACTTTTTTGATGCATGTTTTTATAGTAAATGTTATATGAAGACTCGTCCACAAAAAAAGCGCTAAATAACAAAAATACGTATGCAACATTTGCTATAGTAATGTAACAAAAAAATTATCGACTTACATATGGTTAAGAGTATGACAACTTCATAGAATTTAAATCTATATAAGTACACGCGGTGTATGTATGTGTGTGAGATGGGAGGACAAACCACCTAGTAGAGCTGTGCGAAGCGGCTAAGACGAGTGGTTACCAATGCAGCTACCTGACTCCTCAGTGGCGGAACCAGGCTGAGGAGGGTCATATGACCCTGGTAGCCAAGCCCAAGAACCTTTGCTTCTCACCAAATGACATCACAACCGATTTTTCCCGGTTTGATTCATCATTCAGCAAAACATCAATTCCACGCTCTTAGCAACCCCAATAACACAATTTTCATTTCCAATATCTAATCCTATCACACTCATTTTCACCTACTCCCTTGTATATAAAACCCCACAAATCTATCTAAACAGAACAAATTTTGGATGCCCTTAAACAATACATCACCTATAATTGATTATTTTTCACAAACTATCAGCTCATAAAATTAAATAAATTCTAAATTAAATAATACCCATTAGTGGCATTGACATAAAAAAGCAAATTTCAAAGTCCATAACAATCGCTTCAACCACAACAGCTTAGATCATTCAATAGATTCAGAGATATAATATGATAGTTAAAATATGGCTGACATGCATATGAATTGGAACATTACCTCGAAAGAAGACGGGCGAGAGGGAGGAGAGAGAATCCTAGACTAAATGGGAGACGAGTGGATGAATGACAGTCTGATAGTTTATATTGAGAAGAATATTTTTTCAACAATTGAAAACGAACAAATTTTGAGACGTTTTCAAACTATGCAGACTCGCAGGATACAGTTGTCTCCTCTCAGTCGTACAACCGAAAGAAACACTTTTTTTACTGATGTATTTTAACCCTACTCTAAAAACGTTCTGGTTCCACCACTGCTCCTCCATTGAACACATATTTGGTAAACAGAACAGGGTAACACTTGGTTATATAAGTAAGCCAAATCAAAAATAAGAAAATAAATATTTGAGAGGTCTTTGATTCATGTAGAGTTGGGAGGCAACTGAGGTGTCTATATATTCTCAAATAAAAGTGAACGTTTTCTGGAATTTGAAATGAATCATTTAGTGAAGGCTAAATCTATTGCTGCTTTCCAGAGCTTAATCTGCTCCTTGGTGCTTTGATTATGCATGCGCATGCATGTATAATTGCGTCGTCAAGCGTGTTGACTCTATTCTAGGTAGCTGAGGAATGTGCGATTGTAGGAACCCTCCATTAGTCTAGACGTATTAATTAATTGGGCTCCTTTTTTTTCTTAAATAATAAATAAATAAACTAAACTTTTTAGGCTAAACTAATTTCCTTAAAAAAAATTGTTACAGTAAAAAATTACTCCCTCAATTCCAAAATTAGATACACAATTTGATTTTTGAGGTCAAACGACCACATATTAAATTTTAAAATTTATATGATTTATAAATATTTAAAATAAAATAAATTTTATAATTAATAATTTTTGTTATATAGTATATAATTATAATAATTTTATAGAGTAAAATTAAATAAATTCAAACCAATTTAAAAGTTAACAAACAGTAGTTTGATTTCAAAAAGTTAAATTACATCTCTTCTTATTTTGAAAGGAACATGTCATAACCGTAGTCTGTTGTTGTAACCCGCTTTGTTATTTGATATAGAACAACAATATTATCGTCTGAATCGAATGGTTGACCACTATTTCCTTAGAACTATATTCGCCCCTTACTTTTGCTACACACGGTTACTACGAATTAGTCTCCCAAGATAAGACAGGCCCAGATTTTATTTTGTACTAGAATTTGTTGTGTAGTAACAAATCTAGTGCAAAACTATAAATGATAGAGAAGAAATTATAACAAGAAAATATTAGAATAATATTTCCTTAAGAACTTGAAAAGGATTGATTTGATTTTTAAGTGATTATTTTGGGTAGACTTGGAACCTATTTATAGGTTTTCTAACACTCCTTTGTAGAGGTTCCAATTTCCTAAAGAGTTTCAATTGCTGCAATGGTCCAGTATCCCATCTTGGCATCCCATCCCAATTGGTCGTATCTTGTACTCTGTCTTGGCATCTTACCGTTGGATTACAGTTGGCCCAATTAATTAATTAATTATAATTATTAATTAATTAAATATTCTAATTAATTTAAAAAATGTAATAATATTATTGCCATGACTTGAACCCAAGTTCTTAATATTAAGACCTTTTATTTTATCCAACTGAAACAATTCATTTGTTGGCTATATAGACATTATATAATATATTTATTATATACTTTTTAGATTTGAAAATATCCAACAATCCTCTCCTATTTTCATAATCCTTTTTCTTTGACATTATTCTTTCTCTTATTAGATATAGCATGCATAAGTAATATGTGTCTTTCGACTTGAACCTTTACATAGTCTATATCACAAAATATCAGAATTCTTAGTAGCGTTAGCTTTGAACTAAGAACTCTTAAAGTGATATCTTACTTAATAGACATATATTATATCCCTTATAGTTTAAGGAAACCCAACACATTTATGGCCTTGTGTTTTACCTCTTGGGTTTCGTAAGTGACTTAGAGACAAGCCTTAAGTCTCGCAGAAGCGGCCCCATTTCCTTCACTTACATAGGTGAATCTAATTAAATGTACTTGTATGACCTACATCCTCCAAACCGGACATAGATTCATTAAAGGTTTACCCTATCCTCTTTGTTTTCCATACAAGCATACACTAACTTTGAGATGGTTATGAAGAATTTATTCTTCATACTTGTCTAGTGTATAACTGATTATTACTATAAGTATTTTTCCATTGAACTAATATACTAGTTGTTACTCTAGTATTTAGTTGGGTTCCACTTATAGGTTACCTCTCATTTAAAGGCTTTAAACCCATCTCCCTGGAAGTCTTATATATTATATCCTTGCCTAGGCCTTTTGTAAAAGGATCCGTCAAATTTCCCTTTGATTTGACATAGTTAAAGGTAACAGCCCATTTATTGATTTGTACCCTAACATAACTATGTCTTAAACTTATATGTTTAGACTTCCCGTTATAAACCTTATTATAAGACTGTGATAATGCTGCGTCATTATCACAATATATTGAGATAGTTGTCATTGGCTTGGGCCAAAGTGGAATCTCAAATAATAAATCCTTAAGTCATTCGGCTTCTTTTACAACAGCTGATAATGCAACAAACTCAGATTCCATAGTTGAATGTGTTATCAAGGTTTGTTTCTTGGAACCCCAAGAAATTGCCCCTGCCCCTAAAGTGAATATCCATCCACTTGTAGACTTTATTTCGTCTGAATCCTTTATCCAGTTTGCATCTGTGTACCCTTCTACCACAGCTGGGTATCCTGTATAGCATAATGCATAGTTCATTGTGCCTTTAAGATATTTAAGTATTCTTGATACCGCGTCCCAATGAACTTGACCTGGATTATGAGTAAACCTACTCAATACTCCAACCGCAAATGCTATATCAGGTCTAGTACACTGTATTGCATACATTAGACTACCGATTATACTTGCATACTCTAACTGAGATGTGTTATTCCCTTTATTTGGAAATAACTTAACAGAATGATCATATAGGGTAGAGGCTATCTTGCAATTCTCGTGATTAAACTTCTTTAACAACTTCTCAATATAATGAGACTGAGTTAAAGAAATGGTATCTTGAGACCGCACAAATTTAATACCTAAAATTACATTAGCCTCCCCCATACGTTTCATATCAAAAATAGCAGACAAGAATGCTTTAGTTTCTAATACTACTTTTTCACTAATACCAAAAATAAGCATATCATCAACATATAAACAAATTAATTATAACACCAAAATCTTTACTAAACTTAGAATAAACATATTTATCCGATTCGTTTATTTTAAATCTATTGGAAACAATCATTTGGTCAAATTTTTCATGCCACTGCTTGGGTGCTTGTTTTAGGCCATATAAAGATTTAACAAGTTTACAAACTTTTCTTTCTTGGCCTTTCAAAACAAACCTTTCTGGTTGTTCCATATAAACTTCCTCTTCTAAATCACCATTTAGAAAAGCAGTTTTTAACATCCATTTGGTGTATAACAAGTTTATGAATTGATGTTAATGCAATTAATAACCTAATGCTACTAATTCTTGCTACTAGAGCATATATATTAAAGTAATTAATTCTTTCCTTTTGCTTAAAACATTTGGCTGCCAATCTAGCTTTATACTTATCTATGGATCTATCTGGTTTTCTTTTCCTTTTAAATATTCATTTACAACCGTTTACAATCAGGAGGTAAATCCACCAAGACCCAAGTCTTGTTACCCATCATAGAATCCATTTCATCATTAATGGCTTCTTGCCAAAAACCTGAATCTTGAGAGAACATAGATTCTCTAAAAGTCAATGGATCTCTATCACTAGAATCATGCCCAGTCACAAAGACACTAGAAGAAATAATATTATCCATGTTTCCTTCAATTAGATACATGTAGAAATCAGGGCCACGGGATTTTTCTATCCTTGCTCTTTTACTTGTTCTTGGTTCTATTTCTTCAGTAGATGTAGTAAGTTCCATTTCATCATTTGTTTCATGATGAACTGTTCCTTGATCCTCTTTATCAGTGTTTTCTCTTGACCTTTTCTTAAAGAAATAATTCTCAAAGAACTCAACATCTATACACTCCAAAATTATATGTTGGCTAACAGAATCTATGAATTCTATGGTGAAGAATTTATAGGCTTTGTTATTTTGTGCATAGCCTATAAAAGCACACTCGATTGCTTTAGCTCCAAGCTTAGGTCTTTTAGGATCAGTTAACCTTACTAATGTCTTACATCCCCACACCCTTAAATGTTCAAGAGAAGGTTTTCTCTTTTTCCACAATTCATAAGGTGTAATGTGAGTTTTCTTATGGGGAATACGATTAAGTATATAACAAGCAGTCATTAAAGCTTCCCCCCCATAAATTTTTAGGCAAACCAGAAGTAAGAAGTAATGTATTAATCATTTCTTCAAATGTCTTATTTTTTCGTTCTGCCACTCCATTTTGTTGAGGACTATAAGGGGCTGTAGTTTGATGAATTATGCCATGATTCTCACAAAAATCATTATAAGAGAAGTATTTTCCTCCTCTATCCGATCTAAGAATTTTAATTCTTCGATCTAATTGATTTTCAACTTCAGCCTTGTAGATTTTAAATTTTTCTAAAGCCTCATCTTTAGTCCTTAACAAATAAACTTGAGTGTATTTTGAGTAATCATCTATAAATGTTATAAAATATTTTTTACCTCCCCTAGTTAATATGCCCTCAAATTCACAAATATCGGAATGAATTAATTCTAATAATTGTGAGTTTCTTTCTACTTTTTCAAAAGACTTCCTGACAATTTTAGACTTAACATATATAACACATTTTCCTAAACCAGAAAAATTAATCTTAGGAATTAAGCTAAGATTATTCATGCTACGCATACTTTTATAATTTACATGTCCTAATCTAGCATGTCAAACATCAAAAGTAGAAACCATATAAACAAAAGATGAATTTTCATTAATAATATTTAGTTTGTACATGTCATTAGATTCATATCATTTCCCGACATACATGCCAACTTTAGACAATACAATACAATTAGCGTCAAACAAGACTTTTATGCCATGTTTGTTTAAAAGACTAACAAATACAAGATTTTTCCTAATTTCTGGAACATGAAGAACATCATTAAGAGTGATTGTCTTCCCGGATGATAACTTGAGAACTACTTTGCCTTTGCCCATCACTTTTGCAGTTGATGAATTTCCCATGAATAGTTCTTGATTATCCTTCATAGGTTCATAGGTTTTAAACATTGCTTTATTCTTGGCAATATGTTTGGTTGTTCCAGAGTCGATCCACCATTCCATGTTATTTCCAATCATGTTAGTCTTCATAATCATAGCAACAATATCTTCATTACCTAATATATTTGCTTGGTCATTCTTTTGTTGTCTTTGCTTCAAGTACAAATTACATTGTTTCTTGAAATATTTTGGTTTACCACACTTTCAACAAGTACCTTTCGGTTTTTTATTTTCGGAATTATTATCTTGACCACCACGCTTCCTTTTGTTCTTGTCATTTGGTTTAGATGCATTTTCTATGACAAGTGCTTTAGCACTTTTATTTTCTATTTCCAATTTATCCAAGTTCCGAGGATGCTCTTCAACTTGGAAAAATTTAATAAGCTCTTGCATAGTCATTACATCTTTCTTTTGTTTCAATTCCTTTCGACAATCTTTCCACGAAAATGGTAACTTTGAAATAATTGTCGATACTTGAAACCCTTTGTCAAGGCTATGACCTTCCGACACAATTTGAAGTTTATGTACTTGCACCATAACAAATTTGTTATCTATCATTTGATAATCAAATAATGAACTTACTATAAACTTTTTATTTGCAGCGTCCTCGATTTTGTACTTGTTGTCAAAATCCTCCTATAATTCTCTTGTCGTCTTTTCCATGAACTTGGCTTCATATACATCGTACAATAAATTGGATAATGCATTTGAATGTGTCCTTTACACATGAAATCATCTTGTTCCCATTTAATTCGACTCTTCATTTCTGCCGATGTCTCATTTTCTTTTTCTTTCATTTTCTCTTCATTTAGCACATGAGAGAGTTTTAATGCAATTAAGCAAAAATACATTTTGTTTTTTCAATGTCTGAAGAAGAATCCATCAAATTTCTCGAGTTTGTTAATTTGATTCAAGCTATTTTTTGAATTGTTGTCCTCCATTGTTAATATGGTCTAAAGATTGTTGTAACCCGCTTTGTTATTTGATATAGAACAACAATATTACCGCCTGAATCGAATGGTTGACCACTCTTTTCTTAAGACTATATTCGTCCCTTACTTTTGCTACACAGAATTATCTAGTGCAAAACTATAAATGATAGAGAAAAAATTATAACAAGGAATAATATTAAATTGGTCGTATCCTGTAATATTAATGAACTTTGTCTTGACAATTCTGTCTTGGCATCTTACCGTTGGATTACGGTTGCCACAATTTGAACCCAAATTCTTAATATTAAGATTTTTTATTTTATCCAACTGAAATAATTCATTTGTTGACTATATAAACATAATATAATATATTTATTATATTCTTTCTAAATTTGAAAATATCCCACGTCTGTTTCGTAAGAACTTTCAATCCTAGTCAATTGTTTCAACGTTCAACAATGAGGCGGTTGTTCACTAATTTTAATGGCCCTCCACATTGTAGTAATTTGGCAATTGACTCTTTCAGCCTTGAACAAGTAGTATTAAAATAGATAACATATGAAAACATAATCTTCTTAGAAAAGCCATAATTATAGAACTTTTAGGATTTGCCTTTGAAAATTCAAGGAAAAAAAAGTCTTACTTTTTTTTTTTTTTGCTTGCTGAAGTTTACATACGTATGGATATTATTAATGGTTTTTGTATCCTTAATCTTTTTATAAATAATAGATTTTTGCCATTAAAGTTTAATACTTTAAATAATTATGTTTGAGTGTGTCTTTGTATTAAAAATAATTAATAAATAGGTAAGATTTCTTTGGACCTAGTATTATTTAATATTTACCATTTATTCGGTATAAGAAATACTATTTAATTAAGCTAATATGCTAGCCAGAAACATAACCATATTTTAGTACTATTATTATATTCCGATTTCCGATTCAAAATTTTTAATTTGATAGGGTCAAAATACAAATAAATAAATTATAAAAATTCATGTTCAATTATGATGTCCGAATAAAAAAAAACTCTTTTCAATTTATACGAATAATATATACTCTTACTATTCTGTCCTTTTCTCCGCAACTACCAATGTTGATTAAAGGCCCCAAATAGAATTAAACAAATAGAATTAAAACTTATAGAATTAAACAAATTGTATTCTAAATAAATTATATTTAGACGAATAAAATCTTCAAATATATTTGTTTGAACTCTAAAAACTCCAAAAGTCCCATATCAGTCCTGCAAAATTTTCGTCAAAGTAGATTTTATTAGGAAAAGTAACAAACAAGGAACCTAAAATGGTTTTTGTTTATTCACATAATTCAACTTTCTATAAAGAGCTTTATTTATTTTCTAAGTTCTAATTAAATCAAATTGGAGGGGTAGACTTCATTATCTCGACTGTATTTATTTATTGTATTAATTTAAATCATCCTATTCAAAATTATTTTTTTATTATTATAAACAAGTTTCAAGAAACACTTAACTGGAATATTATTTTGGGATCGACTCGAGCATAAATGTCAAAACCAATCTTATTAACAACTAAAAGCACTCATTAACATGCTGTCACATAATATAAAATTATATATTATTAATCTCGTTTCAAAATTTGAGATACATTTTAATTTTTAAAATTAATTCACAAAATTTTTAAATTTAAAATTGATATAATTTCGTTCAAGTTTTGAAAACAACAAATATGATAATTAGTAATACTTTATAGTTAGTTTACAATTGTTATATTTGTTTGTATTAAAAGTAAATAATTTCATATTAATTTTAAATTTTAGAATTTTGTGAATTGACTCAAAAAATCAAAATATATCTTAAATTTTAGATCGAAAAGAGTATTATTTTATATTTTTGCTTATGCATATCGGCATATGTACAAAGTATTTATAAAAATGATTTATATTATTCTCCCTATAATTAAAACTACATTAAACTATAAAATTTTATTTTTTTCAATCATATATTTATATTGGCTAGAAATATAGTTTTAGTGGTACTAAAATAATATTCAATCAACTAAAAATTAAAATTAAAAAATTTTAAAAACTTTATATTCCCTCCGTCCCAAATTAATTGTATTTTTAGGACTTTTTAAAGTCAAATTGACTATTGTTAAAACTAATCTTTTTACTATTTTTGCTAACATATAGGTGAAGATATTATAACCAAAAGAAAGTATATACAATTTATTACTAATTTTAATTTTTATAATTTTAGAAATATATTTATATATGCTTAATTATTAATTTTAAAAATAGTCAATTTGACTTAAAAAAGTCCTAGAAAAACAATTAATTTGGGACGGAGGGAGTATCACTTTATTATAATTTAAAAATATAATATTTTTAGAATAAAAAAAGTGTATCTATAATTTTAGAATAAATATTATTTTTTTAAAGTTGACTCAATAATACTTAAACGGCCTTCCTCAACTACAACGAGTTCACAACCTTTTCTCATTGGGTTCCTTTGAAACTTGAAATTACAAATAAAGTATGAGACCAACTCAAACTCAACTTGTTAACTACTAATCTTAAGTCTAATTCAAATTTAATTTGAATCAAATTGAACCCAATAATTTTAACTTGTTTAGTTGTTTACAACACTTACAAACATTTAAAAAAATAAATTAATTAAGAAACACATTAACAATTTTGGTTTTAATTTGCTTTTCCGTTCCATTCATGTTCCTTTGAGAAGTTGACATTTATCTTTACCCTTTTTTTAAAAAAAATAAATAAATATATAAGAGTCTTTTTATGTATTGTAAAAATTTTGTGTCGAATTACGATGTATAACAATAGATAGGACTATAAAATTGACCCATTATATCAAATATTTCGTTAAAATATTATTAATTATAATTATTTACATAAAATCGACATATAAAATTACAAGGTATATCATTTTTATATAAAATATATGATAGGGGATAATATTTATTAAATATTTTGTTCATCTTACTAGATTTTCTTCTGAAATCTCCATATTATCAAAGAAGAATTTATAGAATTAACATATTTTTAATTAAGCCTCCATGGCATAAGTTATACGTAAACAACTTTGTTACTCCATTTTTTATTTAAAAAATGCTTGACGTGTTTGGGGTGGACAAAATTGTAAATTCAAATGTTGGCGGGGGCGGGTTCATTCCATTGGGCTTCATATAAACGACGCAGAGAGGCGCATTGGCCATCGAAATCGGAAAACAGCTTTTTTCTTTCTTTCTGTTAGCAGCTTTGGACACACAGAGAAACCGGGAGAATTTGAGCCTCCGCTCCTTTTCTTTTCATTTCCGATCAATTTCTCCCGCCAGTCGTGTCCGCGCAGTTTCCTATGGCGTTTTCTGAGAACTCTTCTTCTAGACAATCTCTAATTCCCAGCTTCCTCTACACTTCATCCAAAACCCTACTCCTCGAGAAACTCACCAACTCCGCTTCAAACCCAAGCTTATCTACCAACGGAACTGGAGAAATCTCACCGGCTAAGAAGAGCTTTATGATTCAAGCTCCGAGCGAGCCAGCAGGCAAGATCCAGATGTACTCGCCGGAGTTCTATGCCGCCTGTACCGTTGGTGGAATCCTCAGCTGTGGCCTCACACACACGGCCGTCACTCCTCTTGACCTCGTCAAATGTAATATGCAGGTCTGAGCTCTCTTTCGTTTAATCTGCTCAATTAGTTGATCTAATTATTCATTTCGTTTTTTACTTTTTTTCGTTGTTGCTTGTCTCGATTTGTTTATATCTTCGTGCTTACAAGATTTCGATTAGGTATTTAGGTCTATTCTTATTTAGCTTATTTGACTTTCGGTTATGTTCTGATTAGATCTGCTCTAGCATTTTATCACTGTTTTCCTTTCTCCAACTTGTTTGTTGCTCGAGTTTTTTTAAGGTTTATATGTGTCACAGAATCAGTTTAAATATTTTCATGATTTTGAATTTCGTATTAGTATGTTATAATATTCTTTTGGCATTGGACTAGACCAGATCAGTACTTCCCTTTCTTCAATACGTCTGGAATCCATTTACTGGAAAGTTTAAATTTTTACTGGTTTACAAACATTTTTTTGGTATTGAACTAGACCAGATCAGTACCTCCCATGAGATATATCTGAAATTTATTAACTGGAAATTTGTATTGACTGGTTTAAAAGTTAAATAACATGGACTCCAATTTTACCGGAGGTGTGTAAACTCCATGCTCCTAAAAGCAGACATGTTTCGTGTACATGTTTCGTGTACATGTTTCATGTGTGTGTATATATGTATATATATATATACATATATCAAACTTTGGTGTCATTTGGCATGTATTTTATTTATTCAACTTATTGCCGTGTTATGTGTTAAATGTTTTACAAAATATGATCTGTTTATTCAATGTGATCAGACCCACTAGCATTTTCTTAATTTTTTTACTTTAGATTTTTGTAATGGATCAACTTTAAGTTTCTTAAAATATGATTAGGTTAGTTATTTCACATAATCAGTTTATACAATTTCATGATTAGGAATTTGTTATAAAAGAAAATTATGTCTGGTATTGAACTAGACTACAACAATACTTCCCTTGCATTATACTGGAATCCGTTCCTTTTAAATTCAGAATTGACTGGTTTAAGACTCCAATTCCTTCAAAGGTTACCTGCCCCTATCTGTGACATTTTGTACACCGGTTTAAGACTCCAATTCTATTAATGGGTACCTGTCCCTATCTGTGACATTTTGTACACACATGTCTATGGTAAAATCGATGGTGCCTTATGTTCTTTTTTATTTTGGTGAAACCTGTGGCTACTATTTTTCCTTCATAGAGCATGTAAATTAATTTTAACATTGTTATTTAATTAGATTGATCCTGCAAAGTACAAGAGCATCGCATCTGGTTTTGGAGTATTGCTTAAGGAGCAGGGAGTCCGGGGCTTTTTCAGGGGATGGGTGCCAACACTTCTTGGTTATAGTGCTCAGGGCGCCTGCAAGTATGGATTTTATGAATTCTTCAAGAAGTATTACTCTGATATTGCGGGCCCAGAGTATGCAACCAAATACAAGACTCTGATCTACCTTGCTGGCTCTGCATCTGCAGAGGTGATTGCTGATATTGCTTTGTGCCCCTTTGAGGCAGTGAAGGTTCGTGTACAGACTCAGCCTGGTTTTGCTAGGGGTTTAAGTGACGGACTTCCCAAGTTTGTCAAATCTGAAGGCGCTCTCGGGTTTATGTTTCTCAGATACTTGTTTATTTTGCTTTATAATGAGCTAGTTTAGCTTGTTTGTTTAGGAAATATGGGTTATTAATCTAGTCAAATTTGTGCAGGTTGTACAAGGGCCTGGTTCCACTGTGGGGACGACAGATTCCATGTAAGTTTAAGCATCCAAAATACTTGTTTTGATTTCTACTTATAATCCTGCGATAAACAAAATTTTAATTTTTTATTGGTTGACATGTATATCATGGCTTGTAATTCTTCTACTATTTTTTGGCTTCCACTTGACATCTTAAGCATTTTGGTGTCTCGACATTTCCTTCATGTTGTTTTGTTTACTACTTTACTCTGGATTGTCGGCGGTCAACTCCTAGAGTTAGTGCTCAAATATCTACCGATCTCATTTTTGGATCTATGGATGTTTATGATGTTTTGCTAGCCTAACTTTGTCGTTTTCTTTCTTTTACACATCCTTCTTAGTGTGTGCTAATGGATGTATGAATATGCATGCTTGCACATGCAAACTTACATCTGTATCAACCTAGTGCTTTTGCTGATTGAATTCGCAATGGCCCAACATAGCATATCATATTTATTTCATCTTTCCACCAATTCGTCTTATGTATGGTGGGGCTTTGGCTTGTTTGTGCCCTGCAAAACCTACTTGTAGTACCTGCTAAGATTAAGGGGTGGGGTTTATGATTTTGACCTCTAAAATGAACGTGTCTTATTTGGTTTAGACTCCCTAACTTGTTTGTAATGGACTTGCTTCAGGCTGATTTGGCTTGAAACCCAGTCATTATCCTGTAATTGTTTAAAACTAATAGTATAAACACAATATGCTAAGTTTACTCGATTAAATAGTTTAAACACTGATAGTTTCATATTTTTTACCGGTAGTATGAAAATTAAAAATTGAGAGTCAAACTTGAAAAGAACGCAAACAGAAGAAGCAGGTGGTTCGGTTCATGTTAGACATGAAATGCTTGGTTTTTGGATTGAATTCAATTATTAATTTTTGGGATAGAAGATTGAGATTCCTTAAAATGTTTTTGGAATGAACAGATGATGTTACTATATCCACTCAACTTACTGGAACCTAACCCATTGCCAACCTAAATTTATGGTTTTGCTTCATTAAACTCTGTAAGAATTTGGTTCTTTTAGCTTAGAGGAGCCATTTTAGTAAGCTAGGTTACGTTTCTAATTGACTTGAATGCATTAATTGTTCTACTGATAGGTTATGGAGTTTGAACCTAATTGGTCTATATATGTGACCCATATATGATGCAAGCCTAATGACAACCTTAAGCCGTAATGGAATCACCCCTAAGATAACTTGTAAGAGATCCAACTACCTACTTCTTGGAGCAGTTAGTGTCATCAGCTCTTGGATATATCTGTAAAAGGAGGAGAATGTCAGGCCCTTCTTGAAAACAGAGATAGAAATAGAAATAAGAGAGAATCTAGAGAGAATAAGGGAGGAAGAAGGAGAAGAACTCAGTGATTTATCCATCCCTGAGTTCGTGAGACTGAGAGAGATAGAGAGAGAAAGCTTAAACAAACTTTTCCCATTTCATTCACAAATTGCATAATATTCAAAAACTTGGGGAATACTCATATATATAGCTACTAATTGTTGAAAAAGTAATTATACTAACCTACACGTCTTTCTTATCCATCACTCACATGCTAACTAAAAAACAGAATAGTTGCAACTCAGCCGGTGTCTCTTCATAATTTCCTCTAGGATCAAAGATGAAGCTTTGAAGTCTGCTCATTAAACTTTGCCATTGCAATGCATGTCCACATGTTCAATGAAAAGTCTTGCTTTACAATTTCCTTCTCGAATTTTCAGCTGATAGTAGCCTCCATATGTTCCTTGTTATCAAAGAAAAACTGCTTTTACTTGAGATTCCCCAAGCTACTTTGACTCCAAACCTTGTCAACTTGGAACTCTTACTTAAAGATCAATTTAAGTTCTTCATTGTTTCTCATCTTTTTCTTTGTTGGTCATTTCAATTCCTTGCACAATTTCAGCAACAACAACTAGAATTTTTCTCTAACTATGACCAGTTTTTTATGGCAAAAGACTTGGTTTCAGGTTGTAGGTCCTCTTTAGGGAGATTGATCAATGCCCTTTTAAATTTCTCAAAGGTTTCAATAGCTGAAAATTTCCATTGAAGGTCATCTCTCAACAAAAAATGAACTAGCAGGGCAGCAGTTTCTAACCCATAAGATAGATAGATTGCATTCACAGTAAAAGCACCCAATCCTTCTTATACCAACACTACTTAAAGCAGCTTCCTGAACATTTAAAGCATAAATAACTGCCTTACCATGGTCATTCCTTTTGCTGATAGCATTCCAATGAAATGGAGCCTCCTGAAGATCAAAATAGATGGTCTTGATTTCAAGTTGATCCTTCACAGAGGAGTGGTGGTTATCAAGGTTATCTTCTAGGTGAAAAATTGTTTTGCCCCTCCAAGGATTAGGCTTCGCAACCCATTCCCTTTTGATAATAGATAACTTGTCTTCAACATTAATGGTTCTCAAGAGTTGACATTTGCTTCTTTTAAAATTGAATCTGGCATGCTTAAGACTTTGATTACCTTGAACTTTAGCTGGCTCTCGCCCTATTTCTTCCTTAGAAATCAGTACATTCAAAGACTGCAATTCTGTAGACTTTTTTTTCTTTTCTTCTTTGAAGTTTCTGTGCAACACTTATTGCTAAAAAATTCTTGCCAAGACCATAATCAATGGCCTTAGTATGCTAATAGGGTTGGAGCAATAGGCTAATGGATTTTTCAACATACTCAGGCTAGGCATAGGGAAAGAAATTTGATGTATTGGTTTTTTTTTTCTGAGTAAGAATCTTGAATGGACATTTCTACTTTATATCTCTCCAAGGTTCAAGAGATGCAAACCATTCATTCTGGGATTGATTTAGAAGAGCAACAACAACCTGATTGCATCCTATTTTATCTAAAATTTCTGCATAAAGCTTGGGACCTTGTGGAGCTGGAATGCTAGTGTCTCTATCTTCATTTTCTAGCATGAGCTGCAACATGTGAGGCTCTGCCTTGACAGCTCCCTTACCAAGAAAACTTCATGCTTGTTGTTCAAGAAGGGCTAACAATCCTTTTTCCTTCATGAATCCTTGCTCCACTTCAGGACTATTATCAAACATAGGGACTTCATCATACCAGAATTCTTCTTCAGATTTTGGTTGTGCAGTACTTTGTTGAATGCTTTCAATGAATTGAACCTTCTCATCAAAGAAATAATTCCCTCCATATTGTGGTGGTTCATCATAGGTGGGTAGACCATTATAACATGGAGTCTACTTACAATCTTGCTCCCAACTCCTAGCATCTTCACATTCAGGAAATGATGAAAACAGAAACTTGAGATGCTTAAGTTTCTTTCCGTCTTCATTTTCTTCATCACAATTGTTCCTCCTCCAATGGATATCATCTTCTTTATTTGTTCTGGCCTTTAACTTCTCAGCATGGTTTGAATTTCTAAACAATACCTTGTTTCCTCTATAGCCCATGTGAATTGTCATCTTGCCCTTCCTTTTATCTCCAACAGGATTAACAAAACCCACCTCATAATCTGAGCCATTTTGCTTCAACAACTCATTCATACCAGCTATGAAGTAGTCCATTCTCTCATTAATAAGCTGCAACTTCTCATTTGTATACTCTCTGTAACTCAGAAAGTCATGCTGCAACATTTGTGATGGTCCAACCATGTTTATAGAGACTAAAAATGAAATGAATCACAGGACAAGTGTGATTCTGAGTTTGAAAAATTTATCAAGCAACAACAACACTACATGATTATGAGTAAGTGAGCTTGAGTAGCTATTTAAGTGAGAAGCTGACTTCTCAGTGAAACAAACTGAGTATCCAAGGCCAAACAAGTTTAAACTCAACTAGCTAGAACTTAGAAGCTTATAGCACCAAAGGATTAAAACTA
This sequence comes from Aralia elata, assembly GCA_034770075.1. NCBI lineage: Eukaryota > Viridiplantae > Streptophyta > Magnoliopsida > Apiales > Araliaceae > Aralia > Aralia elata. The sequence continues at coordinate 78,318,350 of CM068380.1, forward strand.
ATATTAACACGTGTTAAAAGAGTAATACCAAACACTAATATTAGCACATAAGCAGAAATTGTTTAGTTTTTTTTTTTGCTTTTTATTTTATTTATTTTGTTGGAATTTTGAAACAATTGGAAGGCTCTACGATCGTAGACTGGAACAACTTATAAGACTCTACAATCGTAGACTGGAACAACTTATAAGACTCTACGATCGTAGACTGGAACAACTTATAAGACTCTGCGATCGTAGACCGGAACAACTTGTAAGACTCTGCGATCGTAGACTGAAACAACCTGTGAGATTCTACGATTGAAACAACTTGTAAGACTCTACGACTAAAACAACTTGATATGAATCACCTAACACAAACAAAACAAATCAAACAAAACTAATTCATAGAATCTGAAAAAAATTTATCGACGGAGAAGATCAAGCAAAATATGAATTAAAATGTGTGGGTGATGTTGTAAATGAGTTTTATGGAATAAGTCATCTGTATGTGAAAGGAACGAGTGAGATGGAAGTGTTTAATACCTGAAACAAGTGAATTAACATTTGAATTTGCTGAGTTGCAAGTATGCTGGAAAACAGAGCTTCCGAGACCGATTTTCTGCTGCTATGAGGTAGAGATCTGTAGTTGTTGCCGATGGTTTTTTGCTGGTTCTACGTAGTATTTGAAGGAAGGAAGAAAGTAGAAGAGATAGAATTCAGATAGAAGGGTATAAAAGTAGAAATCAGAGGTTAAAGATCGAGAAGAACAGAGGATGTAGAGAAAGAAGGTGATGAGTTTGGATAAAACTTAAGCTTTGACACCAATTTGTCAGGCCCTTGTTGAAGCCTAACCAAAAAATAAGAGAAACAGAGATGGGGATAGAAATAAGAGAGAATCCAGAGAGAATAAGGGAGGAAGAAGAACTCTGTGATTTATCACTGAGTTCGTGAGACTGAGAGAGAAAGCTTAAACAAGCTTTTCTCGTTTCATTCACAAATTGCATAATATTCAAAAGCTTGGGGAATACTCCTCCCTTTACACATATATATAGCTACTAATTGTTGAAAAAGTAATTCTACTAACCTATACCACTTTCTTATCCATCACTCACATGCTAACTAACCACCCATGTACTTACATGTGCATACAAAATATCTAACTCTAGAATATACTAACTATTCTTTCCTTCCCAATTTACCCCAGGCCTGACAGAGAATTTATGCTAGTTTCTAGAATTAAAAATGTTTTTTGGTAGAAAGGGTATATTCCAGTGCTTGGATAGTTATAAAATATTGGTTATGAAACTTGTCAGGACAAAACTTTAGCATTGATTTTTGAATATTCAATGTTTTCTCTCATAATAAAAGCATAGATTGGATATGAAAGTTGCATGCTTTCTCCATCCTATGTTTATATACTCGTGTTTATTTGGATCTATATGGATTGAAATGGTTAATGTGCAGACACAATGATGAAATTTGCATCATTTGAGACTATTGTGGAGATGCTATACAAGTATGCAATCCCTACACCCAAAAATGAGTGCAGCACAGAGTTGCAGCTTGGTGTAAGCTTTGCTGGTGGATATGTTGCTGGGGTGTTGTGTGCTATTGTGTCTCATCCTGCTGATAATCTTGTCTCTTTCCTCAACAATGCCAAGGGTGCAACTGTTGGTGATGTGAGTGCTCTTGTTTAACACTATTTTTTCCAAAACTTGTTTGCTTCATCTTTCAGTGTGTGCTTTGTATTACTATATGTTATTTTTGGTGTTGTCAGGCTGTGAAGAAGATTGGGATGGTAGGGCTCTTCACCCGAGGTCTTCCTCTTCGTATTGTAATGATTGGAACCCTCACAGGAGCCCAGTGGGGGATATATGATTCTTTCAAAGTTTTTGTTGGGCTGTAAGTTTCTCTCCCATTCGATAAGTATTTTATTGATATCTTATCTCGGTCTGCTATGTCTGTGTTTGCTGGAACCTGACTTTTTTACGCCTGTTTAAATAAAATTCTGATGGAGGTTCACATGATGTACAGACCAACAACTGGTGGTGCTGCCCCTGTCACTGCCCCTGCTGATACTGAGCTTGCCACGGCATAGAAGCAACTCAAGTAGTTTGTCAATTATGGAGCTGAGACAATTTCCCTTAGGAGGGGTTATTAAATAAAAATTGCAGGGCTGATGTTGCTTGGACGACACATCAGTGATTGGAGAATATTCTTTTTTACATTCAAAACTTGTGCCAGTTTTTTCGTTGACTAATTTAAACCAGCCTTGGAAAGTTTTTGTTAGAATAGATACAGAATCCCATTTTGATATTTAGGATCACGCTTTCCCCTCATGGAAAGAGGACAAAGTAATAATGGACAGGTTGAGGGGTTATAGTTATTTCTGTCCCATTTTGATATTTAGGATCACGCTTTCCCCTCATGGAAAGAGGACAGGTTGAGGGGTTATAGTTATTTCTGTCCATTTACATTGATACAAGTATATCCAGCATTTCCTTTATTTGCTCTTGCAGTATGTTTGTTTCATTTTGGAGCTTTCTTTTAAATCAAGACCGACTCCAATTATACTTCTTTTGATGACATCTAGTTTTTGTAGTTGGGCATCCACTCTGAATGCAGTCTTGCTAGGCTAAATTTTGCGTCACCTTGCACTAGCAAACTAGCAATAGATTCAACCAAGAGTTGATCAAAGAGATCTGATACACAAGCGGAAATTTGTTGACGAAAGTTTCTCAACTCTAAAGGGAAGCCTTCAGCATCGTGAAAGAGGTATAGCATATCACATTTAAAAATATAGCTAGTTGTTAACCCAAAAAACAGGAAATCTTCAACAACAGGGTCAATATATTGGCTTAAAGGGGTGAAATATGCTATTATGCCTATGCTGCTCGATTTGGAAAATTCTAACATAAAATATACACAGACGATGAAAGGATAATATATTCTTTCTAGAGGATATAAACTTCATTCAGGTGTTCTGATAAGTGATGCCAAGATATAAAAATGAAAATTTTAAGTCCGCGTTAGGCGTCAAGGCAACTATCTAGCTAGGCCAGTGTACCGGTACCATAAACAAAGAAGTAAATTACACAAGACATTGATTCAACTGCTACATATATGGGAACTATGCAACCGTTTAACTGAAACTATTGTTAACTTTTCTCATAAAAGCATCCCATTTGAAATGAACAAGGCCTTATGGGTCATGGAGATGGAAGATGCAATCTACGTCAAATTAATATAAGAAACACCCACAATTAATAGCCATTTTCAGAATTCATTTCACATTCAATTATCTATTCCATAACCAATATGAACTAAGCTGAAATACCAAAAACATGCACCATATTATTCAGATTTCATAGGATGTGTCTAGTATCACAAGACATCAAGCTATAAGGCATGCACGTACATACATTCCATAATTGAAAAAAACTTGTTTGCAGTAAAAAGTAAAAGAAAACAACATGATCAAACCAAATGATGAGTTTCTTGGTTAGTAGTACTGATCTTATCACCTATATAAACATGCAGTAATACGGCACAACATACTATTACAGCAGATGATGCCATGTAGTACCTACCAGTCCGAGCTTTTGCAGATATCTTCGATGGACATGGTTGATGGTGCCAATGGATCCTGTTGGTTTAAATCTCGCATAGTTGCTTATGAATCCACCCCAAAAAATCAAACAGTTGTAGCAGGGGCTGACCAGCATGTTAAGGTGGGGAGAACATTTTCCCTCCATTTTTTAAAAAAATCCTACTTTCCTTTTAAAATTTTAATATAGCAGTCACCCCCCACTCCCCCCCCCCCCCCCAAAAAAAAAAAAAAAAACGCACACGCACGCACTCCACCAACTATATATGAGACTTAATTTAAAACAGTCACGAGTACCTCAACTTATAAGATAGTCAAAATAGGCACTCACTTTTGCAAAATTAAAAATCAAAAAGTCGACAACGACTAAAGTAGTTTCCTAAATATTTTTCTCATTGGTGCTCCCATTTTGAAAAGTTCGGCTCCGCCACTGGTCGTAGTTGAATGACATGCTGGTATCGTCCAGATTGGGATTGTAGACCTTCAAGTCATAGATCAACTGATGTTCTTTAACATTAGTCTCTGTGTGATCAATGTACACATGGTCTCCAGTCGCATAGACAGCATTTTCAGTCCCTGCACGATCAGTATACATAATTTGAGCTTCACTAATTAGCAACATGAACAAAATCAGCTTTAAAAGCAGCATCTACTGCATCTTTTTCGAAGGCAACATTTACAAGACCTCCAGCTTCAAAAGCAGCAGGTGCAGCAACAGGTGCAGAAGCAGCTTGAGAATGTCTAACATTTGTAGGTTTACTAGTATTCACATCTTTGGTAAAAGATTTCTTCCTAGCCTCAATAACCTGACAAATACATACTACATATTAGCTTAAAATATCTGCTAAAACAGTATTACAAAGGGAGGGGAAAAAAAACTTTCTAAGCACTACAGATAAAATTAGGAGTATGTACGTAATTATGGGTTAGACACTCTTGATGTAACAATATACTATCACCAGTCCGCAAGCCATGTTTCCTAACAAACGCCCCTACAGAAATTAAACAATATACCAATTCAAAAATTGACTTAAGCAAATGAGAATTAATAAGAGGTCTAAAAGAAAGAAGGTCTTTGAAGGTCACACCTGTATTTTCAAGTACATACATTCGGCTTTTGTTATTAAACCAATACCTGTATAACGGAAATGAATAAAATTTACACATTCGGCTTTTGTTGTGTGCATTTGCAAGAGACTTCAACTAATATTTCAAATCTCAGCTCTTGAATATATAAACTAATTCAGTAGAAAGAAATTGACATCTGTTTTTACTGTGTTTAAATTGACATAGCTAGAATTTGGAAGGTATATAAAGAGAAGCAATTTATATAAACCATGAGCTTATCATCACATTTCTGAAACGATGGAACTCAAACCTGAACTTAAATTTCCAAGATGCCCCCTCCATGTCATCCATGGTGATAACAAAGCCATTCTTGTCCTCAAGCTCAGGAAGGTAAGACTCCGCGGCTTTCTGAAATTAAAAAAGAAGTACCAAATGAGATTTAGCACAATTTCGCAATGCCACACTAATGAAATTACCAGTCAAATAAAGTGTTATAGCGTATAACTACAAATGGAAGTCAAATCTGCTGCAGCTAACCAAAATTAAAAATAATAATAATAATAAAAAGAATCAAGAATTATGTATGTATGTATTTTAAGCACAAAAGTTCAAATGCAAACCTTCGGGAGTACAATTCTCTGCAGTCGACTCACATCACTCTTTTGAAGCTCCTTTTCGAAAAGAAAGATCAACCTTGTTCGATCAATAACCTAAAACGTGAAGTCAAATAGAGACGTCAATAAATTTCTAACTAACTCTATATATTCATTTAATTGACGCCGACAACATAATTTAACTCGGAATAACTGAAACAAAAGTGTATACATGTAACAACACAATAAAACAATAAATTAGATAACGACATCTAACAGGATTCCTTAGACAAAAATTCTGCATTATAACTATCAGCATTTGAAGTGAGGCCAATACTTCCAAACATATTAGACCGCCGCAATTTATGTATAGTGTTGTCTAATTCTTACATGGAAAATTCTAAAAAAGAAAAAGCGCTATAAATACATATAATAGTGGTGTTTGCCTTACTGTCACTAATTATTTGATGCGGCGAATGTTGTTGACCGCCACTAGAATTTAAACCATTGCGGTCCATGCATGGCGCCAAGCCGCCACTAAGAAACATGTGCCACATGCCTAACTGTTCTCGTTGCATGGAGGAAAAAATAAAAATGATACCGCGCAAATAACATATTTAACCTCCACTTCAAATTCTGTTGAAGGCCACAAAATACAAATGGTAGACTAATATCTAAAGTTCAAAGCAGCCAAGTTTCTGTTTTGAGAACACAAGTTTTAGTGTCCCAAAGAAGTGTTAAAAATTTCCTTATTGTCATGGAAACAACTCATTAGTTTCTTTCTTCAATATATATCTACCTAACAGGAGAATTAGATAGCATGTAGCCTAAGGAACTATGATACACTCAAAGAATTCAAACAGAAATACAAGAGAAAACAAATCTTAGTTTACTGTTCATGAATATTAAAGCAATTTAGGATTGAAAAGAAATAGAAATATTACTATGTAAAGTCACAAAAAAAATCTCTATCTATCATGAACACAATGACAAGTCCTTATGCACTCCATTATATTCGGACATTTCTAAACTAAATGTCATCCATTCCATGGTTTGTAAATAGAACAACTATAACATAAACCTTTTTAGCTAGTGGAAGTCTGCACAAATTTTATTCTCTTTTTTTTTGGGGTATTTGCTTTAGTACTTACTTAAATTTCACATTAGCAACTGAAACTAAAGTAGACTGTAGGAGTAGAATCTAGATTTGAAATTGTCCAAAAGCCAACAAATTTATGAAATCTAAACCTAATAATCGAAAATCCATTCAAACAAAATCCTCTCTCCCAAATTAATATAAACTTAAAAACCAAAGCGGATGCATACGAAGGGACTATACATAAAATGGGAAGATCTGTCTATAATAAACCTCCACACATAATTTGAAGATCAAAAATCATCCGCAACAAGAATAAAATTAACAAAAAAAATTAAGAATGCAATTAATTACTGGATTCACAGGAAAAAGGAATTTTTTAATTAAAAAAAAAACAGTAATATTGAGTGGCCAGGTGCAACAAGAATCTGGTACAGATCTCTCCCAAATCTGATACCTGCAATCTCAGTACTGATAAATTAAAAAATAAAAATTATAATGTGAAAAGTTATTCTTTTTGCTTTTGTATTTCATTCCCTGCAAAACAATCCATGATAATAATAATAAAAGGAAATTATATTTATTTTCTTATGCAAGGAAATGAAAGGGTAATTAGCTAAGGAAGGCCATACACGTGCTGGGACAGGGGAAGGCACGTGCGGCTTGTAGGATCCGGAAGCAGGGAAAGAGAACGATTCAAATGAAGACCGTGGCTTTTGTAGTGCAACATTCCGTCTCTTCCTAATTTGGACATCACCATTTTCATTTGTACCTCCGATCAGACAGCTGCCAGAACCGATCAGGTCCAGATCATTCTCACCCAATTCAGTAACCCCAGCCGAGCCACCGTAGGCGGTGGTGGTGGCCACCGGCAGGAGTAGTGGAGCTTGAAAAGTACTAGTGTTGGGAGTAGTGTGGTAGTTATTGTTTGGTTGAGGGGGAACTCGAAATGAGCTTGGGATGAAGAACGATTGGGCTCCGGTGCGGCCCATGGGTGGTGGTGCGGAAAAAGGGGCCGGAACTGGATCAAAACCTGACCCGAAACCATAAGCTTCGTTTTTTTCCATATTTTTTTTCGAGGGACTGAGGCTGCTCTGTACTGAAATCGGGAAATGGGAAATGGGAAATGGCGATGAGAGAGAAATGGGGAGAGAGAAAGAAGAGTTTGAATTGAAGTGTAGAAGGAGTGATGGTGGTGGACAGTGAGATTTATGCTAAATTTAGCAAAGGTTTGGACTGATTTGGGGATCATTTGTGCAATGTTCAGTCACTGAACGTTTTAATCTCTTTTGTTTTTTTGTAAAGTACGTGTAATCAGATTATTAGGAGGAGGAGGAAGACGACTAGGGATTAGAAGAAATTGAGATTAATGAATGTTTGTTTGTTGATGGATGGGTGGGTTTAAGAATAGGAATTACTCTCCATGTTTTGGGGTTTAGTGGTGGTTGGGGGTTAAGGTTAAGAAATGACGGGTGAGAGAGAGAGGAATTGGGAAGCGGATAGGAGGTCCAGGTGTTGAAAAAGCTCTGATCGTTTACTGAAATTAATGGGGTTCGATCGTTTCTTAATTTGGTGTTCCCTCCCGTCTAAATTAATTTCCTACTACCTCTTACTTGTTTCTCTCTCTAGATTTCTAACTTTCTCTCACTACAATCTCTTTAGCGGTGGTGAATATGGAAGACGACTGAAAGGAAAGGAGGGAGGAGAGAGAAAGCGGTATTTTGGATATGAAATGAAAACAGTGGCTTTGGGTTTTGTCATATACCTCGCTGCGCGGCAATCCTACGTCATTTCATTTTCACCTGTGGAAGGAAACCTTTGAAGAGGAGAGAGAGAGAGATTTGTTTAGTTACGTCTCTTGGACCCTTATAACCCCCCGTCTCTAACCACCCTATTTGTGAGTTTAAAATAATTCGAATATTAAAAAGATATATATACTCCCTCCCTAACAAAGTACATTTTTTAGATATATTAAAAAAAATAAAATAAAAAAAGTAAATTTAAAAAAAATTAAATTCATTCTTAGTAGTCCATAAAATTACGTAAAGTGATAAGTTCTTTAATTTTTTATATTAATAAATTATATTAAATGACATATTTATATTTCATATTATGTATCTTAGCTCGTCTTTTGTTGATAAAAAAATTGTAAATTTAACTATTATATTTAGGATGAAAGACATTACATGTGTTTGACCTCGAGCGTTACATTTATAAATTAAATAAATCACACATTAAAATAATTAATTGCAGACGAACAAATTTTTTAAAATTGCGTTTGAAACTCTTGAACATTGCATAAATTAGCAAACAAACACTACTAGCTATTTACAAGTACACAAGTTATATATTTTGTCTATCAAAATAAATTCTCCTCCTTTCGTCTGGTAAATACTAATCTAGTTTGATTTTTTTTGTTAAATTGACTAATTTTAGAATTGATAATTAAACAAAATTATTTATGTTTTTGAACTTCCAAAAATTAGAGGTTGTAATAGATTAAATATAGTTTCTTATGATTATAATATCTTGACCTATATTTTAAAGAAAATTAGATAAATATTGATTCTAAATTGGTCAATTTGACTTCAAAATTCAAATTAAGTCCGTCTTTGTTAGGCCTAGCAATTTTTTCCAAACTCCACAGAGCCCGCTCTATTCCGACCTTAATGGGACCCAATTTTTAAAACCTTATAGAGTTAGGGTCGGATATGAGATATACCCTTTCACCCCTGACCCGATTATATGTATATATATATATATATTTTTAAAAAATTAGCATTTTGTGTATATATAATTATGTATTTATTTAGGTTATTTCATTATAAATTCATAATATTTTGTAATATAATATGTTGTTAATAATAGAAATTTTGCATGTTGTTTAATTTTGAATTAAAAATAGTTATATAAATTAATATAAAAAATTAGAGAAATTTAATTTATGAAAAAAGAAGAGTATTCGAGTGAACAAGACTGGGACAGGACAGATATAGGGTATTGTTTTCGAAAGTGGATCAGATTTGGGGGATAACTCCATATTAATAGTGTGGGTATGAGGAGGGGTTCTTCGAACCTTACCTGCCCCGTTGCCAGACCTAATCTTTACGAGACAAAAACAATAACACTTAAATCACTATTTTAACAATTTTTTTTAAAATATGGAAAAGTATTTGTGAAAAAACAACAACTCATTTAATTAAATCACATAGCTCAAATGTATTTATTTGATATGAATTAATTTGATTTTAAGTTAATATAATTTTAAACATTATAAGCTATTCAAAAAGTAGAACTAAATATAACATTTATCTTTTTCAAAAATTTAAAAAGATACTTTAATATATGATTTTTCACAATTCTTTTTTTTTAATGAAAGTGAGACTCTATTGTGAATTAGAGCAAGTGCTATAAAAAAATAAATTCAAAAAGGGAGAGAAACGTGTATTATGTCTATTATCATGTTCAAAGATAAAAAGCCTTTGTCCAAGCCCGCATCCTGTCTAGGTTTTTGAACCCGAATATCCAAACGTGGCCTGAATAAAAAAACCCATATACTATATTATAAGGGTACAGTATATGCAAAAAAGCCCAACAATTAAACTATAAAAAGAAGTCCAAAATAGTGTAATTCGGAGCGAAAGGTTCTGTTCTGCTTCCCGCACTGAAGCCTCGAAACCCTAAAATTAATGGCAGAGGTGAAGAATGAAGAAGAAGAACACGCATTGCCCGCGAAGCGAAAGCCTGATATAGTTGTAGAAGGCAAAGACATTGACGGAAACGAATCAACAACAAAGAAGCAGAAATCTGAAAAAGAAGAAGAAAACAATTCTTCTGTTGTCGAGGAGAAGGTCATCGATGAAGACGAAGAAGATGAAGAGGATTACGAAGGCGATGATGATGACGAGGAGGAGGATGAGAGTGATGATGATGAAGCTGAGGAGCATTCCAATGGGGGAGAAGCTCACATGGACCGTAAGGGAAAAGGAATTATGAAGGATGATAAAGGTAAAGGGAAATTAATTGAAGAATCAGACGATTCGAGTGATTCGAGTGAATCTAATGGCGGTGAATCTGATGATGGTGATAGTGATTTGTCTGATGATCCGCTGGCCGAGGTCGACTTGGATAACATTCTTCCGTCCAGGACTCGATGCGGTGTGGCTCGCCCTGGTCTTTTTATTGCTACCCCTAAGGATAATAATGATGCTTAATTCGAGGAGGTTAGTTTTAAAAAAGAAAAAAAATCTGCCAAAATTGTAGTTCAGTTTAGAGGTGGTAGTGGTTGTAGAACTTTGATGAGATTTTATGATGCTGATATGATGATTTTAGGTACAATGCAGTTTTATTGTAAAACATCTTAGAAGTATGGAATGCCCCTTTCTATTAGTTTGAGTTCGGTTTCTCCCATCAACTTATTTATCCAATTTATGCTAATCCAATTTACGGTAGTAATGTTGATTGTAAAAGTTAGTTGAATTTTATGTGATCTTAGCAGAGAAAGGTGTTTAAAATACATTGAGTCTATTATGTTTTTGGATTGTTGTGTTAATCCAATTTATGCTAATCCAATTTATGTAAGTAATGTTGATTGTAAAATTTAGTTGAATTTTATGTGATCTTAGCAGAGAAAGGTGTTGAAAATACATTGTGTCTATTATGTTTCGGATTGTTGTGTTAGAACTTAGAACAGAGGCAATGTTGTTTAAATTTAGGGTCATTATCATCTATTGATTCTTTTTTTAACAGAGGCTACGTGATTGGACTTTCACGCAACTCGCAGGACATGTGGTTGGGTTTAGTGTGATTTATCTTTTATGTGTTTGTATGTCAGTTGTACACACTTACGGAGTAGACAACTTTAGATTATGTGATTTTTCAGTGCATACAAGACCAGCGCAGCATCTGTCGACTGTCATTGCTGTAACAACAATCTTCTGGTCAAAACTTGGTATTAATATTGTATTATTGTGCTTAGGATAAGCAGCTCGTTAGTTCTACATTTATAGTTTGCTTTGAACTTCTTGAGCTCGAATGACTAATCTCCCTGTAACTTGTGAGAAATTGAAGTTCTTGTTTGAGAGATTATAGCTGACGTGAAAATGTCAAATCGGATAAATGACAAAAATTTCATTCCCTTACAACAGAGGGTTTCATGCATAAATATTGCTGAAGTTGATACCTTAAATACTAAGAGCTCCTCTAGTCAGTAGGAAGTTGGTCTTCCACTCTTCCTATTTTTGAAGTTGATTTTGTTCTATGGTTTAGCTGCTGTCGCCTATTTCATACTCAAAAGTCAAATGTAACACCTCCACACTCTTGGGCCACTTGAGATCAACTCTGGGGAGAAGACAGGTTGGTCTTGGGTGATTGATCCACCTTGGCCCCAGCAGTTTTCCTGGTTGGGCCTGGCAGATACACCTATTTTTTGTTGGTAAATCAATTTTTAGCTGACATAAAAATAAAAATTCTTTCCTGAACATCAAATCTTTTGTTGTTGACTTGTTATTGGATGACACCTTAATGGTTTTTTTCATCAGGAGCTATTTCTAGTTGTCTGTTCTTCTTCAGAAGTAAAATTTTGAACATTCTTTAAGTAGATATTAGTAGTGGTTATTGTTGAAGTCCTTGTACATCACTACATCTATTACTGGTTTGAATTTGATAAATGCTTGGCTGACTGGAATGGTGTTTGGCTCTTTACTGAGCTCATTGGCCTGGATTTCTTGCCAGACTTTTATTCACATATTAACACCTCTTTTTCTTCCCTTTTAGTTAAAGGTGATGGGGCTACACAACCTTTGCCTTATCGCTAATTGTGATGAATTTACCTTCCCTCCATATGTTGTTAGACCTGTCAAATTGAGATAAAATATGGAATCATTCCAATCTTACTCCAGAAAGTATTATTAACGTTGTAGTATTCGTGTGTGATGTAGGACATTGATGTTGTCTCATTGTCGGGTTGATTGTCACAAAATCTGCAATCTCCTCTCCTACAGTATAATATTGATTATTCACTTTTGAAGCAACTTTCTATGTTGCATTTTTTATTTGATGTATGAATTAGTGGCTGAATTCATTTATCCGACTAAAATTTTGATAATCTGTATGATCAGGTGCATTTTGCATTTTATCCACCACCTAAAATCTGGTCTAAAATGCTAGGACAAATCATACATCAATCAACTTTTACTGGATCACATTGTCATTTGTTATACTCTAAATTTTCATATCACAGGTCAGATATGAAAAGATGAATAAATTAATATAATATGATTCAGCAATTGCTACAAGTCAGTTGGTCTTGCAGTGAAATAACTATGGTGGGTGTAAAACTACTGACTTGTGTGGTTTTAGTTTTGTTTATAGTTTTCTTGTTCTTTGCAATTTGGTAGCAGTTAAAGAGTTTCATGAAACCAGTTTAGTTTTTGTGGCATTTGGCCAAGGCCACTTGGGTGTAATTTAATATCCCATCTCTGGTTTGAATGTGTTCTCTATATTCGTATTTATTTATTATACATTTGAATTGAAGTTCTGAGATAATTATATAAGAACAAGATATCAACTTGGACTAGGGAAGCAAGATTGTGATGGGTGCCAGCTCAATAGATTGAGTCAAGCTCATTCTAATATGTTCAAATCTACTTGTTTGACTCATGACTGGAGTCAACCTCTAGTCAAATTGAATTCGATGGTAAAGAGCAAAGACTAAAGAGAAACCCCTTTCTCATTCTGGGTTTCATTTTTGTTTTTCAGTCTTTCTTTCTTTCTTTCTTTCTTTGTGGGTAATGAGGTGTATCCTGGTTCCTTAGTGTAGGTATCTTTTGAAAGTTCCTTATATAAAGAGGGAATTTTATTTTATATGTGCTTGTGGGGCATAAATGTGTTTTTTTTATTGGCTACCTGTACTGTATCATTGTATGTTTATAGCCCTTTCTTAGTCTTTTTGGGAGAGTTTGTTACAAGAATTTATGTGCTTGTGGGGCATAAATGTGTGTTATTTTCTTTTCTTTTATAAACTCACTACGTTTTCTATTCTTTTATTTTTCATTGTAAATTAAGTTTCCAATTTTTTCTTTTCCGTCCAAAACTCAGAAAGAGACTGTTCTTCTAGTGTGTGTGTGTGTGTGTGTCTATATATATATATATATATATATATATATATATATATATATATATTTGCCAATATAAGAAAACAGTTTTAGCCCTTTCCTCGGTCTTTTATTCTGATACATTAGCCTGTTCTTTGAGATAATCAACAGTTTGTGTAGTCAGAGCGGCCCAACTAGGTTAACTCTTGGGCTTGCAGTTTTCTCTGCTGGGATAGTGTCCAATTATTATCCAAATTCTGTACGATATAAACCTTCCGCTTAATAAGCGCTTGGTAGATTACCATTTATTATCCTTTTCTTAAAATTTAGATATGTTTGTAAATAGCGGGTAGTTTGAAAATTATACAAAAATAGCTAATTGTTATTTAGTTTTCTGTTTTTATCCTCTATCTTTTTATCCCGTTAAAAAACTCAAAAACAAAATAATTTAACAATAAACTAAAGTTTTTTTATCCATTTCTTTTCTTATCCGTACATTTTTAGAATTCGTTGATACTCCCTCTCTGTTTTGTTGTTTATATATATATATATATATATATATATATATATATATTTTAATTTTCTATTTCTTTAATTTTTGTAGCAAGCACTGGAAGTGGAAACAACAAACCTTACTAGGGGAATTTGAAATAGAAAAGAAGCTGATGGCGTGCACTTTGCACTTGAATTTCCTCATCACTTATTAAGTTATTATATGAGCTGTAAATTCATTGTGGACCAAGTTTGTTAAGTCTGAATTTTCTTCTGAAGTCTAGGCTAGCAGTATTGGATCATTACACAACTCCAGAATAGAAACAATGGTAAAGACGAATATACACAGAAACTGTATGAATCAAAGGAAACAGAGATGATGAGGCATGACACTTACCTAGGAGGAGAATGAAGCAGGCTTTGGGACCAATTTGTATGTCTCACTAATACTACTAGGGATGACCACAGCCAAGGTTATAATAGAACAGAGGACCACAACTCACCTCCCATGCGCTTTCATATATTGTTGGCTGCATCCATTGCATTGCATCCCCAATGTGAGGAACACCCCCCCCCCCCTCCCCTCCTTAATAACCCATGAGAAAAGCTCGTTGAATTATTCGTTGAATCGTACAATACAACTCATCCTCCACTCCCCTCCTTAATAACCCATGAGAAATGCTCGTTGAATCATACAATACAACTCACCAATTTTTTATTGCTCGTTGAATCGTACAATACAACTCATCAATTTTTATCTAGATGTATCTCAATAATTTTTGTCTAAATACCTAATATTATTTAAAACTCACATGGGGTTTCTCAAGGCAAAATTATTTCGTAACACCTGTAACTTTCACCATAACCATTAGTGACCTCCATCCTAAAGAAAAATTGTCAGCAACCATTTTGGCCGTGACAAACACCTCAACAAGATAAAATTTTGTTTACTATATTTGTAAAATGATAAAGGAGTCATCGATGAAAAGACAATAATATCATTAATGAAATACTTATGCCACAGTCAGTTAGTACTTAACAGCGAGTCTGTGAGCGTAACAATTACAATTATTCAATCGTCATATATATTCCGTTATTTTGTATCAGAATTTAAAAAATTGTACCTAGTATTTTCTTTTAGATATTTTATGAGTTAAAAAAGTACAAATCTTGTTGTTGGGAGTTTTAAGGAGTTTATTTTATTTTTCTACTTCTTATAGAGTTTTCTTGGGAAGAATTGTTTCATTGCTTCACATGGCAGCATCTATAGCAAATGATGGAAGTCACTAAAGACATTATTCTTACATATGAAAACGGAAATTATGATATCCCCTTTTTTGGAATATTTACTTTTCAAGGAATAGCAACGCAACGCAACGCAACGCCTCTCACCATCAATTATGTTCTTCTACAATATGCAAGTGGAATTACTATAACTATTACGCGTTGTTTAATAGTCGTCTTATATTTTGGTCTAACCACTCTCTTTCATATTGCAAATTACAATGCTTTCATTGGATATATTGTTTTGTGGTGCTTTAACCCACCCTTCATTACGTATATACATTTGTTGTTCATCAATTTGTTTAAATTTATATATTTTTCTATTGGCCAGACAATGTTTTTGCATGCCAGCCTACAAATTTCTCCACTTCCCAACTTATTTTATTCATTTCAATATGGATGGATGCTTACTCCTCATTCTTAAACTAGTCACACTTTTTCTTTTTCTCATTATGTTAAGGGTCTGTTCGATAAAATTGAATTTGAAATTTTTTAGAGTTGAATTAGTAGAGTTAAAAGCTTCAAATTGCTGAATATTAAGTACTGATTGTGTCAACTGAAAATTAAGTAGTGAAAGTAGTTAAGCTGTTTGATAATTAACTAAATTTGATATCTGAAAATGATGAAATTTACATTTTTATCCTTATATTATTTTAACAACTAATATAGTTTGTCATAAATAAATAAAAAGTACTATACACGTTTAGGATTGCACAAAAATTAATTTACTTTCAAACACATCTATTTATAGTTTTATTTAAATTAGATCGATAATCAATTCAAAGAAGCAAGAAAAATCATAGCATAATTGATAATAAATAAATTATATCAATGGCTAATAAGACAATCAAACTACTTGTTAAAAACAATGGATTAATATGTAAAGTTATGCTAAAGTGGTTAATAACTGATTTGCAATTTGTTCACGTAAATTGTTCATAAAAATTTGATCAGCTTGTCGAGATCCTTCTGTAAATTCTGAACTTTCAAAATTCTGGCCATGTTCTTGAGAATTTTCATAAGAGCCATTCTCATCATTGAACTTTTCAAAAAAACAATATGTAATTACAGTCTTACCAAGATAGTTGTGTATCGCAACACAAGTAATCACTATATTTCTCTGCACAATTTTTTAAGGAGTGTTAACAAATGTAATTCATAATTTCGGAGAGACAATTTATTTGTTCTTAATGAATTTTTTAAATTAGACTTTTTTCTAGAACGAATAGAGTGTGTGTATATATATATATATATCTATATATATATAACAAAACACAATTGAATTTGAAAAAAAAAATTCTCACTCACCCTAATAAACCATCTGGGTCGTCCAAAGTTTAGGATAAATTTGACCCTTCTTTATATTTTTGTCTTCCTTCCCCTTTCTTCTTCCCCTCTCTTCGTAGTATCGGAGGCACAGACGAAGTGCTGGTATATATATATCCCACTGGCGACCCCATCTATTCCACCCACGGTCTCCCTATCTTCCCACCCTTCCAAATGTTTCACAGCCTTCAAAAAATTTGAAAACAAACAAACCAATCGTAATTAAATTTTGGTATTGAATGGATAACTCTCTGTTCCAATAAAAAAGATTAATTTAAAATTTATGTAAATGTATATAGCTATATGTTTGTGTATGGTCTGTGTGTATCGTCATGTGTATGCCAGTGCGGCTGTGAGGTTGATAATTTATTAAAAAACAAAGTACAAACTATTCATTATAATTTAAAGAAAAAAGAATCTTACATGCGAGGCTTAGATGAATTGATCACAAATTTCGTATGTGGATGATAATGGCGGATGATGGGGGGGGGGGGGGGAGAGGGCTTTTTTTAATAGGGAAGAGGTTGCGTGATTTTATTAATGTGTTTACGTAATTTGTTAGATAAATTTTAAAGAAACTCGACTGATGGTGTTCAATGTTGATAAATAAGTTAGACCTAAAATTATTAACTATAATAAGTTAAAAATTTATTTTTTTAAAAATACGATAGAATTAAATTATCAAACAAACTTATTTAACTTAATACTTATCGTCTTCAACATTATGCGCTGAATTAGGTTATCAAACAAGCCCTAAACTTTAGAACATCCATTAACCTATTTGTACCAATATATGTTTGTGTTTTCTTTATCAATGAAATGATATATGCTGTTCTACTATGGACATTGGACAGTCTATCATCAGGCTGCATGGCCCACATAGGTATTAGAGTAGTAAGTATACTACTATTATTTATTTACTAATAAACAGAAGCAATCAACGTTAATAGTAAGAAAATTAGAGGCTCAACGGATACCCTCGTCACATGGCCCTTGATGTTCATGTAGGGGCAGATTATCCACAATATTGTAATCTAAAAAAATACAAAAAAAAAAAAACTCAAATTCAACCAATACTATACTAGTATATTTACTTGTCTCAAATTTATCTTTGAAATTAATAACTTTTATGCATATTAAAATTTGGCAAGCACATATTTTAGCATTACATTTTTGCAAAGTTCAATTTTAAAATCTTAGTAGGTAGAGAGGTAGGTTGATTCTTAGGGTATTCAGGAAATGAAGCGCAAAAAATTGAAAAGTAAATCCGGGGTCCACAGGAAAGTTATGGAAGTGAAGAGAGAATATCAACAGTAGTAGCCTTCACTATTTGACCTTGGGATTAGCTTCCATGAAAATTATTATGAATGCATTAGGTCGAATATTTGAATTGGTATTTTAGAGATTCTTCTGAATGCATCACGTTAATGTGAAAACTACGTACTTAAGATTGTTTTTTAATCTTGATTGACGTATAAATTGACTCAAAAATATTTTTACCGTTCAAACTAAAAAAATAAAAACAATTCACCATTTGAATAGCGAACTAGTTATATGGATAAATAAAATAACACATGCATGTATATTAAGTTTACATTACATGTGACCAAATTCATCATCTATATCTATGTCTATATTATAAAGTCTCTATGGAAGTTTTTTTTTACAAATTTGGTGTAATTAGATCACACTTTTTTCTCTTTTTTTTGTTCTTTCGCCCTTATAACTTTAGATATATTACTATTTTGTCATTTTTAATATTATTTTTTTATATGTTTCTATTTATTTCTCTAAATTTTATAATATTTTTATTTTACACGCACAACGCTTGTACAGCTAAAACTTTGTACTTTATAAATCACAAGACAAGATAAATTTTGTACTTTATGAATCACAAGACAAGATAAATTTTGGGTGACCACTGTAAGTCTATAAGAATAGCACATAGACATATATACTAGCATAGTAGTAAAAACTAGGTAGGTGAGTAGCGAAAGCAATCAAAATCTCTTTCTGTGAAGGAATTAAGAACATGAATCTTAATTATGTATATTTGCCTAACCACAAATCTATCCCTTGGGAGGAACACAACTATATATCGGTTAATCATGACCTAACCATTAATGGTTTCTTTATTGTACGCCAACCCAAGTAAGTTTGGTGAGGGGTAAAAATGGAAACAAGAAAATTGGAAGATAATGACTGTCCCTTCTTCTAACTACAGACATTTCATGATATGGTTATCAAAAACATGCTAAAATGAGAGTTAAAACAAGTAATAATTAGTAATTAATGATTTTTTCTAATTGTATCTCAACTTGTTTAATTAAGAAACTATGAATTACTACCAACTTAAATACTACGACAATAATTCGAAACAGCAAAGTGTTGTACTATGCAAAGTATGATCACTTAATTGTTTTACACTAGATAATTATGGTATCATAATTACGTCACTCTAACATATAGCTAGTTTATTCTTTTAGAAATTGAATTAAGGTCTGTCACATTAGGCGATGAAATTTTAATTTGATAGTTAAAACTGAGACTGTAACTTTTTATATTTGTATCTTTCTCAAACTATTTTTTTTAAAAAAAATATAATTTAATTTAGCGTTCCAAAAATGTATAAAATTTCGAAAAGTATATAAATTTGGGAAAAATAAAGTAACTGAAAAAAATATAATAGAACATATATGTTCCAAAGTCCTAAATCCTAGTTATTAACAAAAGCCAATGGGAATGATACTTCCACAAAAAAAAAGAAGACTTTTATATTAAAAAAAATCATGAATAATAGATGAGATTCATAGTAGCAACTTACAAGATAAAAAAGAAAAATAATAAATAACAAGATTAAAAAAACAAATTACAAAATGAAAAACAAAAATAACTAGAAGATACAAAAAAGGAAAAAATAAAAAGAAATGGAGTTGCAAATTGAGTAATCAATTTGAAATCATTGTCCCATACACATAACTAACTATACAATTACAAGCCCATATAATAATATACGGACCGCACGAGACAGTGATTTACACTTTGCGTTAGTAGGAGTATCTTCCTAGGATTCTTTTCACCCTCCTCCTATTCCCATAATTACCCATCAGTTTTTACTGTGTTACTAATCTTTTTATACTGTACTAAATTTTAACTCCCCTTTTCTATCTGTGAACTGTGTGATGTGAAGTGTTCCATCAATCTGTTCTGTTGTACGGTTTTGCATGCATGGCCAGGTTACAAAATAGTTGCACGAAAATTCCTCATTACGCTGTACCGTACCACACCCTAATTTTCTCCCAACTGAAAAAAATAAAATAAAAAATAATGCTGTATTACTTGCTCTATTTATTTTAAAATTAAATATATAATTTGACTTTTAAGATCAAACGATAACATATTAAACTTCAAAATTGGTATTATTCATAAAAATTTAGAATAAAATAAATTTTATAATTAATAATTTTTGTTATATACTATATAATTATAATAATTGTATCAATTAAAATTAAATAAATTTATATCAATTTAAAATTTAATATGCCGTCATTTAATTTTAAAATTTAAATTATATCTCTAAATTTAAAATGAAAAAAGTATTATTCACTCTACAATAAGTGGCGTTTCATTTTTCTAACTGAAATTTCATCCATCTCCCTCCTTATCATTAAATTTCTCATCATTATAAATTAAAAAATCTCAACAGAAAAAAAAAAGAAAAAAAAAATATGATTATTGATAATATGAGAATAAAAATTATTTTATTATAATAAATATATATTTAATAATATTTTTATAATTATTGAATTATATTTAATATTATTAATTATTCAACTATTCACATGACTACGGTCGGTACTTTTATGTATTTAACGATATTTCTAATAAAATAATTATATGGGAGTAAATATATTTATAAAGAAATTTTTACTCCAAAATTAATTATGAAAATTATACTTGTATTCATAATTATCTTTCCATGAAAGTTATAATAACTTACGAGAGTATAGTGTTCACGTACTCGCGCATGACGGTATTAAAATTGACTGATTGGGGCACTTAGATGCCCCCACATGGGGATGTCCTCATTTACTAATAACGAGACGCGAGTATCTTGTACTCTCTCGAGTAAACAACAAGATGGTCTTATCAAAATAATGGCAATCCCGTAATTAATCGATGAAACTTGGGCAATTGTGATAATCACAATGAGGAAAAGAATACAGGTTTGGCAGAGAGCCCTTGACATTGGAACCAGAGAAAAAGACACATGCATGTTGTTCTTACACGTTTCAACGGTCAAGATTCCCTCTACACTTTCCCTTCTTCACTTCCCTCACCGTCAGATCAATCTTTATCCCTCTAACTGTACACTCTAGTCAAACCCCTTAACCATGGTTAAGTTAAACACAGAGTTTTCTTCTTCTTCTATCATCTGATCTCTTTCTCTCTCCTCCACTGATGATGATGAGGAGATGAGTTTAGTTAGCTGGAACAACAAACAACATGACTACATAAGTAGGAGTGATAGATATAGATATAGATATAGATATAGAGAGAGAAACATATACATACAGAGCTATATAGAAAGAAGAAGAAGGAAAGCTTTAAGCTTGTTTCTCTCACTCTATAAATCTATATCTCTAACTACAACTCTCTGATGATCATCTCTTCAAAGTTCCTGCCTTTTTCAATTTATTAGCTGCTTTAGATTCTCTGTATTTACTTTTTTGCTCGGGGTTCATTTTCATTTTCTTTTTCCTTTTTTTCCCGCTCTGTAATCATCACTTTTTGATTTTTAGCTGATGATGATGATTTAAACCGAAGGGTAAGCTCAAGATTTTTCTTATCCAATAACTTCCCCCTTTTGTTTTTTTTGCCTCGAGTTCTTTCTTTTAGATTAGTGGTGTTTCCGATCTACTCTGAAGTCAAACCCATGTAAGAATTTTACAATTTTTCACCAAATCTTCAGATCTAGTGAGATTTCAAGTGAGTTCATCAAGATCTGGTGATAGGTGATAGATCTAAGTCAAAGTTATCATTTTTTTAAGCTTTGGTAGTTGAAAAAAAATCGAAGCTTTAATGTGTTTTGCTGAGTATTACATGATGAATTACTTTCCAGAAGAGGTGCTAGAGCACGTCTTTAATTTCTTGACATCGCATCGAGACCGAAATGCGGTGTCTTTGGTCTGCAAATCATGGTACAGGGTGGAGAGATATAGCAGGGACAGGGTTTTTATTGGGAATTGTTATGCAATCAGTCCGGAGAGGATGATCGGGAGGTTTCCTAGGGTTAGGTCTTTGACTTTGAAAGGAAAGCCTCATTTTGCTGATTTCAATTTGGTTCCACCCGATTGGGGAGGATTTGTGTTTCCATGGATTGAGGCTATGGCGAAAAGTGGGGTTAATTTGGAGGAGCTTAAGCTGAAGAGAATGGTGGTTTCCGATGATAGCCTCGAGCTTCTTGCCCGGTCTTTTGTCAATTTTAAGTCTTTGGTTTTGGTTAGCTGTGAAGGATTCTCCACTGATGGCCTTGCAGCTATTGCTTCCAATTGCAGGTATATATTTATATTTATATATATAAATGCGTAATAATTCTTTTGTTACTTTTTTTTGGTTTATGTTATTGATGGGTTTGTTAAATATACTTCATACTTGGGACTTGTGACTTGGGACTTGGGTTGTAGGAATATGTTTATATTTATGCATACTTTTGGATAACTTGCATGATCTGGTAATCTGGCCATAGAATTGGTTTATTTTTGCTCAAATTGTATTTCTAGTTCTGTTAATGTAGTTTATTGGCTATAACTGATCAAAGATTAAAGCTATTGATGCTGTGGTGGGACGAATGTTGAATTTTGCTTCACTGCTTTTAGTTCTTTAGTTGGTGAATGATGCATGATGAACTTGTTAGATTGATAACCCTACATGGTCAGCAATGACTTGTCTAGTGCTAGAAGGATAAACATAGGCTGCATCATTTGTTTTCATTTTCCCTTTTTTGGGGGTATGAGTTTTACAATTTTCTTGTTTTCTATTTTCTATGAATGTGCACCAGTGCATGTTTTCCTGGTGTGATTTAGTTTCTTTAATGACTGAGCTTGCTGATTTATTACAGCATATATCGATGTGAGATAATTTTATAGAGTTTCATGTCCATGGCCCACAAATTTTACCTCAGCTTCCACAGTCTCTTAGTTACTATCAGTAATACGTTGGGCAATTTCCTCCCCCCTTACACCCCCCCCCCCCACAAAAAAAAAATCTTACTGTTCTACATGCTAATCCATTGATGACAGCAATGTCTTTTAGAATAGGGGGATGGAGCTTGATGAGTTAGTTGGGTAATAATATCTAGTTTACTAGGGATTAGGCTATGTTTTGGCATTCATCATCTTTGATTTCTTAATTCAGGTTTCTCAGGGAGCTGGACCTGCAAGAAAATGAAGTTGAGGATCATAGAGGGCAGTGGCTTAGCTGCTTTCCTGACAGCTGCACATCACTTGTCTCATTAAATTTTGCATGCCTGAAAGGAGAAGTTAATCCATCAGCTCTTGAGAGACTGGTGGCAAGGTGTCGTAATCTCAAAAGTCTAAAGTTGAATCATGCAGTTCCTGTTGATTCTCTTCAGAAGATTCTTGTGCAAGCGCCTCAGTTGGTGGATTTGGGGGCCGGGTCTTATGTCCATGATCCAGATTCGGAGACATACAACAAACTAAAGAATGCGATCCAGAAATGTTCATCAATTAGGAGCTTGTCGGGATTCTTGGAGGTTGCTCCTCGCTGCTTGCCTGCTGTTTATCCGGTATGCGTGAACTTGACGTACCTGAACTTGAGCTATGCACCGGGGATCTACAGCAGTGATCTAATAAATCTAATCCGACACTGCAGGAAACTGCAGCGACTATGGGTTTGAATTTTAACCCTCATTTGTGAAACTTTAGCTTTTGTTCCTTTATTTTTAAGTGTAAATGACATTCTATATTTCTTTGACAGATATTAGATTATATTGGGGATAAAGGGCTAGGTGTTGTAGCTTCTACTTGCAAGGAACTGCAGGAATTGAGAGTCTTCCCATCTGATATCTATGATGTTGGTAATGCTGCTGTAACTGAAGAAGGCTTGGTGGCGATATCAGCTGGTTGCCCCAAGCTTAATTCCTTGCTCTATTTCTGCCAGCAGATGACAAATGCTGCACTCATAACTGTTGCCAAAAACTGCCCAAATTTCATTCGCTTCAGACTGTGCACGCTTAACCCAACTATACCAGATCCAGTGACCATGCAGCCACTGGATGAAGGTTTTGGTGCAATTGTTCAATCATCCAAGGGTCTGAAGCGGTTGTCACTCTCTGGCCTCCTAACAGACAAGGTTTTCCTCTATATAGGAATGTATGCAGAGCAGCTTGAAATGCTTTCAGTTGCGTTTGCGGGCGGCAGTGATCAGGGAATGCTCTACGTGTTGAATGGCTGCAAGAAGCTCAAAAAGCTAGAGATCAGGGATAGCCCATTTGGGAATGTGGCACTTTTAGAGGACGTGGGAAAGTATGAAACAATGCGATCCCTTTGGATGTCGTCCTGCGAAGTAACTCTTGGAGCCTGCAAGGAACTCGCCAAGAAGATGCCAACCCTAAATGTGGAAATTATTAACGAAAGTGATCAGATCGAGGTTAGCCCTGATGATAGACAGAAAGTAGAGAAGATGTACCTGTATCGGACGTTGGTTGGGCCAAGAAGTGATGCACCAGATTTTGTGTGGACATTGTAGATGTATGTCCATTGTAAATTTGTGTTTGTCCGGCCCAATATTTCATCCTGTGTACTAGTTGTACCTTTTCTTAGATGAACCAATTTATGTACTACGTACTTTGTGATGATTTAATTACCGGGTTGCCCCTTTTTATCTACATGAGATCTGCAATTGCTAATCCTCATTATTGGGGTTCAAATTCATCACTTTCAGCAGGTTCTTGCTGGGAATTGAAGTAGTTTTTATTGGAAGAGGTTTATTATTTTCCGAGTATGAACCAAACAAGTAGCAAGAAGGGGATGTCTGAATTCATTAGTGTGGTTAACAATTTTTGAAGTCTGGGTACGAATTGACGTTACTTAAAACTAATGCTGGCAAAATAACTCTGGAGAAAGAAAGGTTCAAGTGAAAGTTAACCAGTGTTGGCACAAGAATCGTATTTGGTTTGGTAAGAAGGGGTGGGTAGTAGTTAAATAATTCGAATTGTTTAGGGAATCAAACAAATGATGGAAGAAAATGGATCCATATTTGATTGAGAGGTTTATTTATTATTATTATTATTATTATTATTATTTTAATGGAGAAGGTTATTGGTACTGGTAGGTGAAGAATCATTGAAATGATGGATATCATTTGGCCAATCCAAATGGGAGTTGTTGGTTGAGGGATAAACTATCATGAAATTACCCAAGACAAGAATGAGACAGGGAACTCAACAAGGTGGTGACTCACTTTCCCATTTGTGAAACCTAAAAAAAGCAGTTCTGGAAATTGAAAATAAATGTATATATTTAATTACTTGTACAATTTTTATCATTCACAAATTAACACCATAGACTTACCTTACTCGCAAGATATCTTACCAACTACCTCTTTTAAAGGTTCAAGAGGAGAACTCTAGGCCTACGTTTGGCTTTAGGCTATTGATTGAAGCTTAAGACATCAGGGATTTAGATCTTTTTTTGGTCGGTGAGTAGGGTTGGGTGGCACAGGACTATTTTATAATAATTTATTAACACTTCGTACTATTTTATCTTATGATTAGTTTGTTATTTAATTTTATGATCTATGTTTTGTCATTTTTAAGGTCATTTGATAATTGATTATAATCCCAAGTGAATGTGGAAATGTGATATTATATAATTTCCTTCTGAGGTATCAAATGTTCCTAAAAATGATAACAAATAATCTATATGATTAAATAACATACCAATTATGTGATAAAATAATCTGAAATGATGTTAAATTAATACAAATAGTTTTATCACATTTATCATTTTTGCAGACAAACATAGCTTTGTAAAGGTGTTGTGGGCCCAAGTATAAATTGAGGGCACGTGCGAATCAAACGACCTGAAGAAACCGCCCATGACCTAAAAAATTAAATGAAGATGGGAAAGACGAGAAAATGAACAAGTGTTGGAGGAGCCTCCTAGGGGTTCAACTTCTTGATTCAATTCTGACCAATAATGCCTTCTTAATTCAAATTGAGTTAGCAAGCGAATGATCGGCAAAACTAGACAAAAGAAGATGGCAACCTAAGGAGTGCCTCCCTAGGGTTCGACCCCCCTAGAGGATTTCGAAGCAACTTCTGATTGGAGTCGCGACAACAAACCGAGATGTTTGAATCCAATGAAGGGATTTGGAAGCAATGAATACAGGGTGACTTAGGGGTACTTTCCCCTAGGGCCTTCATGATTTGAAGACATTCTCAAGAAGTCCAAAATCACGACAAAAAGTTAAGAAACGGATGAGCAAGACAAACCAAAGGACGCTCAAACCTAGAGTTTGCCCCTTAGCGTTCGGCCCTCTCCCGAGGTTCTCCACCAACGAAATAACGGAACAAAAGCATGATTTGATTAATGAGGCAACGATTGGATATGAAGATCGAAGGGGCCTCCGTAAGTTCTGAGGCTTATGGAGGTAACTTGTATTAAGAAAGGGTTGAGAGATTTGGATTTTATGGTTAGAAGGTCGAGAAGATCTAGGCGTCACTTATGGCAACATGGGCATTTATGGTAATTGATTTGAAGTCACATGTCAGGCACATGCATGACTACTTACCAGAACACGCAAATCCTATAAATAGCCCTCTCATTCAAAGAGAAAACGACTTTTGATTCTCCACTCTCCAAGACACAAACGCTCTCTCTAGAGTTTTGCCACATGTTGCCTTGGTGATCGCTTACCCGTTTCTTCTCCCCTCTTCGAACCTTCGATCACGACCCCTATTCTTTGTGAATTTCTCTGACCTAATCGAGTAAGTTATGATTTCCTTGCCTGTTTTATTAATGAGAATAATTATTCAGTTTGTTTTGTTTGAACTTAAGTTGATCATTCCTGCTAAGAGTGCTAAACATCCCCTGAAGCTGATTTGATTTGATTTCAAAATGATCCATACAAGTACGTGGAAAACAAAGCTGTATCAACAATGTCACTGGCTCATTTTTACATATAACAGTGACGATATCAAACCATAACAGCTTTGCCAAATTACCACGACTAATAGTCCTCAGATAAGAGGCGCAAATACTGGCACAAAGATATGCAGGTATGAAGACCATAGCTATCCACAATAGTCAACAGTTGGAAGAAATTACAGGACCCCAAATGTATTTCACCTTCCATAGCAGTTTAAAAGCATTCTTCCAACAAACAGCAGCAACAGAACGCAGCCATACTGCAAATGTAAAGACAAACAAAAAGTTTAACCATAGTGCCTTCACCATGTAGTTTCTAGCATATGTACAGCATAATTAAGTTATTAACAACTCACAAGTAAATATTACTCATCAGGTGATATTGGAACTAAATTCAAAGGATGGTTCTATATTTCTCCGTGTGGTGTAGGAAAATGAATTTTGATAATTTATAACAATACACATTGAGTTGTAAATTTTAACACAGATTCAGTGGCCAAGAAAGTCATGCTCCTACATTTACCATTCTTACAAACAAAAGGTGTTCATAAGTTCAAATAGGAGCCAACTGTTATCAAACATTTTACATGCCAAGTTTAGGATTACCATCATTTATCACGGCGATAACAATATTCATTTCTTTAATTAGCAAAAAAAATAAAATAAATTGGAGTATCGTTGTATTGAAACCGACTTGACATAGCTGATTGAACCAAAATTGGACCAGATCTGCTGCTCTGCCACATCCAATATTTGATCCATTCAAAATCTTTAAAATCCAAATGACTTGACCAGAGAACAGTTTAACTTGTAAACTCATTCAAGCCAAATAGATTTACAACAGAACAATCCACTTGAATTTCTTTTGAAACTTCTTTCATTGTATTGTTAGCCATGATTAACTACTAATTTTAGTACAACTTAAACAACAAAGAATTCTCTACATTTTAACATCATATTTTCATTTTGTTCAAATTTACAACACGTTTAGCTCAGTGCTACCTGGAAAGCAGTTCATGGAAGCGATATAGATAAGCAGTACATTATGTAGGCTAAAATACGGTAGGCTTGGGTTTCTTTATATTAGTGCCTATAATATTGATTTCTTATAACTAACAAGATAAAGCGGAAACTTGATATCTGACCACCTCATAAGCACCCTTTCCTCATCCCTTAATGGGAGGAACAGAAGAAAAGAGAATGAAGAAGAATACAGTAAATGTACACCAGAGTTGTAGTTCACATGCTGGGAGAATGGGAAAATGCAAAAGAAACTGAACAAACGAAAAACAATTCATGCTCTATGAGGTATTAAAGGCTGAGCAGATGCACCTAGTATACCTAGTTAGCTACCAATGTTTAGCTCAACTAAAATACAGTAGCAAAGAAAAAAGGAACCATACAACTAAATCAAGCACCCACTCTATTAAAAACTGATGAGCTAATCAAATTAGACCAATATTTTTACATCCACGAGTACAATCAAAACAGATTTTGGAATATAGTTATGTTCCTTCCCAATAAAGAGATCAGAAAACACGACTAACAATCATTTTGCCTATCAATGAAAGAACCTTGTAGAATCCAAGATACATACTCCCTCCGTTCCAAAATATAAGATCATTATTGACGTTTGAAGTTTTCAAATTCAAAATTAACATATAATTACACATTTAACAATAATTTTGCCCATCAATGAAAGAACCTTCTAAAACCCAAGATTATTATTGACGTTTTGAAGTCAATTTGAGATGTTCAAACTCAAAATTAACATATATAACATAGATTCATATACTTCAGTCAATACAATGATGAATATTGTAAACTATCAAGAAAGTACTATTAATCATAAGATTTATTATTTTGTAATTTTGATTGAATTTTATCGACTTTGAGTTTCAAAATGTCTCAAATTGATTTTCAAAAATCCGATCCTATAATTTGGAACTGAGGGAGTACATATACACGGTGATAATAATTAGGGGAGATACATACCAGCCCTGTAAAAAAGAGGAACAACCATCCTGATCATTGTATCGGTGATGCTCACAGTGGATAACCTGGTAATACTGTTCGGGTGGAGGAGGAGGTGGAGGGTACCCTCCTCCACTGAAATACCCTTGATACCCTTCACCTGGGGGTGGTGCAAAAGGGTACCCAGTTGGCGGTTGTGGTGGCTGCGGGTACCCTTCAAAGGGTGGGGGTGGTGGTGGTGCAGATGGGTACCCTGGTGGTGGAGGGTATGAAGAAGGTCCACCATACCCTGCAAAATCAGTATCAAAGAACAACCACAAAATTGAAGTATTAAGTTTAGATCTTGACAATCTAAAATATGGTAAAATTGATCAAGAACACAGATAGCAAAATCAAAGTCCCAAATCTAAAAATTGATAGGAAAAGGATAAATTGGAAAACGAAATTATAGAAAGTGAAAAATTGATGATGAATTTGATGGGAGGAAAAGAAATAGAAAATAATAATACCTGGGGGAGGGTAGTTATGATAGGGGTCTTGAGGGGGCTTCTGGTAACTCATGGAGAAGAATGCGCAGGTTGTTTTGGGGTGCTTTGTTTTCGCGGCTTCTACTCTTATTATTATTGGGCAGCCAAACTACAAAAGTTTTACTAGCTGTAGCTATCCCAAATCAGATCCCACCACGTCACAATTGTTTCAACGTTTAACTATTTTTTTTTATTTTAAAAAAAGAAAAAAGAAAAGGAAAGAGAGAATCCAAATTAAGAGGACTTTATTTGCTGCCTTTTTTCTTAATATTAAAATATGTAAATAAAATATTTTGACATTATCTTTTAAAAAGTTTGTCTTTAAAGTTTAACACATGAAAAATAACAATATATCATTAATCCGAATATCCAAATATTAAAATTTACAGTTGATGATCTTAGCTATTTGAATCTTCTGCACGATTAAGTATTTAAAGGTTCTATAATACTATTACCTTTGTTCCACTAAAAAAGTTCTATTTGTAAATTTTATAAATTTTAATTTGTTGATTATTTAGTTTTAGTAATAATGCCGTGATAATAAAATTTTGATAATAAACTTCAAAAAATTATGTAATTTTATATTACTATCAAAAGAAATTAGACTATTTTCTTTTTGATTTTTTTTAGCAAATGAAGTTTTTATTGTGAAGAGTAGTTCCCTATGTGCACAAATTATGCACCAACTGAGAAGGAAAAAAAAAAGTAATTTGTGTATCCTATTATTTAAAGAGCATATTTTAGGAGTTCCTTGTCAACGTACAACGAACAAATATGCTAGAACAAAAGTTATAAGCATTCCTGAATACATATATTTGGCTAAGCATGAACTGGCTCTATAATCATATGCTTAAATACAGTTCCAATAACACCACCAAATCCCTGACCAACTAATTTAAATTGCTATAATAGATGATCAAATTAATTCGAGAAAGGAACAAATCTTGAGTCAAATCCAACGAATCGAATCAAATCCATCTAAAATCATATGCTTAAATACAGTTCCAATAACACCACCAAATCCCTGACCAACTAATTTAAATTGCCATAATAGATGAACAAATTAATCTGAGGAGGAAACAAATTCCCACAAATCGAATCAAATTCATTCAAACAAGATCTCCTAATAGTATTTTATTGAGTCATCTTAACTCATCACAGACTCACCCAAAAAATCATGACTGAAAGTATACTATTAATAACTCAATTCCTTATATACAAATAAACTTTTTCCTTATCTTTCAACGTGGAACTGAAATGTTAGAGCATCTCCAGCAGCTAGACTATCCCATGGACTATATTTAGTCCATATGACATCAGCAAATGTTCTTTAATTTTCGATCTTTCCAACAGATGGACGATCTCGTGGACTATAATATAAAAAAATTAAAATAATCAATGAATTCAAAAAAACTCCAATAATCCTTTGACTCTTCCATTTAAATATAATTAAAATTATAGTCCATGGACTATCAAGTTCCTTGATTTAGTCCTTTTGGTGCTTCAAATATAGTCACGAACTATATTTAGTCCAACAACCGAAGAGGAAAGATAAATCTTAGACTATATTTAGTCTAGGATTGTGTTGCTGGAGTTACTCTTACAGATATACCAACCCAACTTCATCTCTACATATCAATAAGCTCAATAATTACAGTCAACAATCACTGATCCCTAGTTTTACAAAACAAACACTTCAAATCTTAACCAAACAGCAGATATTTAAGTACAAGATTCTAACCTAAACTAGGGGTTGGATTTCACACTTCTTTTTTATGTTAACAAGTACCATTGGATACCATTGGATACCATCACATAAAAAGTTACGGCTTTGATTAAATATGTGAAAGAGGAACGGGCACAAATTGTACAAAATGAAAAACATTTATCATAGCTTGGAACCCCATATAGCATTAAAACAAAATAATAAGGTTCGAAATTGAGTAGATATTTTAACCAACTAAAGTTAGAGCCTTCAGCAGTCACCTTGGAAGATAATTTTCTTCACCCCGAAACTCTTTGATCAAAGATACACCGGGTAGCATTTACCTCACACTACTATATGACTATCTTTTATAACATTTCAGAAGCAATCTTTAGAAATAAAGAAGTACAATTTTACTAGCAAAATAAGGAGAAAGAAAAAAGAATTCTTTTGGGGGGAAGTGAGGGGGAGCCGCTTGGAGGTATGGGGAAGCCACAATCTTGCCTCCAGAAAGTCTGATTGCAGACCAGTAAATGGAAGCTATGGAGCTTGTTTTACAATTATTAATTAGCGCTTCTTCTTGCCTCCCTTTGCAGCACTTTTAGATGGGGTTGCAAGCAGGCAGATGAACAACACCACGATTGAGATCACAGAAATTAACGACCCATACTTTGCCAACAACCTCTGCGAATAGTAAAAGATTTAAAGAGTAAGATGAAAAGGTTCTGTATGAGCAAGTACAATCTTTGAAGACTCAAATCAGAAGCCACGCCGAAACCAAATAGAAAGGCTACTGCTACATAGGTCAAACATGGGGAAAGAATATCAACAGGGAATGTTTAATTGGTTCTAAATCAAACTCCTAAAAACCAATTTTGGCAAGAAAGAGCTCTCTACAAGTCGTTAGAAATCTTTATGTATGATGAAACCCACAAACTATGATCAGGAGAAGATCCATCAAATATAAATCACCTTATGCCATCTATCACATCCATACATACTTTTCAAACACCAAGCATTTTTGCCATTCTAACTCCTTCCAGATGCAAGCTTTATTTTTCAAACAAAAGACACAAACATGCCTCCACCCAAACAAGCACATACACAAAAAAATAAAAAAATAAAAAAAAATAGAGAAGAATGAGAACAACATCAACTATCTGCAAATTGAGTCCCAAAACTAACAAATTAGGGGTATTAAGTTGAACCATACCTTAGCCTGAAATAATTTGGGCACCACGATACAAGATGTACATGCATAAACACAACAGAACTTCTTAGTGAACCGAGGATAATGTTTCTAAGAAGCTGATCAATATATAAATTATTATAAGAAATTACCCAGTCAAATTTCTTCTCAGGAGGTCTATCAGCTAGGAGATCAAGAGGCAAGAGTGGAGTTGAATATGCTTCCTAATATGACCACAGTCAACAGAATGTTAGATCATTCATATTACTTGTATGTGTGTATATAAGATATCTGCATGAACGCTAAGGACTAAACCTGTAGAGAAGCTTTCGTGGGGACACGGAATTTGATAACTGCTGGTGCACCATAAAATATTGTTTTTACTTTGGACTCCAACTCAAATGAGTGCGACAGAAGAGCACCACTGCCAATTATTACAAGTTAGCATCGAAGTAGATCGGTTCTGGAAGGAAGAATTAAAAAGTCTACTTCAAGATATTTTTGCCACTTGGCATGGTGGGATCAGAACTCACGCATCAAGCCTTTCCCATGACGTTGACGTGTTACCACTGATGATATCAAAATAATCTTGGGACCAGCTATCATCAATTAGACTAACATCATACGCAGTCCTGAATAGAATAAATCACAGCATCAGTAGAGAAATATAAATTATACAAAGAAAACAGCATTTTTATTTTTAATATCAAGCAACACATAAAATGACTTTCCACATACCACAAACAAAACTACAAGAAAATGGTAAATTTATCTCTTGCACATTTCAGTTTAATACTTTAATCATATTTCATTTACAAAAACATTTACTCTAAGGAACGCACATAATTTCATACATGCAATTTGAAGGTACATGCAGGTTATAGCATCTACAAATCAATTTTGTTATTTCAACAACCATCATGCAGGTGTAAAGTACAAAAGGTCCTTCATAATTAATAGCCTTCAGTTGCATGTTTGATTGAGATAATTGGTAATATAATTCCTAAATTGGACTTTCATGTGGAAAAGCTATGCTTAAAAATTACTCTTTCATAAAGTTTTTATTCCCATAAGTCTTCATGTTAGGTTCCTATAGTTCACATATTTTTCACCGATGATTTGAAGTTCCACTCAATGTTTCTTTTCATTTTTCAGATATTTAAATGATTGAGAGGCTAATTATTTGATTGCTCTCTTTGTGATTTCTCAACCAAATTTATCTTTCTTCTACTACAAATAAAAGATTGTGGTCATTAATTCTCCAAGCAATTTTTCTTGCGTTTTTCTATTTTCTTGTTAATATTCCATCTCCTAATGATTTTTCCCTATTGTCTTGTATTTGGAAGGCTGTCAGTTGATCGGCTTCGGCTATGGGAGCTTTTTGAGGAGTTGCTTCATTACTTTTCTTTATTTTCCCACTTGTATTTATGGAGGATTCCTTGTCCTCCTTCTGTTTACTCTCTTCTATCAAATAATTTTTTTTGTCCAAAAACTATCCCAAAAAGAGTCACCTTTAATAGTTTTATGCATGTTAAGGTTTGTTAGTTGGACACTAAGATGTAATTTCTTTGATGTTGTATACATAATAAGATGTAATTTCTTTGATGTTGTATACATAATAATATATTGAAGTCTTAAAAATTATATTGATGTTTATCTTTAAATGACAAATTTCCTCTAAGTTTCATAGTTAAAGAATATTCAGGTCTAAGTGTGTCGACGCTAACCTTCACATGCATAGATATGAAATCTTCATTGGATGGAGTAAAAATTAGTATTAGGTTTCCAAATATATGATAATTGCCTCAAGAACTTGTGGAAAAATTACATATTCCTTACTTCCTTCACCTTTAAGTTCTTTGAAAAAAATAAAATATAAAAAATAAAAAAAGAGGGCGAAAAGTGCAAACCTTAGAAAATGTAACTAAAAATTTGACTCACCTAAGACACAACTACAACAATCATACTACAACAATTATAGTTGCTTCTCAAAAAAGCAACCACCCTACTTTCTTTCTCTTCTTAAAATCAACTCATATGCGCTTATGTTCGCAAGCAATGCAACTAAATAAATTCACTAAGCTAACTAATATAACTATAAATATCAAACCAACAGTCAAAACTCCAAACCCAATTATCACCACCAAATCAAACATAGAGGAAGTTATGAAGATTAAGGCCAGTAATAAATGACATAAGACAGACGTTACAAGAGCCAAGGCATCCTCCAGTAAGTAATGCATACAAGTACTAATCTTGAGCACAAAAGAAACTTGAGCAAAACAATTCACTAAATTACAATAAAATTGCCATACAATGCAATTGACATAATGAACATGAACACACACAACGTCATCGATCTTCGATCATGCAGAATAAAATTCAAATTCAAAGCATGTATCGGCGTGCGAAATAAATTATTAGATCTACGGAGTTCTAAATAAATGCAGCGGAGCTAGATCCGAATAAAAAGAAGAAAGAGAAAGAGAATACGTACGCAGATCCTTGGTTGTAGATATCGATGGAGACGGAAATTCGTTCAGCGCCGGACTTGAGCCGGTTGAGAGTGGCTTTCTTGTGCGCCAGTATAAAAGGACCATCATCGCAGCTTACCAGACTCGATGACACCAGCAGTAGAGCTATTATGAGGTACTTACTCGTCAATTTCTCCATTTTTTCTTCTTGTTTTTTCAGAGTCTGGTTAAGTTCGAGAAGTTAAATCAGAGAGAAGAGAAAAAGGTAAGTAGAATAGAATAGAATAGAATAGAAATAGGGTTCGTACCGTAAGTTCGGTCTACTGTGAATACACCAGAGATTCTCTGAGATGGTTGGCTGGCCTGGGCTGGTCACGACTGTGCCAAACAACCGGTCATTGACTCTGGGATGGGAAGAATAGTTTACAAGACACTTGCGTGTTGTTGCCAATAAAAATTTGCCACGGCATCAGTCCTGATGACTTAGGTATTAAAATTGGGCTTCAGACACGGCTGCTAAAGCCCAAATAAAAGTTGCGGGTTAGGCCCTTCAATATTCCCTTTTGCTTTGAAATTAGAAATTCTAGTAGTGTGAAATAATTTTCTTAGGAAAATCAAGAAGAATATTGAAATTGTTAGTTTAGAATTGCTTTCTTCTTCCCATCTTTTTGTCTTCAAAGAACTCTTTCTTTATATTTTATTTTTCCTTCCTTGAAAGTTTTTTAATGACGAGAAACCCGTCCAAATATACAACACTCTAGAATTAGATGTATATGTAGAAGTGCCTTATAATTATCTACCAACATTTATATGTGTGCGCGCTTACTATTATGTCTACATGAATTTGGAACCGACGACCTTAAAAAAAATATGAAGCTACAAAAATAATGCATGCGCATATGTTGTAGCACCTAGTGTTGAATGCATGTATAGAGGAGAGTGAACATGTTGTATGCTATATAGTATATAGTATATGGCATGATGCAAACACAATAACAGTCGTTTGGCATTCATGTATTTTCTGTATGCAGCTTGCAAATTAACTAAATATTGCCGCCAATGGGTATCGATGGGATGGGATGGGATGCCGGAGGAAGAAGAGAAAGTCTAGCATGATAGAGAAGAGGGTGTCAAGTTAGCCAAGTTGACTGCCTGAAACCAAGCCAAGCCCAAACAATTAAGGGTCTCAAAGTTAAGGCCCTGTTTGGAATACTGGAGTGGAGTGGAGTGGAGCAGGCAAGTCATCCTTGGCTACCAAACAACAAACACTCTTATCTTCATGTAAGACCTCTCTTCCTCAGTCCCTCTCTTGTTAGAAATTCATGCTCCAATATATGTATTGATGCCATTACTCTGCTAACAACCCTTCTATTTATAGCCATTACCCAATCCTAAAAATAGTAACCACGGACTTTGGTTGCCACATAATTATATAATAGTAAGCATTTGTGTAGGCCTCAATCAATCAATTTGCCTCATCCACATATTTTTCTTTTTCATTTCTTCCCCTCCTTTTATTGTTGTCCTATTTTTGGCCATTCCACCGGCCCTGAGTTGCATTATGTAGGTGCCCATAAATAGGAATATATTCTTTCTTGATTTGCAGCCTGCAGGGACCCCATGTAATATTGATCCCATGTCGTCCTAGCTTACATCTCCATGCCTCTATAATACATGAAGATAGAATTTTGAAGAAGAAAAAAATGTTCTTAATTTGAAGGCATCAATATTCTGGCATATTGCTCAGCAACTTGCAAGAGCTCAATTATCTGACCCTTTACCTTCTCCTAGGGGATACACTGCTTTAGGCTCCAGCTGATCATCACCCATTCTTAATATTCTAATGCCTCTACAAACCTTATTACTGAATTTTAACCTCAAATTGGCTCTTCTAGCTAAGTAGTACATCATATATGGAGAAACTAAATTGGCTTTTATTAGTTTCATGGCGGCCACAAAAAAAAAATGAATGTTAAAATTGCTAAATAAATTAGGTGTTTTAGTGTCGCATGAATCCATGATGTTCAGTTTTAAGTGATTCAAATTAGAATAGGGAATTTCCATAACAAAAATATGATGAAAACTTAAAGTCGTGCAAATTTTCAAACCATAATGCAAACTTGATATGCATTTGGAGGTGCATTTTGAGTTGAGAAATTAAATTATGTGGCTCAAAACCTCTGTAAAAGAAATTAACAGGGGATAATAGAGCATCTTAATTAGCTAGCCAAGGTACTCTACTAGTCAGCTGTTATTCCCCTCAATCTGTAAATGTGCTTATACTTGGTCATAAATGGAATGAATGAGATTGGGTTGACATATCTTTAATAAAGGCATTGAAAGCACAAAATCTGTAAAGTTGCTAATGCAATTTGACAAAAGTAGTTAAAGGTCAAGAGTAAAACTTTATTACTAGCTTTGTTAGTATAGCAACAAGTGAGGTCAAAATCCCTCCTTCAATTCCCCTTATGTTCTTATTCACTTTAGCAAATAGGAAGCATTTAAGGCATTTGACATATCCCATCCCTCAAAAGATAAAGTCAATAGGTGCTGCCACTAAACAAAGGTTTTGTTCAGATTGACTTTTTGGTTACACTTACAACCACCTTGAACTTGGCTAATTTCCTTCTCTCTTTTTTTTTTTAAAAAAAAAAAGAAGAAGAAGAAGAAGAAGAAGAAATTTCTTTTTCTTTTCTCCTAAAATTTTAATGGGCTCTTAAAATTAGAGTCGATTCTGTATAAGCCAAGCCAACATAAAGGCCCCTCTCATAACCAAATGACAACAAATTAAGGCCCAAAACGGCTGCCAGAAAACTCAAAACCATGTCAACCAGATTCAGCATGACCATAAGCTCACTGGACCACCAGAATCCTTGATTAAAAGCAACCACATGAAGTTTTGGATAAATTATTTATTATATATCCTTTTTTGATTGTGCCCAAAAGCAAGATTGTCACCATGCAATTTATAATTTGTAACATCCGACAGCCGCCCATTACCCTTTGCCCAAATATTTAAAATACAAGGCCTCCTGCTCCTGCATGTTGGCTTCCACCAGGCCATAAAACCACAAATGACCCTCAAATTAATTGGGCATGTCAAGATTTTACCATTATTACATGTCCCTTAAAAGTACAACTTTTAGGTGAGAATAATCTTTAATTTGGTATATATAATTATCATTTCCTGTGTGACATTTTTCTTTGAAGGCAATAGTCAGGATTCCTCCGTTTTATTTTTGTTTTTGTGGTTTGAAATGTATGATTCTGCAACATTTTAGGTGACTGATAAATGATAGCCATTTGTTGGCCTAATTTGCCTCAACTTCACTTTAAAATTTCACCATGAAAAAAATTGTTCTTAAAACTATTTTTGGAACACGAGAGTTTCAATATTCTTCTTTCTTAGTTGTAACCTGTAACATTTGATTAATTCAAGATGATGACACAAGAACCTAGAGTACTCCAAGAAAGAAGAGGGTTTCTGTTCAATATCTCTCTTGCTGGATGTCACCAGTTTGTTCTATGCACCAAAAAGTACATACTATGTTTTAGTACTTTTTATTTCTATCTTGTATATTAATGCCCCCCCCCCCCCCCCTAAAAACATAACATCTACTTAAATATTGTAACAACATTTTTAATCTCTTTATTTGTAAATTAAACCTTGGTTGAAATATTGGCAGAATTGCTCAAGCTGGAAACCAGGGGCAACAGTTAGCAACAATGTAGATACAGGCGGACCATCGTCAGAACCTCGGTTGGTTGAATCTGCCAAATCAGGAGGCATGCAGCTGCACAACTTCAAGTGTGCACCAGCTTCTGGCTGGTCGACAAACTGATCAAAAACAGCCAACTTTGACATGGAGTTGGTGGCATATAAAAGAGGCATTGCAACGTTACACTACAAGGAGTAACGGAAAACTCGGAGGCATTAATCCTTTCGTTACTTTCTTTTATATTATGCATGCTTTTGTCTCTAGATTTTTTTTTTTTTTTTTTTTTTTTGGGTGTGGGGGTGGTGGGGGGGGGTGGGGGTTAGGGGGCGGTAAAAAACGTATGATGTATTATGTTATAATGAATTTTGTTGTAATATTGTGAGCAGATATGATAAACAAATTCGTTACGCCTCACGAAAGGCTAGAGCTGATACTAGAAAGCGAGTCAAGGGACGGTTCGTGAAGTCAAGTGAAATTCCTGACGTTGGAAGTAACAGCTAATTATAAGAATTTTTGTCACACATAGTATTAATGTACTGCATTGTATCCCATTAGTTTATTGGGGCTACTACATCTCTTCTGAGATTTGTAAGTGTACATAATTTCCCCTGAATATATATATATATACATGTATATATATGTATATATATATATATGGTTCAGTATTTTATTCCTATTCAATGGCAACTATACATTGCAGTAAGATAATTTAATTTACTTAAAAAGTAACGTGCCAACTTTCAAATCTAG
Source organism: Aralia elata (assembly GCA_034770075.1). Lineage (NCBI taxonomy): Eukaryota > Viridiplantae > Streptophyta > Magnoliopsida > Apiales > Araliaceae > Aralia > Aralia elata. The sequence goes on from CM068380.1 coordinate 78,357,399, forward strand.
ATCTGAATTTGTATTGGCCACTGAGTAACCTTTATGCTGTGTTTTTTAAATTCAGTTTATTGAGAGCCACTAGTAGCTTCATCTGAATCATCTGATCAAGTCCTCCAGGGAATAATTTTTATTTTATACTCCCTAAGTTCATTAGTTTGTGGCAACTGCTGTCATTTTAAAACAAGGCAAATATACCTTGTAGTATGTAGTGAATTAACCTCAAATATAGTGTATAATGATGAGCAGTAAGACTGAAGGGTTTGATCATTAGCAGATGGAGGATAGTGTAAATCTGAAAATTCACAAATTATATGGCCAGGCAGGCTAGGATTTCAATGCTGGATATGTATATATAAATCTGCGAGCGAATAGATAGCTACAGTTGTTAAAATGGTCCTTAAATCTAAGTTAAGTCATCGATATGCAAGCACATGGATCTCCATCAAGTGAGATTTTCTTAATTTCTATGTTCATGCTACATTTACAACAATTAAGTTGTTGGAATGTTACATATATATCCAATGAACTTGTTTGTTACATATTCCAAGGGGCCGGGTACATTTGATTTATATCGGAAAATGCTATGCAAACTCACAAATCAAGGATTATGGTTGTTGCTTTCCTACCTCGGTTGATTTTAGTATAAGCAAGTAAAATAAGAATTAACTGACCAAGTGGCTGCATATAATATGAAAGAAGGCAGATAACAAAGTAACCTATTATATATGCGGCTTACATTACTTAGAACAGGGAAATGGACATTAAACAAATGATAATTTCCGATCCAAAATTTCCATGCATTATCTTCTTACCTAGAACAGGGAAATGGACACTAAACAAATGATAATTTCCGGTCCAAAATTTCCATGCATCATCTTCTTAGTCTCTGACACAATATACTAATCTAAACTATTACTAGCACTAATACTAAAATTGAGTGGTGCTAGAGCCACAACAAATTTCACAAACTTTTTACAAACTGCTGAGGTGGCACTCCACCTCAGCTTGTCCATTCTCTCCCTCTCTCCTGCGTGTCTCTCTTCTATCCCCAAATTTTCTCTCTCTTTCTCTCTCCAAAAAAGGTTTAATACTCTCTCTCCTTCCAAATTATAAGGTTATTATTTTTTTTTAAATTAAAATAAATATTTTTAATTTAAAATTAAAATAATTTATTAAAATTATAAAATAATAAATTTTAGAATTAGTAGTACTTTTTGAAGAATTTATAATATTTATTATTATATCGACAAAAATTAATAAAAATTATATTAATTATGAGTTTAAAAATCTACAAGGTATCTCCTTTTTTGTACCTTGTAGATTTTCAAACTCATAATTAATATAATTTTTATTAATTTTTGTCGATATAATAATGAATATTATAAATTATTCAAAAAGTACTATTAATTTTAAAATTTTAATAAATTATTTTAATTTTAAATTAAAAATATTTATTTTAATTTTAAAAAAAATAATAACCTTATAATTTGGAAGGAGAGAGAGTATTAAACTTTTTTTTTGGAGAGAGAAAGAGAGAGAAAATTTGGAGAGAGAAAGAGAGATATGCAGGAGAGAGGGAGAGAATGGGCAAGCTGAGGTGGAGTGCCACCTCAGCAGTTTGTAAAAAGTTTGTGAAATTTGTTGTGGCTCTAGCATTATTCTACTAAAATTTATCTTCCTACGAGATTGCCATGTGAAAATATTTCTTGGTTCTCGAGCCTCTATCTGTTTGAAGTTTTACGGAGATATCAGCATATCCAATGAAGCTTGGAAACTTCGCGAAGCACGACTCTCTACCTCCTTCTATCTACTCATTCCATGCATATACTGTATATATAGATACTTAACACATGTAGAAACCATATTACATATATCAGCTTTTCTTGATGTAATATCCCAGCCAGCTCGCTTTAATTGTTCTCCGTCTTGTGCTATCGATAGATATATTTTCCATCATTTTTTTACCGACTGTGCCTCCTCTCTTTATTTGTGTATAAATTCTTGCAATTATGCATTGGTTAAATATAAGAAGTTGGAAGGTAATGCTTAATTTCTTGTTAATTTTGCATTTTAGTTTCTTTCATTGGACTAAATGTATAGAGATTCTGATCATTAATGTTTCTGTAGAATGCCATATTCAAAAAAGGGAAATCCCCTTCAAGGACAATGGGGTGTTCAGCCTCTATGTACTCAATCAGAAGGAAGAAGCCAAAGAGGAACATTCCACAAGTTAGCATCTTTGTCCCTCCATTGCGGATTCCAGTTCAATCTGATGATCTTCACAAGATGCTTAGAGGCCTAATTCCTAAAAATATTGTGGACAGGATAAGTTATCTTCGGAATCAAATTGTTTTAGTGGCAGAGGATACTGGTATGCTCATTAAACCTATAGGTGAAACTTGGTTGTTTTTTGGCCGATAGGTCAAACAAAAATAATTGAAGGTTTTTAGCACTTTTCATGAGATTTATAGTTCTTGCAGGTGGATCCGCTATTCCTGAATTACAACGAGCATTGCAGGAGTACTTGTCTCTCCTTGTTAGTCTCACTAAGAAAGGTTTTAGTTTGCTTATTTTTGTGCATGTCACATTTTTGTAAATATATGTATGCAAGTGTATAACATGTGTAGTTAACAGAAAATGGTCTCCAAGAAATGGTGGAATTCAAGTGGAAAAATCTAGTAGATGGACAACAAGTAAGCATTTCAAGAAGTGCTCATATTCATTTTGGTTCTTTATTACATTTTGACTAAAAATGATTTGGATACTTAGATACATATATATATTTTGTTAAGCAGGAAGTCTGTGTCCAAAACTCATGGTTCGAGTTGCTCTCTGTGATTCATATGATGGCTGTATTGACATTGACAGAGGCCAACTCAATGCTGGTTTCCCAGGATCACAATACTTCTTGTGAAAGGGTTGTTTCTTCAGGTCTGTTTTTTTCTACCTATCTATTTTTATGGAGCCATATTTGCATTGATATTAAAATGCCCGCCTGTTTGCTAATTATGTGTACCACCAGATAACATGAGGAATGCTGTTGATTTATTGCTGAAGGCAGTAGGGTACTTGGAACTCATTATTCGTGACGTTCTCATACACTTGCCACCAGATATTAGGTGTGCAGACATATTTTTCAAACATCTGTTTTTCTTTTCTTCTTGGTCACTTTCTATAAAATCATCCTCAATTATGTGACCAGGAGCAAGCTGCCTAAAGATTTGCATGAGGGTGTATTGGAGGCTATTTCAATTCAAGCACTAGCACAGGTATGTACTACCAAAAAGAATTACTCAAGTTATAATTAATTACCTTTTCTTACTCTTACTTGGCTCAAAGGAGAATTAATTGGGAGATAATGAAATGATACATTTCAATTAAGAAAATCACCATTCATCTCATAAATGCCGACTGTTTTTTCTGTATCACATTTTCAGGTAACTGAAATTCAGCTTGGTTTAGCTGTTGCAAGTAAAAATGTCACTCTACCTGTAAAAAGAAGGCTGGCATGTGAACAACTAAGTTATTTGGCACAGGTATGTGCCAATATCCTGCTGAGGCTGTGCCTAAATATGCCGCCTTTATTTTTAAATTTATCTCAAGGAATTTGTATTTTTCTGTTGTTGTAAATAAATTAAACTACTGTGATCTTTTGTTTCATCAGGCTCATTACTGTTTGTCGACAAGTAACTACAATCACGGATATGGAAAGAAGCAACTGTTGTTCTTCAAATGGAAGTACCTTGAAGCAAAGGTGCATCATTATACTCTTAATCTAAAATATCTACATTAATTTCTTGTGTTCAATTTCTTATAGTTGTAACTTTTTCAGGCTGCAGCCTACTACTACAACGGCCTGATAGTCGACAAGGGTACTGAACCATCCTGCCACATTACTGCTGTGCGTTGTTTCCTTGTTTCAAAAAAACTTCTGGCTGAAAGCAAGAAGGCCTGTTTAAGCTCTTGTCTTGCAGCTCCTGTCACCAGGTCGGTTAATCCTTCCTTTTCTAAATGTAAAAGCATTCTCTTTTATCGTCATTTCCCTGATTATTTTTGTTTCAATTAAAACTTTTTTCTTGTATGTGAAGGCCTCCTGCTCTTTGGGGTGCAATGAAACATCTAAGCAAGAAAATTCCTGAAACTGCCTTGAGGAAATATCAGATGTATGGCTACCTCTTGGACCAGGAGAAGTAAGGGCAATGAAATTTTCCATTCTTCTTTTTCTGTAATGTGAGCTCATTTTATAGCCTAAATAATATTAACTTGTGAAAAAAATACTCTAATGTGATGCAGGGGACTACAAGTTTTGCCTGATCTTCCTAAATTTCAGTGGTCGCTAAAACCCGAAGATCATAAACTGTCACAAACAAATTCAGCATTGGATACTGAAAAATGGAAAATCCAAGGTCAAGTCCTTAAGGAGCACCAGATAGAGAGTGAAGATGAGATGAAAACTATGTGATAATGTGAATGACTCTCTCTTTTTCCCCTTGTATTTCTTAGCAAAATAAATGTTCTATATTTCCCATTTGAATCTAACCTGGTGATGTCTCAATGTGACTTGCACTCTTATCATAATAATACTACTAAAAGTGGAGTATTTAGTAATGGAAAATGATATATATTGCGAATGTTTACGTCGACTTTTTGATTGTAAGTTACATGGATAAATATTAGTGGTAACTTTTTTGGAGATGTGTAATAAGTGAGGTCCTCCTATAATTCTTACCAATCTCATATATTGAGAATTTTTGCAATTATAATTCGGCATAAATTTATGACAATACAACACAGAACTCTTTAGTAATTTTTATTGTGCATTACCCGGATCAAAATATACTCATTATGTTGTAAAGTTGTAATTGGAACATGCTAAATAAACTTAAGAAAAGGTTTGTAAAATGCATAGATAGAAAATTCACAATGCTTGTAGTCAAAAAATTATTGTTGATATAGCAATTATTGTTTTTCTCATTTGTGTTAATAGTCTGGATGATCCAAGTGTAAGTGAGGTTTCTGTATAAGAGCTGCCTGAAAAGTCAAAAGGAACAATAATGTAATATTGTAATATATTATTAATAAATATTAAATTATGAAATAAATTAATAATGCTTGCTTTGTCTCAAAATATAAAATTTTGATGTGAGAAAATTATTTATTTATTTGACTTTTAAAAAACTATAAATCATGTAAATCGCACAACTTTTTTAAATAGTTAAAAACTTCTTAATTATTTGAATTGATTTTATAACATTTTGAAATGGAGGAATTAGTATATATGATATTGACAAAATATAACACTGATAAAATACCTCGAATACGTGAAGTTCTCATTTTTCTTTGTTGTATTTTTCACAGGGCTCAATCATTAATATTTTCTTCCTCCATCTGTTCCCCAGCGATTTCGCATTTCTATTGACCAATTTATTTATGGAACATAATATTAACACTTGCTAATCAATTCGACAATTCCCAACCTAGACAAAGAAACGTAATAATATATGGAAGGTCCAGCAATAGACGCATGAAATTCGAGCATTCCAACTCAACTACCAAATCACCATTATTCTAATTATATATAATAATAGATAAGTAACTAGATAGGTTAATCTTGAGTTGATTGATCTTGATACCGAAAAAAAAAAAATTTCTAAAAATATTTTTTTGAAATTTATAAACGATAAATAATAAAAATAAAAAAAACCAAACAATTTACTCTCCGAAAAAAATAAATTTTACTCTGAAAAAACAAATGAAAATGAATGAAGAGGAGAGGGTACTAATCAGAATAGGTGGCGTTTGATAAAAGTGAGTAATTAAGATCTGAATGGTTAGTATATCTTAATAAATTAGATTATCTCAGTGAAATAACATGTGAACTTAAAAAATTGTTTGGTAACTAAAAAGTTTAAAACATCTGAATAACTTTTAAATTTAAAAATATCCCATATTAACTTTTCAAAAATTAATAATGATCTTAAAATTTGGAATGGAGGGAATATAATATTTATAGACGCTCCATAGATTTAAATTTTTCATTAAGAGATAGTTTTTAATGATTTTGATTTACATCTTACTCTTACCGATTAAGAGACGATAACAGACAAACAAAATTTTACCAAACAACTTTTCACTTCTACCGAATCAAATGTAAAGTTGTTAAGCGATATTAAGAGATAAACGAATACTAACTAAACCACCCACCGGAGGAAAGTTCAGGAGCCTGACAAGCCTCTCTTTTCCTCAACTTGTGGTTCCTACTATTTTTCCTTCTCGTCATTAATGTCCAATTTCTGTTGTTATAGTGTTTAAGTTGGACAGGATTGGAGCTAATAATAGTACAAATAATGTTGCAGTCACATATACTGATTTTTTGTAAGGGTGAGTGGGGCGGCTACTATTTTGACCAAAAAAAATTAAAATTTAATTTCTGACCATCTCTATCGGACAAAAGGAGTAAGAAATATCTTCTATTTCCAATTCCTTGCACCTATAGGTGAGAGATGTATATTACTCAACTTCATCACTAATTATATGATTAATTATAAGGATTAATTAATTATACCTACTTTTTGGCTTACTCGGCATTTGGAAATTGGACAGATTGATATGAATTATTATTAGTTGGGAAATGAAGATTAAGCTTAAAAATGGACAAGTTTAGAGTTGAACAAATGCGGTGGAGTGCCGCCCTTGTCCAGTTTCTGCGCCGTTGCAACACTGAGCATCATGTTCTTCAAATCAATTGTTATTTTCTCATGTTACGTTTGGATTGAAAGAATCGAATAACTCATTTTTATAAAATAAAAAAAATTATGTTTAGTTGTTCCATTAGAATGGAATTAATCATTCTCATTCCTATTAAATTAGTAAATTTTATTTATTGATAAATCATTTCACTCTCCATTTTATTTTCTTCTCTATTCTATTTTTTCACCAATTTCAAATGTAGCATTAATCTGTTTCTCACGTTATGTTAATTGGACTTTCTGTTTCAGTTTGGCATTATATTATGCAAGTGTTAACTCACAAACTCGTCGTTAAAATTGTATATAAATTTATTTAAATTTTGAAGTTAACAAGGGTTCTTTACAAAAATATACAACAATTAGTAAAAAATTACAAGAATAGTGCACTAATAAAATAATTACATGTACTAACAAAATAATTACAAAAAGAGTGCAACAAGAATAAACTCATTAAATCATTATCCCTTAAATCAAGGAGAATTATAACTACCCTATTTACTCATCTCTATTTAATGTCACCCACTATTTATTTCTGGCATCCTCTTCTTTCTCTACTTTCTCTCACCATTATTTCCGGCATCCTTCTCTCTGTGATCATGGCGCTGGGTCTAAGCTTTTCTTGGAGTTCTCTTCACCAATTCGATACAATTGCCATTTTGCTCCCAACCCTTTCTGCCAATTATTTTAATTTTCTGCAACTTTCAGATGGGATGTGATTACGTAGGAAAATGTGGATACCCAAGTTTATTGTTTGAATGATCAATCTGTCATTCAAATTCTGCTTTATTTCTGCATTAAAGACTGTAAGATTTGTATGAAATAAACCGTCATTTCAACAGTGGCAAATGCTCTGAAGACTGCATCATTTTTTAATTTTTTTTAGAAATGAATGTAATAGTTTATTTTTAGCCTTGTCTTGTATTTTGTTCCCAAAGAACCTGTCTGAAGATATTAATGTTCCTGGGGATGTTCTTCCACATATATAATATCTTCCTCTTTTAATTTAGATTTTCTGAATTTGTTCCAAATGTTCTGATGATTTGTTCATAAAATTAGTACTTGTATTCTTTTTCCTTTCTGATTTAGCACTTCCTCTTGTATTCTTTTACCTTTGTATGAAGGTTTGGTTATCAACTGTACTATAGGAAACAAAATCTATAATAGAATTGTTATAATTAATTGGTATCCCAATAAAACTGAATTGGTTGCCTTTGTATGAATATTTAGCTACCAACTGCATTATGAAAAAAAAAATTATAATAGATTTTTTATAATTAATTGGTAACCCAATAAAACTGAATTGGTTACCTTTATATGAATATTTGGTTACCAACAGTACTACAAAAAAAAATCTATTATAAATTTTTTATCATTAATTGGTAACCTAATAAAATTGAGTTGGTTACCTTTGTGTGAAGGTTTGGCTACTAACTACAGTATGAAAAAAAATATAATAGATTTTTATAATTAATTGGTAACCCAATAAAACTGAATTGGTTACCTTTGTATGAAGGTTTGGTTACCAACAACACTATGGGGAAAAAAATCTGTAATAAATTTTTTTATCATTAATTCGTAACCCAATAAAACTGAATTGGTTACCTTTGTATGAAGGTTTGGCTACCAACTGCAGTACGGAAAAAAAATGGTAACCAATAAAACCATATTTAAAATATATTTTTTTGGTTACCCACAAAAACTAAAATGGTTACTTTTGTATAAAGGTTTTGCTACCAACTGCACCATATTGAAAATAATTTTATTTAGAAAAGGTTATTTATAAGCAACTGCAACATATTCAAAATAGTTTTTTTTACCCATAAAAACTAAAATGATTACTTTTGAATAAAATTTTGCTACCAAGTGTACCATATTAAAAAATAATTTTATTTTTAAAAAGTAATTTAGGTAAAACATTAATTAATTTATATATACATGTGTATAATATATATATATATATATATATAGTGGTACTTCATATTCACTCCCCACTATTACTCCATATCCACTCCAAATGCGGAAAAAGTGGCACATCATCAAAAGTGAATAAAGTAATTTGAAATTTTGAAATTTGAAATTTGAAATTTGGAACCAATTAAAAAAATTGATATGAAAACTAAATTAAAGGGATAGAATGAAGGAGAGAGAAAATGATATTATCTCCTAAATTAAGGAATCCTAATTGCACTAATATTGTAAATAAATATAGAAAAGTGTATTATTTTTGTAATTATTTTATCTATGCACCGTTATTGTAATTATTTCTAAAAATGTACTACTAAATGTAAATGTCTCTTAACAATATGATAGTTAATAGAGTCCACGGCTTTGATGATCACAAATGTGGGCTCCACGGCTTTCTCTTCGAGATTGGGCTGATTTAGTCTGGCCCGTACCTAAATTAACCTATTAGAAAGGGGTTGATTATTCCTTAGAAGTTAGTAGAACACGACGTGCCAATAGCAAAAACTTGATCGTTTTATCCGTTTTCTTATTGGGTTTCTATTTCAGAATTTCTTATATACAGAATGTTAGGCTCGAGTTTTATGTCCTAAAATAATAGCTATTTTTTAGAGGGTAATGTTGAGGGTTTTAAATTTTTTGTCTTAAAAATATTTTAAATGATGTGTTATTATTACATTGATGATTAGATAAATTTTTTAATATTGGCTATACTATAAAATATTTAATGTGACATTATTTAAGACTTATTTGAAATTAAAATTTTAAAATTTATAATATTACCCTTCTTTCTAAGGCCGAGATTAAAAAAAAAATGCGGTGACAAGCTTGGCGTGACTTTATTTTGAGCTAACTAATTCATACTTCCTCACACGTTACGGAGATGATGATAGAACACCCAAAACAAGAAAACGTCTCACAGAGGGGCCTGAGCTTTTTGTATTAAATGTCCCGAAGCACCCACCCATCTATTTGTTTTAGTTCACAATAATTGTTGAAGTAATCAAGAATATCTATTTGTATGGGCTGAAAGTAATTAGTACAAAATTGCATTAATAATAATAATAAATACTTCCTTCATCCCAAATTAATTGCTCAGTTTTGACTTTTTAAAGTCAAATTGATCATTTTTAAAACTAATCTTTTTACTATTTTTGCCAAAATATAGGTGAAGAGATTATAACCAAAAGAAAGTATATATAATTTATTACTAACCCCAATTTTTATAATTTTAGAAATATATTTATATATGCTTAATTATTAATTCTAAAAATAGTCAATTTGACTTGAAAAAGTCAAAACTGAGCAATTAATTTAGGACGGAGGGAGGAATAATAATGGCCCAGTAATTAATGCTTTAGAACTAAAATTTCATCTATATAAAAAAAAATCAGTCAGAAGGGTAATAATTAGAAAGAACTTATTTGCAATGTAATTACTGTTTTAATTATAATGTCAAATAGATTGGAACATATGAGTAAGTACGTATACGCAATAAAAGTTTAATCACTAATTAATTAAATTATGAAATTTGGTACGTGATGTTTGTCCTGATACTTGTTGATTAGTCTTCAAATACTATTCAGAACCAACGACTCCAGCAGGAAAGTTGAGGAGGGAGGGAGGGAGGGAGACAGACAGCCACAGCCTGTCTTTTCCTCAACTGGTTCCTACCATATGTATACTTCCATTTCCATACTTGTCCAATTTCTTTATTGTTGTAGTGTTTAAGTTGGACACGATTGGAACAAATAATAGCTAGCCAGGCCAAAGAGTGTCGTACTCATAGGTACTGATTTCTTGTAAAGCAAGAAAGTTAGTTTATTGACATTGACTTTATTAATTTTAGAATTAAATGACTTGATATATATAGTACTATATATATCCTATAAATCTAAATATTTTTCTTAATTTTACCTTAATATTTATCTTTTCTTGTTTCAACAAAAGAATATATATATGTATATATTTTCACTTATATTTTAATGAGAGAAATAAAATTTGAATTTAATTATTAATTTTGACAATCTTTATCGAGCAAAAGGAGGTAGTATGAAATATATTCTATTTCCAATTCCTTGATGGCACCTATAGGTGAAATTAATGTATCTCACTTAAGTCGTCACTAATTAATATAAGGATTAATTAATTATATGGTTTTAATTGGAGAATTAACCCATGCATGTAAATTAGTACTACTATGCTAGAATGGAGAATTGCATGGCTGTTATTATTTTGACCTTAATTTTTTGGCTTACTCATCATTTGGACTTAATAATATGAACTATTATTAGTTATTATCACTCCGTCCCAAATTAATTGCATTTCTATGACTTTTTAAAGTCAAATTGACTATTTTTAAAACTAATCTTTTTAGTATTTTTGCTAACATATAGGTGAAGATATTATAACCAAAAGAAAGTATATACAATTTATTACTAATTTCAATTTTTATAATTTTAGAAATATATTTATATATGTTTAATTATTAATTTTAAAAATAGTCAATTTGACTTAAAAAAGTCCTAGAAAAACAATTAATTTGGGACGGAGGGAGTAATTAATACTATATATATATATATATATATTATGGAAAATGAAGATTTATATAGTATTAATAATGTCAGCATCAGAGATATTTGTGGGTGCATTATGAGATTGTGTAGTTATAGTGCGTACGTAGTATAGCTTAAAAATGCACAAGTTCATTTAGAGTTGACCAAATGCGGTGGAGTGCCGCCATTGTCCAATTTCTGCGCTCGCGGTTGCAACACTTGGACCATGCATCTTGTTCTGCAAATCACTTTTGCCAATATTCCCTTTTTCTCACGTTATGTTAATTGGACTTTTTGTCTCAGTTTGGCGTACGTAATATTATATATATATATATACGAAGAATGATCGTAACTTGTATTTATTATGAATTTTTTTAGGGTCATCATTTATATCATTGAGAACAAAAAGAAACGATCAGGATTATAAATTAAAAATCGACGTCCGCTATAGTAGTGGACAGTAAAAAAAACACTTAGCATCCGCTACTATTATTAATAATAGCAAACGTCGATTTTCAGAATAAGGGTTTGGTTTTACTAATAAATATTTAAGGTTTAGCTAATCAGAATAAGCGTTTGACTTGACCAATAAATGTTTAGAGTTTATTAATTAGAGTTTAAGTTTATTAACCAGGGTTTAGTGTGACGCCCCCAAAGTAGGTCCACACAACCCATTTTGAGTCGCCAATAACATTCTACAAAAATACAAATACAAATACGAATTTTCCCATTTACAACTAATATTTATCGTGCAAAATACGACCACACACATACTGTGACTTTCCATACAAATATCGTACCGTATGGTACCACAGTATCCAAACCCAAATTATTATAATGCCGTAAAAAGACGACAACACATGTTTTAAGTCTCTAGTACAATCATTATTAAACTATGTCATAACTTGATAAGGACAACCACTAACTCGGACCATCACTCCACTCCCCGGCTAGTCCCAGCTACATTTTCCTTTCCTGAGAAGAACAATGGAACAAAACTGAAAAGGGTGAGCTCAAATAGCCCAGTAAGAAATATCATGACTAAGATAATGAAGAATAAAATTTATCTTTAGTCTTCAACAGAATTAAATCAGAGATTTAAAGATATTTTAATTGTTCAACAACAACAATTGCAGCGGAACCAACAATCCATTAGAAGAGTCAAGTAGATTATAATATCTACCATCTTCTATAAATTAAAGGATCACCACCAATATTTTATCCCTGTAACACCAATCAACAATTCCTGTTTATCAACATCCAAATCAACAGTTTATATTCAACAGCCTCTCTTTGCACTACGTGCCAAAGATATTTATTTATAACATCACCGGTCATGATCATGCCAAACGCCAGTTCATCTTTGCACTACGGGCCAAAGAGAACTTTCACCATACGCCTTTGTTTGTAACACCAAAAGTCATGATAATACCAATACACAGTTTGGTCAAAATCATGTCACGCCAGTTCATCTTTGCACTACGGGCCAAAGAGAACTATCACCACAATTTAAGTATGAGGATGAGGATGATGACAATGATACAGTGAGATTAAGGATAAGAAAAACTTATAATTTAATCAGTATCAAAGATTGACCAAATTGCCAACACGATGATCAAATTATGGAGTCAAATTCAAGAATGATATTCAAGAAATTATTTCATGCTTCAACTATAACGTATAAAATGAAATAGAAAGATTCAAGTAAAAAGATATTAGATGAAGCACAAACTATTAAGGATATTCTACCAATTTTCAGGGATTTTCTCCATTTAAAAATAAGGTTTTGGAAACAAACAAAGATTCTTATCATAAATGGAGAAATGTGAAAGAAAAAGATATTCCTTAAAGAGTACGAAAGAAATGATACGCTATACGAGTATAACAGAATATATGAAACTGCAAATGGATTTTCACCCGTCATGCGATAATTCGCGTAAACAGGTTATTTCCACAAGAGATTAATAAGTAATGAATACAAAGGGTTATTCACCAGGCATGCGTCAATCCGCACGGACAGGTTATACCCACAGATTAATAAGGAATGAACACAAAGGTTATTCACCAGGTACGACACTCGTACATACAGGTTATCCCCACAGAATAACAAGGAATGAATACAAAGGGTATTCACCAGGTACGACATTCGTACATACAGGTTATTCCCACAGAATAATAAGGAATGAATATAAAAGGATATTCACCAGGCATGCGTCATACCGCACGGACAGGTTATCCCCACAAATTAATACAGAATGAATAACAACCTTTATGAGTATAATATCACTTACGAACATGAAAGCAAATGATATTATATAGGAGTATGAAAGAAATGATATTCCCTACCTTCGTTAACTGGATGTTACTTTCTATGAAGTTTACTAACTTCGGATAATACTAGTATTCTCACAAATACTCACAATAGCCTAGCACACTAAGAGAACTTCAGAAATTTAGAGAGAGAGGAAGTATAAGCAATGAAGGTGTGAAAATTTCTTAAGCAAACTCTCCCTATTTATAGGAAAATCAAGGTGAGGGCATTTTGGTCTTTTCCCCATATTCTTTTAATATCATTCATCCATTTTTTCTTCCATTAATATCATCCATCCATTTTTTCTTCCATTAATATCATCCATTATCAAAAGATAATTCCATTATCAAAAGATAAAACCATTAAAAAATAACTCCATTATCAAAATAAATCCCTTTTTCTGTATTATTGTGTTAAATGCATTAATATCACAGATAGCATATACTCGCAATACTGACAACCAGATTATTCCCAGGAAAGAGGGGGCCTTCCATAAAAAATGGCGCGCAATTAAATAACCCCTTTCCTTGACAGAATTTCTAGACATTGTCGATAATGCTAAAATATCCTATCAAATGATATAAGTTACAGTGTCGTGACAAATAGTAAAATATATTATGCAGATGCTAATTAACAATTATTGAATCAAGATACTATGCAATTGCTACTTTATCAATTATTGAATCAATAATATAAAATACTGTGCAACATCGTGAGCTACTGTGGAATACCGTGTGCTACTGTGGAATAACGCGTTTTACTGTTCTTTTTATCACCGGGTATTTTAACAGCTATCGGTTAAAGTTTTGCCGCCAATTTCTATCACTTTCTATATCCGACAGTTAACCCGTTGTGGGACCCACTATCATTGACAATATAGCCATTTCGGTGCCGTCGTACGGTACCGAATATAATATTCCCCGACAGAAAGAATATTTCCCGACAAAAGGAATATTCCCCGACATACTATTTATCAGATAATTTGCATATAACACCCTTAACTATCATTTATAACAATTAAGCACTTCACTATTTAGAAAAATAATCATAAAGAAAATAATAAATTTTTATTTCATAAATTCGGGGTCTTACAATCTCCCCTCCTTATGAAATTTCGTCCTCGAAATTGACGTACGTACCTGGCAATTCGAAAAGGTGAGGATACTTTGCTCTCATCTCGGATTCTAACTCCCAGGTCATTTCCTCAACATCATGGTTTCTCCATAAAACTTTAACTTGAGGTATAACCTTTGAGCGTAGAATCTGCTCCTTCTTATCCAAGACCTTGACAGGTATCTCTTCGTACGTCAAATCCTCTGCTATCTCGTCTGGTTCTAACTCAATAATGTGGTTTGGATCTTTCACATATTTACGTAGCATGGATATGTGAAAAACATTATGAACACGAGACATGCTTGGCGGTAAGGCGAGTCTGTAGGCCACAGTTCCTACTCGATCGAGGATTTCAAATGGACCGATAAATCGAGGGTTAAGCTTTTCTCTCTTTCCGAATTGCGTAACACCTTTCCACGGAGCAACACGTAAAAATACATGATCTCCGACATTGAATTCCTCGTCTCTTCGATGAAGATCAGCATAACTCTTTTGTCGATCTTGAGCTGTTTGTATACGTTGCCGGATCATTTGGATCTTTTCCGTAGTCATACGTATCAACTCGGGTCCCAACAATTTTGCCTCACCTACTTCATCCCAACATGCTGGAGATCGACACCTTCGTGCATACAATGCCTCGAAGGGAGCCATGCCTATACTTGTTTGATAACTGTTGTTGTAAGAGAATTCCACCAATGACAAGTATTTTTCCCAACTTCCTTTGAAGTCTAGTACGCAGAGTCTTAATAGATCTTCGAGGGTTTGAATAGTCCTTTCCGATTGTCCATCTGTCTGGGGATGGTATGCAGAACTGAATCGTAATTCAGTGCCCATAGCTTTTTGCAAGCTGACCCAAAATCGTGAAGTGAATCTAGGATCTCGATCAGAAACTATGGATACTGGCATGCCATGCAATCTCATAATCTCGCTAATATACAAATTAGCAAGACGCTCGAGTGAATAGTTTTCTCGTATAGGCAAGAAATGAGCAGACTTGGTCAATCTATCTATAATAACCCAAATTGCGTCTAAGCCTTGAGAAACTTTGGGAAGACCTGTCACAAAATCCATGTTGATGTGTTCCCACTTCCATTCTGGAATCTCAAGTGGTTGCAATGGACCCCTTGGTACTTGATGCTCCGCCTTGACACATTGACAAGTTAAACATCTTGCGATAAACTCTGCAATTTCTCTCTTCATATTGTTCCACCAAAATGTATGTCGAAGATCACGATACATTTTGGTACTTCCAGGGTGGATTGCAAACGGTGTGTTGTGCGCCTCCATCATGATTTTGTATTTCAAGTCAGGGTCGTTAGGAACACACAGTCTAGAGTTGATTCGCAATATTCCTTCTTCGTCGACTCTTGCTTCTGGAATAGCACCTTCTTGTACCTTCTTTTTCATATTCATCAACTCTGGGTCTGTAACTTGAGCAGCTTTAATTTTGTCGATTAAAGCCGGTTCTACTTGTATATTTGCGACCTTCACGTTGGTTCCTGGAGTCTTTAACTCTATCTCCATCTTTTGTAAATCATCCAAAATAGGCCTTTGAGATGTCACTAACGCACTCGTACTTGCATATGATCTTCTACTCAATGCATCAGCTACTACGTTCGCCTTTCCAGGATGGTACTGGATGGTATGATCGTAATCTTTCAACAGCTCGAGCCAACGCCGTTGTTGCATGTTGAGTTCCTTCTGGGTGAAGAAATATTTGAGACTTTTGTGGTCTGTATAGATCTCCACTTTCTCCCCATACAAATAATGTCTTCAAATCTTCAACGCGAAAACAACTGCTGCCAACTCTAGATCATGAGTAGGATAATTCCTCTCATATTCCTTGAGTTGCCAAGACGCATAGGCTATAACCTTCCCATGTTGCATGAGAACACAACCTAGTCCTTTGTTTGAAGCGTCGCTGTAGATGACAAATCCTTCCGATCCTGAAGGTATTCCCAATACAGGTGCTGAAATGAGCCTTCTTTTGAGTTCTTGAAAACTCTTCTCGCATTCTTCGTTCCATCTGAATGTAGTGCTTTTCCGAGTCAGTTGAGTTAATGGAGTGGCTATTCGAGAAAATCCTTCTACGAATCTCCGATAATAACCAGCTAAACCCAGAAAGCTTCGTACTTCGGTTACTGACTTGGGTTGTTCCCAATTTGATACTGCTTCAATCTTCGCCGGGTCAACCGAGATTCCTTCCTTAGAAACCAAGTGACTAAGGAATGCAACTTCCTCAAGCCAGAATTCACATTTCTTCAACTTAGCATATAACTTGTTTTCACGAAGTTTTTGGAGTATCAGCCTCAAGTGTTGCTCATGATCTTCACGACTTTTAGAATATATGAGAATGTCATCAATGAAGACAACCACAAAATGATCCAAATATTCCTTGACTATCCGGTTCATCATATCCATGAAGGCAGCAGGAGCATTAGTCAATCCAAAAGACATGACCAGAAATTCATAATGCCCGTACCGAGTTCTAAAGGCAGTCTTTGGAATGTCACCAGCTTTAACTTTCAACTGATGATATCCAGAACGAAGATCGATCTTTGAAAAGAATTGAGCACCTTGTAACTGGTCAAACAGGTCATCAATGCGAGGTAACGGGTACCTATTTTTGATGGTGACATGGTTTAACTCCCGATAGTCAATGCAAAGTCTCATACTCCCGTCTTTCTTCTTTACGAATAAAACAGAAGCACCCCAAGGCGATGTACTCGGACGTATGAAACCGCTGTCTAACAACTCCTGTAGTTGGACCTTTAACTCTTGAAGTTCAATAGGGGCCATTCGATATGGGGTTTTGGAAATAGGTTTCGTACCAGGTTCAAGGTCGATACAAAATTCAATTTCACGGTCTGGGGGTAGGCCAGGAAGTTCTTCGGGAAATACGTCAGGGAACTCATTAACAACAGAAATATTTTTCAAATCTGACGTACTTTTATTTAAATCCGTTACATGGGCTAAGAAGGCTTGACATCCATTTTTCAATAAACGAATGGCTTTATGACTAGAAATGATGGTTATTGATTTCAATGGTTTGGTTGCTTGAATTCGCATAATAGGTTGATTAGGAATATGAAAACTAATAACCTTACGAAAGCAATCAATTTTAGCATGATGAGCAGTTAACCAATCAATTCCTAAAATCATATCAAATTCATGCATGTTCAAGGAGATAAGATCAACAGGTAATGTGAGGGTGCCGATTTGAACAAAGCAAGATTTATAGACCGTAGATGTAACGAATGTTTGCGCTAATGGTGTTTCGACAGATAAGTCAAAATCTAATTTTTCAGGAGTCAAATTCAGGCGTTGAGCACATGTTGGTGAAATAAAAGAGTGGGTAGAACCAGTATCTAATAAGGCATAGACTTCATAAGAGTTAATAAGTAGTTTACCCGTTATAACCTCGTTCGAATTCTGCGCTTTTTGTAACGTCACAACAAAAGCTCTCCCCTGGACCACAGACTTTGACTTGTCCGTGACCGCCTTCGGTGTCATCATCGCAGCTGGACTTGACTTCGCTGCATGACAAAAGCGAGCTATATGGCCTTCCTTTCCACAATTATAACATACTTGGGATGACGATTGTGTACAATTTGGACTGATGTGTCCTTCCTTCCCACACTTGAAACATCTAACAGGTGGTCGTTCTCCTTCCTTCGAAACTGGTACTGGTGCTGGTACTGACGTTGGTGCCTTTCCATGGTTGTTGTTGAATCTCCTCTTCTTGGAATTGTTGCCACTTGACTCACTCCTTCTGTTATCCGGGCCAGGATTACCACCGAAGTGGTTACCATTTCCGGTGTTGTGATTCCCTCCTCGCTGATTATCATTATTCCGATAATTGCTGCCACCATTACGATTATTACCGTGATTTTGCTCTCGTGGTTGGGTGTTGCTTCCTGGTTGTAGTAGTCCTCTTTCCTGCTCCACTACTTGAGCCCTATCCACAGCATCTGCGTATATACAAATTTTATGAGAAACGAGATATTGGCGAATCTCTGGTTTCAAACCTCGTAGGAACATTCGTGTCATTCGTTTTTCAGTATCCACCAAATGGAATGCAAAACGCGACAGCTCGGCGAACTTGGCTTCGTACTGTGACACCGTCATATTGTTCTGTTCCAGTTTGATGAATTCTACCTCCTTCATATGACGAATACTTTCCGGAAAATACTTTCATTAAATAATTCTTGAAACTCGACCCAAGACATCTCGAGTGCCGAATGATGTGTACGTTTCATAGATTCCCACCAATGATCCGCTTCTCCTCGTAACATAAAGGTGGCAAAAGGAACCTTTTGGTCGTCCGTGCAACGCAGTACATCGAATATCTTTGTTAATTGTTTAAGCCATGCCTCTGCCTTGAGTGGATCTGGTTTGCCGAAAAATTCAGGTGGTCCCAATTCTTTGAACTGCTTGGCAGTGACCATCCGTACATTATCAGCGTTTCTGCCAGTATTGTAGACATGAGCTCTTCTTGTCTGGTTCTGCAGGTATTGCATGAAGTTCCTAAAAAAATCATCATTCATTCGGTTGTTAGCATCATGATTAGCATCATGGTGTTCTGAGTTTGCACCCGTATTATTTGTGGCTTCCTGGTTTTCAGCCACAATGGTCTCATAGTGAATCTCTTGGTTTTCAGATGTCATTCTGAAATGTGATCACAAAACAAAGATTAGTTAAAGAAATAGACATGCAACATCTTGTCTCTATAACCAAACCAATTACTTAAATAACCAAAAATAGCTTAGGTAGGACACACTAGCAAAGGATTTTACTCGTCTCTCCCCTCCTAGTTCTAATCCCAGATCTCTACCAGAGATCATATCCCTAAGCTCTGATACCAACTGTGACGCCCCCAAAGTAGGTCCACACAACCCATTTTGAGTCGCCAATAACATTCTACAAAAATACAAATACTAATACGAAATTTTCCATTTACAACTAATATTTATCGTGCAAAATACGACCACACACATACTGTGACTTTCCATACAAATATCGTACCGTATGGTACCACAGTATCCAAACCCAAATTATTACAATGCCGTAAAAAGACGACAACACATGTTTTAAGTCTTCAGTAC
The DNA here is from genome assembly GCA_034770075.1 of Aralia elata. NCBI lineage: Eukaryota > Viridiplantae > Streptophyta > Magnoliopsida > Apiales > Araliaceae > Aralia > Aralia elata. Next base: position 78,377,185 of record CM068380.1, read on the forward strand.
AATCATTATTAAACTATGCCATAACTTGATAAGGACAACCACTAACTCGGACCATCACTCCACTCCCCGGCTAGTCCCAGCTACATTTTCCTTTCCTGAGAAGAACAATGGAACAAAACTGAAAAGGGTGAGCTCAAATAGCCCAGTAAAAAATATCATGACTAAGATAATGAAGAATAAAATTTATCTTTAGTCTTCAACAGAATTAAATCAGAGATTTAAAGATATTTTAATTGTTCAACAACAACAATTGCAGCGGAACCAACAATCCATTAGAAGAGTCAAGTAGATTATAATATCTACCATCTTCTATAAATTAAAGGATCACCACCAATATTTTATCCCTGTAACACCAATCAACAATTCCTGTTTATCAACATCCAAATCAACAGTTTATATTCAACAGCCTCTCTTTGCACTACGTGCCAAAGATATTTATTTATAACATCACCGGTCATGATCATGCCAAACGCCAGTTCATCTTTGCACTACGGGCCAAAGAGAACTTTCACCATACGCCTTTGTTTGTAACACCAAAAGTCATGATAATACCAATACACAGTTTGGTCAAAATCATGTCACGCCAGTTCATCTTTGCACTACGGGCCAAAGAGAACTATCACCACAATTTAAGTATGAGGATGAGGATGATGACAATGATACAGTGAGATTAAGGATAAGAAAAACTTATAATTTAATCAGTATCAAAGATTGACCAAATTGCCAACACGATGATCAAATTATAGAGTCAAATTCAAGAATGATATTCAAGAAATTATTTCATGCTTCAACTATAACGTATAAAATGAAATAGAAAGATTCAAGTAAAAAGATATTAGATGAAGCACAAACTATTAAGGATATTCTACCAATTTTCAGGGATTTTCTCCATTTAAAAATAAGGTTTTGGAAACAAACAAAGATTCTTATCATAAATGGAGAAATGTGAAAGAAAAAGATATTCCTTAAAGAGTACGAAAGAAATGATACGCTATACGAGTATAACAGAATATATGAAACTGCAAATGGATTTTCACCCGTCATGCGATAATTCGCGTAAACAGGTTATTTCCACAAGAGATTAATAAGTAATGAATACAAAGGGTTATTCACCAGGCATGCGTCAATCCGCACGGACAGGTTATACCCACAGATTAATAAGGAATGAACACAAAGGTTATTCACCAGGTACGACACTCGTACATATAGGTTATCCCCACAGAATAACAAGGAATGAATACAAAGGGTATTCACCAGGTACGACATTCGTACATACGGGTTATTCCCACAGAATAATAAGGAATGAATATAAAAGGATATTCACCAGGCATGCGTCATACCGCACGGACAGGTTATCCCCACAAATTAATACAGAATGAATAACAACCTTTATGAGTATAATATCACTGACGAACATGAAAACAAATGATATTATATAGGAGTATGAAAGAAATGATATTCCCTACCTTCGTTAACTGGATGTTACTTTCTATGAAGTTTACTAACTTCGGATAATACTAGTATTCTCACAAATACTCACAATAGCCTAACACACTAAGAGAACTTCAGAAATTTAGAGAGAGAGGAAGTATAAGCAATGAAGGTGTGAAAATTTCTTAAGCAAACTCTCCCTATTTATAGGAAAATCAAGGTGAGGGCATTTTGGTATTTTCCCCATATTCTTTTAATATCATCCATCCATTTTTTCTTCCATTAATATCATCCATCCATTTTTTCTTCCATTAATATCATCCATCCATTTTTTCTTCCATTAATATCATCCATCCATTTTTTCTTCCATTAATATCATCCATTATCAAAAGATAATTCCATTATCAAAAGATAAAACCATTAAAAAATAACTCCATTATCAAAATAAATCCCTTTTTCTGTATTATTGTGTTAAATGCATTAATATCACAGATAGCATATACTCGCAATACTGACAACCAGATTATTCCTAGGAAAGAGGGGGCCTTCCATAAAAAATGGCGCGCAATTAAATAACCCCTTTCCTTGACAGAATTTCTAGACATTGTCGATAATGCTAAAATATCCTATCAAATGATATAAGTTACAGTGTCGTGACAAATAGTAAAATATATTATGCAGATGCTAATTAACAATTATTGAATCAAGATACTATGCAATTGCTACTTTATCAATTATTGAATCAATAATATAAAACACTGTGCAACATCGTGAGCTACTGTGGAATACCGTGTGCTACTGTGGAATAACGCGTTTTACTGTTCTTTTTATCACCGGGTATTTTAACAGTTATCGGTTAAAGTTTTGCCGCCAATTTCTATCACTTTCTATATCCGGCAGTTAACCCGTTGTGGGACCCACTATCATTGACAATATAGCCATTTCAGCGTCGTCGTACGGTACCGAATATAATATTCCCCGACAGAAAGAATATTTCCCGACAAAAGGAATATTCCCCGACATACTATTTATCAGATAATTTGCATATAACACCCTTAACTATCATTTATAACAATTAAGCACTTCACTATTTAGAAAAATAATCATAAAAAAATAATAAATTTTTATTTCATAAATTCGGGGTCTTACATTTAGGTTTATTAACCAGGGTTTAGATTTATTAACCTTATTAAGGTCTGGTTAATAAACCCTAAACTCAAATTAATAAATCATAAACTCTAGTTAATAAATATTAAACTCTAGTTAATAAACCATAAACATTCAAACCAGACCCTTATTCTGATTAGCTAAACCTTAAACATTTATTGATCAAGTCAAACCCTAGCGTCCACTATTATTAGTAACGGATGGTATGTGTGTTTTTTATCGTCCGCTACTAATAATAGCGGATGTCGATTTTCAGTTTCTAATCCTGACCATTCCTTCTTGTTTTCAATGGTATAAATAGTGTATACCCTATAATGATCCATAACAAATACATATTATAGATCACTACTATATATATATATATATATATATATATCAAGTACTGTTAAACTCTGTAGTGTTGTCACTGTTAATTGTGTAGTTATAGTCAAAAAATTATACTATAAATTTTGCAAGTAACAACATGCATGACAGTTAGTAATCTCTCTGTTTCAAATTATAAAATTATTATTAACTTTTGAAAGTCAACTTAATATATTTTTAAACTCAAAATTGAGAGATGATTCATTAAATATAACGAAAAAATAAATAAATTTTATAATGAGTAGAGTTTTTGAGATAATTTGCTATATTCATCATTATATTGATTAAAATTAAAGAAATTTATGTTAATTTTAAGTTTAAAAATTTATCAAGTTTTAAAATTATTCTTTTAAAAGTACTTTAATTATGGAATCATTATAGTAGGCCAACGTTGTACAATAAGATAAAAATAGAAATGGTGGAGTACTTATAAAAAACATTTATTCTAATTGTACATTTAACCATCTATATGATGATAATAATGTTGACTATTTTTGTGCAACATGAAATATTAAATAACTGAAGTATTGTAGTGGACTTTGAAACGCTTTTCACCATTGTGTTTGGTAAGTCTAACTTGGACACTTTCCTTCCTCCCACCGTCGTTTAACACAAATAGCTTACTTGTTTCAACTTAAAATAGTTAACAACTAAATAATTTTACACAAGTTAGTTTTATATATATTATATATGCTTTTTCTTCCCCAATGCACTGGCAACATTTCTTTTTCTACACAAATTATATTTTATAAAACTCCACAAAGATATCAAAATTTTCTCTGTCAGAGTAAGTCAAGTAAAATCCAAAATTAATTCTAAAAATATTTATTCATAAATTGATTAGACTATATATTACGTATATGAGATAAGTTTAAGTTGTTTAAATTTAAAATATTTGAAAAAAAAAACATATTACAATTTACAAATAATTCAGATGAATATTAGAGTGTGATAAAATCTATATGGAAGCAGGCATCTCGTGTTTTTGTTTAGTGTGATGAGTACAATTAGACTTAACTATGATGAGGATACGCCAAATAATCCACATTACCCATAACAGAGATTTGGTGTAAAAATCAGATAACACTCTTTTCGTCTCATAAAATAATTTTATTTTTTAAGAAAATATGGTTCTATAACAAGAATTTTTTTTAATATAATATTATATAATTTCCATCATATTTTTATTATTATGTCATTATTATTAGTATAAAAAATTATTATTTTATAAATAATATAGAATAAAAATATATTTTTCTATATTTACAAATTTCATTCTAATATTATTGCTAATATAATCATAGAAAAGTCCATTCTAAAAAATTAGCTGTACAAACGTGAGAACCCACAATGTAGAATTTGTCCTCCATATAACCACCACATTTTGAATACGCAACAGGTAGCATTATTATCAACATTGATCATTTGACTAAGGATACAAGCGAGTAGAATATAACCGGACAGAAAGTTGTTCAAATTCAATTCGGAAAGTTAAATTTATATTTAAATTCGACTTAGATTCAAATTATATTCAAAAAATTATATTCATATTCGACTGGATTCGAATTTGATCCGACTCGGATCGAATTATATTCAAACTACTCGCGAACTTCGAATTCAAACTTAAATTCGAGTCTCCACATAGTAACTATCTTTATATTATATATAATTATAAATTGAATCTATTATTTTACTTAGAAATAAAAAAATATATTTATTATTACACTTTACAAATATTAAATCACAATTAAAATTAAAAATAAAATAAAATAATAATTAATTAATTATCCTAATTTTATTTAAATTTGTGTATATTGTAAGAGAATATATCAATTATCTATTCGAATATGTATCACAGTCAAGAATTCGAGTATTTTAAATATTAAACGAGTCGAGTATAACCTTGTTCAGATTCTACTCATATTTTTTATTCGAACTATTTTTTGTACTCAAATTTAAATCATATTATTAACGAATTCAAGTCTCACTCGTATTTTTTAAGCCGTGTCCGAATCCTGAACCATTTGATTCGATTTAGAGCCTTACATTTGACCTGCTACTACTTTAATTATAGGTGGAGTCAAATCGATTGAGTGAAGGAAATGACTTATTATTTATTTTATGTACTTGCCAGACTTTCTCCCTCTTCACTTTACTTGCTATTATTATTTTATCTGCCCTAAACATATACTTCCTCTCTTTTCAAATTAAAAATATAATTTGATATTTAAGATCAAACGATGATGTATTAAATTTTAAATTAATGTAAATTTATTTAAATTTAATTAATACAATTATTATAATTGTATAATATATAACAAAACTATTAATCACACATTAAATTTATTATATTATATACTTTTATGAGTCATACCAATTTTAAAATTTAATATATCGTCGTTTGACTTCAAAAGTCAAACTGTATCTTTAATTTTAGAACAAAGTAAGTATTTTCTTAATTTTCTTACAGTTGGACACTTTATTTTAGACAATTTTCTAAAGAAAAATGGGTCAAATAGAAGAGGATAAATTTCAAATTTTAACTACATTTATGATTAGTTGGTTGACAGAAAAAGAAAACGAAAAATTGAAATTAGGTTGGAAAAAATAGAAAATTTGTAACTTTTAAAATATGAGTGATTAATTTTTCATCTTTGTTTTTTCTTTTCTATTCATTAAAAAACTCAAAAACAAACTAATTGAATTGAAAATCATTGTAAACTTGGAAACATACCCCTAAGCCCATAAGGCAATTAATGGGACTAAGAGCTATTTATTTACATTTGAATAAGTTTAAATGAGTCTGACCGAATAAATTATTTAAACCGTTTGTTTTATAATTTTTAAATTCGGAATGCGTCTAAATGTGTCTGAACGATTCATCTAGAAAATTATGACTGAATCAATAAAAAGTAGTGTTGAATGATATTTTTACCTACCTACTCTCGTAGACAATTAAAAATTACATTTAATATCTATCTTTTTTTTACTATTGTAAACAAATTTTGTTATGTACAAATTATTTTTTAATTTTTTTTTGAACAAATTGGTCAATAACTTATTTAATGAATGTTATTGTAGTCTTTTGTTTTGGTTTTATGGACCAATAGAATGTTATTAAAAAAAATTTGTGTTTATTCCTAAAAATTTATTACTAACAGTATACTCCATCAAAGATTGTTCACAAATTTATATTTAATTTTTCTAGATAATATTGTTTATTTATAATTACATAATAAATTTATTCATAATAGTTCATAAGGTTAAAATAGAGAAATACATGTATTCAAATATTTTAGACAAACAATTATCAAATACATCATTTCATTCTATATGCAAAACTTCTATTTCATTCAACTCATTAAGATTCTTTTATACATTCAAAATTTTTCATTTAATTTTATCAAACAAACCTAAATCAAGCCTAGTTGGGTACCAATAATTTCTCTAAATGTGTGAAATAGCCTATTTACATATTTATTTTTAAAATATAAAAGTAAGGAATTTTAATTATTAAAATAATAATAGAAAAAAATAAAGAAAAGAAATAAAGACAAGCTAAGTAAGTTGGAACACCACTGTCCCGGGAACATTACCCGAATTTCATACTGAATCCCACGTGGTTTCGTTTGAATATAATATAAGAATAAACTCAGAAACGGCCAACCAATGGCTAGCTTGCTATTATATATATACTCCACTACTGGTCTATTAGCACAGCACAGCCTTTATACTCGCACCTTAACAGAGCAAATTTAAAATAGGATGGCTACCACCGGAGCAGTCACCTCTGCTGCCGGTTACCCTCGGACGACCGGAAATTTCCGGTACACTAAACCAAAATTATTTATTTCGGCGTCGGCGACAACTCGACGACCATCAGTGTCGCCAAGGACGACGGCGCCGGAAAAACAACGGCCGGCCGGTGGCGATAGTTTACTCTCTTCAAAGAACGGAAGTTTGAAGAAAAAGTCGGAATCAGTAGTTGATTATAAAGTAGGAAAAAAGAAAGAAGAATCAAAGGAATTGGAACGTTTGACTTTGAAGGATTACTTTGAGCAGTCAAAATATATGCTGAGATCGGACGGTGGGCCACCGCGATGGTTTTCGCCGTTGGAATGCGGCTCTCGATTGAATAATTCTCCTCTTTTGCTCTCTTTACCAGGTCTGCTCTCTTAATTTACCGGCCATGATCGTTTTGATATTTTGATGATATGAATGTCGCAATCATTTAAGATAAACATTAGCCGAAAGTATATAAAAAAAACAATTTACCAGAAAAGTTGGCCTTTTTAGATAAAGCCGTAAAGGTATAAGAAAAATTGGAGTAATAATTTTCCAACTAAGACGAGACCCACTTTTAGTATGTTCATATCAATTGCAGACATGTTCCATAATTGGATATATTTGTACGGTCGGACATAAATATACGAATAAATGCTAATTAATTATATATATAAAAATATTCATAAAGGAATTTCCAAAATCGACCCCGGCCCCCCGGGCCCTATACTCCCTCCGTCCCTGTTCATACATAAGTAATTAAGATGAGAATCCCAGTTTGTTATATTCTTACTCTTTTTGTTCTCTTAGATTTGTTCATTAGCATAAAATTCAATGCTAAACAGAAGTACTTTAACTAATTTGAACCTTGCAGCTATTGATGGTATCGGACTCGGACTTACTTTGCAATACCAAAGACTTGGACAGTAAGTACATTAACTCCATGAAGTCTAGACCTGGAATATGAAGATAGAAAAAGGAAATGATAAGTGCACTCCATTTTTCCCAAGGTTAAAAGATGTTCTACAATGGAGTGCATTTATCCGTTTCCTAAAAAACTCTGAGTAGTGCAGGTTGTTGTCATTGCTATGCCATTAACATTGCTATTATATTGAAGATATGGCTTAATTGTTTAATACTATGATAGATAATTATGTCTAATATATGTTTTTCTTTTCCATCAAATGAAGGATCTTTGATATATGGTGCTTGCATATTCCTATTGATGACCAAACATCATTTCCAGGTCTCTTTCTGTCTTTGCCGTCAATTTCTAAATCACGACAAACACATTCACTTCATATTTATGTGATAAATATGTTGGCAAACTTGAGATGCTAATCTAGTTCTTCCTTCAAACCTCTTATGGTGCAGAACTGGTGAAGATGGTTGAAAGAACAGTTAGAGCAGAGAACTACCGTTCACCAAATCGGCCCATTTATCTTGTAGGAGAATCTTTTGGAGGATGCCTAGCACTAGCTGTTGCTGCCCTTAACCCTGATATTGATCTTGTTTTAATTTTGGCTAACCCAGGTGAGAAGTTTGTTTCCCATGAATAATTGTGTTAATTTGAGTTTAAATTTAGACATTTGGTCTATTTCTCAACTTTCATGTCATGATCCTTTTGCATAATGTTTAATTTTTGTTTTGGCAGCTACATCTTTCAACAAGTCCCAGTTGCAACCTCTAATACATCTTTTAGAAATCATGCCTGCGAATCTCCTTTCTGCCTCTGGTGTGCCTTATATGCTGAGCCTAATGACAGGTTCTGCCTTATTCTTTAACTTGGTTCAATATTTTGTTGCTTAAGTTAACAGAGAACCTTAAATAAGCTTTTGCTCTTATAGGATTGGTTTTGAAACAAGTGTGCCACTTTATTCTGAATGTGACAGATATTAGAACAGATTCTAGTAGACATGGTTTTATCCTCCTCAGTTAGAAGATTATTTATTTAGTTTACCGTAAATTAAACATGCAAATAGATTATTATAATTTCTTTTATAAATAGATAGTCCTTCGAAGATGGTGATGGCTGCTCTGGAGAAAGGACTTCCTCTGCAGCAAACAGTTGGAGAGATATCTCAGGGTGTCATAGCCTTGTCATCCTACCTTTCTGTAAGTTTAGATATTGAACATGATTAGATTATTGAGCTTTGAAAACTGTCTCTTCGTGTTATAACATGTGTAAACGAGATTATGTATCTTAACTCTAGAAAACTCCTGTTCCTGCTTCTATTCTGATAAATTATACATGTTCATTCATAAGAAAATAAAACTTTTCAAATTCTATAGTTCCTTGTTCTCAACTTGGATAGGATAATCCCTGTTTGTAATTCTTAAAGTGGAAATTGTTTAGGATTTCTCTAAATTATTAAGTTCTGGCTTTCTGTTGCCAGTTTCCATTTTGATGCACAAATTTATTCAATATCAGGTCATGGCAGATGTTTTATCTGCGGAGTCACTTCTCTGGAAGCTGAAGATGCTCAAATCAGCTTGTGCATTTGCTAATTCACGTCTTCATGCTGTAAAAGCTCAAACATTAGTACTCTCCAGGTGATCCTCTCCAATATTTTCGTCCTTTCAGACCCTAAATTAGATAATATTACAAGAACTTATATGTTGGAAACTTGGTGAAATAATATTGACAAGTTTGTATATTTGGTAATCTTTGCAGTGGGAGGGATCAGTTACTACCAAGTCGAGAGGAAGGTGAAAGACTTCTAAATATGCTGCCAAAGTGTCAGATTCGGACATTTGACAACAGCGGTCATGCCCTCTTCTTGGTAGGATAGGTTCTTTCTCTCTTTCTCCATCTATATGAGCAACATTGGTGAAGGCATTGCACTTGTTTCTGCTTCAACTAGAAAGAGAGAAATAATTTTTTTGTTTTGTTCCAAGTTCTCAATGCTTACTTATGAGTTTGAAGACCTACCATAACAAAGATAGTCCATCAGAAAATCAATGCAGACGAACAGACTAGGAAAATTCTGTACATGTCAACAATGTTTACCTTCATGATGACTTTATTATATCAACTACGTATATATTATCATAAAACACAAATTAAAAAGTAGACAAAACTTGCCTATCAAAAATCAAATACACAAATCTAAATAAAAAGGGAAGTTAATTAAAGACAGAAATTCATGTAAACATTCAATAGCTTTTATATATTCTAGTACTTCCTAGAGACACCGAAGTTTCAATGCTTCATCATTTCTGATTCTTGAAAATTTGGAAGTGCATGATCCATGTCATACTTCCTGCTAGCAGGCCATCCTAATGCTTTGCCTCAAACCCAGAAAGTTTTTCTCTGGACATTAGTTGTAATATATTCATTGTTTGAATGCCCCTTAATTTATGTTTCTTGAGTTTGGGATGAAGGGACTATGTCATCCTACACGAATTATTGGCAAACATGGTAATTCTGCACATATGTAACAGGAAAATTCTATTGATTTGGTAACTATCATTATGGGTGCCAGTTTTTATCGCCGTGCAAGAAACCTTGATTATGCATCAGATTACTTGCCACCAAACCCTTCTGAATTCAAGAAAGTATATGAATCTACCAGGTAACTAATTTCTGCAACAAAGCAACAGATGATATAATGCTTTTAGGGAGGATTGAGAAATAGTATATGATCATTGTTATATATTGGACAATTCATGCCGGTGATCTTTCATAAACTCTGATTACATGACCAAATCTGGGAAAGACATTTATGTTTATGGAATGGTTATGCTACGGCAATGTTCATACCAAATTCTCAAATGATTACTATCTTATGCCTGGGGAGATCATGTCATTGCTAGCTTGATTCTGCACCCTGAAATTTTCTTTGTAGCTTAGTTTAGCCTCAAGAGTTAGGATTGGAACCAGAAACCTTGGGTTATTCCTCAAGGCCTATGCTGTTTCACCCGACCCTTGGGGTTAATCAGTGCGCCCAAAATAATTATATTTCTTGGGAGATTGTGTTTTTTTAGTATTAGTAGGATATTTCAACACCTAATCTCAAATGCCTTTGCAATTCTATGAATTTCAGCTGGTTAGACAAGCTTACTAGTCCTGTGATGCTGTCAACTTTAGAAAACGGGAAGATTGTGAGGGGCCTTGCAGGAATTCCTTCTGAGGGCCCAGTCTTATTTGTTGGCTATCACATGATGCTGGGATTGGAATTAGCTCCTCTCGTAACCCGTTTTTGGATTGACCGCAATATACATTTGCGAGGGGTAGCACATCCAATGATCTTTAAGCAGTTGAACGGAGGAAACGCGCCTGATTTATCATCATTAGATATACTAAAAGTTATGGGTGCCGTTCCTGTATCAGCATCTAACTTTTACAGACTTTTTTCTCTAAATTCCCATGTCCTGCTGTATCCAGGAGGCATGCGCGAGGCTCTTCATCGAAAGGTAAGATTTAATGTTATATCTTACTTTAGTCCACATCACATGGATGATTGATCTTTGCTCATTAACAATTCCAATGGACCTATCTACCCCCCCCCCCCTCTCCCCCTTCCCTTCTCCCTCAAAAGAGAAATGAAAAAAGAGAGAGTTCTCTAAATGTTATTGGAGAAATTTTCTACCTTCAGTCTGATTTAGATTTTCATACATTTATTCTGCAGGGTGAGGAATATAAGTTATTCTGGCCAGAACAGTCTGAGTTTATAAGGATGGCTGCTAGATTTGGAGCCAAAATTATACCATTTGGAGCTGTTGGAGAAGATGATATTGCTCATGTAAGCCTGAAGACTTCAATATCCCTAATGAGTATAATTTTCTGCTTACTTTTATTCAACTAAGATCACACAATAATAACTTTTATTTGATGATGAAAGTTATTTGATTCTAACGACAATAAATGCATGTGTACATAGCTCTTATTAGCTTCATTGTCTACTATGACTTATTTTGACAAAAATTTGGTTAGAGCGGACAATTTTGCAAAAAATTGAAACATTGGCTATGACATTGCAAAAATTGAAACATTAGCGTCTATATTGCAATTTGAAGGATGCAATAGATGCTGTGCTTACATTCAAATCCAAGTTCTCTAGTACTGCATGAAATGATGTGGTGAATGACAATAATATTTGCTTCAACAGTTGCTTCTTGACTATGATGACCAAGTGAAGATTCCCTTTCTTAAATCTCATTACGAGAGATTAACCAAGGATTTTGTGAGCTTGAGGTATGTTAAGTTTTTATCCTAGCTTTGTTTAATTATTTTTGATTGATTACAAGTCATAACTTTATCTTCTATTAATATTTGAATCTGGTAGTTCAGTACAGAAGGCCACATAAAAAAATCTGAGGCTATAAAAAAAATAAAGGAAAAGATATTTATTATTGCTGACTGGATAGACTGGAGTTCTAGACACATTTCTTGTATTAATTTTTCATATCTTTGTGCTCCATATTGTGATCATCTAAGTCAAGAAAATCTTGGCATGCTCGGCGTCTATTTCTTTGCAACGCAACAAAGTATTGAGAAAATTACATTTGAAATGATTCTTTTAGTGGGATCAGTTGCTACGTAGCTTTATTTAATCAGTTGAAGTTGATCAAGTTGTTTTACACTTTCCTCACGCGTGTTAATCTTTATTCTACTTCTGCATCAATAGTTTATTACTTATTCAAATCAGCTGATTATAATTTTATATTTCTTCTTAATTGGTCATTCTTTTTCTCATGGTTGGGTTCTTCGTTAATTTACTGTTGTATTCTTGTGATCATAGGACTGACAGTGGAGGAGAGCTCGCAAAGCAAAATAACCACCTTCCAGTATTGCTACCCAAAGTTCCAGGCCGTTTTTATTACGTTTTTGGAGCACCAATTGAAACAGAAGGTATATTTATCAACTGATCCTTGTGTTTAATTTTGTCCCCAAAAATAGAGAACAAAAGTTGAACACACTATTTTCCACTCGGGTATATGCAGGGTTTGGAGTGTAATTCCATTGGATCTTTTCGTGATAGATAGATAAATATAAATTTCTGTTTTATTTAATTTGTTTGCATGAGGTATGTTTTTTCTTGATTCATAGTCCAGCTTTAATTTTGAGTTGCAGGGCGGAAGCAGGAATTAAGAAGTAAAGATAAAGCACACGAAGTATATTTAGAAGTGAAGTCCGAAGTTGAGAGATGCCTAGCATATCTAAAGGCAAAAAGAGAAAATGACCCATATAGGAGTATACTAGCTCGGTTAGTTTACCAGGCGAGACACGGTACTGAATCTGAAATCCCAACATTTAAAATTTGATCATTTTCTTCATCAGAGTTGAAATTCCGTATTCAATTCACTTGGATGTTTTTGACGAGGTTTATAGAAAAAATGGCTATATATAATTGGAGCCATTATAGCATTTATCAACAGTGTATAGGAATTCAGATTATTGATAAAAACAGTTTTATTGGTCATCCAAATATATTTTGGCCCCGGGTATGATGGGAAGAGCATTTGTCGACAAGCATTACAGGCATCAAACGCATGCAGTGAGTTGTATTCAGATAGATAGGCGAGGCCCTGTTGGAGTGCAGACTTTGAGTTGAATCACAATACAATGAATGAAGAAAATATATATATGCCGATCGAGGAGATTTTAAAATATGAGTTTTCCAGGTTGAAAAGAAATGCTGAATGAAAGACGGCCGGCGGGCGGGCGGGCGCAGACGGATTTATTTCTATACGAGTTTTTTTTTTTCTTTTGTGTATGCATGATTCTTATATTGAGGATTCATTTCCGGTTAATTTGGAATAAAAGGCGTTGTTGTGTTGGGTCTATACCGGGGATATGGATCTCAACTGAGAGCTTTAAGTTGGTAGTAGTTGTTTGTTTATTTGAAGTCTTCACAACTTGGTGCCGCCAACCAGTGTAATGCTATGATTTGTAAATTAATTTATGATAGTGTTGTATAAAATCTAAGGATATGGAAGTGATGTACTATAACAATTGGGTTTATTAGAGTGTACAATCAATCTGCACGTCATTCAATAAAGTGTTGTTCATGGGTTAATTCTTGTGCTAGACAAGACAAATTTATCAATAAAAAAAAAATCATTTGATGATGATGGAGTAATTGAATGCTTGTTGTTTGTGTTTTTTCATAAAATCTTTTAGCCAGGAGGCAGGAGCCCAAAGATTTCTAACGACTCATTAAATATAAGGTAATCATTAAACACTTAGCATAGAAATTAACAAATTTGGAGCATCCTGCCCTGCCAATTTTTGATGTTTATTAGTATAATTAAGAAAAAGAAAAAGGACTCTTTTAATTTGGGACGGACTACATATGAAGGAAAATCAGACTTGAGACTTGGGACTTGGGACTTGGGAGGGAGGGAGGGAGGGAGGGGAGGCTTAATTAAGCTTAATTACTATCAAACTCCCACATCATTACTTTTACTTACGTACCAGACAGACTCACAGGAAAGAAAGGAACTATAACTGGCAGGTACGTATACAGTACTTCTACTTTAGCTAGCTAGCTAGCTAAAGGCCGTTTCAACCTAATTCCTTTTTGCTGGTAATTAATATACTGAAGTACTACTCAGAATTTTAATTAATAATTCACATTATAATAATTTAAATTTTAAAATTTCATAAAATAACTATATATATATAGAGAGAGAGAGAGACAATTATGATCTTATTACTGTCCCCGCCAAAAAAAAAGAGGAATTTGTACATGCTGGACACGTGGATACATCTGATCATCAGATGAAAGAAAAACTCATTTAAAAATATATATACTACTTAATTAATTACTCCGAAAATAGCAGTTTGTGGGTTTTGGCAGAGGATCAGTAGAAAAGGGGAAACCGAATGGAAGAATTAAAAGGTGCCAAACGCCAACTGGACCACTACCTATGTACGTACGTACGTACGTACATTCCCCTGCCTGCCTGCCATTCCTTTTCAACTTGGACGGAGGTCCGTACTTACACATGCACTCTCTGCAAGTCGTTAACCAACTCATCCTCCACCGGCCACCGGCCGCCGGCCGGCCAACTTCATTATTCTATCCTTGATAATTTAGTACTACGTACTATACATATATGTTACCTCTTAATCAAATTAATTCAAACCGTTCCCCTATTAACATTAATTATGATTGATTTTATCTAAACTTTGAACTTGGAATTAACTTTGAAGCTACGTAGGTAGCTCCAGGTCTTGTAACTCTACTTACTAAATTAGCATGCATATATATAATGGAGTTACGTTATCCATAATAGTTGGTATACTAGTCTAGTCTAGTCAGTCTAGTCTAGTATTCCATCGTTAAAGAGATCCAAGTACTAATTCGTATATAAATTAAAGTCAACAAACAAAGCTAATTAATTAAAAGTTACTAAAATGAATCAGTACTATTTCTCTAACTCTCTCTATATATCTCAACCAAAGCAACAAACATATAACAACCTTAGCTTAAGACCACACACACACACACACACACACACACACACACACATATATATATGTCAACTGAAACCCTACTACATCTCCAATAACTAAAACCCACCAAATTAAATAAAACCCAGCCAAATTAAAGCCAAAGGAACTGAATAGAACAGAACAGATTAATTCAAACTAAACTGATAACAGATAGATAAAGATGGTTATAAACGGAGGGTAAGGTCAAGGTTTACGTGCTCCTGACCACCACCACCATCACCAGACTCACTGGGTGGGGACACAGCTTCTGGAATTGAGCACGAACCGCCGTCATGATAATACTGCACTCCTCTGCCTCCGCCATGATAATATTGAACTCCTTCGCCGCAGCCATGATAACACTGAACGCCACCGCCGCCGAAAGGCCCCATGGCGGCGCTCGAGCCGTGGAAGCTGGTTGGTTCTACCCAGTAAGCAGCGGGTATAGTATTTGGGTCCATACCCATACCCACATCCATACCCACGGCCATTTGGGGCTCGTACTGCTGTTGGATTACTGGCTGACCAACATTAACGGCACCCAATCCTCGGTCGACGGCGGCGGTGTTGTAGGTTCTGCGAGCAGCGGCTCTTTCGCGCTTGTGAGCGTTCTGGTGGCCTCCCAGAGCTTGTGATGTGAAGAACTGGCGGGGACAGTAGAGGCATGAGAACGTTCTGGACGGCGCCGGAGCTGCTGGCTTTCCGGCTGAAGAGTCTGTCGCCATTGGCTGCTTCAAAAAGTCGTACATTCCAGAATCCGCCATTGTTAATCGGTGGATGAGCTCAGAAACCTCAAAGATGTAGAGAGAGAGTAGAAAGAGAGTGATCAGAGAGTATGTATATATATGATAAATAGGTGATATATATATTGTGTGGGTGTGGGTTTATATGGGGTTTAAGCCTTTCTGTTTTTTTTTTTTTGAAAACGAAGCCTTTCGTTATGTCTGTCTCTATCTTACACATAAGCTTGCGCGAATATGATTGGTTGGTATCGGAAAGACGAATATGCCCTTTCTTTTAATTTCTTGAACAGAAATTACAGCTTACTACTCCCTCTATCATTTAATTTTTTTCTCCAAGTTAATTTACAAAATTTTACTACCTCCATTTCAAAATTAGAGATACAATTTGACTTTTGAGGTCAAACGAAGAAATATTAAACTTTAAAATTAGTATGAGTTATAAAAGTTTATAATGAAATTTTTTTATGATTAATAGTTTTTGTTATATACAATACAATTATAATAATTATATCAACTAAAACTAAATAAATTCACATCAATTTGAAATTTAATATGTCGTAGTTTGATCTTAAAAGTCAAATTATATTTTAAAATTTGAAAATACTTAATATTTTAAATTAAACTCGAGACTTTTTCTATAAAATGAAGGTAGTAATTGTTTAAGGTAATTTAATGTTGATTTATTAATACCCTTTAACATAAAGAAGAGTCTCATTTATAAACAAAAAAGTCTCTCTTTTTTTTTGGGGGGGGGGGGGTGGAGATAACATAAAATGACAAAATTATTCTCTAGTCGACTATCACAAATTCATTAACATGTCATGCTTACTAAACTAATTAAACATTCGATTAATTCACGGATAAATATGTAAGGAAAAACATATTGTTAACATCTACAGACAACCATATGATTTACATTCTCTCTCCCTGTTAATTACCACAATTTTGATTATATTCTTATAATTAACCAGTTGACAAAAACATTAAGCCTTTGTCCACCAACTTTTGAAAATGAATTTTACCTCCATTGCTTCCAACTTCCAAAGAAAATAAACGAAAAAAGATACTAGTATGCCTTTTGCTTTTTTCATTTAACGATTCCATGAATTATGAATAATTTGATTGATCATTTAATTCGTACAACATTTCTAGAGACTTGAACTCCACAGTACTCTCTCTCTCTCTCTCTCTCTCTCTCTCTCTATATATATATATATATATATATATATATATATATATAATAGAAGAGACTTTTGGGGATGAGCGCATGGGACATAGAGTGCAAGATTTGATAAAAGATGATTGAATGTGGACTGACTGAGTATAGAATAATATAGAATTTTGATACACAAAGGAAAGGCCACGATCATTGTCCAATCAATTGGTAAAAGCAGTTTGTACCACTTTTTTTTTTTTTTTAATATCATAATCTATTATAATAATTTATCTTAATTTTTAAAAAAATCTTAATTTATTATAATAATTTATTCTAATTTAGAGAGAAAGATAATAATTTATTGTCTTCATAGTTCTGTTGCGTCTTCTCAACTCGTGTTCATAATAATTGGTAAAAGGGTGTTTGTACTGAATCCTCATTTTAATGAAGGGAAGGGTCGATCACCTAACCCCCTTAAAATATTACCACTTGATATCAAATTAGTACTCCAAAGTTAAAAGGTAACGGGTAGCACAGTATATATTCTTTTCACCATTATTATTCCCTACTCCATTATTGGGGTATGTAAAAAAAAAAAATCAAATTTTTTCTTTAAAGAAAAAGAAAGGAAAGAGGGACAAAAGGGTAAAAAGAAGAAAGAGATAGATGGGCTAGGGGTGACGTGGAAGGGAAAGGACAGGAAGTGGTAACACTTGCTCTATTTCTTGGGTGCAGTAGTTGTTGTGTCGGACATCCCAAACCCCCTCACATATACCATCCATTTATATATATACACGTACGGGACAGCTCAGGGCATGATGTGTGAGAGAGAGAGAGAGGGAGGGGAGGTGCGTGAAGATCGGAGAAGAGGACACGTAGGCACGTACCTCAAGTGAAAAGTGAAGAGAAGGTGAATGAGCCAATCATGGGAGGAGTTGAATTAAATTTTTGCCAAAACTGATGATGATATATTCCCGTTTCAGAGCGGATCGCCCAGTGAAGGAAGAACAGGCCAGTTTGTCACAGAATTGGCATATTCATACAAACAATGCCACCTACACAACAACACCATCTCTCTTTCTCTCTCTTTCTACATGCATATATGTATGTGTGTGTGTGTGTATATATATATATATGTGTGTGTGTGTGTGTATAGTAAGAGAGAGAAGGAAAGAAGTAGGAAAGATGATGAGATGTGATGAACTCGAGCCCCCAAAACCAAAGCTTAAAGAGAGAAACTGCTGGATGAAGAGACAGAGCGAGCTAGTTCATATAAAATATAGGTGCGGTGCTGCTAATTTAATTAGGTTAGGACCTTCGAGTAGTAGTAGTTTAGGGTTACATATATGACCTTACACGGTTATGCATACAATATATATATATATATATATATATATATATATTACTATGATTTAAATTAAATGATAGATAGATGTGTCCCTCTGACGCAAAAGATGATGAAAGAGAATCTCTCTCTCGATCTCTATCTATCTATGTAGTAGGTAACTATATATATGTATGTATGTAATGTTTTATTTCTGCATGAAAAAGGTTGGTCACTGTACAACTCGTCATGATGTTGTTGCTAATGTAGTCTAGGAACGTAGTAAATAACTAGGTTTATTCTCTGTTACTTTCCTTTAATGGATGTTTGAGTTTGTTCTGACTAATCCTTCAAACCTTACTACAAACGTCTCTCTTCCATTCTTTCTAGCTCCTGTCCCAAAACTAGCTGTACAAGTGTTGGTTACCTAGTCATGCATGTTTATAATTATGGAGTTCCCACAGTCTGCGTGTTTTTCATAAAGTAAAATTAGGATGGATGGACATGGACTACCCATGTAAGGATTAATATAGAAAGATGATCAGCTAGCTTCTTTATTATGCACCATCAAGAATCTAAACTTTGGAACCCAATCCAATCCAAAAGGTTAAAAATAATTCTTTTGCTGAAAATAGAAAAAGAAAAGCCAATCTGACTGGGCACTTCAGTTTCTTGAGAACTAGGCCGAGGTCGATTAAATTCGGTGTTGCAATTACTCACATTTTCTTCTATTTCTTCCATTTTAATTATCCTTTAAAATTCCTCTATTTTCTTCCCCATCTACTTCTCTGCCATCACCAGATATCCTCTTCATTTTTAACTCTCCATTCAAACCAGCAAGAGCCCTAGTCTGACCCATCAAACCATCCAACCTCCATTTTCGGCATAATTGCCACAAACACACGCATGAAAAAAGAATCCATCCACCTTAAATAGAAAAGGCAAACCCCCAAAATCTTAGGTTGCTCTTTTCCTAGTTTTTTTACATAGAAGACAATGGAGGAGCAATATAGTATTTTCAGTACACCATCAGTAACTTTAACATTAATCTAGGGAATTCTACTCATTGACTCGGCTATATAATCACAAACCAACGGCCTTACAAAGAAACTGTGTTGACACTGTTTCAAGATGAATGTCCTCCCTGTCAGTCATTTATGAATATGTACAAGCAGCAACGCTAAAACAATCCTGACATTCAGCTGATGAAACCAAGTATCTTATTATCACTAGTGAAACGTCTTTGCTGAGAACTGTGTAAACCATTTTTCGAGATGAAAAGGCCATCTGAGAGCATGTTAAATATATATACAAACAACAGCCAAAATGATGCTGGAAATTCAGCTGCCGATATCGAAGTATCTTGGATCCTCTGGGTAATGATATTCCACTTTCAACTGCCACCAGCAAATCCTTTGTTATGCATAATGAAAAGCTAATATACACATATAATTCTATAACATGTATTTATTTAAATGTGTCACAGTCATAGCTAAGTTATACACATCCTGCCACCTTAGAAAAGGTCCAGGAGTAACCGCGAACAAATCAAATCCTAGAAAAAATTGATTGCATTGCAATTACCCACAATGAAAAACATTTTAGAGATGGGCATGTATCAATAACAAATATAGCATACTCCGAGTTAAATTTATACCCTTGTATTGTTTTTATGTTTTTTTTTTGACAAGGAGTAGATTTTAGCATGGAGTCATTAGTTCCTGCCAGGAGGCAAGACTGCCACAATTTGGAAATTACAAAATCTTACTTCACTTGCACTACAGTGATGTGCTCGACAGATAGACAAGGTCATGGAGTTTCCCATATTCCATTTGCCATGTAGAAAAGATGATAACAATGATAAAGAAAATGGCGGAAAATTAAAAACTACAGCGAGTAAAATATCATGAAGAATTTAGAAGTGAGGAATTATCAGCTAATATTGGGATGTTTAAAGCTAAAAGGGAATAACTATTTTTTAAAAAAAAATAAATTAAAAAGAGACTACAGCTATGCATTTGGGTGAACGAGCAAGAGGCGTACAAATCTATTTTAAAAATAAACTTGAGTGGAGAGATGTGAAGAAAAAAAATCTTGGAAATTGGCTGACAAGTTGATACTAGGGATCATAGATGTCAGTTTTGGTTGACACCTATTCATTAAAATTAGTTTGTCTTGAATACTTGTTATTGATGCTTACTCACAGTAAATTCTAATCTTATATGATTTGCTCAATATAGTTCAATTGCTCCAAAGGTGCGCCCAAGTTCATAGTTAGTATCAATTCACACATTTTGTCTACAACCCATGACATATTCCTATCTACAAAATCTGTTATCTATTACTATATATATATATATATATATATATATATATATATATATATAACAAGACATGGAGATCGTATCCAAATTAACCGAGTCATTTTGATTGGTCAACAAGTTAATCCGTAGTTATTTCCGGATTCATCACCTCTACTAATACAATGTATGTCATGTTCATAATTATACTAAACTTTTCGTACTCTTTTGTATTATTCCAAGGGTGTACGTGCATGTACAATGATTTAATATACATACAACTCTTAAATTTCATATTCAATATATTACTACCATCCATACTATACTATTTATACTCAAATTATAATACCAAATGGCACACACCACAATTTTAGATTGAATAATCGATACTAACCCGTGCAAGGCACGGGTTATCAATCTACTATGAAAAATAACAGAGCAGTTACCATAAATGCAGATTAACAAAATACTTTTTTGTGTAAAAGACGCAGCATAATAGCACTTAGTATACTTCAGAAGCGAAGGCTCGGCAACTTAACAAATAGTCTATGAGTCAAAGAGGGCAGTTTTATTCATCAACCAATTTGCATGATTAGAAGTTTACTAATCATGCAATAAACGTCACAAGCATAATCACATATACATCATGTACATGAAAGCAGAAAGCTGAATCATGTCACAAAGAAGTCCAAAAGCACCTGAAACTAAAACAACATACCTTCCCTTCATCAGCATCTGAATGGCGCTGAGGGAACACCACCCTCAAATCGTTGTATAAATAAATTTTCTGCTCCTTTTCATTATCTATACTACTGTGTTGTAGTCCTGACAGAGGATCAGATTTGTTTTTCTGGACTGATCTTAAACATTTCTTGTGAGAAGGGCATAGAAATCGGAGATGAAGAGCATAACGCAGTGCACCTACATTGCTAGGGCTCCCATTGACCTTTGAACAAGCCTGTGCGGATTTTTGGTCAGTTTCATGACACTGATCCACCCAGCTGAAACCCTTATCCGCAGTCCTTGGACAGGTATCAGCATCACTGCTGCACCCAAAGCCTTCACCGCCATTTATGCTTCGGTCAGAATTACAACTCTCTGAGATTAGATTCACCTTATTCTCATACTTCAAGTTCAAATTTTTCTGCTGTTCTCTCCCCTGTGCGGAAGTTGGGCTAGAAGAGGCCAGAGTGACCTTCTGACGCAAGAAAGTCTACTTCGATTTGAACAAAGATTTAAAAGCAAATAAAATAAAATAAAAAATTAGTTCTTCAAGGCCCAGATCTTTTTAAACAATACACTATATAGAGTTACTGGAAGTGTGTAGCAAAAGTTTTAATATGCAATAATGAACTGCAACCCTTTTAGTGTAATAAAGAAACTAAAAGCAGCAAGACCTAAGGTCAATCCTCTAGTTGGTCCTTTAAAAACCTCTTCTTCCCACCTACAACGGCCTCTCTCTCCCCATTCTTTTCTTCCTCCAAAAATTTATTACCAGAGGTTCTCTATTTAGTTCTATAGCTTTAAGTCCTTTAAGTTCTACAAATAGCTCGTTTTGTTCTCAGTAAATCCAATTAGAGGCCTACCTTATCCTGTAAACACGAGCAAATATGCAAGCATATCTGTGTAAGTTGCTTAGACAACCTTAACAAAGACACAAGCATTACCAATTACAAGAAGAAATATAAATCCAGAAGTCCCAAGTGATAACTCCTATGCATGATTACCTTCTAGCAATTCTTGAAAAAGACTGCTAGACTCAGTTCTGTTTTAGCATGTTTTATTAAGTGTTCCACAACTTTCTGTACCATGAGAATAAGAAACGAAAAGAGATAAGTACAAAACATGAAAGCATACTACTTATCAGTGTAATGGGTAGGATATTAAATTTATCAGCATGTCATAACCATAGTATCACAAGTACCCCTTATTACGTAAATCAAAAGAATAATTTCACTCCCTAATGGAATGTGCGCTAAAGCAAATTTAATATATAGTAATAATATTGTCGTAGTTGAAAATAAATAACAATTACACTAATAATTATTGACAGATTGGTGTTCTGGCTTCCATTTATTAAGTTTTTTACTTCAAAATTTTAAGCAACTCCAACAATTCTAACCAAGTTCGACCAAAGTAATTGTGCAACAAAATTTGTACTTTTACGGTACATATGCCTTAGTAACTTATTCCGACTTATTATAATTTCATGCTGAAAAAACAGAATTTATGGACCTATAATGAGCAAAAAAATAGATATATATATTTAGAGAGAGAGAGAGAGAGAGAGAGTAGTCATTTGATTCCAAGTGCACATACAATGAAGTTTCCTTAATTATATATGCCCACATGCCTGCCTATAAAGTTGTTCCAGGAAGTCACTTAAAGGGACTCTGTAACTAATATTGCTGCCTAGATTTAGGTCATATTGTTTAGTGTCTATTAAAGGGAGTCTGTAACTAATATTGCTGCCAAGATCTAGGTCATATTATTTAGCAGACACTACATCAGTATATTTAATAAGAAGTTTAAGCCTCATCATATCTGAAAGATGACTTATCTCCTACACCATGCTATTGGCCTCAACCAAGTGCTTAAAGATTTTTCCACACAAACTTACAAATGATAAGTATATCGAGTTGATATAAACTAATGCATTTGACTGGTTTCACCTTACAGCTGTTTAACAAAGGTGATTCCAGTATAAATAACTTTGAAGAAGGTTAGAGATATTTTTGGAAAAAACCGCAATAAAAAATATGAGACAATAGAAATTATATTAATATATTAGCATCTGGCATATGAGCAATTCTGAAAGGACCATGCACTTCTGATTTAGAATTACCTTGGTACCAGCCGGCATGTCACTCAAGTCATAATTACAAAAGAATGTGTGAAGAGGGGTCTTTTCCGGGTTGCTTAAAACCTGTGAAAACCATTTCAATTTTATAGTAAGTGAGGATCAATTGTTTCTTAGATATAAAGCAGTTAAAGATGAAGCTGAAACTATATGACCTCAAGTGACACTAAACTACTGCCAATCTCCACAGCGGACAATAATCAATATGATACCCATCTCCAAAACTTTTTCTCCCATTTACAAGATTGTCAACACACGGTAAAAAAGATTGGAATCTATGCATCTTATATCATTATAAAAGTCCTAGCCTTGTTCATTATAGGAAATTATTTATTTTATCAACCCAATCGCTCTTTCGATTTTGGATTTTTTTTTATCAATATACTGTTTCTTCTATACAATTCACTGGCAACAGAGGAGACTACGGCCTGATGCCACTTCGGTATTGATGAATAAAATTGCAGTTAAGCCGTGAATTCTGATAAAAACTTTTAACCACTGCATGAAATGGGCTTAGATAACTCCTTCATTATTAGTTAGGAAGAATAAAGGATCAATACCAGCTGTATCCGCCCTTTCACTGGAATACGTAGACGACTCCTTGAACTTCGTGAATCCCCATTGCCAAGACCTTTTTTCATGTTTTGGCCTCTGTGTTTTGTTGATGGAAAATTTCCTGCAAGATCTATAGATGCATAGTATAGTAAGTAACTATCTCCATCAATACTGGTTACCGAAAACGGAAGTTTCTGTGATTTAGGTGAAAAGTTTCCTCCAGTTATGCTTAGTACTGCCAGAAAGCCATTGATTCTCTGCACAAATAAGATAATAAAGATGCACATGAGAGATCATCCTCATCAAGTGAGTGTCTCAAGATAATACTAAAGCTTTGAAATAATAACATGAAAACTACCTAAATTATGTAACATAGAAGTTAACCTGAGTGAACTTTCCGGATGACAGACGACCAGACAATAGTGATTCCTCAAATGAACCAACCAATGACCTCCTAACAGGAAGTCCCTTCAAACTTCTACATAACTTTGTGCAAGAGGATGAGGCTTCAAAATCTTGACAGAAAGGCCAACTTTTCCCAATTTTATTGTCTGGAGAAGACGATTGTAAATCACCGTGCAGAAAGGCTATATCTTCGAAAGATGAACTTGCAACTCTTAAATTCTCCTCTTCTTCAGATGGAAAGATGATACCAGAGACATTTTCGCCAATGGGCTCTTCTGTGTTTTTGAAGGTTAAGTAATCACCTTCTTTCTCTTTCCTGCATACTCCTTTAGCTTTCATTTTTTCAGAAAATTTGGGACCAAGGGGAGACAAAGAAAGGGGAATAGAGGTCATCTTGCTTGCAGAGATGGATATGGCCCCTGTTAGGGATCTTACCTTACTTGATTCTCCCAAGGGATCAAGACCAGGTGAAGAACGCCAAGTATGAGGTACTAGTTCCTTGCCCTCTAATACAGGGCCATCAGTGAAACACACAGAGGCTGTTCTACTGTAATCATATAACAAGTCATTATTTTCTACGCTGTTAGATACAGACCATACTGGTGTAATGAAATAATTTCTACTCCCAATATTTGCTTTCTTACAATCTTGCAACGTGGATCCACTACTATTGATATGGGAATTAATCTGAAAATCACCGCAGCCAATATCTAAAGAATCACCAGTAAATTGGTTTGGAAGAAGCCTACTACTTAACGGTGACAGCAATCGCTTCCTGGCAAGTGACCCATTGGATTCAGTTTCATTGATTTTGATACCAATTACAGAAGAATGTGCACGATCAGTAGAAACTCTATCAAATGTATTAGATGAAGAATCTGTTCTACGAGGTTCAAAGCCCAAAATCCTAGAAAAAGGAGTCTGACTTCTTCCAGTCTTGGGAGTTAACAAATCAGCGTTATCCTTGCAACAAATTTTCGAGCCATGAGCATCGGATATTACATTAACTAACCCTTTCTTGATCAAATTATCTGAAAATTTAATAATCTCCAATGAGGTTTTTTCCTCAAAATCACCTAACGAACTGCATACAGATTGCCCACTAGTTTGTCTCGTGCTCTCAACATCCAAATCACAAGTGCTCATATCAGAAAATCGAGGCCGACTCTGTACTAAGGTGCTCAATGACCCTGTAAGCTCAGAAGGCTCACTGGACGAAACTTGTGGCAGTCCCATCACTTAGCCTTCCACAGATCAATGTGTACCTTAATCTTCTAAGACACTAGTTTCCTTCTGTCCTGTTGATGTCCAATCACTTATCTCTAAAGATTTGTCAGATAAAAAAGCTAATGCTGAAACGCCTATCCCGAACACACAACTGAATCAGCGTAAATAACAAATGCTCCCTACAATCAACTAAAGTTGGAATCAAAAGAAATCACGACATATCAGAAACTAGACTAGTACTACGTATCTGAAAAACCAATCAGCATTTTTGACACACTACTCCCTCCCTTCCAAGAATACAGTGATAAGACCCAAGCACGTACTAAAAACCCA
This sequence comes from Aralia elata, assembly GCA_034770075.1. NCBI lineage: Eukaryota > Viridiplantae > Streptophyta > Magnoliopsida > Apiales > Araliaceae > Aralia > Aralia elata. The sequence continues at coordinate 78,403,275 of CM068380.1, forward strand.
AAATAACCAACGGAATGGATACTCAGAACTCCACAGCTGCAAACTACAATAAGCTTATTCATGGTTTGAATGGAACAAATTAATGTGCCTGAAATAGAATTCAAAAGGACATATACATAAGCTAAACAATCAATATCGAAACAATTACACATTTTAATAAAAATAGGCAATAACAGTACACCTCAACTTTGAACAAACGTACAGACATAAGATGTTAAAAGCTGTATAAAATGTTAAATGGACGATGGATTCAAAGGCAGACGCAATCAAATGCAAATAGTACTAAATCTACAGCTGAAAACAAGTAGGGTCAATTTGGTCAAAATGGAAAAACAAATAGCAAGTTAGCCAGCTACCTTCAAAAACAAACCTCACCCCAACAATCAAACCACTGATCCAAAGCATTTCCACAAAAAGAACACAAAATGTAGAGTAAACACTAAGAACAAAGGAACAGATTACTTGTACGGCACACATTCACCACCAAAAATAACATAAACTATTCAGATGGGAAAAAGTCTATAAATCAGATGAAGCATTATCTTTAATCTTACTTCCAAGCAACGGTTGCAAGTAGAAACGCAATCTATAACCATATAATAATCGAACTAAGATTAAGCACAATCAAAAATCAATTTAGGTATGACTAAACTCAAAGGAGAGATTAAACGAACCAGAAACAACGATCGATGAATCTGATGAAAGCACAAGTTTTCTGTGATCATCGTGTTCTGCACAAACAATGTAGAATCAAAATCTTCTTCGACCATTTTATAAGAATATTGTACTAATTGATCTGTTACTAAAAAGAAATTAGGAAAAAAGAAAAATGAAAATTAATAAGTGTTTCTCCTTTTGCGCCTCTTGGGAAATTATGGTGGTTGTGGTGTTGTGTTTGCGGTGCCCGTCCTCTTCTTCTCGTCTCTTCTACCTTCTAACAGTTTTTATCTAATTTTTTCATTTTTATTTTATAAATATTTATTTTTGGTTTTTGAACCCCAAAGGACCCGCGTCATCGCAATCTTGAAATTATAAAAAATCAAAAAAGATATTTTAGGCACCGATTATTTTTTTATTTTTTTTCTAACCCTTGACTTCATGTAAATTATAAGACAAAGGTTATCGTTGAGCCAAAAATCATACTACAATTTTTTTAATTTTTTTTTTAAAATTATAATTTATAGTGTACAAATACAACTAAAAGAACAATTAATTATTAGTAACATTTTTTCATAATTATCTCTTAGTCGATGAAAACTATTAAAAGGATGAGGATGGGAGTCTTTTTATTTATTTTTTTGTTTATAGAGAAAATCGGGGGCTCAGTTTCGTAGCAAAAATTTATTAATTTTTATTTATTTTATGTAAATATAATTATACAAAAATAAAAGAGGTAATTGTTTGTGTATAAATACAACTAAAATAACAATTAATTATTAGCAACATTTTTCTTTAATTATCTCTTAGTTGTTGAAAAATCAAAAAACCTATCAAAGGGATGAAGATGGTTTTTCTTTTCTTTTCTTAGTAAAAGTTAAAGAAAGTTAAAGAGTCCTACTGTATATATAATACGAAAGATTTCAACTGAATTACGATTGCGATATATATCAATATATAAAATTTGATAATTATTATAAAATTAGTTACGATATCAAATATATCGTAAAAATATTATTAATTAAATTTATTTACATAACTCATAATTAAAAAAAATAACATGTAAAGTCATAATATATATTATTTCGTAATATATAAATATAATAATATAATAGAGAGAGTTAGGCATGGAGGTAAGTCGGTATGGAGTTGGCCTCCCTATGAAGTCGCGTTGCAAAAGTTGTTGGACGAGAAAGTTGAGTTATTCTATTGTTGCATAATTTGCATTTATATATGAAAAGTACATATTTTGAAGATTACAATTTTAGTTTTATACTACAAGTTATAAACTTCTTTCTTTTTTTTTCCTTTTTTTTCTTGTTGTTGGTATGAAGTTATAAACTCGTTAAAGCGTGCTTTTTGAAGGAATATCCAAAGAAATGGCCGATTTTAATGAAAGTAACTCAAAATTAAGATTTCTGTCGTACGAACACGATAATTGGACATAAACTCTTTACAATTTCACCTATTTATATTTTGACTCCCTATTTTTTATAATAAGAACTCAAAATATAAATAAATAAAATTAAAAACTCATATCTAATTATCATGTCTAATTATAAAGTTTTTGCAACATCAACGAATAATTTTGAATAATAATAACATTTAGGATTATTTAACCACCAAAATAAAGTTCCACAACTGTGATATTCGGCATTACTGGTAATTTGAGAAGAAAAAGAAAGTAGCTCGCAATCATGTCATGGCAAGGAAATTACCACGTGTAGGGGCAACACGTAAACTAGTCACGTGTCAACAGTCGGGCAGCATTTTTTAATCCCCCAATATAAGGGTGACACACACACATACAGACAAATAGACATTGTCTCTTGCAGCGGAGAAAAGGAAAGGCTGCTTGCTAAACTACCAAAATTCACATTGGTGGACTAGATTTGGTGTGTTTTACACATTAAAAAAAGTATGTTTAAGCTGTTTTTAATAAAAATATAAATGAATCGAGTAAAATTGAGTATTGAATTATTTAAATTTAATTTATAAAATTTATTGAGTATAAAATAATTTTTGATTGAGATTTGTTTAGTTAGAGTTGAGCACGATCTCGAATTGAACCCGAATAATTTAAACTTTTCGAACGAGTATGATCTGAATATCAATATAAAATTTTCAGAAAATTTAAATAATTTATCAAACTTTAAGATTTAATCATATTTAAATCATTTATATTTTAAGTCGAATTTGAATCAAATTTTTAGTTGAACGAATACGAATCGAGGCCGAACTATTTTATTCATTTTACAGCCTTAATTTTTAAGTTTTAAATTCATCGCATCAAAATATATTACGGTGAATTTGGAACCGGGTATCGTATTAAAAATTATATTTAAAAGTTAAAAATATCTATTTAACAAATGAGAAAATATTATGTAAGGCATGCCTTTAACCAAACTTGCTCCTTGATAAAAAAAAAAGGACATAATTTTGTAAAAAAACTTAACCCTATAAAATTTATAATTAATAATTTTTATATATATATAAAACCTTCAAATAGAAAATAAGTAAAATTACATCGATTTATTAAGTGGCTTTAGCCGGTCAGCTTGGTTAATACAATACCTTAAATTACCGTTTCTTTTAATAAAAAATAATATTAAATATCTCAAAATTTTAATTTCAAATGACATGATATTATATATTTTAATAATAATTTATTGTCTAATTAATTAAATAAAATTTATCCAACCAATATTATTATAACATATCATTTGAGACAATACCCTTATATTTACAAGATTGTTGAGTCCGTTTAACTTGAAACCAACATGCACATGCTGACATGCACTGAAGGGGTCCCGCACTTTCACAGTTTCACTTCAGGCAGGCTTCGAATTCCAAGCATAACAGCCTCTGGGTTTGATCGGACCTACCCAACTCAGCAGAACGAATCCAGATTGAATACCATAGCTAATATACCTAACCTTATGATTTGTTGCTACAATAAATATCCATAATCCGGAAATAGCTTATATTCTATAAATTCACCAACCTTAGGAAGAGCTGCTAAATGATTGGACCAAACAGAATGTTACTGGATGGAGGCAGCTACAAATGCTTATGTAGTCAATATATGAAAAATGTTTTTTTTTTTTTTTTACTTTTTCTCTTTTTGGTAATTACAGAACGCACCAACAACTAACTCACTATCCATCCCCAAACAACCTTCTCAAGGGTTTGATATGATGTAAACCAAGCATTCACAAAAACAATTAATCCTGTTATTTTAATTTTCTTCTCCCCATAGTCTATGCTTAAAACTAAAAAGACCTATTCTTTTCGAAGCAAAACTAAAAAGACCTAGGATATTGCTTCTCAATAAAGAGATGCAAAATTCAATTTCTAGAAATATACATGATACAGTGATGATTATTGATGACAAAATTGTGCGGAACTGAGTTCATTATAACTTGTGACAAACAATGAACTAAAAACCAGATGCAAAAAATCCATAATAAATAAACATCATATTTACAAACCTATACCCAGCACAGAAGTTGACGACGGGTGAACCCAAAAGAATATGCTCAACAAAAGCAATAGGAATCAGCTGCCACCTGCTTCCACAGAAAGTTCACGTTCAGCACTATGACCAGCGTAACACACAAACACACACACACACAAAAAAAAAAATTCATAGTATTTTATTTTATATAGTTCCATTTATCTAAACAACTGAATTTAAGACTCCATCTTCAACTCCCAACACCATCCTTCATTACCTGGGCCAACACCCAGGGCGAAAGGGAAGAATTTGGGACCCCAAGTCCCGAAGCAAATATGCCCTACACCTCATGGCACATATGGACACCCACCATCTTGAAAGAACCTCAACATGAGGATTAGTGTGGTTTAAGGGAAACTACTAATGCACTGTCAACAGTAACTTGAAAAAGAAAATTGAAACCAATGCTGAATGTAGTATCAGAAAACAGGTGCAAACTACTATCATACTCTCAATTACTCTGTTCTGCACAAAAAGACCATTACTTTTGACAGAAATAAAAAAAAGACCATCTCAATAGTCATACAACGCTCTGTAACTTCTTCAATTGACACATTGATTGGCCATATCACTCTTTCCCTAACCCCCAAAAACTATGAATTCGAAATCAGATGATATGAAACAACTTCATACATTTAATTCCTAACATTACCAACTACAAAGGAATTATCAGGACAATTTATTGTTATTACGGTATTGGGATTTTTCAACATCTTATGAGGTACTTGAAACAAAATAGAACAGATAGGGGACTTTATTACCTCTGATCTGGCCAGAGTTGGAGGCTACTTCAGAAACAGTTGATAGTGACTTAATGTTTGAAAGGGACATAGGTGTCAGTGGAGGAGAAGTTACATCTTCAATCTTAGCTGGGATTTGAGAAGGTTCTAACAGCTTGGTCACATGTAATGCCTTTTTCTGAATGTTAGAGGGTATAGAGAAACTCCGAGGAACAGTTAATGGAGGAGCTGGAAGCGGAGATGCTGCATTTGATGCCAGCGTAGGGCTTCTGTTTGTAGGAGAATGCTCATGATTTATACTTACCAAGGGGGCAGAATGCCCAATTATGGAAGAACTTGCTGGCCTGGAGGCTAAACTGCCAGGAGGTCTAGGGAGCTCATGAAGCTCACTTATTCTAGGCGAAGATACGAGGGTAGGTGAAGCACTACGGGATACATTTGGAGATGAAGAAGGCTGAGAAACTGGAACTCGAGAAAGCAAACCAGAATTTAGCTGGGGAACATCTGTGGAGGTGATGGGACTGCTGGTAGATATCATAGGCTTGGTTGACCAAGGTTTACTTGGTATTGGACCAGAAAAGGCTTGACGTTTATTTCTGTTAAGATCGAATGAACTTTGTGTATCTAAGCGTGGAAATAAACGTCCCCCAGAAGGTGGGGGCAGTGGGAGGGAGGAATTTTTACTTTTCTCATGCTTCGCACTGCGAAGTGGGGATGAATGTCGCAGATTTTGGGAGCTAGTGCTGAGGCTTGTAGAACTTGACTGAGGACCAGAGACTGTGGTGTTTGAAGGTGAAATATTTGCTGATGCTGGCATAGGCAACACATGTGTGTCAAACTTCTGTACAGACGGTTGCATTTCCCTACCCCTTTCAGCTGGATCCGACTTATCTGGATATATTGGGGCAGAATGGCTGCTCGGTCGAGGTCCCTTACTGAAAGCCTGTGCCCCTTGGTTTTTGCTAGGAGTTATCTGCAAATATAGAGAATGCTTAGATGATAGGAGCGACGGAGCAGTTGACATTTTTTTTTGTCCCATTGAATTGACAAATGAAAAGACCGGGAAAAGTTCACAAGGTTCACAGTACACAACCAATTCCAAAAGTTGTTCAAAAAAAGCTCTGGCGGGTTAATTTTCTAAGTTTTAAGCTTTTGGAGCTTCTAGTCGATCGCATTATCACAGATTTAACTCTAGAAGGTCATGGTTTCATATCTCTCATGCTCTGTAAAACGAGTTTAATTTAGACATAAAAACCGCCAACCTGTCAGTTTGTTTTCCAGAGCTCAGACTGTATGCGTGCTCAAGTGGGCGTTGCATGTGAGGAAGGATGGCGAAGCTTATATAAATTCCCATGACCAACCTCCTCACAGTTGATGATATGAAGTCTACAGTTTCTTAATAAACCAGAACAATAGTTGTGGATGTTGTATATTTTAAAATACAGTAACTATAATAAGCAAAGTTGAGGAAAGGATTACTTTCCTCAATCTAAATATGCAAAATAAACAGTTCCACCAACTACTCAAAAGGGATGCCAAAGTCGATTTACCTCTGCTTCTTCAAATTTCAAAGAATAAGGAAGCAGAACGTCAACCTGGTCCAACTGCAGAATTCAGTACATCAGACATAAAATTAGCTATGTATATTAAATGAGTAAGACTTACAAAACAGAACAAAAACGACCCATTCCATCCATGCTTGAACTGTCATGTTTATGGTGATTCTTTACCTAAACTAAGAATGCATACAGTGATGGATTTGGTAGGCGGTCACATGGACCCCCCCCCCTTCCAATGACGTGCCCATTAAAAAATTCCCATATATATATATATATATATATGGTTTATGAGGAATTAACTAATCACACATTGATTGGCTTAAGCTCTTCATAATGGAGGCCTTGTTTCTTATCGACACGAACAACCATAAAAGGATGTCATGGACTTGCCACAATACCAATCCCACTGATACGGATTCATGTGAGAAAGAATGAAGAAGAAGACAAACTGGGAAGGATTGTTTGAACATCCAATAGAAGGAAAAAAGGGATAAAAACAAATCTTCTCCAATTGTAGGAGCATGAATCAGGAGCAACCAGGAGGGGTCTAACAAGGCTAACAGGACCCTCTAAGCAGGTTAGCTTGTCTACCATTCATGTTTGGCTATTTTCTCACTTATAGTGTAGATTGTTAATAGTGCCATAATTCATTTCTGCTAAAAGTTTGACCTTGGTCATGTAAGTGACAAGTGTTGTTGGTGAATTTTTCTTGTGACATATCTTTTATTCTTTTAGGAAACTCAACAACAGCTGTTCCATCATAAAGACAACTTAAACTGCACATGTAGTTTCTATTCCATTAAATAAATTGAATGCTTAGGGATTCTTTTTATTATTCCAATTCAGTTAAGCCCCATTCTCTTATCTAGTTCAGTAGTTCAAAAAAACACCAACAGGTCCAACACTGAGTTTGTCATGCTGGTTTTTCACCTTATGATCTATAGAGAAAAAAGCTAACCGCACCAAGTGTAGGCCAACAAAGATGAAAGAACTAGTCAATCTTATCCTTAACCATCCTAACTTCACTAGTATTAACTTAACGTGATAATTCATTGCATCCAAAAACTGAGGCACGAGAATTAAGCAAAGGTTTGGGTGACTAATACTAAAAGCAACCATAATATAGGACGTTTTGTAAGAAAGAGAAGTACCTCCATCGAAATCCTTGATGTGGAATCATTATCAAATCCCTGCTTATTATGTCTATAGTCGAAACTCAATTCCCCATCATCATTATTCTCATAGCTATTCACTGTCTCGCCCTCTCCATCTTCCCCATCATCTAGTCCACCGAATTGGTAATCAATGTGTTGCTTTTCAGAAACTAGTCTTATTTGGGGATCAACTCCCTCGAGAGATTTAAGTCCTTTCCGAAAGAAATTCAACTGTTTTCCGGGGGTAGAAGGGAAAAAAATAAAAAAAAACAATTATTAATCCTCCAAGGACAGAGGCTAGGACACTTGAGCTCATGGAAGATGTAAAGGAACCTGTGCCGCGTGATGACGAGCTGCCTGTGTTAAAAGACTGTGGCATTGCCCTTTCTTCAGAGATTCCACCCGAAAAATGCATTGTCTTGCCACGTCATCATATTCTATGCGAGCTTCCTTTAGTTGCTCAGAAGAAATACTTTCACCTTTTCCACTTCTCAACCTACCTTTATCTCTATATTGTGCCAGCATGTGTTCATATACCTCTCTGGAGATCATGTAGAAAATCTATAAAGATGCACCTTAGTGAAAGAAGTTTAAACTAGAACTGGAACATTTATACCTTTTTCCATCACACTGCAGTTTCATCTCCTGCACCAGTAAAACAGAAAAAACTCAATAACTAATTAACTATAAGTTATCATAATAATGTATCAATGCAGCTCCCAGCAAATGTCAAGGTAATTGGCCTTACTAGGCAAGGAATGCCTGGAATGGAAAGCTATACGTTTTTGCAGCTTAGGAATTTGGTTTTGCAATAGCACTGGTTAGATGGTCCACCATAGTAAGACAACCTCCAGAAATTAAAGAAAGTTGTGAACAGGCAAAATCATGTCCTCAAACGCCTAAATTTTGTCAAGTAATGAAGCATCTACTTATGTTTATTACTTCATTTACATCGGAAAATTCGATCTATTTAAGAAGTGAAAGAGCATGACAAGTATTATTTTACTCCTCCATTCTAAGATATAGTATCAAGTTAGACTTCATAAAGTCAACTTGAGATATTTTTAAATTCAAAAATTGAAGTAATTTATTTAAAATTTGACAATAATAAACCTTGTAATTAGTATTAATAATTAGATAGTTTGCAATTTTTATAATTGTATTGTCTAAAACTCAATTAATTCATATCAATATTGAATTTGAAAATATCTCAAATTGACTTCAAAAATTCAATATTAATCATATAGTTTGGAACAAAGGGAGTATATAAATACATATGATCAACTATGGCAAGCAGCAAGCATATGCATATTGTCATACACAATAAAAGCTGCATAGATCTGACACTGGGCTGTTCAACCGCAACTTGGATGAAACTTTATAGAACCAGTATTTAAAGCTCAAATTCCTTTGTCCAAGTGTAATTAACTTGGGGTTCATGGACCAGACTAACTAATTCTCTTTTTAGGAGATTAATCTCCTAATATATTTTTCAGAAATATAAGATTACCAAATCTCCCAATATATTTTACAGATAATTAAGGAGATATTAATACTATATCTCCTAAGCTTGGCACTTCTAATTATTTTATCTTTTATCTAGCAAGTTCGACATAGCTCATGCTTGACCTGTTCAACTATTTATATTGAGGCCTAAACCTGAATTTGGTATGATTAGATTTGGTAAGAAGGCCTGGGAGTTTCTCATATATCAAGGCTTAATTTTCCCCAGCATCTTGGTCCGCTACTTAGCTGCATATGAATCGTAACTAATAATTACCAAGTGCTATAAATGGTATCCACTAGAAACTGAATATACATGTTTATTGCATCAATGCATATCCATTCAAATTCATGGAGCTTGAATTGTTCCTTGTGATTGATTACATAATTGTCCTCTCTGAGAATTTAATTTTGTGGCCTGTGAACCATAGGCATGAGGTTAACATGCAAGGTACCACAAATCTACTAAATTCTTGCTTAGAATTGGCCAAGTAAAATATAGAACGCAAGCACAGCGCAAGATAACTTTTATCAACGTAATCACAAAATAGGTATATCCCGTGATCCTCAACAAAACTTACCATGCCAAATACCAAAACCTCAACAACATCATCTAAATTAATCGCCTAAGAAAGGAGTATGTTTTAATAGAAAGAATACACCATAACTACAACATATAAACGAAAGGAAAGGTCATAAAGGTCCACAACAAATGTGCCTAATTTATTGCAGCTAGACCTAAGAAGTTAATAACAATAACAGAGACAACCTATGGAAAAAGTATTCTCTGTCCCTGCAAAATGCATAACCGATGCATATCAGACTTGGATATGAAAGTTCATGACATAGACATACTATTGAATACCCAAAATTTCTTTTCTTTTTATTGGAGATACAATTTGGGGTGAAAAATAATTTCATTTTAAACAAATGGAGGTCAACTTGGATTAAAATTGAAAACAATAATTTCCCTTCAAAGAGAGTGGTTTCTTTTTGCTTTTCACATAATTTAGGGCACATCAGATCTAGAGAGAGAAAAGAAGACAAAGAACAAGAAGAATAAATAAAATTGGCTTCCTAATATAGCTTACAGACTTACTGTTTTGCTTCTAATCCTCTCTTTGCTTCTACAAGTATAGAATTATAGACAAAATATCATCCTAGTTTAAGAGGCAATATTTAGATAATTTTTTATATTATTTACATATAAAAGGCATAATAATTTTTGTATTTTTTGGGGGGTCAATAAGTTAACGTATCTCCAGCATATCTTATCCCACATTTTTGTAACATTATATACCACCAGCAAATCTGAATTATGCTATATTCGTATACCTAATCCCTATCTATTCTACTTATAAGATGAAAGACTAATATAATGCATTACAACCCCTCGGGGTGGGCGAAATGGCAGAGGCTTTGACGAACAACCTCAAGGTTGTTGGTTCCAATCCCCATACCTGGGCACCAAGCTTGCCAATTGAAAAAAAAAATAAACATAATGCATTATAGACAAACCTCAACTTTCCGGAGCTCGCTGAGAAGAGACTCTGAAGGGCTTGTAATTGTAAGGATTATATGTGAGCGCTGGTATTCAGAAAGCAATAAGCCAATAAGTCATTACCAGGTCAAAGTCAATCTAATGTTGTAAGCTCAAAGCGTGTGATGTACATGACAATAAGCACTCACATAACTATCAACAATTTTCTGGAGTTCTAACTGCGCTTTTCCCAGCATCTGTAATACTCTTCCTGCATAGATATGAAAATAATCACTGTTAAGTTCACATGGTTATATAACATGTCAAAAGGCCTAAAAGAGGACCCGGCCCCACCAATCTGAATGGATCATCTTCTGAAAATTACTAATTGATTAGCACAAGGGCAGATCCACCTAAGGGCGGGTGGGGCCACAGCCTCCACTGAGATAATGAAGAAATTCAGTTTAAAGTTATAGGGGTAATGCTGCAACAAAGTTTGGAGTCAATATTTTGAACTGCTTAAAGGCATGAGAACTACATATAAAAATGAACAGTAAAATTAGAAATAAACCTACTATTAACAGAAGTACAATTAGATATACCTGTAAAAACTCACTTTCAAATATGAAGAAGAAAATAATAGTAATAGACAGTTGAACAGGCTCGTACATTCTTTTACATTTCATTTTCTTTTCCATTTTCTTGCCACTCCCTCACTCTTTCATAGGTCTAAACAAAGCCTTAATTTTTGGTCTTCCAAAAGTTTACTTGCCAATTATCATAATTCCCCTCATCCGTGGTGTCATCATTCAAATACGTGTCAAAGAAATATCTTAACAATTCCTAACTAATATATAAGCTGGATACATCAAATCATTCAAGTTAAAGGCCAGACAATAAACAAAGTTTGACAATTGGGATTCTATTTTAAGTTTTGTTTTTACGTTCTTTTTTCTTTTTTCTTTTGTTTACTAAAAGCATCATGGCATTTACATTATCTTTTTAATGTGTTTATCTCATATCTTGCTAGAATTAATTTTATTTTTTTAACTTTGTCATGCATGAAATGTTTAATATACATATTATGTTGCTTACTTCATCATCCGTTTTAGAATTTGTTAAAAAATGATGCCCCCATAAAAGAAAATTCCTGTGTGACAATCGAGCACCTTTCTAGTGTTGACAACTGGCATATTCGTGAACACATTTACAAAGACTGCCTCTTTATATTTTTCAAAGATAAAGACAAAGACTACCGCATCAGCTGTAGCATAAAAGAGAGATCATTCTATGGCAAAATTTAGGTAAAAAATTGGTTGCCACAATACTAAATTCCAAGAGAAAACTCAGCCGTATGCTACTCCCTCCTATCTTTTTTAAATGAAGTTTTATGAGTAAGCACATAAATTAAGAAATGTAATTGATGCTTCAACTAATTGATTAAATTGGGTATAATATACCAATATTACCCCTTCATTGCTAAGATGAGAGAGAAAAGAGAGAAGGTTACCTCAATGGAGCAAATTAGTTGTAAAGATGAGAGAGAAAAAAATTTGTGCTTACTGTTTAGGGAGAATATGGGAAACTAACTAACTAATTCTTTTTTCGAATCTACAAATGACAAATAAAAAGGAACAAAAACTTTTCTCTAAAAAGACAATTTAAAAAGGAACGAAAGGAGTATTAGTTATCCTATATGAATACATAAACTGTGAGTAAAAAACCTCGTCATATCAATTGAGAGCTTTCTACTTCTTTTATTCCTTGAAAAGATTAGAGCTTCAAAATTTATGTACTTGGGTCACATCTACATCACACAATACTTTGAATATGTTAACAACAGTTTAAGGGCTGATTGACTATCAGTTCAGAGCTTAATTCTCTTGAATTTAACCTCCCTTTTTCCTTCTTAGGATAAAGCTTCCAACTCTCTGTCTTTTACTCACATCTATATCTCACGACTATGTCAGTGTCACTAGTATTTTCCCTAAACAAATTAACTCTTAACTTTCTAGCAAACAAAATTGATTTTCTCACCATTTTCTCCATAGGCACTGGGTGCAGTTTTCTCCAGTAAACAGTTCCCCATTTCCAGCAATGCCTCTGAAAATTCTGAAACACAGATGTCGAATTTACTTTGATGCATCCTTGCATACAGAGAAAATTTAAAATGCAATTGATTCTTCAAGTAAAATTTTAAAATCAGGAACTGAAGGAGCTAGAATATGGAATCATCACAAGAAATATACCCATCCAACGCATGACAAGTGAATTTGTGAAATACTACATTTATCCAATTTTGATTGACCCCTTTTCAGTATGTCAAAACAGAAGGGGTCAATCAGAAAGGGCGAAGTGATACCAAGTCTAAGTTGAGACTTGAGAATAAACAAAACACTCGTATCAGTATGTGCCAACCCTTTTGGTATAATTCCGTTAGGGGTCAATTTGAAAGGGGATGTCCGCTTTACTTTCAACTTCAAGTCTAACCTTATGAAAGTAAGAAATGATCTGAACTATTAGTCATGGCATATAACACACATATGCTAGAATAGACATAAAAAGAGAGGCTTGGGTCAGGCTTATATATCAAAATACAGTAAGTGCTCAACTAAAAGAACACGTGCGGGCATAAGTTTCTAAAATTCCCTAGAAAAAATATAGTTCGATAGCAAGAAAAATCAGGATATTAGCTACCATAAGCACTATTAGCTGTTGCAGCAGCTGCAGATAGTAAGCTATCATAGCAACTCCTCATATCTTGCATATCCTGCCAAAATGGGAAAATGAATATTCTATAATCAGCATTTGAAGAACGGATTTGTGACTAAAATCCATGCATGTAAGTTACAAGTTTTCATAGGAGATATTGCTTAAAAATTATAATTTGCCTCTTAACACATCAATAACACTGTTGCAATTGTCGTGTTCTACCTTTTAACCACTGCCACCAATATCTTCCTCACATGGCTGCCTCATTTCCCAGAATAATTCTCTAGACACAATAAATGCTTCTTAATTCTTGAAAAGTGCCCCTGGCCAATTGTGAGCAGCCTGGGGAACTTTTTTGCATTGTTCTTTAAATTTTCTTGTTCCCATCATAACACCTTCTTTACCACGTGTTTAGTTGGCAAACCAATTGACATTTGGGAATTTGAATCAATCAGAAAAGGAAATATGGTAGATATTGAACTTGATCTGAACAATGAACCTAACAAGGCAACACTGATCTGAAGAGACATAAGCTTACTTATGTAAACAGAGCTACAAACTATTCTTTCTTTTCTTTTTATTTTTGTTTTTTGTAGGTAATTTTGGCCACAAATTATTATCTCTTTTTGAGGGCCATCATTGACTAGCATTGACTAGTTTTCAAAAGATTCTTTTTTTAGCTAAGCCCAAGGAAATGTATGCGCTGCTCAAAAAAATAGAATTAGGAAATATAATATACAGCTCACTACATACAATCTAGAGTAAAAGCAAAAAAAGATTCTAATGGCAAAACACTAGTGTGGATCTGAGCAGACCAACCACAGCAGTGATATCAGAGCTTAACTAAGCTTGACACTACCCTCCCAGTCCCAAATTCCTGTCTGTTGGACAAAGAGATATACGGTAGTTTGACAGCAATATAGTGACTTAAGTAGAATGATGACAACCCCGGGTTTGGCAGATGAGAATGGTAGCTTATATTATTAGAATGGTGAACAGAATTCAATGAATGTCAGTGCATCAAGATTTTGAACTCTTGGTAGATTGATTTCTAGGTAATTTTTGATCATAAATTAGCACAAAATAATTTTCAACCGTACTACTTTTCAACGAATAAACCTGTAGACATGGAGATGAGAAAGGTTATGCTTATATATGCATTATGGTAGTGCACCCAAATTTAATAGGTAGAGAAATTCATTAATTCGCTTGAACCAAACCCGCAGCATTGCTGCCAAATTATTCAAAATTGCACAAAAGGATTTGCAGTGAATCTATTGCCAGCTCAAAAATTCTGATAACTTTTGAAGAGTATAGCATATAGTGCAGTCTACTTCTTCGAATAAGCAGATAAAGAAACCCTAATCGCATAGCAATTCATTTTATGCTAAATTTGAAGCAGAGATTTAGAATTACAACATAAAAAAACAATATAACATAGAAAAAGCAGCTACCTGCGAAGCCTGAGCTAGCACATCCAATTGCACCAAATATTGATGATCCTTCTTCTCCTTAGGATCGCTTTTGTGAAGTGCAAGTTTTCTGAGCTTCCCCAGAGATTTCATTTCAAATTACTCGAAACACAAATATGATAATTGTATATAGGTGTGTATGGATATAGATATAGGGAGATATGAGAATAGATACAGAGAGAGAGAAGCGAAAATTCTGTGTTTTGTAAAAATCAAGACAAAGAGGGAGGAGGAGGCGAGGGAAGAGGAAGAAGACTTGGAAGAGTGAGAAGGAAAAAATGAACAGAAGAGAGAGAAAATTCTTCCGTTGTGCGCCGAAGTGGAAGGGTAATTTCTTGCTTTTCCTACAATAATCTAGCCCGAGGGCCAATTATGTAGTTTTGGCCCAAGTAGTGAGAATGCTTTATGATTATTTTATTTATTTATTTATTTATTTAAAAAAAAAAAAAAAAGAGTACGCCGTTCTATTAATAAAAGAGATATTATTTTTTCATAAAAAAAGTTCTAATTGTAAAAAAATAAAAAAATAAAGGAGTTTAATCTCTTTATATAGTAAGTTAAAGTGATACATTATCATTAATTTTTCAATATGTCAGCATTACTATGGATTTACATGGTTACTAACATTTGTGACGTTATTGTATATCATATTTGGACATTCATAAACACCGTTAGGCCTGACAAAGGGATAGATATAGTTCACAGAATCGTTCTTTATACTCGTTTTGTCAATATGGAATTATCTTTCGAACTCGATTCACCGTCGAAAATAACACTTCATATCCATCTCGTTTATCTGATTATTCTTTCTTCTTTTTCTAAATAAATTTCTCTAATTTTTTTATTACTTTATATAAGTATTTTTTAATTTAAAATCAAGCAACATGCAATATTTTTATTACTAGTAACATATTATATTATACATATTATGAATTTATAATAAAATAATCTAAATAAGTACATAATTATATATATACATATAATCAGGGCGGGGGCGGAGTGAGAGGGTATATCTCTTAAACTCTATAGAGTTTTAAAAATCAAGTCCCATTAATGTCGAAATGGGGCGGGTCCCGTCAGGTTCGGAAGAAATTGTCAAGCCTAAATACCGCGCAATCTTTGATGAGTTGTGTTTGATACTCAAACGTTGTGTTTATAAATTATATTAGTTGCGTTTGAAATATGTTGGGTTAAAAGTAATAATCAATATTATAGGTTCCTTTCAAAAAAAATAAATAACTAACTAATTGACAAAATTTTAAAAATACGAAACATAAATATATCTATTAAATTTATAAATTTTGTAAGTTAGAATTTTTTTTATAGAGCAGAAACATTATTATTTAAAAAGTAGAATTGATATACTCTCTCCGTCCCAAATTAATTGCTCAGTTTTGACTTTTTTAAGTCAAATTGACTATTTTTAGAATTAATAATTAAGCATCTATAAATATATTTCTAAAATTATAAAAATTGGGGTTAGTAATAAATTGTATATACTTTCTTTTGGTTATAATCCCTTCACCTATATTTTAGCAAAAATAATAAAAAGATTAGTTTTAAAAATAGTCAATTTGACTTTAAAAAATCAAAATTGAGCAATTAATTTGGAACGGATGGAGTATTTAATAACAAATAAAATCGACATTCATCTCGAAATTTTAACGTGACTAAATACATTGCGATCTTATTAATTTAACGTGAATGCTCATGGTCAACGAGACGTATTTGACTCTATGACAATAAACTCTAAAACAACCAATAGGCAACAGTCTAATACTAATACAGTAATACCATACCAATACCATTATCCGCTGTCGTAGACTTTATTATGCAGCTTATGCTTCAGATTTCAGACTTTGAAATACTTCATTTGTGCTGGTTATAACGAGTGATACATCCTAAATTTAAAATTAATTTATGAAATTTTAGATTTCAAAATTAATAAAAAATTATTTTATTTTTTTACAAAAAATTATAATTTTTACAAGGTAGTTAAAAAAAGTAGTACTAGTTATCATATTTGTTGCTTCCATAACAAATTTAAAATTAATTTATTACAAAATTATCTTCAAATCACAAAAAGAAAATGATATATATTGCGAATGTTCATGTTAATTTTTTGATTGTCAGTTTACGTAAATAAGTATTAGTGATAATCATCTTGGAAAGATGTGTACTAAGTGAAGTCTTCTTATAATTTTATCAAATTTCATGTATTGATATGTTTCACAATTATAATTCGACTCAAATTTGTCGCAATACATAACATGACTCATCGCAGAATGTATTTTTAATTTTGAATGAAAGAAATACATTTAGTGCTTTCTTCGTTTCAAGAAAAGCCTCTTTTATAAAATTTATAAATTTTAAATATATTTTTTGCCATGTTTTTTCTTCAATTTATTAAGTGCTTAGTTTAATAATAGTAAGATAATAATAAAATTATGATGATAATTTGAACACAACATATTAATTTATATTAACACACGGGCAATGACAAAGCCAAGAATTTTATTCAATGGAGTCAAAAAATTATGAGATTATAAATAATTTGGTTGTGGTTCGAGGGCAACGCTTTCGAGTTAATTTTTTGAGATAATTTTATATTTTTTAATTGCATATATAAAACATGCAGTTGGTTACAATGTTAATATAATATATAAATAGTAATATAATACTCACGCCCAACCCCCTACCTTATGACCCCTCTTGCGTTTTTTCTAATCACAAATTTGTTTATAAATATTTAATTACTTAATTATTTTAAAAATACTCTATCTATTTTAAAATTATAAATACAATTTGATTTTTAAGGACAAACAACTGCATATTGAACTTCAAATTTACGTGAATTTATTTAATATTAGTTGATATAATTATTATAATTGTATAGTATATAACAAAAACTATTAATTATAAAATTTATTTCATTTAAAACTTTTACGAATCATATCAATTTTAAAATTTAATATGTCGTCGTTTGATCTCAATAGTCAAATTGTATCTCTAATTTTTAACAGTGGGAGTAATATAAACTACATTATTATTTATTTGAAGAAGATCAGAAAGAAATGCATATATAAAGGAATATAAGTGATATGTGATTGAGAAGTTATAAAATTTTAATTTGACTCCATATATTAGAAAAATTATAAAATTTCAACGGCATCAATTTATCTATTACACTTAATTTTTTTTTAAAAATAATCATATATTACAAAATAATTTTTTTCAATAGTCAATTGACCTTCCTCCTCAATGTGAGTCACGAGAGATGAGACTTTTTTCAAAAACAAAAAATTTAACAAACAAAACCTTTTTTTTTGTTTGTAGGATTATGTGAATTATGTTAATCTTTTAGAATATTTTATTTTGGTGATAAAACTAAAACTCTTTAGGCTACACATTTATTCAAGTGATAATAAATTCTCAACAACCGACTCTAGTAAATATCTATCACAAATTCTTAGTGCACAGTCAAAAAAATAATAGACTGTGTTGAAAATTTTTGAGGTATACGGTAAAATCTTAATAATCCATGTGTATTTTACTCCTTTACTCTTACTCAACTATTAACTCCCTTTATAATATTTATAAATATATAAAATATAATTAACCGAGTAACTGCTGACGTGCCAACACTTTATTTTTGTGCAGTAGTTTCAAACTTACAACGTCATGTTCTACGAAATAAGAGTCAAAGTCAGATTTGTGATCCAGCTCCACCACCATATACTGATTTATTTTGACCGCGCCTGTTTTCATCCCAACCCTTTGTCAAGTCTCACCTCCCTTAAAAAGATTACTTCAATATAAGATTAATTTTAATTCTTAAAAGAAATACTTTCAAAATGTATATATTTTTTTCTTCTAATTTAAAAATATTATTGGAAAAAAATACTAAATTATCAACAAAATATTATTAATTAAAAATTTAACTAAGGATCAAAGAATTTTAGAGAGGAGAATAACTTATCATCTTCAATTTTTATCCACCTTCAACAACCCCTGATTTCTCTTAATAAAATTCAAACTTTTAATTTTTATATTAATAAAAATACGTCATATCAGTGAATCAAGTGAACATCGGGAGAGTGTGTATATATATGTAACACATTTTTTTTTGTGTTACTCCCATTAATTATTACTGGATTAATTTACTAATTTTCGAACACGTTGATTGTCAAATTTGGCCAAGTGTTGGTAATGGAATTGAATAACTTTATGACAGCATCTTATTCTTCCTGATTTCATGGATTAGTTTGATGGGTCCTAAATAATTACACCTATTAATTATATGTCACATCTTGCAACCTAATCTCTCGTTCAAACCCATTGAAAGTCAAATTGTCCACAACTTCTACCATCTAGCTACTACTACAACTTGGGTTAGATCGAAGTCGAAGCTGCACGCATTCATGTCAATAACAATGGGACCCACACTTATATTTTATTTTGAAAATAATAGTAATAACTTATATTTTGTAAAAATAATCAAGCATAAGTTTCTCGTTTTCAGGGGAAAAAAAGTTTTTAACTTTTTCTCCCAAGTGTAAATACAAGAAACTTGAGGCACTGATTGCACATGAATTTCCTCACATCACTAATGATAAGCCTAATGAGGGGTCTCAATATATAGTTGTGATCACTGATTAATAAACAGTTTCACTAGTAGTATTTTGATGTACTCATGTTACTCTATTCGTGTTATAAAAAAAATTTTATTTACTAATTTTAAAAACTTTATATATATATATATATATTTATTATTATGTATTTGTTCTTAAATTTGTTAGGTGTTTAGTTTACTAATTATTACATAATAATAATAATAATAATAATAATATAATGTCAAACTCGAGGTTATTATATTATTTTACAACCATCATAAAAATTGAGTATTTTTTAGGACAAAACTTTAAAATAAATTAAACTCTTTTAGGAAATAGATGAAATTTTATAGGAGAATCAAGAAAGCAGTTCGCAAACGTAAGTTTCTCTTAGATTTTTTTAATTTTCCACATGATCCCTCCCTTGGGTTCTCTGTAGATTGCTAAAATTGAAATGTCATACTATAAATTGCTCACAAAAAAATAAATAAATAAAATATGAGTATTTTATGGGAGTTTCCATTTAGTGGTGCACCAAAATTCATATAAAAAGGAATGCATCTATTGCATAAACAAGACTATGAATGAGCAATAGGTATAATGCCATGTTAACAAGGAATCAGACAATGTCATGGCACACGTAAACAACGCATATTTATACGCAGCCTGCAGGTATCTCTTTTATTTGGGAATTTGTACATCTATATATACTTGCCGTACAATTCTTTTGTTTTACCAGCGTGCAGTATAGTGAAGAAAGAAGAAATTGGAGAATTAATTAAGGATGTTTGACTTTCAAATTTTGATGACAAGTCTTCATCTTCAACAAAAAAGGTATTTGGCGTTGGGAATTAAGTTAGCGCAAAACACACAATAAAATAAAGAGAAATAAATAATAGAAAATTTAATGTGAAAAATTCTTAAAACAAAAATCACAGGAGAATCTCTATTATATCAAAATAATGGGCTTTCTCTCAAATTTTACGTTCTAAAATTTGAGGCTCTACAATATCGTGACATAATTTTTTGCACGGACTAAAAGTTGCAAAACCCTCCCACATACAATACAATTTTTTTTGCACGGAATATAAAAGTTGCAAAAACCCTCTCCCTCACAAAAACATGAAACTCATTCGTACCCTCTCTCAACTCTTAAGATGCTACATGACTTTTGGTTGTACTACACTTCAACACTTCAACATAATATTCTATTTATAGAATACTCACAATTCTCCTCTTCCTAGAGGACACTTCCAAAATAAAACTCCTACTACAAATAGATTCATTTCCAAAATAATATTTCTATTAAAAATAGGAGTTCTTCTTTTCCATATTAGTAATTTTTTTCTGGATAAAATTCGAGTAGTAACCCAACAATTCCTCTCTCGACTCGAATTAATCCCCGAATACTTTAACTTATATTTGAATAGGATTTAATGAATACCTTAACAATTTTCCTCTCGAATCGAATTTGCAAACACTTCAACTTTATTACTGTCATTGTTGTTGTTGTCGTCAACATCATCCGCATCACCGGCATTATCCGCATCATCCATATAATCTGCATCATCTGCGACATCCGTAACATACACACTATCCGAATCATTCACGTCATCCGCACCATCTACATAATCTGCATCATCATCATCATCATTGTCATTATCTTTATCAGTATCTTCATGATCTTCATCTAACGACTGCAATGGTGATCCTCCATAAGCATAAAATCTCTTATTCATCAACATCACGATGAACACCAACTCCTTTAATCTTCACTCTCTTTATTTGTCACACCATTGTGACTAATTTTTCTTCTACCTTGGAACCAATCAACCTAGATCTGATGTCACTTGTTGGGAATCAAGTCAACGCAAACCACATAATAAATAAAGAGAGATAAAACAAAAGGAGATTTCATGTGAAAAATCTTTAAAAGAAAAAATCATAGGCCAAACTTCGAATCTCCACTAGATCAAAATAATGGACTTACAATAATTCTCTCAAGTTTGACGCCCTAAAACTTGAGATTTCACAATACCGTGATACAACTTTTTGTACGAACTAAAAGCTGCAAAACTCTCCCACATATAATACAACTTTTTTTTGCGTGGAATATAAAAACTGCAAAAACCCTCCTCTGGCCCTCACACAAATACAAAACTCACTCATACCCTCAACTCTTAAGATACTATATGACTTTTGGTTGTGCTACACTTCAACAACTCAACATAATACTCTATTTATAGAGTACCCACAATTCTCCTCTTCCTATTTAAAATATGACACTTCTAAAATAAAACTTCTACTACAAATAAGTTTCTTTTTATATTAACAATATTTTTATGGATAGGATTCGAGGAGTAATTCAACATTTGGAACTTAAAAACTTCAAGAAAAGGAAAAGAAAGCAAATATTTTAATGAATGTATCCAAGTATAAAGTTGAATTATTGTAAGTAGCATGCATATACATGGTTAAATAAATATTTAATTTCCCTCAAAATGTTCAAGGTCAACTTATATCCTAACTATACAAGCACATGTTTCTGATGTATTGTCTCATACCCTTAAAATATTGATCGACACAAAATTCTGGTGTTTTATATATAGTACAAATTAATAATATTTACAATAAAAGGGAAAAAAAAAACAGGAGAGGAAGGGGTCTAATAAAAGAAAGAGCATTCTCATATAAGTTTAATTAATCAGAGGCTCTTACAATTTTGGCAGGTACTTTTCCATGGCCATTGACTTTCAAAATATTTTTCATACCACTTGGCCTGTGTGGAAACACATTTCTGAATCTTCCTTCTCTCCTCTCTTTATTCACTGATGTTGGATCAGTTCTTGATGACTGCATGATGCAAACCTGCAAGGGAAAAAAAATAAAAACATGAGCGGACACATCAATCATGAAGATTTTAAACCATTTGTAAACAAGAATTACCATTAGATTTTAATAACGAATTACACAATAATCTTATAAAAAAATAGATGAACAATAAAAAATAATAGACACTGGATATATCCAGATTTTTTTAATTTAACTAATCCTACTTGTTTGATTTATTCATTAATCATTATATGTCTCACATGCTCTAGAAATAATCTACACATCAAACAAAATTTATATAGTAACTAGAAAACTCTAGTTGCTATATTCTGAGCTCAAACCTATGAGGCCATTTGTTAGACCTGCAGAAATATGAGTCACTTTCAACAATTGCAGAAATATGAGTCACTCTCAACAATTACGGATAAGTACTTCCCTCCCTCCATCCTAGAATGAGGCTTTAATTTTTTATAGCACAGATGAATTTATATTAGGGTCATTTACAGAAATATACAACAATTAGTAAAATATTACAATAATAGTGCACTAATAAAATAATTACAAAAAAATAGTCCACTAACAAAATAATTACAAAAAAGTGCAACAAGGTAAACTCATTAAATCATTCAGTGGTAGGCAGGCATAACAATCACAAGTGCAACCTTAGATGTTGATCTAGTGCCACAAGGGAATGCAAATGAAGCTAAAACTACTACAAAATACAACTCGA
The DNA here is from genome assembly GCA_034770075.1 of Aralia elata. Taxonomy (NCBI): domain Eukaryota; kingdom Viridiplantae; phylum Streptophyta; class Magnoliopsida; order Apiales; family Araliaceae; genus Aralia; species Aralia elata. The sequence continues at coordinate 78,426,244 of CM068380.1, forward strand.
TCCAGAAGTAATTCCTTAGACAACCAAGCTGCAGAAACTGAAGAACAATAGGCACGTTGAAGTTCATAGCGCTGGAAGTATTGGCAAGTGGGGAAGAGCAGGGGTTTGCAGGTGATATTTGGTCACACTGTTAGATGAAAATAATACACCTAAAGGATATTCTCTTTGTTTCCTTTATGAAAAAATGAAAGGTGTTTTATGGGCATAATTATTTTGGCGTCATCGAGCTTAATACAGATGTAACTAACCCTTAATACAAAGGTAACCAAACCTTAATACAGAGGTAACTAACCCTTAACACAAAGGTAACCAAAACTTAATACAAAAGGTATCCAACCTTTAAAACAAAGGTAACCAACCCATAATACAAAGATAACCAAAAATTAATACAAAAGGTATCCAACCTTAATACCAAGGTAACTAACCTTTAATACAAAGGTAACCAAACCTTAATACTAAGGTAACCAACTCTTAATATAAAGGTAACCAAATCTTAATACAGAGGTAACCAAACATTAATACTGAGCACACCTAGCAGCAGCTTTGATTCCGGATCCGTTTCCAGTTCGGACATTGGTTCCGCGTCATGGGCACACTTATTGTATAGAGGGTTCGTGATGTCATCCACTGTGATGGGTGGTGAAAAGTGTAGCAAGTCGGAGGTGGAGGTCAGTATCCACCACGTGACGTGCACGGAGGATGCAACCGCTTTTGTGGCTTTGGCTGCAGCAATGGATCTGAGTATGGATGCATGTTCGAGAGTGTACAGTGATTGACAACTATATAATTTTGTTTTGGAGTGATGTTTTATTCATTCATTTGATTTGTATAATAGTGTTTGCAGTTTTTAGTTTGGTGGTTTCTTAAGAAGAATGTTCTGTGTTGGAACCCATTAAATCACCCACCTAAATTAAAGGGATAAGAATACACTAATTTGTAAATTAATTATTGAAGATGCACTAATTTTGTAAATATTTTATGTATGTACTTTTGTTGTAATATTTTTTAAAAATGTACTCATAAATGTAATTGTCCCTTTATATTAAGTAACTCAGAATAATTGCATGTATTTTGTTAGCAGCATTAATCTCGTATAAAGTGTAAAGAAAATGGGCTTTTTGAGATTTAATATAAGTTTTACATATTATACCTCATCAGTACATACAAGAACGGCCTCCTCTGATTGTGTCGCCGCCTTCTTCTCTTTTCCATCCTTTTTACCTGCATTGAAAACTAAATGTCTTAAAATCATCATGCATTCTCATTGTTGCAAATGTTTTTTTGGGTGTAATTTCAAAGTTCCAAATGCCTAAATAGATGTATTTTTATTGAGACAGAATTATTATATATACATATAGACTTTTGGTAATCGAGATGATCAACCTTACCTCCACCATAATTATATTGCTTTTGCTGCAAATTAATTTAATTCGTTCAAAAACGTTACTGTTGAAAGTAAGGTTTAATTTATTGATAAAACTTTTTATTTATTTAAAAATGATGAAACTATTTCATTGCTTCTCATGCACGTATTTCCATGTTTTTCTAATTATATATATATATATATAGAGAGAGAGAGAGAGAGAGAGAGAGAGAGATAATGATCCATAAATAACCGTAATCGGCAGTGGATATCGCTAGCTACTCGGCCAATCCATCTTTATTAGTATATTAGGAAATTGTTGAGCTGAAATTTTAGATGTTCATTAAAATTCCGTCAAATTTGACGGACGAGGCCATTTGATCTAGACTTCATACGTAATTGCGATTGTAGATATATAAAGAAACTGGATTGTTGATCAAATTATACCACAATTGCCAACGCTGGGAGTCAAAATTAAATAAGGAATTAAACGAATAATAATAATAATAGATTAATAATTAGGAAGAACTCACCACCATTAATATTTTTGATGCTACCATCAGAATCATAATGTACTACACAATAATCTCTAAAACTGGGTGACTGCACCCATAAATAACCATCAGAATCAGAAATCCGTCCTCCGTCTTCTTCGGCGCCATCTATCGTGCTAACGCTATGAATTTTCTGCATTTTTTCACGTCCATATGCAAAGGGGCCGCATGACATGCCACTGTCAAATATATTGAACATTGACATGCCGGTACCCATTCTAATTCAAACAAGGGGACCGGAGGAGGAGGAGGAGCAACATATGCAGAGAGATATAGAAAAAATGGAGATCAACAAGAGTACTTAACAAATTAATTATGATGAGAGGACAAGGATACGAGGGAAGACACAGCTAGATGCAAAAAGAATTTTTAGCATGGGGGATGGTACGATAGTTGCGCGCGGGACAAGGATACGTTTTGCGAGAAAATGTGAGAGGCCTCAAATTTGTCTCAAATTAAGGACTTCTCATATAAATGTTTTATGACAAGTTGGCATACATTTATCTAAATTACGTGATGACATTTGTGTCTAGTCGAGTATATACGTACCAAAGTTGGTATATATAGCTGTGAAAATGATTCTTAGACGAGGGATGCTCCAAGCCTCCAACCTACAAGAGTTGCGACACAAGGTTAAGTTTGGGAGAAAATGTAGGATTCGGCTCCTCTGGAGTTGTTAAAAAACTCCAAAATTTGGAGTTGTGTCGTTCATTCACATTTAATGGTTGAGATAACACCACATAATTTTATTTGACATCAACTTCCAACTCACTCTTTGTGATCTCTCCTCTAATTCTCTGTTTGCTTTTTTCTCTCTCATTGTTAATCTCTAAAATCAAATTTGCCATTACACTGTTTGTATTTAAAATACTTTTATGATAGATCCAATTAACTAAATTTCTCAAATGTCTGAACTTGGATTGATTTATTATTTGGAGCAATCAAACAATATTGAGAAGTTTTTGATTCCATGGGTGAATTCTGATTTGTGAGCATAAAATTTATAATAATTTTTTGTAACTAATTGCCCAAAGAGAGGGAAAAAATTAAAGTTAAAAACAAGTTATTGAAACTATTCGGTAAGTGTTAAGATCATTTGGTCATCTTTATAGATTATGTTTGTTATACTGGTAATTTTACATTCATGATAATCAGATACCCGGTAAAGTGTCAAGATTCCTAGATGACCAAAAAATAGGTGGTAATCTAATATTACCACATAATAGTCATTTTAAAATTTTTATTTTTAATAATTGAGACATAAATATCCTTATTAGTCACATGATTTACATTTATTTTATAATTTTTTCGATTTTTTTATTTGTTGACATGTTTAGTTTAATTAAAATACCTCACTGTCCATACAAGTATGTGGTGTTGTTTGTTATTTATTATTATAAGCTAATGTATTATTAACGACATATTTAGAAAGTTTGTGCTTAATAATTGAATAAATCATGAGTTGTTATTTTATAAACATATTAAAATTTTAAATATAATTTACTAAGTAATAATAAATTAATTAGTTTGATAATACTTTGATGATTGTAGATAATTATATATGGCAATAACCATATGGGTTAATCATTCAACTAAAATTAATACAAAGATATTTTAATAAAAGATGAATATAAGAAAAAATATACTCAATAATCTTGAATTTATACCAAACACTAACAATACCAATTATCGGTAATCCCATATTTTATACCAAACAGAAATGACACAATATAACCATTTTCTATTACCAATAATTAGATATCCAATAATCTATGTTTAGGTTGATATCCATCATGACATGTAACAAACACCTCCTAAGGTTTTCATATGTAATGCCGATGAAGTCTTAGTCTAATGGTTAAAAATAAAGTACTGTGATTTTTAGGTCTAACGTTCGATTCACATTTAGGTGAGTTATCGAGTTTATTTCTTGTATTATAGGAAACTTGTTTTTTTTATACGAGGCTTATTTGTGAGTTTATTTTTTTCTTCTTTAGTAAGGTTTGATGTTCTTGAATTATGAAATTATATTGTATTACTCAAAAAGTGAGGCTTTAAAGAAACGAAAGAGGTTTTCATACGTAACAATTCTATTTTAATTTTTAACATTAAATTTTCCAAATAAAGCAATCTCGTGATCTGAATATGCTCTTTCCTTTCAGAAGTACAAATTTGCAGAGATTAGACATTTTTATACTGCCAAAACTCAAAAGCATGGGAAGAGACCTGCTAAACCCACTACTCCATGTCAGGACTAACTTAGGATAGAGCATAATGCACTGGGCTTGGCCCAGAACGGTGGGCTAATGAGCCTTTCACAATGGGCTTGGACTGAAGAAGTTTGTCCCGTATATACTTATATAATAACTACTATATATTTTGATGATTAACCTCACCAAAAAAATCTAATAAACAAACAAACAAATTATAGTCTTGATGATTTATTGATTTTACATAAAAGTATGTCTTATACAAATCTTAATATTCGAATAATTTTTTATTTATTTTTACTTTTACTTGCTTTTTGTGTGTGTGTGTGTTAGGCTCTAATAATACTATCAAATCACATAACTAAAAGCAAAAATGAATTGATATTTCCACAACACTTTTTGATATTTTCACAACAAAAATGTTGTTGTAGATATATAATGACGGTGAAAACCGTCGCTATAGGATCTATAACGACACTTTTATTGTGAAAATATCATTTTCTGTTATGAAAACAACGATTCCCAAAGCAAAATAGCAGCGAGACAACTGAAGGATTGTAAATGTAGATGTAGTAGATCTGTATAGTGTATATATATATATATATAGAGAGAGAGAGAGAGAGAGAGAGAGTGTAAAATTAAGGAATATGTGCATGCTTTAGGAGCACGCAATCATTTAAATTTAAGTGAAGAATCTGATGGGTAGGTGCCTGGTGGATTAAGAATCCTCCTCAATTCAAACAACATCTAGAACAGCCAACCCTAAGCATGTTTGTTCACATTCATTCACATCTCACCAGCATGATTATATATTTTATTTATTTTTTAATTGCTATCTTAGTTAGGGAACTTATTATAATATGAAGAATCAATAATTGATTCATGGTTGCATAGTCACTAAACCCTCTCAAAACCATTTACTCATCCCTCTCCGTATGTCTCACTTACAATATTGCCTTTTTCTTTTGTTTTTTTTTTCTCCCATTTTTGGCTGCCCCAAAATTGTGCTTCTCCCAAATTAATATCAATACGCATTTATCATTTGATTAGTCTTTTAACTAAAGTGGGATCCATTGGGAAGGTAGAATTAAAACTTTGATTAAATTCTACACAAATTTTTAGCTTTCTATAAAGTTAAAAAGCAAATAAAGTGAGACAGAGAGAAAAGAACAACTACTTTTTCCTTTAAAAGTGATAAATTTACTTCATTTTCATGGCTTATACTCTTCTCCAAAGCCCAACGTAATATAAATTTAGTACTTTGTAAGTTGTATGTAAAACCAAATTAACCAATGGAATATAGGGGAATTCATCTCTCTTTTCTTTTTCTTCCATTTTACTTTCATGAAAGTAACCCTTTAAACTCAATACTGGTTGGGATATGTTCGGGAAGAAGTAGAGAGTTCGCAGTCGCATGCGCATAGACAAGACAATAACGCATATGTTTAAACTTTAATTTAATTTAAAAGTTTAAATCATTAAATTTTAAATCAAATTCACGTATATAATCCTTCTTTATTATTTTATTATTTTCCCGATGGAAAACTTCAATTTACCTATGATATTGTAACAAAAGAGATCGACCCATGCATGTGTCATGTGATATGCGCAATACAAATTGAATCAGATTAAATCTCGATCCCTTTTTATTTTATACAGAAAAATGATATTTACGATGCAATTTTAATTATATTTTTAATGTAATCTACACCTATATATTAATACTATGATCTGTATTACATTATTTATACCGAAAAAATAAAAATTGTGCTGAAAATATTTTATCAAATCCTACTAGGAGTAATGGATATGTAATTGATTGATGGTCAAGACTCAAGATTCCATGTCACCTTGATTAGCCAAAATGATCAAAAATGAAGTGCCATTTCTCTGATTCTTGACCAGATTGTACATGTTTCTTAATTACTACTTTCTCTTCTTGATGTGATCCCCTTTGCCTTCTCTTCTTGATGTGATCCCCTTTGCCCTTTATCACTAATGAAGAATGCTATGATAACTGTGCGAAACCTAGTGTTTGCTGTGGGTGGTCAGAAATTAAGCACCACCAAATCAGTTTACTTGTATGGTATTGGTATCTCTCACTCTCTCTCTCTCCTCTGACAAATTGAACTCTAAAGGAGAAGCTTTAAGCTAGCTGATTGATGATATTCTAAAACCCACTGCCACAAGCAACTCTGGTCCCCTTGGCCATTACTAGTACTTGCTTATATTTAATACTACTAGCTACTACTTCATATGCACCAGACGTGTAGTCATATATAAACTTAAACTAATACTATTCAGTCTCTGCTAGCTAGCTATTACATGTTATTTACTCCATGCATGCCGTCCTGTGTTTGTGTACTGCATGTGGTACGTATGTTTCCTGTCTTTCCTCCAACTTACCCTGTATTTCCCTGCCATTTTTTTTACGTATATCGTCACTTCTTCTTTTAGAATATATCTCACTCTTGTCATTACCTGTCATCAACTTTAATTAAACCATGTACTTCCAAATAAGTTACTTATACACAATTATTAATTTTAAATTAATGCGTATGGATTTTCAACATTTTACGCGGACTAAACACTCTAAGAAGTAAGTTGGGGCTTCTTTCAAAGCGAAAGAAATCCGATTAACGGGAGTTAATTCAAAATTCTCTAATAAAATAAGAAGCGAACACAGTGACCATCTCAGGGCTTGAGCACGTGACTTTCTCACGTGCATAGAGCAAGAGAAATGATATAAATAGAAGATTGATATTTTTACATGAGAAATAATACTCTTTTCGTTCCAAAATTATAAATATAATTTGACTTTTAAGGTCAAACGACGATATATTAAACTTCAAATTTATGTGAATTTATTTAATTTTAGTTGATAAAATTATTATAATTATATAATATATAACAAAAATCATTAATCATAAAATTTATTTCATTTTCAACTTTTACGAGTCATAACAATTTTAAAATTCAATATGTTATCGTTTGACCTCAAAAATTAAGTTACATCTCTAATTCTGAAACGAAGAAAATATTTTTACATAAATAATAAATGAATTACATATTAAGTTACTAATGTGAAAATATCTTTTTTTTTTCTTCGAGTGAAGTTATCAATTTCTTACAAGTATGTTACTAGTAAGTCCATATGCAATGATTATGGGAGGTGGAACATGGATTGGTTGATTTTTAAAGTATTGGATGTCTTCCCACCTCATGGCTATTGGCTGACATAACGAATCTCTAAAAGCCCGTGAGGGAGGGGGCTAGAAATTTTGAGAAGAAAAACTCATCTTCTTCTTCGTACCAATTTCCAAACACTGCCATTGCAATTCTTTAGGAGAAGACCGATTAATGCCACCCACTTAGTATAATCATTTTATTAATCTTTAAAAAAATAACCTTTTTAATGTTTGTCTTAAGAGCATACGCAGTACACAAGAATCAAGAGAATATTCACTTAATTACTGTGCATATTCCTTTGATTTCTGCGTTTAAACACAGAAATGAAGAGAATATTTTCTCGATTCATGTGTATAATGTGTGACCTTAGAGCACACATTAAGAAAATCCTTAAAAAAATCAGGATGAAGACGTAAGGGATTCGGATAAATCACTTTTTCATCATTAAATTAAACTTCAATTTATATTTATATCATTGAATTGAATAGATTTTTTTTTCAATCAACTCATTAAGCTGTAATATTTTTTTTAATAAGATCTCAAAAAATCGTCAACTCTATTGAAATCTTAACAACTAATCTATGCGGCATCTACGTAGAAGAGAGAGAAGCTCGGTTGTTGAAATAAATTAAATCAAACCCAATACCACAATAAAAGATAAACAAAATATAATTTAAACTAATTAAACATAACAAACAATTTAAATTAAATAAATAAACAAACTTGGCAGATAATAGCAAACAACTTAAATAGATTATCAAACTTAATTAAAACAAACAAAATCTAGATATCATTCTGCAATCCCTAGTAAATAATCATTCATGTTCTTCTTCAATTCAACACGGACCCAAAAGATGCAAATTCCTTCCCGCTGGAACATTTAAAGACTTACTTTTTAGCATATTTTTTATTTTTAATATACTTTTTTTTTCTTTTTTATAGATTAAAATTCCACCATAGTAGTCATAATGGACTAATATGTGAGGCCCACGAGGATAGAAGAATAAAATTAAAAAAAAAAAAAAATTGCCGTTAAAGATCAACTGGCTTAGACGAATTTGTAACGTTTTACTAAAAAATGCAGTACAATGAGTCGAATGGAAAAAAAAAAAGTTGATGCAAACGTAAATTGATGTTCAGTTTAGCAGACAAAAATACATTTAATCCTATAAGATATTCTTTTTAATTTTATATGATATATATTGATATCCTACCAAAATACAACAAGAAAAATAAATGATTTTTTTTGATGACTCAGCAATCCAATTTTTTTTTTAATTTTTCTATTTTTGTCTGTCATATATTCATTTACTGTGATTTCTCAAATTCACAGATTTACAATAACTTCTCAAATTCATAAATCAAGTGCATTATATTACTTTTTTCTTAGTCTTCTTCCAATAAAAAAATATATATCATAATAACTTCATTTAAAATTAAATAAATTATTATTATAAATATTATGTTATATTTAAAACTTATCGAAGTTTTTAAAGTTTACTCATATTTTCACACGTGTTATTAAACTTGAAAATATAAAATTGGAGAAAAAAAAAAGTCATCAAGATTCCATCTTTAGTAGAGGAGAATTTAGTTCTTTCTTCTTTCACGGAAAGAAATACAAATGCCCACCCAAACCCAATTGCATCTTCTTGTCCATCTATAGGGTGGAATCTCTTCTTCCCTACAAAATTCTGATTTCCCACTTTTTCCCTCTTTGTTTGGATGCCTCTCTTTAACCTAACTTTGCATCATCTTTTCGGCTAAACAAATAAATCACCTTTTAATAATAAATTATACATATTAGTATTTGTAATGCTTAATCATTTGCAAAATATAATTTCTCAGAAATTTCAGACAAATAACAAGTGGATTCAACTATATTTATGGAAAATGAAAAGGGTAACAGAAGGAAATGATCAAGAAACTTCTTTGTGGGTTCTGTTTCCATATTGCATAGGAGTAATTTAACATAAAAAAGTTGAGATCTAATACAAATTCTTGAAGATGGTTTTGATTATTATTTCTTCTCAAAAACAAGAAACATATGGGGAAAAACTATTGCTGCTGCTGCTGCTGCATTCCTCCTCCTGATCTAATAATTCATCATTCCTAAATCTGATGTTCCCACTTGAACATGTTGGGGAGGGCAGAGGAGGCCCAAACTGATCACTGCTGTCCAAAATCATGAAATCCATCATACCATCACAACTGGCTGTAATCATCTCCTCCTCCAATTTCCTTCTAGTTTTGTTGCTGATCCCATGATTCTTGGCTTTTCTTTTCCTTTGATATATGCAACAGACAACCCAATCTTCCAATTCCTACACGAGAAATTCATTGGAAATAAAAACCATCAAAAACTCTAATTATAAGTTTCATTGAAAATTAATTAGAGTATAAGAAATGAAAAGGGGTAGGGTACCTGAGTTGAATTAGTGGTAGTTTGAGAGGGGACAAGGCGATATTCAACCATAAACCATCGAGTCTTTAAGGCATGGGGACGGGTCCCTTGGTAGAAAACGAAGGATTTCTTTGTTCCAACAGCAGCAGCTGTAACATTAATGGCTTTGTCTTTGCCAATAGCCTTCCAGTAGCCAGAGCCATCAGAAATACTAGTGGTTCTGCATTTTTGAACATGATTCCATTTTCTTTTGCAGAAGAAATACCTCTTCTCCTTGGAATCACCTTCACAACCAAAAAGCAGAACAAAATCAAAAATAAAAAAGAAAAAGAAAGGTACTATTAGCTAGGTGGGGTAATGGGTTTTCATACATACATACATACATATATATACACAAATCAGAAGTTTAAATAGAGGGAAATAAAAAATAATAAAAAAAATACCCCATGTATAGGAAATTAATATAAGTACCTGGCAAGTGAGAGGGATGAGATTGGAAAAGATGAAAATGGTCAGGAATGACAGAAGCGGGCAATGGGAGAGAATGAACTTTGCGTTTGAGGTAGTGAAGGAGGAGCTCTTCATCTGTGGGACGGAATCTATATCCTATGGGGACTTGAATACCATTCTCATTGTTGATAATGTTGGCCATGGTGTCTGTTCGTAAACCAAAAGGGGCAGGGCTTTTCGGCTTTGAGGATTATGTGTTTTGGATTTCGATTTTTCTCTCCCCAAAACTTTGTCTTGTCTAGAGAGCCAAGTTGAGTTGAGCTAGCTACTAGTATGACTAATTTATTTCTTCTAGTTCTGGTATTTCATGGACCCAAAAAGCAACCCATTTATGATATTGGAATATGTGTATATATACTATATATATATATATATATATATAGAGAGAGAGAGAGAGAGAGAGAGAGAGAGAGTGTTTGTGTTTGAGGGGAGGAGCTTGTGGGCTGTCCGAAGGAAATGATGGGGGGGTTTAGCTTTATTATAGGAAGAAAGGATGGGAGTAGTGGAAGTAAAGGGGAAGAGAAATCCAACTCCTAATTTTATTAGGATTAGAACTCCTACCTAGAATGGGAATTGTTTTTTCATTTTTCCTTCTCTTCTTACATAAGTGTGACCACAAGAAGTCCAAAACTCCTAGTGCCGTGCCAGATCTAGACTCTAGAAGAATGAGGCCCAATTTTAATTTTAATCTTGTCACATGCCCTATATTTTGAACGCAATTCTAATTATTAAACCACTTTCTTTTAAGTTTAAATAATATTTACCTCACAAATCATGTCAATCATTTCCTTTTGTTTTGTTATCATTAAGATTACATTTTAACATTGAAGGAAGGATTTTTACCCCCACAATCTCTGGTATACTGAGGTGTGGTGCTACCGTCCAGCTAAAGACTCAATGATAAATAAAGTCACTTAATCGATTGGTGTATAATTGAGGATTATAAACTCGTTTATATGACTCATACATACTTGTAGCATACACAATACTTAGAAAAAAAATATAAATTTAACGTAACTCCTATGGATATTGGAAAAAACTGAGTCTACAAATATTTATGTCCTTTAAATATTTGGCCACAAAAATTCAAATATAGGAGTACTCACTGACGTTATACGTCAATGCACACCAATTAAGAAACTTAATTATTCTAATTCATTTGTCTATTCATCCAATAAGAAGAGGGAGAGAGGATTGTACGGATATACATAAAAAGATAAAGGAGTCCAATAGAAAGAAGAGAGAGAATTCTTAAGTCTTTAATTTTTCATAGGACTCCAATAAGAAGAAGAGAGAGAATTTTCAAGTCTTTAATTTTCTTCAGGACTCCAATAGGAATGAGAGAGAGAGAGAGAGGAATACATGGATATATATAAATTTTTTTAGAAATCCTATAACGTCAAATATTTAAGAACAAAAAAATTGACGTATAACGTCAATTATTTAGGAACCGAGAGAGTATAAGTCGTTTTAGAGTTGTGCACAAATATTAAGAAATTACTGTATAACATTAAATATAATACCAAGTGCTTATACTTCCCCCGTCTCTTAATATAAGTCATTTTAGATAATGTTTTTGTCTCTTAATATATGTCGTTTGAGAATTTCAAGTAAGCATTAATTGCTTAGTTTTTAATATTACCCCAAGTATTAAATATAACTTTGGTTCTCTTACTATTTTTTGCTCAATTAATAACACTCTCTTTTTCCAATACAAAGACAATATAGGCAATTGATATTATATTTAATGATATACAATCATTTTTCTTAATACTTGTGGACAACTCTAAACCGACTTATATTAAGAGACGGAGAGAGTATTGCTCTTGTATTGAAAAAAAGAGTGTTATTTATTGAGTAAAAAATAGTGAGAGAACTAAAGTTATAAGTATTTAATACTTGAGGTAATATTGGAAACTAAACAATTAATACTTATTTAAAATTTTCAAATGACATATATTAAGAGATAAAAATACTCTCTAAAATGACTTATATTAAGAGAGGAGTAGAGATTAGTGTGATTTTGGTTTTTGGTGTCAAAATTGACAGTGCTGTTGACAAAGTTGAGTTTATTTATTTACGCTAGGATCATGTTCTGGTCAGAAGTCTGTTACAACACCCCCTCAATCTGGTTTCCCCATGCGCGACACATTTGATCCAGTATGGTAAATTTTGGCATGAACTACTCCTCCGATATAAGCGGAAAAGGGTTGAAATAAGTGGATGCAAAAACAAACATGTCAGGCAGCCATAAAATATGCAACTCCCAAGGTCCAATTACAATTCATTTTCAACACTGCTTCAATTGCATCTGCAGATAGCTAAGCTATTTAACAATTCATACAAGCCATATGTTGTTGCTACTTGCTAGTTGCCTCTAATCTCTATAAACTAAGAAAAGGTTTAGTATGAATCATATCAAAATGGCAGAAAAATCAGTCCACAAACACTAGGGAGGAAACATATGTTGCTGCTGGTTGCCTCTATAATTAATCTACCGAATGAACAAGGCCGATATGGTTACGACTTTAAAATTGTCCGAAGAAGAATTTAATTTCGATTAATACGTAAGTTGGTCCGAAAATATCTTTACTGTTGAATAAAAAAAAAAGACTTGGTGTAATGTTATAACTCTTTTTATCATTCATAATCACCAAGAAGTTTGATGTACGGTCAATATTTTTTAATTTTTTTACCATGGAAATCTCTCCAATGTATTTATGATATGGGGGAGAGTTTTTCTCTTGAAAAAAATTGTCTCTCTAGGATGTAATATCCAGGAGATATGAGCCTCTATTTTTAAGGATTAATCGGTTGTGAAATGTTAAAGTGCCCTTCATTGTGAAGAAATGTTTGAACTACCATTCTTTACAGTGACACGTGGCGCTGTCTAACTGATAATATCTTAATATATCCTCACAGGCATAAATTTGGCACCAGCCTTGGTTATTAGTTACAACTGGATTTAGCCAAAAATTTATCACAAAAGCGTGAACATAGCATACTTAGAAGCGGAGTATTTTCTTTTGGGCGATTATGTTTCCTACTTTTTCCCTTGTCAAAATTAAAAATATAATTTGATTTTAAAATCAAATATTTAAAATTTAATATGTCATTATTTGATTTTAAAAATCAAATAATATCGGAGATAGTATTTAGTAAAATATTACTAGAATTTATTTTGTCATAAAAGGACAAAAATAGAACGTGATTGCCCACATTTGCAGCTCAAAAAAGGGCGGGTGGGCGGGGGGGGGGGGGGGGGCACAAGAATTAAGACGGTTAAGAAATCTTATATATATAGGACTTGGGTTCTCCAAATTAAGATATGCTCCCTAAAAAGGAAGAGAGAGAGAAGTTAAAGCAATAGGGAAAATACACTAATAGAATATCATCAAATAATTTTATATTGAAAATTATGAGATCTCTTGTTTTTCCCATTTGAATTTTTCATCGTAAATTTCTAGTGTGCAACTCATTTATTACAAAGCATATTTTATAAAAAAAATAAAAAATTAAATTTTCTAAAAGTGCACTAAATAGAGCTCATCATGATAACGGGCCATAATGAAAGGCCGAAACATATCTGAGCTGGGTCCAGGTCATGGGAACGCTTGATGTCCGCCAGGTCATTCTAATGATTCCCCAGCCAGCCAATTTCCCTGCATGGGCTTGGGCTTCGGCTTGGACACACCAGACCACCTTATAACCAAGAGTTTCCAAAATTCAAGAACTAGAATGGAGGGTAGCTTTCTAGTTTCTACAGACTGCATTTGCCAGCATTCCTAATGCCAAAAATCATTCCCTTAATTTGTTTTATGCAGTAAATATGTGAGTAATATTCCCAATAGATCCCTTGATTTATCTTTTGAAAAGGAAAAAAAAAAAGGAACATTGATAGGGCAACCAAAATTGAACAAGAAACAAAGCCTACTGAATCGAGACAGTTCTTTATAGTGATACAAATGGAGGGCAAGGCCAGACAAACATTTTCATGAACAGACAGGTAAAGACTAAAGACCACTTATGTACAGTACAAACAGTGTGTGGCTGGCTGTATTTTGGCTGGCTCCTCCACTATCTAAATCTTTTTTAAAGCGTAAAACAAGGTGTATCCATCCATAATCCATCTCCCGCCTAGAATAATTTTATAGCTGTATCAATTCCGGTATCAGCTTGAACAAAAATGACAACTCTCTTTGAGAAAATTGAGGCTTGGCTTTTAGTTGGAGTATCTCTTCTCCACCTTCAACCTCGTCCTCCTCCCGTGGTGGATTGATCATATCAGAAACCGCCCCCGTGATTTCTTGAACCAGATCAACAATGACTCCTTCAATTCCCATTAAATGTTGCATGTACACTGCTTCCGGCACATTACTAAACAACATGTACAGACAAGTATAACTTAGCAAGCATAGAGATGTGTTGAACCCATTTACATTTACTATTCGCATTAATCAGGCCTAGCATAACTATCAAAAAAGAATTGCGGAAATAACAATTCCCAATGCTAATCCATTGTTAAAGAACTGAAATAGATAAACTTACTTTAATTTGCCATATGTAAGGAGGGAGAGATTTGATTCTTTAATCTTGCTGACTGCAGCAGGATTTCTGAATATCCCCTTGACTTCAGAAACAATCCCTTCCAATCCACCCTCTAAGCAAAGTTTAATTGCTTCCTCCAAGGAATTCCTTCTCACATCATAGTACAGCTCGGTTCCTCCATTTGTAAGGAAGAATACCTGGATTCAGTCAGTAATAAACCATCATTAGGACTATGTTTTAGTACTAATTTTGTCTGAATTATGGATGGGGAGAGAAAGTGAACCTACAGGGTAGGTGCCCTGCAATTTCTTGATAAGAAGCGCAGCGTCGGGTTGGAATGTTGAAAAGATTATAGGCCTATCTTTAGCATGTTCAAACACCACCTAAATCAATAATTTCAAACAATTCTCAACAAATTAATCCAAAAAAAATTTTAATTTTTTTTTTTGAATAAATTGTTAAGGGTAGTAAAGTGAATTATGGGTATTAAATTACTACCTGCAAGATGGATTGAAGAACATGGATGAGAAAGTCATGTTGATAGACAATGTGGTCATCAAACTTCAATTCAATGTTGAATCCCAAAGAGGGGTTTACTTTATGGAAAGCTTCTTGCAGCGTGCATGAAGCATCATCAGTTTCGACATCCCAGCTCACAATCTTGCCGTCTTTTGTTTTTCTTAGCAGAGATTTTCCTGCCTTTCCTGGCTCTCTCTGGGGGCCATAGGCAAGGAATTCACATAGAGACAATTCTGTGACTCTCTTTTCAAATATGGTACCCTGAAGATTTAAATAAAAACAAGATTAATTACCCCACCAAGAACAAAAAAATGACAAAGAATTTGGAATAACATGGAAGAGAGAGCTTACATTTTCTTCAGAGAGGATGAAGTTGTCGTGGAAAATGACCGGGCAGTCATCTTTTGTCACCTACAAAAATCACAATCTTTGTTTTACTTTTCCCGTCCTAACTTGTCTTAGCTTCAAGTATTTACACTTTCATAAGAAAATGCAGTATCATCTATAAAAATAGAATTCCACCCCCACACAAAAGAAAAGACCAACAAAAATAAAATAATCAGTACCCCTGTATCATAAAAAGCAATCTTTTTTTAGACTACTGCTATTGCAAAAGCAAAAATGATGTCAGTAAGTATCGCCTTAAAGTGTTGAGTATTGGTAAACAATTTAAAAAATATTGCTGAATATAAATTTACTAGGATTTTTTACTCTCAACCTTTTTTAACCCAGAGGGCCATTTTGAATCAGAAAGTACATGAATTTCCTTAAACAGCAATTTTTTTGGGTCAAAATTTTAGTAATTGTCAATTGCAAATCATGTTTAGTGACTTGAACACAGTGAAATCAGCTCCAGGAGTTATATGACCAAAAACTACAACCATCTATTATTTTTGACCCCTTGATTTGGCTTAACTTGTCTGTTATCAGACACCAGTTTAATGAGTACGAGTCTAAGCTCTATTTAAGTATTTTTAGGAAGTGTTTGTTTGGAGCTGAATAGTTGAATCGGTCAGCTATTCAGTGCGTTTGTTTTGAATAAAAATCGTCTGAATAGTTGAATCGGTCATATTTTTGGGTTGAATGACTAAGTGTAATTTTTTTGGCTGAATGGACTGAATAACTACTGAATGAAGTATTTTATATTTAATTTTTTTTATAATATTAACTATTATGTTAAGTAATATTAAATAAATTTACAATAATTTTAAATTTTTTCAGAGGGGTAAAATAATAAATATCTGTTATTCAAATATTTCAGACATGTCAATTATCAAACAACTTTTTTCATTCACT
This sequence comes from Aralia elata, assembly GCA_034770075.1. Taxonomy (NCBI): domain Eukaryota; kingdom Viridiplantae; phylum Streptophyta; class Magnoliopsida; order Apiales; family Araliaceae; genus Aralia; species Aralia elata. The sequence goes on from CM068380.1 coordinate 78,442,837, forward strand.
ATTCAGAATCCTGTTTCATTCAGCTCATTCAAATTATTTAAACATTCAGAACTATTTCATTCAGTTTTATCAAACACCCCCTTACACTTGACAGAACATATACAGTATAAATATTATGTATTCTCTTTGTTCCAAAATTAGATATACAATTTGACTTTTGAGGTTAAACTTCAGAATTGGCATGACTCATAAAAGTTTAGAATAAAATAAATTTTGTAATTAATAGTTTTTATTATATACTATACAATTATAATAACTGTATCAATCAAAATTAAATAAGTTCACATTAATTTAAAATTTAATATGTCGTCGTTTGATCTCAAAAGTCAAATTATATTGAAACGGAGGGAGTAGTTTATTAACTTTTAGATATAAATTTTTGCTGGGTCCACAAGACTACATGTATACCTGGTGTGATAATAATGTGATAATATTATGATGACTTACACAATGGTTACAAGAAGAGATACAATCATGTGGTCGGTAATAATTATTTGTAAGCTATCTATTAATTATATTTTAATAGCATTATTTTATAATCTGTTTTTTGTAAGGGTAGCAATACTCGTACCCAGCATATAACTTTATATGAATTAGTAATTATCCAAAAAAAACTCATATACCCTACTCTGTAAAAATCATTTTATCTAATCTTAAAATCCAACCGTACGAAAAACACATGCAAAAATATAATAAGTGTACCAGAATTAGCAAATTACGAAAATATCCTTGACGTAAAAAGAGACAAGTTATTACTCATGAGATACGATGCAGATGGCGCGCTGAAAACAGAACGTGAAAAAACACAGAACTGCGTGTTGTTGTAATCCTAACAAACTCACATGATCAAGACCACCCGAAAACCGGAAAGAGAAAATAATAATAAACAAGATTTCTCGCCGGAAAGAAATTAAAATTACCTGAACGTCAAACTCAACGAAATCAACGGAGAAGTTAGCTGCAGTATTGAAGGATATTATGGAATTCTCTTTCACGGCCTTCATTCTCCGATCGCCTGAATGCAACATATTCATCCCATTCCCTCTGTGCCCAATCACTACGAATTTTGGCAACTTAAATCCCCCTCTCCCCATTTCCACACCTGCATATTACATATATATATATATATATAATATATTAAAAATGATCACAAACCAACGTTGGAAAATGATTAATTCATATGCCCATGAATTCTAATATAAAATTGTAGACAAAATATATACAACTATAACATATAAACACGTTCTTTATACATATTTATGATCGTATATAACAACACTAAACAACAAAGAAGAAAAAGAGGAGAGAGAAAATAATTAGAGTTGTAAAATTTTGTAATTTTACCTCTGGGGAAGCGGGTGGAACAGAGGGCCAATGATACATTTTCTGGAACATGATCGAGATTTGGGACATCGGAGACATGAACGGCCTTCAGAGCCATTGTAAGAGAGAGAGAGAGAGAAAGACAGAGGAGAGGTTTAAGGAATTAGGAGAGAGAGAGAGAGGGGAGGGGATACTGGGAATTCCGGTAGTTGTCTGGATTTGAGAAAAGGTATTTAAAGGAGTGGGAACGGTGGACGAATCAAACGGTACGGATTCGGATCTCCTTCTTGGCCTGGAATATTCCTCTATCCACTTAGTTTTATGCTTTTGGATATTCTTGTTTCTTCCATTTTGGAACAACACCTATATATATTCCGTCTATTTTTAACGGAGACAGCTTTCGTGTGTTCCATAAAAAAAGAAAATTATTTTTGGTTCTTTTACTAAATTCTTGCTTTTATTATTATTATTATGGTACTACATATGTTTTTGTCTAAATAATTTTTGGTTTACGTTTATAAACGCGGGTTAGAAGATGTAACCTAGACAGGTGAAGTAGTTGGCTTCATAATTTTGACCATTATTTGGTCAACAGAAAAAACTACTCGTACTACATAATTAAATAGACTCGTTTCACGTTCTAACAACTTGTAGGTGATGCTGCTATCTCATCTTACATGTCACCCTATCCATTCCATGAGGAATCTTATTTTTTAAAAAATTTAATCCATATTCACATTATAATTTAAATTTTAAAATTCAGTAATTTTATTAGAATTAAACATAAATGAGATTATTTTTATGAGACGGGTGAAGTTATAGTTGATGTTAAATCCCTTGAATAATCACACTATTGACAGATTTAACCTCTAACAATACATCTAAATTCAGTCTTCAACTATCAAAAAATAGTGATTTGTCCCTATTTTTTTTTATTATTTATTTATCATTTTACCTGATCTTTTTATTTTTTATTTATTCCACGTGTTGTTGCAAACCACGTGGAAAATATAACAAAATAGATCGTTGAAAAATAACTAGAGAGAGAATTGAAATCCATCGTGCCACAAATCCACAACCAACAACCTTTGATTATTCAAGTAGTACTATTATAAGGTTGATTTCATTTTTTGCCTACCTTGTTTGAAGGTCTCAAATGAAAAACAGATAAGGTTGCTGGCTGCCTATAATAATTAATGTAGAGATGATGTGTAGCCACGGGTGTTTGAAGCTATATATGGCGCCTTCACCACATGTGTATCACGTATGATATGGAACCACAAAAATAAACAATGAAGCTAGGTAGGTGTGGGTGATCTGGACATTACTCAGAGATCTTGTAGCTTTTTGTCGACTCAAACGGTGCTTGTCTGCCAGCTACCACTTATATCCTCTTCCTATCTTCTAGGCGATCTATATTAAATATTATTAAAATATCAAGTGTCATTAGAACAATCGTAAAATATGGGACACGATAGATGGTCGAGGTAGTATACTTTGTTAAATTGTACGTCCAAAATCAAAGGGATTTGTAATTTGGCATTAACAAGTTAAGTTTCAGACGTGGATCCACGCCTTGTGAGGTTGGGAATTGGCTGGCATTATATTTAGAGATTGTTACGCTTTTGTCAGGCAAAAGAAAGTCAAAAACTAGTATTTATCGATCTTCTTTTGGATCTTGCACAAGGGTTAGAGCATTCACAACAGTTTCCCCAAATAAGTCTTTATCCCCAGCTTTGAAGAATATATCAACAAATTATTATCCAACAGTTTCTTTATCCTTATTTAATTCTCTATCTTAATCTCTATACAGGATTTTACTCCCCAAAGTGAGGGAGTCAATAGACGGTTCTCTATATATGCAAAATGACATTTCACACCCCATTTAAGCGGACAACTCATCAATCATACACATCTTAAAATTATTGTCACATGACTGTTTTACTACTTCGTTTTCAAATTATAAAATTAATATTGACTTATTTTTTAAAAATTATTTTCAAATGTATTCAAATTTAAATTGATATAAATTTATTAATTTATGTCCATATAATTATAAATATTATAAAAGTACTATTATTTTTAAAATTTATTATTTTCAAAATTTAAATGAATCATACTAATTTTAAATTTTAAAATATCACAAATTAACTTTTTAAAAGTTAATATTGATCTTATGTACATTTGCAACTACAATCCATTCAATACTCACTCCATAAATTACTTAAAATTTAAAACAAAATAAAAGTTATTTTATAGTGGAATACAATTGATAAATTATACTCTCTCTTTTATAAATTATAAGATTATTTTTAATTTTTATAAGTCAATTTGATGCATTCTCACATTTAATAATTTTGCTAAGAATTATAAAAATAATAAATTTTATAAGTAAGAGTATTTTATTTTCTAAATAAGTTAAAATATAATATGTATTTATTAAATTTAAATTTAAATTTAAATTTTTTGTTGGAACTTTCAAATTTTAACTTTTAAATTTTATTATTTAAGGAAACAATATAAGGAATTTGTTGGGTACATAATGAAAAAATTGAATCTCTATCTTGCAAAATGACCTAATGACACTGCAAAATAGGGATATAGATAAGGAAATGAATGCTCTTAGCTAGCTAGCTAGCTAGCTCTCTAACATATAATCAGTTGAGTTTTACTTTAGCCTTTTTGAACTTAACAATTTGGGTACCATTTAGTACTTACTAATTTTTTTTGAAAATATTATTCATTTATAAATAATTATACAACTTATTTAACTCATAAATACAACGATATTCAAACATATAACATCAATTTTGGTGCAATACGTTAGTTCTCAAAATGCACTAAACATTATCGGCACTAAAGCTGATAAACAAACAAACCACAACTCAATTTAATACATTATAATTAGGTCCATTTCAAAGTTATGATAAATTATTTATATGTTCAAAAAATTAAAAACTAAAATTTAAAATTTATATACAGTCTAATTATTGTCACATATTTCGATGCGGAATAAAAAATGTTAATCCAGCTACCATACCCCACGAGGCCATGATCTACAAATTCATCACACCATGCGGTCCGCGCTCTCATATCATCCGTAATAGCCCATACATAAATCGAGTCTAAAAAATGTTCGATTCATTAATCAAGGAGATGTGCGGACTTTAAATCCACCATACCACCACGCTCAGCACTCTAATAAAATATATATATATATATATATATATATATATAATTAATAAAATAATAATATAATAATAATTAATTATTAATCGTACTTTTTTAATTGACGCTTTAAAAAAATATAAAAATATAATTAATAATTTATCTAATCAAAATTGATTAAAATAAGTATAAAATCTCAATATTTCTCTTTGAAATTTATTAAAAAATATGAAAGATAGACAATTTAATATTTAATGTAGAGGACAATAAAATAAACTAAGTTAAAAATGCTTCCTTAAAATCAACAAAAAAATAAATAAAAAGGAACAGAGAGTATCTAATAACAATAATATCTAGACCTAAATTAAGCTAAAAAGGAAAAAAAAAAGAAAAAAAAGGTTTAGTTCAATGTCTGAAAGTTAGAGTAATCTTGACCCATCATAATTATATCTAACAAATATGATAAATTAATAATACTCTGAAAAATATAATTAAATCTAGATATACCTGTCCAATTCATTTCACTTGTGAATTGATGTCATGGCCATGGTCCTTAGGTTCAATATTTACACAAGCAACATATTCCTAGGCAGAATGTGCTATCCCAAAACGGAATATTCAATTTGGATTGGGAAGGAATATGCTAATTAGTCTCTTACCAAGGAATATACCAACAATACTCCTGCACTCCAAAATATAAAATTAATATCTACCTTTTGAAATAAATTTAAAATATTTTAAATTAATATAAATTAATCTAGTTTAATTGATAAAACTATGAAAATTACTATTTATTAAACTACTAATATTAAGAGCACGTTTTAGTATATGATGACCTTTTAAAAATACTTTTAAACTAAATATACTTTTGAAAAGTAAAAAATTAATATTTTTGACGGAAGAACACATTACTTCCAAAGATAAAAAGGTGAATCAAATAAATATACAGTGCCTTGTAGATTATTTTCCTTCAGTATTTATTCATTAATATACCAACATATGCAATATTAAAAACATTATATTAAAATTTTCCCAATTTATTACCCTTATTTTTCAGTTTATTGTTTTACATTTTTTTTGGTTAAAATGTTTATGGTTTGTATACATGGGGTGAAAAAGTCATTTTTGCTTGAAACTTAAAGTTGGACCAACGACCCATAAAAATCAGGTTAGCCCATCAGTTTTGTACTTCTATAGTAGCTTATACGACAAAGCCCAGAATCCGAACCCATATTTTCGTTTTTAGTCGGCGAACCGGTTCAAAGATTTCAGCCTTCGTATGTCAGGGTTTAACGAGGGTTTACGCAGAGAAATATCTATCTGGAGAGTGTGAAATCAAGACCCAAAACAATGAATTCTACTTATCAGAACGCCGCTGAGTTGCAAAATCTTATCCAAGTAAGTTTTTTTACTTAACTTTGATATTTTCGATGATATATATAATCTGCGCGTTTATTATATGTACTTGTATGTATAATTGATTTTGTTTTTGGCCAGCCTTAAAGTGATTATGTAAGAATTTATGATTTCGGTTGTGGATGAAAATTTCCCTTAATTGATATTGTATATTGAGATTTGATGGTTTTATTTTGTAGTATTTGTTTTGGATTTTCTTGATAGCCAAGGATTTGACATCAGTTCAAACTTAACCATGCCTTTTGATTTATACTTGGTTAAGATTTTCATTTAAATGCCGAGAATTTATACCAGATTGATCTTTTATGCTATGTTTCTATTCAGAAAATCAAAGAAAAATAACTTCTTTTTATTGAAGAATGGTTCCTTGAGTTCAAGTTTTCCCAAAATAGACGAAATGTGTTCATTTAGAAGAATGTTTTATTTCGTTTCCCTTTTCATTTGTTTCCCTTTTCATTACTATATCTGTGGAAATCTAAAGTTTGTACACAGTTCAAATGTAGGCCTTCATCTTTGACCAACATCAATACATAAGTTCTAAGTATGTGCCTACAAATTGTGGTTATCCTGTTCAGAAGTTTGTAACTAGGGCATTTCATGCCACAACCATAAAATGTGATTTTTTTAGTAGGGGGGGGGGGGAGTGTTTGGGTAGGTTTTGCGTGCCTGCTAATGGTGGATATCGTATAATGGTTTCATAAAAGTGATTGATAATTGTGGGAGTTTGGGAAAGAATTGTACTTTTTGTTCCTTGATCAATTGCCTTTTACAACAAGAAGAGTACTAGGTGCTAAATGTTTACTGGAAACATAAAATGGTTAAATACTTGCCCTATGTGGGAATCAAATGGTTGATGCTCAATACCAGTCTTTAACCGGTAAGGACATTTTAAATTAACAATAATATAAAACGAAGCATATGGCTTGCCACATATATGCTGATTGTTAATAACTTGTCTCTGAGACTAATGTTCTTGTCTTTCCGCTTTGTATGTTGGCTTAAAACTGTCTCAATGGTGCCTATACAGCAAGAAACGCAGAAAGCTATGCTCAATCAAATGGTTGCAAAGGTGACAAAGGAATGTTGGGATAAGTGCATAACAGGTGCCCCTGGCAGCAAGTTCAGCTCTAGCGAATCAGGTTGCCTTTCAAACTGCGCGCAACGATATTTGGACATGAGTGTCACCATCATGAAACGCTTTCAGTCTATGCGTTAGGTAGTAGTATAAGTTTTGGCTTTTAATTACAGACTTACAGTCAATTGATTTTGCCTGTGACCTAGTACTTTCCTCAACTGATGGAAGTAATTTTATTATGCGACGGCATTCAGTTTATTCTGTTACAATGAATTGCATGTAGTGAGCGCCTAAATCTTTTGGAATGAAACGTTTTTAATGTGAAATCTTATTTTATGAACTTAATCCATATATTGAAGTTTGAAAAAAAGGTTCTTGTATCATATCTCTGCGGAATCACTATTGTGAATCTTAGTCTGCCTGATGGCCCCAACAACCAATGAAGATTTCCGATATAAGATATCTATCTCCTTTGGTATGAAGAAATATATTTTGGCAACTGGGAAAATTCTCTTGATTATTCTGCCAGAATTTTGTCCTGGGAAACTGTGGTAGTCCTTGTGTTACAAGGACTGCATGCCTTTGTTGACAAATTCCTGTAAATATATCTCTTTGATTCGGTTCTTTGCATACATATTTCTCTTAAAACCTTGTTCAGTGTTTGGAATACCAACTTCTCAAATGGACTTAGTTTGCTACCTATTTAAACATTTGACCACACATTATTATCTAGTATCTGAATGAGCAAATATATGTGCACTTGGGTTAAGACAAGGTAAATTAGTGCAGTTTTGGGTGTAGAGTGCAGGCTTTGCGTTCACTGTTATGTGCTGAACAAATCCATAACTTTAATATATTAACATTATTGAAAGAGTGAAAGGTGTAACTGTGAGTAGAGATATTGGCATTTTAATAGTGCATGCAGAAGTGTAGGGCCTGTAGGCACAGATAGCTACCAAACTTAAAACTTGTAAATTTGATAAAACTATGTTACGACTGTTAGCAACAGCATTAACTCTTCTATCTTATGGGTACAGTCTTTCTTCTTGTTGAAAGTCATGTTTCCCAATCAGCCATGAATGTTTTAAACTAAAGGGTACAGGAGCCTCTGTTACCATACTACCCTTCATATAACGGCAACTTGCTGTTTCAAATGTTTGAATATTAATAGTTAAGACCACTTTACAATTAAACAATTCAACACACAATCAAAAACAAAGTACTACTGACTAGTACACCAATACATATTCAACTATTAATGTTTTTATATATAACAGTAATGGTTGAAGATAGGACCACTTAATATTGATCTGACCAGTAAACTTATTACTGCAATTTTCGGTCCTTCGCCCTCCACACTACTTTCATTGCTACCCATCTGCCCCTTTAATTAAATCTTAATCACTTTTTTTACTCTCTCTCCCCTCAAATCTTTCTGCAAATCACTCCTTAGATCTCAATTAATGCCTCTCTCTCTTTCTCTCTCTCTCTCTCTCACACACACACACACATGTTGACATGCAATGACTTATTTATCAAATGTCAACTGAAGAAAGAAAAATATTGATGCAAAAGTTAACAAATGGTTTAGGGAACAAAACACTGGAGTTAAAAACTTGGGGAGAACTACAAAATATGGCAGGGTAATTAATTATATCGGGTATTTTCTCTTTCCTCATCAAAACTGTATCTTCTTGTTGAGCATAGAGATGATTTCATTGGAATATAACTGTTGCTTGTTGAACTTGGTTACTGATCAAACCTCACCTACTGCTCCATTATTTACCGAGGTCATTGACTTACCTTCTGCTGCTGATTCTTTTATTAATGGTGGTGGTGCTGCACATACTGGGATCACTGACCTTATTTGAACTTCTGGGGCAATCCTTTGTGGGTAGTGGTAGTACCCTGACCCTCCATTATTATGTATAATATTACTCCTGCCCATGTGGCCATTAATACATGTAGGAGGAGCCTTAACAAAAGAAGAGTTCATTGCCATATGTGATTGAGTTGGAGCTCCAAGAAGCCTTTTTTCCATGTGGGTTTTTTGCTCACTTTGGGTTGTGTGATCAGGCTGTACTAAAGAATTGAGCTCACAAGTATTGGACAGAGAAAAAGCGTTGAATATTTGGTCTTCCCCATAAAGTAATCTTGAGGTTGATTTGTTGGGACCCTCCTTTTCAATGGGCAACTTGATGAGCTCTGATTTCCCATTAAGCCATTCAGCCTCAACCCCTTGATGCTCATCCAGTGGAAGTGTTACCACTTGCATTTTAGCTTTTGATTTGCTCATGACTGTTTTTGATGGACAAAGAGAATTAGATGAAGTTTGTGGTAAGATCTTTGAAGTTGTTCTAGGTGGGGGAGGTGGGAGTAATGAAACAAAGCTGCTATTGTTTGATTTTAGGCCTTCTGATGAAGCAGAATCCATTAGTAGATCCAAAAGCCTATTTTGTTGATACTGAAGAGAGTTACTGGATCCTGCAGTATCTCTGCAGTGACCCCGTAGCATTCTTTTCCTGCAGCTGGGTTCTGATCCCTTCTACTTGATTTAATTCCATCTTTTCTTCCAAAATTTGAGAGAACCTTGGACATATTTATCTGATCTTCTTTCCCATTTCCTACTGCAATTTTACTTGTCTGAGACAATGACAAGAAATCTGCAGAGAGGGATACTCTGATGATCAATCTAGAACCAAATTTATCTATTTTTGAGGAAAGATAAAAGGAAATAGCAAATGGTTAATTAGAAGTAGCTTACTTCTGTTCAACGAAGACAAGGCTGCAATTGCAGCATTTTTCTCAGCTTGCTTCTTTGTCTTGGCAGGCTCCCCTGCGAAATTCACATCAGCTAGCTCTACACTACAAGTGAAAACCGGTACATGGCCAGGACTTGATCTAACTGTGGTGTATACAGGGAGTTTCAGACCAGCTCTGTGAGCAGTTTCTTGAAGAAGGTTCTTATATACACCAGTTTCATCCCATTATTTTGGAGTTCAATTCAAGACAAAACACAATAAACAGAGAAAAACAGTCGAGAGAATTACTATATATATATATATAACCATTTGTGATTATATATAGTTTCAGAAAAAGAAGAAAAGGATTTTCAAGAACTTACAAGAACTCTAGCACTAAGAGACTTTAAAGGTCCTCTTGCGGAAAGGACGTTAGGAGCAACTTGAGCAGCTGCATGCTCAGCCTGCCTTAAGGTGGTGCAGTAAGTTGGGGTTACAAAGATTTCCCCATTGAAGTTAACCGAAGCTTTGAACCTAGGTGCATGATCAGGCCCTTCTCTGATGTAACCATAAGAAGGAAGGTTGAAGCAACTTCTCTGTGCTAGCTCCTGCAACTGATTCTTATACATTTCTGCCAAAAAGTAAACTCATATTGTAAGTCAGGAGGAATCAAACTGATAGCAGATTGAAGAAAATGAAGTGAATCTACCAAAACTAACACAAAATTTACCAGATTTCTTTTGCTTACATTGGCAATTTGGCATGTCAATTTCGTCACTAATGAAAGAAGGAGAAGATATGGAAGGTGACTTTCCGAGTGTCTGAAGTGAAAATTGTGCGAATGGAAGCGTTTGGATTTGGACTTTTATTACTTTCCATCCAAGTAGTAATAATGGGATTTGGATTATGCAAAATTGACATTTTTTGGAAAGTTACAATATATAGCACAACGTGTATTGCAATTTTAATGATATTGAGTTAACTTTTTCTTTTTGGTAAAAAAAAATTGTTGTAGAAGTAGGTTGTCCCACAACATGACAGGACGCAAGGAAATAGCTCTGGATGTCCTATAACCTAGACGGAGGTTATGTGTCAAAAGAGACTTGAACTTGTGATGAGGTCATGTGCCGAAAGCGTCTAGGTTATGTGAAAGAGACTTGAACCTATGACGAGGTCATGTGTCGAAAAAAACTCGAACCTATGACCTAGACAAAAGTCATATGTCAAATTTATCGCTGACCCAATCCTTAAAAATAATAAAAAAAGTTACGCAAATGTAAATTTTAACTTTCTTAAATCTCAATTTTACCCGAATCGAATCCCTAATTATGCTTTGATTTTTTTTTTGGTTACATGCACTAAGCTACCCGGATATTTTGACTGCAGTTGCGGTTATTAACTTACACTTTTCCAAAACAGCACGATTTCCCAGCAAAGGGGAACCAAAAAGTTCAGCCATTCAAATTACCAGCCGAATCTGCCTAAAAGTTTAGAATATGACATTTAAATCCTTGAAGATTCGCCATTAACTCCAGATCGCACCTTTGATTGACTGGTAAGGTACCCGTTGGCTTTGAGGTATTGAATTTATTATACTCACTCCGTCCCAAATTAATTGTTCAGTTTTGACTTTTTAAAATTAAATTGACCATTTTTAAAACTAATTTTTTTACTATTTTTGCTAAAATATAAGTGAAGAGATTATAACCAAAAGAAAGTATATACAATTTATTACTAACCTCAATTTTTATAATTTTAGAAATATATTTATATATGCTTAATTATTAATTCTAAAAATAGTCAATTTGACTTAAAAAAAATTAAAACTGAGCAATTAATTTGGGACGGAAGGAGTATTTAATTAATATGTGTTGGATGGTGGTGTAACCAGACAGAAGCCCAACTGCTCTAGTCTTTTAGGCTTTTATGGTCATGTCAAGTGTCGAATTAAAAGTCCCAGTCCCAGTCCCTTGTCTTCCAGCTAGTAGTACCCTGGTACTAGAGGGCATATTTTCAAATTAGTTTATAACTGCTCGTAAATTTTTGGACGTAAAAAACAAGTTTATATTTCGATTAATTTCGTTAGATTTTTATCACTAAATTATATATATAAAAAATTACATATTTTTTACATGTCTTTACATCCGTATAGTTAGATTGTTAAGTAAATAAAATTATTTTAAATAAATATTTTATGTAATCTTAAATAAGTTATCCAAAATAGATCTTAAAAACCGAAATTCTGCATATAAAATAACTAATAGCCAAACCATTCGGTTTACTAGAAAGGTAAAATTTGAAGTTTTTTTTTTCCTTTCATTTTAATAATAATCAAACATATACTAGATTATATTTGAGATAAATAATTAAAAGCACCTAACTAATAAAAATTACAAGTTAACCAATACAAGACCTATGTTCAGTTTTGAGTGCAAAGGATCCTAATATTATCCCATTGAAGTCCACTAATTAAATGGACGGAGATAGCTAGACAGTCCTTTACCCCCAAAAATAATTAAACATGGGCGTACATGAGCTTATTATAGCCCACATTGCCAGACTAACACCTTGGTAAAACAAATAATAACAAAAATTATTCCATCCTGCAATATAAAATCAGTGAAGAAGAAAGCAACTCCCAGAATACCACGACATAGTAGCTTCCGAAAACACAATGGTAAAACCAACATTCAACACTTAGGGGAAGCAAGTACCGCACAATGCACTGAAATATTTTCTAATTCTGAAATGCCACGAATCATACCGCCATTAAACAACCCAGATCAAACCACCAAATCTATTCACTCCTCATTTCTGACCCTATCTATATATCTATCAATCTATTACAATTTAGGTTCTGCTGGCTGGGAAGTAGTCAAGCTGCTACTACTGCTCCCACCCATTCGGGTTTGTTCTCCCACTCTAGATGACAGAGCAAGGACCTCGGGTGCCATATCCCAGCTTCCATTTTTCCTTCCCCAACTGGATCTCCTAGTATGTATTCCAACACGATCCCCCTCGTCTACTGTAGTCCTTATCTCTGGTGACAATTCACCTACTCCACCATCCTTCATGTTCGGGCCATCAATGTCAGAAAGTTGCCTTTCACGGTAATCTGCCCCAACCCCGGACTCATCTCCCCACACAGTTTTCCTGCCCATTTCAAGGTCCTCAACAGCCTTCCCCATGTTTGGACTAACAAAACCACCACCAACTGATTGAGGCGTTAACCCAGGTTCCCTTGGTACCTCTGCTCTGAAATTGTTCTTAGATGGAGGAATACTGGTATAAAATATCTCTGAGAAATTCTGCACCACTCCTTTGTTATAGGGGTTGGCACGCCGATCATATCTATATCGGAAATTCTCGTATGTTGTCTATAAAACAAAACACAAAAAGATACGTCTCAAAGGATATAGAATATTGCTCTGTGATCAAATTTAAAGTATATCTCTACATGAGTAAGATCAAACTCTTACCTGATTTGTACTGATGAGATATAAATGGAAGGCAGTAAGGCCACCAACAAACCACACTGCTATGAAGGTATAAACTATCAAACAAATGGATGCAGGGGTCTTGATCATTGCTTTCCATATTGTTATATCTTCTGAATCCATGATCCTCCTTATGTAGACCCAGCAGAAACTAAAAACATATATACAAAGAAGAGTTGTCGAAGACACGAACATAAAGAAGAATCGATAATTCCGCTGCACCAAAAGTTTCAAAACCTCAGATTATTACTCAACATGAATTCATCAATTCAAGATATAAACAGGTAACTAAAATCATAAGCTGGCAAACATGGAGAATTATCAAATATCTGAAACCATTCATCCAGCAAGTTAAGTCCCTATACATCAGTTTTACAAAACTTTTAACCTAGAAGATTGTTAGGCCAAAGATGAAATTGTTACTTCCACTTGAATAAAATTCCTGAATTAAAAGGAGGAAAATAGCCATCCAGGATTACGGTAAGTTGGTGTAATATGCTCAACAGTCAATTTGGAAAACAACAACAACATGGGCACAACTTGTTTAAGTCTCATACTTTTGTATAAATGAACCAAGCTTATGTTATACATTTTGAGCTTCTTATAAGTCCATCAAGAGATGTCCCATAATTATAGTGCTTCAAATTAGGACTTCTTCACCTCCAAATAACTTAATAACAATACAAAAATGATGAGTTTACTGTAAAGTTTAAGCCAAGAAGAAATCATGCTTAAACTGAAATCCAAAAAGAGATTTTTAAAGCTCGATTCAAGCTCAAGTGGAGGTGGAAGAAAAATCTACTGAACATGCTCAGGCTGCTTAGCTTGGCCTAGCTAGGTTACAGTAGTCAATGACTCAATGAGATTTAAAACATTTTAATAGTTTTTACTCTATTAATCGTGATTTAGTAAGAAAATGTCTAAGCCTCAAAAACGGAGCCACCTCGCCATAATTAACTGTCTGAAGAAATGAAAAGGGGAAAAAGGCTTTTCAGGTTTACAAACTTGAAAGATTAGGCATTCAAATGGTGGCTGCCCTATATGTATTTCCAGTAGATAAAGGTATAACTATGGGATTCTTTTCAATTTCTGTCACCCAGAACAAGGGTGTGACTTTCCAACTAAATCCAAAGAGATTTCAGTAAACAGAACAGGCATATTGATATATGTGGTAAAATCTTAACGTAAATAAAGCAAGAAAAAAAAATTCTCCATTGTAGTGTGGTGGAATCCCTTAACAATTACATTCGAGTAAAAACTGAAGATTTAAACCCGCAGGGTCGAGGGAAAATTTTGAAACCACAAATATCTTGACAGAGAAGGCATGAAGGATGATCGGTCTTGTCTATCTCAACCTTTCTCAAAATTAAGTATGATGGTTCAAAAAGTCCTCCTTGCTTGGATGATGCTAAAGCAAAGTATGCTCTTCTTAAAGCTGAGAAGGCCAATACATGGCTTCACAAAATGCAGCAAGTATCCACAATGATATAAATTAAAGATAATGCCTTGAAGTTTGGAATGGGTATTGAGGCAATTATAGCAAAACATTGACACTCCTAGAAATTAACACTAGTTAAAAGATTTTGAAATTCAAGTTCATCATGTTCTTTAGGGTATGGAAACAAATCAAACAATCTAGAAAGTAGAAACACTGTTACAGAACCATTGATAGCATAGCACCTAGTTGTTTGATGAATAATGCAAAATAAGTTTGAGGTTGTTGTTCATCATAGATGAATGGATATCTGTCACAACAATAACTAGGTCATATTTAAGGCTACTACGGTTGACTAATATTTTTATGTTTACCCATGAGAAAACTCAAACAACCACACACAAGCTTCATCACAGATTATTGCAACATAAACTTCATAATTCATAAAACATTTGGCAAAAGTGCAATAAAAACCATTTGATACCTACTCATCTAACATTTTGATATTGAATAAGTTAAAAGAATGCACATATTACCAGCCCTATGCACTGCCCAACCCAAGGGCAGTGGTGATCAAATCGCTCAACGCAGTTGTTGCAGATTGAACAATGCGAGCAGCGGGGAGGTCGATAAAGCATGCAGGTATCACAATACTTAATTTTCACAGTGATGCCATTGACTTCTACTTCCTTAATGCGAGGCAGGCGTAATTGTGGGGTTTGGCCACCACCTTCTGCACTCCCATCATAGCCTTCTGGTTCTGGAGGGTGAGAATTACGAGGAATGATACCGGGATCTCTTCCAGATGTTAGTAGGAGAAGAGCCAAAACCTGTGAAATACAACAACTCAATCAACTCAGAGTAACTCCTACAAAAATCTAAAAGGTAAGGGAAAATGATTGCTAGTGCATCACATAATCAGCTTTCCATATTCGTTGCAGATTTAAGAATGAGATATATATGAAAGGCAATTGCGTGAAAACACCACTATGACTCGAAAAATGCTATTCAATGTAATTGGATAATGGATAGTAAACCTAACAAAGAATCATAACTATGATTGGACAGGCACCCTCCAAAAAGAAATTGTCCGGAAAAAAATTGATAAATTAATCTGCCACAACATCTTCCATTTTGGGACTATAAATTATTAGTAGCAGCAAACTCCATTATTCTAGAATCCTATAATAAGCAAGGAACAAACCAGCTTACAATCATTATGAATCCATCTAAATATTAAGCTTGGCACAAGTTTGGGGATTTGAACCAGTCTGCTATCATTATGACTCCTTGGAGTCTATTTATCCAAGACTATACTATCAAGGTGAAGAAGAGAGACAAGCAAAGGCATAAAATCATTATGATTCCATTAGTAAGCAAGGAAAAACCAACCTACTATCATTAGCGTCAAAGAAAACTTACATAGAATGTAAACAGAATAGCTACAACCATTATTGATATCCCCAAATTGTGAGAAAAATCATCCATAAGTTTTCTAGCAACAAAAGCACAAAAAGCTGTGGCAGGAACCAGAATGAGGAGCATGGTCACCGCCAGGGATCTTACATCGGGTCCAAATATGAACCTTCCTTGAAGAAAAAATATCTGCATGATAACATGGAATAGATTTGCCAAATTGTGCATGTATTACATATATCATCTTCACAGAATGATTGCAGATCCTGAATTGCCAATATTACATTGATGTCACAGTATATAGCATGATCATATGACTTCTGACTTGCTTTTAACATACAAAGCATGCAGAGTAACTTAAAATGCTTTTGAAAAAATAACAATAAAAGTTTAAGCTACAAAGAAATCTTAGTACAACTCCGTTCCAACAAAAGAAACCCAATTGCAAATAAAATGATGTAGTTTTGTACCATGATTAGCCCTAGATTAATAAATTGTTAGTTCAGTAATGTTGGCATGATATGAAACTATGATGACATCCTAGAGGACATTGTGTCATTTTATACTACTATGAATAAAAAGATGACTTTTTTTGTGGAACAAATTTTTTTTGCAAATGGGACTCTTTAGGTGGAACGAAGGAAGTATATAATAAATTTCCAAATTTCCATAACCGACCAAATTGTTCACGTGAACATAGTGAACCCAGTTCAATATTCAAAGAGCCATTTTCAAGCTGCCCAACTTAAAACAAAAGCAAATTTAGTTTGGTCTCTATATGAAAAGTAAATCGTTTTAACAAACTCAATACTAACATGTAGCTAACACAAACCCAATACTAATACCCTACTTAATAAATGTAATATACAGTATATTCTAATGACAATTCATATATGTAAAACAAAAAAGGGACATATTTTGTCGAAAAATGTGCACAAACAAAAACGACACAAACTTATCAATTAAAATTTTAAACAGTAATGAAAATGGAATCTTGTTGACAAAAATCCTAATTTGACATTTTGACTGCAGAAAAAAAAATGTTAGGTGATTAATGTCAATAAAACAAAAAGAAAAAACCCTAGAAATACAAATAGAAGCTTACATTGCTGCCTCTCCATATCTGATAAATCCGTGCATTATCCAACCTGTTAGCGGATCCGGTCATCGGATCGGACCGCTTCGGAGGAGGAACCACGTACATCCCTCTTTTCTCTCAACAAAAAAGCTCAAGTTGAGTATCTCCAAATACAGCAAAAACACCGAAGGCGTAGATACAGAAAGTATAATACAACGGAAAGGTGACCGTAGAGTATGTTTGAAGTTGTTATTCTAGCGATTTTCGCTCTCCGGTGAAATAATAAGACGAAATGTGTTGGATTCCGGCGACTCTCCGGCGGCGATAACTTGAGCCTATAGTGTCTTCTGCAATGGCCGACAAGCCATGAGAGGAGGTTTTCTTTGGGGACTGAGGAAAAGGTTCGGTAGCATGTGTGTCTGTGCGTTGGGTAAAATAATTTGCACCACAACGCATGACTTTAATTAGTTTTGTATAGTTAGTACCCCCTTTTTCTAATAAAATATTTACGGCGTAATTAATTAACTGAAATAATTAAATTGGGTTATAAATTTTTAGAATATACATATTAAAAAACGGATTCGGCTCTTCTCATTTATATATTTTCTCTAATTTTATCCGATATGTCAATTATTTAATTTTAATAATTTTGATAATAATGATTAAAATATATTAATAAATAGTTGATGATATTAAGATCAATCCTATAAAAAAATTAAAATAAAAAATATTTTTACTGTTAAAAGTCTATAAGAATTTTTCATCCATTAAATTTTTGATAAAAATCCACATGTTTATCAAATAGTGAAAAAATATAATATTAGTTTACCAATATTGATTTCAATTATACTATTCACATCTATAAAATATAATGTATTGATTTAAATTGAAAAGAATGTATAATAGAGGGAATACAAATCTTTAAAAAACTATTAAAGTTTCATTTATAAAATTTCCGTGTTTAAGGGCAAATTGGAGCTCAAAATATATGGTGATGAATTATACATTCAATTGTACTAAATATAAAAAATATAACTTTGTAGGCGCAAAATACAATCTCTAATGTACAATAACTAGTATCTATATCTAAATTATAAAAGCCTTCATGAGACTTTCTTCTTTTGCCATTTTTTTTACTCTTTTGTCCCTGTAATTTTAAATATATTAATATTTTATTTTTTTTAATATTAATTTTTTATACCTTTCTATTTACTCTTCTAAATTTTATAAAAATCTTAATTTATTCTACATAATTTACACATACAACACATGTGCGGCAGTCACTAATTTTATTATAATAAGCTCTTAGTAGAAGTAATGGATGCACAAAATAAATAGATTTTTGAGAACAAATATTCAGTTTGAAAGGGAAAAAAAATAAGTCTAAGACATGTCACAGAGTCTCGTCTGATAACTCGTTCACTTATTGTCACTAATGAAATTAGACCGTTAATTATTAGATTATCACAGGACATATTTAAGAAATTGATGGTTGGACCTTTTTTTCCCGATGCACTTTTTTTTAAGCTCCAATTTGGGGATGTAATACAAATATGGTAGATTAATAATTATAATATAATTATGCATTTCCCATGAATTTCATTTGAAAAATACTGTTTAATTAATTCAATTAATTAGTTGAATTTGTTTGAATGAACGCAAAAGTAAATTACTTAAAGTTGAGTGACATCAAAATGATTGGACCCCATATGTGTGGGTTTTGACGAGGTTTAAGTCTATTCTCTTTCACGAACACAGAGATTCTTTCGGCGGGTTGCTTTACAGGATGCTCAAACTGACATGGCGAGTTGTTACTGGACAGGTCATCATCATTGATGATGACATGGTGTGCCCCTTCCCAACAAAGAAAATGACCACTCTCGTGGCTTATCATTTTCTTTTGTTACTGGGAGTTGTATTTTTATATTCATTGATTTTCAAATTATGTCATATATATATAGAGGCCGGATCAGGTCCGAGATAAAATTCGGACCCAAAATTTTTATTTTTATTTTTCGTTTTTTTTTTCAAAACAACTAATAAAAAATGTATAGTTATTTTTGGTACTGAAAAAATTTGTTAATACAATGTTTTGGATATGATTAGGATACATATAACAAACAGTGTTATACAGTCGGTACAACACTTTTTATTATATGTATCCAAATCATACCCAAAATATTACATTAACAAATTTTTTCAGTACCAAAAATAACTATACATTTTTTATTAGTTATTTTGAAAAAAAAAAAATTTGGTCCGAATTTTGGTTAGGTCTGGGAGTCCAGACCTGATCCTGTGGGTATATATATATATATATGAGATTGACCAATAGTCATGTTATAAAGATAAAATAATTTTTATAATCGATTTCAGTCGTCTATTCGCAGATTGGACAATAAAAAAGACCTCTCATTCGTAATTTAATATATAAATGTCTGCAATTTAATACTGTAAATATGATGATTGTCTAAAATATCTCTCGTCAATTTGCAGTTTAATCTTGTGGACGTTTGGTATAACAGTTGTTAATCCTTAAAGACGACGTCGTTTGGGGTCATGCGACTCGTTTGCAGAACTAAATTGTGAACGTTAAGTCTATTAACGATATAATCTAAACGACGTCGTTTTTGATGAACCACCAGTATACAAAATTAAACTGCGGACTCTGAGTGTAATATTCAATATCGACTGGACGACTTTCTTCCTTTCTCACAGATCTAGACTACCTCTGCGATTTTGAAAGTTTAACAATGACCAGATCAAGTAGCAATACAAGTATTTCTTTCTTCCATCTTTACTAAATCGAAGTCATGTAAATCTTTTACTTTCGTCATATATCTCCATATATAACATGTATTTTTCGTTGTTGAATACACTCCAAGTAGTTATATACAAAAACGTATTGGTTATAAATATTTGTTGTATACATCAATATTTGTTATATACATCAATGAATGATTTTTTGGAATTTTTATTTTTGTTTGCTTACATTTATTATGTTTCAATATATTGGTTTGATTTAGGGTTCTTTTATTTTAAGTATTATATGGTTGTAATAATAATAATATAAATTTTTTTATTGATATATAATTTTTTTATTATTGTTTTAGTTTGAAAAAATGGATTTCATTCCCGGACCGATGGATAATACACTATTATAAGATTAAGCTAACCACATTTCTACAATTGTATGGAATAATTTTCATTTTACGCGTTCTTTAGGAACTGATAAGAGTGGACGCTCTTTGGATGTGTGGGTTTTAAATGATGCCCAAAAATAATTATTACAACAATTGAGTTTTGGGGTATTCACAAACACTAATGTTTGTAATCAATTAGATGTTTCATTGATAAAAGTATTGGTAGAGCGTTGCCAGAGTGAGACAAACACATTTCACTTCCCCACGAGTGAGATGACAATTACATTAGAAGATATTTTTTTATTTATTTTAGGATTACTGGTTATTGGTACACCTATTACATGTACATTAATTAAAAATTCAATACAACTCTTAGAACAAAGTGAATTTATGAGATACATAGTGAAAGGAGATAAGATTTATCACCAAGGAGGGATTATTTTGTCATTATATGTGTACTAGATTTTGCCAACTTCCAAAAGATGCAAACATGAAAATGGTGGTTAGTTACACCAAAGCTTATATATTATTCGTTATTGGAAAGATATTATTTTCTACATCAAACCGCGATGTGTTGCATGTGAGATATCTTCCATTTCTCGAAAATATTGATAAAAAGTCTTTTTATGCATGGGGAGCGACGATTTTAGCGTGTTTATATAGAAGTTTGCATAAAGCCACCCGAATCAACGCAAAGAATATCCATTGTTGTTTAACCCTTCTTCAAGTATCTTATTACCCGTACTTATATTTATAGTCATATTACCATTTCATAAACTAGTTGTGATTATTTAACATACTAATTTATCACACTTGTTTGGGTTTACGAACGCATCTCTATCAGTTGGCCTAATTATGCAAAAGGGGCTCGAGCAGTGGTTACCCCGTGCAAGAGTGTGGACCTACCGAAGAAATAAAAACACAACATAAGATAATAGAAGACTATATCCCATCACAATCAAATTTTTTATAGAGACGAATTTGATTTGATGACGGCTGCAATGATACGGTGGATGCCATATGTGAGGTTTAATCATTTCGTGGCATATGAGTATCAAGCAGCTTGGTATGGTAGGGTCTCATGTATTCTCCTAATTTGGCTTGATTTTGTAAAATTTCAAATGCCAAATTGGGTATTGAGACAAGTTAGGGAATTACAAGATATTTTTCGAGGCCCTGGTAAATATGATCGAACTGAGGCGAGAGCGAGAAGAGATCTACGCAATCAATTATATTGAGGAGCGGAAAGATTATATTGCCACGTGGTACGCATGACAAGACATTCTTCTGGATTTTGTGGTGGCAACCAGACAGTCCGTTACTTTAACTAATTATCTGAAGTGGTATTGACAGATGACCCGTACCAGAATTAGCCAGCCACAACTTGTCCCAGATAAAACATACACTCCACATAGCGTATTTGATCAGTATGAAACTATAAACCTTGTAAGTGTTAAGGTTGATAATTTTGTTTAAAACTTTACCAACATATTTTTATGATTATCTAATCATAAGTATATTTTCATTATAGATTAATTCAGCTCGAGCACTCGTGCGGAATATCTTGCAATTACCACTCGTACACAACCCTCGCCATGTATACGAGAAGTGGTATGAAGTACTTTTCAATGAAGTAAACCGAGAATTTTTTGAAGATCCCAATGACAACATCCCCAACGTTCCACCAGATCAATTAACCCAATATATGCCCTTCTCCGATTGTGATACATATAATCAAGGATCTCTCTATCGGCCCGAGCTCCTATTTGTAGTTGAAGAGGAACTCAAAATGCAGTTAACACTTCTTCCCCCTTACATGTATCACCCGAGTCATACTTTTGATTTTAAGAGTATGAGACAAATTCAGGCTATGCAGATGACTCCAATACTCGAAGAAACGTTAGTTACTGAATCACATTCTGAGACTATATATAGTAAGATGGATGATGTGTATAATATTCTTCCTTTATGGCTACAGGTGGACTGGTCATCCATGTTTAAAAAGAAACCTCTCAAAATATTGAAGGTATAGAAGGTGGAGTGACTTAATGCTAATTAGTTTTCGGATATGGTGGATCAATCACAATTTCCTCATATAAGTCCCGATGATGAGTACAGATTAGAGCATAAGAACGTAATATCACTTAACCTAGGGAACCTTATATGGGATCAGACGATTAACACGTATCTTAGTTTGTTGAAGTTACGCGAAAAACGTATACAATGAGGCCGATATGAGCGGGGTAATTTTATTTCATGTCTTGCTATTTTTTTCCAACTACTCCCATAATGGTTCAATTCTTACACCAACCTCTCAGTGTAATAGAAGAATAAATTTAACATTTTTGTCGTTTCTCCATATTTTTTCTACCAAGGACAATAATATGATTTGTCGGATTATGATTTTGTATTTTTATTGGCTAACCACAAAAATGAATATTATTTTTTGTTTGTTGTAGATATTAAACAATAGAGGGTTATACTCGTATATTCTTTGTACGATGATGTACCAAGTCACAAAATCAATAGTCGATATTGACTAGAGATAAAATATGTGATACGTCCGCACTTTTGACTATTTAATTTTTAAAATACATTTATGTTATAGTGTCTTACTAATATAATATTATGTTTGCTTAATGTACATCATGATTTCATTGCGAACGCCTTTCGAATTTGACGTCCCGATAAAAAAATTTCAAAGAAAAAAATAGCATTTGCATTCAAGGTCAAGCGACCTAAACAAAAGAATGGTTATGATTGCGGAGTTTACGTGATGAAGTACGTTGTTGTGCAACGCATGTCTTTAAGGGAGGTGGATTGGTCCGAGGAAGATGCCTCATTATTTAGATATATAATTTGCCATGAATTACGTAAACATAGGGCTAGAGATATGAATTTACCATTATAAACGTTAGAGTTACGAATGTATCTTAATTTGTAGATTGTATATTCAGAAGTAATTTTATGTTATCGTATATTATCTTGGATTTATAATGATCAATAGATTTTGTAGTTGTTAGTTTTGTTTTTGATATGGCAGTTATAGTTTGTGTTTCAAATGGATTGTAGTTGTTGTTTTTGTTTATGATGATGCGCTTACAGGTTGTGTTTGTACGTTATATAAGCACAAAAGTAATTTTTTGTAGTAAATTACTATCTGCAGTTTAATACTTCAAAGCCAGCTGAATCTATACAGGGAACTTCAAAAAATTACCATCCGCATTTTAATACTGCAGAGCTATCTAAATCCATACAGAGAACTTAAAAAATATTACCATTCGCAATTTAATACTACGGAGTTAACTGAATCCACATAAGGAACTTTAAAGAATAATTATCATCCGCAGTTTAATACTGCGGAGCCAGCTGAATCTATACAAAGAACTTAAAACTAATATCATCCACAGTTTAATACTGCAGAGCCATCTGAATCCATATAGGGAACTTAAAAAAAATTATTGTCCGCAGTTTAATACTGCAAAACCTACTAAATCCATACAGGGAACCTAAAAAAATTATCATCCGCAGTTTAATACTGCGGAGCCTAGTGATTCCATCTAGTGAGCTTAGTGAACTTAAGAAAAAAAAATACCAACTAGATCAAGATATGAATTTATTATGATTTGTATTAATGATCAAATTTTCAAGCATTTTTAAATGCTTTATCATTCGACAAATAATTATATTTGACATGAATATAGTCACAACATAAATTTATTAAAATGCAGTTAAATACAGCTATAACATGAATTTGAACATGTTTTTTGTTTATCATGGTTCAATAAATACAACTAGAAGATAAAAGTAATAAAATATTATTGAGATAAATAAAATTATGAAGATTCATGTTTTTTCGATCCTAAAGCTTTATAATGATTTTACTTATCATAGTTTGTAAATATTCTACATATTGTACACTTTCGAAGTGGCTTCTGTCCTATGATTTGTTCAACAATACTTTTCAATCATGTTGGTTTTTACGACCTTTTGTTTGCGGACAAATTGGATCAAAAACAAAATCACTGGGCTCAGCATCATCATCATCACGTAACCCCATAACGTCCTTGGCCTCGATAACAGGTTGCACATTGTCATCCCGTTTTATATTGACACATTCCACAGGGATTTGTTTCCTCACGATCAAGCATTTCATCAGCATATCTGGTAGCTTCTTTAGAACATGAAACATCCAATACAAAACCCATAAATCATTTGCACAAATGATTATACTGATCGGTTTGTATCTCAGCATAATCTGTAACCGAGGTCAGAACATACAAGGGGACACCGTTGGTTTTATTAGCATTTTGAGTCCATCGCTTATGTATCAATTTTTTGGAAATCTGAACAAAGTTCTTTGAAGTTAGTAGCCTGAAAATGTGACGTCATATAGTACCAGCATGTTCAAACATTTTATAATTACATTTCGCCATCTCGATATCTATATAATGCACAATTGTGAAATACCTACGACAAGATTCAGGAACCATGACTTTTGAATCAGGAGTTGACATCTCATGTACCTTTTTAGAAGTTAACTTGTGCAATTTTGTTAGTTCAATTTGAAAACGCTGAAGCATTTCTTTGGTATATATTTTACCTGCGTGCATCTCTAACGAATCTCCAAGAATAAATTTTCTTACACGATTGATTGTAATATAATCACATTGTTTCTCTCTGATGTACTATTTCTCAATACCTTTTGGGATTTTAAAACAAAATCTTTAATACCCGAACTACTATTTACATATTCATCAAAAAAACTGTTCATACTTTCACTCCTGGAAGTGGTAGTCATTTCCGTTGTAAAATAAATTTTTGAATACACTTTAATCTATTTTTTTAATTCATACAGAGATTTCAACCATTCATGATTATGCAGACCGTAGTTTTCCATCAACAATTTTTCATCTGTCCTCAAATTCTTGAATATTTAAAGATTTAAAGACACTGTAGTTAAAATCTGACTTAAGTCGGATGCGAATAATAGACATGACCAAGTTTTTGAGGATATTTTTTACTAATGTGCTAGGTACACAATGCATGGTGTGTATTAGAAAAAACCCTATCAATCGCATTCGACATAGCACGATCTTGATCAGTGACAATGGTTATGGAATGTTTGAAATTTATTGCCTCAAGCTACTGCTCAAATAACCATACAAATGTATCCTCAGTCTCATCGCTCAATAGTGCACATCTAAAAAATATAGAATGGTAATGATAATTTATACCCGTGAAATGAACGAATGACATGGAATATTTGTTTGTTCGATATGTGGTATCAAAAGTAACAACGTCACCAAAATTTTGATAAGCAAGTATTGACCGATAATCTACCCACATAATACATCCTATACGATTATCCAAGTCTGGTTTGACACTAAAATAAAATCTGCTCGGGCTCTCACGCTGTAATTTTCTCAAGTAATTTATTACAGTCTGTACATTATTCAAATTAATCGTATCACGTCTAATATCTCTAACTATATTTCGCACATTTTGTTTCAGAGAACCCAATATTGTTCATATCTCATCCTAATGAGCAAAGAACATTCATCATCTTACTTAGACCAATCCCAGCATTATTAAGGGTTTCAATCAAATCCCTAACAACTCCTGAAATATTTTTGTGTGTTTGAATTTGTGAAACTTTACTTGGGGACACAAATTCGTGATTGTGATTCAATTCAAGAGTAGAAACAAATCAATTATCTTTACTCTTATTATACACAACATAAAATTTTGCTCTACATTATGTTCTATCAATAGAGTCTCTTATCCTTTTCCCCTTAGTATTATTATCTTTATTATCATTTTTCTTAACAACCATATATTCAGCTTTACGACACTGATACAATCTAAAACAAAATCTACATAATTCAAATATTTTCTGCTAGTTTTTATTTTTACTTCAAATCTAACACGTTTCACATATTTTCTATAAAAAAATTCAGTGTCTTCCAACGTATCAAAAATTTGACCATCATAAGGAATGGTATCATCAACTAGACTTGTTACATCATTATTATCATACAATTATTCCTCAGTACTTAAAATTGAATGAAATGATTCTTCGGCAAACAAATCCATAACAAAACAAATGAATCACTTGTAAAAATTAAATTACAGATTACCAATTTTTGTTGTTTGTCTGTTGGTATGCTTGCTAGTAGGCTATACTCTCTCAATCGTATGACTAGGTGAGAAAGGAAGAAATAAAAATGATTTATATGCTTAGTACTTATTTTGCTCTCTCAAGTTGATTGAACATTTTACAAGAAAAGAGACGAGCACAGGGGATCAATTAAGGTAACTAGATTTGTTTTACTGTCTGTCCACACTTTAGTTCTACGGACGGGTAAAATAATATTTTTTTACAGTCCGCACTTTAGTTCTGCGGATTAAGCCTCAAACCAAAAAAGTTCGATTTAAAGCTATTAATCGTTCATTCCGTCATTTTTGCATATTCTTGTTACAGATTCATGTTATCTGGGATGATGAGATACATGCATGGTTAAACAAATAGAATCTAGCAATGGGGTGAAGTGTTTTCTCATAGTATGAAACATGAGAAACAACATACTGCGGTATATATCCTTACAATTGTTTAGTCATGCATGTTTCTCATCAGCCCAGATCACATGAATCAGTAAGAAAAAATAAAAAATTTGATAGCTTTAAATCGAACTCTTCTAGTTCTAGATCGCTATTGCCAAAATGAGATGAGATCCAAAAGTCATGCTATGAAGAACGCAGATAGAACGTAGTACTTGACCGTTTTAGATTATACTCAGAGTCCGCAGTTTAGTTATGCGGACGGGCTGTATATTCTAAAACGACGTCATCTTCAAGTATTAACAACTGTCATACCTAATGTCCGCATGATTAAACTGCAGATTGACGAGAGGTATTTTGGACAATCATCATATACACAGTATTAAACTGCGAGTACTTATATTTTAAACTGCGGATGAGAGGTCTTCCTTACCGTTTGATCCGCTGATGAACGACTCAGATCTATTGTAACGATAACCTTATCCTTACAACGTTGGATATGGACCAATCCTCATATATGTGTGTGTGTGTGTATATATATATACATACACATAATTATTGTATATATTTTATGGAATATAAAGAGTTTATAAATATTGTATTAAAAAGAGAGTCTTGAACGATTAATTCAGTATTGACTCATGACCAATCAAAATGACTCAATATAATTATAAAATTATTAAATAAGATGATCTCTTAATGACTTGTTATATATAGTTATTGATTAGTATCATAATTTTTACCGAAATTCTGGTCATGCCCAGAAAATTGGCTTATCATTTATCAATATTTTTTTTTCTTAATTATTGAAAAAAATTATGTTCTTTTTTTCTTTTTATTGTGAAATAATAATGTTTTTTACTGTATCAAGTGATTAACTAATACAAATTTGGTAAAAGCACAAAAAAAACGAGAACATGGCACAAAAAATTGGTCTAGTTTTTATACTGAAAAACTTAAATATGCCACCTTAAGTGACATATAACCATGGTTTTAAAACCCGGCCCGACCCGGTAAAAATCGGAACCAGTCCGCCTTCCGGTCCGGTTTGGACCAATGACCCGGTTTGGACCAATGACCCGGTTTTGGTCTAAACCCGGGTTGGCCCGTTGACCACCGGTTCAACCAGTGGTCCAACCGGTAAACCCGGTTAATTGACCCGATTTTTATTTTTTATTTTTTTTTACCAAAAAAAATTAATATTAAAATGAATCACTTTTATTAATATTGTAACTCATCTTTATTATGTTTTAGTTCATTAAAAATGAGTTTTTTTTATTAATTACTAATAATATATATTTTAATATATTAATGACGTCACTGAGTCAATAACGGTCCGACCACTGATTGGACCCGTGACCTACCCACTCGGTACTTTTTTTGGTTGGATGACCGATCCGGGTCTGATAACCTTGCATATAACAACAATCTTGACCATATTACAATCATAGCTAATGAAAGTTTGTATGGTAATTTATATGGTGGCTTGTTTATTTGTGGTTATTTTTTTTCAAATGCTTAACGTAAAAAAATAATGTAACTTCAAACAAAAATAGGCAAAATCGAATCATGCTTACATCAGTTATATTGCATGACAGCAAGACTGGCATCCCTTCGAGATTCACTCGGATCTTCAAAAACTATGCTTGAATGGAACAAAATAATATTTTTTTACGTTTTTAAACTAAAAAATATTGTGATTTATAAATTAATTTGTGAAATCTTAAATCTGAAAATGGGTATGAATCTACTAATTTTAATACAAACAATATCACATAATATATAAAATAAAAAATATTATTTTATTAATCTGTTTCACAAAAAAGTTTTATTTACATAATCTGTAAATATTAATATTTTTCTTCCTTGTATACCCTTAAAAATACGAAATTTTTTGTTTAGTAGTGTGATATGATAATGGAATTATGATGATAAATTTAAAGATATAGTGTCATTTTATACTATTATCGCTAATAACTCTTTTTGTGGAACAAAAAAAAAACTTATTTTGTAGAACAGAGGGAATATTAATTACTTTTTTGTTTTCAACACATAAATTAATTCTCATTAATTTTGAATATTAGAATTTTACAAGTTAAATCAAAAGGTCAATATGTATCTCTAACTAAACAAAGGTATAAGGGCGGCCTTTAAATTAGGCATAAGAGGTTCTATGGTGTAGTGGTTAGCACTCTGGACTTTGAATCCAGCGACCTGGGTTCGACTCCCGGTAGGACCTTTGTTTTCATTTCAAAAAACTTATTTTTTTATGAATATTATAATATGATGCAAATGACATAATTTTCTTCAGTTCAACAATTATAATTTTATTATCATGTCGACACTACTAAATTAAGTTAACGAAGCAAACACAGAACAAAAATACGTAGGATCATTCTTGTATAACAGAGGGAGTATATCTTAAATGAATAATACAAGAGGAAAAAAGAATCCTCTCTCCTAATTGGTACCCTATTCTTCATATTTTTAGCACGCAAAGGAGTTACCAACTGTAAACTATTGAATATGTTTACAAAACTACAGATCTTCATAGTTATCTCAATTACATATAGGATGATCCCATCTTCTAGAGTATCAACACCAAACTAGTTAGTAGCATGTAGGTACACATCAATACAAGCATATAACAAGTAAATTAATTTGATTGGCAATTTGATCATTAACTTATAATTTAAATATAATGAATATAATTATATAGTTAATTAATTCTGTTAAACATTAATATATTAATTATACTACCTTTCACCTTCTCATGAAAGAGAATTATTTGTGTTAAAGTTAGGGAAGAAGAATGTATGAATGCACATTCTTAGCAGAAAGACAAAAGGCAAAAATAGGAAAGTGATGAAACATCATTCCTTTGCTTTCTATGATCAGACTACTTATTTTACAAGTGTTGTCTATGTTTTATTAACAAATTAAAGGTTCTCATTTGTTAAATTTCTTTGTTCCACAAAAGTTTTTTTTATTTTATTTTATTGAAAGCATGTGGTATATATAAAATGGCATAATATTGAATTTGACAACAACATAATTTCAGTATCATGTCATTATTAAATTAAGAACTTATTATTATTATTAAAGATAAAAAATAAATAGGCTTTTTTAATATTAATAAATTTACAAATCTACACTTCTATACTTACATATAACAAGGCAATTGAAGATCTTATCCAAATTAATTTGATTAGTCATATTAAGGATAATTTAGTCACCACCTTATAATTTTCAAATATAAATTAAATAATAATAATACATGTAAAAATACAATAAATATATAATTATAATTTCATTTCTATATATACATGCATACATAAATCTCATAATAAAACAAAAGAAAGTCA
Source organism: Aralia elata (assembly GCA_034770075.1). NCBI lineage: Eukaryota > Viridiplantae > Streptophyta > Magnoliopsida > Apiales > Araliaceae > Aralia > Aralia elata. Next base: position 78,473,055 of record CM068380.1, read on the forward strand.
TATAAAGCATTAATGTCAACTTATTTATATATCTATTTTTTTAATGTATTATACAATTGTAAACATGATGCTAATACAAAATTTTCAACATTATATATGTATTATGTCAATAAAAAATTATCAAAATTTTATAAAAAAAAATTATATAAACTAGCATCTGCTTCGCACGGGCTATCAAACTTGTATAGCTTAATTGCCCCCGTAGACAATATATAGGATCATAAAATCTACATATCAAAAGCTGAATCTGAAAGATCATGAAGAAGCTGGAGAGAAGCATGAATTTTGGGTTGGAATACCATTTATATCATCAAATCAAAGCACATTATGAAACTGTCAAACTGATACTTATCCCTCCAAATATACTAACCATGCTAAATTTTAGTTATAGTCGACTTGCATAAAGTAAACAGTCTAAAAAATGAGCATAAGGTGAATAGTAATGTTCTATCCTGACAATTTTCTATTCTCCCAGAAATCCTACAATGAAATTAGAAGACATAATGTGAGCCTTCTGTCATATGCGATCACCTATTTGAGAGATCATATTCACTTTGTGAAAATAGTCGCCTCTTTTCTCTCCAAGTCTCTCCCCACATCTTAGCCTCTGCAACTGCTCGCTCTCGTTCAAGAGCCTTGTTTGACATATCTGTGTCCTTTGGAATATCCTCAGACCCATTGACAGATGCGACCACTTTCCCGTCTATTTTTGCCACTCTCTCTGCTATCCGTCTGCCTCTTTCACTTCCAGAATTATTTCCATGAGCCTCATTAGGTTCATACTTCTGAGATGACAGGTAATTTAGTGCTTGCACTACATCACTCATGCTAGGCCGAGAATGTGAATCAATCTGGGCACACATTAGTGCCACCTCTACAGCCCTGCGGACGCTAGGCTCTGGGAACTGGCCTTTCAGTCGAGGATCTGCTAGTTTAACGAAGTTCTTCCGATCTCTCAACATGGGACGTGCCTTTAGGAAAACAAGCAAACAATATTAAGGTTAATGATGGTAATCCTGTTGCTAACATCAAGTACTAAAAACATATACCAACAATTACAAAACCAAGATCATAACTATTAACTAGCAAAATAAACCAGTTATCATGTCAAACTACAGTCTAAGTGCCCATTATGGATTGTCACAAACTTGTGCATGGGCAACCAAGAATAGAATACAAACCATTGGAATCCTCCAAATTGGGTTCTCTTGGTTCCTAGTTGTACTTAGGCAACCAACAACACTACACATTGTTGCCATAGTGGCCACTTCAGAGGTAAAGCCATTGCCTTTAAAATTGTTTTTATTGACCCTCTGATCAAGGTACATTTCCCATCCTGATACATTATGACATATTTTATAGACATCAACCATGTCTTCCAAAGTAAGTTAAACACATTATCTGTTATGAAGATTACAGCCATCCAACCTGCAGACCTCTAGCAGAACTGCAGAATTATATAAATATAATCAGTTTGACATCATTAATTGTCACAGGAATAAGTTTAGAAACTCACTAGAGGAACTTTCTAGGTCCATTAGCAGGCCATGTTACATTAACGTTATGTAACAATGACAATATAAATGAGAGTCAATATAAGATTTTGTTAGCTCAGAATCTATCAACTACATGGAACATTCGGCAGTCAGCAGGTATTTAAGCATCTAAAATTGCATCAAGTTGATTACCCATTGAAGAATCATCTGGTTTTCACGTGATTGAGTCACATCCAATGCTCTGCGCCCAGTAATCAGCTCCAACAATACCACCCCAAAACTGTAGACATCAGACCTCTTTGTCAGTTTTCCAGTGCTTCCATATTCAGGTGCACAGTATCCATGGGTTCCCATAACCCTAGTAGAGACATGTGTATTATCTTCACTAGGGCCAAATTTTGCAAGCCCAAAATCAGAAAGTTTTGGATTATATTCTGCACCCAGTAATATGTTAGATGATTTCAGGTCCCTGTAGATAACTGGAGGATTGGCATGATTATGCAGGTAATCCAGTCCTTTGGCTGCTCCAGTTGCTATCTTCATTCTTGTATTCCAGTCTAGTGTCTCCATATCAGGTGTAAGATCTGTATGGAAATAATAAGATTTGCAGTTCACATTGCAGAAATTATACTCATTCAGATCCAAAACAAATACTTTATTAAGACTGGAGACTAGTACTTCCTCGTATACATGTATGCAATCATCGACATTTTGCTTCCTTTATATAAATCACAAAGCATAAAGGACTGCTCTAGAGACTATTTCATGTGTTTGTGTTCATGTTCTTTTGACTTCACTTGGTTAGAGACGGCAATTGGCCTGTAAGTTATAAATATATAAATAACTCTTCAAGAAAATTGAACCACGAAAAAACAATTTGCAGATTATGACAGTTTAGTGTTTAAAATACTGCTGAGACACATTAATGTAATATAAGAGTGGAGAGTCATGCTTAGTGGGTATTAAAGCTGTGGGCTTCAAGAATCATTTGGACACAGGTACAAACATTCCTTCACTCTGATCCTCATGGCATCAAGTCTGAAGCAGCTAAAGCCCAACATGTATCCAAAAAAATAGCGTGGAGACAGGCAAAGAAACATATTTATGACATGACTGGACACACCAATCACTAATGAAATTGGGAAGAAGGGCAGAGAGTAAATGCAAAAGTAATATATGGTGGATTATGTTTCAGATGACGAATATTCTGAAACAACAACTGGAACTACAATGAAATAGAAGACCTTCAAAAATTAACTTATCACTATATCTATTGTCTATCTGACATACTAACTACAACTGAAAATGAGAGTCCTACTTTTTATTGATTTTTTTTAATGTTGTAAGCTTAGCATAGGGCACAGTTGGACACATTTTTTTTCTAATAATGTATTTGAGAAAACGGAAGATCAGCAGTCCCTAACCAAAAATTTGCAACAGTCTCCCCAATCGAAGAGAGAGTGAGTAGCATTTAAACATCCACATGATGAGTGAGGAGAGACTAAGAGAGAAAGGTGGGTGGACCAAACAATTGAAGAGATAGGAGAGGGAGAGTATCTAGCATTCAAAATTCCACACGAGTGAGAGTAGAGAAGAGAGAGAGAGAGAGAGAGCATAGCAGGCCACCTAATTAAAGAGAGAGTACATGAGTCAGAGAGGAGAGACAGAACCAATTGAAGTGAGAGAAGAGAGAATGTGTCTAAAATTTAAGAAACCGCATTAATAAGAAATGAAGGAGAAGAGCGGCTTGCTAACCATTTTTTATCAGGACTGTTATTTCCAGTGCATTCATAAAAGAAGTTGACAATAAAGACATGCTCGCTTTTCCCGAGAGTATACAAGACAAATAAGTTTGAACACAGAAGTAACTTAATATGATGTTACCGAACATAAACTGATTGCATTGGTATCTTACCATGAAGATGAGATTCAAGAGATCCTAAGGGCATGAATTCATATACAAGAAGGCGTTGATCCCCCTCAGCGCAGTATCCAATCAAATTGACAAGGTTAGGGTGACGCAAAAGAGAAAGCATGAGAATCTCCACCAGAAACTCCTTGTCCCCTTGAACACCTTTCTCATTTAGTTTCTTAATAGCAACAACCTGCCAAATGTGAATCAAGTTATATTTGGAGAAGAGAGTCATCCACTTTTCACATCATTGAAGAAAAAGTACATCAAGAAATTTGCTGCAAGGACCATAATTAGGATCATGTTCGTTCTTGGATGAGAATGAAGTCCTGTAAGTAAAAGTCTGAAATTATTGAAAATCACCTGACCAGTTTTTTCGAATTTCCCTCTATATACTGGACCAAAGCCACCTTCACCAATAATGGAATCATTCCTGAAATTGTTTGTTGCAGTAGCAAGTTCTCGAAAAGTGAATATCTGAGCACCATTTTTTGCAGCAGGACCATCTTCTGCAACTTCTGGAACTGATGATTCCAGTTCCGACTCCAATTTGATTTTTGTTTTTAACTCATGTACTGCCAGATAAATTTTGTAAACAAGCAGAAACAGATTTAGAGGTGCAGGAAAAGTAATTGGTTATGCAAACAGTTCCAAAATATTACAGAGATTAAAGTTTTTAATCTCGATATAAAAGTAAGAAGGAATATCTTTGTGACACAAAAAAAAAATTCCTTCTTACTTTAGGAGGGTATTCAAGAGCCCTAAGAAGACAGAAACTGAGAAACATTTCATTTTAATAGAGCATCAAAAAGAGTTCGGCAGAAACTCTTTCTTGACAAGTTTTAATGATTTTTTAAATCAAATAAAAAGTCCCTTGCAAGCTAGCGTAATGAAGATCAATTCTGCACAAACTGGGCTAACAGTCTACCACAATTCAATTATAGAGACATAAGTAATGTTCTAGACTAGCTACTTCCTCTAACACAGAGCATGAGCTGATGAAAGCAATCCATCAAGTTTTACTAATTATAAAGTTATGCACATTGCAATCCGTCATGTTTTTTTACTACCAACAATGTTATGCACACTCCGTTGCAAACTAATTTATGAATTACACCATAAGCAACAGGCCAAAAATACGAAAAAGATTTATTAAAAAAAGAACAATAGTATCAAAACATTACCAGCTTCTTGAGCTACCATTAGGTCCATTACTATATAAACATAAATTTATAATTTACTAAATTACTAATTAAAAAAACAAAAAAAAAACTGACTGCAGCCTGAAAAAAGGATACTGCGGTAAACCAAATTACGAGACTAGCAATCAACTATCAACTATTTGGATATATGACGCAATTCAAAGAATTTGACAATTCATGCATCTTAATAAGCAAAGGGAACAGAAACCAGGGTAGAACTTAAAAAAGAAAAATAAAAGGTTACACATTTAGCCATGTGGGTGACATATTGAAAAATTAAATATAAACAAATAAATTAATAACCCAATTGCCCAAGTGATGATTGACAAAAACCTAGTAAAAAAACATACATCAGATAATTGGTTTAAAATAAAATAAAATAATAATTAAAAAAAAAAAACACTAACCAGAAGAGAATTGAGAAACGACGGTTATGTGGGGTGAGTCGATTTCTCTCTCATCCTCACTCTTAAGCTTCATTCCCTTCTTCCGGCCAAAACATGGACAAAAACCCATTATCTCCAATCTATCAATCATACTTCTAAAAAATGATACGACTATTAGATACATCTACATCTATATCTATATATGTATGTGTGTGTATATATATGTGTGTGTATATGTACGTAAAATGTAGGTTTTAGTCACTAATTAAGTAATTAAATCTGCTCGAGAAGAAGAAGAGTTTTGAGTAATTTGATTATACAAAGGAGTGGCGTGTAAATCGTAAATTGATTCTCTGCTTATATTCCAACGTGGGTAGGTAAGTAATTATAAAATCACGTAATCTGTTATATAAGGTATTTTCAGGGACCCATTAATATTTCAGTACTAATTCTAAATATTCTTCTCTTATTTCCTTTCAATTTTTGATACTATTACCCAATTATATAAAAATATTTTTTATGAGAAAATTTAACTCTAACATAATGGGTGGATAAAATCACAACGTACTTAAAACCCCTTATGTCCCAAATTAATTGCTCAGTTTTGACTTTTTTAAGTCAAATTGACTATTTTTAGAATTAATAATTAAGCATATATAAATATATTTCTAAAATTATAAAAATTGGGGTTAGTAATAAATTGTATATACTTTCTTTTGGTTATAATCTCTTCAACTATATTTTAGCAAAAATAGTAAAAAGATTAGTTTTAAAAATGGTCAATTTGACTTTAAAAAGTCAAAAGTGAACAATTAATTTAGGATGGAGGGAGTAATTAGATTTGATATAACTCTAAATTTAAATGTTTGACTCTCGTTCTAAAATAAATATATTAAGCATTATAAAAATTTGCTAAATATTTTAACTTATTAAAATACGGTTCACCAATTTTTATAAGAAAACTGATTATTGCACTTTATAATTTTTATCATCTTTCTTAATATGTACAAAAAGTAAACTATGACTTTTATCCTAAGATGAAGGAAGTACAAAACACAAATATAAGTGTTATTAAAATATGAGTCATGTCATACATTGTGATAAATTTATTATAAAAGGATCTTGCTTATTACAGGTCTCTCTACACAAGTTGCCACCAATATTTCTCTACACAAGTTATCACCAATATTTATCCACGTAACTAACAATCAAATAATCGATATAAAACATTCACAATATATATTATTATCCTTAAAATATTTTACTATGAAAGTTATCACTTAAATTTCACTTATCCCTGTCATCCTATTTTATCTCCTTAATTTTCTCTGATTAGTTTGACACCATGTTCAATTCACAAAACCTCTTCTCTCTCCCCAACAGATAACTAACACCATGTTCAATTCACAAAACCTCTTTCTCCCTTCCTAATAGATAACTAACTTTAAAGGGTGAAAAAGAAAAGAAAAAAAAAAGGCTTAACTGTTGTGTTTATACCAAAAGTTAAGTGCCAACATCTTCCTCCTGCCTAGTTGTAGATCCTCCCGCCTTATAATATAGTAGAAGATAGATAGCTAGATAATATAGATGGATAGATATATCATATATAGATAGATAGATATCAGTTACATTGGAGTGCAAATGACACATTTTTATTGCTGGTCAAATTCCTCCCACATTACAGGGAGATATGATACATCAAATCTTCACCAAATCATAGATATTAATGCCTAAATAGCAGGTCTAAAAATACTTGGTCCATCATTTTTCATTTCCACAAAAATAAAATGAAAATAGGTTTTACTACAGTTCGTATTTTAGCTGCACTAACGAGGGTCTCACAAGTGAAGGTTGTGATTTTCAGGTAACATAGATATCCTGAATTGACATTTTAAGGCAGCATCATCGAACTATAATAATAACCTGCAATTCTGTGAGCTGAGAGTGGAATTTTATGTGAAACCTTGTGATAAAATTCTAATGTTACATTAAAGATAATAAAATTTTTATTTGATTTGATCCAATGTTTCGCAGGCTGCATAAGCTAAGCTTCACAATAATAGTTCAAAATTCTGTCGATTATACAGAGCATCTCTGCATCGAGATGAGCACGAGTATCAACTCTGCAGCCACAATGAACAAATAAACATGGTATTTTACAGAACCTCACGAGGGAAGACAAAAATGAAATAATAAACGTGGGAACATGAAAATCCCGCTATCCTAAAAAGGTAGAAAAAGAGTTAGATTAGAGGAACAGTTACAACATATTTTTTCCTCGAATCACAGAATGAATTAAGGTATTCATCATTCAACGTGCCAAAACCAGATAGTTGAATTCCATATGCATCCATCCTGTGGATATCTCGTGGAATAGGTGATTGCCAGAGTCCATCCCACCAAGCAGGAGGGAGAAGGGGGGTGAAAGCGCATTGAGTAGATTGATTATGACAGCTCAACGGGCCAGCAAATCTGTTCCATACATGTCCCCACCCAACCTGATTCTGCAATCCTTCTAAGAGCAAATTACTTTGGAAGCTACTGAAGAATGAAAAGCTTGAACTAGCAGAAGAATTCTCCACTGAGGAGGTTGAAAATAGAAAAGAAAATAAAAACAGGGTCAAAAACCGATGGAGCAATTTCCAGAAGAAATGAATCCGGACTAAGGCATGAAATTACCAACACTGTGTGCTGCTGCCAGAGCAGCAACTAACTGAGCATAGGTTGTTCCAACACGCCTGTGAGCCCCAGATATTACGGCACGTTTTGCACGTGATGCAAGAAAGAAGTCAACAAATGCGACCCATCTTGGTGCTGGTCCCCAATCCTTCACCCTAAAATTTAAGCTATGCAGTCCATTCACTTTACCAGATATATTTCCGTCAAAAAGTTCATAATCAAAATGAAGAACCTATAGAAAAAACAAAAACAAAGAAGCAGTTGGGTAAGGTATTCCATATGTGAAGATAAAAATGAAGGAATAGTAACTAGCAGATGTGGGGATAACTACAATATTATTGTCTCGACGACTTGAAATTGTAAGGAATCCAGCATCTAAAATTGAAAAAAGGAATACTTTATGCTGCCCACAAAGACCAAATAATGGTTGACAGTATGACACTTGATTAATACCTCAGCAAAATCCTCTAAAATTGGTTTGATGTCTTTTACAACAGAGGGGCTATCTGAAACCAAAACCAATTTGGGCCTGGACCCCAGCTGCATTTCATGCATGGCTTTTCTTATGCAACTCAATGCTGCCTGAACTGCTCTGACAGACCTGTAGCATATGATGTAAGAGCCGAAATCACTAATCAGGAGTACTCGTAAGCTTGGGTAGATTGAGACATTTACGTAGACACACAAAATCAATAAATAATACTAGTAATTTTCATTGTGTGCACTTTCTGCATGTATCTACAGTTTGTTTGTAAGGCATTGCAGTCTCAAATTAAGAAGGAAACCTCCACTTTCTTAACGGCTGCACTGGGAAAACCAGGAGATTTATTGTGCATTCAAAGTTTCAAACCTTATTATTTATATAGTTTCATCAGTTTCACTCTAATCAAACTTCCAACCGCCCCTGTAGACATGATAAGTAAGCTATGTATGTCTTTTACCACAATAATGGGAAACTAATCCAGAAAAAGGTTAATGCCGGTAAGAGAACTACGGATTGTTATTCGCTTTAGACAAGTAACTGATGCATAACTCAGCAATATTGCTCAACAAAATGTGCAATAAGCCAATGTCTAAAAGGTTTTATTTAAGAACAACTTATGTTCCGCATGTGAAATAGGGTGGAAGTAACACAAGAATTAGTCAAAACAATTGTAACCTCTTTCAAATTGAAAAATGATGCATAATATTCTTAAGTGAAGACCTGAATTGTAATACCTGTTCATAAGCATTCGCATGTGCAATGCAATATCAGGATCCCTCCCTCCATCAAGAACCGAGTTCACTGCCAGCTTGACATCTTCTGAAGGAGATATGAGAACTCTCATTAGCTCCCCGAATACATTAGGCCTATATTGAAGATTTTCTGGCTGCCCAAATAGATTAGAAGCGGCCTGCCTCATTTCAATGTGAATATTCTTTGAAAAGAATTGAGCTGCTACAGCATCTGTGGTATTCTGGAGCCTGTATATGAAGGTTAATGATCATTTATTAATTTCTTGCAAGGAGTAACAACTAAAATGTTTGGACTTTACCATATAATAGGTTGCTCCCATTCCCTCCAATTGCTACATAAAACATTTGTTCGTGCTGGCTTTTGGAAATCATCAATCCTCATAACTAAATGCCTTCCGTATTTTGTCACACAGTCATTCTGTCTCCACAGATGCTTAACTTCGTTCAAGGTAAACGAAAGGTTTGAATAAGAGATGTAATCCCCAAAAGGATATTTACGCCTGAAAATATGAAGTAGCCAAGTACTGGTAAAACTAAAACATGACAACGTATTCAAGCCATTTCACGTCTAGTATATACTACAAATTATTCCAAAGTTACTCTAGAAACAGTCAGAAAATACATGCAAGGATCTAGAGTCATCTAATCAGAGTTGTTTGCCATCTGCAAGAAGACACGATCCCATCTTATTTTATAAGTGTATGAAGCAAAGATAGAATGCTGGTGCCGATAAGTCCAACTTTGGCATGGCATTCGATAATCCACAAACAAACAACTAAGATTTGATAGCTAGATGATTACTGACAAGTGCTTTTGCTCATAATATAACTTCGATTGGAAAAGGTAATACCAAATTTAAAAAGATATAGACAGGCTTGAGAGAGAACCAATATGCCTGGTTTGCCCAATTATTAGCGACCGGTCCAACATAATACTCAGTGCTGCAGCAGTTAAGATCTTGTACATTTCATTCCCAAAGCCTGCTTCAGATGCTTTCCCTAGAACAAAACCATGTCTGCAAAACTGCTCTGGAGGAAGGTCACGAACTCTCGAAGCACCTGAAAGATTGAAATAAATAATATTAGAATCCAACTCCTTAAAGTGCCTCCAAGAAGTAGAACTTCTCCACAAAGAAAGATACACAACTTTTTAGCAATGATTTTGACTGAGCCATTGGAAAACAAAATAAATTCATACTTCAAGGTGTTACCTATTAGTCTCACCCTATGGATGCATGTTTACAACTTTTTTGGCTCGTGTGAAGCAGGTTTCCTTGCTTGCTTGGTTGTACCTTATATAGCTAATCTTGTACTCTCTCTCTCTCTCTCTCTCTCTCTCTCTGTCTGTCTTAATTATAAAATTCATAATGCATGTTTAAGAACATTCCTATTTCTTTTTGGGGAGATCCTTATAGAAGTATCATATCATTTTCCACATACTAGAGTTTCTTCAAATTCATGACTGCGAAGCTAACAGTTTCCTTCACCTTTGCTAACTCCAAAATAGTCTCCTACTAAAGACTTCTTCAACATCCATAAATCAATGATGTTCCAATAATATAACTGCTCTCCATTTAGCACATACTCAATTACTCAAAACCAACCCTATACTTCATCTCCTTCTCCTACTCACCATCCCAATACTGATAGTAACCCTTGTTTTCCTAAAATTCTTCATTGCCCAAACTACAGTTTGTCCCGCTATCACATTACATTTATACACACACATTTCCTACAGATTCATAGACATGATTGATTCCAAAACTACCAACTTCACATCAAAATATACCACTTAACCCTAAATTGTACTAAATTTACAAATTTTAACTGAGAATTATAGATATGCACAAGTTAATAATTTTATATGAGAAACATGAGGGGGAAAAAATGAAAAAATGTGAAAAAAAATAAACAATAAAAATAATACCATTAAGAGCAAAGTGACGTTGAATAATATTTCTGACTCTGATACTTTGCTCCCAAAACCCACCACGAAAATCTTCCCCCATCTCTTCGACCGTGGCGCATTCTTTGTTTCTTGTGGTGTTTGAGCTGAAATTATTAGCTCCACTATAGTCTGCTTCTTCAATTTGTTGCGAAATGATTGGAAGGTCCAGACTGGAGTCCGATGGTTCGATGGATCTAATGGTGAGTATCAATAAACTCACGCCTGTAAAAATTGCCGATGCAACCAGCAAGCTGTGTACCGACACTCGCTGTCTCCTTCGCGATGATCCCACCACCCTCATTTCCTTTTTGGATCGCAGCACTGCTCTGTTTTCTCTTTCCTTTTTAAGCCTTTTTCCTTCTTTGTTCTTTCTTTCTCCTACGGATAGACCTTTTCTTTTTAATGCCGCCCGGAAGAATATAACTGTAAAAGTATAATGAAAAATCGATTTTAACAGTCTCAAACAATATTAATCTTATGATAAGTTTTTGAAAAAAGAGTTAAAAAAAAAAAAAACTTAAAATGTAAATGATATATGTTGTGTGATTTGATGTGTCAACTTGTTTGTTTGTTGTTAGTGGGCTGAATAAATATGAATAGCAATTTTTTTAAAAAGATACGTAGTCGATCATCGTATACATGTAATTTAAAAATAATTTAAAATTTAAAATAATTTATAAATTATTTTAAGTTGAAATTATAATTAAAAGTGTTTGACACTATTTTTTAATTTATAAATCACAGATTAAATTAAAACAAATTATGAATAAGGATGATAATTTATTTCGTCCCCACGATGATCTCCATGTCTCATCCCGAATGGAGACGATGCTTTTGAATCTGACCAGAAACGAGACCGGGAACGAAGAATTATCGAATGTTATTTACGGAGATGATATTTACTTCCCCACCTCAATATACACCTTGTACCCGCCCCGAATAGTTATATATTAATTAAATCAATATTCATACTATTATATATTACATAATTAAAACATATGTCTTTGTGTATGTGTATAAATATTATTATTATTTGATTCTTTTTAATTTTATCATGTATGTGTTAAAATATGATTAGTTTTTATGTATTATTATTATAAATATAACTAAAATTAAAATTTTTAAATTTAAAGAATTTATGAAATATTAATCCACGCGGTGGTATATATTCCCTGTGAGGACATAGATGGTTATTAAGTTTTAATTCCCATGAAAAATGGGGTAGGTATGAAGAATTTTTATAAGATCGAATATGGAGATGAGATGTGTAATACGCGCCCTGTCTCGTCCCATTGCCATTCGTAATTGTGAAGGTGTTTAGTTAAAAGACTTGTAAGTTAAAATAAGTTAGAAAAATTACTAAAATAAGAGCAAAAAAGTATCTACATTTGGTCAAAATTACTTATTTTGAAATGGCTTATAAGTTACTTTTTGAAAAGTAAAAAATTGCTACTTCTCAAAATGTGACGCCCCCAAAATAGGTCCATACAACCCATTTTGAGTCGCCAATAACATTCTACAAAATACAAATACAAATACAAAATTTTCCATTTACAACTAATAAGTGTTGTGCAAAATACGACAACACAATACAAATAAATCTTAAATTCTCAATACACTTATTGTTACACTAATAATAATGTATTGAGATACTTCTATTGTCTCGGACCATCACTCAATTCCCCGGCTAGTCCCCGCTACACTCTCTTTTCCTGAACAGAACAATGGAACAAAAAGGAAAAGGGTGAGCACAAATAGCCCAGTAGAAAATACCATGACTAAGATAATGAAGAATAAAATTATCTTTAGCCTTCAACCGAAATAAATCACAGATTTAAAGATATTATAATTATTCAATAACAACAACTGCAGTGGAACGAACAATTCATTAGAAGAGTCAAGTAGATTATAATATCTACCATCTTCTATAAGTTAAAGGATCATCACAAATATTTTATCCTTGTAACACCAATCAACAGTTCATGTTTATGAACATCCAAATCAACAGTTTATATTCAACAACCTCTCTTTGCACTATGTGCCAAAAATATATATTTGTAACATCGCCGGTCATGATCATGCCAAACGTCAGTTCATCTTTGCACTACGGGCCAAAAAGAACTTTCATCATACGCCTTTGTTTGAAACACCAAAAGTCATGATTATACCAATACACAGTTTGGTCAAAATCATGTCACGCCAATTCATCTTTGCACTACGGGCCAAAGAGAACTATCACCATAATTTAAGCATGAGAATGATGACAATGATATAAAATGAATACAGTGAAATCAAGAATAAGAATGAATATCCATTGTCGAAGGTTGACCAAATTATCAACATCATGACCAAATTGTGGAGTCAAATTCAAGAATGATATTCAAGAATAAAATTCACGATTCAACTATATCGTATCAAACGAAATAGAAAGATTCAGGTGAAAAGATATTAGATGAAACACAAACTATTAAGGATATCCTATAAATTTTCAGGATTTTCACCATTTAAAATAAGGTTTTGGAAACAAACAGAGATGTCTTATCATAAATAAAAAAATGTGAAAAAAAAGATATCCCTTAAAGAGTACAAAAGAAATGATATGTTATACGAGTATAAAAGAATATATGAAAATGCAAATGGATTTTCACCCGTCATGCGGTAATCCGCGTAGACATATTATTTCCACAAAAGATTAATAAGTAATGAATACGAAGGGTTATTTACCAGACATACGTCAATCCGCACGGACATGTTATACCCACAGATTAATAAGAAATAAATGCAAAGGGATATTCACCAAGTACGACACGCCGTACATATAGGTTATTCCCACAGAGTAATAAGGAATGAATACAAAAGGATATTCACCAGGTACGACACTCCATACATACAGGTTATTCCCACAAAGTAATAAGGAATGAATACAAAAGGATATTCATCAGGCATACGTCAATCCGCACGGACAGGTTATCCCCATAAATTAATACGGAATGAATAACAACTTTTATGAGTATAATATCACTTATGAACAAGGAAGCAAATGATATTACATAAGAGTATGAAAGAAATGATATCCCCTACCTTAGTTAACAAGTGACTGGATATTGCTTTCTATGAAACTTACTAACTTGGACAGTACTTGTATTCTCACGAATACTCAAAATAGCCTAACGCACTTAGAGAACTTAAGAAATTTAGAGAGAGAGAGAGGAAGTATAAGTAAGGAAGGTATGGAGATTTCTTAAGATAATCCTTCCTATTTATAAGAAAACCAAGTTTCATTAATTGCACAAAAAGGACTCGACTTATTACACTTTAGTACCTTCATATTTGCCTCTATTTTTAATATAATTCCTCAAGTATTATCAATTTTGCATAACATTCCTTAATAGTTCCCACATGTGAACCAATAGTTTCATCATGTGAACCAATAGTTCATCATTTGAATTTCACGATTTCAATTAGGTACTCATAAGTTAGACTCCACTTTTAATTCATCAATAATGCTAAAATATCATAACAAATAATATGAGTTACAATGCCATGACAAATAATAAAAAGTACCATGCAGATGCTATTGTAATTATTGAATCAAAATACTGTGCAATTGCTACTTTATCAATTATTAAATCAATAATTTAAAATACTGTGCAACACCGTGTGCCTGTGAGATACCGCGTACTACTGTGGAATAACGCGTTTTATTGTTCTTTTTATTACCAGGTATTTCAACAGTTGCCGGTGATAACACTGTTGACAAAATACTGTCGTTTTCACTATCCGACAATGGAGCCCACTATCGTTGACAATATTGTCATTGTGGGGCCAACTAATATTTTATTATTTCGGCGTCGTACGTTACCGAATATAAAATTGGTTATTTCGACGGCGCCGTCGTACTTTACCGAATATAATATTCTCCGACAGAACGAATATTATCCGACAGAATGAATATTGCCCGATATACATGTTTGACTTTTTGTATAAATGAATAGTATATTCGTATGAATAGTATTTTCGTATTTATACCGTATAATTTCGTATCCAGCTTATATAAATATTATGACGTAATTCGAAGGTCGAAGAAAGTGTAAAAACGTTTTTAGCGTGAATAGTGATCGCGTGAATAGTGATTTAGCGTTATTACTTGACTTTTCAAATTTCACATTTCACTAGTAACTTTATCATTATCGATTTAGCACCTTTCTGTTTAAAATAATAATAAGAAGAAAAATAAATTTTCTTTATTAAAATTATCGGGGTCTTACACAAAATTTACTTATTTTTTAATTTATTTATAAATTAAAAAATAGGTCTAATACAAATATTCAAATAATAAAAAAGTATTTATAATTTGGTTTGATCAACTTATAAGTCATTCATAAATAGCCCCAAAATATTATGGATTACCCATATAATTCTGTTAATCTATGTATCAATGTCTTTCACACTTTATATTTTGACAAAAAACTTTTACAATATTTAACAAGACTCGACTTAAAAACATAATAATAATAATAATAATAATAATAATAATAATAATACTTTCATTTGTTACTAAGTTTACAATTAAAAATGACTCTATACCTCTCTCTATTTCGTTCCCTATATTCGTGATATCATATGCCTCTACAAGAATATATTTCACAATATATACTCTTGTCATTTTATTATTAATTTTTAAAAATTAATTTGAGGCATTTTTAAAACAAAAAATAATAAGATTCATTAAAAATTCCAAAGCTATAAATTATGTACATCATAAATTGGATTAGTTTGACTTTTTTGGTTAAATTACCTAATTTTAAAATTAAAAATTAAACATATTTATTTATATTTTCAGGCCTATGAAAAATGATGATGATGATAGTAAATTTGACATGGTTTCTTATGGTTATAGTTTCTCCACCTATAGCTACATGAAAATATTCCAAATATTGATAAAAAAAATGGTCACTTTGATGGAAAAAGTCAAACTACCAAATTTTGTGGAACGAATGGAGCATTTTTTTTTATTTTATCGGTCTGACTTTACTTGTCTTAATTAATTTTTTATAGTCAAATTGACTAATATTAAGATTAATAATTAAACAAATACATTAAAAAATTTAAAATCAAATAAGTTGATTTTGATATTATATTTGATGTATTTTCTTATAATAATAGTTTTGTGCTTATATCTAATAAATTTAAGAATAAATTTTGATTCTAAATATGATCAATTGTACATAAAAGGTTAATTAAGACAAGTAAAAATAGACAGAAAAAATATTAAATAATTAAGATATTTATTATAATAATTTTATATTTTAGAACGGAATGATGTCTTTATATTTTTAATTAAAGTCCATCAAAAGCAAAAAGGAAAAATTATATTCATTTTAACTGCGTGTGAGTTTCTGTACCCGTTAAATACACGGTTAAAATGCATACTTTTATATACTTTCAAAAAACTACAGTTGTACAAAAGTAAGGAATAATTTAAAGTAAAAACAATTCTAAATTTTATGATGATTTGGTGATATGGAACAAATTTATTTTATTTTATTTTTTTAAAAAATTATGATTTCCACATCTTTTGAATCATATGAAAATATAGATCTCTGTACTTTTATTCAACATTTTCATTTGCATGTGTTAAAATTATTTAAGAAAGACTCGTAAAATGTCATTACGTCATTTCGTATGTAGTAGACAGAGTTTTCTTTCAATCCCCTTGTGGCCGGGCGCACTTGAGTCAGCCGCGGCCGCGGTGATTACTGGTTTTAATATACACACCTAGGTATCTCCACCATTTACAAAATTGTTTCAATTACTTTTAGTGATTAAATTACTAAGGACCCATCTACTCTTATAAAATAAAATAAAAAAATTGATGAAAATAGTAATACTCAAAATATATCTACTAACATATAAAATTAAGTTGAATCTATTATGTATATATTTTGTGTCTGAATTTAAATGTAATCATACATAAGAACTCTTTTAGACGGACATAAAAATTGGATATTAATGTATTTAAATTTCACCTATTTATATTTTGACTCACCATTGGGGGTCAAAATACAAATAAGCGAAATTCAAATATACTAATGTCTAATTTTCATGTTCATATAGAACTTTTGTATGCATAAGAGCTCTTCTGGGCGGACATGAAAATTGGACATTAGTGTACTTGAATTTCACCTATTTATATTTTTACCCATCATTGAGGTAAAAATACAAATAAATGAAATTCAAATACACTAATGCTCAATTTTTATGTTCATATGGAAGTTTTGCATGCACAAGAGCTCTTCTAAGAATGCATAATCAATCATCTCATTAATTTGTTGTTAATTAGGACTTTATAATTCTAAACACAGCCACAATCTCCAAATGAAAATGTTAATTAGGCCAGCTGGACGTTGCCGGCTTAAAGACCAAGGAGCAGTCAACGGTGACCGGTCAAAGGTGACAATTTATCCATCCCTATCTATCTCTATATATATAACCCAACCCAACAGATTTAACGAACTCTACTCCCAGCCATGAACCCTCTCCTCCTTCCTTGGTGACCATTCATTCCCTTCTCCTGACTCTCTCATACACCAAAACACACACAAACAAAATCATAACTAACAACCCCAACCACCTTTTCAATTTCTCCAAAAACAAAATTTCCCTTCCAAAAATTTAAAATCGAAAAATAGAAAATCAATAAACAAGACATACAGATAATTAAGTACTCCTCCAATTTCGCTACCTGGTTTTCCTTCTTCCCATCTGCAATCAATTCGTTTCCATTTTGTCTTAGCTAGCTAGCTATCAGTTTCAATGGAAACAGACAGAGAGAAAAACCTTACTGAAAAAATTCCTAGCTTTTCCTCCAAAGATCAAAATGACAACAACAACGAAAAAGATGACAAACAAGAAAATCAAAATCAAAATCCACCGCCGTCAGAGATTGGCGAAGAAGCCAAAGCTGACAGTGAAAAGAAAGACGGAGAAGAAAATAAATCAGCTGAAGATCAAATTGACATAGAGCAAGTTCCTGACCTTGGTAAAGTCTCCGAAGAGATTGATCAATTCATCTCTATGTTGTCATCATCAAGTCCACCAAAAGGAGCCGAAGATCAACCTGAAATGCCTAAAATTCCAGATTTCCTGGAACAGTTCGCCCTTCTTGTTGAGGCAAAAATAGCAAATTATGATTCATTTGATACTCCGGTGAGATGGAGTCAATTTCCAGAGGAAGATTCAACTGCATTTCTCCAAAACGTCGATCGAATCTCCAAGCTGTTCACATCTCTTTCTAAATATTCTTCTGAATCAGATTACGCTTCCTCAATTAATCGCATTGGCGGTATTCTCCAACGTGCATTATCATTTTTGGAGGAGGAATTCAGGTTAATTCTCGAAGATTACAAATTCATGGATCCTAATCAACACTCTAAAGCCAAACAATCTGCATCCTCATCTTCCACCACCGACGGTAATCAAAGTACTGAAACGGATACCGCACCGGATCCTGAACCTGAACCGGAGGTGGAAAACAATTTTCCGGGATACTCGGAGGAAATTGTCTCGAATCTCAATAAAACAGTTGTTGCATTGATATCGGGAGGTCACGAGACAGAGTGTTGCCAGGTCTATTTCATCGAGCGAAGAAAAGCATTGGAGGTGACTTTACAGAATTTAGGATTCGAGAAATGCAGCATTGATGATGTACAGAAAAAGAATTGGGAATCGCTTGAGAGAGAGATTGTCACATGGATCAAAACGTTGAAGGAATTCTCCAACACGATCTTATCGTGTGAGCTTAAGTTCATTGAGTCTATTTTTTCAGGATATGAATCGGTTTCAGGCAGAATATTTGGAATACTCTCGCGAGGCGTAATGATTCAGTTTATCAATTTCTCTGAAGCCGTTGCAATGACTAAGCGGTCGGCCGATAAGTTGTTTAAATTTCTGGATGTGTATGAAACTCTACGGGATTTAACTCCGACATTGGACGGATTATTCCCGTCTGATTGTGTGGATGAGCTAAAATCGGAAGCCTCGATGACTCGGAGCCGACTCGGTGAGGCAATTATATGCATTTTCTGTGAATTGGAGAATTCGATCAAGGCCGATACCGGAAAGACTCCGGTTGCCGGTGGCGCAGTACACCCCCTGGCTCGCTACACCATGAATTATCTAAAATACGCCTGTGAGTACAAGGACACATTAGAACAAGTTTTCAAACAGCATCAAAAAATAGAACGAGCCGATTCAGTTACCGGTCGTTCTGATTTAGATGATTCAAATCATCCACAATCTCATAACAAGGACGACACGACACAGTCTCCGTTCCAGTTACAATTATCGAAAGTGATGGATTTATTGGACACAAATTTGGACACGAAATCTAAGCTATATAAAGACACATCGTTGAGCCTCATTTTCCTGATGAATAATGGACGGTACATATTGCAGAAAATAAAGGGATCAACGGAGATTAAAAGCATATTGGGGGAAACATGGTGCCGGAAGAGATCGTCGGATCTCCGGACATACCATAAGAACTATCAAAGAGAAACATGGGGGAAGCTTTTGCAGTGCTTGTCTATGGACGGATTGAATGTGAACGGAAAAGTGGTGAAGCCGGTATTGAAGGAGAAGTTCAAGAGTTTTAATGCTATGTTTGATGAGATACACAAGACGCAGTGCACGTGGGTGGTGAGCGATGAGCAGCTTCAGTCGGAGCTCAGAGTTTCGATATCGGCGGTGGTGATTCCGGCTTACAGGTCGTTCATGGCGAGGTTTAGTTCAACTTTTACTCCGGGGAGGCAAACTGAGAAGTATATAAAGTACCAGCCGGAAGATATAGAAACGTATATTGAGGAGCTGTTTGATGGGAGTTCTGCATCCGCCATAGGGAAGAGAAGATAATGAAACATATGAGGTCAAATACGTACGGATACAAAGGTGACGGACTTATTTACTTGCTGTATGTGTATGCGGATAATATGAGGGCTGGTACATCAAAAAAAGGGACCGGAAGCATGGCAATGGTGTATTGAATGACTTGTGTGTATTTTTTATTATTAATTTTTGATTTTTTTTATGGACAACATGAAATCTAATTTTGATTAGCTTACAGCCACCCTGGTATATCTTTTGATACTAGAAGAAGCAGTAGTGAATTTTACATTAATTTGAATGTAAAACTTATTCTCCATTAATTTGTTTTTCGAGCCCAAAAGTGGAAATTTTTTATATGATTTAATGTTAAATATTGATTATAATTATCGATCATCACTTGATTCATTGATATAATTCACTTCTATCGATATAAAGTGAATGATAAATTTCACTCAAACACGTCCGATGGTTATTTGCAGTTTGGAATGCCAATTGTTATTTCATCAGCAAAAATGACGAGTGGTTTTTTTCTTATAGAAAAAATTATAATAACTATTAATTTCTTAGAAACAATATACAAGTTTCACATAAAATAAAAAAGAAGAACAATATCACCTATATATAAAATACAAATTGTTATTTCTACAAACAAATTAACTAGTTTATAAAGTTTTTTTATTCACATCAAGTCTCAAGTCAAGAACTCATATAATTAGTGAAAATTTTACAATAATTTCTAATCTCATGAATACAAATCTATATAAAACACGAAACGAACAAGTTCATATATTACCGGTGAGAATTAAATTGAGACCTTAAAAACTCAAATTTTCAATCTTACGTACCAAGGTAAGACCTTATATATTAATTCTGTTGTCATTCATAGGACAACGGATGAATTGACAACTTTATTCATAAATATAACAATCTATATCCATATCTATCTATCTATATAAATATATAATAAGATAAAACTTGATATTTTGGTCTGTATCTCTGATCTTTATTTTTTGGTATAGGCCTAGAATTTAACTACAACTAAAACATTTTAAATCTCCTTTATATTATTTATTTTAAAACAATCCAAATAGATACTAATAAGTCCCAAACTTAATAGATATTTCCAACCCTACAACACATTATAATGACCTAATATCATAAGATTTAATAATAAATTATCAAATAATAAAACCAAACTAAATTATATACAATTAGTACGTTATAAGTTGTGAAATTATTAACTACTAAAAATAACTAATGGTTAGTATTATAAAACCAACATTCTTTTTATGGTCCTACAAATTTTAATGTTAACATATTATTCTACAAAAAAAAATCTATGAAAAAGTCCTTTAATTATTTAGTTATACAATAAATTTTAACTTTAAAAATATGTTTAAAATTTTACTTTACTCAATTTTGGACTCTAAATAACTAAATATTAGACGTATAGAAAAAAATATTATGATTACATATATAATAATTAATATTAAAAAAATATATTAAATATTATAAAATTTATTAATGATTAAACTTTAGTTACCAATTTTATTTCATATGGGAGACATTTTTAGTTAATTATGTTAAAAACAATTATGGCTTATATATTAGTGATTAAAAATTAGTTAATTTTTAAAACTAAAAGTCATAATGGCAACTAATTATTCTACAACAATTTTATTTCTAGATAACTATATATTAACAGTATAAGAAAAATATTATGAGAAAATAATAGTTAATATTAAAAAGTGTAATATATATTACAAAATATATTAACGATTAAACTTTACATACTAATTTTATTTCAGATAGGAGATCTTTAGTTAATTAATATATAAAAAAATAACTAAAAATCATTATAGTAACTTATTATATTTAGAACATTTCTATATATTTCATATAGGATTTCTTAAACATCAACTTTAGACTATTAGGTTATACTCATTTTTGAAGTCTAAAAAATTATATATAAATTCAAAAGAATGAAAATAAAACTAAATATTAAATTTAAAAATTATTTTAAAAAAATATTAAACTTCAAATAACATAAAAAGAAACACATTGCTAACACTCAATTGTGAATTTTTGATAATTATTTGTTTGAGTAAAGTTTATAATCATTCTAAAAGTAATAATAAGTTAATTTGAAATTCAAAAAATATTTTATAATCACCATTTATATAGAAAAAATAAAAAATAAAAAATATTTTATTTAAAGATAAACTCATGCTTTGTACGGGACATTTAGCTAGTTTCAAAGGGGTCGAAATTGTAAAAAAAAAAAAAAAAAAAAAAAAAAAAGTGAAAAAAGGCGCTAATTAATGCATGACTAGTAGCGCAAATTGGGCAAAGCTGAGATGGATTGAGGGTCAATATGAACTTATGGGTTCTTGCCAAGCCCAGGTCAACATCCAGCCTAAAAAACAATACCCAATCCCCAAAGCACCGGAAAAAGAATTTTGTACAAGGAATATATTTTAATACTAAAACATTAAAAAAATGAGAAAAGTGCAATTACTATGTCAGCCGAAGAAAAGACGGAAAAATGCGCAAGACACGATGATAGATGCCGCAATTAACCGCAAGTTTAGAGCTGATTTATTATATTTAGTAATCGCTGAAGCACATGCGATGTGTATGAAATAATTAATAAAAATATTAAATATAATATTAAACATAAAATAATAGTCTTGATGAAAAAAATAATAAAGCATAAAAAAGAGGAAATTGCTTACTTGATGACCATGGTGTAAGAATTGAGAGTCCTATGAAACAAATGATGAAGATCGTGATCTCCTTTTTGGTAATAAGAGAGAAAAATAGTTATGGGTAAATGAAAATTGATTTGGGTGAAAATTGAAAAAAATAAATCGCGTGGTGCGAGTAGTTATTTTATAATTTTGAAGTTATTTTTTCCCTTATCATTAACTTATCTATTTTAATAAAATTCTTTTTATCATAAGGTGTGATTCAATTACATCAAAAATAACTGTTTTTAAAGTTAGAAATTTTATAATAAGAGATTAGTTATTTGGTGTGCACATGCCATGGGTGTGATAAAAAAAAGAAAAGAAAAAAATTACAATTAAAGAAGAAGAAGTTAGGAGAGAATGAAAGAATAAAATAAGAATATGAGAGTAAAATAGAAGGATACAAAAACGTGATACAGTCTTAAGAAGATAATTATGTTTCTCTCTCTCTCTCTTAATAATATAGATATATTTTAGATTAAGTTAATAATGACAACATGATAGATTAAAAGAAATTTTACTCTATTTGAATTCGATCCAATATTATCGTTTTCTAACTCAAGTATTACCCATTAGGTTTTTACCAAGTTTGAATACTACAAATAATCCGTTTTTATATTTTAATTACTTACTTATTAATATAACATAATTTAACATGCAGACATGAGAGATGAGAGAAATCTCACGTTTTTATGTGAGCTGTCACATAAAATAACACTATTTTAAAAAATTACAAAACACTTCTTTATACAAAACATAAGAGGGAGCGTGTTTCTCATTTTTTAAATTACACAAAATAACTTCGTTCTTGTGCGGTAATAAGTTTTTCATAAAATCATGTATAAGTAATTAGAATATTCGTAGACACATACAATCATCATGATAATATTACTGTATATACATAAAAAAAAATTATATATAGGGCCGGATTCGGGGCGAGTGCGTAAGCGGGTAGGGCAAAACCCAAACCTAAAACTAGCTCGGGTATAAATTGTTACATGACCTAGCTGAAGTGAGGTCAGCACCGTACTTTGGCGAGCTAAGCCCAAGTAGAGACGAGGGCCCCTTGTTCAAACAATTCATTCCTATAGTAGTTCCGTTGTCAGTCTATCAAAGTCTCTTCTCGCTCTAGCTTTCTGCTCCAAACACCAGAAAAATATTTGCACATATACAATCTGCTGAATTTCAATTTCAATCCTTTTGGTTCGTACAATCCACCACTACGCAGATAATTCCGACACTCATTCCATTGAAATTTCGCTTAAAAATAAAATCCCCAATTTTCCCTCCAAATTATGCATTCATGAAGATATTTACCGGAAGCTGCCAAAAAGCCCCGCATTGTTGCTGAAGAAAATTATCCTTGGTATCCCCTTAATTTACCCATTGAACTTATAATTCATGTATTTGCTAGGTTTTATCTGATACGCGGATAACTTTTTTTCTTTGTTGCTGCTTTTAATTTGTGTCGTTGAATTAGGGTTTCGTTTTCATGTTCTCAGTGTCTAACAATCAGCAGGACTTGTAGGATGCAATTTTTTTTCAAAAAAATTATCACTTTTATGCTGTGGGGATTAAAAATTAGCGCAAAGTTTCTTTCTTTTTTAAATAGCTGCAAGCCTTGTGTGTGCTTTCTATTATGATTTTCTTGTCTTGAAAGAATCAATTGGTGGATGAGAACAAAAATTTGGAAATTTTGAATCCCGAATGTTTGAGAACCTGTGATTGAATTTTGGAACACTGATGTGATTCATAGAAGGGGGCTTTGTGTGGTTGGCTTACTAATGATTGGGTGTTACATGGGAAATTGAGTGGGAATTACAGTAAGTTTAGGGTTTTTGCCTTCCTTTTCTGGATATGTGGTTTTGGAGCTCTAACCTGTTTTGTTTTAGTTAGATTTGGAACTACCTTAATTATGGGGGAAAAAAGGACAAGTACGATAAATTTATTTAGTAATTGAAGTTTGAATGCAAGTGTCGTTTACGAAGAAAACACAAGTTATGAAGATGCTTCAAATAAGGATAGTCGTTTGAATTTTAGTTCATCTCTCCACTAAATCCCTAGGTTACACAATCTGCCACGTTGTGTACTTCATGCTTTAAGAGCAGATTCTCCGGTAATTGCTGAGCCGCCATTAAAATCTTCTTATCCATTATTAAATTTGCGGATTCTAATATTTCCAATCATTCTTTCAGTTTGTTTCATCATATGAACAACTTGGATTTTCATATTAAAGATGATATAAAACAATAATTTTTATGCCCCTCAGACAGCAGATCTGTAGAAGGATATTGGAGTTGGGAAATGCGGCAAAGAATAGATGTAGTAGGACAGTAGAAGAAATTAGATGGAGCTACTTTACCTAGGATGGCAAGGAACCCTAAAGGTGGGATAGTTTGGTATAACAGAATGGAGAAGCTGCAGCCTAATGTGCGAGATTCGCAAAATGGGAGAGCCAATGTCCCATGCCCGGGATGACTTGAATGAAACCTACCAATAGCCAACATGATTAGTTGCTATAACCTGTCTGTGCACTCTTGCTATCTTTAACACAATATCTAAAAGGTCATTTTGTTTATCTTTCGAATTGAACCCCCAAAATTTAGAAGAAATATATAATTAAGACCCTTTTTATATGGTTATTGATTTTAAGTAGTTAACTAGTAGTACTCTTATGTATTATTTAAGTATTGAGTATATATGACGTATTTAAGTTCATTATTTTCTATCTTGACTATCGAAAGCAAATTCATCAATGTTGATCATTACAAGTTTTCCTTGGGTGGTCTTACGAACATTAATTCAATTAAATTACAAGAGAGAGCTATTCACAACCAAGGGAAACTCGGGGAAATGATATTTCCTCCATTATTGATTTCTCAAACCAGCTTTGGTTGCTCAATTAGACATTTCTTAAATATTGCTCATGATAATTACAATATATAAGGTCAGTTTGGTACATGGTAATATTAAAATATGCAACCTTGCAGACAGATATTTTTACAGAACAATGAAAATTATTATTGTGGAAGGAACCCCCATTTTTTGTAGTTTTGGTTGATATGTAAGTGCCCTTATATATCAATAATACTTTATTTTATGCCCCTTAACATGATTCTGAGTCCTTATGAATTTTCTGTTCCCTTTTTTGTTAAGGGTGCTTCTGCTTTAAAGGTCTGCCTAGTGCTGCTTTATTTATCAGGTGGACTTCAAATCAAAGACAATGAGCAGCACATTCAATCCGCAGATTTTGATGGAGAAGCTGGCCAAGCTCAACAGCTCACAGCAGAGCATTGAAAGTATCCTTCTTCAAAGGTTGTTCAAGGCATTTTTGCTCGCTGATTTCGTTCTAATTATTCTGTTTTAAGAATGAAAGTCCTCTAACAAAAATAAAAATTGGTGTTTTGTGATTACATCTGGTATATCCATTTGATATTAATTATTAAATTGACATATTTTACTAATTTCATTATCTCATGCTATCTTCTACAAATTTGATCCTTTTATAAATCTACTGGTTTTTCCCCCCACCATGGAGGACCAAACTTGAACTACATTGTTTTTCTGGTCGACAAATTATTTTGTGGGTTTCAAATTTTCTTAGTACATTTTCTTGATACTGATCTATTTTATTTTCTTTAATATAACATATATATTATATGTCCTATCTCCTAAAAGCTATATTTATAGTTTTGATACTAAGCAAGATTTTGACTTATCTGTCAAGTTGTTTTAGTTTCTATGTTTGCTTGTTTCTCCTTGTTGTTTGATCTCAGAAAGTATCTTCTACAATAAATACTTATCAAAAAAGAAATAAGTATCTTCCATGATAAATATAGCTGGCATACTGGTGACTTTTAAATTGTTGGTCACATGTTGGCAAATTCATATCCCTACTTTCTTATGAGATGCTATCCTTGACTCGATCAAGCTCTATCACATTGGTGTATCTTTCATATGAACAAAGCGAAGAATGTTGTTGAAACATGGGACAGGCAATTCCATTCTTCCCCACGGGAGCAGCGGTTGGCTTTTCTGTATCTTTCAAATGATATTCTGCAAAATAGTAGGCGGAAGGGTTCTGAGTTTGTTGGTGAGTTTTGGAAGGTTCTTCCAGATGCACTGCGTGATGTAATTGAAAATGGAGACGAGTTTGCTAAAAACGCTGCGCTACGGCTGGTATATTTATCTAGCAACCATACTTGTCGCTTTAGCACTAGCCTTTTATGTTTGATTTCTGGCTATTTCTTAAAGACATTTGTCATGCAAGAATTCATGAATTATACATCAAAGGCGAAAAACCTAGGGTGCCAAAACTAATGTCTGGGGATATAACACCAAACAGTTTTTTCCCTTCAAATTATATAATTTATGAAGGAAAACTTGCAATGCTTGGGTATACCATTTTAAATTTCTATTATCTAACTAAAACACGAGTTACTCTTGTAATTTTCTTATATAGAAGCAATCTCTGGTTAGAGTCAAAATTATAAGTATATGTATGCATCATATCACCAGACTCTGCCCAGATACTACAAGTCTTTGACTCCCCTCCTTCGTTAATGTAGAAACAATGAGGTTAGATGTATTTTACTATGATTCTTATGTTTGAGGAAAAATCCATGTTGTTAATGTTGAGACCGTATTTTTATCCGGAGAATATGCAATCAATTACAGAACTATTAATATTATTTTAAACTAATAGCACTTAGGAGAATGACAACATATCTTGAATACTGGGGCTAAAATACTTTCGCATGGATTATATTTTAGTTTGCTACAGTTAATTGGGATAAAGATCCATACTGCATATATACCTTCCTTTGCAAAAAGTAGTGTTGGTCTTAGTGTGCCCTTCCTTCTTATTACGTAATTGAATGCTATCTTTCTTCTCCTTCCTTTTCTTCTTTGTATATGTTCTACGATGCATTTTACTGGAAATGTACTCCCTTAAGGTTAGAATATTAGAGATCACTGCATTTTACCAAAAGTGGCTGTGATCTTGTTCAGTATTATATTTTATTTCCCTTCTCAATACAGATTAATATTTGGGAGGAAAGGAAAGTTTTTGGCTCTCGAGGTCAGCTTCTTAAGGAAGAGCTTGTTGGAAGAAAGCTGGACTCAAGTAACAGGAATGGGAACCCTCCAGGATTCAAACTGGTGAATATTTCCCTCTCTGGATTCATATCTCCATAAGTTGTTAGTTATTTTGTGTAGGCTGATAATTAATACCTTTTCTTTTTTACATCTCTTTCGAACAGAGAAATTCTGCTGGAAATGCATTGGACAAGATAGTTTCTAGTTATCAGGTTGTTTATGGGGGTCAGCTGGATGAAGATACTATTTTCAGCAAATGTAGGAATGCAATTAGCTGTGTTGAGAAAGTAGACAAGGAAATTGGTGGTGATATAAGATCTGGTATAACTTTGCATGGTGTCTTTTGGATAATGGTTCTGACTACAATTTGTTGATATTTCTCCTTCATGGTAACTTCATAGAAATTATAATCTATGGGATAGCTCACACGTGCATGGATACAGTAGTATGTTGATAGTTTCATGGATAAATTTCCATCTTTCCTCCATCCTGATAAATTGACAAGTTCAAGATACTATTCCTTTTATGTGAACCTCAGACTATTCCTTCGTCACTTAGTTTTCAGTTCCTATAAATAGAGTTACTAATAGGGGCATATTTGTGGTCTTTTGATCTAGATTTGGTAAAATGAATGTCGTTTTAAGCATCATAAAGCCCATTTGAAAGTTTTGATGGAAGATACCGGGTTTGTCGGCCAGTTTGGTAGTAATTGACTCGTCTTGTCTGATCATCAATTCTTCATAATCCCATATATTTGTGGTGGATTTTGTTTTCTTAATTTTCTCTAGCGAATTACTCTCTCTCTCTCTCTGACTCTGTATATATAAAATAAATAAATGAATTATCCTTTCTTCCCTCTGCTTTCTGAACAGTGCAACTCAATGGATCTGACATTGTGGAGGAGATCAAGGGGCAACGCACTATACTGATGGACTGTATTGAACAGCTAAAGGCCATGGAGTCTTCTAGAGCAAATCTTGTGTCTAATCTGAGACAGGCTCTTCAGGAACAGGTTGGATGGCCCATAGCCTGTATGCATAGTAGTTAGTAGATCCAAACTATGTGTTTTTAGTTGCTTTTATATTTTTTCTGTTGTCTCTAACCAAGAGATGTCATGTTTTTATTTCTTCGCATTTCCTTGAATCAGGAATTCAAGCTGGATCAAGTTCGCAATCAGCTTCAGGTAAGCAACTCTATGGAACTTAGTTGGCTTTCTTGCAATAAATATAGTTTGACAGTAAATTCTGTCCAGTTCTACGATGTTTGTTCTTTAGAGAGTTGTGATATTGCAGTAATTTTCTACCTGAAATAAAATCTTCTTGTTTTATGTTAAAAAATAATTATCTGCCTGAATAGTTAGCATTGGGTTAAGCATCACTTTATATTCTTGTAGATTATATATTATAACAAGAACATTCACAAGACTGTAGCCTGTTGGCATAAGATTTGCTTCTGTATATCATCAGAAGTTAACATCTAAGTGGGAAATAGTTTGCTTTATTTATAAAATTTTAGCAATAAACGATTCATTCAATATTATTGGAAACAAACCTAAAATTGCAAGTGAGTTGGAAGGATCAGAGAACTTAAGATGCTGGCTTTTGGTCCTTTCAAAAAATAAAAATTCTGTGTCTGACCCCTTCCATAAAGGGCCATTGATCATAACTCATAAGCTGTGAAAGAGTCTGCTTTTTTGGATAGTTAAATTATGCAGCATTCCCCAGTTAAATACAGGATTATGTATCTGACATGTTATCAAAACTATAACTGGCCAGTATGTGGGAGATCTTTCCTGAATTCACATGTAGTTTTTTCAGCTAGTCGATCTTGCTGTAAGTTGTTTGTCTGTAAAAATACTTCGTGTTGGCTCTGTGAATATTGAATAAAAGATCCAAGGTATGACTAGAAACTGATGCTAGAATGTAGGATGCTAGGCTGGTTGAAAAAGATGTGATTATAATATATTAAAATGGAGATCTCATGCTCTACCGAACCGGTGATAATACACAGATTGAAACCCTGGCAGTGGCTAAAGGTTGGGTGTATGTTTAAATTATGTCACAAACTAGCCAAAAAAAAGAAAGTGCAATAAGATTCTGTTATTAGCTCTAAAGGTTGGAAACTTAGAAGGGTTTTTAGAATTAGGATTCATGAATAGTATAAACATATTAACTAAATTTAATAGGAGTATGTATTTTATTGAAGCATGAAATGCCATAATATCATACAAGCATTAATTATCTTGCCTAAATTATCTGGAATGGAGATTGTTCTACAAGAGAAGTATGAACTATTCCCTCACTTCCATAACCCTGTCAAATATCTAATGTTCTCTAAATATTTGTTATTTGAAGCTATCTTATTATAGGCAACATTTTTTTAATAAATATATTAGGATCATTACCTAGGGAATGCCATTTGTCATGACTATGAAAGAGTGGTCTTTGTTCCATGATTTGTTTGCAGGCTGCGCATTCCCAGTCAGCACAGGCCGGTAATATTTGCAGACAATTTCTAAATCACAACAGTGTGCAGTTGCTAGCTGAGCAGACTGTGAAGGAAACTCACACCCCCAAAGCACCTCAGAGTTATATGGATGGAAATGGAGAACAAACGGCTCCAGTGATGTACACACGACAGATGCCTTTTGCCGAGAAACCTGACCACCATCTTGAAGAAGCTCCTAAATCTGCTGCTGCTGCTGTGGCAGCACAGCTCACAGCATCCACATCCTCAGCTCAGATGCTGACTTACGTCTTATCTTCCTTGGCATCGGAGGGTGTCATTAGTAACCCAATGAACGAATCTTCAAATGATTATCCTCCTGAAAAGAAACCCAAGCTTGAGAATGACCAATTTGCTTACATACCATCTCAGAATACTCAACCACCTGTTCCACCTTTTCCACATCCAGACTCATTGCAACACAATGTCTCAGTCACCTCCAAAGAATTGTCGACTCCACAAGAACAACCGCCTCTCCCATCATCCCCTCCACCTATGCCACCGCTACCACCCATGCAGCCATATCCTGTGCCCCAGTTCATGCAGAATGCAGGATCAATACCTAGCGTACCATATGGCTATGGCGCAACCCAACAGCAGCCGCCACCATTGCCTCCTTATCCAACCGTAGGGGCTCAATTTAATGGGATTTCTCCCTTTCCAGCCCCTCCGGCGAACTCTTACCAAAGTTATCAGACTGAAGGTGGTTTTTATGGCCAGCAATCGTCCTTACCGATGGCACCAATCTCTCGACAGTAGTAGAGCAACCAGTTTTTAGTGGTGCTGGAAAGGAAGAAGGTTTGGCATGGCACTTTCAGGCTTCTGAAAGCATATAGAGCATATGTATTACCTTATGCTACTTGAAGCCTTTCATACAATTGTGCCTAGCTCGGACTACAGATAACTAGATTTTTCACATCTGGAATAGTTGTGCCTGAGACTAGATTTTGCAACATCTTGAGTAGGTGTTTGTAATTTATATATTTATTGTGCTAAATACATAAGAGTTAAAAGTAGTTGTCGAATTGAAGATAGAAATGTAACCATGTTGGTTATCGCATTATGTATCTATGATTGATCATTTATTTTCAGATGATATTTTACTGCAATTCTGTGGATTGCAGCCGTCTGCCATGACTGCGCCAAGTGAGTTGCCTCAATCCTACACTAGTCTTAAACTCCTTGTTTTGATTTGTAGGTATTATTGTATTACTAGGTTATATGATGTTTACATGTCTAGATGGCAAGTTATCCTGAAATTCTGGGTATTTATGCCTGGAAGGAGATGAGACCCATTCTTATGTGTTCATTTGCATTTTGGTGCTCGGCAAAATCATTCCTTTGCAAGCGAGATTTTGATTTCATATAAAGATCTGGGCCATCTGGTTAGGATTATCTATGAAAAAAGTGCAATGAAAATTTATAAGAAAAAGATTCAAAAAGAAAAAGTTTCTAAATATAGACATCTTTGGTTCTAGTTCTACTTAATTCCAGTGTTTGGATATTAGAATCTGCACCCTGATTTTGAACTGGAAAAAGAGAATTGCGATGCATCTGTCCTGGAAGAATAGATACATAATTATATTTCATTATCATAAAAAATTATATACCAGGTGGACGGTGGTCAAAGATTTATATTGAATACACCGTACCAATACCATCACGTGCATACGAGAAGGCCTTTAAAATTAGCAATTGCATGCGTGCTAATTCTAGTGCTATGCTTCCAAGTTTGCTTGTGAAAAGTTGATTAAACTAAAGTTAGCAATAGTACAACTCTTTAACAAATTTCTAAAGAAGTGTAGGCAAAATAAAATAAAATAAAATAATGGTACAACAGTTTTCATCAAAAGATGGAGAAAAAACAGCATAGTAGCATTTTAACTTATCCAGTCAATGGAAATGTTTGACCACACATGGAGGACTTAATGCAGTATTAATGATTTAATTCCCAGATGTCACCAAGTACATGTTGTTGCCAAATTCAATATTACTGTAATTGTCTGCCATGTGTGAGGACTGAATACATTTTACAGTGTATTCATGGTTATTATCTATTTCGTTTCAAAATTAGATTTATAATTTGATTTTTGAGATCAAATAGTAAGATATTAAATTTTAAATTGATGTGAATTTATTTAAGTTTAATTGATATAATTATTATAATTGTATAGTATATAACAAAAACCATTAATCACAAAATTTATTTTATTCTAAATTTTTATAAGTCATGCTAATTTTGAAGTTTAATATACTGTTGTTTAATCATAAAAATTAAATTATATTTCTAATTTTAGAACGAAAGAAGTATATGACAATTGATTTCTTATTAGAAGCAAAATGATGTACATTCGTTATTGTGTAAATAATAAGGTAGTATCATTCATTTCTATTCACTTTTCTTCAACTCAGATTTATATGCTAATGTATAGTTTTTATAGTAATACTTAATTTGAGGAGAGGGAATAAAACTTGCAAAATATATATGGTAGTGTTGGGATTAATTTAAATTTTAGTGGATCCGATCAATCACAATTATAATAGGGTAATCGGGGGGTTCTCGCTCGTTGGTGAAAGGGCATGATCTCGCTCGTTGGTGAAAGGGCAGGAGTCGCAGGGGGCAACGTCCCTTGAAAACCAAGTTAAATGTGTATTTGGACTTAAAGATTTATTAATAGCTTGGACTTAAGAATTTATTAGTAACCCGATATTGAGTTTAATTAATATTTTAGAACTTATGCGTTTGAGCCCATATCATAACAACTAGGGTTTTTTAGTTACTTATTTAGTATGTGAATCATTGTGAAGTGTGTGAGACATATATATGAATACATTAAACAAACAGAACTAGCCACAATTTGATAAATTTAAATATAGTCTGTCATTTATTTTTAATTTCTGTAAAATTATTTGTTATATTCGATCTTAAATTTAACGAGTAGTATTATATATATTTTCACCGGTGACCGGAAAAAGGATTAAAAGGCAATTCGACAGACATTCCCAGAGTGACCATGGCAAAGATGAAAGTTGAAAGATAGGAGAAGGAAACACAAGATGAGACAAAATAGCCAGTCAGATCCCAATATCGATACACCCCAACGGCCCAACCATAACTGATCAGTCTTCAATCCCCTATATATAAGAGAATTTAAAATAATACTCCCTTCATTCCATAATATTAATTTTTTTTCAAAAAAAAAATTAATTTCAAATTATTTGTCATTTATAACTTTATAAGAGAATAAATTATTTACTTTCCTATATTACCCCTAACCGCTCTCATTGTCTCAAAAAGTTCTCTCTTATATTAATAATTTTCAACTTCCTATAAAGGAGTAGTAATGAAATTTTACACAAATTTTGATTGTTACTCCCTCCGTCCTTTTTTAAATGTCATTTTAGAAAAGTATTTTTGTCCCTTAATATTTGTCGTTTGAGAATTTCAATAAAACATTAATTGCTTAGTTTCCAATATTTTTTCAAGTATTAAATATAACTTTGGTTCTCTCACTATTTTCTGCCCAATAAATAACACTTTTGTTCTTCAATAGACAATATAGGCAATTGATATTATATTTAATGTTATACAATCATTTTCATAATACTGGTGCACAACTCTAAAACGACATATATTAAGGGACGATGGAGTAAATGATAGTATTAAATGACTTTCTTAATCCATGTGCATGAACCTGAAAAAGACTATTACTCCCTTCATCCCAAATTATCTACACTTTTGACTATTTACATACTTATTAAGAAATGCAATTCTTATGCCAAATTTATCACTAAAAGTAAAATTATAGAGAGTACTTAAATATTGTGCCATCAACATGGCTTTGATATATGAAACATTAATAATTAAAAGGGTAATGTTAAGAGTCTTAAATTTTTTATCTCAAAAAAGTCTTAAATAATGTGTAATCATAACATTGATTGGGTAAATGTCATCTAATTAACTACTTTATGTCAGAAATTATCATTAAAATATTTAATGTCATATCATTTGAGACTCAAATTTTAAAACCTCTAGCATTATTCTAATTAAAAAGAAAAAGTCCTCTCCTAATTTCAAAATCAACAAAACATTTATATTTGTCTATTTAGAAACAAAATATACGTTTTTATTTCTGTTTGCTCTAAGATTAATTAGATATATAATTTTAACTTTAGTAAAAATAAAATAAAATTTCTAAGATTATATATATTACTTATATTCCGGATAGATCGAGCAATATCTCAACTACTAAATATTAATTCTTGGGGAGCTGATATTTCCACACGTTTTTTTTATATTTCCACACTGTGGTCCCCACATATTTGTTAAACTTAATTTTTATGTCCAATTTACCCATGTTCGCCCAGTTGCCTTCTCTCTTCCTCTCCCTTCCCCTGCACAACTAAGTCTCTGAATCTGTTTGTTCAATCAATCCATATTCCTCAATCAAATGAATCAATCCAAAACCAAAATCAACAAACCAAAATCATATCTAAATCCAAATTTGATTGTTTAAAAAGCGTCGGAGCCATCAATATCACGGAGGTTCTCTCCGATTATCCGGAGTACACAGATTTCAACAAATTCCTTGTTAGAAAGCAAGCATGTAATAGAACAAATAGAATAAATAAGGAGAATGAATAGCATAATCTGACTATTATTACTTCCATACCTTACGAGAGAGAGAGAGAGAGCAGTAGCCTACAAGAACCACAAATACAAAGAATAAGAATATAATCTCTTCAACCAAGTAAATGTCATGCTCCACTAGTTTGGACTCCCAAGAAAGACATGCTCCACTAGTTGGACTGCCCATGCTCCTACCCATGCTCCTTTGTTTTTGGTTTGTCTTCATTCCTCACTGAAACAAAAGTCGCCGATGAAATCAACACTCATTCAACCATCATTGTCTTGGTAGTGAATAACAGTGTCATATCCGTTGTCGCAAAATATCCTCTCTCCGTCGTCAAAAACGCCTTGTCCATGTTTTGGTGGATTATTAAGATGCCAAAAAGCTTCACGACATCTCAGACGGAACAACTCTGTCCACTACCTTGTATCAGACCACCGAAAACGCCAAAGGTAAGCTAAGGTTTGTGGATATCACGGATCTGAAAGGCAGTAAGGTCGGCTTCGACTTGGCTATTCTTAACTCGCCGCTTGATTCGACTTACACGAAATTGCTCAAGTGTCGTACAATTTCTCTGTTCTAGAGATTTCCTCCATCGGATGTTAATTTAACGGCGTTGTTGGAGAAAGCAGGGAGACTTTCACCGGTATTGGTTATAGGTTTAGTTGCAGTGCGAGTATTTAGATTTAGATATGGTTTTGGTTTGTTTGTTTTGAATTTGGATCAATTTGTTTGATTGAAGGAATTTGGATTTATTGAACAAGCGGATCCAAAGACTGAGTTGTGCAGCTGTGCAGGGGAAGGGAGAGAAAGATAGAGGGCAACTGGGCGAGCAAGGGTAAACTGGTCATAAAAATTAAACTTAGCAAATATACGGGGACCACAGTGTGGAAATATAAAAAAAGCGTGTGGAAATATCGTTTCCCTAATTCTTGATACCGAAGAAACCCTAAAAAATAAGCCACTTATAAACTCGACTCGAAGGGAGACAAAAAAGTGTGATGTAGTGAGAGGAGAGAAAAGTAGTCAATGGTGGAAGTTGGCAAACATCAGCCTTAATTTAGGAGTGCGGAGGAGTTGGAGGAGGGAGGATGGGCAAAAGCTGAGAAAAGCTAGCCTAGCCGCCTTGTTGTTTGCTACCTGCTGCTGACCAAAGCTTGACTAATCATGGATATGATGACCTAGCTAGACCAAAATCATTTCTCATGAATTTGAGCAATAAATATGTGTAAGTCGGTAACTTAAACATAAGCTACCATTACTTTAATAATTGGAGTAGGATTTGCACTGATCATGCCAACAATGATTTGACTTTAATTTGGTGGAAATTCTGTAATCCGGAAAAGGAAAAAATAATATATATATATATATGTATATGAGTTAGCTAAACTTAATTGAGACTACCTAATAAAGCTGACGTTTTTTACAAAATTTATAATTAAAGTTTTTTTCTAATAAAATCCTAAAATGAAACTTAACGTTTTAAAACCCTAAAATAAAAAACTTAACCCTAAAGACTAAATCTATGTCGTTTTATTATATACATACATATATATATATATAGTCTGATGTAATTTTCAAAATTTCTTTTATATTTCTACAGATACATAAAACTTTAATAACATATACGTACGTACCTGTTTACATAAGCATATTATTAAAATCAATATAAAAGTTGAATGATGGCGGCATGGCATCTTTTTCAAGTGGAAAAGGCAAATCCCGGATGGATAAACACAATTTCTTTCACCTAGATATAAGATATTATTCTCATTTGATAATATAATTAAATTTATCTCAAATGAAATGAATATGGTAACATTCTTCCTCCCGAAAGAGGATACATATAGAATCGGAGCCTCTTACAATATTCAGCTAGCAATTTGCAAATCGCCAACATGGGGAGCGGCTCTAGTAGTAGTTGGTAGAGACCCTCATTTATCCATTACTTAATCTAATCAATTTTGTTCTCTTAATTAATTAAATTTTCATTTGATTCCTTACTTCTCTTTTTTATGGGCTTCTCTTAATATTTTCTATTTATGAAAAGTAAGGAAATGACCAAAAGTTTGATTTGAAATGAAAAGGAAGAAGCTGCGTCTAAAGAGGGATGAAGCTACCCTAGCTAAATAAAATGCGCAAAGAGATGACGCCAAAGAAAAATATTGAAAGAACAAAGAGGGTACTTATAATTAAATAACTACCCTAATTTGTTTTTTTTTGTTTTTTTTGAGACATCGTTTTAGAAAGTATAATATAATTTCATAATCAAGTATATCGTAACTATTTCAATAAATCAATAACAAATTTGAACTTAAAACCTAAAGATCGCAATACATAAAAACTAGATTAATACTTCATCAGATCTGGTTTCCCTCCAATTTCATCTAATACACCAATTAGTGGATTTTAATAATTTGTTAATTTTGATCAAAATGTCTTAATAGATAGTTGATGATATTAAGATCAATCATATTAAAAATTAGAATTATAAAAAATATTTTTGCCATTAAAAGTTTAAAATGATTTTCATGCATTGAAATTTTGATGAAAAATTTACATGTTCATCAAATGATAAAAAAATATTTAATTATTTTTATTTTTGAAACAATTATGTTATTCAATATAATAAATTAGTTGACCAATATCGATTTCAATTATACTATCCACAATTATAAATTTATAATGTATTGAACGAAATTGAAAAAAAAATGTGTAATAAAAAGAATCTAAATACCATTTTATCGATCTCTTCCTTAATAATATAATAATAGCAAATAAATATGAAAGAAATTTCAAAAATAAATAAATTAGAGATACACTTCTTTTTGAGAGTTGATATTAACGAAACTAAATTTACGTGCACAAGGCAATAATACATTTTTTTCCTTTTTAGCCTTTGTCGTTAAAATAGTGTGCCCTGTTGCTCCGTACCGTAACTTTAATTTCCACTCCATCACATCACCGCCCCATTAAAAAAGAGTTGCATTTATTTCTTTGTACAAAAATTAATTCTTTAACAAACCAAAATAAACTACTCCTATTCCGCATGCTAAATTAATACTCTATTCTTTTTATTATCCAAGTCGTTTTAAAAAAAAATATTTTTCTTATAATATAAGACATTATATATATATATTTATGAGAAAAAATTAATTATTTTTTATTTTGTCTCTTAAAAATAGAATAATTAAGAGATATGAGAAAGAATAATTAATTAGTCTATAGATACGTAGTAATAAAATTTTAAATTAATATTAATTATTTAATATTAAAATTATTTAAGATATTTTAATACGTGTGATTATGTTTTAAGCGTGATATATAATGAAAAGGAGGGAGTAAGTTGTTGAGCCATGAATCTTAAAAGCAGACTATGATGATGATGCTTCTTCTTCTTCATTCTTTCTTTGGGTATCAGTATCATGCATGTAAAGCTATCGCATGACAACATCTTTCTCTCTTCCTCTTTCATTTGCATGCGCTGATGACTGTACCAGACCAACTTCTGTAGTTTGTTTGTACCAAGAGGAAACCAAAAGGAAGTGATTTTTTTGTTTTAATGGAGTAGTATAATATAAGTAATACTTGCTCATTTTACAAAAATAATCTCATTTCACTTTTTGAGGTCAATTCGCAAAATTTTAATGTTAAAAATTGATATAAATTTATTTGACTTTAGTCTAACATAAATGGGAACATTGTAAATTATTTTAAAAATAAAAAGAATTATAAAATTTACCGTTTTTTAAAATTAAAGAAATTTACGTCAATTTAAATCTTTTAAAAGTTTACAAATTGACTGCTAAAGTCAAGGAAGACTCTTTTTTGTCATTACAAAACTATCCTTCAATTGAAAAGTAGTATTCTACTCCCTCCGTCCCTTATATAATATAAGACGTTTTAGGGAAGTGTTTTTATCTCTTAATATATGACGTTTGAAAATTTCAAGTAAGCATTAATTGTTTAGTTTTCAATATTACCCCAAGTATTAAATATAACTTTGGTTCTCTTACTATTTGTTGCCCAATAAATAACACTCTCTTTTTTCAATATAAGGACAATATAGACAATTGATATTATATTTAATGCTATATAATTATTTTTTTAAAACTTCTGCACAACTCTAAAAGGACTTATATTAAAGTACAAATGAATTAATATGTAAGACAGTAATCTAGTGTCACAGTCCCACTCCTCAACTTGGACCCCATATATCCCTCTCTCTTTGTCACATCTATAAATACCATTAATCTCCTTTCCTCAATCTCACACAAAAACTCTCTTTTCTCTCTCTCAAAAACATCTATTTTAAGCTAACATGCATTACCAAACAGAATCAAGGAGTTCTTGCATCCAAACAAGGAACGTCAATAATGTTGGTGGTGACCCATTGGAGCGTATAGAGCGGCTAGCCTCAGAAAATGCAGTGGTTATATTCAGCTCAAGCAATTGTTGCATGTGCCACGCCATCAAGCGCCTCTTTTGTGGCATGGGTGTCAGCCCAACCGTCTACGAGCTCGACCAAGACCCCAAAGGCAAAGACATGGAACGGGCCTTGATTACGCTTCTCGGCGGCTC
Source organism: Aralia elata (assembly GCA_034770075.1). NCBI lineage: Eukaryota > Viridiplantae > Streptophyta > Magnoliopsida > Apiales > Araliaceae > Aralia > Aralia elata. The sequence goes on from CM068380.1 coordinate 78,512,363, forward strand.
GGCGGCGGTGCCGGTGGTTTTCATTGGTGGAAAGCTGGTGGGTGCGATGGACAAAGTCATGGCGTCCCATATTAATGGCACTCTTGTCCCACTTCTTAAAGAGGCTGGAGCTCTCTGGCTTTGACTAATTAAATTAAAAAAGTTCTCTTCAATTCTTGATAAAGTTTTAGAGCAAGGAAGAAGAGATTAGAAAGAGAGAGAAATTATTATATACTATACTTAAATACTGCTTCATCATCAATTTCACAAAAACAGTCTCACGTGAATTTACAAAGTTCAAAAATTTAAATTAATATAAATTTATCTGATTTTGATGAATACTCACGTACTATAAACTTCTTTAAAGTATTATTAAGAACAAACTTGTTCTTCCATAAATTAAAATAATTTATATCATGAATTTTGGAATTTTGTAAAATTAATTAAGATTAAAGTTAAGTGAGACATTTATTTGTGGAACAGTATGGTGAGAAAGAAGGGCAGGTAGCTGAGGAAGAGGAGTTGGATGGGGGGTGTTTTCCGGTTTCCACCGGTTAGGATATTATTATACGTACATTAGTTTGAGTACTAATGTTTTTGATTTGGTTCTTTGTCTATTTTGCTTTTTTGGGCGTTTGATGCGGCCGGGTTTGTCGGATCTTTTGTGTTGTGTTTTTCTCTCATATGATTCTCAAGAGAGAGATGTAATTGCTCCCTCCTCTTTATAGAAAGTGACAAAATGAAATTGAAATTAACAGTTCTTAGTGGTTTCTCAGATTAAGGTTTAAATGAGTTTTTTATTTTTTATTTTTGTAAATAAACTCTAGGGACAATATATATACAGCAGGGAATATTTCGCTTTTGCTGGATTTCTTAGGCTGCGAAAAAGAAGAAGAAGAAGATCCCTTCTCATTCTTAGCACTCTCCTCATGATCATTCATATGGGAGTTTCAATCAGATCGGACTCGATCATCTCTACATACTCATCAACAGAGAGGCTTGATAATGAGGTTTTATCGTTTTAATGAATTTTTTAAGTTCTCAAACAGTTTGTTCTTTTCAAGAATCTATCCATCACACTGTATTTTTCATCTCAAATTCGAGTGGAGAGAAATTTAATGAAGAATGCTCTAAAAGCGAGTCTTGAAAGAACATACATTTCTATTGTTAAAGTCTTTAGTTTGTGAAAAGAAAGAAAAATTTGTGTAAAAGGTCTGTGAAGTATTTCTCAATCTCTTGAGTACTGAAGTGTTAGGATAATTTGTACTTGTAAGGTATGACATACATAACAAAATTATCAAATTAATCATGAATGAATATATATAAACGCTATACAAAAGATTTGAAAAATAAATTTAACGGTTATTTACTTGACAAGACTAATAAAAACATTTATTATAACTTAAAAAAAAGTTTCTCATGTTAAAGAATACTCTACTCAAAAATACTATTTATATTCCAAACTAATTGGGTAGGCCAATAATTACTTAAAAAGAGTTTCACATAAAAAATATAAGTCAATAAATATTATATTCACCAAAGAAACGTCAATTTATTTTTATTTCTCATCTTAACTGGAATGAGAGAATTTTTGAAACATGTACAGTTAGGTAATTAATTAGCTTGTATAGTAGGCCCACGGTGTAAAGTCATCCGATCCATTCATGTTGATTGAGCCTTTGGTTGGACAGTATGACCATTTATTTGCATTGTATGGAATATAGATCTTCGAGTAGGCCTAGTAAAAAGCTCAATATATCGGAATAAAAGTTCTGGGCTGTACGAGACATCGAGTGAACCCTGTAGTCCAAAAGAGGCGAAAAGGCCAGAACTTATTCGCACATCAGTCATTGGGCTAGGCTAGGTTATATAACAATTTAAATTTTTTGCAAAATTCGTTAAACTATATTATAAGAAGAAGAAGAAAAAACCTGTGTTAATTGTAGTCTCAACTTATTACCTTTCAAGCCCATCAAATATTTTTAAGTTAGGATCAGACACAATATGGATTGAGTGGCCTTGTACTTTAAGCAACAATTTTCAGGAATGTGCTGAAAAATCATAACAGGCTCTAATTACTACAAAAGTAAAAGTAAATCTAAAAGTTAAAAGTAAATAAATAATCAAGAACTTCAAGATTATATAGAAAAATAAATCGCCTTTCGCTTTTGCTGGTTGGTATTTGATCTCTTAGTCTGCGAAGAAGAATAACCCCCTTCTCATTCTTAGCACTCTCCTCATGATTATTGATATCGGATTTTCAAAGAGATCGGACTCAATCATTCGAGTCTATTATCTCTGTATCTTCAACTAATGATTGATAGTAAAATTTGATTGTTTCAATGAATTTTCACATGTTCAAAAAACGTTAAAAAGCCAACTGAGTAAGCCAAAACATTCTCAAATAGCTTGTTCTCTTCAAGAGTCCATCTATCCATCTGCAGTTTATTCTTCATTTTCAAATTCGAATGGTGATAAATTTAATAAAGAATGGTCTGAAGGTGAATCTTGAAAGTATGACATTTTCATTGTTCAAGTCTTTAGTTTGTGAAAAGAAAGAAGAAGTTGTGTATGAGATATGTGAAGTATTTCTCAATCTCTTGAATACTCCTCAAGTGTTGGAATAATTTGTACTTACAAGGTGGAACATACATATTTAATTACTCAAATTTGAACATACATATTTAAATACATAAATGTGATACAAAAATTTTAAAAATAAATTTCACTGGTTTCTGTCACTTATTTATTTGACATGATCCTAGTAAAATCATATTTTCATAACCTAAAAAAATTTCTTACATTAAGGAATACTCAACTCAATTCAAATCCACAATGCTTTATATTCCAGACTAATTGGATAGGCTAAATACTTAAAAAGAATATATTGACTATATTTATAAAAACTTTAGTTGGATTGTTAATGATCACATATAGTATACTCCATAAAATTAGACCATAAAATTTATCAGACATCTTATTAAGGACATTAATTGAATTCTACAAGATGGGATATTCTCCTTCATTTATTGTAGACGTAAAAAGGATAATTTGGAGTACTCCCCCAAGTTATGTCTCATGTTGGTCTTATAAATGTTATGTATTTTTTTTATTATTTTTTTTTGAAAAACAATATATATTGCGACTTTGCATGTCGATTTTTTTTTATTATTGGTTACGTAAATAACTGTAATTGGTAATATTTATATGATATGTTTGATATAGTGGACCAATTTTATAATCATACTACATGATATACGTTCGCAATCGTAATTGGACAAAAAATTTCACAATATATAACAGAACTCATTATAAAAATATATCTTTAATTTTAAAATAAAATTAGTAATAACTAATAAGTAATAACAATATGATACGCTTAGAGATAGGTTGTGCCACATATCCGATTATCCATTGAATGGAACATGGATCTTCGATTAGGCCTAGTAAAAAGTTCAATACATCGGAATAAATGTTCCGGGCTGTTGGGAGCCCATGATACTAAAAGGCTGTACTCTTCCACTGAAGCCTATAGTCCAAAAGAGGCAAAAAGGCCAGAATTAATTCGCACAACAATTATTGGGCTAGGTTATATAACAATTTAATAATTTTGTTTTAAAAGAATTACTTGAAAAATTCGTGACTCTTCATTACAAGAAGAATAAAAAAACTGTTTGAACTGTAGTCTAAAGTTATTTACTCCAAAGCCCATCAAATATGTTTTAGCTCGAATCACACACAATACGGATTGGGCTTTAAGCAACAGTTTTCAGAAATGTGCTGAAAAAACATATCAGGCTTTAGAAACTCAAGGCCCAACAGAAGCAACAACCTTTGACCATTATCATCATTATTTATGGTTTTGTGTGTGTGTGTGTGTGTGTGTGTGTGTGAAAGTCGTAATGGAGACTCTAGAGCAAACAGAAACTCAAAACACCAAGTACTCAATGATAATGAATCTATTAATAAATGTATGAGAAGACATAAATGATTAATTTAATACTACTACTTATTTTACAAAGATAATATTATACACATGAGGATTGTTTCTGACCGTCAAATTTAATTCCCCTTACCAATATAAATATGATCATTGGCTCATTGCAAATTGGAATTCCACCGTCAAAAAATAATCTCTCTTTGTCGAGGACATTTCATAATACATAGACAACATTAATGAGGCCTCTCATATTGACCAAAATAAATAAATTCCGTATTTTCATTTAACAATTGATTTATCATTATAATAAAAGCATAACCCAAATAATATCACCACGCCTACGAAAAATATCCTTACAATAAAAATATATATAATAAGATGAACCCATTTTGAATTTGGACAGGAAAACACAAGAACTGTTCAGATTCATTCTAATTGATTTGGGCGAAAAAACACAAGGACGGTTCAGATTCATTCTAATTGATTTGGACATGAAAGCATAATGGTAGTTCAAATTCATTCTAATTTTCAGATTGTTGAAACAAAGAGAGAAGGAGAAAGAGCAATTACAAGTACAATATATACCATAATGTCCTGTTTGTTTGGTCAGTCCAATTATACCACAATTTTGTTTTTGTTTTTGTTTTGTTACTACTAATTACTACTTCAGTCTCCCTTAAAGGCAGTCAAACATAGGATAGGGCAAGGAATATAAAAGTAACTGACAAAATGTTAGTCAGCAGAAATAACTGACAAGATTCGAACTCCAAATCTCACTTTCCCTTTCCAAAACAACATAAAGAAATTTAAGAAATGGTTCGTTCGTATATAATTACCGAAGAAAAAAAAAAGAAAAAAGAAAAAAGAAACGAAATACTCCTAGTTAGTAAAAGTGAAGAAAAAGCCGCAATCAAATCATCAATCAAAATGAGTAAAAACCCCAAAAGAGCTATCAAACAAATAAACACGCACACACACGCACAGTAGTCATTGCCATCAAGATCGGGTCTAGGGTTCCTCAATCCTCACTCTCTCTCTCTCTCTCTCTACAATTTCAGTTTCAGATGTCAAAATTCAAAACCTAAAGAGCTCCCGCAGAATCATTCATAAGCATCTTTCATAATTCAGAGGTATGTAATCCATTCCTAACTTTCCCAAGTTAGTGCTTATGCTAATTGTTTTATTATTTGTATCGATTTTCAAATGGTTTGAGCTGCTACTACTACATTTATTTAGCTTTAGCTGTAGCTGTTAATTAATTGGAGTAATCGTCTTTGGTGGGTAGGTGTGGCGTTGTTAGGTGAATATCAGAATTTAGCCGAGGGTTAGTTTGGGTGGAGCAAATGCCGGAAGAAGAGTTGGTAGAGCTAAAGTTCCGATTATATGATGGATCGGACATTGGTCCATTTCGATATTCTCCTGCTGCCACCATAGCCATGGTCAAGGAGAGAATTGTTGCTGAATGGCCCAAAGGTTCGTTGGTTGTAATATTTTAAATTTTGTTTGTTGTTCTTTGTGCTTTACTTTACTGTGATATGTGTTATTCTTGTTTAAATCAGGTTTATATACTAGACTAGTACTAGTAATTAAGAAGTTTCACTTGTTTGATTCTAGAGGCAAGAACTAATGCCCAATGTTTATGATAAGATTCCATTTGTTCCCTTTAAAAAACACTGTAACAAGGTTCCAATTGTTGTACAGTAATACCAACATGTATGAGGGTTAGAGCTGAGAAGAGCTTCATGTTAAATGATTTCCAGTAAATTAATATTTTAGTCGTTTGTAATCTAGGATTTGAGATTATGTTGCCACATCTGTATGTAATTATTTCCCAAGGTTTCAACTATACCTTGGTGAAAAGGGTAATTGTGCGTAGTACGTAGAATACCTCCCTACTCGGTGTTGGGTTAGCCAAATTTCTATCTCATTCTTATTTATTTTGATTGTTTGGTAATATGAACAAAGTATATATGATATTATGCCAATTGGAATCTTGAATGTCTCCTAATTTATTGTCTGAGAACTTATTTCATAAATTTGTGTGATAATATATTGAGTATTGTATCTATGTACCCTCTGCAGTAATTAAACGGGCAATTGCAACAATTTTTTTCGTTTATGGTGTTTACTTCATGTTTAGAACATTAATTTTGTAGACAATATGAACATGGGTGTCACCCCTGTGGTGGTTGCAATAGCCTAATACTCTTTAACTATTGACAGAAAATTTACTTTGTTGAGTCATTCTTTTGTAAAAGCTAAAATAATTTTTTGGAGAACTTTGCACACCGAAATATCTTAATCGAAACAGCTCTTCTATCAATTTGAGGCAAACTCTATTTGGGACCTTTCAGTTTATGTTATTGACCACCTATATTCTGTGTAATTTTACAGGAATGTTGTGGAAAATCTTTATTTGGTATGGAACCATATAATTACTGGTCCATTATGTTGTTATGCTTCTGTCATCAATCAAAGTCAATGAGTGACCATTAATAAAGCAAAAAAAAAACAAAAAACAAAACAGACTGTTTGTCGTTAAAAAGGTCCTATCTGATTAACCTAGATGTGGTTTATATAAATTTTACGTCAATCATACTTTTTTACATGGAACATATAGTTTCCCTAATGTCCATAATGTCTGGCCATCTTTAAGTATCCCAGACTAGGAGAGCATCATAAAGATAGAACTGACTTCATGGTGTGTGATTGCAACTTTGGTCAAACTAGTATATCATGAGTGCAGAAGAGGAAGGCAAATGATATTTTTACGTAGAACTTTTTACATTGAGAAGTTTTGTTTCTTGTTGAATGCTTCACATATTGTGGAACTGCAAATTTGAAACAACAAAGATTAGTTTTGGGCCTCTTTGTCCCATATTTTATGATAATGGAAATTTATAAAGGAAATCTGTTTAGTACATTAGGTGTTCCAGTCAAAACCTTAGTATTTGTTAGGGAAACGTGGACAGAATAACATGTTCATGATATGTGTAGTCAAGGTTTTCAAGGAAACAATGTAATCTTAAATCATTTTCTATAAAGATATAGTTGTAGGAATTTAAAACTCTTTCTCTCTCTCTGGCCATGACACATTTTAAAAGTCATTGTAAGTGTCACTCTCTCTGTCTATCTCTCTTTCTCTCAAACTCTCTCTATATGTTATATAAGCATCCCCAAATTTAATTGTCAATGTATGTGAGTGTCCATGTATAATGTCTTTAAAGTCGATGTTTAATTGTATATAGATGTTGAAAGTTGTTCGGGTGGTGTTTGGTCAGAATAAGAAAGATTTGTTGTTCAATTTTTTTGTGGGAGTCTTTGAATTTCTTTATTGGCCTCTCGTGAGTGGAGATATTTGGGGGTATAGTGGTTGGGGCCCGTTGTTATGCGTTTGACCATGGGTATTTGAAACTGCAATCCCTGCCTTGCATTTTATCCTTTCAATTTCTCTTTTACAACTATATATGTTATATTACTGGACCTCTTTTTTTCCCTCCTTTAATTTGAAACCCTGATTCATGCTCTCCCCAACCTCTATTCAATGCAAAGCTACAGCTCTGACTCTCTCTCATTGAGACTTAATTGTAGATTCACACTATTCCGAAGCATGTTCATCTACATTATATACTAACCCTGAATTGTTGTTAATACATCAACAATCATATGAAAACTGAAATGTGATATTCTTCTACCGATGGTCACAAATTGTATTCTTTTCTCTTAGATAAGAAAATTGCACCCAAGGCAGCAAATGATGTCAAATTGATAAGTGGTGGAAAGATTTTGGAAAACAACAAGACTGTTTCCCAATGCAAAATGCCTTTTGGCGAGCTTCCAAAAGGGGTCATCACCATGCATGCTGTTGTACAGCCATCTTTAGCAAAAGCAAAAGCAGGTAGTTTCATCTCACTATTTTAATGTATAGTATTAATGTTGTGTTGTGCCTTCCCATATTTTTAACTATCCTGATGTGGAAAACCTAATGCTTGTATTCATAGTAATAGTTGTGCTTGCCTCCTATTTCTATCAGTTGGCTGATGTTTGAGCAATATGATTCCCCTGGAACATGTTGTCTCATTGTTCTGTAATGCAGATATCTATCTGCTTTAGAACTATAAGGTTTTTTACTCTTAGTCTATATTTGCTACTTCTTGTTTGCAAGTGTTTTCAACGGTATTGTATTACGTAACTTCTTGGGCCTCCATGGAATACCCACACTACATCTTTGAATTATATTTTTTTAAGGATAAGGATTATTAAATGCATCTATGTACAATATACACCCAGAGTTCTATGTTTACAGAGATGGATTACGAAAACCTTTCTGTACAGTCTAATCACGGCAACATTCCACATCAACTTGCATCCTTATAATTTTTGTATTGTCTTAATTGGAAAGTTGGGTTTCACTTACTTGAGTTGTGATCTCACTTACAAGATATTTACTGACAACTAGAGAACTAAGAAATATGTTAACAATTGAGATGGAACATGCGATGTTCCAGTCACAATAGACCTAATGTGATGTTCCAGTCACAGTAGACCTAAGCCATGCTCAAGATAAAGTCCTTGTAGGCTTGTACTTTTCCTTTGGATAAGTATTAGCCTGCAAGCATATTAGTAATAGGGCTCACATGATTGATAGCATCATTCTACTTGGTAATACAAAAGTGTGGCTAAATAGTGCATGTTAAGATGAATATGGGGAAAGTGAAAGGATATAATTAATAATAGTGACATTCATAAGACATTACAAGTAGCCTTAGGGGAGAAACTAAGATTGAAGAGAAAACTGTCTTAGATTGTCTGGATGCATACAAGACAGATCAATAATTCACCATTTAGGACTTAGGAGTGATGCAAATATATTTGTTTATGACAATGGTAGGTGAAAGGGAAGTCAAGAATTAATTTTATTTAAAACATGAGATCTTGTGGTTTAATAGATGATATTCTTGTTTCAGAACTCTGTTAGCAAAATAGGTATCATGTAGCAGACCCCGCGTAGAGGGGGACAAGGCGTCATTGACCTGAAGTTAATCAAATGAATAATACATGGAATATTGCTTTTAACAGAGCACTAAAGTTTAGGATTTAATAATAAATGATTACATGCTTTTATAGTATTGGTGTCTTTTAGTTCTTATTGAGGGTGCTAGATTTCTCCCTGCCGTCACCATTATCGCTCGTGGGTATTTGAAAGTTTGTGGTCTACTGAAGGGTTCGCCCCTATCATTGTTCCATGAGCAGTTCTGAAAGAGGGTGTTCCATTTTGTGGTACTGATAATGTTGTTCTGGATCTTGGATGGATGTTCTGATTCAGCTGAAGGATCTTCATATCATGCATATCATGTGGTGATAGCCACTAGGTAGCTTACTGTTGTTGACTTGTTGCTGTCTTCACCAAATGATTAACAGAACACCCCCCCCCCCCCCCAATCATATAGAAGTAAAATAATTGTATATTGTTTTGCCAACTAAAATCTGGGGTCCCCCCCCCCTCTTTCCTTCCTCCTCTTCTCTCTCTCCCCCTTTTGACAATTAAATAGATATCAATGTTTCAACCAACACCCTGATAACAATGTTTGGTTATGTTTATGTTCATGTGTTCATTATTACCACAGTGGTTAATGTTGTAAGAACAGTGGGTTTGTGGGGACTATGTTTATATTGCATAAACTCGTTTAGTCGATTATAGAATTTACATACGGTTCTCTGCGCATGGAACTTTGAATTAGTTTTTCATTATACTACTAACAGCAGTGATCGGGTTCAGGGTTCTTAATGAGCATTATACATGTAGAACCCAATATTTATATAAATGCATTTTTCGTATATGATGCATCAATGCAAAATGAAGTGTTTACTATGATATTACTGTTTATATAATCTTTTTTCCTTATGTAGCTTCTGAAAGTTATTTTATTTATTTTTTCCCCCCATCTTCTTTGGTCTAAACAGAAAAGAAGGTTGATGAGGCTCCAAAGAAACACATCTGTGCATGTTCCATATTGTGAGAGATGTTAAGTATTCAGGTTTAATCTTGTGGGGTTCTTGGGATTACCTGTGCTGTGGAATTAAATTGTTGGGAAAGGAAATAATTTGTAAACAGTACCATACGTCAGTGTTCTTACATGTTTGTTATAAAAAATATTATTCTGTATGTAAATTTAGCTGCAGCAGTTTGGTATATTTATACAGGGTTCAATGCCCTAAAAGAACTTGCAGTATCTTGTCTTAGTAGTTTATATCAACATGATTCAACCCTTGGATCACGTGGTATGAAAATGTTGTTGAATCCAATTGAAGCTATCGGACCTATTGATTTATAATCCGGGTAATTAATCATTGTAGATTGATTGGTTGGATCTGAAGTAGTTTAGAATGTGGGATACTTGTAAATGAGCGGGGTGGATTTATACTCTATTGTTGCGTTTGGATTGAGAGAATGGAATAGAGGAAGGAATGAAATGATTTTAAAGTATTTTAAGTGTGAGTTTGGTTGTTGGTGGTTGTGGGTGGTGTAAAATAATGACAAAATTATCACATCTATTTATTCTATTGAAATGAATTTTATTTCACCACCTCCTACATGGAATAAAAAAACAAGGGGATGAACTGAATTTTTATTCTATTGAAATGGTTTAATACTTCAATCTGATTATCAAATATACTATTTTTCATTTCATTTCTTTTTGCATTCCATTCCCTCAATTCAAACGTATCATAGGTTAGTAGACCTTTACTTCCATGTTTAGATGTTTTTATTTTATTCGGGTAACATTTAGATGTTGAGTTACCTTGTGAGGAAATATTGCTAGTCACTACGTGAGTAAGTTTATTTGGCATTGCTAGTATTTCGGGCGAAAGAATAATCTCTTCTTGTATGAACAAATGAATTAGGTGTTGTTTATAGCAACGGAGATGAATTAATCCTTGTAATCATGTGTTATTAAGCTGATTCGATCTGTCCCAGGCATGTTTTGCCTAATCTGGATGGGTTTGGTGAATTGAGATATTTATCAGATTAAGGTTATATATTGTATTTAAAATAACAATAATTTTCTTAAGTGTGGCTGTATCCGTAAAACTATTTGCTTGGGTGCATCTTATAAGACACCGATAAATAAATATAAATGATGTGATCTCTACGCGTCTGAACCATCAGCTATCAGTGTGAACCTGCAATCGCCATTACTGCGCCTTAGCTTGCGCGCTCTAATCGGAGGATTTATCATTATGATAAAAACTGTCGAGGGTACAAATGAAAGTACATGCAAAGATGGAATCCTGGTGATGGAGACCAGAGCAAGGACTTGGGTTGTTTATGAGGTGCAAATACATGGTTTGTTGGTAAATTAAATGTTTTTGTTTTTATTTTTATTTTTATAGACGTGACAGAGTTTAAATTAGAAAGAAAGAAAGAAAGATATGGCAAATTTATCATGGTAGGTGGAAGAATCTAGTAGGTGTAAGTTTTTAGGGTTGATGTATACACCTTGGAAACAGACTCTCCGGTGATTAGATAGAGAAGATCTATCATCTTTGTTTTACATATTCGCCTATTCGGACTCATGCAGAGATACTATTTTTTATACACGTGTGGATATATAAGTTTTTATTTTAAAACTTAGAAATTGTAAATGAACCCTTTAAAGTTAAATGAGACCAAGGCTAAATGTTGAAACCAACTTCTACGAGCCTAAAGACCAATACTTAAAACAGTTAAATGATATGGCTGAATCATGTATGTATACGATATATATATATATATTAAACAATTGATTCTGATGTCATATTTAAAGACATCATCAGTATAGACGAAGATTAATTGATCTCGACCAAATCAGATCCTTTTCTACACAAGAAATACAATTAATTTCTCCCTCGTCCCCTTTTAGTTTTAGCCTTCTTTTGTTTTTCTGCATGACCATCGATCTCTGAGACAACAGTATAATTAATAGAATCAGATTTAATCAAAAGAAAAGCTATAAAGACACCCACAACATGATATGTCAAAATATACTAGAAATGAGATAACTAGCATCGCCATGCAGAAGCAGCAAGAATGGCTCTATCTTGCCATCCCAACAATAAGCAACCATTGTCCTCCGTCAACCTATACTCATCACACGAATACAAACCCAACAATATTTTCGACTGAGTCACCGCGTTCCCACTCAGCCCCACTACTTTAAATCCCTTGCCTTCCATAATTTTCCTCCATTTTTCCAACCTCTCGTGCCTCATTACCCTCTCCGGCCCCTCACAGGCCACAATGTTCCGTATCTCTGGCGCAAATATATACTGCTCCACCTTCGCCCGCTGCGCTGAATCTAGCGGAAACGTGGCGTCCAAGGAATCAAAAATGGCTGAATAGTAATGCAACGCCTCAAGAAACCGGCCCAAGAAGTAAGGCCCATTATGGCTTGCTTCTTGTTCCACAATTGTCACTATATTCGGAGCCTGGTCTCGGATCATTGCCAATAGGTTACCGAGACAGTTACCCGGTACCCGTTGGAGCCGGTTAACGGAATTAACAGCCAGAGCCTCCCCGACCCGTCTGTTGAACATGTGTGGTTTTAGGTCTTCTAGTTGCTCCCCAACCGGGTGGAATTCGAATGGCACGTAGAGAGAGCGAGCTAGTTCAGTTAAACACCGGCCCGTCTCGATAACGGCCTCTGGGGAGGTGCCGACTCCGGTTATCCGGAGGAAAGGCGGGCCGCCTGGCCGGGCAGCTAGGGCTTGCATGAAAGCTGGCCATTGGTAGCCTTGAAGGATATCCAAGTCAATAACATGTACACGTTCTTCGAATTCGAATGCCTCGAAGATTGCTTGGTTAGCTGTAAAATGTGCAAATTTGATGTAAGGGCAGGCTTGGTAAAGAATTTGGTAAATCTTGAAGATTTCTTGGGAGTCTGGAGGGAAAGGAGTGAAGGGTTTTGAATTTGAGGTGGTAGGTTTTGTTGTTAGGGTTGCGGCGAGCCTTGCGCTTAGGGCTTCGGTGAAACAGGAGGCTACACGTTGCATGGAGTCTCCAAGGGGTGTTACTACTCGGTTGAGGTGGTGGAGGTATCTTCTTGCCAGCATGTAGTCCTCTCTTGCAACTGCTTCGGCACAGGCTAGAAGGAGGTGCACCAGTTGGAGCCCGCTGTCCTGCTCCTGCCATACAAGTCAATTAATTGAATGATGTCGCCATTAAATTATGTAATTTTATTTTTAAAAATTTGGAACCAACTCAAAGATCAAAGATGAGAAAATAAGATTTGGTAAGAAAGTTAAAACTTGTTAATTAATTTTAAGCCATAGCCTTAGCGGCTATGGGAAAATATTGCATAGAATAGCATAGAGGACGCACGCTGTCGGAGTTGTGTGGAGCCAAGGGCCAGGGCCACTCATACCTTTTGGAAATTCTTTTTTTAATCCCTTAAAATTCTTGTAACTTTCCCTTTAGGCCCCCAAAAGTTTTTGTGAAAAAATAATTATGTATGATACTTTTTGAAGAAAAATAAAGCACTCAACTATATATAGTAACATTTAGTGATTAATTATTTTGTTTTGGGCTAAGCACATTCTGTTTGGCTGTGGGAAGAAAATTACTTGTTTTATCCCTGCACAAGATAACCTTTGTTATTCAATAATGCAATTTTGATGCAACATTTTTCTAGAACCTTGATAAATAACTTGACAAGTTTTAACTTAATATATAGTGATATAACGACAAGGACATCATTTGTCATTTTTACATGTTTATCTCTCTTATCATGTGATAAAAAAATAAGCACCCCGTGATAAGTAATTAAGGATGCTATAACTGCAAGTCGATTATCAAAAAAAAAAAAAACAGAGAGAGGTTTTACCTGCTCTGGAGCAATGGATAGAGGGATCACCAAGGTATGGTCAATATTTTGTGCTTGCTGCAATTGTTGAGCTCTTTGTGATGGTGGATGTTGCTGTTTTTGCTTTTCTTGCTGCCTTTCTTCCTGTAATTGCTGTAATAACGGTGCAGTCCCCATTGATCTCATCTGATAAACATCACTCTCTTGACTAAGTTGCGAACTCCCTCCATGGGCCGACGTTTCAGGCCCACAAATCCTCGAAGATTTTGGCATCGTCAAGCAGTCCAACAATGCTGGAACTGTTGTTAGAGCATCATAACATTCTGATGATGATGATTTATTCATCGTCGAGTTCGATAAAAACTCATTTTCTTTCTCGTAATCATCCAAGAAATTCTCGAGAGCAGGCAAGGAAAGGCTCTCCACTTGCATAAATTGGTTATTATTAGGAGAAGTGTTAAACACCCTATGCAATGGGCTCAGGCCCTTACCTTTATTATTTGTGCTGCTATAAGGCCCAAGCGGAGACGAAGCCCGAGGAGGAGACCAGCCCAATAGAGATTGTGCATGCATGGACTGATGAACATAGTTGTAATTATTATAATTAAAATTTGTACCTTGTGGGGATGGTAAGGTATTCCTCACCGGTGATGAGATCATGAAGTCGCCGCCATCGAGCTGATCACTGAAAAATGACTCCCATAATGAATTCTCCGGCGACTGAACTTCCATTTCTTCAAATTTTAGACATGGAAAATTTAGGCTTGATGGGGTTAAACCGTTTTGCTCAAAACCAGAGGTTAAACTAGTGTTTTTAGATTCCAACACCGACGAGTCGTTCGAAGAAGTTGGCAACAGTTTTGAGCAACAACTCTCACTCTTCAAACTCCCCGTGCTCCCGCATAAAGAACTAATCATTTCCCCCACTCAGAATTACAGCAAGTTTTTATTTTAGCACCAAAAAAACTTATAGACAAGTGTGTGTGTGTGTGTGTGTGTGTTTTCTAATCTTTATAATCTCCTTTGGGTACAAAATTTCTTGTAGGGTTTGGAAGAAAAATTTAAAGCTTAGGCTTGTGTTTCTTTCTCCTTATATGGGAGAAAAGTTTGTCACTTTGTCCAGATACTTTACGGAGGAGAGAGAAATTGAAAAATGGAGACAAAAAATAGATTTAATTGATGTGTTTGGAGGGTAGTAAAAAAAATGAATCACCTCTGTTGGTTCACCACTGCTTAGTTGTTTTCTAGGGGCATAAACTAGTCACCTTCGGGATCTCTTTTTAGCTGTAAGTGACCCAAAAGCTTAGGGGACGCCTGTGGGTGGGATCAGTTAGGAGATCTGGTTAGAGATCTAACGTAAAATTGATGTAATAATTTTTATAATTTATATAAAAAAAAATTATATGAATTTACTACGATAAAATTAGTGTTTTGTTGAATTCCACTAATTTGTTGGGGCCGGCCCAGTTGAGAATAGACCATTTCTGATATAAAATAATGTCATAGCCACCTTCCTTCATGCTCATACCCAACGGGCGATTGGTCGATGGAGAATGATAGGGAGAGGCAGCGCAATTGAAGCGAATAATAAACTAGATATGAAATTGACATGAAAAATTCATTATACTCCCTCTTTTTCAAATTATATAATTATTATTAATTTTTAAATGTCAATTTGAGACATTTTTAAATTCAAAATTAAGATAACTAACTAAAAGTTATACTCCCTCCGTCCCAAATTAATTGCTTTTCTTTGACTTTTTTAAGTCAAATTGACTATTTTTAAAATTAATAATTAAGCATATATAAATATATTTTTAAAATTATAAAAATTAAAATTAGTAATAAATTGTATATACTTTCTTTTGGTTATAATATCTTCACCTATATGTTAGCAAAAATAGTAAAAAAATTAGTTTTAAAAATAGTCAATTTGACTTAAAAAGTTCTAGAAATGCAATTAATTTGGGACGGAGTGATAAAATAATAAAACTTACAATAATTACATTTTACAATATTCATTAATACTGTATTGATTAAAATTAAAAAAATTTATGTCAATTTTAAGTTTAAAAATCTTTTAAATTGACTTTAAAAAATTAACAATGATCAAATAATACAGAACATATGAAGTATTATTTCGGGGTAATCACTTTTTATTTGGTCCAGTAATGCCTTGCTTGCCAGTTGCCCTATTAATATGTGGTTGTTTAGGATATGATCTGGCGCGTATTACGTTTCTTTTGGTCCATTAATGCCTAGCTTGCGCTATTAATATGTTGTTGTTTAGGATATGGTCTGGTGCGTCTCTCATTCCCAAAATAAAATTAAATAAAAGTACTGTCAAGATGTTTTAAACCTATGCTTCATTTAATATCAATATTTGTATCCAAGTTAAGAGGTTAGATGAATAATTGACTACTTTTCTCGAGTACTCCTTTTGTTTCGAAATAACAGATTATTCTTTGTATATTGAGTTGAGTCCCAATTACTTGCACTAGTCAAATAATAGATCCTATGCTACACATTTACAATTGGTCTCATTAATTATTATTTTCAACTTTATTTAAGAACACTTATTTCTTATAATTGGAGAAAGTACGTACTCAAAACATGCGATAATTTAACAGTAAAATTTCTATTTTTATTGCGTATGGGCAAAAATTTGAGACTATCATAAAAATACTACAAAAAAAATTATATTACCCTTCATAAATGCGAACAAAAAATAAGACTGTTCATGTGCGCAGTCCATCATTTTTCCTATGGTGAATTATTTATCTTAAAATGAAATATTTTTGCATGGTATAATTATAGGAAAAAAGTAACGGCGAGAAAGTTAACTAAGAAGATTAAAAAAAGAAGGTGAGAGGTAGGAACAAAAAAGTGGACATTGGCGAAGCCGTCGCATGTGGCGTCGCCGCGTCGGTGACCCCGCCAAGACTTTGGATTTCCCAAAAGGAATGAAGCTGATCTTGACCCTTTTCCCTTTCCTTTCAACCTTTTCTAATCAGTCGGCATCTCTCTTTGTACCATTGTAAATAACTCATATAGTTAAAAAAATAAAAAAATCACGCGTTTATATTAGTTTATTTTTTTAACTTTCACCATGGCATAATTCCGTTTCACGTGTAATTCTTTAAATATTTTTCCTTAAGACAAAATTATTATAATGTATTTAATACAATAAGAAGTTATACGTGGGTACACGCTTTAATATTTTTTGTTTTCTACCAAAAAAGAAAAAAGTCGCCTACATTTTTTATCTCCTCCTATTTTTTTTTGTTTTTTGTCATTCCACGAAAATCCACATAATTTATTTGGAAGTTTTGGCGTTAATACTCTGGTAAATATGCATGTAGCCAATGCAGAATAACAAGGTCTCTGGATTTTTCATTGGATCTACTTGGAAAAATAAATTTACTTAGTTTTGGTTTGAATTTTTGTTACATCAATTCTAATATAAAATACTCGTATAATTACATTGTGGTTATAAAAGCCGATTTGAAGGATAATATGATGTAGATCCAGATACATTGTATTCCTAAGGTCGTTGATGGGAAAACTTTGGTAATTCTGATATTGATGTATTTGGAAGTAAGATTATGGATTTTCTTCTTCTATTTTTTTACGTAATCGGAGACAATATCTAACACTATTCTAACTTCATCAGATTCTATGTGGGTATTAATACTATACAAAACATATATAAACATCAAAATAAATGAACTTTTTTATTAACTAATTAAATTTTGGAATGGATCCCAACATTTATCCGATAAGTATCTGTTAATTTGCAAAAATCAGCAATAGGTTGAGTGTGTGTGTGTGTATATATATCAACTGAAAGACATTTTAAGTAAGTCTAGTACTATTAGTTTACGGGGATTTTTTCTAAAATTACTTTAGTAACAAAGAAATATAGAACGATCTTTCAAACTATATAGGCCTTAATTATGTCGGGATAAACAAAATAGTGAAAGATTAATATATAGACGACAATCAAAAATTTAAACTCCACTTCATTTTGGAGTTTCACCAACAATTTGATACACTTGTGTAGGTGGGGATCAAGTATTTTCTGAACCCGTGTGGTTCCAAATTAACAAATATTTTAACATTTGTTTTATACCTTGTTTCCTTATGGTTAGACAAGTTTTAGATAGCTGCTGCATAAATAAATGATTACTGTTCCCCTCGTGCAAACTCAAGTAATCAAAAAATTAAGGCCATTTGTAATGTTGTTAATGCTATTTTAGTGCATTATCATATACTGTATTATTCATCTGCTTGAATTTGATATTATGGCTTACATATATATATATATATATATATATATATATATATATAGAGAGAGAGAGAGAGAGAGAGAGAGAGAGAGAGTCGGCTAGGTCAAAGCAATATGATTGATACTGGTTAATTTGATCAGTTTTTGCTTAATACTAGTTGACTAGTGATTTGAATTTGAACCTGCCAATGGAGTTATACACCAACGGCAAAGCTTAGAGGTCCTGTACGTGCCAGTTTACCAGTCATACAAGATATTGGAATATTCTCTATGAAGCTATGTTTAGAACTTAGAAAATTTGAGAAAAGAAAAAGGAAATTTTAAAAATTTATGACTTTTTTAACCATCATTTACCCTAAGTATTATTTTTCTGTGATAATGCTAGAATCTCAAGTGATCGATGAGATCAAAGTAGGAAAAAACTTAAATTAAATTACGTCATACATTTTTGTTTTTACTTTTTATGAATTTAACTATATGAAAATTATTCAAACAAATTATATATATATATATATAAAAGTAGATTGAGAGGGTTGAGAGTACACTGCCCATTAATTAAAGGGATTTGGACTTTTGAGTTTGGATGTATAATTTAGGGATGCATCATGCACATGCAAATGTTGCAATTCAAGTTCTTCAGCAAGCAGGCCGGACCACAGCTACCAAATAGTATATGTTCGGATGTTCCTCCTCTCAAGTGGTCCAAAACTCCAATAGAAGAGGAGTCTAGCTAACTAAAATAAATTATTAATTCTGCACTAAACTATGTAATAAATGTAAAATTGAGCAACTAAAAATGATCATTACACTTGTATTTGAGACTCGAAACAAATATAATAAATAAATTAGAAACTCATTTAGAATTCCTCAGTACTAATACACAGTTTCTCTGTTGCCACCCATGTTAACAGCAATTATCAAACCTGAACTATTCTCAAGGGAAAGGGTTAAATTTCCAAACAATATATATATATATATATATATATATATATATATATGTTACTATGGATTAAATGAAATTCTCATAGTTTATTTTCCAAACAATATATATATATATATGACTAACTCATCCCAACTGCATTCTAGTGCATGAGGGATAGAGTCCTTCTGGGGAGTCCGGGGTTGGTGACCGGCCAAAATTTTTTTTTTTTTTTTTTGGTTTTCACTCTCAAATAATTTATTTGATTTATTGGAACTGAAATTTTTTAAAACAACAGTAATTTATGTGTGACACTGTTTTTGATATGTATCCAAATCACATATAAATCAATGTTTTTTTTAAAAAAAATTCAGTTCCAATAAATCACATAAATTATTTGAAAGTGAAAACCAAAAAAATAAATAAATAAATTTTTGGCCGGTCGCCGAGCCCGGTCACCAACCCCGGGCTCCCTAGAATTATTGTGAGGGATATGATGTTATTGGCCAGGAAAGAGTTGCAAGGATAAGATAAAAAGCGAGTTCTATCTTATCTCTTTCCTCCCAAAGCTAAAGATCTTCATGTAGACTCATAACAGTAATAGTAATAGTAATATACCACCTTATGAGATTGAGCATTATAACCTAGCCTTATGATCCTTATCTCCTGGTTTTTGGACAACAGCTTCAAAATGGACTATTTACCTCACCACATGGAATTAAGTCGGTAGACTGATGCTAGTACAAAGTTGCAAACACCCCACAAAGGAAACATAATTTGAGCCTCATTGAGACATAGTATTACTGGGTAGTTCTCAAAACCAATTAATTAAACATGAATAGATCTAATCATCTATATACTTTCTTCTTCTATTATCTATGAATTTTAGTCGAGGATAATTGTATCACTGATAAGTGCACATATAAGCCAGTTGTTTCAAAAATGCCTATCGTGGAAACAACATGAGTCGTTTTCCTGAAATATTTTCTAGAAAAAGTTTTCCATGATACAGACACAGACGGAGCAATAAGCTTTAATAAACACATGGAAGGTATTAGCCACATCATGAATATACCCAAACAAAGTGAATTTATTTTTATTTGTCGCAGTACATCTGTTATATACTTATATTCCGCATTCTGCCAGAAGACATTCACATGTCTTTGTTTTTGTTGAATAGAAATAACATTTATCAGATATTCTGTTAAAGTTGATAACGGATGAATCACTGGTTCTCCATCAAAGTTCATGTCTCTCATTATCCCCCACCACACCATATGCCCAATTTTTCCTAATCTACATAATAATGTTGTAGCCACAGCTATTTACACAACACCAACAAGCTACCAACCATTTCCTCCGAGAATTCTCTAATATGGATTCAAAATTTCTTTTTCTAATATCAGCATCCTTGTTATTCATATCACTCCCTTTTCTAGCTGAACCAGCAAAAATTAGTCCCCAAATAACAGTCATGGGCATTGTTTACTGTGACATCTGTTCTAATAACACCTTCTCCAGGAACAGCTACTTCTTACCAGGTAATTCTTCTTTTTTAACTAATTATCAATTATTTATAGTGACCATGAACATAAATCTTGTTATAAATTTCTGGGTACCGATCAGTTTTTCGTTTCATGTTTGATAATCAGGTGCTGAAGTTAAAATAGATTGCAGGTTTGAAGCAACTTCTCCAAGAACAACAGAACAGATAACATTTTCAGTAAACAGAACTACAAACAAACATGGGGTTTATAAGTTGGAATTACCGGCTGTCGACGGAATAGAATGTGCTAGAGATAAATCAATAGGGAACTTGTGCAGGGCAAGCTTAATGGGGAGCTCAAATGCTGCTTGTAATGTTCCTGGTTACAAAAGCACCACAGATGAAATCACAATAAAATCAGAACAAGCAAATCTCTGCATTTACAGCCTTAATCCTATGAATTTTCGACCATCCCAAAGAGATACTGCCTTATGTGGAAATTAGAGAAGACATACTTTCTCAACTTCTCTCTTGTGTGTTTACCCTTCCCCCTCTTTATTAAAATGTATTAATCTTGCCAATTAGATCAAGTAAGTTTCTTTTCTCTGTTAGTCTACCAATGTTGTATATCTTGTTAAAGATTGTTATATACATATATTTATATAAATAATTTGAGTTTTAATTTCTTCACATTTTTCATTTTATTGAGTATTTCGTATCAGAAGTATGAATTAGGTATATGTAGCATAACTTTTTGACTTCATCGTTCATAATTTCTAGATCCACTTATCACTAAAGGAGCTTATTCTATCAAATTTCATACATCTTAATGATTGCTTTTGACATATTATTGCCTTGTCTTTAACTTTTAATCCTTGGTGAAGATTATCTAATATTTCATAATGCAATTATTATGAAGGGCACAATGGTTGCTATGAGTACAAAGTGTAACAGTTATGATACTAAAAGGGGGGAAATCCATTAAAACATCTGAACTAACGAATCACAGGGTGTTCGGGAATGAACCAACTTATAAGTCATTTGTTACTATTTGAGTATTCGGGAATGACTTATTTTTCTACTTATAAGTTGAATTTTAAGTCAAAAAATAAATAAAATATTTATAACTTATTTTAAAATGACTTATAAGTTGGTATTTAGTACTAAAAATTACTTATTCCATAGAAACATTATGGTGAAATTCATAAATCATTATGTTTGTATCCATCTACATTAAATACTAAAACATCAGTGTGATCACTAATTTTCAAAGGACGTTCTTGACCAAAAATACAAGCAAGTATATGGTGAAGTAGAGGAGAAAAACTAATTCTCATTTAATGATGCAGAATTCATAGCTTAATTTCATGTACTTGAATATTTTACAGTCGCCCAAATCAGTGAATCAAATGAATCAAATTCAAAACATAAAATAGAGCTAGAAATGAAATGATGAGAGATAAAATAGTTACCCCAGTCCCATAATCGCAGAGGACGACTTTTTTGCTGTCCATCTTCCCCACCAAAGACCTTACGTTCTTAGTAGAACACCATCTCTGTGATTTGTGAGTTTTGGACAAATTCGGAAAAACTTAAATTAGGGAGGAAAAAGGAAAATTAAAATAAAAGAATAGAGTTGTCTGTGATTTATTTTTCTTTTTTAATAAAAAAAATTCACTTTTAAATTTAGCTTATTGCTTTAACCTTTTATTCAATCGACTTGTGTTTCTAAATTTTTTGGGTAATATATGAAAAAAATATCTCTTTCTTTCTTTTTGAACAAATTTATCCATTTATTGAAAATTTTCAAAAAGAAACTGCCGGTATATTTTTTTGTTTTTGCTTTTTAACTTAGAAAACTTACAAAAAAATCTCATAAGCTAAATGGACAAAAATGTAATTTTTTTTTTCATCTATTCTTTTCTTTTCACTTTGTCAAATTCTTTAATAATGAAATTAGTCTTTTTTTTTTTTAGTTAAGGTTATATTATCGATATTATGAGTTTAACAAGTATAAAATAAGTACGTTCTTGTCAACACATTTAATTTATTAGTGAAGTTTCATGATTCTATTATTTATTGATATAAAATAAGTTATTACGTTATCGATGCATAAAAGTTTAACTTTTTTTTTTATCCTTTTAAGTTTTAATAACAGTAAAACTTTTGTTTATTACAAGAAAAACACTAGTAGAGTAATAAGGTGGTAGTATTGGTAATATGCACAATTTTTTGTAAAAATTCTTACTTTAAATCGAAAATTTCAAATAAATACAATTTAATTAGGACTTGGGGAATAAGTGTCTATAAGCTTAAAATAAACATTACTATACTTTGTATTTTCTGTCATCATAAATGAAAATACTCATGATTTATCATTATGGATTGAACTTTCCATTCGTCCAAAACCAACATTGTAAAAAATAGAGGTGGGCCTTGGGCCAGAGTGAGAAACATAAGTGTTTCGAAAGGTAAGCCTAAGCCCAAGCTAGCTAAGCGAACTAGGCCTGCAATTAAGTCGAATGAAAACGACATCGTCTAGAAACATCTGGCCGTATAAGTATATATTTGCTCATTCATCGGTTAGAGATGCTTTTTAGTTTTTAGGGTTAGTGTCTCGCCGTTGCTAAACCCTAATAAGCAGAACCGAACCGAGCCAAACATCATCAACAAATGGTGAGCCTCACATCTCTCTGTATCCATCTAAATCTTCTGTAATTATCTTCTTATAAAATTTCTATCTCCATTTACAATTGATTACATGTTTATAATTATCAAACTATAAATTTATTTGAGAAATGATATCAAAATGTCACATCTTCCATTTTATTTTGATTAATGTCTCATCTTCTGATCTTCTCAATAACCCCTGATTTTGGTGCACCGATTTGTTGTAAAGTCGATATATTTTTACTTATATATAATTTTGTTCTCTAATTTGAAGGCCCCGAAGAGAGGTGTTAAGCTTCCAGTGTTAGCTAAGAAGAAGACGCCGGTATGAATACCTATATATACATATATATATTTTTCTTGGAATTTTTGCAAGTAAAATTTGTAAATTTACTCAAGTCTGAAAGATAACGTGTGGGGTTTAATTTTCTAGGAGAAGATCGTCAACCCATTGTTTGAGAAGCGGCCGAAGCAGTTTGGAATAGGAGGGGCGTTGCCACCGAAGAGAGATCTGCATCGATTTGTGAGATGGCCGAAGGTGGTTCAAATCCAGAGGAAGAGGATGATTCTCAAGCAACGTTTGAAGGTCCCACCTGCCTTGAATCAGTTCACTAAGACCCTTGACAAGAATCTTGGTCAGCTGTTTAACCTTATTTTATTTGTTCATTTTGTTTATTTTAGTGGGTCTGGTTGTAGGAAACAATTTCTGTAGTGTAATGGCTAATTTTGTAGAATTTATGAGCATTGTGTTATAAGGTCTATATGAAGAATGCTATGGGTTTTGTTGAAACTAGTTGAATGCCAATTATTTAGTTTAAGTATTTGTATAATTGTATTTGAAACATATTCTCAGGCTTCTGCTAGATGTTTTGCGTAAAAGTTCAACAAATTAAACTAGTGCAATGGTGTCTATGTATCTCATTTTTTGTTACTGTGTGGAAGTTATATCTTCTGCTCTATGAACGCATCTAGCTGATTTTAGTTGGATAATCCTTGGTTATTGATAATGTTGGTGAACTGTTTGATATAAATTTGCCGTTTCTAATGCTGAAACTGATTTTTAATTATGACCTACCCTGTGATTGTGTAGAATACTACTGAAAAGAATTACTTTATTTCTTAGTTAGTGATTTCTGTATCCTTTTGATCAATATAGACCACAGATGAAGAGTCCATTTTAAGATTTAAGTTAATCTTAGATGTAAAAATTTAGCTAGAGGCTTAATTCATCAGTTGACAAATTAAGGTTGCTAGTTTCAGACCTCGCCTAGCTTTTAACTATTCCGAAAAAATGAAGATTCAAGCAGACCCTTTAGGTTTTTGGTATGTGCACAACTTGGTTGTAATTAATATATACTGTTTTAACGTACTACTTTGGTTTATGTCGCCCTGTTTAAAGTTAAGGAAAGTCTAATAGTCACTAAGCTTACTGGGGTTTTGGCCTGCTAGTGAGTAAAATGGCCATTTGTGCTGACAATTTTTTTTCCCCATATGTTCTAAGTGATATTTTTAATTTCTCATGTAAACTGTCTATTACACATTCTTTAACTGAACTGGCTGATTGAGCATTCATTTGATGTCTATACATACATAAATTGTTATTGCTGTTAAAATATGCAGCAACAAGTCTGTTCAAGATGCTTCTCAAGTACAGGCCTGAAGATAAGGCTGCAAAGAAAGAGCGCCTTCTGAAAAAAGCTCAGGCTGAGACTGAAGGAAAAACTCCCGAGACCAAGAAGCCTATTGTTGTGAAGTATGGTTTGAACCATGTCACCTACCTTATTGAGCAGGTTTCCTCCAACACCGTTCTATTCTGTTCATGGGTTATATCTCTTGGATATTTTCATAGTATTTATTTTCCTAATAAGAAGTTGTAATACTCCCTTGCAGAATAAAGCCCAATTGGTGGTTATTGCTCATGATGTGGACCCTATTGAATTGGTAGTCTGGCTTCCTGCATTATGCAGGAAGATGGAAATTCCATACTGCATTGTGAAGGGAAAAGCACGATTGGGAACTGTAAGTGTCCTTCATTCTTGTATTTTAGAAGATTTCTGGAAAAGAAGACTTATGGAGCAGAGACTAATATATTGTGGATTATTGCCAGATTGTTCACCAAAAAACTGCAGCTGTTTTGTGCTTGACCACAGTGAAGAATGAAGATAAGTTGGACTTCAGCAAAATATTGGAAGCTATTAAGGTAGCATATATAATCTGCTATGTTTCCCTTTTTTGGACAGATTAATACCTATTATCTTATATTTGTTAGCAATTATATGTTGTTTTGAAAGTCAGTTTAATTTTCCTTTTGTTTTTATTTCAGGCTAATTTCAATGACAAATATGATGAGTATAGAAAGAAGTGGGGAGGTGGTATCATGGGTTCGAAATCCCAAGCCAAAACAAAGGCCAAAGAGAGGCTTCTTGCCAAGGAAGCTGCTCAGAGGCTGAACTAGAAGCTTTAGTCATATGTTGCCTGCCAATCAGGCTATAGACATTTTGAAGGTTTTTAAGTGGTAGATTACTGCTGAGTTTTAATTTTGTTGAGAGCAAAATTATGATATTTGCATGTTGTTACATCTGTTTGCTTTAGACTGATGGACAAGTAGCAGTTGGTTATAATTTATTTATTTTGGTCAATTTTCATGAATGAATGTCTTGAATGAAGAGCAGTGATCTTGAGGCTTTCCTTCACAAAGTTGTGGTTGAACAAGTTTGTAATTGAACATTAGTATCCAGAATTTGCCACTTTAAACTCCTTGAACTCCCTGTCAAACCCATATCATTTGTAGTTTGTAGTTTTTGGGGACGATTGCAAAAACTGTACATCTGATCACCTCTTTCCATTTCCGTGAGCTCTTCATTTCCATAAGCTCTTCTCTGGTTCTAGACAGTGCAATTCAGGCTCTTAGGAATCTAAATATTCACCCATAAATTTTCTAGAATGCTAAAACTACCCAACTCTTGATGACCCAACCAGCTTCTCTCTATAGAGAATAGGCTGAATCAACTTCCCTAGTTTGAGTGACCTAGGTGCTGGTTTGGTAGAAATTGCAGAGAGATTGTTTTGAAGTATTGTATAAGGTGATTTTCAGCAACCACTACATGAATGTAATTTCTCCATTTTAGGGGAAATAACATCCCGAGTTTATTTGGGAATTATTCTGATTAGTTATGGATGTTCATCTTATTTGTGATTTAGGAAGAGGTATCAAGACATGACGCAAATTTTCCTCTGGTATATTTTGTGAAAATAACATAATTTTTCAAGTTCGCTTGTATGGGATAACCTAATGCCAACATCATCAAAAGTCAGAAGTAAGAAGTTGTAGAGGTTGAATATGTGCAAGCTTCAGAATCTACTGGATACTGTGTAGTTACGATAGATTAAACACATTCTAAACGATCAGCCCATCTTTCGTCGAATTCATGCTTTCAAGGGTTTTAACTTCTGACAAGTGCCTCTAATAAATTCCGGGCATCATTACCATACAATACAATATATGATGTAACTGAAAAAGAAGAAAACAGAAGAAGAAGAAGAAGAAGAAAGCTTTGATATTAAAAACAGTTGGCTATTTCAGATGTGATGCTTGAGGTAACAACTAACAAATTTCCGGGATCGTTGAGTTTCAATAATTTTATAATATGTCATTAACAACTTTTTTTTTTTTTGTGGTGTGTGAGTTTATAAATACGTCGTTAACCGAGTAAAAACTAGGGCCATGTTTGTTTGCAAGGATTATAATCCCGGGATTATAATCCATGGGATTATAATCCCAAGACTATTAATCCTAGGATTAAATAGTCCTACTCACATGTTTGTTTTTTATAGGATTATTCATGGGATAACTTAAAATAATCCCATGTTATGTTTGTTTTTTCATGATTAATTAAAGGATTGGATAAAAAAATATTGTTTTGACTATTATACCCTTACCAATAATAACATGTTTTAAACTATAATTTAAACTTGTTTATACATCAAAAAATGATTAATAATAAGTTGTTTAAAAAAATAAGTTGTCTGAAAAATAAGTTGTTTAAAAAATAAGTTGTTTAAAAAAAATAAGTTGTTTGAAAAATAAGTTGTTTACATTAAGATAATAATTTTTTAAACAATCCATATGAAATTATAACAACTGGGTATTTAACAAAGTTATACGTGCATATGTATAAACTGCTAGCTTACTACTGTTCTACAAAGTTAGTCCTGCGAAAGTTCGTATTTAACAATAAGTCAAATGGACTAATGTTTTACAAATTTAAAAATAAGTTGTTTAAAAAATAAGTTGTTTAAAAAAATAAGTTATTTACTAATAATAAGTTGTTTAATAATAAGTTATTTACTAATAATAAGTTGTTTACTAATAATAAGTTATTTACCAATAAATTGTTTAAATAATAAGTTGTTTGAAAAATAAGTTGTTTAAAAATAAGTCGTTTACCAATAAGTTATTTAAAAAATAAGTTATTTGAAAAAAATAAGTTGTTTAAAAAATAAGTTGTTTAAAAATAAGTTATTTTAAAAATAAGTTGTTTAAAAAATAAGTTATTTGAAAAAAATAAGTTGTTTAAAAAATAAGTTATTTGAAAAAATAAGTTGTTTAAAAAATAAGTTATTTGAAAAAATAAGTTGTTTAAAAAATAAGTTGTTTACTAATAATAAGTTATTTACCAATAAGTTATTTAAGAAAATAAGTTGTTTGAAAAATAAGTTGTTTAAAAAAATAAGTTGTGTAAATAAGTTGTTTAAAAAAATAAGTTGTTTAGAAAAATAAGTTGCTATAGCACTGTAGCACTGTACGTAAACAAACAATATTCAATCAATCAAAAAAGACATGATTCAATATTTAATTATTTGTAAGTATAATTTGTTATATAGTTAATTTGTTGACTATAGAACTGTAGCAATACAAAAAAATAAAGGTTAGTTTTGTCCATAAATTTTTAATCCCTCATGATGGGATTATAATACCTAGCTAGACATGGTATTAAATAATCTTTCATCTTAAGCTATTTTATAATCCCTGGACTAATAGTCCCAAGCTCAAATTTAAAAACAAACAAGACACTTGGGATTAATAGTCCTATCCCAAGTGTAATCCTTGCAAACAAACATAGCCTAGGGGTTTTAAATTGAGCTTTTGGATTACATTAGGTATGACTTAGATTTGAAGTGTGTATAATTATAATTCCGAGTGCTAGAAGAATCAATTTTGTAGCAACTTTTTTACCTCTGCGCACTTGTAGGAGCAAATAACAGAAATGTTGGTTGCATGAATAAGGGGGAGGCCAAGCCACATGATCTCTACTTGATTTATATCCACGAGAATACAAGCTCTTTATTGTTACTTGTTAGTAACCCAAAAAAATAAAGTATATGGAGCTGAAAAATGCTTCTCTATCTAACTTGATATACATCCATCCTTAAAATCAGGGTGATATACTTGCCCCCAAAAAATTAATGGAATTTATAATTTTATAAAATGAAAGAAAAGAACACTAGAGGTTGTTAATTGTCAATGGCTGAGATGGTTTGGGTTGCTTCTGTATTCTTCTTCTTAGATTCTTAGATTCTGTCTCTTTAACCTTCTTCCCCTTTCATTTCTGATCTTTTCTTCCATAGATAGAAATTAAAGACTAGTCTGAGTTTTTCATTAGATCATGGCGCGTTTTCTGTTTTGTGTTTTACTAATCTCTCTCTTGGGCTTGGGCGAGGGAGAGAAGGATTAAGAAGGGTGTGGTGTATACAAATTTAATTGTTGCCTGGAGAAGAAGAATAAGAAGAAGAAGAAGAAATGGGTTCATTATTAATGGAACCGGATGATGTAGCAACTTATGCAAGCATCTTTCACCCACCAGAAGGTAATATTTCAGGTCTATGCCTCTCCGTTGAAAACATTCACTCCAGAGGCATCTTTCACGGTGCCCATCCCTTCGATTACTCCGTCCCTCGGCTTTTGGCGCAACTCTCTTTAGCCTCTTCCATCATTTTCTTCACTTCTCGTCTCCTCAGGCCTCTCCACCAAACCACCATGGTTTCACACATATTGGTACGTACGTACATAATAATCTTGGAAACCACACCCCCTACCCTACATGCATTCATTCTAACATGACGTCCCAAAATGAACCAAATGTCATTACATTGTTAACTAAATTTTTAATTTTATGTTGATCATGGATTATGTTGTTAAAAGTCAAAGTTAGTTTCTTTAAAAACTTAACACAGACTTTCAAAAGTGGACTGTGTCATATATATATATATATATAGACACACACACACACACACACACAATGTGACACATGCTTCTTTTTGAACCAAACTTACATTCTAATGTATTGTTCCCTACACACTCACTTGTAGGGTGGTTTGATACTAGGTCCATCCTTTCTGGGACATTTCTCAGGATTTACAGCAACAGTGTTCCCATTTCAAGGTCTCGTATTGTTAGATGGACTTGCTATATTAGGCTACATGTTCTACTTCTTCCTGATAGGAGTAAAAATTGACATTTCAATATTGAAGAGCTTAGAGAAAAGGGATTTCATTATTGGCATTTCTACAGTGGCACTCGCGATCCTTGTAAGCATCTCATGGTCGTTACTAATAATGGGCAGTAATATCAAACTAGAGCCAGAGACAGTCAACACACTTCCTATCGTAGGGATAATATCATCCCTCCTAGCCTTCCCAATGGTTGCTCACTACCTCACTGAACTTGATATGCTAAATTCCGCGATTGGAAGAATGGCCTTAACCACGTCCCTGATCAGCAACTTGTTTAGTTATTCTCTTATATCTATCTCCATCATATCAAACAAACAAGGTGGGAGGTACATTATGTTAAGATCAGTTTTCGTCACGGTTGTGATGGCAATCTTTTACCTTTTCCCAGTTCGAGCATTATTTGTGTGGCTGCTTCGGAGGATCCCAGAGGGGCAGCCGTTGAAACGAGGCTTCACCAATTTGGTACTTGTAGGCATCTTGATGTCTGGGCTTTGCAGTCATGCCAGTAACATGAGCATATTCTACGGACCGTTGCTTTATGGGATGGCAATACCGGCTGGGCCGCCTTTGGGATCTGCTTTAGTAGAGAAGCTTGATCTTATAAACTCTTGTTTCTTCATGCCACTTTACTATGTGAAAAATGGATTGGTGGTGGATATATTTTCTGTCAAGTTCAAGAATTATCTGGTTGTGCAATTCATCATCCTTGTGGCCTGCGCGGGGAAGTTTCTTGGAGCACTCATCTCTTCAGTTTGCTGCAATGTGCCCCCCAGGGATGCTATCTCGCTCGGCCTAGTTATGAACATCCAAGGTCTTCTTGAACTTGGCATGTTTAAAATGATGAAGCATTCAAAGGTATGTATGTTCGTACATGTTCTCTGTTTTTGTTGCAGTGAAATATCCCAAACTTTGAATAAATTGAAGAATGGAAATGTAGCAAAGCAGATGAAAAAAAAATGAAGCTAACATATACCAAATGTAGCACAGTAGACGATATGATAATAATAAATCAAAGGGAGTACTTACTATTACAGTATCAACTTACAACAAAAGTTTGAATTTCTTGATGCAGACAATAGACAATGAAACTTTTGTAGTCTTGTGCGTATCATTGGTAATTGTGAGTGCCACAATCACCCCCATAATGAGACACCTATATGATCCTACAAAGAGATACACTGTCTACAAGAGGAGGACCATTTTGCTGTCAAAACCTGATTCTGAGCTTTGCATACTAGCATGCCTGCACGACGAAGAAAACCTCCCCACCACCATCAACATCCTTGAAGCTATTAATCCGACAAAACGCACCCCTATTTGCATCTACGCTCTCCACCTCGTCGAGCTCGTAGGCCGTCTTGATCCCCTCCTCATATCCCACAAGTTGATGAAAAAGCCCTCTTCAAAAGCCTCTACTTCAAAAGGCATTGTGAATGCCTTCAGATTGTTTGAACAAAGCTACGGCCACCACATTGCCTCGGCACACCCCTTTACTGCAGTAGCAGCTTATCCAACAATGCATGATGAAGTATGCGCAATGGCACTTGACAAGAGAGTTTCACTCATAATAATCCCTTTCCACAACAGATTGACTGACAGCATTGTTACTACAGAGTTGAATAAGAAGGCTATTAGGATGATGAATGATAAAATCCTTAAATCCGCGCCTTGCTCCGTGGCAATCATTGTTGACAGGGGACTGCTGCACAGTGCAAGGCCTGCATTATCAACGTGGTCCTCGTATCGGATTGCAGTTTTGTTCTTAGGTGGCGCTGATGATAGGGAAGCGCTTGCTTTAGGGGCACGAATGGCTGGACAACCAAATATCAATCTGACAATTGTTAGGCTGCTTGAGAATAGACAAATTCCCAGTGAAAATACTAGTCGTGAAAGGAATGCGGATAATGATGTTGTAAATACTAGTCGTGAAAGGAATGCGGATAATGATGTTGTAAGTGAGTTCAGACGTAATCTGGCCGGAAATTATCAGGTGATGTACATGGAGGAGGTGGTTACGGACGGGACGGGTACGGTTGCCGTTATCCGATCCATGGAGAACAATTATGAGCTTATTATTGTGGGAAGATGTCATGACACGTGGTCACCGCTCGTGCTAGGACTGTCAGGTTGGCACGAGGAGACGGAGCTGGGTGATGTTGGAGACATGCTAGCTTCGGCGGATTTTAGAGGGAATGCCACCATCTTGGTGGTGCAACAACATAACAATGTAAAGCAGTGGAGGAAAAACAAGAACAAAGATGAAGAAGATGATTTTACAGTCCACGAGTAATTATAGTGTCCATCAAGATGGGAGATTAGAGGAGATGTTTTGTATATGTAATATGATTGTAGCTGTTCGAGTTCAGTTAGAAATGAATGCTGATTAAGTTTTCAAACAATAGTTCCCTGGCCACATAAAAAAGTCTACTTTTGGTCAAATTTGTTTAATGATTTAAGTTAAAATCAAATCTTGAGAATGCCCAAAAGAAAAAAGGGTGATAAGATTACATGGTTTTGAGGAAGTGGAAATTATCATTCTATATTCTGCATAACGAAGGAATGATAGTTACCTCCTGCAGCATCCATTCAGTTTTGACAAAATCATTAGAAGTCAACAAATACCAAGTGACAGGTAAATTATATGCACAAAAGCACACTAAAAAATTAAAATCTGTACAACCATTTGTCTATTTCTGTACATCCCTAGTAATATTAAACTGTACACATTTATATACTTTTAGAGCATGACTATACACTTGGACTGATTTTTTACAGTAAAGGAGTACCCCGATATCTTCTATCAAATATCAAGACAAACACTAGCAAACCCTGCACAATATTCAGTGTTATCTAGTTCTGTGGAAGAGCTGACGTATTTACCCTGTTTCTAATTCTCAAACTAATATCCACTTCAAGATATCAGGAGTAGGATCTAATCAATTTGAAATTCTGGAAAGTTCGCGCTTTAAAGAGGTTCCCAAAGAGGAAGCTTATTGTTTTCTCCTGGGGTGGATTTGGTGAATTACTTGAGTTCTGTCTAACATGCAGTACTGCTTGTCCAATCTGTCGCCGAATGGAATCAATTATCTTGGGATCAACTGGATTACCTGTCACATCAGTGACATAGAATTTATCTTTGGCTTTCCCGCCTTTAGTCGAAATTTCTGCTCTTTTAATACACAAGCTATTCTCCCTGAATATCCTGGTAATATCTGACAAAAGTCCAACTCGATCTTCTGAGAACAATTCTAGCTCCAGTGCCTGCAATAACTAGCAAAAACACTTTAGAGCAGGATCAACCAATATTCTTACTGGAACATAAACTCTATATTTATTTCATTCAGCTTTCACTCAACAGTCTGGCAACTTCCTTGCTGCTTGCTGCACTCTTTTTCTATGAGAGTTATCAACATACCTCAGATGCTCGTCTTTCAATGGCCGCTTCAAGGCATTGCCTGACACGCTCTCGTTCTGCCTCTGAGCTTATAGGGAGTCCATCAACATGCCGGATATAGTATTCCTACATCAAAGAAACAGTTCAATTATATTCCGAAGATACTATTAATTGAGCATACTCGATGCACTAAGAAGAAAGTTCAGTTGCACCCATCAAAAGTGGAGTTTAATAATAGTGGAACACGTAGTGAGCAGAAAATCGATGATATCATCTAAAGTTTCAGAAAATATCATATTGTGATGCATACAAGATCAAATCTTATTGATAAAAGAATCAAAATCAGTTCACTCATAGAATCAAACTGTCCAATCCAATTTCCATATCTGTATCAACTGCTGGTTACATAAAATGAATTTTACCTGATATGCTTCCATCCTCCCAGTGTGGACTACTCCATGAAAAACTACATATTGCATGTCAGTTAGGGTGCAGAGAGTATCAAACAACAGCTTAGGCCGGTCTTTGGATCTCATAGTAATCACCGTGTAGTCCTTTTCAACACAATCCACAATAGTTACATGCGGTCTTGAGCACTTGTCGTCAACTTTTCCTTCTCCAGCTCTTTCAACATTTTCATAGTCGCGATCAGCAAACATAATTTGATGTAATCTTCTCTCCCTATGCGTGACCCCAGGTGGTGAAAGTGTCATATTTGCTGTCTTCAAGTCATTACTTCCTTTAAGAACATTGCAAAGGAGTTCCTTAATTGTTGAGAGCCTTTTCGGGTCTTCAATTGCACATCCTGTGGCATCATCTGTCACATGAACCACAGCTGCAGCTCTAGCATTGTGAGTCCATATCTCAGCATTCACCACATTACAGTGAAGGCCGGTAAGAACCGCACATACTTCAGACAATAGACCGGGTCTGTCCGTTCCGGTTAGTTCAATTGAGGTGTGATTTTCAGAAGGCATCAGTCCAACAGAACCCCTCAATGGAGATACAAAAAAGGTATCACTTTCAAGTGTCTGCAAAAATTAGAGTGACAAGAAATGCTTTAAGGATTTGGAAAATTTTAGTCAAATAGATCGAAATGTATGGTTTGAGGAAAGCATGACAACTGGATTATTTTCACCCTATAACACCAAAAGAGGGGTGGGGTGGGGGGAGGGTTGAAATAGAGCGTGGTAGGCTTGCTGATATTCAAGAGAGCCTAAAAATCTAAGACGTAAGTTAAATAAATGCAATTCCAATCCCCCCCCCCCCACCTCCCTTCTCCTCCCTGTTTCATTATTTCCTCTGCTTGGTGAAAGAGGTATTTGGGACTACAGGTACTTCAACTAATTTCAAGAACTAAAACTTTTCAGGTTAATGCATTCTTTATGTTGAATAAAAGCTATAGCAATTTGCTACCTTAAAATATTTAAAAGAAGAAAAGAAAGATTAAACAACAAGGAGTTGTTTACCTTTTGAATATATTTGATGATTTCTTCATCTCTAATTTTGAATCCTTCACGATCAATCACATAAAACACTGTAATATTACATTCAGAGTCATGAGGATAATGGAGAAACATGTTTTTGTATTTGTTTTTTCCTTTTTTTTTTTGGTTTTGTTTTTTTTACCTTTTACTTATTATAGCAATTAGATTTGAGCAGTTAAGCAGAAACAATACCATCCATGAACCATCCCCCATCAGATGAGATGTATGCTTTGGTGATAACAAGGTCCAAATCTGTAAGAACTTGAACAACTTCCAGCAGGATTCCGTGTTTGTTGACACTATCAACCTATATACGATGGACCATGCATATCATACTTAGAAATTTGGAGAAACTAGCATACCAAACTGAACCCTATCTCTGACCTATTCCTGAAATAATTGCGCAACAAGTTATAAATTAGAAGGCACAAATCATACCTGTATAATAGTTGTATCCACACTAGAATTGTTGTCAATTGTGACCCTGTTTCAACAAGAGGAAACTAAGAACATCAATTAAACATCCAGAAAGGAGACCTAGAAGACTAAAAACGGGTATTAATCTGCTAATATCCATAAGTACTGTACAGTAACTATCTGAATCAAGCTAAAATCATAAAACCAGAAAGAGGGACATCACGCCCTCAAAACAAAGCAAAAAATAAATTTATCTAAATATCTTCATAGTCAAAAAACATTGAAAGCTAGCTGCTCCTTGGAATAAATTTTCTATTAACCTACTAAAAAACCATAATTTGAATATCAAATTTTTTTGAGAAGAACAGTTAAACGTCAAACACCATATCCATCAAACTTTCTCATAATAGCAATTTCTTTGTAAGGAAAAAACGATAGTTTTCAGAATAACATTTCAAAAAACAACCCAAAAGCTAAAATTAACTCCAAATAAGCTATAAAACTAAGAACCCAAAACAGGGGAGAGAAATTAAGAGGGCAATAACTTTCGATTAGGAAAAAAGGGAAAAGAAACCTGGGTGGGTTCATCCTCCTGATAAGCTTTGCATATTCATCATCCATTTCTGTTATGTAGAAGGAAAAAAAATATTTCTAAAAGAGAGAAAGAAAGTGGAAACGATAGGTATGAAAACCCAGAACGATTAAAAGAAAGTTATGCTAGAAATATAATGATTGCCTCCAAAATGTGCGGAAGAACTATAAATGAGACTCCGATTACAACGAGAGGAGAGAGAAAATAGAAAGGAGGAGACTAGTAAAGTAAAAGATTATTCCTATTGGCTAATACCGCTATGGTTTTAGCTATCATTTGACGGCCGGCCTGTTAAGCTGACGGAAAAGTAACTATGCCGTTTCATTTTGCTAAATTTCTGTTAAAATTAACCCTACATCCTTGAGGTGAATTAGAAATAATAAGAACATTAAGCTTAAGCTTAATTCATAATTTATTTATTTTTATGTTACATACCCTAAAAAAACGCTAAGCAATTTTATTTATGGAGCTGATATTTTCGTAATAATTTTTGATATTTTCGCATGTGAAGTCCACCTTTTAATCAAACCAATATTAATATTTGGTTAAAAAATAGGCCCCACATGCAAAAAAAGCAAAAAGTATCAATATAAAATTAATATTTTCACAATATTTTTTAATAATTTTGCATGTAAAACTCATTTTTAACGAAATTAATATTAATATATAATTAAAAAATGAGTTCAGTATACAAAAATATTAAAAATTATTGTAAAAATATCAGTTCTCTTCTATTCACAAGCAACATCCTTCTCAACAACGGGGGAATACAAGGATGCACATCATTGAACGGAAAAAGAATGAGAGACAAATCAAAAAGTTGAGTTTAACCTGCTATTTTATGACTATTGAAATTGGATTTGGTGCGTTGGACTAGGAAAAAGACAAATTAAAAAGTTGAGCTAAACTCGCTATTTTATAGACTGTTTTATTGGAATTGAATTTAGTGTTTTGAATAAAGAGAATATTGTGAAAGAACTTAACATTTTTCATTTCATTTGATATTTTTATTAAAAAAAATTATTCTATAACATAAATATGGAACTCACTTATTATTCATATAGTGATAATTTTACGAAAGTAATATTTTTTTATAAAAATTAATTTTCTTATGTAAAAAAAATATTTTTTTTGTAAGAATATTATTTTTATAATGAAAGCTAAATTATTTATAAAAATATCACTTTCGTCTGTTGAATTGTCACACTTAGTTTTTCAAATGTTTGGTAATTGACCCTTTATTGTATAGCTTTCCAATTCTCTTCGCCGATCTTTTCATTTGCGTGGGTATTCTAAGGTGACGATGGACAAAGACCGAAAGACACTGGAGGCACGTGTCTTCTGCAAATTGGTCGGTGGTTTCCCGCTATTTTTGGCGGCAATTCCCGCGTGGCTTACCGGTTTTCTCCCCATGTTTGTACAAATGCGTAACTACCTCCTGCCACCTGGTTTCTACTTTCTACTCCTAAATAAAGTAAGTAAAATATTACTCCAATAAGAATGCTCTCTAGAGTTAAAAAAATAATATTTTCTCCGTCTCAAATTAATTATTCAGTTTTGACTTTTTAAAATTAAATTGACTATTTTTAAAACTAATTTTTTTTACTATTTTTGCTAAAATATAAGTGAAGAGATTATAACCAAAAGAAAGTATATACAATTTATTACTAACCCTAATTTTTATAATTTTAGAAATATATTTATATATGCTTAATTATTAATTCTAAAAATAGTCAATTTGACTTTAAAAAATCAAAACTGAGCAATTAATTTGGGATGGAAGGAGTACCTCCTAATTTCGTCTCACAAAAATGAATTTATTTGTTAAACATTTTTGATTCACTTAAAATAAATTCACTTATTAGTGATATTAGTATAAATTAAAAAATTAATATCATAATTTTATTATCTTATCATATTATTAGACCAGATGTTGTTATTTTTTGATTCTTAACATTTGCGAAATTTGTAAATGAAATTTTTTGATTTATATATTTTCTCATTGTTTATTTACTTATTGTGCATAAATTTAATTTAGTTGGTGTTAATAGAATAAGTTTTAGTTTAATTTTAATGTTATAATGCATTTGATACCTTTGTATAATTTGTTGATTGAGATATTGAAGAAGGAAACATATTAGAAAAAATAAAATACGAATGACATAATATTTTTTAATCTCAAAAACTAATAGTGCATGTTAGACAAAAAAAAAACAATTAACTTGCGTAAGTTTATGTAAAATTTCAGGTGGTGAAAAAGTAATTTTCGACTATAGGTGATGACTCAAAAATTAGTATAAAGCACATGAAATTTTCACATTATACAGTTAATTTCAAAATTTTAAATATATTTTTATTTTAAAATTATAAAATAACATTATATTCCTACTATATTATTTTACATAACACAACCAATATAAAGTTAGGCGGTGATGGATATTGGGGGTGGAGACTAAATGTTTATAAATAACTGTCCCTATCTACTCTCTTTTTTATTTTGAAACTATAAAAATGATTTTATATTTTTAAAGATACAAAATAAATATAAATATGGGGGAGTAATTAAAAAAATCAAGACATAGGACACTTGCACAGCTTGATTTGATTTCTTACTAATTCCAACTTCTCCGCAACTGAAGGGCCGAAAATGAGGCACAGACCTTTCTTCAATAGTGTGAATGTAATTGAAATGACAGTTCAGTCGGATAACGATGTGTAGAACGATGTAACAGAGATGTCATTCTAATTTAGTACCTTCAATATTTTATCAAACAAAATAAGTAGTGTTAATTAATTAATTAATTCATTTGAATAATTTTGACTTTTTAAAATTGACATGAAATATTTTTAAATATAAATGTGATAAAGTTCATTAAATTTAAAAAATAATAAATCTTATAATTAGTAATATAATTTAAATAATTTACAATATGTGAAAAAGGGAGTTACTAGATTTTTTTTTTTTTGTTTGGTTAAGCTAAAATTTCATTAATGAGATAGTATATGTTATACACTTGGTTGGGTTGTCGACATACTCCACGCTTAGTTGATGGATTATTACATTTTTTATCTAATTTTATCTAATATGTATATTTAAACATACAGTAATTAATGTATTATAGAGAATTCGAGAAATTAAATGTATATTAAAAAAGATCTAAATTCGCATTTGATTATGTCAGATAGAACAATCACGTAGTTTTAATTAACAAAATGATAAATGACAAACTTTCATTAATAAAATGTCAAAATCGTTCTCTTTTTTTTCTTTTATTTCACTTAGGTCCAGTTTACAACTTGGAGAAGAGCTCAAGGGGAGAAAGGGAAAGAATTGAAGAGCTGATTTTGGCAATGGACAAAGATGAACTTTTTTTTCCAAAAGTGGATTGTTTCTATAGGCGTAGAGACAAAGAAATAAGTAGATAAAAACACCCTCAATCCAAAGACATTAATTAATTCATCTTTCAACCCCTCCCTATCTAGTAATATCTTATCCATACAGTAATATTGTATATGCCAAGAAAAGGTGATAAGATAACTGCAAGAGTGATGCATAACCCATTTACGTGGAGACCCTACGACAATACAATACTAGTACACTAGGAGATAACAAAGTCAGATCACCAATTTGCTACTTTTCCTTCTAAATACCATCTAATCTACTTTTGAGAATTTTATGAA
This sequence comes from Aralia elata, assembly GCA_034770075.1. Lineage (NCBI taxonomy): Eukaryota > Viridiplantae > Streptophyta > Magnoliopsida > Apiales > Araliaceae > Aralia > Aralia elata. Next base: position 78,551,571 of record CM068380.1, read on the forward strand.
GGTAACGCAGGTGATGTTGTTAAAAGTGAGTAACTAAAATTTGAATAGTCGATATATTTTAATAAATTAAATTATTTAAATGTAATAGTATTTAAATTTAAAAAAGTTGTTTGATAATTAAAAAGTATAAAATATTTAAATAACTTTTAAATTAACTTTTTAAAAATTAATAATGATCTTAATGATTTAGATTTATATCTTCTTTTTACTGATTAAGAGACGATAAGAGTCAAATAAAATTTTACCAAATAATTTTATTTTCTTACCGATCAGATATAAAGTTGTTAAGGGATATTAAGAGGTAAACAAATACTATCGTACTTACTTATTATGTTAAGTTGTTGTGTTAAGTTGGGTTTTAACTACAGTATTGAAATCTTTTTAGTTAGACTAACTAACAATGTTTTTGATAAAAATTTGCCGTTTGATTTAACATAATACATAAATTAAAATTCACATTCAAAATTCATGCATCGAATTATGTTATAGTCTTCCGTCTTCACTTAACTAGTTGACTAGTTGTGTTTTAGAAGAAAAAAATATTCACTAAGAATAGATACAGAGGAGACGTGCTAGGGACATGTATAGAATAGAGATAGAGGACACGTGTTTGGGACATATAAAAAGTTGTATCATGTGAAAAAATATTTTAATTTTATTGTGAGTAAATATATTATAATGATGTTTTACTGATAGCATATTTGTTTAGACATGAGTGAGTGATGTCAGAAGTTTTAAATTTTATTTCAAAAAGTATTTTAAATGATATATCATCGTAACATTAATTAGGTAGTTATACCATAAATTATCATTAAAATATTTAATATTATATTATTTAATATCCCTAACAATATTACTGTTAGATATTAGAGGGTTTCGTCCGAGGTTTGTTTCTACTTGTGTATATGATACTATGCTCAAGGTGCAAGGCACAAAAGAGCAGAAAATATAAGTATTACAAGACTACATAGATGAGCTTGTTGAGAGAAATACGCATAAACATATAGTTTAATATTTGCATATTTTATTATATTTATTTTGTATATTTATATTTTGGACAAGGATAAAACAGTGCGAGATTTATAGAATTTCAAGAAGTTCGAATTATGAATATTTTAACGGCGTGCAATTAAGTTAGGCTATTGTATACGGGGGTGAAAGGTTGGTGACTCTTTGTACCAATTGAAAATTGATATTTGCTTTAAAAAACATCCGTCAAGGCTATTGGTTATATCACTCTCTCTCTCTCTCTCTCTCTCTATATATATATATATATATATATATGTGTGTGTTTATAATATGTATTTGTTATGAATTCTTATAAGACATATATTTATAGCGTTAAAAATAAAATAGAATGATCAAGATTAAAAACTGAAAATCGAATTAATAGCGAACGTTAAGTGTTTTTTTTATCGTTCGTTATTATTAATAGCGGACGTCAATTTTCAGTTTCTAATCTTGATCGTTCTTTCTTATTTTTAATACTATAAATAGTGTATGGCTTATAAAGATTCGTAACAAATAAATGTTATGGATCATTCTTATATATATATATATATTTAAATAATTTTATTTCTCAATTCTATTTGTTCCTCTTATTTTTATATCAAGAAACAAAAGATTCGGATGTGTTGATGAACAAAGCCCGAGAAATATCCGGATCGGATGCGGAAGAATAAAGGAAAGTTGTGTAGTTGGAAACATCGAGACGGAACTAGGGAAAGTATATACGTACGTACAGCCGTGCTAAATAAATGATATTGAGAAGAGATCAGAGCCGCCGGTACTGAAGGGAGGGATAAGAATATGGATACGGGGCTACCTCGGAGCTCATCGTGGGTCCGACCAACTCTTTAAAAAACTCGAATAATTGAATTGAGATAGCATAGTATAGTATAGTCTATAGAGACTGTGATATGTGTGCTTTATGAATATATATTTTATATATGCACATTTTGTTCTTCAAGGAAGCTCTCTTAGATCGCACACCTGGCATGGAATTTTCTTCCTTTTCTTCTTTATTGTCAAGCTACACAAATCTAACATCTGTGCTCCAAAAAATCTTCTTATATATTGCAAAAAACATTTAATGAAATTATAATTATGACGTATGTACATATATGAAATAGATAAAAATTAAAAATGACTTTAGTCTAATTTATTTTATCTTATCGCATAAATTTTTACGTTAATTTGTCGACATGTATATCATTTCTCTTTTAAAAACTTCTCTCTTTAAAAACTGAACACTTTTAATCCAATTAGATAGTGTAACTAAATTAGAGAACTTGATTAAATTTTGTAGCTATGACTACCCCCTCCAAAATAAAAAATATTTGTTTTTACGATCTTATATTTTGGCATGGATGGAATAAGATTATTAAATAAATTATTATTATTATTATTATTATATTAATTATATTATATTATATTAATTTTAGATTTTAAAATTTCACCTCCTGAATTTATGGGGAAAAAAATGATACATAGTCATGACTCATGAATCATGATGTGCTTCTTAAAATGGTGACCCGTGAAAGGGTACCATCCTTTGCTTTGAATATCAGTGGAAAAAGATTTGTAATCCCCTTGATTGAATTGGAATCACCGGATAATTAAGTGTCACAACACTTACTTGCAATATAGTAAGTATATTGATGAGTGGTTAAGATTATTTAAAGTTTAATATTCTGCTTCATGGATAAGATGAAGGAAAAGTTAAGACCCAAAATGGTTGACAATTTGTAGAGTGTATACATATATATATATATATGTATATATAGATTACTTGGATTTGGTCCAGATACTTATTTCATTTTTAGTACGATTACCAAATTATGCATCATTATCACAACAGTCGACCACAATAATTTTTTTATCAATGACGTAATGAGATTTACGTAATCATATTCTTTCGGTTTTAAAATTAAAAATATAATTTGACTTTTGATTATAAACGACGATATATTAAAATTTAAAATTAGTATAACTCATAAAAATTTAGAATGAAATAAATTTTGTTATATACTATACAATTATAATAATTGTATCAACTAAAATTAAATAAATTCACATCAATTTAAAATTTAATATGTTGTCGTTTGACCTTAAAAATTAAATCGAATTTTTAATTTTAAAACAGATGAAATTTTAAAATATTAACACGCCAAATTTGATATAACCTTATGAGAAAAGAATAAGACTAAAACCCTCCTTCTTCTTTTTTTAATTTTTAAAAAAACCGACTACCTCTTAAATGTGGAAAAATATACCAACGAAAATATCTCCTTAAATTTTATAAATGTTGGGAAGGGAGTATTACCTAAATTGATACGGCATTGACACAAGTTGGATGAGAATAATGTAGTGACATGCAATAGTTATACCCATCAAAAATAATGAAGTGAAGGTGGAATTTAGATTCCAAAATCCACCAGAAAGCCTAATTGGCCTGAGTCTGGCCCACCAATTGATGACTAACAGCTGTTGTTGGGTGTCGGTGGGTATTGAGGCTATGGAGCTAAAAGTCCTTGGGGTGGAACCAACGAGTGTGTCATAGTTTTAGGTTTGATTTTTATTTTAGGTGATTATTTTTTTTTATCTTCTAGTGAAGTTTGTTTGATTTTTAATAGTATAATAATATATTAATGATGTATTTAATTATAAAATTATATTATATTTTTTTTTTAAAAAAATGAGACTTTCAGAAGAAAAAAAATATATCATCAAATTCAACTATTTAGAAATTAAATAGAAATTTGTTAATCACAAATTCATAATCACATTAAAAGTCCAAAATGTGGTGGGGGTGGGAACTACTAGTTTACTACCTATCTTCTACATGTTCCATATTTTCCAATTTGGGGTTCCTCCCACAAATAACTTTAAATTTGTCCGATCCGATCCGATCCATGACAAAAAGAGGTTCTTTTAAGGGTAGGCAAGAAAAAGTGATTTTACATGTTTCCCATGAGTTAAAATAACTTAAAAATAGATAGGTTATTTATTTTAATTTTGTGGGTCAATCTCATGTAGGGAGGGCTCCATCTAATTTGTTGCGATTTTCGAATTTAAGATAGCAAGGAAAACCTTTCCAACTGTTATTTTAAAGTTGATCCAATTATTGAGAATTTTAAAAGAAGAAGAAAAAACTTTTTCGAAAATTATTTTAAAAAGTAAAGTGGATGTGACATCATATGGCATATGGCACGTATAAAAGTATAAGATAGTAACATATTATTAATAAGGAGAGTTGGTAACTTAATTGGGTAGAGTAGTGTGTTAGTACTATTGGTATTTGGTCGAATTGATTCATGGTTAAAACTTAAAAGCAAATATCACATAGAAATACCTACCTCCAATTAGGTAGAGAATTGTTTCTAATGTACATGTTTCCTTAATTTTTAACAAATAAAGAAGAAAAATCAGTCGAAATTGTTTTTTGACATGTAACACAGAAAAAAAAGAAATCATTTTTTGACTTGCTCGATTGGGAGAAATGGAATTTGAACATTTTTCTGTTTTATTCTCATCCTATGTATTGATGTTAAATAATACTTATTTATTTTAAAATTTTAAATTTAACACCTAATTATAATATATAATATGAGAGTAGAAATGAGACAGATGTTAAATCAAAGGATTTAGACTCGAAAAAACATATTTTTCTTGGAACAACTTGATCGATCTTGTTGCAACACTCTTATAACGAGTATTGTTACCCCTACAAAAAACTCTTACAAAAAAATAGCTTACAAAATGATGTGTCAAGATATAATTAGTAGATAATCTACCATACAGTCCAATAGTTGTAATCAACTAAAATCATCATTTTGTATCTCTTTTTTATAACTATTCTTTAGTCACCAAGATATTATTGCTCTCAGCTAACATTCACCTGAAACCAATCAGATATTATTACTTTCAGCTAACATTCACCTGGAACCAACCAGATATTATTGCTCTTTAGCTAACATTCACCTTGAACCAACTAGATTTAGTTTATGTGGATAGGGACAGGGCCAACAGCCAACAGCCAACAGCCAACAGGCAACAGGTCCTTGTAATCCCTCTTTGCAATTTAGATACCAGATTTGCTTATTGGGCCTTGGCTTCCAGAAGAATGTCAGGTTCTGCTGATGAGTTAAAGAAATTTTCTACACTCGCATGCCTCTTCCATCTCTTATTATCCATCGTGTGATAAGAAAGATGAAAAACATATTTTGTTTTGATAAAACATATATTCAATTACCATTTTAACTCGGGAGATTTTCTATGAGAAAAAAAAAGATGATTTTTACGCTCAATGATACCTACTGATATGAAAAAATGATATCTTCAGCTCTAAAATTATTTTTCTGGTATAAATTTACAGTTCATCTAGTCTGGTACCATTTATATTACATCATCTGTGTTGAAATAATAAAATTTTGCGGGGAAATATCAATCCTATAGTTACTATACATTGAAGCCCAAGATTAGCTATAACTACTAATTGGGAACGAGCTCGAAGACTGAAAATCAATAGAGGAAAACTTGGGCCTTCAAGGGGTTACTTTAGTCGAAGTCAATTAACTATGGCAACTGTTAACTGTGACAATCACAACCGTGATAATCATAATCAATGATTGTAACACTCACATTAATTAAGTGATGGTCAACTATCATTTCATTACTGCTATATTTTTATATAATATTATAGATAAATTTATTAAAAATTATGCATTATAAATGTATTTTTAATTTTAAAACCAATGAAGTATTACCTCCATTTCAAAATCAGAGATACATTTTTCTTTTTATTATATTTTAAAACTTATAAAATGTCACGATGTAGAGTACTTTTTTTTCCTATCACATCTAGTATCACAACACCACTACTATATTATTAACTAATATTAAGTACACTCTTTGTTTCAAATTATATGATCATCATTATTGACTTTTGAAAGTCAAATTAATTTGAGACATTTTAAATTCAAAATTAAGATGACTTATTAAAAATTATGAAATAATAAAACTAACAATGAGCAATACTTTTTTGATAGTTTATAATATTAATCATTGTATTGATTACAATTAAAATAATCTATGCCAATTTTGAATTATTAACTTTAAAAACTCAATAATAATCAAATAATATGAAACAGAAAGAATATTTTTTTTTACGGGTACATATAAAACAAAAATATTCTTATCCATGAATTTTATAAATGATTTTTTTTATTAGGTGTTTTTGGTATGGTAAAAACAGAGGAGGAAGTATATTATGTTAAAGCATTAACACTACACCAACATATTTATTCATCACCTCTTCACATTGTGTGCCTGCCCCTAATAAGTGAATGAATAAAAGCACTTGGTTGATTATTTGAATTCAATTGTTCCTTTATGAGACTGCAGTAGTCCGCACAACCATGAGCTCAACACATTCAGAGTCCGTATATGACCAATCACATGCGGTGGCGGATGTAGGATTCAAAGTCAGGATAGGCAATTTTTTTGTAAAATAATATTACCTCCGTTCTAAAATATAAGATTATTATAAATTTTTTAAAATTAACTTATAAAATATTTTTAAACTCAAAATTGAGATAAATTTCTTTAATTTTTGTCAATATAGTGATAAATATTATAAACTATCCAAAAAATATTACTCATCGTAAAATTTACTGTTTCATAATTTGTGATGAATAATCTTAATTTTAAGTTTGAAAATTATTCAAATTGATTTCCAAAAGTTAGTAATGATCAATTTCCCAATATATATATATATATATATATATATATATATTTGAAATGTTATACACATCTATAGAATGCGTAGGTAAAAAATATTGAAAAATATATAACCAAAAGAGAAAAAGAAAAATAAATTCACATATTTACCGACTCTATACTAGATCCGCCCCTGATCACAAGGCTCATTCTGTTAGGAATCGGATTAAATCCATCTATTAATTATTACTATTCATATAATTTCTTCACTCGTCATCTTCTTCATATATATAGATAATAAACACTTCTTATCCTTCCAACTTATCCCAACTAACAAACTAACTTCCTTCCTTCCTGCCTATCTATTTAATTATGAGTGTATTTTCTATCCTTTTTTTTTCTCTACCCAATCTATTATGTATGCATATGATGATGCCACCTGAAGTTTCTTTTGGTTTTACCCCTCCTAACATTGTAAGTCCTTTTTTAACATTCATACTTCTATATAGGAGTAGGAATTAGTCAACCAATAGACGCATTAACTAATATGACGGTCTCATAATTCCAGTCTAAAAAAGTAAAAAATAAATAAATAAAAACTAACTCATTGAAGATATATTTCGGACAGCAAAAAAAGCATAAAAAATACTTATATATAAAAAAAGAAAAGAAAAGGAAAGAAAAATACTTTACCAACTGAAGTGGAAATGAAAGGGGCAGGTTAAAAAACAAATATGGTGTGGCCATTATCAAAGAACCCCCAACTCTAGGAAGAAGTTTATGGGTGGTCCATTGACAGAGTCAATGAATTGAGCTAGAAGAAGAATTTACCAGTACCACACTGACTGGTATGAATGCAAATATCTACCATACATTACTTGGGTCCATCATAATTCAGTGAAGAGGAAATTAAAGCTAAATGAACTGAATCTAAGGTAACAAAATAACCACCAACCAAACTGACAATCGTATACAAAGACTTAATTGTATATTTCTCGGGAGTTTATTCAGGACAGAGACAGAAGTGTCAATGCCATGACTTATATATATTAGGACACAAAAGTCAGTGCTCATAATATCAACTTGCATAGAAAGTGGGGAATTGCAAAGACTCAAGAATGTGACTGAACAATGAAATTTGGCTCAACTCCAAAATAAATCTTGATGCTTCTGCAAAATTACAATTTGAACTTGATATTTTTTAAGGTCTAATTTTCAATCCTGTGATAACATCAGAATTTACTTAGCATTAAAACCATCAAATTTTTGCACGGCAGGAGTCGAGAATAAGTGCAGATGGGTTCTAATCATATCATGTTATCGTTATGTTTAATAGAGAAACGCAACTAAAATGAAAGCGACCGCTATTAGGCTATAACAGAAAAGAGAGAGTAAAATATCAGGATAAGTTCACTTGCTTCAATCATAGACATAACTAATCATTTTGTTGTCCTAGGCAACTTTACTTATATCCCCTAAAATTGTCAGATATGTGGTTTTAACTAAAAACCAGTTTTGATATGCAATTTTTAATTTTCAATAATCCATTTTCTCCTCTGTAAGTTGCTATACCTCAATAGCAGGAACCAAACAATAGGGAAAGGAACACATAAAAGAAGTTTGTGACGAAGAAAGAGTGCCCTTATCTTTCAAAAATACAAGAAATTAGGGCTTCTTTTTAGTGCGGAGGGAGTACTATTAGAAGATCACACACACACGTACGTACATATATATTAAAACCAACCTAAAAGTGGAACTGAAAGGAATGAGAATAAAAAATGACACAGATACGAGTTCAAAAGCTCATAGCTAGAACAACATAGAGAGAAAAAAATATATAGCTAAGCAGCAATTAATTGCCTAATCTAGGGTTCTTGTAACCATACTCGTTGACATTGTCTCAATCAATATCTTTCCAAGTTACCATCAAGAAACTATATTATAATCCAACACCAGAAAAATGTTGTTATCCAGAAGATAAACCTATTAATATGATCATCCTTCGACTGTGGTGAGTGATACTTTTTCCTAAAATTTCAGATCAGGTTATTGATCATTATTATAAAGTTGGTTTCAAATGAAAGCAGTTTAGCTAGATGATCACAATTCTGAGAACGGTGATGCATAATCTTATAAGTTGAACAGTGTTTCCAACTATAACAAGCACTACTGTTCCATACATATGTAGACCCCTTTGAGATTTTTCCCAACAGATGATTATAAGATGACCAAAAATCAAAAAAGAGATAAAGCACATGCAACTAAACTTTGAGAATTCCTTAAATACTAAGCCAGACCTGGACCCTTCTAAGATAAAAGCAACATGAATTAGTGTTCCAGATTAAAATTCATCAATGCAACAAAAGCTGAAATGGTTCCAAAAGAAAGTGTATAATATATCCGAAGCAGGGATCGCACAAGTACTTAGTAGGGATATCAGGTTTTGTGTAGCAATGGAGGAAAAATCTCTGCCTTACTACACTTATAGATAATCACGCAAGTATGCTATGTGACCAAAGATTTATCAACCCAAAGAAGCTGATCAGCACTCTATTTAGATTCAAAAAGGAGAAATAATTGAAGGATGCCTCACACTATAATAAACACACTTCAGAAATTAAACAAGAAGCTAATTCAAATCCAAACTATATGGCCTGCATATGCAGACTATAGTAACTCTATAATAATACTATCTAAGAGTTCTATGCTTTACAACAAAAATGTATCAAGAATTAAAAGGCCCCGAAGCACCTGTATTTGGAGACTTGGATGAAGCTGCCAACAAAGAAGACGGGCCAAAAAAGCAAATCCAGTGCCTATTGAATTCTCGCAGCTGCTATAACCTTCTTCTCAATTGCAATTATACAAATACATAAATCAAGTACCCAAAAAAACCCAGTTCCACCAAAGTGCGACTTTCTTTCAAGATCTTCTCAAGTTTGAATATTTTTCATCTAAATCTACTGTCCAGACCCTTGAGAATCATCCTTGGAAGAGGGTTGCGGTTGATGCTGCTGCTGTTGTTGCTGGTTCTGGTGCATTCTAGCATGCCCCATCTGCTGGTAAATCTGGCTCAGGGCTTGAGGGCTCAAAACCCCAATATGTCCATCTTGTGAAAGGCCGAGCTCCAAACCTGGGAGCTGCTGATTACTAGCACCCAAAATTGAGGCAAAACTCATATGACCCAAAGTGGTGGCTGGCAAGTCAAACCCAGGGAACCCAATTTTTTGCAAGTAATTTGAACTCTCATGTCCCAAATTAGTTGTTGATGGACCAGATGATGATGGCTGAAACCCATAAGCACTGACAGCCGCAGCAGCAGCAGCCGCAGCAGGGGGCCATAATCCTGCTGTGGCCATATGGGGTCTCCCCAAATTTCCACCAACAGTTGGCCAACTGGCCCTACTACTACTACTTCCTCCTGTCCCACCCATATGCCCACCCAATTCATCAATTTTCTGATGCAGTCCTGCTGATAAAGAGGCCCCCTGTTGTGAAACAGAGCCCCCTGCTACTGCTAAAGCTGACGCCGGTATTGTTCCGGTCCCCGTGGTGGCAATTATCGACGGCTCAGCCTGCTGTAACAGCCACTGGATGGTTTCCCCATCAGATTTGTGTCCCAATTCTCTAGTCAGCTGGAAAATTCTGGCAGCACATAGAGCAGGCATCCTTATCCTCCTTCCCCTGCCTTCAACTTTGGTGTGCCTGTCTTTGTTTGAGGTTCTTTTAGGGGCCAATTGCTTCTTGCCCTCTTCTTTATCTGCAACTACAATCTGGAAATCCTTGATTTCTGCAGGCTTATTCTCACCCATGTTGTTGTTGTTGTTGTTGTTTGGGTTTGATTGTGGGAGGCTCAAGAAGCTTGGCACATCCTGTGGCTGCTGATGATGTTTTGAGCCCTTGGGATCCATGAACAGGTGTGCTTTCAAGAAAATAGTATTATATTTTAGAATTTTATTAAAATAAAAAGGGTTTGTGTTTGTCTGTGTCCTCTTTGATTGAATGAAGAGGGTGACCTCAAAAAACAACAGAAAGAAATGTCCTTTTACCTTCATTTGTTTTCACTGTTTTTGACAAGGAATGTGAAAGACAAAAGTAAATCTTGAAATCCCAAGGCACTCTACCAGTACCTTACCTTTGTCAAATTTATTTCCAGGGCTTAATAATAAATAATAATAATAATAATGTCCCTTTTAGTTTTCACACACACACACACTCACTCTCTATCTCTCACTCTATCATTTTTACTGTGGATAGAGATTTGACATAATATTTTGATTTGACAATCTTTTTTTTAACTGCAAATTTCACCATCTGAGACAGACACACATGAACCCATTTTCCAAATTCCAGGGATTCCTTTCCTACTACTGCAAATAAATAATGTTAAATAACTAGAGGTAAACTGTTTAATTTATTTACATAAAATATTAATGAATAATATAATATAGTCCATTAGTCTTTTACACGTAAATTAGATAGTATTTTTTATCTAAAATATTACTCCTACTAATAGTACCAACAATATGTGTCTCGCCCGCTTGCTTTTATTATTGCAGCACCAAATCCAATACCTGTATGATGCCATAATCTCTTGTAATGTAAGGGACTCAACTCAAGTGTCCAGGTGGAGTCTTGATAAGTTGACATGAGGACACCTGGAGGCAATGAATGGGGCAGTGTATTGGGCTTGCTTCTAACCCACTCTTGGCCCATCCTTATGATAGGTTAAATAAATTTAAAAATAAAATTTTATAATAGATGGAGTAATTAAAATAATTATGGAATCAGCAAGAACAAGGAGATATGGCCCAGAAAAAGTGTGGTATTTCAGACTTTTCAGTTACAAATGAAATGAAGAGAGAGGTTTTGTTATATGTTCCTAGATTGCTTGGAGATATTCTTACTATCTTAGTGGGGCCTGTGGACACAAAGCAAGAGTTTCAGACTGATAGATAGTTCATGGGAAATTCACTGAACTTCATCCTCCATCTAATCTTTTTATAAAACTGTCGGCAGTTTTGATGCATTAATTTCCAAGTCTAATGCTAGGGGGTAAATATACATACATACATACATATATATATATAATGAAAAAATAAAAAATAAAAAGTAAAAGAGGGAAAGGACAAAAAGAACAAGGAAAAGTGGAAAACACAATAAATATTGCCTTAAAAAGAGAAAGGAATTTGTTCTTTCCACATATTTCCACAATACACGTTTACATTTACATTAGTGTGACTTGTGGAAATTATAATTTCCTGAAAAAATTAATCATAGTGATGTACTTCTCCTTTAATTATTCTTTCTTTTTTATTTGTTTGCTTTGCTTTGTTTTTGGGTAACTAGCTCTGATGGTGCGCAATTGACTCTCTAATTAAAAATGACAAAAATAACAGTCTGTTAAAATATTTGAAGTACTTATGTCTATTTTTCATGTTGACGTATAATTTAAGTTGCAAAAGTAATATACATAAATAAAATTTTCCCAATTTACATATAATGGTGCTTGTAAAAACTTCACACTTAAACAAAAGGATAATCCATTTCAGGTACATGGGATTAGTTACATGATTAGAGGTCCTCCTATATCCATCTATCCCAGAGGATAATATATATAGGAAACTGATATTTTCACAACAGAAAATGATATTTTCACATGAAAAGTGTCGCTATAGATTCTATAGCAACGTATAGCGACGGTTTTCCCTGTCGCTATACATCTATAGCAACACTTTTCATGTGAAAATATCAAAAAATGTTGTAGAAATATCAATTTCTTATATATATTTCAAGCACATGCACTCACATATGCCAAAACCCCACTCTTCTCTTTGTTACCTTAAACTCACAAAACTTATCCCCAAGTTACTTATGGATTCTTCATATGAAATCTCCTATTCTTTGAAGTTCAATATTATTCTATAAGGTAACAAGTTTTTTTTATATATTTTTTCATTATCTAAACATAATTTATTATGAATTCTCTAGCACATGTGATTTGTGAAATAATACGTACTTACACCCGATAATCGATAGTAAGTTCACACTCAAAAAAGTGGTGGCTACGCGTTCTACATAATTAAAAAAAGAAATCCCATGTTATAAAAATGATTTGTTTGAAAAAAAAGATTGATTTAGAGAGAGATTCTTAGGTAGGATACACTTGTCAAAGCCATTAATGTAGGAGAAGAAAAATTCAAAGTATGAGTGGACGTGAATAAACAGCCAAGAAATTGACACAAGTCCCTTAAATTCCTCCTATGCCAATTTATTTTTTCTTACGAGGGCAACCCATTTGTCAATTGTGCGCTGAAAGAGATGTCGTTTTTTTAATAATTTAGTGTATTATATTACAATACGTGCCCCCCCAATCCATGCCAGCCGCTCCATAGGATAGGAACAACAAAAGTGAATAATTGGGATGGATGGTAGGTACATTTTCTGTTCTTTTTAGAGGTAGGTAGGTAGGTGCATGAGCTTGTGGTGATTAAAGAAATTAATTAATTAATTAATAATTTTAAACGTCTGATCATCAGATTAATTTCCCCAAAGTAACGTGCATTCCACTTATATAAAGAAGATAGGCAGTAAAATTATTTGATCATCTCAACCACTCCCTCAATCTGTTTTAATTAGTTAACAATTTAATTGATTACTTCTTATTATATAGGAAAGAAAAAGTGCTTCCTCCACTTTTATTCTAACCTTCTCATTTTCTCTAATGGTGGAGTACTACTATTTGGTTAAACTTGGATTAGGGTTTGCGTACGTGTGGAGGGAAAATAAATGTAATGTTTCTTTCCGAGGCGGACATTAATTCTTTTTAGGTTAGGTGCATGAGTGATTTAGAAGCTGCTTTAATTAGATTATGGGATGATCAAGATCACTAGATTAGCTCAAAACTGCTTTAATTTGTTGGGAATTTTCAAAAGTCGATAAGTTGTTATGATTATTGTCCTCATCGCTTTTAGCTACATTAAGAAAAGAAATTAATTAATTAATGGAGGGAAACTGAATTGAACAAGTAAAAGAATAGTGGAAAGCTCCCGTGACACATTCCTACATAATTCTAATGCTTTCAATCAAGATCAGACTACAAGCCAAGTCGAAATGTGACGTCAATATTGTTTATAAGACTTGTGCGTGTGTATATATATATATATATATATATATATATATATATATATATATAGACGTTAGATATAAAAAAAAAATAGAGCAAAACAACACTGAGTTGAAGAAATTTGTTTATATATGATGACGAACGAGTAAATTGTAGTTTAATGACCCACTGTATATATAAAAGCCCTCATAATAATTAATGGAAAGAAATAACTTGATTGATACTCCGCATAACTTAACTTGCTCTCTTATTTCTTATGGAACTTGGAAGGGGAAAGGAAAGTACAAGAAATTAATATCATAGAGAAAAACCTTCTTTATGTATGTATATATTGAAAATATATAATAATTTTAAGGATCTCAAATGAATTCATGCAAGAACAAGGTTCAAATTTATCGATTTTTAAGATGCTTCAACTGCATGCATAAATTACTGTACTTTCTCTTAACACATTAATTTATTATACGTGACGATACATTCATAAAATAACAATTAGTCCAATAACTCTTTCATTTTTAGAGTCCTGGCTAAGCTAGTTCATTGACTTCCCTTACAATCTATGTATTTTCTTCAAAATTTTCTAATTTTCTTTTCTAATAAAGTCTCACAACTAACTTGATTAGTAAACAACTTTAGGGGAAAAAAAATTAAAAATTCAATTTGAATAAAAAAAGATGTGAAAGACTGCTCTTTTTTCCCCCGCCCTTTAACTTTTCTGATTATTTTGGATGTGGAGATGGAGAGAGCAATTGATGAGATGATTGAGGCGTGATGGTAATAATGGGTTTATATATACATACGTGTATGTTGGTGATTGCTTTGCTGGTCAAAATGTGCTTCCCACCTTGGAGACAAAACTAAAAGAGGCCTACCTCTTTTGAAAGTTAGTTGTTGAAAATATCATCCCTGATCCCCACTACCACATGAAAATTCAAATCTTGCAATGAAAAAAAAATAAAAAAATAAAGATCTTGCTTTTCCTAACTGGTTTGAAGACCTACTCGAATCAAACCAGCAAATTCTACTACTTTTTCCATGGACCATGCTTATAATTAAAACTGATGAATTTCCTACCTAACTAACTAAAAGTTGCAGCCTGCATGCATGTGTATGTTATTGAAAGTTTATCACAAGAGGTAACATACATATATATATATATATATATATATATATATATATATATATATATATATATATCATGGTTCTTTTGGGATTCATTTGCAGGTAATATTAGCAAATGTTTCTCAAATATTAAATAAAATTTAGTGCAGTGTTGGATTGACATGATAATAATTTAGGAAAGTGAGGCTGTAATTTTCGCTTGTGCAAATGCTTGTTAAAGAAAATACAAGAAACAATGGGAGTGGGATAACAAATGAGACAGACAATGTGATATCAAAATTGAACTCGAAAATTAGGTAAAATCTTTTGGAAACTAGTAATTAATTAAGGCACTCTACGTTTTAGCAATTGTCTCCAAATATTTTCTCATGATAACCCAAGGCACATAATATAAAAATAATTAAACGAGTACTTAAAAAAAGTTAACCTTACACTTGCCTGTTCATCAAATGCAGTCCTAGTTTGGGACTAGGGTATGGACAAATTAAGGCAGCCGTTGTCATACCCATTAGGCAAAAAACTGAAAAGCTATTTTTTGGTAATTGAGTTTAATTATTATTATTAGGAGAATAAACTAAAAATACTAACATTCAAAGGCTAATACCCCCATGGAGTATTAGTAAAATAAGTTTGTTAGTTCCAACACATTAGTATGAACCCTCACAACCCATCACTGAGCTCTTCATAAAAAAGCCAACTGTTGGTATAATACTAATAGGGACCTCGCACTTATCCTCATGTCGCATCATTAATTGTTGCTGCTTAGTACTAGCTAGCAATATCATCTACTACTTAGCTACAAGACTTCTTTCTCCTTGTGATAATGTTATTCATATATTTGTTTTCTTACAGAGGATGATGATAAGATTTATAAACCAATTCATTTTTCCTACATACATACATATATATATATCCTAATAAACTACTACTCCATGCATGACCGAATAGAATATGGTCACATACATATATAGGAAAATGGTATATGAATTAATTGTGTACCCTAGTTTCTCGTTGCTGAATTTGGTGGGCATTGTTCGGGCTTCACCGGTTCTGTTCAAAAACTGTTAAATCTCTTTGATCATTCCTCAAACGCAGGACTAAAAAACAAAACAAAACAAAATAAAATATCTGAGGAATGACATGAATTATATTATATATGTGTTTCCTAACTAAGTCAATAATAAGATAGATAACCCACTAAGTTGGATGGTGTGGAGTGATCGACACAATGAATATCTCTGATGGAGATAGATTCCAATAGGAACTATGATGCCTTGCCAAGTGACCGATCACAATCTTATCCATGTGCTTGATATGTGTCATTTTACACACACACACACACACATAAATATATTATATATATGCAAGTATGTGTGTGTGTGTGTATATATATATATATATATATATATATTGCTATTTAGTTCATTGTTTACAGCTAGGTTTCCTAGCTCTTGTGAATTTTGTTTGATTTTCGACGCAGATAAGGCTCAAAAATTCCTAGAGTGTAATACGTAAACGTCTAGTACTCTCTCTATTACAAGCCTCCTAGAAGTCAAAATTATCCTAATTTAGCTTCCAAAAAATGCGCATATCATGATGCTAAGGGTTAAAAAGCAAGAGAGAGCTAATTGACAAGTCTGAAAATAATCTCTCAGGGGGAAAGTCACGTGTCTTATAATGAGTAGGAAACAGCAAATGTACCCAATTTCAGCAAATGACCGGCGCAGCTCAGCCAAATCAAAAAGCACTGTGTGATGATGTATTTTCTAAAACTATAGTATTAATTGTTTCTCTAACATCAGTAAATCTTTCCACCAAATATATAAAATGTAGAAAATCGGAATAAGTACTTGAAAATTAGTTATCTAAATTGTACTTCTATGGGGTTCAAATTGGACTCTAGTCTAAATTAGCATAAAGAGATTGATTTCTTCTAAAACCATATTCTCTATTCAGCAAAATTGTGTGGACTCGTTAACTTGATAGAGCTATAATAAATATAGATATATTTTTAACTCACTTTGAAAGACAAAAATTGCCCGAGTTAAAACCCAATCTTATGCATTATTACTTACAGTATATAGATAAATACTAATACATATGTATAGATATATTACAAACTAAACGCACCACAATTTTATGCAAGTTCATTCTTACATTATTTTTATTATATGTAGATTTGATTTCTTACTATATGTAGGCTTATTATCCCACTATATGGGGGTCTATTCTCTCACTGTAAGCGAATTTTTAAGTTTATTGTTAATGTAATATTGTACAAGGGTTACCCCATTATGTAGTTCAACTCAAGATTTTTTTATTTTTTATTTTTGAAAATTCTTATTGTCCCATTTGTCAAAAACAAAAAAATGGCACAATATTTTTAAGTTTTTTCATCATAATTTTGTTATCATAGCACACTATTAATGTATGAAACTAACAATTTATTATTTTTAAAGGCATACTGTAACAAAGTTATATCCTTAATATTCACAAATTTTGCAAATGAGACTTTTTTTGAGAAACATAGCGAGTATACTAGAGTGAATCTTAAAAAATATTTGCCATAAGGGTAAACATAGGAAAACATATATACATATCCAAACAAGTCCCCAGTTGAAATGAACAACAATAACCCGACTTACATGCTCAGCTACTCACGGAAGGCCCAAAGTACATGCAGATGGGTGGATCTATCCTGAAAATGGAGAGAACTGCAGATGGTATTGTCCATATCCCATCACCACATATCAACCCTGAAGCAACAGCCCCAGCATAATCTTCAGCGCCCTTCCTATTCAGTCGCTCCCAGACAAACAAGATCACCGTCCCGACAAACATGTCGATTGCAAAATAAGCTCCAATATAAAACGGTACTGCCATTGCCATTGGAATAGGAATAAATTGGGAAACTTTTATAGGGGTCACATCCCTCAGCAGATTTATAAGTACAGCTGCTGCAAAGAATCCGCAACATAAGGCCAGACAATGCTTGGGAAGAGAAGAGAAGCCCTCAACTCCAAGAATTGCCATTTCCCTGAATATAACAGCATATGGTGCCTTGTACGGACTGTCAGGGGTTCCAATATCAAAAGCACTCCAGAACAACCAAAATGTGAGGGGTGCAATGACACAACCCATGGCTGTTCCAACTAACTGACTCACAAACATAGACTTAGCTGATGATAGAGTAAGGTAACCTGTCTTAAAATCTTGCATTAGATCAGCTGCAGTGGAGACGATGGACATCATAACTCCACAAGCAGCCAAGCCAGCTATGACCCCTCCATCTTTTCCCACCAATGAAGCAATGATGAAAAGACCAATCTTCCCATAGGTTGAAGCCAAGCTCCAGTCAGTGAGTCCAGTACCATAAGAGTTACAGAAGGCAAGGGCGGGGGCAATAATGTACGAGCAGAGGACCAGATACCACTTAAGGGGTGGAAAGATAAGAGGCATTGTAGCCGTAGATATTGCAGCCAGGCCCACATATCCAGAAGCTGCAAACCAGTTCGGTATCCTATCTTTCAGAAAAACCTCATCTTGTTTTCGTTGCTCCTGTAGTAACTTGGAAGTCTCACTATCTGTTTTAATGTGAACATGGAGAGTCAGGGAAAATCACGTGTCAAGCATGTGTGTGTGTGTGTGTGCATGCAATATAATAAGCAAGTCATAACTATTCACTCCTCAGGCACAAAAGTGGAGCGACTACAAACTTGGACGTGTGATATATTTGATAAGCAGTAATCTCAGTTGTCACTTTGGAAAACAAGCAAATAGACAATTTCAGAATCTATAAGAAGAATTGCCTGTAAATTGAAAAATTATTAAATAAGGATGGAAATACCAATAACTGAAGTCTCTTCTCCAAAACAAATATAAAAAATAAAATTGAAGCGGTCTTATTCATGCTCCTAGTAATGAGATAATGTTATACATTATTCACTATTATTCTGTAAAATGAACATGATTCATCTTCCCCAGCTAATAGAAACTTGTTACACTAAGTAACAAAGATTAGAGTGCTTGGCTAGTAGAAGTTAAGGCAATAAACATGTACATTCTATCACCTGTAGACATGATTATTTTAATTCCTAAACAATTCCTACAAACAAGCATATGAAATAAATCAACAGAAAACAATGTCAGATTAAGGGAAAACGCCTTGAGCTATGATTATTGATGTGATATTTAAGCTATATCGACTTTTTTTTTACGAGGGCCACTTAATTAAAGGTGTTAGATCTTATAGTACTCACCTAAGATCTCTTTTACAACAGGAAGATTGTTCTGCTTTATGTTGATGTTGCACAGTTCCTTAATAGTTATAGCTATTATCTTTATCAAATTGTAGAGGCCATCTCCCAGAATAAGTGCAATAGCTACGAAAACCTGCAAACAAAATGAAGTATCAAGAAAAATCATGAAAGTGTACAAGTTAGTAATGCAAAGAGTCCACTCCAACATGTACTCTTCAAAATTTTAATTTTTTAGATTTTTTTTTTCCTTTTTTGAGATTGTGAATGTCTCAATAGTCTCCGATGATGTAGCATCAATGGCTTTCTGCTTCAGTTGAAGTATCTTAAAACAGTTCAAACTGGAATGTTGAATTGTCAAGGGCTTTCCTTAATTGCAGGTCCATTCATTCGGCACAAAATACCTCAGAACTTTCCAGTAAGTCCGTTTTAGAAGTTAGAATATAGAACAAATGTAATACCTTATAGCCATAAAGACCTTTAAAGTCGTTGCTTTCAAGGCCAGCTGGATACCAATCTCCAGCGCGTTGGGAAATTAAGGGCCAAAGAAAACCCCACGATATGATTGCCCCAAGAAGACATGAGCAGTTGACTATGTGAGGGCAGATAAGACCACAACCAACATAAGTTGGACTGAAGTCAAAATAGAACCTGCATGATAAGTGATGGAAAAAATATCAGTAATTCAAGCTACTCTCATGATGAATGCTTTCCCTTCTGTTATGCATAGAAATCCTCCTTAAAAAATGGCACTCGTATCAAGCATACATATTATATGTAAAATTAACATCTAGAGCATTCATTACACACTTCTTAAGATTTATTTTTTCTTTCTAATTTACACTTTAATAGACTTTGAGCTTCATAAAGTTATTAAAAAATCAGCAGCAAGTACTGAATTTTAATATATACTCATGAAGCAGTTCAGTTCAGGTGTCAATACCAGCATAATACTGCTGAATTACAAGTCATATTCCCAAAATAGAGACCAATAACCATGAGGCATGAAGTTCACCACAAGGTATTCCCTGTTACTCGCATGGAAAATGTAGTCCCAGCATAACTTATGTAGGACAGGTTAGAAAATGTTTAGAATACAGACCAAGGAGTAGAAAGAATGGCTAAAGGACCTATCCACACATGGAATCAGTAGAAACACTCATCAATAAAAGCACAAAGCTTTTGCTCAAACTCATTACATAATTCAACTCTAAATAAAGACTGAAAAACATATTGCACCCAGACTTTACATGTCCCATGAGGTTTGCACCCCAAACTGAAAAACGTGTCTACTTGCTCCCCAACATTCATTTTCTAAAACAAATTCCACCCTCCAGACTCCCAACTGGACAGAATTGACGGGAAATTTTAGTTTTCCAACTTTTGAAAGGGTAAAATAGGAAGAAAATGTTAAAAGAACTAAAAATAATAAGGAAATTGTAATCCCAAAATTCAAAGCCTAAATATTCATCTCTTTCTCTTTCCCTCTCTTTCATCTCTTTTTGGTTAGTGGTGTGACTTAATTCCTAGTCCTTCCCGATTGAAATATGTAAGGACTGTAGTAGTATGAAGCTTAGACTGTGCAACTGTTTGTGGTGCAGATAACTTGAACGTGCCACACCCGTAAAAGATGGAGATTATAAGCTATTGTGGCATTACAAAAACCAGATATTTACTTATAAATTATGAGTTATCTACCCTTACATTTTGTAGATCCAAAGCTTTAGCACCAACTCTATGGATTTTAATTAAGCATAGAAAGAGAATTGAACTACTGATTAAAATCACAGTGCTCTGTCACTATTATATCCTTTCCATCGACTTCTATGGATTCGTCTTTGTTGGAAGCCACAAAGTTCCTCACTTTTGCATGGCCGTCCTAGGTTATAAGAGATAAAGAATAAGATGATAGAAAATCATGCCCATGTTCATGCCCATGTTTATAAGAAAACTCTAAAAAATATCAACTAGTGTCACTAAGTGAGCGACTTGGGGCTTCCAATAGACTGACATGGTGTAGCCTCTTGAAAATGCACATGTTTATGAAAATAACTTAACCAGATTGAACTATATCTTTTTAGAAGGTTATCCTAACGTACCAGTTACCACGTTTTCAGATAAATGTATTTCGTACCACAAAGACCCAAATAAACCTACCCCCACCATACTTTGTACCATAGAATGTGACGTTTTACACTCCTGTTTTCGCTCCACGTATTGTATTAAACCACAATCCAGGTAACATGGGGTTAATAACAATAAGCTAAAAGCACAAGAAGCTTACGTGTTCTTGTACAGTGTCAAACCGAGACTAGGGAAATTATCAAATCCACATGAATCCCCAACACCACTGAAGAACCACTTGAAGCAACTCCAGAAAAAACTTATGCTCAAATACTTTCCAAGACAGCTTACTTGTTTCCTGTTACAAGAAGTGCATACATTTTTAAGATAATGTCAGAATTTAAGCAAATTACGGAACATGAAATATTTTAAGAGGTAAAAAAAAGAAGACAATGTCAACATCATGACAAACTTTACCAAAGTGGGCAAGATCTCGTGGTTCCTATTTCCAACAGTACAAGGTAAAAAAAACAAAAAAACTTAAGAAATAGGTCTGAGACTTGGAAAAAAGGCCAAAATGAGGTTTGGTTTATCAGGAATTAGCACAACAGCGAGACAATATAAATACTCACTCTGCAAGAACCATTACAGGTTCCAGTTATCCAGGATCTGTCAGGGTTGTCTTTTTCTTTTTTTTCTTTACTTTTTTTCCTTTCTCTTTCTTTATTTACTTTGAAAAGTAAGGGTTATCATGGATTTGTCTTTTTCCCAGAAGCTTAAGATAACATCCGAGTTTGGGTCTGATTTTTCTTCAAGTTTGCAATAAGCTAACACATTCCGACACTTGTAGATGAACTCCTCCAAGAGAACCAAAAAGTAGAAGAGAGATCTGTCACATCAAGATTTGAATCTTTTCAACAGCCAACAGTACAAATGATTGAAAACAAGGCTTCAACATGACCAATCACAACAAGTAAAGAATTTACAACTTGCTACTAGTGTAACCTCCTAGTCTCTACTTCCAAAAAATTTGCAGTTTGGAACAACTATATCATCTCCCCCAACAGCTATTAAAACTGTGCTTCAGTTATGATGATAGTTATAAAGACCTGTAGTTTCACAAAACCAAATTGTAATCTGACTACTCCAAATGCGGCCTCCCCTCTTCCATAGTTAAACTTAAATCCGGAATAGTATAATAGTATGATGGTATCTAACAACTGAAAAGTTTTTTCTTTCCTTCCAGCTGCACCACACAACCTACATAGATGGGTGCAAAACATACTTTGAAATGAAGATCATAATCAATGAGCAATAAAGAATAAGAAAGATGGACATTCTTTGCTAGGTAAAGTGGCCGCCTCAAACAACAAATCTGTAAGTGGCAAAATGTTCCAAAGACAAGAGGATGACGACATGAAACCAAATCACGCCTCAAAGGCAAGATTAGCTGAAGGTTAAGATTCAATAGGATGACATGAGATCAAGGGCCCATGCTCGTGTATTCTACATTTCAACCATCTCTACCATTAAAAACAATCACAGTCAAATCATAGGAAAGAAATACTTGCTCGACTCTAAAAAGTCAGTCTCGTATATTAGCAACATGTAATTGAATCCTCAACAACAAACTTCCCTTTCAGTAACATGACAACTTTCTTTTGTTAAATAAGATCCATACCACCATTTTTACCACTATGTAGGCAATTTTTGAAAGTAAGAGATTATATTACATTATCAAACTTTTCCTCTTATGCTGTAACAGCCATTTGTGCTTCTGGTTCTCTTTCGGCACATTATATCACTTACAGGTGGTCTATGTTACTAAATAATAATCCCTCCTTCCCAAATCGTGAGTCAAAGTCAATGCGGCACACAGGTTAAAAAAGGGGTGGGGGGGGGGGGGAATTGACCAACTTGTTCCTTTTTCAAGGGGGGTAAAAGTATCTTGTTCCTTTAATACCTGTCTTATTATAAATTTGCATCAGCTTTTTAACATGTAGGGCTGAAATAGTTTTAACTTTATTTTTCAAAAAGAAAATATGGTCCATTCATATAACAGTTGCATTGGTTCTGTTAAAAGACAAATACCTTGCGACATCCAAAAATTAACGACATGACTATTAAATTGGGGCAAAGGGAGTACCTGATGAAGTTTAATATGGATAAAATTTTTGAACAATTTAAAACTATATCTATAAAGACACCCTTCCTCAATCTTTTTGATGTGGTACGGAAGAGGAAAATTAAGAAATTTATTATTAAG
Organism: Aralia elata; assembly: GCA_034770075.1. Classification (NCBI taxonomy): domain Eukaryota; kingdom Viridiplantae; phylum Streptophyta; class Magnoliopsida; order Apiales; family Araliaceae; genus Aralia; species Aralia elata. The sequence continues at coordinate 78,575,125 of CM068380.1, forward strand.
TTTATATTGTTATTTAGAGATAAATATTGGATTATTAGTGTAATTATTTTAGTGGGATATTATAGAAGTTTTAATTATGGTAGTAGATTATAATTAGGAGATTTTTAATTATGGTAGTAGATTTTAATTGTAGTAGTAGATTTTAATTAGGAGATTGTTTCCTTTTTAAATTAGGGTTTTTACTTAGTCCCCAAGTATTAGGTTTTCTATTTAAGCATTGTAATACTTCATTATTTTAGAGATTATTTAATGAATTGATTTAAGATTAAAGTTGTGTGCTATTTTGTGCGTGTTTCTCACTTTCTCTACCGAGTCTCTGCGGGGATAAGTATTCTAATTCCTTTTTTCCACCTTGTCCTACATCATAATGGTATCAAGAGCCAAAATTCTTGATATCTTTTGATTTCACTCAATTCCTTCCTACCCTAATTTTTTGACCTTCATCAATTCTCGAAGTTCGCTAGCGTATTCGAGATGACAATGTAGTCTTAAATTTATCCCAAAATTGAAAAATTAAATATATATAAAAACTGCTACAGTGCCGATACAGTGATTCTGGTAGGGTAATTCTTCTGCCAAATTACAGCTTGGTACCCTCACGTTTCTGAAATTCTCAACTTAGACCCCAAAGTTTCTAAAACTTTCAATTCGACCCTCAATGTTTTTAAAAATTTCAATTCAGCCCCTGAAGTTTCATTTCAGCCCCTAAACTTTCAGAATCTTCAATTTTTCCCTATTTGTTACCTATTTTTGGGTAAGGAAAAAAAAGGTCTTTGTTTTTTTTTCAATTATGGTGACTTATAATTGGGAGGACCGTCTTAGAGGAATAGAAGAATCCACTGTAGCACTTATAACAAATCAGACAAATATCTCAAAATTCATCGCCGCAATTCTAACATGTGGTCAAGGAATCAACACAAATGTCAAAGCTATGATGTCAGGCCCTACAAATAAAATCGGAGTCAGTGAGACTCTTCAAGAACAAGAACTTCGACATGTTGACTCGTGAGGGTCTTAAAGTGGCTGAAGTTAAAAATGTTGTATTGGTTGAAATTCAAAGGTGGTTTGCATTAAAGGAAGTGCAGTGCAAGAGGTGAATCCTATTAACCAAGAAGTTAAACACACAAAGAAAGACCGAATTGAGGTACAACATGTTGACTTTTTATGCCAAATTTTATATTCGAGTCCAAAATTGCATCTAGTTTCTTGCTTGTGACAATGTTATTCTCAAAAATTGTGCTCAAAAAACATCAGATGCGCATGTTTTATTGGAATGCATCTCCTAGACTGTAACTCGAGGACGAGTTTGTTTCAAAGGCGAGGAGAATGATGCGGTACGGAAGAGGAATATTAAGAAATTTATTATTAAGTTTGTATTGTTATTTATAGATAAATATTAGATTATTAATGTAATTATTTTATTAGGATATTCTAGAAGTTTTAATTATGGTAGTAGATTATAATTGTGAGATTTTTAATTATGATAATAGATTTTAATTAGGAGATCGTTTCTTTTTTAAATTAGGATTTTTACTTAGCCCCAAATATTGGATTTTTTATTTAAGCATTGTAATACTTCATTATTTTAGAGATTATTGAATGAATTGATTTGATATTAAAATCGTGTGTGTCTTTATCAATTCTCTGCGGAGATAGGTACTCTTATTCTTTCTTCCTACACTGTCTTACATCACTTTCCTCTAGAGTGGATATAGATATTCATGTTGATCTTTGATCTCCATCCATTGTTATTTCAATCATTTCACTTTCATGCCATATTGCCACATAAATTATGCAGATATCCCGAAACATCTTGCATTGTAAGGAACAGGATTTTTCAATTTTTTATTTCAATTTTTATGATTAATTAACTCACAAAAATAGAAAGAACTTAATATAAAGTTTCTTACCCTGCAAGCTCAGCTCCAGAATTAGTATGAAAGCTATTGATCAACATTGCTGTGGCAGTTCCACTAGGGTATGTAAGCTTATAATCCATGACCATAACCTGATATCACATATAAAGTAAGAACAAGAAACACATACCTAGTTAAGAAGTCATTTGTTAGTAGAACTGTTGAGAAAAATGCTATATGTAAGCCTCTAGCAGGGATTAGAAATTTCCCAGCAATAGCTTAAACTAAAGTAACTTCAAAAAATTCTTTGTAGTCCCTAGAAAATAAGATGCAGACACTATCCTTTTAGTTACAAAAGACATTAAGCACAACTAAATATTTGGAGTTTATACTATATTTCCGTGGCTCAATTCTTTATTGAAGTCTACACTTTATTTTCGCAGCACAATGTTTTTGTGAGTATGGAACCAGCGAACTGAAGAATAATTCAACTATGAAAACAAGCATTTTGGCAACAGAAATTCAATTGAAGAGGAAAAAACACACTAATAAAAAAAATGAGCAATTCCACATTTACTTAGGAATGCACTGTCAGATGTATTTCTGTCTTCAACTCTTGCCTAAATATGTAGCAACAGGAGTATTTAGGTTGATTTGTTGTACTACTAGCAACCTCAGCAGTCAAGCATAAGCATTATGGGGTCAGAATATACCTTACGAAGCGGAGCAAGGCTGAAAAGGCCAAGAAAACTGACAACAGATATGAAGCCAATCATCCATAACAAGCCTGGGTTCTTAACATCCTCTGCCCGGTTACCAGGGTAATCCACACCAATCAGTTCATATGTTCTCTCATTCATTGAAAGCAAATATGACCCAAAGCCACCTGCCAAACCAAGGAAATGTACCAAATTTGAGATTCATCACGTGCAAAAGGTTGTTTAAACAATAAAGATGATAGATAAAGAAACGCTACTGATGCTCATAGAAAAAGAAAAAAAAATCAATAAACATAGTAAAGGTAACCGGTGAGATTGGGCGAGAAAATTTATAAAATTAAAAAAAGATGATTTTACTACCTTAAAGATCTAAGTTAAAAGTAAATATGTTAAATACTGGATAGAGCACTAATTTACTGCAAGCGAAAATGACTCGTAGGTCGTAGATAGACCATAAAGCTTTAAGGGAAAAGCTTAAAGAAAAATATAACGAAGTGCAATATTTATATTCTAAAGATTAAAAATGAAAGAAATAGTGCAACAAAAGACATTGAAGTTACTCATTACACCCAATTAACAGAAGTGTCGTAAAAGCTACATTTTCACGCCTACTAATAAACCCAATCATTACTTTCCAAAGTCCAAACACAAGAACTATCTCAAACCGAAGGCAAATGCATAATACATAATTACATAGGCATAAAAATGCTTTGAAAGACCACAGTTACGCTCTATCCACACCAACTCAACTCATGTCAACAAAGACTTTTTATCCCAAGCTTGATACTTTATCCAACACCAGATAAGAATTAATCATACTGCAAAACAATACAAACAAGCTAAAAATACACACATCATCAGACAATAAGACATTTTTTAGCAGTAATAAAATAAAAATCACACTAATTAAACTCAAAACAACTTAAAAGAATAAAAAATAAAGATATATACCACTAAAAGCAAGGCCATAACAAGCCACCACGCAGGTCTGAATCACTGTATTCTCTTGTCTAGTAAATGGTTTAACATCAAACCCTAATTTGGACAAAAGCCCAGTCCATGACTTGACGAAGAAGAAGCCGAGCAGCCCTGCGGCAACATTCAGCGATGGAATGATCCCGACCGTCAGATTGAGCTTGTGAGTGATGATACAGAAGAGTGCCCCCAATATAGCACTCACCACCAACCCTCTGATCGTGATCTGATCTTTCCATTCTGGGATTATTTCCAGTTCAAAATCCCTATTATTCTCAGTAGTCTCATCCCTCAACAAAGGTTCAGAAATCTCCACGCCTGCTGAGGAGTGATTCTCCGTGCCCATACTATGAAGATTCGCTAGGGCCCGTAGAATTTGGAGATAATTTGGGGACTAGGGTTTGCAATCTGAGTGGACAAGGAATCGATGATATTTATGAGAAGCTTTGTTTGATTCCTTGTGAAGCGAACAGATGGGGAAATAGGCTTTGAATTGAATTATGGTTGGGAAAATTTAGAAGAACGACTTTTTTAGTTGGGGGGCAACTATCTCAGCTCTAATTTAGTTATAAAATTTTCAAATTTCATCTTGACCGTTAAATTTTTCACCGAATACAAACATGATATATGACAAATACAAAATTAAAATACCCATTTAACGTGAAAACTTTGTCTCAAATACAATGACTAGTTTAGTTAAGTTTAACTACCCACAACCTAACCCAACATTACTTGCCCAATATCTCTCTCTAATCTTCTCCATCCTTATAGTATAGAGTTGAGTCCAGAGAGATTTTTAAGAGAAGCTTCTCCTTATTAATCTCTATCTTCTTCTACTTCTTTATATTATTTGGACTCATGTTTAGTTTTTTTTTTAAATAATAATTAGTTTGTATTGTAATTTTTAATATTGTGAATACTTATATATTGGGTTTGTCTAACACTAATTGATTTTTTTATACCAAAAAACATAAATAATTAAAGAAAATTCACGTACGAGAAGATACATAAACTTATTTTTGAACATGTATTATTTACTTGTGTCTATTTCTGTTAAAAGTCAAATGACTTAACAGTTTTTGTAATGATTTATAAAAAAATAAAAATTAAATTAGTTAATTATAAAAAATATATATAATTAATTATTTATAAATTAACCTAAAAGTACGTGGGTAAGTTACATAAACGACAAGCTTTTGCTGGGAATAAGATGACGGAACTTTATAAACGGATTTTTTGTAACGTGGGGCGACGTGGCCACGTGGGAACTACTTATGATGGTTATCTAACAAGGAGTTGCAGTCTTTTTTTAAGGTGGAAATTGAGCTCATAAATGATCCAAAATACTTCTTTTGTCCCAAATTAACTGTTTAATTTTAACTTTTTAAAATTATATTGATTATTTTTAAAAGTAATTTTTATATCATTTTTACCAAAATATAAGTGAATAAATTATAATCAAAAGAAAATATATATAATTTACTATTAATACCAATTTTTATAATGTTAAAAAATATATTTATATATACTTAATTATTAATTTTAAAAATAGTCAATTTGACTAAAAAAAATCAAAACTAAACAGTTAATTTGGGACGGAAGTAGTACAAGTTTTACATTGCATATATTGAATAAATTTTATGACAAATTCAAGCACAATATTCAATTAATATTTATTTGAGTGAGTTAAGTTAGTTGATCGATTTAAATCACTTGAATAAGAAAATTTAAAAATTTAAGACATTTTAATTTCATCAGCACATACATTCACAACTTTAATAATATACATTTAATAAATAAAAAAATATAGTCATTCACAATTTTAAATTCATATAATTTAATCTTTCTCTCTGCACCACTACTAAATCCCTTCGTATTATTCATAAAATTTTGTGGTAAGTGCATGAATGGATTAATTAACAATATATATTACACATATTTATAATTTATAATTATAATATTTAGATAAATTTTACATATTAATATTTAAACAGGCCCGTGTGTCGCACGAGTTCACCTACTAATTATCTTTATAAAAATGTCATTAGTATGAAGGTTTTTATTTTAATTTTTCTATCTTTTGATGTTAGAAGAAGATTGTTTTAACTTGAATTATGTACATATCTTATGCGTTGGAAGAAAATTATATTGACTCGAGTAATGTACGATTACTGATATGAGATTAGAAGAAGATTATATGGACTTGAAATTATGTAGAATTATGGAGGGCTTCGAATATTACATGAACTATATCATATATTTTTTTTTTTGGGTAATATCCTCTATAAAAGATGAAATTACAGTCCTCCGTGTGAGAATTATGTAACTTCTTTATTAGTAGCAATAAGTGATTTAAATTTTAACTTTATAGATGTTAATTATAAATTATGTAGTCTTATAATTATTTCTTTTCATATCTATACCAGTTGTTATCGATTGAGTTAGGAATTTTGTATTTTGTTAATCTTTTACCTATAGTCTTCTATTAATAATTTGGACTATTTGGTCTAGGTTTTATAAAGGTATTATAAATATTTTTTAAAAAAAAATCACTCACAGAAACTCTTATTTTTATATCTCGAGTGTAATTTTTTATATTTTTTTTGTGCATAAAATATTAGGTAAATAAGATATTCTGAACTCCGAGCATAGCATATTATGAGGTAGCATTTTTAAAAAAATACAGTACTATTTTTTACGCGGAACAAATAGTCCAGTCCCCATGCTTTAATCCCCTATACAAACGTAACCATTTTGCCTACAACAACATCTGAAGGAACAATTTGCTATAAATTGACTAAGGAGGTGTTTGAAAAAAATTAAATGAATCTGAATCTGAATCTGCTGAATCTAAATTTGAATGAAAAAAGCTGTTTGATAATTGACATGTCTGAAACATCTGAATGACAGAATTTTATTATTTTACTCCTCTGGAAAAATTCAAAATTATTGTAAATTTATTTAATATTACTTAATATAATAGTTAATATTTTTTTAAATTTTTTTAATTTTTTTTACTCATTCAGTCATTCAGCTAAAAAAATCTGACTTAGCCATTCAGCTCAATCATCTGACCGATTCAGCCATTCAGACCAAAACAAACTCACTGACCGATTCAGCCATTCAGCTCTAAACAAATACCCCTAATTTTCGGCCAATAAAGCTGTAGACCATTTTTTATTGATAATTGTATGATCCACTAAAAACTAAGTTGTTGAGAATAGTCGTGCTATTAGAGGTCTGTTTCTTGTTAGAGCCTCAATGCCCTCAATAGGTTGTGGTGTGATGATTCTATTAAGCCGAATTGCTATTGCACAAATTGGCTGGGCCTGGACCTGGACCTGGGCCTGGGCCACTCATTCAGTAAATCCAACTCCAAGGAAATCTCTCTAGTCCAGAAAATTAAGACATGAAACAACAATACCAGAGATTAAACATATTTTCAATAGTCAGTTTTATATTGATATGGTTCTCCAGTATGTTGATTTTTTATTTGGCAACTGCAATGCTTTCATTATTTTTTTTTTCCGTTGTTATTTAACTGACATAAAAATTGAATCTAAATTTGAACATTTTAGTAAATTTGAACTCTAATATTTTGACTTCCATATCATCTTATATTTATTTCAAATCTATTTTTTTCCCTACACACACACATGAAGGTTCCTAATTGTATAATTTAAATTTTCAAAAGATATACTCTCTCGTTATTTCAAAATTGATATGAATTCAAACAATTTAATCAATATGATAATAAATATCGATAATTAATTAGATGTACTAACTTCAAGTTCAAGGGTAAAAAACATCCAATTTCTTTGGTGGGATCACTGTGCTACATCACCTTCATAGTTTGATATCATGAATGAGTCCTCAAAGCTCTAAATCTGAAACGTACCCGGGTTACCAAATCAAAACTATATCATGTGACCAAACTATGTCACGTGAACCTTCGGTTTGTATTTTTTTTTACGAACCCCTTTTTTTAATATATTTTTTAACATAGCTCACTCTCATTTTTTTTTTAACATAACTCACCCTCCAAATTGTATAAATACTAAAAAAATAGTTTTTTTATGAACTCCTTCTTTCAACATTATTTTAATATAGTTCACCTTCATTTTTTTTATAACATAACTCACCCTTCAAATTATATAAATGCTAACAAATAGACTCCATTAACTGTTATATTAACAAAAGTGACGAAATGTTGTTGACTTTGTACGAAATTAACCATGTGCACATCACATGTGCAACAATAAATTAATTAGGCAAAGAAATTAAAATTTAATCTAATTGTTCTTCCCCTATTTCAATCTGGAACATCTCCGTCCCAAAACTCAATCTTACTTTCAAATCTCAACCAACATATCTTGCCGGAAGCCATTGTTTTAGTCAGATTCTTGTATTACTGAAGAGTGAATCTCCTTCTTTCTGTCTTCCCTTACTTAAGGAAAGCAAAAGACTCAAGACTTTCTCCTTCTGTTGTTGGAAATACCACCTTGAAGTTCCAAGACTAGAACTTACACTCTAAACTGAGGAAAGGGCATCCCAAAAAAACAAAAGACAAGTTTCCCTACCGAAACAAGAGGGAAATGAATGTGATAAGGTCCATGTGAACTGAGTTGTGAGTTGAGTATAGTAAGCCAGACTCAACTCTTTTGGAAACTGGTAATTAATTAAGGCACTCCACGTTTGAGCAATTGTCTCCAAATATTTTCTCATGATAACCCAAGGCACATAATATAAAAATAATTAAACGAATACTTAAAAAAAGTTAACCTTACACTTGCCTGTTCATCAAATGCAGTCCTAGTTTGGGACTAGGGTATGGACAAATTAAGGCAGCCGTTGTCATACCCATTAGGCAAAAAACTGAAAAGCTATTTTTTGGTAATTGAGTTTAATTATTATTAGGAGAATAAACTAAAAATACTAACATTCAAAGGCTAATACCCCCATGGAGTATTAGTAAAATAAGTTAGTTAGTTCCAACACATTAGTATGAACCCTAACAACCCATCACTGAGCTCTTCATAAAAAGCCAACTGTTGGTATAATACTAATAGAGACCTCGCACTTATCCTCATGTCGCCTCATTAATTGTTGCTGCTTAGTACTAGCTAGCAATATCATCTACTACTTAGCTACAAGACTTCTTTCTCCTTTTGTGATAATGTTATTCATATATTTGTTTTCTTACAGAGGATGATGATAAGATTTATAAACTAATTCATTTTTCCTACATATATATATATATCCTAATAAACTACTACTCCATGCATGACCGAATAGAATATGGTCACATACATATATAGGAAAATGGTATATGAATTAATTGTGTACCCTAGTTTCTCGTTGCTGAATTTGGTGGGCATTGTTCGGGCTTCACCGGTTCTGTTCAAAAAATGTTAAATCTCTTTGATCATTCCTCAAACGCAGGACTAAAAAACAAAACAAAACAAAATAAAATATCTGAGGAATGACATGAATTATATTATATATGTGTTTCCTAACTAAGTCAATAATAAGATAGATAACCCACTAAGTTGGATGGTGTGGAGTGATCGACACAATGAATATCTCTGATGGAGATAGATTCCAATAGGAACTATGATGCCTTGCCAAGTGACCGATCACAATCTTATCCATGTGCTTGATATGTGTCATTTTACACACACACACACACATAAATATATTATATATATGCAAGTGTGTGTGTGTGTGTGTATATATATATATATATATATATATATATATTGCTATTTAGTTCATTGTTTACAGCTAGGTTTCCTAGCTCTTGTGAATTTTGTTTGATTTTCGACGCAGATGAGGCTCAAAAATTCCTAGAGTGTAATACGTAAACGTCTAGTACTCTCTCTATTACAAGCCTCCTAGAAGTCAAAATTATCCTAATTTAGCTTCCAAAAAATGCGCATATCATGATGCTAAGGGTTAAAAAGCAAGAGAGAGCTAATTGACAAGTCTGAAAATAATCTCTCAGGGGGAAAGTCACGTGTCTTATAATGAGTAGGAAACAGCAAATGTACCCAATTTCAGCAAATGACCGGCGCAGCTCAGCCAAATCAAAAAGCACTGTGTGATGATGTATTTTCTAAAACTATAGTATTAATTGTTTCTCTAACATCAGTAAATCTTTCCACCAAATATATAAAATGTAGAAAATCGGAATAAGTACTTGAAAATTAGTTATCTAAATTGTACTTCTATGGGGTTCAAATTGGACTCTAGTCTAAATTAGCATAAAGAGATTGATTTCTTCTAAAACCATATTCTCTATTCAGCAAAATTGTGTGGACTCGTTAACTTGATAGAGCTATAATAAATATAGATATATTTTTAACTCACTTTGAAAGACAAAAATTGCCCCAGTTAAAACCCAATCTTATGCATTATTACTTACAGTATATAGATAAATACTAATACATATGTACAGATATATTACAAACTTAAGGCACCACAATTTTATGCAAGTTCATTCTTACATTATTTTTATTATATGTAGATTTGATTTATTACTATATGTAGGCTTATTATCCCACTATATGGGGGTCTATTCTCTCACTGTAAGCGAATTTTTAAGTTTATTGTTAATGTAATATTGTACGAGGGTTACCCCATTATGTAGTTCAACTCAAGATTTTTTTATTTTTTATTTTTGAAAATTCTTATTGTCCCATTTGTCAAAAACAAAAAAATGACACAATATTTTTAAGTTTTTTAATCATAATTTTGTTATCATAGCACACTATTAATGTATGAAACTAACAATTTATTATTTTTAAAGGTATACTGTAACAAAGTTATATCCTTAATATTCACAAATTTTGCAAATGAGATTTTTTTTGAGAAACATAGCGAGTATACTATAGTGAATCTTAAAAAATATTTGCTATAAGGGTAAACATAGGAGAACATATATACATATCCAAACAAGTTCCCAGTTGAAATGAACAACAACAACCCAACTTACATGCTCAGCTACTCACGGAAGGCCCAAAGTACATGCATATGGGTGGATCAATCCTGAAAATGGAGAGAACTGCAGATGGTATTGTCCATATCCCATCACCACATATCAACCCTGAAGCAACAGCCCCAGCATAATCTTCAGCGCCCTTCCTATTCAGTCGCTCCCAGACAAACAAGATCACCGTCCCGACAAACATGTCGATTGCAAAATAAGCTCCAATATAAAACGGTACTGCCATTGCCATTGGAATAGGAATAAATTGGGAAACTTTTTTAGGGGTCGCATCCCTCAGCAGGTTTATAAGTACAGCTGCCGCAAAGAATCCGCAACATATGGCCAGACAATGCTTGGGAAGAGAAGAGAAGCCCTCAACTCCAAGAATTGCCATTTCCCTGAATATAACAGCATATGGTGCCTTGTACGGACTGTCAGGGGTTCCAATATCAAAAGCACTCCAGAACAACCAAAATGTGAGGGGTGCAATGACACAACCCATGGCTGTTCCAACTAACTGACTCACAAACATAGACTTAGCTGATGATAGAGTAAGGTAACCTGTCTTAAAATCTTGCATTAGATCAGCTGCAGTGGAGACGATGGACATCATAACTCCACAAGCAGCCAAGCCAGCTATGACCCCTCCATCTTTTCCCACCAATGAAGCAATGATGAAAAGACCAATCTTCCCATAGTTTGAAGCCAAGCTCCAGTCAGTGAGTCCAGTACCATAAGAGTTACAGAAGGCAAGGGCGGGGGCAATAATGTACGAGCAGAGGACCAGATACCACTTAAGGGGTGGAAAGATAAGAGGCATTGTAGCTGTAGATATTGCAGCCAGGCCCACATATCCAGAAGCTGCAAACCAGTTCGGTATCCTATCTTTCAGAAAAACCTCATCTTGTTTTCGTTGCTCCTGTAGTAACTTGGAAGTCTCACTATCTGTTTTAATGTGAACATGGAGAGTCAGGGAAAATCACGTGTCAAGCATGTGTGTGTGTGTGTGCATGCAATATAATAAGCAAGTCATAACTATTCACTCCTCAGGCACAAAAGTGGAGCGACTACAAACTTGGACGTGTGATATATTTGATAAGCAGTAATCTCAGTTGTCACTTTGGAAAACAAGCAAATAGACAATTTCAGAATCTATAAGAAGAATTGCCTGTAAATTGAAAAATTATTAAATAAGGATGGAAATACCAATAACTGAAGTCTCTTCTCCAAAAAAAAATATAAAAAATAAAATTGAAGCGGTCTTATTCATGCTCCTAGTAATGAGATAATGTTATACATTATTCACTATTATTCTGTAAAATGAACATGATTCATCTTCCCCAGCTAATAGAAACTTGTTACACTAAGTAACAAAGATTAGAGTGCTTGGCTAGTAGAAGTTAAGGCAATAAACATGTACATTCTATCACCTGTAGACATGATTATTTTAATTCCTAAACAATTCCTACAAACAAGCATATGAAATAAATCAACAGAAAACAATGTCAGATTAAGGGAAAACGCCTTGAGCTATGATTATTGATGTGATATTTAAGCTATATCGACTTTTTTTTTACGAGGGCCACTTAATTAAAGGTGTTAGATCTTATAGTACTCACCTAAGATCTCTTTTACAACAGGAAGATTGTTCTGCTTTATGTTGATGTTGCAAAGTTCCTTAATAGTTATAGCTATTACCTTTATCAAATTGTAGAGGCCGTCTCCCAGAATAAGTGCAATAGCTACGAAAACCTGCAAACAAAATGAAGTATCAAAAAAAATCATGATAGTGTACAAGTTAGTAATGCAAAGAGTCCACTCCAACATGTACTCTTCAAATTTTTAATTTTTTAGATTATTTTTTTTCCTTTTTTGAGATTGTGAATGTCTCAATAGTCTCCGATGATGTAGCATCAATGGCTTTCTGCTTCAGTTGAAGTATCTTAAAACAGTTCAAACTAGAATGTTGAATTGTCAAGGGCTTTCCTTAATTGCAGGTCCATTCATTTGGCACAAAATACCTCAGAACTTTCCAGTAAGTCCGTTTTAGAAGTTAGAATATAGAACAAATGTAATACCTTATAGCCATAAAGACCTTTAAAGTCATTGCTTTCAAGGCCAGCTGGATACCAATCTCCAGCACGTTGGGAAATTAAGGGCCAAAAAAAACCCCATGATATGATTGCCCCAAGAAGACATGAGCAGTTGACTATGTGAGGGCAGATAAGACCACAACCAACATAAGTTGGACTGAAGTCAAAATAGAACCTGCATGATAAGTGATGGAAAAAATATCAGTAATTCAAGCTACTCTCATGATGAATGCTTTCCCTTCTGTTATGCATAGAAATCCTCCTTAAAAAATGGCAATCGTATCAAGCATACATATTATATGTAAAATTAACATCTAGAGCATACATTACACGCTTCTTAAGATTTATTTTTTCTTTCTAATTTACACTTTAATAGACTTTGAGCTTCATAAAGTTATTAAAAAATCAGCAGCAAGTACTGAATTTTAATATATACTCATGAAGCAGTTCAGTTCAGGTGTCAATACCAGCATAATACTGCTGATTTACAAGTCATATTCCCAAAATAGAGACCAATAACCATGAGGCATGAAGTTCACCACAAGGTATTCCCTGTTACTCGCATGGAAAATGTAGTCCCAGCATAACTTATGTAGGACAGGTTAGAAAATGTTTAGAATACAGAATAAGGAGTAGAAAGAATGGCTAAAGGACCTATCCACACATGGAATCAGTAGAAACACTCATCAATAAAAGCACAAAGCTTTTGCTCAAACTCATTACATAATTCAACTCTAAATAAAGACTGAAAAACATATTGCACCCAGACTTTACATGTCCCATGAGGTTTGCATCCCAAACTTAAAAACGTGTCTACTTGCTCCCCAACATTCATTTTCTAAAACAAATTCCACCCTCCAGACTCCCAACTGGACAGAAGTGACGGGAAATTTTAGTTTTCCAACTTTTGAAAGGGTGAAATAGGAAGAAAATGTTAAAAGAACTAAAAATAATAAGGAAATTGTAATCCCAAAATTCAAAGCCTAAATGTTCATCTCTTTCTCTTTCCCTCTCTTTCATCTCTTTTTGGTTAGTGGTGTGACTTAATTCCTAGTCCTTCCCGATTGAAATATGTAAGGACTGTAGTAGTTTGAAGCTTAGACTGTGCAACTGTTTGTGGTGCAGATAACTTGAACGTGCCACATCCGTAAAAGATGGAGATTATAAGCTATTGTGGCATTACAAAAACCAGATATTTACTTATAAATTATGAGTTATCTACCCTTACATTTTGTAGATCCAAAGCTTTAGCACCAACTCTATGGATTTTAATTAAGCGTAGAAAGAGAATTGAACTACTGATTAAAATCACAGTGCTCTGTCACTATTACATCCTTTCCATCGGCTTCTATGGATTCGTCTTTGTTGGAAGCCACAAAGTTCCTCACTTTTGCATGGCCGTCCTAGGTTATAAGAGATCAAGAATAAGATGATAGAAAATCATGCCCATGTTCATGTCCATATTTATAAGAAAACTCTAGAAAATATCAACTAGTGTCACTACGTGAGCGGCTTGGGGCTTCCAATAGACTGACATGGTGTAGCCTCTTGAAAATGCACATGTTTATGAAAATAACTTAACCAGATTGAACTATATCTTTTTAGAAGGTTATCCTAACGTACCAGTTACCAAGTTTTCAGATAAACGTATTTCGTACCACAAAGACCCAAATAAACCTACCCCTACCATACTTTGTACCATAGAATGTGACGTTTTACACTCCTGTTTTCGCTCCACGTATTGTATTAAACCACAATCCAGGTAACCTGGGGTTAATAACAATAAGCTAAAAGCACAAGAAGCTTACGTGTTCTTGTACAATGTCAAACCGAGACTAGGGAAATTATCAAATCCACATGAATCCCCAACACCACTGAAGAACCACTTGAAGCAACTCCAGAAAAAACTTATGCTCAAATACTTTCCAAGACAGCTTACTTGTTTCCTGTTACAAGAAGTGCATACATTTTTAGGATAATGTCAGAATTTAAGCAAATTACGGAACATGAAATATTTTAAGAGGTAAAAAAAAGAAGACAACGTCAACATCATGACAAACTTTACCAAAGTGGGCAAGATCTCGTGGTTCCTATTTCCAACAGTACAAGGTAAAAAAAAAACAAAAAACTTAAGAAATAGGTCTGAGACTTGGAAAAAAGGCCAAAATGAGGTTTGGTTTATCAGGAATTAGCACAACAGCGAGACAATATAAATACTCACTCTGCAAGAACCATTACAGGAAAATTTCCAGTTATCCAGGATCTGTCAGGGTTGTCTTTTTCTTTTTTTTCTTTACTTTTTTTTCTTTCTCTTTCTTTATTTACTTTGAAAAGTAAGGGTTATTATGGATTTGTCTTTTTCCCAGAAGCTTAAGATAACATCCGAGTTCGGGTCTGATTTTTCTTCAAGTTTGCAATAAGCTAACACATTCCGACACTTGTAGATGAACTCCTCCAAGAGAACCAAAAAGTAGAAGAGAGATCTGTCTCATCAAGATTTGATTCTTTTCAACAGCCAACAATACAGATGATTGAAAACAAGGCTTCAACATGACCAACCACAACAAGTAAAGAATTTACAACCTGCTACTAGTGTAACCTCCTAGTCTCTACTTCCAAAAAATTTGCAGTTTGGAACAACTATATCATCTCCCAACAGCTATTCAAATTGTGCTTCAGTTATGATGATAGTTATAAAGACCTGTAGTTTCACAAAACCAAATTGTAATCTGACTACTCCAAATGCGGCCTCCCCTCTTCCATAGTTAAACTTAAATCCGGAATAGTATAATAGTATGATGGTATCTAACAACTGAAAAGTTTTTTCTTTCCTTCCGGCTGCACCACACAACCTACATAGATGGGTGCAAAACATACTTTGAAATGAAGATCATAATCAATGAGCAATAAAGAATAAGAAAGATGGACTTTCTTTGCTAGGTAAAGTGACCGTCTCAAACAACAAATCCGTAAGTGGCAAAATGTTCCAAAGACAAGAGGAAGACGACATGAAACCAAATCACACCTCAAAGGTAAGATTAGCTGAAGGTTAAGATTCAATAGGATGACATGAGATCAAGGGCCCATGCTCGTGTATTCTACATTTCAACCATCTCTACCATTATAGACAATCACAGTCAAATCATAGGAAAGGAATACTTGCTCGACTCTAAAAAGTCAGTCTCGTATATTAGCAACATGTAATTGAATCCTCAACAACAAACTTCCCTTTCAGTAACATGACAACTTTCTTTTGTTAAATAAGATCCATACCACCATTTTTACCACTATGTAGGCAATTTTTGAAAGTAAGAGATTATATTACATTATCAAACTTTTCCTCTTATGCTGTAACAGCCATTTGTGCTTCTGGTTCTCTTTCGGCACATTATATCACTTACAGGTGGTCTATGTTACTAAATAATAATCCCTCCTTCCCAAATCGTGAGTCAAAGTCAATGCGGCACACAAGTTAAAAAAGGGGGGAAAAATTGACCAACTTGTTCCTTTTCAAGGGGGGAAAAGGTATCTTGTTCCTTTAATACCTGTCTTATTATAAATTTGCATCAGCTTTTTAACATGTGGGGCTGAAATAGTTTTAACTTTATTTTTCAAAAAGAAAATATGGTCCATTCATATAACAGTTGCATTGGTTCTGTTAAAAGACAAATACCTTGCTACATCCAAAAAATAACGGCATGACTATTAAATTGGGGCAAAGGGAGTACCTGATAAAGTTTAATATGGATAAAATTTTTGAACAATTTAAAACTATATCTATAAAGACACCCTTCCTCAATCTTTTTGATGTGGTACGGAAGAGGAAAATTAAGATATTTATTATTAAGTTTGTATTGTTATTTATAGATAAATATTGGATTATTTTAGTGGGATATTATAGAAGTTTTAATTATGGTAGTAGATTATAATTAGGAGATTTTTAATTATGGTAGTAGATTTTAATTAAGAGAATTTTATTGTAGTAGTAGATTTTAATTAGGAGATTGTTTTCTTTTTAAATTAGGATTTTTACTTAGTCCCCAAGTATTAGGTTTTCTATTTAAGCATTGTAATACTTCATTATTTTGGAGATTATTGCATGAATTGATTTAAGATTAAAGTTGTGTGCTATTTTGTGCGTGTTTCTCATTTTCTCTACCGAGTCTCTGCGGAGATAGGTATTCTTATTCCTTCTTTCCACCTTGTCCTACATTATAATGGTATTAAGAGCCAAAATTCTTGATATCTTTTGATTTCATTCAATTCCTTCCTACCCTAATTTTTTTACCTTCATCAATTCTCGAAGTTCGCTAGCGTATTCGAGATGACAATGTAATCTCAAATTTATCCCAAAATTGAAAAATTAAATATATAAAAAAAACTGCTACAGTGCCGCTACAGTGATTTTGGTAGGGTAATTCTTCTGCCAAATTACAGCTTGGTACCCTCACGTTTCTGAAATTCTCAACTTAGACCCCAAAGTTTCTAAAACTTTCAATTCGACCCTCAATGTTTTTAAAATTTTCAATTCAGCCCCTGAAGTTTCATTTCAGCCCCTAAACTTTCATATTTTTCCCTATTTGTTACCTATTTTTGGGTAGGGAAAAAAAAGGTCTTTGTTTTTTTTCAATTATGGTGACTTATAATTGGGAGGACCGTCTTAGAGGAATAGAAGAATCCACTGCAGCACTTATAACAAATCAGACAAATATCTCAAAATTCATCGCCGCAATTCTAACATGTGGTCAAGGAATCAACACAAATGTCAAAGCTATGATGTCAGGCCCTACAAATAAAATAGGAGTCAGTGAGACTCTTCAAGAACAAGAACTTCAACATGTTGACTCGTGAGGGTATTAAAGTGGCTGAAGTTAAAAATGTTGTATCAGTTGAAATTCAAAGGTGGTTTGCATCAAAGGAAGTGCAGTGCAAGAGGTGAATCCTATTAACCAAGAAGTTAAACACACAAAAAAAGACACAATTGAGGTACAACATGTTGACTTTTTTATGCCAAATTTTGTATTCGAGTCCAAAACTGCATCTAGTTTCTTACTTGTGACAATGTTATTCTAAAAAATTGTGCTAAAAAAACATCGGATGCGCATGTTTTATTGGAATGCATCTCCTAGACTGTGGTTTATTATTCTTCGATATTTCAAAACTCAAGGACGAGTTTGTTTCAAAGGCGAGGAGAATGATGTGGTACGAAAGAGGAAAATTAAGAAATTTATTATTAAGTTTGTATTATTATTTAGAGATAAATATTAGATTATTAATGTAATTATTTTATTAGGATATTCTAGAAGTTTTAATTACGGTAGTAGATTATAATTATGAGATTTTTAATTATGATAATAGATTTTAATTAGGAGATCGTTTCTTTTTTAAATTAGGATTTTTACTTAGTCCCCAAGTATTGGATTTTTTATTTAAGCATTGTAATACTTCATTATTTTAGAGATTATTGAATGAATTGATTTGAGATTAAAACTATGTATTTTTGTGTGTGTTTCTTTGTCAATTCTCTGCGGAGATAGGTACTCTTATTCTCTCTTCCTACCCTGTCTTACATCACTTTCCTTTAGAGCGGATATAGATATTCATGTTGATCTTTGATCTCCATCCATTGTTATTTCAATCATTTCACTTTAATGCCCTATTGCCACATAAATTATGCAGATATCCCGAAACATCTTGCATCGTAAGGAACAGGATTTTTCAATTTTTTATTTCAATTTTTATGATTAATTAACTCACAAAAATAGAAAGAACTTAATATAAAGTTTCTTACCCTGCAAGCTCAGCTCCAGAATTAGTATGGAAGCTATTGATCAACATTGCTGTGGCAGTTCCACTAGGGTATGTAAGCTTATAATCCATGACCATAACCTGATATCACATATAAAGTAAGAACAAGAAACACATACTTAGTTAAGAAGTCATTTGTGCTAGCATCATATGTAAGCCTCTAGCAGGGATTAGAAATTTCCCAGCAATAGCTTAAACTAAAGTAACTTCAAAAAATTCTTTGTAGTCCCTAGAAAATGAGATGCAGACACTATCCTTTTAGTTACAAAAGACATTAAGCACAACTAAATATTTGGAGTTTATACTATATTTCCGTGGCTCAATTCTTTATTGAAGTCTACACTTTATTTTCGCAGCACAATGTTTTTGTGAGTATGGAACCAGCGAACTGAAGAATAATTCAACTATGAAAACAAGCATTTTGGCAACAGAAATTCAATTGAAGAGGAAAAAGCACACTAATAAAAAAAATGAACAATTCCGCATTTACTTAGGAATGCACTGTCAGATGTATTTCTGTCTTCAACTCTTGCCTAAATATGTAGCAACAGGAGTATTTAGGTTGATTTGTTGTACTACTAGCAACCTCAGCCGTCAAGCATAAGCATTATGGGGTCAGAATATACCTTACGAAGCGGAGCAAGGCTGAAAAGGCCAAGAAAACTGACAACAGATATGAAGCCAATCATCCATAACAAGCCTGGGTTCTTAACATCCTCTGCCCGGTTACCAGGGTAATCCACACCAATCAGTTCATATGTTCTCTCATTCATTGAAAGCAAATATGACCCAAAGCCACCTGCCAAACCAAGGAAATGTACCAAATTTGAGATTCATCACGTGCAAAAGATTGTTTAAACAATAAAGATGATAGATAAAGAAACGCTACTGATGCTCATAGAAAAAGAAAAAAAAAATCAATAAACATAGTAAAGGTAACCGGTGAGATTGGGCAAGAAAATTTATAAAATTAAAAAAAGATGATTTTACTACCTTAAAGATCTAAGTTAAAAGTAAATATGTTAAATACTGGATAGAGCACTAATTTACTGCAAGCGAAAATGACTGGTAGGTCGTAGATAGACCATAAAGCTTTAAGGGAAAAGCTTAAAGAAAAATATAACGAAGTGCGATATTTATATTCTAAAGATTAAAAATGAAAGAAATAGTGCAACAAAAGACATTGAAGTTACTCATTACACCCAATTAACAGAA
Source organism: Aralia elata (assembly GCA_034770075.1). Classification (NCBI taxonomy): domain Eukaryota; kingdom Viridiplantae; phylum Streptophyta; class Magnoliopsida; order Apiales; family Araliaceae; genus Aralia; species Aralia elata. The sequence continues at coordinate 78,594,779 of CM068380.1, forward strand.
GTGTCGTAAAAGCTACATTTTCACTCCTACTAATAAACCTGATCATTACTTTCCAAAGTCCAAACACAAGAACTCAAACCGAAGGCAAATGCATAATACATAATTACATAGGCATAAAAATGTTTTGAAAGACCACCGTTACGCTCTATCCACACCAACTCAACTCATGTCAACAAAGACTTTTTATCCCAAGCTTGATACTTTATCCAACACCAGATAAGAATTAATCATACTGCAAAACAATACAAACAAGCTAAAAATACACACATATCATCAGACAATAAGACATTTTTTTAGCAGTAATAAAATAAAAATCACATAATTAAACTCAAAACAACTTAAAAGAATAAAAAATAAAGATATATACCACTAAAAGCAAGGCCATAACAAGCCACCACGCAGGTCTGAATCACTGTATTCTCTTGTCTAGTAAATGGTTTAACATCAAACCCTAATTCGGACAAAAGCCCAGTCCATGACTTGACGAAGAAGAAACCGAGCAGCCCTGCGGCAACATTCAGCGATGGAAGGATCCCGACCGTCAGATTGAGCTTGTGAGTGATGATACAGAAGAGTGCCCCCAATATAGCACTCACCACCAACCCTCTGATCGTAATCTGATCTTTCCATTCTGGGATTATTTCCAGTTCAAAATCCCTATTATTATCAGTAGTCTCGTCCCTCAACAAAGGTTCAGAAATCTCCACGCCTGCTGAGGAGTGATTCTCCGTGCCCATATTCGCTAGGGCCCGTAGAATTTGGAGAGAATTTGGGGACTAGAGTTTGCAATCTGAGTGGACAAGGAATCGATGATATTTATGAGAGGCTTTGTTTGAGTCCTTGTGAAGCGAATAGATGGGGAAATAGGCTTTGAATTGAATTATGGTTGGGAAAATTTAGAAGAACGACTGTGTGTGTGGCGGTAAATGCTTTTTATAATTTATATAACTGTACCTTATAAATAACTAGTTATACTATTTCTTCTTTCTTTCGTTTTTTACCCAACTATCTCAACTTTAATTTAGTTATAAAAATTTTAAATTTCATCTTGACCGTCAAATTTTTCACCGAATACTAACATGATATATGATAAATACAAAATTAAAATACCCATTTAACATGAAAACTTTGTCTCAAATACAATGACTAGTTTAGTTAAGTTTAACTACCCACAACCTAACCCAACATTACTTGCCCATCATCTCTCTCTGATCTTCTTCATCCTTATAGTATAGAGTTGAGTCCAGAGAGATTTTTAAGAGAAGCTTCTCCTTATTAATCTCTATCTTCTTCTACTTCTTTATATTATTTGGACTCATGTTTAGTTTTTTTTTCAAATAATAATTAGTTTGTATTGTAATTTTTAATATTGTGAATACTTATATATTGGGTTTGCCTAACACTAATTGATTTTTTTATACCAAAAAACATAAATAATTAAAGAAAATTCACGTACAGAAGTCCACATGAGATGTCAAAAGATACATAAACTTATTTTTGATCATGTACTATTTACGTGTCTATTTCTGTTAAAAGTCAAATGATTTAACAGTTTTATGTGTCTATTTATGTTAAAAGTTAAATGACTTAACAGTTTTTTTAATGATTTATAAAAAAAAAAAAATTTGAATTAGTTAATTATAAAAAATATATATAATTAATTATTTATAAATTAATCTAAAAGTACGTGGGTAAGTTACATAAACGACAAGCTTTTGATGGGAATAAGATGACGGAACTTTATAAACTGATTTTTTGTAACGTGGGGCGACGTGGCCATGTGGGAACTTACTTATAATCTATCTATTAATTATACTAAAATGCAGTTAACATGATCACATCATGACATTTGTCAATTCCACAATTTAACATTTATCATGCCTCATTAATACTCCTCAATCTATTATCTATTATCTTCTATTATTATTATACATAAAAAAATATACTACCTCTCCTGCAATATTAATTACCCCTCACACAACATTATGTAATAGATTTCTAACCAAAATTTTAACAATTACTAAAATAAAAAATTCCTTAAACAAATACTACCAAAAACGAATCCAAATTACAGATAGATTTATAATATTATTTATATTATACATGCTCACACAACAATCTGTAATATAAATTTATATCCAACTTTTAAAAACTACCAATATAAAAAAAATCTAAAATTTAAACTATTCAAATATTATCAACTAATTTAATTTCTCAATATTATAACATAAAAATCATAAATTGAACTATTGAATTTAATTTACATATAATTTTCACGTCTAAAATTTTTCAATTTTTTTTAATTTTATTCTCACCCTAAAAATCTAAACTGATATTTAACTTCATTCTCACCCTAAAAATCTAAACTTATATTAGTATTTTATTTTAATTCTTTGGGATAAATTTTATTTAGTTATATTGATTAAGTACATTAATTTTTCTCATGTGCGAAAGACTTATAATAATTACGTTGTAATTAAACAATTACAAAATTAATATTTAATTATTTATAGGTACTATAATCAATTAATTTTAATTTAAAAATACCATCTTAAAAAAATATTACAGTCGCAGATTATCAAACAAGAAACAAACATACTAAGGGTTATTTCATAAAATACAAATTTATAATCAACAAACTAAATAACACCCCGTCACAACGCTTGAGTTTGGACTTTGGACTTTTGAATTTTTTTTATTATCCCATTTTTTGCAGATAACTCGAACATAAAAATATCTGATATTATCCAATAATTTGATTTTTGAACTGATATCAAATAATACCTACAATTACGTTTATCTAATAATTATCAAATCACTACATATCTAATAATTCTAATATTATCAAATCACTATAACAACTTAATATTTTTAAAATAAAACATATACTAATCCAAACACATTAATATGTTGATTTTATAAATCCCAAATACACTATACCTCTATCTTTAACCCAATTACTATCAAATACACATCCCAGTAACATATTTTTTTAACATCATAATTAAACTAATCTACATTTTTAAAAATTATTTTTAATTACTTTAATCTTACACATCTTACACAATAAATTAAACATATAGTATAATACATCCATATAGGTAGTTATAGGTGGAGTTGTACATGTTTATAGTATAATACATGAATTTTAGGATAACATAACAAATTTGGTACTTTAACAATGTGAAATGCGTAATATATCTATTAATTATACTAAAATGCAGTTAACATGACTACATCATGACATTTGTCAATCCCACAATTCAACACTTGTCATTATTATTATTATACATACTAAAATGCACTACCTCTGCTGCAACATTAATTACCCCTCACACAACATTATGTAATAGATTTCTAACCAAAATTTTAACAATTACTAAAATAAAAAATTTCTTAAACAAATACTACCAAAAACGAATCCAAATTACAGATAGATTTATACTAATATTTATATTATACATGCTCACACAACAATCTGTAATATAAATATATATCCAACTTTTAAAAACTACCAATATAAAAAAAAATTAAAATTTAAACTATTCAAATATTATAAACTAATTTAATTTCTCAATATTATAACATAAAAATCATAAATTGAACTATTGAATTTAATTCACATATAATTTTCACGTATAAAATTTTTCAATTTTTTTAAAAATTTTATTCTCAGTCTAAAAATCTAAACTGATATTTAACTTCATTCTCACCCTAAAAATCTAAACTGATATTCTTATTTTATGATCGTATTATTTTAACTCTTTGGGATAATTTTTATTTAGTTATATTGATTGAGTACTATCTTATGTTTATAATTTTTTATGTACATTAATTTTTCTCATGTGCGAAAAACTTATAATAATTACGTTGTAATTAAACAATTATATAATTAATATTTAATTTTTTATAGGTACTATAATCAATCAATTTTAATTTAAAAATACCATCTTAAAAAAAATATTAGAGTCTCAGATTATCAAACAAGAAACAAGCATACTAAGGGTTATTTTATAAAATACAAATTTATAATCAACAAACTAAATAACACCCCGTCACAACGCTTGAGTTTGGACTTTGACTTTTGAATTTTTTTTATTATCCCATTTTTGCAGATAACTCGAACATAAAAACATTTAATATTATCCAATAATTTGATTTTTGAACTGATATCAAATAATATCTCATAAAATCACCTAAGAAATATTTATATTATAATTATTACTCTCTATTTTTTTTATTATATCTATTAGCTAAGGTATATTACATGCGCCTGGGATATTGAATTGGAGTATGGTATAGTGAATTGGGTTTGGAGTATGGGATAGTGAATTGGGATGTTGAATTAGATTATGGGATATTGTTTGCTGTAATGTTTTTGTACAGTTGCTGACGTTAGTTTAGATTATATGAATTACTAATATTTTTTTAATTATGTATTTAATTAGGATATAGTTTGAAATCCCTTAAATCAATACTTTATTATCCTTTTAAATTTAAAATCCGTTAAATCACTACAAATCCCTTAAATCACTACTTTATTCTCCTACAATCATTTCTTTACTATCCTTTTTAATTTGAAATCCCTTAAATCGATACTTTATTATCCTTTTTAATTTAAAATCGTTTAAATCACTACAAATCTAAATTGTTCTGGTAATGTCTACTATTTCGTTATTATCTCCTAAAATCACTACTTTATATTTTTTGGATTTATAAATCCCTAAATCACTACAAATATCAGCTGTTTAGATAATGTCAATTGTTCTATTATTATCCTTTGTAAATATTTTATTATCCCTTAAATCACTACAAATCATTATTATTCTGTTAATGTCTGTTATTCTGTTATTATCCTTTACTAATTATAAAAAGATTATAATCATGATTAAGGAAATAACACAATAATATGTTTTAGTAACTATGTATCAGTGGCACAAGGCGCATTGTATGCGTAAATTATGCAGAATAAAATAATTTTTATATAAAATTTAAAAAATTAAATAAAAAATATAAATATTATTTTTGAAAAAAAAGTAAACTTTCACAAGAATTAAAGAAGCCCAATCACTATGAATATAAAGATATACTTGTGAAAATATAAAATTCAATATAAATTAGAGAGTAACCACTAAATAACTTTGAAATAATTAAATTTTTATCCGTTTTCAGAACACATTTATATTTGTTCTAATGGGATGTCAATCCTATGTTTTACAAATTATTTGATGGGTAACCAAATTTATATTGTACAAGGGAGTATAAAGGCCATTGATATTATTAAAATAATAAATAGCATTTAAAATATAAAATATTATTAAAATAATTATAAAAGAGTCGTGATATATATTTATTATGTTAATAAAAGTTTGTGAATTACTTCTTACCGGCAAAGTGTTCAAAGCTCATTATCCTTCACTAATTATAAAAAGATTATAATCATAATTAAGGAAATAACACAATAATATATTTTAGTAATTATGTATCAGTAGCAGAAGGCACATTGTATGCGTAAATTATGCAGAATAAAATAATTTTAAAAAATAAATTTTAAGGCTAGGTGATGTCTTTATGGCCAGGTGATAAAGTAACATTCTAAACTCGGACAGTGTATGTAAGGTTGATGAAAACTCAAACAACTATGAAGGCGTCTACACCCCAGAATTTTTGAATAACATTACATCTTCTGGAATGCCAAACCACAAGCTAACGTTGAAGATTGAGGTTCCTGTAATGTTACTCCGAAATATAAATCAGTGTTCTGATTTGTGCAATGGCACGAGATTAATAGTAACTCAATTGAAAAAACATGTGATAAGCAACAGTAATTTCAGTTGGCAATTTTGGACACAGAGTTCATACCTCAATTGGTCTTAACACCGTCAGACATTAGATTACCTTTTAAATTCCAACGAAGACAATTTCCTTTATTTGTTTGCTTTTCCATGACAATTAATAAGAGCCAGGGGCAATCTCTCTCACATGTTGGACTGTATTTGTCACGTCCAGTTTTTAGCCATGACCAATTGATGTAGCAGTATCAAGAGTTACAAGTAAGAGTGGATTGAAAATACTAATTTATGACAAGGATGGAAAAACATACAATACTACAAAGAATGTAGTTTTCAATGAAGTATTTCACAATTTAATGTAGAAAGGTTTGACTGTTTTTGACTATTATCTTTTTGTTGCTCATTATTAGTGTAAACCCTGACTATTTTATTCTTATATATAATAAATTTTTTACTATAATCTATTTGATTTTTTTAGGTAAATCTATGATATGAATTTTCAAAGCCATCTAGATCGAGCCAAATTCCAGTTGCAAAGACAATAAAAGGGGTAAACTCTCAAACCTACCCCTACATAATTGTTAAGTTTTTATTACTCTTTCAAATTTTGAACCATCAACTAGAAATATTTTTAATACATGTTCTGAGTACAGTTTATGTATATTCATTTGTTTTATGTGTATATATATTAATGTGTAGAATAAATTAAGTTATGGCATCAAACAAACATTAGCACACCTTTCAGTTTTTAGTACATAGTTACTTGCGTCTTTAATTTGAGATTTTATTTTTATTTTTATGGATGATTCCTAAAAAGTTTGTAAGGAAATAAGGGAAGAAATCTAGCGAACTGTGTTTTCCTCAACGCTCCAAATTGAGAATGATTTTATCAACATAATATTTATCAGATGCAGAACTATAAATCTCCTAAACCTCGATTCAACAATTCAAATATGGCATTCGATTTTCAATGGTTGAATCTGTAAGCCTTACTTTTAATTTTAGTTTTCATGTTTTAGTTTAATGCTTTTGGATTTAGCTTTTTTAACTTTGGGTATTTTTTTTGTTTGACACCAAACCCTTATTCATTCCCCTAAATATCGATTCAACAATTCAAATATGACATTCTCCTGTCTCCTTCACTTCCACCTTCAGTTTTCAGTTATTGAATTTGTAAGCCTTACTTTTAGTTTTAATTTTAATGTTTTAGTTTAATGCTTCTGAATTTAGCTTTTCTAAGTTTGGGTATTTTTTTGTTTATGTCATATTCATCGTTTATTTAAGTTTTTTACATCAGTTGTGTCTTCGATATATAAATGCATACCTACATAGATTACGTATTTCTGTCATCAACTCATACAGTTTGATGTTTAATTTGGTTTTATTAAATGGTATGTTAATAATCCCGCCGCAAAGCGCTGGTTTGTATCTAGTGGTTATCTAACAAGGAGTTGCAGTCTTTTTTTAAGGTGGAAATTGAGCTCATAAATGATCCAAAATACTTCTTCCGTTCCAAATTAACTGTTTAGTTTTAACTTTTTAAAATTATATTGATTATTTTTAAAAGTAATTTTTATATCATTTTTACCAAAATATAAGTGAATAAATTATAATCAAAAGAGAGTATATATAATTTACTACTAATATCAATTTTTATAATGTTAAAAAATATATTTATATATACTTAATTATTAATTTTAAAAATAGTCAATTTGACTAAAAAAAAGTCAAAACTAAACAGTTATTTTGGGACGGAAGTAGTACAAGTTTTACATTGCATATATTGAATAAATTTTATGACAAATTCAAGCACAATATTCAATTAATATTTATTTGAGTGAGTTAAGTTAGTTGATCGACTTAAATCAATTGAATAAGAAAATTTAAAATTTTAAAATATTTTAATTTCATCAGCACGTACATTCACAACTTTTATAATATACATTTAATAAAAAAAAAATATAGTCATTCACATTTCTAAATTCATGTAATTGAATCTTTCCCTCTACACCACTACAAAATCCCTTCATATTATTCATAAAATTTTGTGGTAAGTGCATGAATGGATTAATTAACAATATATATTACACATATTTAAAATTTATAATTATAATATTTAGATAAATTTTACATACTAATATTCAAATAGGTTCGTGTGTCGCACGGGTTCACCTACTAATTCTCTTTATAAAAATGTCATTAGTGTGAAGGTTTTTATTTTAATTTTTCTATCTTTTGATGTTAGAAGAAGATTGTTTTAACTTGAATTATGTACATATCTTATGCGTTGGAAGAAAAATATATTGACTCGAGTAATGTACGATTACTGATATGAGATTACAAGAAGATTATATGGACTTGAAATTATGTAGAATTATGGAGGGCTTCGAATATTACATGAACATCCTATATCATATTTTTTTTTTTTGGTAATATCCTCCATAAAAGATGAAATTACAGTCCTCCATGTGAGAATTATGTAACTTCTTTATTAGTAGCAATAAGTGATTTAAATTTTAACTTTATAGATGTTAATCATAAATTATGTAGTCTTATAATTATTTCTTTTCATATCTATACCAGTTGTTATCGATTGAGTTAGGGATTTTGTATTTTGTTAATCTTTTACCTATAGTCTTCTATTAATAATTTGGACTATTTGGTCTAGGTTTTATAAAGGTATTATAAATATTTTTTTTTAAAAAAATCACTCACAAAAAACTCTTATTTTTATATTGAGAGTATAATTTTTTATATTTTTTTTGTGCATAAAATATTAGGTAAATAAGATATTCTGAACTCCGAGCATAGCATATTATGAGGTAGCATTTTTAAAAAAATACAGTACTATTTTTTACGCGGAACAAATAGTCCAGTCCCCATGCTTTAATCCCCTATACAAACGTACCCATTTTGCCTACAACAAGATCTGAAGGAACTATTTGCTATAAATTGACTAAGGGGGCGTTTGATAAAAACTGAATGAATCTGAATAAAAAAAGCTGTTTGATAATTGACACGTCTGAAACATCTGAATGACAGAATTTTATTATTTTACTCTTGAAAAAAGTAAAAATTATTGTAAATTTATTTAATATTACTTAATATAATAGTTAATATTTTTTTTTATTTTTTTTTACTCATTCAGCTATTCAGCTAAAAAAATCTGACTTAGTCATTCAGCTCAATTATCTGACCGATTCAGCCATTCAGACCAAGCACTGACCAATTCAGCCATTCAGCTCCATTCAGTTCTAAACAAACACCCCTAATTTTTGGCCAATAAAGCTGTAGACCATTTTTTATTGATAATTGTATGATCCACTAAAAACCAAGTTGTTGAGAATAGTCGTGCTATTAGAGGTCTGTTTCTTGTTAGAGCCTCAATGCCCTCAATAGGTTGTGGTTAGAAATAGTCAAAATCACAAGAAGTCAAACACAAAATACAAATGGGCCAGTGAAAGTATTCAAATGAGAGGATAGTCAGAATCTCAGGGCCTAGGATCCAAGGCCTATATCAATCTTCTTCTTTAACATGCTCAATTATATTGAGAATTTACGTTCTAAATATCATAGTTTTCTCAAATTAAGCCGAATTGCTATTGCACAAATTGTCTGGGCCTGGACCTGGGCCTGGGCCACTCATTCAGTAAATCCAACTCCAAGGAACATCTCTCTAGTCCAGAAAATTAAGACATGAAACAACAATACCAGAGATTAAACATATTTTCAATAGTCAGTTTTATATTGATATGGTTCTCCAATATGTTGATTTTTTATTTGGCAACTGCAATGCTTTCATTATTTTTTTTTCCGTTGTTATTTAACTGACATAAAAATTGAATCTAAATTTGAACATTTTAGTAAATTTTGACTTCCATATCATCTTATATTTATTTCAAATCTATTTTTTCCCCTACACACACATGAAGGTTCCTAATTGTATAATTTAATTTTTCGAAAGATATACTCTCTCGTTATTTCAAAATTGATATGAATTCGAACAATTTAATCAATATGATAATAAATATCGATAATTAATTAGATGTACTAACTTCAAGTTCAAGTGTAAAAAACATCCAATTTCCTTGGTCGGGGATCACTGTGCTACATGACCTACATATTTTGATATCATGAGTGAGTCCTCAAAGCTCTAAATCTGAAACGTACCCGGGTTACCAAATCAAAGCTATATCATGTGACCAAAACTATGTCATGTGACCCTTCGGTTTGTATTTTTTTTACGAACCCCTTTTTTTAATATATTTTTTAACATAGCTCACTCTCATTTTTTTTAACATAACTCACCCTCCAAATTGTATAAATACTAAAAAAATAGTTTTTTATGAACTCCTTCTTTCAACATTATTTTAATATAGTTCACCTTCATTTTTTTTATAACATAACTCACCCTTCAAATTATATAAGTGCTAACAAATAGACTCCATTAACTGTTATATTAACAAAAGTGACGAAATGTTGTTGACTTTGTACGAAAATTAACCATGTGCACATCACATGTGCAACAATAAATTAATTAGGCAAAGAAATTAAAATTTAATCTAATTTCTCTTCCCCTATTTCAATCTGGAACATCTCCGTCCCAAAACCCAATCTTACTTTCAAATCCCAACCAACATATCTTGTCGGAAGCCATTGTTTTAGTCAGATTCTTGTATTACTGAAGAGTGAATCTCCTTCTTTCTGTCTTCCCTTACTTAAGGAAAGCAAAAGACTCAAGACTTTCTCCTTCTGTTGTTGGAAATACCACTTTGAAGTCCCAAGACTAGAACTTACAATCTGAACTGAGGAAAGGGCATCCCAAAAAAACAAAAGGCAAGTTTCCCTACCGAAACAAGAGGGAAATGAATGTGATAAAGTCCATGTGAACTGAGTTGAGTATAGTAAGCCAGACTCAACTCTTTGAGAATGCTGATAGGATTCAAAAAGGGTTTCGAATGTTGGTCACCATCACCATCAAAGAACAACCATAAGTGTCATTGCCTCCATGCAATATCAAATCCCTATAAACAAAAAAAACATGGAATTTTGAAACTTAGGGTTTGAGATTTTAGGGAAAAACTACAGTTTTGAAACAAAAACTGAAGAAGACGGTTTAGTTTGATGTGGAACAATTGCCGACAAACGCGTAGAATAGTATATAAGGAATTGATGGAAGAAGAAGAAGAGGAAGAACAACCAAATTTTGAATTTTGCGTGTACCTTTTGTGATATAACTCTTAACAAATGAGATGACTATTCTGAAGATTTGAAGATAGATGTTGAAGAGGATGACGAAGGGTCGGTGGTAACGAATCATGCCAGAATGAGTCCCCATCCAAACTGAAAGTTGCGTTGCCGGAGATTAAATCGTCGTTGCCTTCGAGGCGGTACCATTTTGGAGATGTATTTTTCAATTACTATTGCAATCTATCTAACAAAATACAGATGATTTTGAATTTCCCGCCCACCCTAATAAATCATCTGGACTGTCTAAAGTTTGAGATAAATCTAGCCCTTTATTATATCCTCTGGCAATATATCTCTTCCTTCACCTACTCCGACCTTCATCTCCTCCTCACCTTCTCTCTCCAGAGGCTACACCCCTCTGTCATCTCTCATCTCCGAAGACCTCTCTCTGGCGGCGCTTTTCTCTAAATCATTAGGGCGGCGTAGTGCCATAGGCACGGGTGCTAACTAGTCCTTTTGATATAGTTCCATAGTGTTTCACGTTTTAAATTTACATTTATTTTTTATTTGTTTATTTTAAGTTTATCTTGCATTTTATAAAAATGATTATTAGGTTTTAAATTTTTTACTATAACTTTTCAAGTTTATTTTAATTTTATTTGTATTTTAAAAAAAAATATTTTAATTTTATTTTGTATTTTTAAAAATTTATTATTTGGTTTTAAATTCTTTTATTGTAATTTCCAAGTTTATTTTAATTTTATTTTTTATTTTTTATAATTTATTTTAATTTTATTTTTTATTTTTAAAATTTATTATTTTTTTGAAAACTTTTTGTTGTAATTTTCAAGTTTACTTTACTCTGTACTTTTAGAAAATTTTATTATGTAATTTTTATATTTTATTATTTTATTTTAAATTCTTTGAAATGGCTAATCAATCAGGAAGATTCCAATGGACGATATATTTTTGTTTAATTTACAGTTCAAGAGTAGGTACATAGCCCCTTAGGTCTTAAGTTTCGCCAAGAGAGGCAAATGCTGTGTTTTGTAGTAATTTGTTAACTCAGCTGGGAAAGAGGATCTCCAACATTTGAAGAAAGATGGTAAAAAGTTTTCATGGAATTTGTTTCTATCTAAAAAGGAAAAAGTACCGACAGTATTGCAATTTGTCTCCCCATTTCTGTAGTCCACAATAATGGAGATGGGACGTTTTCATTTGACAGAAAGTAAAATTCTCTTTTTGCATGGCGGAAAGGAAAGGCCACATTCGGGCCACATATAAAGGGTCGTAAGATAATCAACCTGGGAACATTTGTTGATGCCAACTCAATCTGATCACCTGCCTTCCGGTATTACTAGCTCCCACTTTCACAGTAATGTCAACAATTATCTGCAACAGTATCAATGATGCTCTTTCAGTGTCATCTCAATTAACCTAACACAAGAAATAACTGAATGAACTTCTCAACAACCAATAGAACTTGTAGATAAGCATTTATATTACTCGAAGCATATTATTCAGTTAGACATATGATTCCACATGTATATGCATTAGATCAAGTAATTGTATAACATGCAGCAGCTAAAAAAGAGAAACTTCACCACGAGTTGGTTATGATGATGCAATATTGAACAAACTCTTACTAAAAATGGGTGAATAAATGATAATTACTAGTACTATCAACTACTTGCGTCAGTAACATTTGCCACAAAAATAAAATTGAAGAAATAAACTTAGAGGAGCCATCACAATCACAAAGTTCAAGTTCTTTTATTCTCGAGAACCTCCCAGTCTTTCACAAATGGATCGATTAAGTCACATCACTAGTCCAATCCAAATCTTCCAAAAACTAGCAAACAAGTTGGGTTTTAGTTCACCTCTCTCTCTCTCTCTCTGTGTGTGTGTGTGTGTGTGTGTGTTCATATTTTCCTATGGCTATTCTTTCAGTATGGTAAGTTATCACTCAGAGATGCTTCCCTAGAACAAGTTTTTCCTGCCCCACAAGGCTTCTCAACAGGAAAGCATTTTCCAGAACAATCAACAAGTAGAGAAAGCTTATACACGTATCAAATGTAATGACCATCCCTCCATATATAGACGGTTTCATTATTCATGTCATCACAACATGTCACATAGTCAAGTTAGTGTAGAGTTGTAAAATTTTGAAGATAGAAGTTCTTTGGTGGACAGAAAATCCCAGTGTTGATGGAATCTTGAGATCTTATCATCATCCAGATAAATTCACTGTTGCACCTTCCAACTCACATAGGATTGAGACCAACTAATTAAAGCACATCTTATAAAGTACTTCTCTCAAGATAAAGTTAGAAAATATAATTCTCTAATTATTATATCAAGTAGCAATTATAACCTGAAGATTCATTCCTAGTTACCAATATCTGAAGGAGAACAATTGTTACCTTGCAACCTGCAAGTGCAGTCAATCCTGCAGAATGCCACAGTCCAGAGCACGAGAGCTCTTTCAATCAAGAACACTGGAATTCATAAGCTACTATTAGACTGCTCAGTACCTACATATACTAACAATGTACAAGAGATTCTAGGTATACTCCCTCCATTCCAAAATCTAAGAGCAACTTACTAAAAATGAAAAAATTAAAAGGATAGCTTATGTTCTTGAGAATGAGGTACTCGCAAAGTCGCGTGTATATTTTTACTTACAAAAGTCATTTTGGTCACATATTTCGGACGAAACTAAAAGTCATTTTGATCATATATTTGAAACGAAGTGAGTAAAACATAAGGAGGGCAAGGGTACCAGTAATTACAGGGTTCATTTGGTTTCCTAAGATAACATTTGGGGTGACCAGCAAGTTCTGTACATTTAGACAGATATACACCGACACAAGTGAACTAGATAATAAAGTTTCATCACACCGGTCACCCTTTATCGTGGAGCACCTTACCAAAAGTTAAACCAACAAAAGACTTGAAAGAGCCCCCCGCTTGCTGGTTACCCTAATGACTGCAACATGTTTAATAATTCAATTAACTTTCCACCCCAACACTGTTTCTTTGTAGTCCACCAATCATGATGAGATCTCCTTATCACCAAATAGCTCATAGAATGACATTAGAGGAAAAACCTATCATTACCATCATTGCTTGCAGAAACTGACTGTCGACTAATTGCTAACAATGCATATTACAGGAAACATGCAACCAACTCCAAACAAACATGTGGACAGGTTAAGTAGTATCACCAACATGTGGGTCTCAAACTAAAGCCTCAATTTGTTCACACACTGCAATTTTGACAAAGAACAGCCATCCATAATATTGTATCTTTCTCTATGTTTCTCTCTGCTCAGCTCTATCTCAGACCCTTCTAGCAACCCACGGCTTCCTATCACTGATAATCAAAGCCCGAATCCAATCTCTTACTGGTTCATCATACCCTGTGTTTCTCCTTTATAAATCATCCATTTATCCCATCTCCTTCGCCAACAAAACCAATTTATCATCAACTACTTCGCTGCAAATTCAAGATGAAGGTAAGGCTATATTCTTCTAAATTTAGGCTAAACACAAAAAAACTTTAAGCATCAACTTTTACTTGTCATTGTTGCAGTTACTAGGTTGGATGAACCGGAAATTAAGGCAAAACAACATTGAGCCACTGAAGAATGTCTCAACTGGTATCTCCAGTCCTGTGTCCACCTTATCTCTTTATCCCTTTTTTCCCCTTTTAGTAGGTAATTTTGCAATCTGTATATGATCACTTAGATAGAACCTTTAGTGTGCTGAGTCACTGAGCCATGGTTGAGGAAAAGAATATATTGTACTGGGTCAGTGAAATGACTCTACAGCTAAAAGCAATTGATAAAAATTAAAACCATTCGCCCAATTGCCCCACACAGCAATATCTGATATGAATAGGAAGCAGTTGGTCTTGTTTAAGTAATAGTTTTCTTCATTTCTTGTTTCAGGGAATTCCTGTTCTTGTTTCTCAGTGCGGTCTTCGATTGACGACCAGGGATACCACTCACAACCAAGCTACAGCTCGCAGACCAAAAGGGCATGTCCAAAATATTCGTTTGGGGTCACAGCCAACAAAGAGGAAGAGGTCTTGAAAGAAGAACCATCTATCAGGATGTCTGAGCTATTCCATGGTTTTCTAACAATTGGAACACTTGGTACAGAACAAATCATCACGGAGCCGACAACACCTAGATTTGCAATATCTTTTCAGAACATAAATGAAAAAGAGACAGAGATACCAGACAATGAGTTAAAGCTCATAAACGACAAGCTAGAGAAGTTCCTTGAAGCTGAAGCAGAAGAGGTGGATTACGAATTATCTAAGAGGAGTTATGTTAGCACCATTATGCTCAGCAAAGATCAAATTGAAGGTCCAGATGACGAAGAGCACCAAAATATGGCGACATGTCCACTCCAAGGATATATTCATGGTTCTTCACTAGAATGTCCCAAAACAGGTGAAGAGACAGAGAAAGAAAAGGGATCGGTTGGGGAGCTCTTCAAGAATAATACCAATGCCTACAAGCAATATAAAGAGCAAAGCAAAAAAGAGGGAGCAAAATCCAAGGGAACATATGCCATGCATTTTATGAAGAAGATGCTGAAAAAGATTCATATCCCCTCAAGGAGCTGCACACTATCTGTTAATGGTCTTGCTGCAGATTCTGTTCCAACCAAGATGAAACTGCCCAAGGTTGGTCACCTGCTACTGGTTCTTTTTAGACAAACTATCAAAAAAACAGATGCAATAATAGTTGTCATGTAGACATTAAAGGCCAGATGCAATAATTACAATGATCTATGTAGTCTATATTGTAGATAGTTGAGTTGAAATGATTTTTAGAAAAGCCAGACAAATTGAAGTACTGTTGAATTCTGCTCTAGACTTAAAACTAAAAAAAATCACCGAAATTCGGATGGCCTTTCTCATTATGTGCATCCCAAAAGGGGCGTGCCACCCAGGAAGAATGAGTTGTGCCAGATTATAATGAATTATCAACAAGATAAAGCACGTATAAGAATTCCTTATGATAGGTCATAGGAATACTTCACTGAAAAGGTCATATTACAATTTACTAAGTCACTATCTAATAAATCAAGCATCCTACTGTAAGAGTTTTTACGACAGTGGCCTATTAACAGTATTCAGAGATCGCCCTCCTAAAGGTTATAATAAAGACATCTTAATTCTTACATAAACCACCTATATTATTGAAGGTGGAGTCTTCACCTAGACAGTCAAATAATTAGGTGGACCTAATTTTTTTTTACATGTGCTCATGCAGACCCTAAGAATGTCGCACAGAAGAATCCATCCCGAAAGATCAACCGCTGACAAAAAGTTCACTAAGTCAGACAAATATGAGAACAAGAACACTTCCCAAAGTGGCAAAAATAAAGATGGAGATGTGACATTCCTAGACTGTGACAACAAAACGTTTCTTCAAACAACCATGTTAACAGAAGAAATCACCACCATGAGCCTTTGTCATAACAGGCTCAGCAGGAGCCATTCAACTGGAAAAGGAGAGCACTGGATTAAAACAGATGCAGACTGTAAGTGAATATATATAATTAAGTCACTCAATTATAGATTAGTAAAATTGCAGTACACCTCTATCCACAGGATATAACTTAATGAACAATTTTTATTTATTTTTACTTTTCTTTTAGTTTATTTGATAAGTTATTGAACATGGAACTTGTGGATCATAACTTTTAGTTGTAAGAAAAGAATTGCTATCTGTTTATTTAAAGCTTTCTACTGTTTCCATTGCAGATCTTGTGCTAGAGCTGTAGAGGCAGAAAAGCCGGAGCAATACCGTTAAGCTCGTCCTTGTCAGTTAAGAAGTGTGGTGTGCGAGTTTGATTACAAGCTGTATTTTGGTTAGTATTATGCTAGTTGTGAGTGATGATGAACTCGAGTGAAGTGAAGGAGAATAAGAGAGGCATTCCTCATATGATTTCAAACTTCAAAGTAATGGTAGAGATAATTAAGTGTCAAATATGTGTCCTATACCAATGTTATAATTACTAAAAATGTGAAATGATGTGGAGAATCATTATTATTTTGATAAATGATATGTGGAGAATCATATGGTCTAGTGTGTCAGATGAACCAGTACTCTGTGCATTCCGTCATCAAGATTTGAACTTCCGAATCACGGAACAATGAGCAACTGCAAGACTTCTTAAAACTCTAATAACAGTACCAATATAGAAAAATATCAAGTCTTCAGCCTTGACTTAGAAATCCATGTCAACTGTGTTAGAACATCGGACAAACACCATCAAGGATCTACACTCTGCAGCTTTAAATTCATTTGTGATGCTTGAATAAGTTTTCCTGGTAATCGTGTTTTATATTTGTTAATCACTTTTACATTTACAATGAACTTTTGTTTACTAGGACTCAAATTACATAAAGAACAAACTTGGAAATGGTCGTCGTACCTCAGGCACAACATCAAGTATCCATGAGCCAGGCAATAACACAGATTGAAGTTTATACAGTTGCAGGCTCTTCCTTAAGCACTCCACCCATTTCCATGCTCCACGATTGGTCGACCAAAGACACTAACTCTCTGGAGGTATAAAGGCCCCATTATAAACAAATTGGTACATGTAATACATAACAAATTTAGAATACAAAGAGCTGTATATGTAGCAGCGCCATTGTTCTTCACACTTATGGTTTAAAGATTCATATCCATCTGACGCATAACTTCAAAATTTTCCAAGAAAAGTCAACAATATACCAATACGGTTCGCTCGACTTATTTCATTTTTTTAAAGCATTGAAAGATTACTTCCTATTTGTTTTTAAAAATCCCTTCATATTGTCAGGCCCTTTTACACATGTGAACAGTTTAGGGTCACTGCAAAGTGAAAAGTGTTTCAGTAGATTTACTCCACCACTACATCAGCTAATCTATAAGCAAAACTATAGCTAAATCATAGAGCGGAACAAGCTCTAGTAGAGATTAGCAGGAACAAACATTTTTAAATATTCAGATATAGAAAAACCTTGTGCCTCAGCATGGCACAAGGTTTTTCTAGGTTTAAATATCCAATTTCATTGCTGGCCAAGACTGAAGGCAGAATGTGAAATAATTCCCTTAATTTTTAGGAGTATTAGAAAAATAAAATCTGGCAACTATGACCATGAGAAAAATAATAAATGAGGCAGAAAATGCAGTGATTAGGAGGGGGGGGGGGACTTACTTGAGGTCATGGCTAACAACAAGTATGGTCAGTTCTTCCTTTAGATGCTTTAAAAGCTTTACAACATCTGCACGAGCCTTCCAATCTAATTCCAAGGTCACAAAATATGCTGTTTCAGTAATATGGGAGAAAAATACTCACAGAATTCAGGATGGGATATAGAACAATATCTCAGACACGTGAAGGTTGAGACCCCAGACCCTGAAATCTTCCTCATAAATTTCTTACTGTTAAGAAGTCATAAGACATACTTAACAAAATTACGAAAGAAAAACAAGTCGCCAGACAAGAAAGAACAATGCATTCTGAAGACCAGAAGTTAAAGAATAATCTATTATCTTTGGTATTTGTATCAGTGTTAGATGCTCAAATGACTTGAAGCTTTTCTCAATAAGTAAAGCCATATAAGTAATTGTCAATTACACATGGTGTCAGCAAATATTTCCAACCTTTTGACTCCTCTTTAAAAAACCATAATAAGTTTTCTGGACAGGCAACATGTCAGAGTTTGATACATATACTTGTAAAATACATAGATTAGCACAAAACGTAGTTAGATCACATTTCAATGGCTTACAGGAGAGACAGAGTAATTTAAAACAATTGGATTATAGAGAAGCATCTCCATACCAAGACCAGCAAGAGGCTCATCCAATACTAATAAGTCGGGAGTTTGTACCTGAGTAGAGTAGGTACAAAGTCAACAAACGTTTATAGTCAAACCATTACCTAAAAATGAATGGGTATATAAGCTTTGGTTTTAAGACATTTCAGCATTGTAAAGACAACCAAATATAAATATAAAAAATATAAACATCCATATGGATATATGTATACACACACACACACAAAAAGGTAAGGATCTTACTAACTGAATTGCTAGGGCAAGCCGACGTTTGTAGCCACCACTCAAGGACTTGGGATCTTTATCCAAAGAGATTCCATTTAGACCAACCTATGTGTTCAGTTACACAAGACATGGATGTAAATTTATACCAAGCAGTACCTATAGATTTTGACACAAAGAGAAACACTTTGCTCAAACTGAGAAGAAGTAGAATACTGAAGTAATAGCTCTCTGTAGTCTGGAAGTGAGAAGCTCTTTCAACTGAAGGTCACCCTTTTGTCTTGGCCACCCAAATGTAACTTCATCAAGAACAGTATCTGCCAGAAAATACCTAGCCCACAATATATTACCTTAGACACTTCAAATAAGAAAACATTAAGAAAGAAAAAGAAAAAAGAAAAATAAGAGAGTCAAATAATTGAAGATTTGAAATGCAGTTGTACAACTCAACGCCTTTTATCCCAAACTAGTTGAGGTAGAAAAGGTGTAAGAAGGCAAGGAGAAAAAAAAATAAAAAGATAAACAGATAAATTAAAATTAAAAAAAATAAAATAGATGGAAATAAATAAAAAAAACACACTTATGTATGGAAACATACGTATCAAAAATTCTTCTCACTCTACGATTGCACTTCTCCACTTACTCCTATGAAAGGACACGTACTCATGTCATCAGTTATATTTTGCTCCTCCAAGTCTTCTTTTACTACTTCCCCCAAGTAATTTTCAGCCTACCCCTCCCTCCCTATTCTTACATTTCTTATTGATAGAAGACTACTCTTCTCACCAGTGCATCTCAGGCTAACGTTGGATATGACCAAACAATAAAGTGCTGTTGTAGAATTCGAATACAAAGGAAAACCACAGGACAATATTAAGCCTCATAAGTTAAGGGAACGTGACAAATTAACACCAGAAGACAATATATCAAGATATGTAAACTAAAACTCCTAAAGCAAAAGAAGAGTACAAGACATATAGTTTGGAAATAATGTAAACACAAAATTACTTTAGAAATTTGGCAAAATCAAAGGAAACTAGATAAAGAATATAACTAGATAAGAGAGGTATAAAACTAATTTACAGGCCCTGAAACCAGAGAGGTAAAGAAAACAAAATAAAATACAAGATCATACTCACACGTCAAATTATATATATATATATGTGTGTGTGTGTGTGTGTGTAGATAGATATATTGTATATATTTTTAGAGTCGTAACATGGTAGTATGGTCGAAAAGTGGAACAAAATAGTGGAAGTACGACTTTTCGATCCAGGCCCACTTTTTCTCATCAGGCCAAAAGTGGACGAAAAACATGAGGGAAACCAGGAAAACTTTGAGGAGGGAAGCCTTTTTCATATAGGCCTGGGAGAGGTGGGATGCTTTTCCCATATAGGCCCTCTTATTTTATGCATAGATAGTTGTATATATCAAATACAAATTAATTTATTATATATGTTGTAATTTTAACTCATTTGAGATATTATAACGTAAAAATATAAAAATATGTTTTGATATATCACCATGTTACAATATTTCCATGAATGAGTGTCTCACTTGACTCTTAGACTTTCTTTTATGCATATTAAGGTTTTCCTAGGACAAGCTTAAACATATTTCTTCAATAATTTTTTCAAGTAATGAATTTCAGAAAAGTAAAGCATAAAAATAGATTATGTCCAATTGATTCCTGAACAAATCTTAAAATACGTAGCAAAGATCAAAAAGTCAAATGAGACTTTACTTTTTGTATGGAGGAGCTTGTATCTTATTTTTATATGTAATTATTGTAATAATATAAAAGTATATATACTTTTCCAATAAGATGCAGTTAAATTGCTAACATATACTCATACTAATCTCCACATCTTTCCTTCCTTCTCATTATCAAACATGCAAAGTGGCACCCTCAATTTCTTGTTCTACCCTTGTGTTATAGCAAATAAAATGATGGAAAAACAATTACCCTTATTTAGGGAAGCGAATCTTCAATCCTCCCATGTTTCAAGCAGATGGACTTTAATAACAAAGGTAATTACGAAATAGAAAAGGACAAAAAGAAACATGCCACTAAAATAATGATGACGTTAAGTTTTGAATTAAACGAGTTTTTACCAAGTATATTGTTGGTGAATGTTATGTAAGATGATGGATCGTGAGCACCAGATCCGTTGTAGCAAGTGCACGGATTTGGGGGCGTCACAGTATTAACTTCTTGTTTGAATAACGAAGGAATTGTTCTTATGCTGTTATTAATTATGCCTAGAATTTTTGCATCATGTTGTACTCTTGTGGCAAATCAAAACCAACAAGTTTATAGTATTTTTAATTTTATAGTCATTTAGTTAAATGTCTAATGCTTATTGCACTCTTTATTGCAGACTACTGTAACTATGTGATCATTTCAGATACTTTTTATTCTATAATCGTACACTTTACAATTTCCTATTACATTCCAAAGTCATATTTCTTATGACTTAGTCTAATGCATTAAAAATGCAACTTTCCACCACTAAACCCTTCTTCTCAACTTCAACACCATTTATCTAACCTAGACTTTCAATATTGGCAACCAGTCAGTTCCCAAGAAAGAGGGAACTTTCCGTTAAAGCGATGCTCAATTAGACAACCCCTTTCTTTGACAGAACTTTCTAGACATTGTCAATAATGTTAATCCAGCATAGTTAAATGACTTCTACATCTACTAGCTTAAATGTAAAGTACACAAACAATACATCCTTATAAAAATTCCCAACTCTTTTAATCATATCTCCAAAGTTATTACAACTTTAAGTTCTATTACAAACAAAGAAGACCAATTATCTATTCTTCTTTAACTTCCTCGTTCTACTACCAGACTCTTCAGTTAATACTTCCTTAACTGCAAATGAAACATATTTGCAAGAATGAGCATAAGATAGCTCAGCAAGTCTAACACATAACACATAAGAGAACTCACACTTCTCTTATTCAAAGGAATGAATAGCTCAACAAAAGATATCAACAATTGTTCATAATAATAAATTGAGGGTTGTTAAACCAAGAACTGTTCGTCAGTCATAAGACTTAGAACTCTTCATTCGTCAGTCATAAAGACTTAGAACTCTCTGTAGATATTATAAGGGGATCACCCTAATAATATCCTATGTTATGCATAACACCTTTTATACTGACAACTTTCGTTTTCAACAATATAGGAGTCGGTTACCCAACACATCATAAATTCCCCCTGAACAAGGGTTGTTCATTTCAGTTACTAACATACAGATTCCTTCCCAAAACAATTTGGTTTGGCACAATAAACTCAACTCAAATAAATAATTATAACAATTCAATATCTCATCAATAATTATTCCTAAAGGAATAGCTCAATTCTCGAGTTACGCCGAAACAAATGGCAAATAACTCTTATCAATAAACGATTTCACAATATATAATGAACTTCATAATTCAAAGAAAGAAATTATGAAATTTAACAATTTAAAACACATCGTTGCACTTTGCGTAAGTACATAAATCGAATGAGTTAGAAAACTTGTCTGATAGCATCTTCTATGTTTACGCTAATTCGCCATTCAAATGGCCTCTCGAAGTTGCAAGCTTTACGTTTAACTTGGAAAAGCAAGACTTGATCTTCCTCTCAATTATAAGTATACTTACTATACTCTCTCTTAGAATTGCCTTGGGCTTTAATGAAGGTTATTTAGCATGGCATAAGGGTTCTATTTATAGGCAAGCAAGACCTAGGGCATAAGGGTCATCAAACCACAATTCACCAAAGTGGCCAACAAGGCCACCAAGCCATGGTTCACATAAGGCCACCAATGCGTAACAACTCCACCACTTACAATTGGCCAACAAGGTCGTGTCTTAGTGTCTTGCAACAAAGGACTTGCCCATAAAAGGCCACATCTCACCTCTCAAAGCAAGACAACACCACAAGCAAACCTTTAGGCCACATCTCTCCATTATATGTTTGACAACACATTAAAACAAGCAAAAACCAATTTGATGACTAACTTCATAAGGCAAGAATACTTACATACACAATATGTAAGTATTTCATACTTCCTAAATGGCCAAAATACCCCTACTTTCTCTACACCATAACCGAATCCTATTTAGTTTGGTTACTCTAACTAGTTAATTAGCCGTAATCTTTGACTTTGACTTTTCATATTCCTACCGTATAATTTTCGTATAATATTTCGTATTATACTCGTATTAGTGAATAGTGATTTCGTATCTAGGTTTTAACCCTTAGGTTAGTTTATCCAAACTTAATTTACTTTCTAGTTAGCCTTCTAGTTGGCTTTCTAGTTGGCTTTTCTAACTAACCCAGTTAGCCAAAAATTGTTGACTTTCTCAAAGTTGACTTCTCAAAGTTGACTTAGCGTTTTTATGAATAGTGATTTAGCGTTTTTATGAATAGTGATTTCCTAGTTAAGTTTTACAAAAATTTTCTATACTTATACTTATAATGAAACCATACACATTCAATCACATAACACATAATTTCAATCACAAAACATCCTTTATGTAATCATATAAGGTTACATTACAAGTCTTATAAGGATTCGGAATATTACAGATACCTCTCAGGAAACTGAAAAACAATGCCAACTCTTTCTGGGGATAATAATTCGGGAGACTGATTTGGATTACCGTCATCACTATATCTTTGAATATAAAGAGAGCCTGATGTTGGTTTACTAAGCCCTGCAATAAGCTGTATGGGAAAAGTTAGAAGTTTACAACATGAATTACAAAGAGGGATATAAAGAAATAACAGTAGACCTGCAAAAGAGTAGTTTTTCCACTTCCACTCCGTCCAAAAATTAAACCAAAACTGCAGCATACACCCAATAATCATATCGATGCAAAGCATAATACCTTTAATCATATCAATACCGGGTGGTTCTAAATGTCCTAAAAATTGTTGAACGTATTATATTCAATTCCGACTAGAAACCCATACCTTTTCTCTTTAAGGGAGATATTAACTCCACTCAAAATGTTGATTTCTGTTCCTGGAGGTCGATAGCTAACATCCCTTATCTCAAAATAAAGCAATAGGAATGTTTCAGTAATTTCTTTCACTTCTATATGATAAAGAAATTTGCAACAAAAACTTAGTTGCAAAACACAATCCATTCTACAAAGAAGTACAGCAAGCAGCAAAGGATTCATGAATGTTATATCAAAGCCAATTACTCAAAATAGTTGGCAAGATAAAAACTAATAACAAGGGCAGATGTTAGGTGAGGCCAATATATCATTGGAGAGCTGCATATTTGCAGACACAAAGAAAGCAAGACCATCTATTATATATGAAGTGCAGCAATTGTTCATACATCAAACTAAGCAAATTCTCAAAACAAGTAGCTTGAATTAGGGATAAGAGATTCTCCCAATAACTGTCCTTTAATTAGTTGGACCGTATTTCAGTAATGTTCAGTTAAAGATGAAAGGGGACGATGCGTGCCACCCTAAGCTCAACACTATCATAGAAACTAGAAAGCAACACTAGGGTTTCGTTAAAATAAATACCCTCATACTTAGAAGCACGTTAAGCTTAATTCTTTCCAACTTTAAAAACACACCCTAGGTTTTTTTATTACACTGTCATCACTCAATAAGAAATAAATGGAGAGTATTTAAGTAGTTTGAATTGCTCCCTTTGGCACTTGTATCTATAGAATGCACGTTTTTCCTCAAAAATAAGGTAAGAGATTTAAATGAATTAAAAACGGGGGTACCAATAACCCAACTGAGTATCTAAGTTGGATGACCAACACCGTAAAATAACATAGTTTTGAAGACAACATGAGTGCATTAAATGTGGAGACAAAAGATAAATGCAATAATGTGTAGAGTAGAGAGAGACGACAGTTTGTAAATGTGAAGATAACAACCGCTAAACTTATTTTTTTCTCAAATAGTATTACACAGTTGGGTATCCAAATCTGATACCCAGCTGAATATCACGTGAGCCATTAAGGAAAAATAGATTTTACAAAACAAGACTTTTACTGAAAATCCAAAGAATGTTGATAAATGTGAGTAACTCAAATATTCAACCACTAATGTAATTTAATAAAACTTTACCCCGTGCAAGTTAAAAATCCTTGGGATTCCTTTCCTGGAAAACTCACAAACTAGTGTAAAGTATTTCCTTGATGAAAAAAAAAATCATCAACAAGTGAAATTTATGTAATTGTATGACTTGTAATTTCAATAAATTAAACCTGAAAGGCTGAAACTACTAAGCTTTACATACAGAGAACTTAATGCAAATGAAACCATTTCAGTTAAATTCTTCCAGATATTCCGTGAAGTGGGTTGTTTAGAGTAATGTAAAATTGCATTGTAGTATGAAGAAAAGCTAACAAAACTTTACAAGCTATAGGATCATAAATAAATAAACAATGGATTAACATAATTGTATATGCATATGTAAATTGATGGATATGAATACCAGAAGAAACTTACTTCGAAGCATCTGTAATCACAGAATACTTTGAGTGGTCGAGTCTTTCTGAATTTTACACTGTATATAAGAAATCGATTCAATCAAAAACACTGAAGTAAGGCGCGGGAAATTTTAAGATAAAATTATAAATAAATTTTATGTAAACAATATATCAAAAAATAAATTGCGGTCACCTGAAGCATGATTGAGTGGAGAAAATGGTTGAAGGCTTGACTGGTGTCAAACCAAGAGCTACTGGCAAGGGAACTGACGAGCAGGAGGTTGCCATATCTCCGTCTGTCTCGGGTTAGAGCGAGATCAGATTTGAGATTGAGACCCGATCCGGGAGCAACTCTCAATATGACAATATTTATGCCCTTCGAGCCTGGAGTCCTTGAGTTTTCGCGGTACGTGTTATGGGAAGGGTTTGGGCTTGGATCCGACCGACCTAGTAGATATGATACCCAACCCAACTACCCTTCAGAAAGGATATATTTATATACCCATCCAAATTATACATAAGAGTAAAATAATAGAAAATAAGAAGAGAACGTATGTAAAGAGACGAGGAGAGAAAAATATTTTATTATCACTCCGTCCCAAATTAATTGCATTTCTAGGATTTTTTAAAGTCAAATTGACTATTTTTAAAATTAATTTTTTTACTATTTTTGCTAACATATAGGTGAAGATATTATAACCAAAAGAAAGTATATACAATTTATTACTAATTTCAATTTTTATAATTTTAGAATATATTTATATATGCTTAATTATTAATTTTAAAAATAGTCAATTTGACTTTAAAAAATCCTAAAAAAGCAATTAATTTGGGACGGAGAGAGTACTATTTTACCTTTGAGTGTATTTTTAAATGTATAATTTAAATAATATTTACTTTTTGAAAAAGTTCAACTCATTATTATGCTGTGATCTACTCTATATAGAGATATCTAGGAGTAGGGTTGGGCGTTAGAATATAAACTGGGCTCAATGAAGTGAGGCTACTGAGCCCAGGGACGGAGCCATTAAGGGGCCTGGGAGGGCCCATGCTATCCTGGCTTTTTTTATATAAAAAAAATTTATTCTCTAAATTTTGTTAATTTTTTCTTTAGGCCCCCAAGTTAATTTGGTAAAAATTAATAACATATAAAAGAAATTGTTGAAAAATTATCTAGAATGTTGAAAGAGAAATTGCTGAAAAATTCTCTGTCGAATCAATTGCGAAAGAATTAATCTTTATAAAAAAATGAAAATCACAATTCTTTTAAGTTGTATGAAATGATGAAAAATGTCAATGTTTAATATGTTATCATTATTTTTGTTAAATAAATTTTATGTTGTCAATTATTAAAAAAATTGTATTTATATTTTTTATTATTAAAATTATTTTACATTTAAGCATGTTATATTATATCCCGGTCCCTCCAGAAAAAAATCTTGGCCTCGACACTAACTGAGCCTATTAATAAGTGTGTTAAAAAAGTATACATTATGAATGATAATTTATAAATAAAATAACTTGTTTTGAAAACATTTAAACAAAATTTATTACAACTTTATTTTATTTTTTATCAACGTAATTTATAAATATTTGGACCACAATACAAGAGTTGCATCATAATAATAATGATACAATAGTTATATCAACTGATAATGTTATTTTATTTTAATTTTTTGACAAATTTGACGTTAAGTTATTATAAACTAAATATTTTAAATTAAATAACAATTTGACGTCACTATTATACCCCTCCCTCCCCACAACTTTTTTCCTTAACAATGTTTGGTTTTGTCACATGTCTTTTGTGTGCCAAATTGATAAGTATTCTTTTCGTCCCAAATTAATGGTTCAGTTTTGACTTTTTTAAGTCAAATTAACTATTTTTAGAATTAATAATTAAACATATATAAATATATTTCTAAAATTATAAAAATTGGGGTTAGTAATAAATTGTATATATTTTCTTTTGGTTATAATCTCTTCACCTATATTTTAGCAAAAATAGTAAAAAGATTAGTTTTAAAAATGGTCAATTTGACTTTAAAAAGTCAAAACTGAGCAATTAATTTAGGACGGAGGGAGTAGTTTATTTTCAATGGGTTGAACTCTGAAATAAGAATGAATATATATGGAGTTTACTTTTATATTCCCGTTCGATACGAGAATAAGTAACTACTCAAGTAACAAAGATGTGGAGGTATAACAAAAGTGGTCGTGTTTGTATAATTACTATCGACTTAGGTTTCCTTTTATACGAGTCCTAAATTGACACTTTTAGCTGCCTGCCATGTATTTATTATTTTGATCCTTGATGGGTGCTTTGAATTTGGCCTCTTGTCAAATATGGAGTATATATAAGACAATGATCACGGAATGTTTTGATTAAAGGTGTGCTGTTGCATTTATAGTCTTAGCCCTATGCGATTCATATGCAGATAAAAGTGTTAAGGTCACACTCACATGACATTGTCTGAGTATATGTTATAGGGCTAGGGCCCTAAACAAACCCGTCTTGTCTATACTGGGACTTAGACTTCTTCGATGTGGATCCATTAGAGGCAATTGGACCATCACATCTTAGGACCAGACCTGTATTATTCAATACCATATCCTCCCAACA
Organism: Aralia elata; assembly: GCA_034770075.1. NCBI lineage: Eukaryota > Viridiplantae > Streptophyta > Magnoliopsida > Apiales > Araliaceae > Aralia > Aralia elata. The sequence goes on from CM068380.1 coordinate 78,622,934, forward strand.
TCGACTTTTTTTTTTGGTGCAAAAAATGAGAAATAAGTAAGTTATCTTAAATTCTCAGCATGACAGATTGGGCCTATAATAATTACACACATCTGAAGGACCCCGCCACCGTACCTATGTCGAGATCGAAGTCCAAAGATCCTCCGCGAGTAACGTGTAGGACGTAGAGTTGCTGTCAACCACCCGTTGTGGGTGGAAATTAAACTCAAGCATTGAGTGAGAAAATTCGACCCACTAACCACTACCAACAGATGATTGGTGTCCCAACATTGTCACCTTACAAAAATTATAACCAACGCAGAGGAAGTAGCATGTTTGATAACTCTTAATAGTGACTTAATAAGGTTTCATTTTTTCAGTCAGACAAGGTAAGCGTTATAAAGAATTATCAAACATACTTAAATTAGGATTGTAAACGAATCGAGTTGAGTCAGGATTTGGCTTATCGAGCTCAAACTCGTCTAAAAGTTAAACGAGCTAAACCAAGTCAGGTTTTAAACGAGCCTAAAATCTTGAGTAAAAACTCGACTCGTGACTCGTTTATAAACGAGTCGAGCTCGAGTTCGAGTCAGACTTAAGCGAATTGAGTTGATCCAATCGAACTCGAGCTTAAGCCCAATCTTTTTTTTATAAAAAAAATCACTTTTTTTGAAAAAAATATATAATTCAAATTAAACCATCTACAATCATAATTTAGCGATAGTTATATACTTAATTTTAATTATGTTTATTTTGTATTATATAATTTATATACAAAAAATTAAAATTTAACTACATAGTTGTTAAACAAGTTGAGCTTAAACGAGCCAATCTCGAGTCGGGTCTAACGAGTTGGACTCGAGTTGAACATCGTTTAACTAAACGAACTAAAGGTCTTATTCGAGTTCTAGTCGAACTTAATTAGTCGGATCGAGTCGGACTCGCGAGCATAATCGAGCTGGGCTAGACTCGCTCACATAAGGAAAAAACACAAAGGGATGTATATTTAATGGATGATGAAAAAAGGTTTAATATTATTTTGTCTGATTCAACTAAAAAAGTGAAGAGAAGAAAATATTTTAAAAATATATTTAGATGACCTACCTTACGTTAAGCAATTGTATTTTTTCAGATACCTCAAAAACTGTTAATTATTGGTTTCATTATAACTCTTTGAGTTAACTTTTTCCCCCAAAAAAGTCTACTTTTTTTTTTTGGCTAAACTTAATATTATCTCAATTCTCAATTATAAGGTTAATATTGATTTTTAAAAGTTAAATTCAAATATTTTTAAATTTAAAATTAACATAAATTCATTTACTTTATGTCAATAGAATTATGAATATCATAAACTACTTAAAAAATATTACTAGTTATAAGATTTATTGCTTTTAAAATTTAAATAAAACATGTCAATTTTAAATTTAAAAATATCTCACATTAATTTTTAAAATGTCAATAATAATATAATTCAGAAAGGATAGCTATAAATGAACATTTAACCATTAAAATCTTCATATATATTAGTAGTATTAAGTAATATAGTACTTGCTACCTATAATACTAAGGATAATTTTGAGAGTCAAACACAGCTTAATCTCAAGCTTTTTAATTCACATTCGCCCGCCCTTCTTGACTCACATGCTCTACTAATATTATTTCTTTGTTTTTTCGTCCCATGTTATCCTGGTGCAAGATGTATATTTTTGACTTTTTTATAAATATTTTAATATTCACTCAGTTTTAAAATGTAAAATTAAATTTATTTTTTAAAAATTAGTTTAAAATATTTTTAAATTTATTAATGAAGTTAATTTAACTTTCAAAATAATAAACCTTGAATTAGTGGTACTACCTAGCTGTTATCCTTGTTACTATTAGAACTGCAAACGGATATTTTCAGATGTGAATATAGGTATATCCGTATTCATATCCGACGAATATGCAGCATGAAATATCCATATTTATATTTGACGGATAATATTCGAATACAAATATTATCCGTATTCGTTTTATATAATATAATATGAATAAATATATTAAATATCAGAATATCCATATTCGTACCCGTTCAAACTAAAATTTTAAAAGTTTCAATTTTTTTTAAAAAAAATTCTTGCACAATATTAAATAAATAACCAAAAAGATACACCATTCACTTTACCAACTAATAATTAGAAATGATATAGACATAATATCCAATATCAATTTTTTTTATATCATATATCATAAAATATTTTATAAAAGATGTATACCCAATAGATGTTAATACGTTCATATACTGTATACCAATATTAAATGAGAGTTTTACACATATATGTATGTATATGTATGTGTGTATATATATATATTGATATTACAAATACAAATATTAACGGATACGAATATATAAATATCCGTATTCGTATTCGTCAACGAATAAAAATACTATTCGACTTATCGCGAATACAGATAATATTCGTTTTGACGTGAATACGAATTTTCGAAGCGAATATCGGATATTTCGAACTTTATTTACAGCCCTAGCTACTACTACCTATGCTTATATTATAGAACAGAGGAAATATTTTTTTAGCCAATTTACAAAATTTAAAATCAATAGAAACTTTCTAGATTTTTATACAAATAATTGTAATTACTATAAACTGAATAAAAACTTTTTAGATTTTTTGGAACGGAGGTAATTTTATTTCTTTCAGCGCACCTCAACTTGGACTAATTCCAAATCGGACTAAATATTAGTATGTCGTTTTACTTGCATGGACTATATAGCTCTCTCTCTCTCACTCACTCACTCTTAACCCTCACTCTCCGTCCATTCAGTTCTGTTCCCTCGTAAACTCATTATTCCATTAATTAGTTCTTTTTTAAGCTTAAGCAAATGGCTGCTCCGGCGAAAAGGGTTTTGCTCACATCCAACGGCGATGAGATCTCTCAAAATATTGCCTACCACTTAGCCAAACAAGGTTGCTGGTAAGTTCCATTACTCCTTATGTACATATATGCTTATAACTATGTGATATGTTTAATTGGAGTACTAATTTGTGCTCATACGACTAGGGTGGTTTTGTTGGGTGATGAGGGTCCTCTAAAGAAAATTGCGGAGAAGATAAAGGGTAGTCTAGATGGATCTGTCAAGGTGGAAGTGGTTGGATTGGATATGGAGGATGAGAGAGAAGGGGCTTTTGATGAAGCCGTTGATAAGGCTACCAAAATTTTGGGGAGTTTGGATTCTCTAGTCAATTGTTATTCTTATGAAGGTAATGATCCTATGTTCTTATTGTTTGAGTTGTTAATTCTCATTTTTATTCAGTTTACTTTTGCTTAGGTTGAATTTGATATACCTGTGGCCAACACGTGGATTACGTAGATCATAAGAAATGAAAAATGTTTTGTCGCAAGGGCAGGAAGATTTGTACAAGGCTTGTTGTTTTTGATTTTATCCACTACTAAGTACTTCAAAAAGTTAAATATATCACTGATTTCGGAACAAACTTAAAAAGGAAGATGTATCTCTAATGATGGAATGAGGGAGTACTAAGTATCAGTAAATACATGACATCAAGGGGTTTGTTGAGTCTTGAATCATGAACCTCCAAAATGAAACACTATCAAAATGAGGGTAATCTTTTAACCTCAAGTTAAAATTAAAAAAAGAAAAGAAAAAAAGTTTGACATAATTAATCGCCAAGATCATTATTTACTTAAATATACTGAGAGTTGCTAAATAAATTATCAAAGTAACTCTCATTTTTGGACGTTCTAAAGTGAAATCGGGTTCTCTTTTGTTGGGATGGAGAGAGTATATACATTTATGACTTATGTACATACGTAAATCATGTTTTGGGTTAATATTATCATATATTTTGGGTTAATATTATCATATGGTATAACTCTTGGTTCTTGTTCAATAGAGTTAGCTTCTGTTTATGTTGAGAGCAGAGTGGTTTTGGGCTATTTTAAACAAAATTAGCTTAACTTTGTAGTTGGTATATTGGACCTCTGTTTCGAAATTTGAATCTGACTCTCTTATCAAATACAGAAAACTATAGGCAAATGAAAATTTCTCTATCTATTAATGTTTTGATCCACATCTAGGAGGATTATGCCAATTGTAAATCATTAGCAAAGCAAAAGAGACGTCTATTTCCCTAGTTATTCATACTCTAAGTAAGTGGTACAAGAAAGGATAAAATTTGTACCAGAGCATAACATGAATTGCTAACAAAATCAAGACAAATTTGCTGGACCTCAATGGGCTTAGATGATGGACAATTTCGAAGTTGGAGAAATTTGAAATATTGCCTGACGTTTCTTCTTAAGTTAGTTTGTATGGGAGGAATTTCTTGCAAATTTAAGATGTTTATAGTTAGTTATTCTTAAAATTCCTTGTACCTTCCTCTTATTTAATTTATCGCGTATCTTTTATTCTTATTTTTTTTCCATGGTCACTATATCATCAAATGCTTGCAAACGTTCTTCATTTCTTCTTGAGGAAAACTGTTTTGTCACTAAGTAGATCTATAATTTCTTATCTGAAACAGGAAAGATGCAAGATCCCCTTGAGGTGTCAGGAAATGAGTTTAAAAAGATAGTCAAAATAAATTATATGGCTGCATGGTATTTGTTGAAAGCTGTCGGCAGGAGAATTCGGGATCAGAAAACAGGTGGGTCTGTTGTATTCATTACCTCATTAATTGGTGCAGAGAGAGGGTTATACCCTGGAGCTGCTGCTTACGGTTCGGCTTTGGCTGGAGTACAGCAGTTAGTTAGGGTAAGTGATATTTTTTATCTTTTACATTTTCTGTATTAAACCTTTTTCGTAATATATTTTTGAGCTTCAATCTTACTCCTGAAAGTTAATTTTGTTGTATTCTCCGTTATATCCATGTATATGAACTTGCAGCAGCTGATATGTGCGTGCTGGTGTGTGAGTAAATTTTTTTGTAGATTAATTCTGTTTCCCTGATTGCTCACTCTTCACAGTCTTGAGATAAATTAAACAGAATCTTTTAGTTTTGGTGCTCTGATATCATCAAACAGAAAATGGTCTGTTTATAGAGAAAAGTAACTACAATTATACATCAAAATATGGACTTGTATGAGAAAGCCATTTCTTCTTATCAGCTTTCCTCAATTCATTACAGTCAGTGTTTCTTTTTTCTTGGCTAAAATATTCAAGTGTTTACTAGGCATTGATATCTTTGCTATTGATTAATTTATGCTTTTCGCTGGATGAAGTAATAACAAACCAGAGCAGTGGTATAAGAATACGAACTGTTTGACGTGGCAATCTCAAGGGACAAAATTGTGATCTCCCTAGAAACGGCATAATTCTACAGTGCACTTTGCTTATGACACACAGTCTTTTGTATGCTAGACCACCTGCTGCCTGCTGGTCAGTCTAATTAATAGGCCAAGCTAGGTGGTGTGTTGACCTCAAACAATAACATATTATCTCTACAAAGTACAAACTTCCCAAAACAGATTTCACATGGTTTATCTCCACGTCTGAAAGGCACATGTTCACCTATTGTGAGTAGGTGATGGCCTCCCAAACTTAGTATCCTGGCCAATATTTTTAAGCACATCTGAGGTATAATTCAAACTTAGCCTTGAAAGTATAGGAAATATCTCATGATCTCTTTTTATGGAAAAGAGACGAGGATTCTGTTGGATGTGATGGAGAATTTGATGTGGATTTCTTAAATTGTTGTCAGACGTAGACTGAGAGGCACATAGATTAGACAATCAAAATGAATATTGCTATGAATAAGGTAATGATTCAAAAGAGTTGCTCCATTTATAAAAGAGAGCAGGATCAAGAGCATAGCTGTATAAACCACATCGATTAGTATGAGAACTACATGATATATTACTGATTACTCCCTCTGTCCTGATTGAAAGTCCATTTTTATAAGTCAAAGTTATAATGTAATTCTGTACATTAATTTTTAAAGTGGGCTCTCATTTTTGAGGAGGAAGTATGGTATTTTTAGCTATAGCTATAATATTAAATTTCTGGTTTTTAGATATCTGACCTTAGTCCAGATATCAAAGACGTTTTGCTCACGATTGCTTTTGGTTCATCTTGACACTTCTAGAATTAAGAATACATATTTTTTTTTTTTTTCATTCGACTTTGAGCATCATTTCAGTGAACGCTTTATTTGTTCTGCTCAGACCACCACATGTGCATGATGTTTTGAAATAAATATTTCATGATTTTGAGAGTTGTCCTAATTTTGATCAGTAAGGATTGGATTTGTTCTGGATTCTGTTATTGTAATTTCGATGAGTGATATCCCAGAAAGTCTTGGATGGAAACTTATGTGTGATGCTGGTGCAGCCAATATAGGTAGCGGATGATGAGTAGTGCCTCCTTGAGCCAACTAGTTGCAATATCTTTGACACTAGTATAATCTGACTCAATAATCAAGAGATTCATAAATACAGTAGGTTAAGTGATAAAGTTTGTTGGCAGCAGAAGCAATTATGAGATAGTCATTGCCTTGCATTGTCTACTCCAAAAGGTTAAACAAAATAAAACCGTGGTCTTCATTGTGAATTAAGTTCACCCTAACGGATAATTACATTATCCAAAATGGAACTAGTATTGATAGAGCTGCTTTTGTTGCTTGCACTGTGTTACATGAAGGTGCTCTGGTATTGTCTCTCTCTTATCTTTTTGTTCTAGTTGAATGATAAAATGCTTTGTTCCATGCTCAGTAGCTTTCTAGTATTGTGCTATGTTATATCCTCCCCCCCCCCTACGAGTTGATGATTAATATTCATATATCTGATTACTATACTCAGACATCCGCAATGGAGGTTGGAAAACACCAGATCAGGGTAAATGGAATCGCGCGTGGCTTGCACATAAACGATGAGTTTCCCTCGTCAGTTGGGAAGGAGAGGGCAGAGAAATTGGTCAACGAAGCTGCGCCACTAGAAAGGTGGCTTGATGTTAAAGATGATCTGGCCTCGACCGTCATCTATTTGATAAGTGATGGTGCACGCTTCATGACTGGGACAACCATATTTGTGGATGGAGCCCAATCTTTGGTAAGGCCTAGAATGAGATCTTTTATGTGAGTTGTATTTGTGTTTTGTTAATTCAAAGTGTAAGCTATGGATGAATCATGTCATGACAGCCAATACTGAGGTCAATGTTGTCTAATTTCTATTCAATAATAATATAGTATTGGTTTTTACCCATTTGTGAGAAAAAGTTGAGCCAAAGTTGTTGGGGTGATGAATTTAGTGTCACTGTGATTCGTACAGAATGAGTATGACAGTCATGCCACTCCTTTCAGCATGAAAGAACATCCTGTACCCTATTTTCGCTGCTTGGTAAACAAGACAAAATTTGTAGCAGCAAAATAGCAATAGCATGATGTGAGAAGCTGAAACTTTCGGGCCTAGTTTTTAATGGAAAAAAGTTATTCCCTCCGTCCCAAATTAATTGCATTTCTAAGACTTTTTAAAGTCAAATTAACTATTTTTAAAACTAATCTTTTTACTATTTTTGCTAACATATAGGTGAAGATATTATAACCAAAAGAAAGTATATACAATTTATTACTAATTTCAATTTTTATAATTTTAGAAATATATTTATATATGCTTAATTATTAATTCTAAAAATAGTCAATTTAACTTAAAAAAGTCCTAAAAAAGCAATTAATTAATTTGGGACGAAGGGAGTAGCATAATGGATGTAGTCAGAACTTGGAATCTCCGACTGCCATATTAAAACTTGATATTGTTTTCATAAAGGTTTAGCAGATGAACAATGTTATAATTATATAAATTTTCAATATTTTTTTAGGTTTTACCTGATAAAATATTGAGGGAAGGACTATTAATTCGGTTAATGAAGAACAATTGGATATGGTTAGCATTTTTGGTCCAGGTGTTAGAAAAAATATTACAGTAACAAGGCGAAACACAAAATAACAGTTAATAATTAAAACAACTTATCTGATAATTAAGAAAACAAAGCCGAGGCATGTAGAATAGATATTTACTCAAAAATTAATTTTTTTTACCAAGGGAGCAATGCGAGACTTCGAACTATAAAGAAAATTTGAAACACACAAGGTTCCTGTTAAGAATTACCATTCGACTTGTCTACCTTACCTTAGGCCTTATGCTGCGTTTAGATTGGAAGAATGAGAGTGGGAATAGAATAAATCATTCTTATGGAATGAAAAAAATTGTGTTTGATTGCTCCATTAGAATGGAATGAACCATTCTCATTTTTTCCAAATTTATGAATTTAGAATGACTCGTTCCAGCTGGAATGAAATAAATCATTATACTCTCTATTCCATTCCTTCAATCCAAACGCAGCATTAGAGTTTCAACGTTGAATGGCGTTAGAGTTTTACATTATCCACCTTGATGATGGAGTATGGACCATTTTCATTTCTCAGGCAATGAAAAACATTTGTATAAAAAAGGGAAAATACTCACTCATTCCCCTTCTTTTTATCCCATTCCCTCCTATTGCTCATTAATCTTCAATTTGTCCAGAGAAGAGAATGAGAGTTATCAAACAGTTATTATATATCAAATCAAGGGGTAATTAATGATTATGAATTAAAGAACCATAAATCATAATGATCCTCTCTATTTTTCCTCTCCCTCACTATTTTGTCTCCTATGCAGCTATATGCTCATATGTTACGTCTCTCACAGTTTCACTTCCTTTTTTTCTTCTTTTTCCTTTTCTTTTTAATTTAATTTTTTGTCTCATTAATGCATTCATTATTATTTATATTAATAGATAATACTGTGTGTGCATGAAAGACTAGTGATTTATAAATAGACAACTTGCTTTTTCTATTTTGGTCCAAATTATAATATTTGACGCCCCACTCCATTATTGTTTTACATATAAAACACAATAATTCCAAATACTGTCATTATATATTATAACATAAACCTCCTGTAATTTGTCAAATTAAAGTATCCAAGGCATAAACAAAAATATTGTTTGTTTCTCGCTGCTTGCTTATTTTAGGCGTACAATCTGAACATAGTTTAGCCATGTGTTTGCTTAACTGTAACATTTTAAATATAACTACTTTTGTTTTTAAATAAGAGATTCATTTTTCTTAAGTCCATTTAATTAAAGGTATTTTTATTTTTAAACTATAAAAGTGGTATGAAATTTTAAAATATCATTCTGTTTAATTTAGGTAAACAAACTTGATAACTCATGCAAGGCATGGGCTAGCTTGCGAAATGGTATTTTATGTTCAGCATTTTTTATTATTAAAAATATCCAATTGATTTAATAAGTAGCCTAAATTATACACGAAAAATGTACAAACACATGGAAACTCATATATGAATAGAGATAGATAATCTCTTAAAACTTTTAACTCTCACAATAACAACAAAATTGTCGGGCAACAAAAATAGAACATGGTATCATTTCACAAATCGTGAATCTTCAAAGCTGTAATACATAAAAAAAATTTAAAAAAAAAAAGAAAAAAAAAGGCAACTTAATCCTCAAAAAAGTTATAAAAAAAATATGCTTCCTGAACCTTGGTATTTTCGAACGATTGGCCAAAAAAACCCGCACAAAGTTCCTTTTTTTTGGCACGATTCACTGATACATTTTTGGCTTAGTCTTCTCCACACGTCAATTAAAGAATCACTTGAAAATTCAACAAAGAACCACGACCTCTGTATATAAAGACAACACCGTACCAAGTGTATAAGAATAAGCACATAAGGCAACGAAGGAAATGACCCTGTGATAGAGTACAACATTCCAAGACAACCAACTGCTTGAGAAAAAAAATTTGTATAACTTCTTGGTACACATTAAAAAACTATTAGCACCAAAAAAGGGAGTGAAATTTACATGTAAACCTTAAGCTTACAACTTTACAATCAATTCAAGAATTATTTCAAAATTCTTTATAGAGGTAGTCTCAACGCATGCACCCTGCACCAAAAACAATCAAATAACAAAGTATTTCTGAATTTAAAATTACCATCAAAAGATTCAAAGTAAATCCAACTTAAATTTTTTTAGCCAACCTAAATCTTACTAAAAAGTTTATTTATAGACCAAACAACAGATAGAAGGGAGGAAAATTGAGAATTACGATTTCTTATATATGTCCACCCTTTAATTAATGTTAATAATATATTTTAAAAGTAAATATTTATTTTTTCAAAATTGTTGTTTAAACATGTCTTTAATTTCAAAACCCAAAAAGTAAAAATGTATTAAAAATTAGATAATCACCGGTTAGGCCAGCGGCGCGTTGGTTGTATACCTTTCGGCTGACACTCACATTGAAAAAGACTTGTCTTAGTTGTCTATAGTTGCCCCATTGCGCCTGAAGTAATTATGGTACCCCTCAGTTCTACAAAACATACTCTCATTTAATTTTAATTAATTTATAATATATAAAATTAAAGATATAAATTTATTTTAGTTTATAAAACATCAAGTTTATACTTAAAAATCTTTTTAAATAGTTTTAATATTAACTATTCAATTAATTAAAAAAAATCAAATGAAATCCTTACTAATATTTATATTATTAAGTCTCCGTAAAGAGACTGATGTCACTTGGTTATTTTAGATCATACACATGCTTGAGATGTTCTTTTATCTTTACAACGTTAGATATATTATTATTTTTAATATTACATTTTAATAAAAAAAATTTAATTTTTTAATTTTATTTCACTTAATTTATACACGCGAATCTGTGTGCGGCGGCTCCCACTTATATTAATAAAACTAAGGAGGAGTAAATTATTAGTCATTGTATCCCTATCAAGCTACGTGGGCTTGGAAGAAATAAGCAAAAGAGAAAGGGACTAGTCTTTGAATAATAATCGTCTATCAATCAATCCGACGTTACTGCTTACTGACCCAAACAAGACAAAATAGGAATCAAACGCCAAATATGTGGCGGCGCTGACATCCAAACCAGCGACGAGACGAGAGCTTCAAACTTCCAATACACGTGTTTCCTTTAGGCTTTGGCGTTCTTGTTTAGTCCAATTTTAAAAAACCCCCACGTTCTTCTTTCTTATACACGCCCTCACATCAAGACTTTATTACCCGAGTTCTTCTAGGGCGATATTTCCCTTAGCGATATGCTAGTGACATTTTTTTTTTTTGGTTTTTTTTTGTTATGACTCCTAAATAATTTATATGATTTATTGATACAATTTTTTTTAAAAAAACAGTGATTTAGGTGTGATTTAGATATATATACAAAACAGTGTTGTATAGTCAAAAAATGTCGCTAGAATGTCCAAAAAAAATGTCGCCCTAGAATTATTCTTATTACCCCATTCTAATTTCTAACTACAAACAAGAGTCCTGTTATATGTTCTAAAAATACAAGAATCCCGTTATATGTTTTAAAAAATTTCTTTTAATTTACGATTATAATATATATTAATATATAAATTTGATTCATTTTATCATATATATTTTAAAAATATTATTTAACAATAATTATCTGCATAATTGATAACTGTAGGTAAGGAAATTTACACTTTGTTAGGGTTAGGGTTTCGTATTGGCTGGAGAGGAGAGAAATCCACGAAGAGTACGGAACTGATTGATTGATTGAAGAGGGGAGAAGAACAGGTGGGCAATTACTCCAATGACACGTGGCAGAACTCCTAGAATCCGGAAACCGGGTTAGGGTAGCAGGGATTCCAAGAGCCTTCTAGAGTCTTCGAGTTGTGAGCGAGTTTTTAGTGTGATGAGCTTCCAAGAGTCTTAGTGTAATGTCTTGAAAGCGATCCCCTTTTCTCAGAATAAAGGGGCTATTTATAGAGTTTTCCTGGGAAATAGTCACATGCCAGGCACATGTTTTAAGGGAAATTCCCGAAATACCCTTTAATTATGTTTTAAAGGAGAAATTCCAGAAATGCCCTTTAATCATCAAAGTAATGCCCAAATTGCCCTGTTCTTCTAGCCGCCAATCCAATCCCTCAATCAATTCCCAAAATAGGTCGCATCCACGAGTCTTCTGCCTTGGAATACGTGGAGACTTCCCCGGGTCTAACGCATTTAATTAGGTTTTTGTAAACCCTAATTTGTACATTTAATTAGGTCACATGAACCCTAATTTGCACATGGGCCCACATTTGCCCCCTGCGCGAGAGTCACGATTCCTGAGAGACGCTCGTGCAAAATACTCCAAGCTTTCGAATGATTTTGTGTGACTCCCCTTGTTCAAGTCTTGAAGTTTAGAGTTCTAGAAGAGGGAACCCCTAGGGGCCAAACCATTAGGGTTAAACCCTAAGGAGGCAAGACCTAGAAGGGCTCTTCCTTGAAACTCTTGGTAGATCATCTGAAATCTTCCTTATTTTGCTCAATATTTATTTCCTTATTTTCTGAGAATTAAAACAAGGAAGATCATCAGATATCATTAAATAAAATTCAATAATCAAATCGTATTTTATTATTTAGAAACAAAATCTTCCTTTATTAAAATTTTATAAAGCAAGATCTTTTCCCTTAAGAAAATCAAACATTCAATATATATATATATATAATTTCGAAATTGTCCTACTGTTAGGAATAAAATATCAGATATCGAATATATATATATGTATATATATATATATATATATATATAGAATATATATTTTGAAATTCTATTAGAACACCAAATCTAAACAAATTTTCGAAAATATATATGTTTATTTAAAAAATAAGCTCAAATAAACTTATCTTTATATTTCGAAATCTTCCTTAAGAGGAAAATAAAGGTTGCTTCTCTCCTCCATCAAGTCCGAAGATCACCAAGAAGTCGTCAAGCAATCGTTCCTCATCTTAGAAAAGAGGTAAAAAAAACAATTCCACCCTATAAGGCCAAAACCTAAGGGTTGAACCATATAGGATCATTCTTCCTTCTTCTTTTTCTTTCAAGTTTTTAGTTTTCTTCCGAACTTCATCTTGACTTGCTTCTCCTACGTTTCTTCTCAGGTCATTGTAGCTTTTCTTTTGTCTTCCGAGCCCCGTTACTTGGATCATATCTCGGTAGGGTTCCCTCGGATAATAAAGAAAAATACAATATTTATTATGACAAAGAAGCATTCGTTCCGAAAACATTGATTTGTGGAGCGTCAGAATTGAGCTAAGCAATTTTTTTTTTTATTTTTTTTTTTTTTGCGGCCTCGCCGAACCCTAGGTGGCCGAACCCTACCAGGCCATTTTTTTTTTTTTTTTTTTTTTTTTTGCAGGAGACCAATCCCTAGGGGGGCCGAATCCTAAGGGAGCCGAACCCTAGGGGCCGAACCCTAGGGGGCCGAACCCTAGGAGAAAATGTATCAAAATTTGCACATTGGGAAGCGTGATCACTGTTTTGACCATAACTTTTGTTCCGTTTGGAGTCTCAGGGCCCATAATATATCAAAACGACCGTATCGACGAGCACTTCAAAAGTCATCGCCAACGGCCATGATATATATCAAAATAATCCAAAAAATGGCTCCGAAGGATGCATTTTGGCTGTCCGAAGTTTTTTGGAAAAATCTCAAATCTTATTTTTCTTCCATAATTGTAATTTTGATAATTCCCTGACTTCATTTCTTCTTCTTTTCAGGTATTCTCAAGTGAAAATCTCAGATTCTCCTCTTGTTATGGTAAGCCTCCTCAGGCGCATATGCTTTACTTGACATCCTTAGTATCCTCATGTGGGGTCTTCCTTACTTGCAGGCCTCGTGTACCGGATGCTCTGAAGACTTGAAGACTTCTAGGGTAACTCCCTTCGTCAATGATTGTGGAAAGGCAAAAAAGCTTGTTTCTTTATGTCGCGGCTTGCGAAGGTTGGGACGACTTCCCCCATTCCGATCGCATTCCCCGCATGTGCATAGAGATACCAAGTGCGTTGCATGCTTGATAGAAGCTTTCAGGCGGACTGACCATTATACTTCATGATTTCATGATGACACAATCCTTTCAGACTTCATCTCGGGTACCTCCTCGAGTTCCTCCCCCAGGATCCTCTGCTGTCGGGGAGATGAGATGTACTTGCTCTAGAGTAAAGCCGAGGATCCTTGTTTTTAAATTGTCAAGGATGATGATGATGATGATGATGATGAGGATGATAATAATATTCCCATTGGATTTCGCATGGATACGGCAAGTGAGGTGGCGACCTCCACTACTGGTGAACCTCGCTGACATAACATGATTGTTGTCAAGTCCTCCTCACCTCATGATGATCGTGTCAGCCTTAATGTTGACGATTTCATGTCTGATGTAGGCTTAGGTCCTGCTATGGTTAGTACAGTTCCATCGTCACGCCCACATATAACGTCTTCTCATGACAGCTTGGAGGGTACCGGTGACACCCATGTTGATGTTGATGCTATTATGACAGTTAATCCTCCTCCCCCGAGGGGGAATCCTGTGAAACCTATGGTTGATTTCCATCCTCCCCAGAAGGATTCTCCCAAGGCTTCACCTAAAAGGGAGGGTATAGTTGCGAGTTCTTTGGGTGGGGCATCGATGCTTTACTTTCTTTGCCCGTTGAGGAGCTCGCTTTCTTCATCTTGATTCTGCCACCTCGCCTTTTAGTGACCTCGACTATCCACCCAATAACAAAGATGTCGTGGAGCTACATGCATTCTCTAAGCCCGTGATTTGTGCAGCTCCTCTCCCGATGAATATTTTCTCGTGCGGGGCTGGATTTTCTCACTTCTAGGTATGACTTTTTGTAGCTTTTTGTTATTTCCTGTATCAAAGAACTCATTTATATGTCATTTATCATATTAGTGATTGTCTTTAACTTGAATTTTTTTCCTTAAGACCCAATGTTTAGTATTGAATCATAAGTTATTCAAATTAATACTCCAAGACAACAATATTCATAATAATGAGAGTAAACATGCAATTTTTCGATTTCTCGCAAACTAACACTTGAATCCATACTTTTAAAATCAAAGAATATCCAAGTATAAGTGAAAGTTTGACATTTTTATTAATAATCATATTGAAAAGCACAATGTTTCAAAAAATTTCATAATAATAATAGATTTTGCTTTTGTCGGATAAAGCATAACGTTCGCCACTTTTAGAGATAAAGTGTAACTTTCTCGGGTTTGAGGGCTTATAGTCAGGTGCCTCGATTACTTTTAGAGTTGAAAGTATAACTTTGAGGACTTATAGTCAGGTGCCTCGATTACTTTTAAAGTTGAAAAGTATAACTTTGAGGACTTATACTCAGGTGCCTCGATTACTTTTAAAGTTGAAAGTATAACTTTGAGGACTTATAATCAGGTGCCTCGATTACTTTTTAAAGTTGAAAGTATAACTTTGAGGACTTATAATCAGGTGCCTCGATTACTTTTAAAGTTGAAAGTATAACTTTGAGGACTTATAATCAGGTGCCTCGATTACTTTTAAAGTTGAAAGTATAACTTTGTGCCTTATCCCTTGGTACGTCGTGCCAATTGTTTGGCGTATAGGGTTTCATAAGGGCTTAAGTTGCATGCCTCGTCACTTGGTCATCCAATTTCTTGGCAAGTGCAATCCACGAGGACTTGACCACCATCGTGGGTGGATTTTTAATTCGTCAATTCTTGTGTCTCCTCCCTTGGTCATCCAATTTCTTGGCAAGGGATACTCTTGAGTTTTTTTTTTTTTTTTTTTTTTTTTTTTTTTTACGACCTCTTGGGCTACACCCTGGGTAATAATGTTGCATGTTTCTTTTCCTTTGTGGTTTGGAAGTGGCTTTTCATACATGGTGCTTTTCTTTTCACAGTTCGATTTCTCCGGCTGCCAGCTTCTCATGGTATATCCTCCGCATACTGTAACAGTCCATAGTGGAATGTCCTGCGTACTGGTGGTACACACAGAAATCTGGTCTTCTTTTCATCTCTTCCGTCACCACAAATTTAGGCGTTGGGGGGTTTCACCACTCCGTGCTCAACCCATTGTTCGTACAGGCCCCTGAATGCCTTCTCACTGCATGTGATAGCCTCTGGAACTGACATCCTGGTATACTTGCCCCCAAGTTTTTCTTTACTTTGTTCAAAATTTCGCTCATTCTTCTCCCTCTTGCCCCCTTGTGGATTTGACTGAGAGTCAGCCAAAGCCACAGTTGCTGTTCTCTTACCCTTCCATGTAACCATCGCATGGTTGATGGGAACTGTCACGATTCCTCCCAAATCTTGTGCGAAGGATGAGAGGGTTGCAAATGAATCACAGGCCTTTGTAATGAGATGGGGCTTGAAGGAGTCTAGAGCACCATTATTGCATATGCTAACCAAGTTCTTCTCTTCAATTGGCTCGGCACACTTCTGTGCTTGGGCCCTGAATCTGTCCACATAATCTGACAGCTCCTCATTCGGCCTCTGCTCGAATCGCATCAGTTCTACAATAGTTACCTGTTTCTGCACATAGAAAAATTTCTTAAAAAATTGCAATTTTAGATCATCCCAATCAAGGACTGATCCCTTCTCCAAATTGTAGTACCAACTGAAGGCACTATCCGTCAAAGTCTTGTTAAATTCCCTCATCAACAGATTATGGTTATTCACCTCATCATAACCCAACCATGGAGACATCGACTCCACGAACCTGGCAATATGCTCCCTAGCATTCCCTTTCTCCCCGTTATACTTTGGGAACTGCGGGGGGTGCTCAATATACCCTGCCGGGTACGGTTGTCTCCGTACATGTGCCGGGTAGGGTGGAGTAAAGTCCAACTCTGAAGGTCGGGATGTCTGCTTGCGAAATTGATTGATCACATCGATCATATCATCCTTCGTCACATACTGGCTCGTGGTATGGACTCTTTGAGGGGCTGTGATGTATTGATGCATAGGTGGTGTGTATGGTAAGGAAATTGGCTGGTGTACACTTGCATCCTGCACAATTTGTATCGGTGGTGCTTGTTGGCTTGTTAGTTGGATATGGCTAGGGATGGTAGGTATCTGCACTTGTGAAAATGCTGGGAGAGTGGTCGGGATGATGTTGGGCTGAGGTTGACTCACTTCTAATCTGAGTTGTGGCACATCACCGCTGTTTTGGGGCTCCAAGTGGATGATTGGAATCGGCTGACTCTCCGTTGTTGGAGGCACAGTCGGATTTTCTTTGTTGTTGCTGTTGTCCTCCACTTCTGCTCGTTCCCCCTGCGAACTTCCTGGGAACATAGCCCTGAAAGTGGGGATTTGCATCAACTGCTGGCGGAAATTCTCCATCTCTTCCTGCTTCCTCTGTATTTCCAATATCATGGCCATCATCATCCCTTGGCCTTCTCGTGCCTCCTGTAATGCCTTGAGCATCTCCATCTGCACAGCATTCGCAGTCGTCTGCGCTCCAGTTACTTCCTCACCTTGCCTTCCTGTGTTTGTCTGTCTAGCGCTGGTTTGTTGTTGATCAGCCATTTGAGGTGATGTTGAGCTTCCTTCTGAAACGTCTTCTAAGATAGGTTGATCAAAGTCCAGATTCGCGCTTTGGAGCACTGAATTTACTTGCCTTGAAATCGGATCCGGTGAAGTGATGCTTGTTATCGGTGAAACTCTTCTTGTAATTCTCCCACTTCGAGTTGTGGGCATACCCTTCACGAATTCTACACCTCCCCAGCAGAGTCGCCAAATAAATGTAGGTAAGGAAATTTACACCTTGTTAGGGTTAGGGTTTCGTATTGGCTGGAGAGGAGAGAAATCCACGAAGAGTACGGAACTGATTGATTGATTGAAGAGGGGAGAAGAACAGGTGGGCAATTACTCCAATGACACGTGGCAGAACTCCTAGAATCCGGAAACCGGGTTAGGGTAGCAGGGATTCCAAGAGCCTTCGAGTTGTGAGCGAGTTTTTAGTGTGATGAGCTTCCAAGAGTCTTAGTGTAATGTCTTGAAAGCGATCCCCTTTTCTCAGAATAAAGGGGCTATTTATAGAGTTTTCCTGGGAAATAGTCACATGCCAGGCACATGTTTTAAGGGAAATTCCCGAAATACCCTTTAATTATGTTTTAAAGGAGAAATTCCAGAAATGCCCTTTAATCATCAAAGTAATGCCCAAATTGCCCTGTTCTTCTAGCCGCCAATCCAATCCCTCAATCAATTCCCAAAATAGGTCGCATCCACGAGTCTTCTGCCTTGGAATAAGTGGAGACTTCCCCGGGTCTAACGCATTTAATTAGGTTTTTGTAAACCCTAATTTGTACATTTAATTAGGTCACATGAACCCTAATTTGCACATGGGCCCACAATAACAAAAAAATTTAATACATAAAATCACAAGATATATTATTTTTCTTATAAACACTGCGCATTTAAAATCTGTTAAAATTATATTTTGGCAATTCGATTTCAAGTTTAGAAATAAAATTAAAAATATTTTTACAATCTTATAGAATTAAATTTTAGTTTTTTAATTGTGCTCACATCAAAAACTTTATTAATTACCCCCATACTAATTATAAACAATGTGCGATTAACACCGATTAAGTTCTGTACGTCTTTTTCCTTTTTGGTTAGGGAGCGGTTAAGTGCACCAACGAGTTCTACCTCTGGTGCTATTGGATACTTTGTTTATTTATTTATCTATTGCGAGTCTTCAAAAAAATGACGTAAATATTATTAATTATATTGATTCAAAATTATTGTTAAATATTTAAAATAAAAAAATTTTAAGAATTTTTTTATTTTTACAAATATATTTTTCTAACATTTACTAAAAATATAATGTCATGATTGTATCCAATCTATCTACAATACATGTAATAGCATGTTAAGAATTTTATTTTATTTTAGTTTAAAATTAGAAATATATATTTAATTTTAAAACATACTAATATATATATATATGTATGTATATGTGTGTATATATGTATATAATTTTGAAACTAAGAGGGTAATTTTTTTGTCTCTTAACGAATGACATAAACAAATAATTTTGTAATGCAATAAGTTTTCAAGTAGGTCCCTACTACATGACATCGATATATATCACATTCAATGCTTCCAATTTTCATCCCCGTATCATTTAAGTGGAACCACTATTTTGAATATAAATTTAAGGTCCATAATGAAATATACGCTCCTCTAATATTGCTTTCTTGAATTATGCGAAAATTAATTGTACAACTTTCATGGACGGAGAGAGTATAATATTCAACAAAAATAATAATAATAGAAAGGAATTTCAGCTTAGCTACTTTTATATAATTCTAACTATTTTCAATTATGGTAAAAATGTTTATAATAATAATAGTAAAAAAGGGAGCAGTGCTCCCCTGTGCATTTTTAATTTTTTGGTCTGATCATATATATATATATATATATATATATATATAAATATAAAACTAGTAATGGATTATTAACGGGACTAAGCTGAATTCATTTAAAATGCGAGACTCAGGTTTCCCATGCATGTAAGGAGAAAAATGAATATTTCATTCTGATCCAAGTATATAAAATGACCAAACCGTGCATTTGTTTTGTCACGTTTTTAGTCTAAAAGCAATAATACTTGATAATAAAGTGTCCATCCTTTTCAGCTTTAATTAGTCCCTTCTCACCATTTCTTAATTAATTAAAAACTAGTCTTAAGTTTAATCATCAAGTGTGACACCATTTTTCCGCCTTAATTTCTCTAAATTTCATGCTTACAAGTCAAATCTATATATTCATATAACTTATTTCTTAATTTACCCTAAAAAAATATTTCATATTTGTCATTAATAGTGATCACTACAACTTTTTTCCCGTCAAGCCGCCTTAGTTTCTCCAATATTAGACCACCACTTATTTTTATATATATATTTATATACACTATATACTAGAACATTTCTTCTTCTTTCTTTCTTTCATTCTTTCTTTCTTTCTTTCTTTCTTTCTTTCTTTCTTCATTTTATTACCTAAGTTATTCTTAATGGAGAGTACTTATCCGATGCTCTTTCTTGGTTCATCAACTGTGCCGCCTTATGGTTCTAACAACAACAATAATGATAATATTGGTACTAATTTTTACAACCACCCTAATGGATTCTCGGGAGTATCAAAGTCGACGGAGATTCATGCCTCAACATCAGGAACTAAAGAGGGTGTTAATAACTCCAATGGTAGTGGAAGCTTCTTGTCGGCCGAAAATCACGAGGGGAAACTTGTAGGTAAGAAGAAGGGTGATCAGAAGAAGATTAAGAAACCGCGATTTGCTTTCCAAACAAGGAGCCAGGTTGATATCCTTGATGATGGATATCGATGGAGAAAATATGGTCAAAAGGCTGTTAAGAACAACAAATTTCCGAGGTTAGTACAGTTGATTTGATCATCCTAGCTGTTTTTTTACTGTTTAAGATATTTTCAATTAAATGGGAAAGGTTATCTCGATATGTTCTCATTAGATTTGATCTTTTATGAGAATATTATGGTAGGTATATATCATACGAGTTAATTAAGACCCCACCAAATTATTTTCTTTTCACTTTGTTGAAAAGTATATTGGAGACCATTATATACAGAATCAGAATAGAGAGTAAGGTGCATGTATTGTAACTGTTCCTTCCAGATTGATTTGATGACCACAAATGCAAGTATGCCTAACTATATCTATATCTACATATTATATTAGTGCTAGGGTATATGCATGGGCAATGAGTATTTTGCATGGGTGGATCGGTTTATGTATATATTTCATGATTCATACATCTAGATCTATCAGTACTATATGTCTTTGTTTTAGAGTTAATTTGCTTCTAGTTCTATAGCTTAAGTGAGACATAAATATATATATATATATATATATATATGAGTGTCTATCAAAAACCATGATTTATTTTAGTACTTATTTCTCTGACAAGTATATAATGATTGAGATTTACATTCATTCACACAAATTGATCCACTGGTTTAATTAATTAATTTTTATCTATTATTGTAAATTTTGAATAGAGTATCGATCGTGCATTTTTCTAAATAAAATAGTTCCTGCGCTCATTATATATATATATATATATATATATATATATATGACATTGCAAGCAAGACAATATCTCTACAAAGTCATTAATTAGTATGTCTCTTTGATCTTTTAAAGCCAATGAAATTCAAAATGCTCAAGAAAAGATATATGCAGCTTTCTACACATAACCTTCAGAACTTATGGATATATTAGGGTGTGATTGTCTACCTCTTCAAGCTCACCACATTTAAACAAACAAGCTTAACAAAAGTTCAACCTTGGTATGTTGATCAAACAGGTTGAGCTCGAATATCTTGAAATTTTATACTTATATATATATATATATATACATACATACATACAAGTGTAGTCGAGCTAACCGGAGCTAGCTAGCCAAGCTTGTTATGCTAGTGAAGTCGAAGATATGTTCAACTTGACTTGTATAATTATCTTTCACAAGCCAATTTAATTTGATACCTAGCTTGTAGAGTACAAATGGATTTATGACAAGACATATATAGATGTGAATAAGTATATGCAAGTAATGTAACTAGTTGCATATTTTCATATAGATGCATTAATGTGAAGATAATCCTGAAACATCCAGACTTAAAATTAAGGGGCTTCTATCATAAATTTAGAAATATTTTCAGTCCAACCACTGAATGTGTGTGTGTATATATATATATATATATGTATGTGTGTGTGTGTGTATATAGATAGATAGATAGAGAGATAGATAGAAATGCATGTAACATGCATGGGTAAGTATAACCATGCATGTAGAGAAAGGAAAACTGAAATATGAATATCATGGTGTGTAAAATAACTGAAATCTATATATGAATATCAAATGGTGTATAAAATGAAATTTTTGACTGAATTAAATCAATTAATGGTTCTTCTTAATTAATGTGCATGCAGAAGCTACTACAAGTGTACTTATCAAGGGTGCAATGTGAAGAAACAAGTCCAACGTCTATCAAAGGATGAAGGAGTTGTGGTGACTACTTATGAAGGGATGCACACACATTCCATAGAGAAGCCATCTGACAATTTCGAACAGATCTTAAGTGAGATGAAGATTTGCCCTCCTCCCTATAATTAATTAATTGCTTAACCTCCTTATTTATATGAATCATAAACTAGCTTAGCTAGGTCTACGTACTTACTTTTTGTAAAGGATTTATGTTATTTAATCAGAATTTTATTATTTACTTAATTAAGTTTTCATATATAACCATTTTGTAACTAATCTATATAGCGAATTGGGGTTATTTGTTTTGGTCATTTTTAATATCCTGTTATTGCCTGAATAATATATAATTCCTCAGTATTTAGACTCTTTGTACGTACGTTTAGTTGTTTTTTCAGTCAGAAATTTCTTTTTTCCTATAATAAACCTAACAGATAACACAATATATGTCTACTTTGAACACTCATTTATTTTAACTATTGCACTATATTTTTTTGTATCGGATAGTACATTTATGCTCAAAATGGCGCTGTAAGGAAAGGTTGCAATGTGATACAAAAATAAGGTTTTACATGCATGGTCGAGCAAGTTTTTGATGAACAACCTTGAATTCGGCTCACGTATAACTTGACTTGATTGAGCTAGTAGTATAAACTAGTCAATTATAAATATTGACAATGAAAATCTCAAGTCTTAAAGCGCCAAAGTTTTTAAGGCAGATCGAATGTTTCGGGAACCTAGGTCACGTA
Source organism: Aralia elata (assembly GCA_034770075.1). Taxonomy (NCBI): domain Eukaryota; kingdom Viridiplantae; phylum Streptophyta; class Magnoliopsida; order Apiales; family Araliaceae; genus Aralia; species Aralia elata. The sequence goes on from CM068380.1 coordinate 78,645,558, forward strand.
ATTAAACTAATTTAAAGGTAGAATTTTAACTTCATTAAAAGCTTTGCTCGAGCTCAAACTCGTCTATAAAATCCCAAAGCGGACTAGCTCATTTAGACTCATTCAATTTCTAAAGTTGAGGATATATCTAGTTAAATCTTAGCTATTAAGTTAGGGGTATCCCAGCTAATTTAGATGCTTACATAATATCACTAGTTTGGCCTAGGTCTGTCAATATGTCAGATCACAGAGCATAATAATGCTCTGATCCAACATGATCCATCAAGTGTGATAATAGATCAATGATTTGATTTATCATATAATAAATCATTAATTTGCTCCATAATCCACTTGATCTAACAATACAGATCATTATCTAAATCGATCCATTTTTATTTTTTTATAATTATATTAAATTATGAAAGAATTTTACTTAATCTTACTAAAAAATTTTACTTTCTCACTCTAATTTTAACATATGAGATTATGAGATTTATCTTTTTTCAACGTAAATGAATCATGTTAATTTTGCATTTAAATTTGTTATAAATAATTAAAATTTACAAATAATTTTATATTTTGAACTAAAGGAGTATCATTTTTTTTTTTTGAAAAAAAATAATAAGGAAGATAACACTGTCATTTCAACTAAGAATTGAAAATTTTAATGAGAAAGTTCAGCCACAAAAAAAAAAGGAAAAAGGAGAAATAGAATTAAGAAATACAGACGCCTATTAGAAGTTAGAACTTTATTTATGACGTCGTCATCTCACTTCTACATCTGCTTTATGTTGGGGAATTGCCTTTTCTATCTCCCTCCAAAAGATAGTCTGATTCGTCAGATTTTACAGCACCTGTACGTAAACGAATTTCAATTACATGCTGATATTCCATTATTTGTCTTTAATTAGTCACCATACTCATCGTCATTGAATATATATATATTACTTGTATATATATTGATTTTTTTTGTATATAAGTGACTCAAATCAAATCAGATTTATAATTTGGCTCATTTAACATATTGATTAAATAGATCAAAGTATCACAAATCAGTAAATAAATGAGTTGGAGTTTTGATCTAATAAATTATACTGAATCAGATCAGATCAAGATTTGACTCATTGACAGCCTTAGATCAAAGTATCACAAATCAGTAAACAAATGAGTTGGAGTTTTGATCTAATAAATTATACTGAATCAGATCAGATCAAGATTTGACTCATTGACAGCCTTAGTTTTACCCATTAGGCCACGTGAGAAAATTGGTTTAGAATCTCTACCAAATAACATATTCATCAACTCTACTAAAAAAGAAAAATGAAAAGAAAAATTAGAAAGATAAAGAAAAAAAATAGAAAGATAAATGTTAAAATTGACTCATACTTTTATGGGTCCGACTAATGGATATTTTGACCAAGTGTAATGTTTATTTGGATTTAAAAATTTATTAGTTACCCGATCTTTAGTTTGACTAATGTATTGGGTCTCATGTGATTGAACCCATATTACAGGAGTTAGGATTTCTAGTTACTATAAAAATATTATTTAGTGTGTGAATCATATAAAATGTTTGAGGCTTATCAGACAAACAAAATTAGTCAAATTAGTGAATCTAAATATTTTTATGTGATTATTTGTAATATCCGATTTAAAAATGCTATTGACAAAAAATCAAGACTCATCAAACATTGAGTTTTGTAAAACTTATGAGGTTGTGTGATAGTCGTGGAAGTGTGACACCCGCTTGACTATTATCATCAGGGTTTGAATCTCATTTTTCTCAACTCTCATTCTCATAATAAAACATGAAACGTAATGCCCTTTAAAAAAAAACAAACAAAAACTAGTGGAACTGATTACCCCAAGTCCAGTGGGCCACAATAATGGCAGAACATATATCTGGGATTTGTCCAGTTGTGTGGATTCTCAAACCAGATCTAGACTGCTAGCAACTGACCCACCGGCGGACCCTACAATAAGTTGCTCCTAAAAGTTACTGCTACCGTCTACCTGCCGACAAACGAACGGAGTGGGTAATTCAAAGATTCTCCAAAGGAATATTCCATATTTCCATTACTATAGTTGGTCCTTTGCTGACTTGGAGTCGATCTTCCAACTCCCAAGAGGAGCGAGGCTGCGATTGGCTTTCACCTTTTCTTTTTTTTTTCGTAGAACCTATTCTACTTCGTCCCTCTCACAAAAATTGACTTACTTTGATTTTTTTAATTAAGTATATTTATATTTTCAAATTCATTAAAATTAGATATAATAGTAATTCCATAGAGTTTGTTATGATTATAATTCTTTCACCTATATTTATAAAATAGTATAAATTTTAGTTACAAAAAGTTAAACTAATTAAGTTAGTTTTTGAAATGAGAGAATAACACAGTTCAATTCTAGAGATATATTTTGTACTGAGATCTACCGAGGAGTTAGATGAAAGGACCATGAGCGAAACTAAACATATCATAACATATACTCCCTTCGTCATCAGAAGAAAAGATAGTCAAAGATATAATTTCTCTTTGTTCTTAATAAAAGATGACTAAAAGTACATAAAGTGAAAGGTAAATATGTCATTTATTGGGGTCCATTAGTATATATATAAAAAAGTACTTATTACTTTATATAATTGTGTAGGACCACTAAAGATAAATTTAAAATTTATTAGTCTCTTTTTTTATATTAAATATTTCTTAATTTATGTGAAAAATATATTTGCGTTATTTTTTGAGAACGGAAAGACTAACATACGTGGAGAAAGTTAATCTTATTTTCACTTTTTTCTAAACATATCATATCATATTAACCTACATAAATTTTTACCTAAATAATTGAATGCTCCTCTAGAGAAAGCTAACCTTATTTCAAGATAATCTCCGTCCTTAAAGACAACACCATTTTGGTAAGTATTTTTTAAAATTTCGCGAGATCCCTTATCACTGAAAGTAGGCCCGTAGTTCTCATTTTGACGTAAAACAGTAAAAGAAGAAAAGTTGTACAAATATTTACGAAGATATCAATTCCCAATTCCCTGATATAATTATTCTTCTTGCATAAATTGAGATGGACATAATTTTGGAACAAAGTGCCAAATGTTTGTGTAGGTGGCAAGTTAAATGGGTTTATTAGGTCGCCTTTGAAAAATCCTTGAAAAGGTTGAATCACACTTTTGTTTTGATTGTCTGATTATCACAAAAATGGAGGTGGTCAGAAATAGGTGAAACACGTGCAAGTAGATAGATGTTACAATTTCTGTCGCATTATTCAATTCTTTCATAGTCAATGTTAAATTTCAAAGCATGGAGCGTAGTACATGGCATAGAGTCAAATACTCCGTACACACGGATTTGATTTCATCTCATTGTGGTCCCAAAAACACCAAACTACGACTGCCCTAAATTAGGGAGTAGGTAAATAGTAGTACTATATTGATTATTATTATTATTATAATTCTAGAATAACAAACAAAAAAACTAAACATTACATCACACAATTTTGTTCAGGGGAATGAATTCAAAATTGATAGCAAAACCAAGGTATATATTAGTTGATTACAAAATGTATTCAGATTCCTAAATTCATAGGATGGTCTAACTGGATCCAATAGTTTAGTATAGATGGGAAGAATAGAGGAGATGCTCAAGCCATGGACACTTGGACAGATTGGAGGAGCAAAGGGAAAATAAGTTTGAGAAGAATATGCAATCGAATACTAGATTATCAATGAAAACCTTCATCCGGAGAAGAAACCTTTAATCTTGCTATATTACAAGGCAAGTATATTAAGTACCTTACATGAAAAAACAAAAGAAAGATTTATTTTTAAACAGGCATAAACTGGCATTCGTCAAACTGCTACATTACGACGAAAACCTTCATCCAGATACGAAGACCTCAAATCTTGCTACATTATTCGGCAGTATACATATATTGTACGCGCCTAATGAAATGATATGAAAAACTAAAGAAAGATTTATTTTTTGAAAGAAGCATAAACTGACATTCATCAAACTTTATACATCACAGACTATCAAAACCCAGAGGAAATGAAGAATAATTGGCACTCCTATACAATCCAGGTTTCATTTACCACGCCTAGTGCTTCTCTTCTTTGGGAACATCTTTCTGTGGCAGCTCCTTGGGTTTTGCCTTGTCCATTTCCCTACAGAAATCCAACACAGATTTAAATTCATGCTGACAAATGATGGAATGCAAAACCTTATAAATGCGAGTATAAATGAAAGATGCAGGCATTTCCACGAGAACAAATAGCTAGATCACTCACTCTTTGTAGGGGTCCGAAATAAGGGGTGAGAAACTCAATCCTCATTTACAAGAATTCCCAATTTGGCGGGGGTTCAATGAACATTGTCTTCCCGAGTGGCCACTTCTTTCTTCTTCCGGACAGTGTTTTAAAAATCCACGCCTAGGTCCGATTAATTCCAGCCTAGGCGGTCCTCTACCACCTCGATTTGGCTGGACACCTAGTCCCCGGCCTACGCAGAATCAAACCTCTCTACTTTGAAGCTTCACTATAACTGAATTTGTTACGCATTAAAAGATATTGTTTTAGTAATGTTTAACGTAAAATTTAAAAAATTAAATCTATTATATGTTTTTTATAGTATAACAAGTATGTACAATAGAAAACTAAATAAATGAGAGTGCCTAACAAAACACCTAGTCTGCTTAGGAAAATGTCCAGGCACTAGGCATCATCTCTGCCGCCTAGGTCCGCCTAACGATTTTTAGAACACTGCTTCTAGAGTAAAACACTATCACATATCATAAGTCATAATCATTTGAGTTCATTTTTAGAATCGTTTCCCCACCACGACACTCGTAGAGACCTGATAAGTTGTGAGACAGGTGTATCAAGTTGACTTTAGAAGTCTAATGCCTCTAAACTAATATACGACGACTAAATCATGAAAATTAATCACGAACTGTAGCTTTGGCACAAGTACAGTTACGAATGAGTACTACCTCCCTTTCATCCACCTATATTTTATTAGGTTTATCTGTAGAGAAAGACAACTGCTGTTCCCACATCAAACTAGAAGTTACATACGCATATAGCTAGACAAAAAATGGTTAAATTCAGTTTCCATAAAGACCCTAGGTATGTCAGAATAAAAGATAAAACCTTAACTGAGAATATTGTTACTTATAGCCTCTACAGACTAACTATTACAAACAGAATCTGAGGTTTGAGGATTTAGGATGCAGTCATCTCCATGTTTATAATACAAAAATTTTCTTTCTATGAAAAACAACGTCGATGAAGATGTGTAGGTGCACTATTCCGCGGTGGGGATTAAAACTGCATGCTCACAAATATGAAAGACACTGTTTGCCGCGGATTAAATTATAAATACAAACACTTTCAAAAAGCTTTGACAAAGCAAGATTGTATTTCTGTTTCAGGGTAAGCAAGATCTTCATGGTTTTGACAATTAGGCTTGGGAGGCCTCTTTTTTTTTTTTTCCTAGCAACTAATCTTCCAGGTTTTTCATTTACTCGTTTTGCAAAACTATGTCAAATCTTAGGATTATAAACTATTTCAAATCTTAGGTTTTAAATGCATTCCCTGAACTTCCTATCCTAGAAGGTAGATAACTTGATACAGACAGCTTGAAACCCATATTTTTATCCCATAGATTGTAAGAAAAATAAACAAGAACGAGAGCTTGTGGATGAAATTATAATTTTAAGTGGAGAAAAACAGTTTTTTACCAATAAAGATATTATGAACTAAATTCAAGTGATAAGATCTAAATTCTTAGCCTTCACACTTCATAGCCCCATGTCCTTTCCATGAGCAAACTTACTCATTCATCTATTTTCTTCCTATTTCGCTCACAATACTACCTTCATTCCACAAAAAGAGTCTCATTTAAATGTTAAGGCCATATTTTGTTCCATATTTATCCCTAATATAATGATTATAGCTAAATAATGGTGACAAATAATGAAAACGTGATTTTAAACATGAGGACTTGGTGTCAGTGTATACTACCATTAGTAAAAATGGGACTATTTTAGTGATGCAATGAATTGGAAATGCGGCTCTTTTCTAGAACAAAGGGAGTAATGTTTTCTAGATAGATAATGTGGATTTACAGAACTTGGGATAAGATATCCACATTCGACCCTTACATAACCAATGACGTTGACCTTCTCTTATGAATTTGTGTTTAAAAACCAATTAAAGAACTCAAAGCATTTTAAGTTGACAGCACAAACTGAGTTGTCATCATAGCCTAAGAACAGGGGTGGAGCCACACTTGGGCGAGTGTGAGCTCCAGCCCCACTGAATTTTTAATATTTTTAAGGTATATGGCATATTGGTAATATTATGCAATCTGGGGGCTAAAGATTAAAACTTTTCAAGTAATGTACTGCTATTTCAGTACAATACACACTTTTGAGATTACGTTCATATTCAATTTATAGAGTAAAGAACTTAATTTCACTATTTACTGCTCAATTCACTTTGACATTAGAAAATACGAACAAAAAACAAATTATCTACCATTCCAGCATATTCAATTCGAATTTTATAATCAAAGCTTGGAATACCAGGTATGCTATATGACAAATTAGAAAGTAAGATACTCTACATTCTTATACCTTAAGAAATTTCAATTATTTTACACTGTACGTAAATAATTATTGGCTTAACTTGAATTGAAAATTCATTACAATATTTAAATATTTATTCTTGTTAATTAAGTAGTTGTTAACTTGTTACTAGCTTTTGTTTTGTTTTTTGTTTTTTTTTTAATTGAGGCTTTCCATTCTTTGAGACTTAAATTATTTATTTGCTAGTGAAGTTGGTATTAATCCTACCTAGTTGCAATTGCAAACGTTGAAAGAGCATTTTCAGCTATAAATTTTATTAAGACGTCATTGCATAATAGGATAGGAGATGGGTAGATGAATTCTTGTCCGTCACGTGCATAGAAAGAGACATCTTTGATACTATTGACAATAAACTGATTTTGAAATGGTTTTAGCATATGAGGATCATTGTAAATCACTTATTTGAAATGCTTTTGTGTAAAAATAATGATTGATATTAACATATTTAATGTTTTTAAATTTTATTATTGTTCTTTATTTTCTTATAATTTTTTGTCTTAAGCCCCACTGAGTAAAAGTCCTGCGTCCGCCACAGCCTAAGAATAGACCTAATGAAACCATTTTATCTTCATAACTGAACTCCAATAGTAATCAGCCCGTTACAAAGTAGAGATGCATTTTTATTTGCCCATTCCAAAAATAGAGATATATTTCCTTTTGAAATATAGATTAACATAAACTTCCTTACATAACATTACCTTTGTTCACCACAACTACAATTCTAATTCTAGCTAGTAGTAGTGTTTGCCATTACTTTAGTTGATTGGTAGTATATGCCACCACAACTACAATTCTAATTCTAGCTAATATTACGGATAAGTTCGGAAAACTAATTTTTTTTCTCTAAAATTACAATCGTTTTACAAATGTAAGCATTGATCATGATTTCCAAACAAAACACCCAAATAGTAAAGAAGTAGATACGGCTTAAAAATGAACATTAAAAAAATCGAGTTATAAATATCTAGAGATAAGAGAGAAGGCATACTTAGCGGCGGCAGAGGCAGATTCTTCTTCGAGCCAGTGGCGAATCTGACGAACGTTACGCTTGAAGATGTTGGCGGATTGTTTGACATCACTTCTCATCAGTAGAATCACTGCGCTCACTCCGGCCACTGTCAGTATCAAGTTCGTCAATGCCATTTGCACACTTCAAAACCCCTTTACTTCAATCCAAACTTGTTCAAAATTAATCGACTGAATCGATATCACGTTTTTTAGGAGGGGTTCTAATTGGGAGTGATGATGTTGACTGCCTACAATTTGCCCCGTTGCTTCCTTATTTGGGCTTGGCTTGGGCTCGTCTAATTTTGGGTACAAAACTAAACATATTGGCTTGGACTAGATTTGGTCCCTATTGATACTTTAGTTTCTTTGTTACCTTAGAAATACTTTTTAGTTATTAAATTATTAAATTTAGTATTTTTTTATAATTTAAAGTTCACAAATTAATTTTAAAAAGTTAAAATATATCTCTAATTTTAAAACTGAGAAAGTATTTTCTGGACAACTCTGTGCTCTATCATGGCTTTAGGGGATGCCCAAAAGCCATTGAGAAATTGATGATAAGTATGCAATGTCAATCTATTTGATAATGTAATTGTAGCCTATACACACACACACACACACACACACATATATATATATATATATATATATATATATATAAACATACTCACATACATATACGGAGAAGAATTTTTTGGCTGTTTTTATCTATAATTATACAAATATTAATATTTTAACTAGTATAGATGTTCAAATGTCACACGTATATTAAACTAATTATAAAAGGGCAAAGGTGCAAAAAAGCCCCTGTGGTTTCACCCGAAATCCCACTTCCACCTTGAACTTTTTTTTTCCAAAAGTACCCTTAACGTTATAAATTTTAGGTCAATTCTGCCCCTCCCGTTAAAAAAATGCCAGCTAGACAAACGGACGATAGTTTATTACTGAACGCGTGGAGAGAGAGAGAAATAGAAAAAAAAATAAAGAAACAGAGAAATACATACATACACACATAAAATTTATCTCTATACTCCCCTTTTCTTTCACCCAATCTTTGATTAATAAAAACTTTTTCTTTCTTGTAATTCATTTAGATTTTTAACTTCTCTTACAGGAAATCTTATCTCTGTACTCCCCTGTTCATCCACTATCTCTTTTATTCTCTCTTTATGCTTGAAACCCACTTTGAAAAAATTAATACGAAATGATTGAGATTGAGATTGAGATTGAGATGGAGATGGAGAAAGAAACATTAACAAAAAGAAAAAATTTTAGAGTGAGAAAATGGAAAGTATAGGAAAGTATTATGATTCTTAACAAAATTCCCCAGAATCCATGTTTTGTATGAATGACTGCGACTGGCAACGCTTCCAATCTAATTAAAATCACTTCAAATTAACGAAAGTATCAAACTTTTCCCCAAATTATCAAATTCAAATCACAAATGGTAGCAATAGAATAAAACAATGCCGCAAATTTTCATCAAGAGCAATACCTGATCAGTGTAGTAGGATTCCAAATCCCGATGTTACCATCGTTAAGACCACCGACAATTAGACCCCAACGAGAATTCATCCGAGCCCGCCGGATTCTTCCCCTAAGACAACCGATTAAATGATTCCAAACTCGGCTCGGCACCGACTACCGACAATTGGTGATCGTCGACTGGAAATCAAGCTGGAGGATCTCGAGATTCGCAAACGTTCTGAAGGATATATCCACCGCCCCCGCCATTGTCCCCGCCATCAGGTACGGTTTGTCCGGCGCAAACGCCACCACCGCCGATCTACTCACCTCTTTTATGCTACCCATAATTGCCGAAAGTATAAAGATATAAGTTAATTTATATATAAAGAGGGAAAATGAGATTTGAGATCCGGAGAAAACGGGATTGAAGTGAATTACTAGGGCTAGGTTTTATGATCTGTATCTCAGAAGAACAGATCTGTATCTTAGTGTTTTATGTGTGTATGTATGTATTTCTCTGTTTCTTTGTGTTTTTTTTTCTATTTCTCTCTCTCCACGTGTCAGTCGTTCAGTAATAAACTATCGTCCGTTTGTCTAGCTGACATTTTTTTAACGGGAGGGACAGAATTGACCTAAAATTTATAACGTTAAGGGTACTTTTGAAAAAAAAAAGAGTTCAAGGTGGAAGTGGGATTTCGGGTGAAACCACAGGGGCATTTTTGCCCCTTTGCCTAATTATAAAAACAACAAACTTATTGATTCAACTAAAAATCTTATACAATACTTTGATTTATTACATATAGTGTCTAAGAAAATTCATAATTATAAGCAATCATATAAAAATATCCTGAAATAACACGTTTTTAATATATAACATACTCGTACTCGTATTGATTTCACAAACCAGAACGAACCACTTTTGAAGTAATATTGATATATATTGCATCATTTTTGAGTATAAAAAAGAGTTATCAGGATAGTCAAATCAAATTTGACTCAAGATATAATTCATTTAAAATTTGTTGTAATAATCTAAATCCAGTCGTGCGAAAATGGCTCGATCATGCATGCAATAGAGTATCGCAATAAAAGAAATTCGTTTAATCTTCCTAGCTTAAAGCAATAGAAAAGACTAAAAAAGAGGAATCACCACTTGTTTTTCTTGTTATATATGCTCCCTTCTTAGCAAAATAAGACTACTATATATTTTCTCTATTTCAAAATTAGAAATATAATTTTTGACTTCAACCAACAACATATTAAATTTTAAAATTGGTATAACTCATAAAAATTTAAAATGAAATAAATTTTGTAATTAATAATTTTGATTATATACTATACAATTATAATAATTGTATCAACTAAAATTAAATAAATTCACATTAATTTTAAGTTTAATATATTTTGTTTGACTTTGAAAGTCAAATTATATTTTTAATTTTGAAACGGAGAATATTAAATTCGTGATATTAAAAAGTGAGCTATAATTTTATCCCTTCTTGAGTCACTTCATGACTTTGTGATATCAATTTTGGAAACGGCATAATGATCAGTTAATCACAACTAAATTTCTAGTAGCGTATACACTAGCTAGTGCGAATAAGAAGGTAAGGTCCTGTCAAATATATATATATATATATATATATATATATATGATCTGACTCTCATATCTGTAAGCAGCCATTTCATTTCTAGGAAACACACCTCAAATTAAGTGTCTTTACTCTTTTAGGAAAATTTTTGAGCATCAATAAAGTTTAACATTTCCGGAAAGATTACCTTTTTGGTGAAAATTCTCTTTCCATTTTCACAGTCCAAAATTACCCCTAATTTATTAGTGTTTAGTTTATAAGTAGTGATAACATTATAATAAAATTATAATAGTAAATTTGAGAATATTGTGTAAATTGATACTACCACTTTAAAAAATGGGATTCTTAATTACTTTTGAGAATAATACCATTTGCTAAGTTTTTGTTCCAAAAATATAGGTCTAATTAATCCGAGACCAAATATATATTCATCCCTACGAACAATATTTTGGGTTCTATATAATAACTAACGTTGTGTTTGTGAGTTTAAAGAGAAAAAAAAGACAGTGAAAAAAAATAATTTACTTTTTTTTCTTGTGTTTGTGAGTATTGAAATAAATTTTTTACTTAAAAGAGTACATTACTATTTTACCCTTATAAGATTAAGTTTGAGAACTATATATTATAAGGATAGTTTTGGTATTTTAGTATCTTACCTAAGTCTTCAATAAAATTTTCTTCCAAATCTTTCCAAATTTGGAAGGAAATTTTTGAGAGGAAATATTTAAAAATTCTCCCTCCTTCTCTTTTCCTTTTTCTCCTAAAAAAATTCACAACAAGAGACTTCTAATTTCTTCCGTAAATTTCTCTCATTTTTTTATCTCCTTTTTAAAACTCACAAACACAGCGCAAGTAATTCAACGTTGTGGAACTTGTGTAATTTGGACTTGAACTAAGTATGGACTTTGCTATGTGTGTTTTGCAATGACTTAGAACTAGCTAACAAATTAAATGTGACTACTATGTGTATATTATAGTAAACAAAAATTTACATATATACTTTATTGTGAATAGGGGTGTAAATGAATCGAGTCGAGCCGATTATTGAATTGTGTAGATTTAGTTCATAAAATTTATTGAGTTTAAAATAAGATTTGATTGAGACTCGTTTAGCTACTAAGTCGAACACTATTTCGAATCGAGTCAGAACAGTTTGAACTATTAATTCGAACGAATATAATCAGAGTATCAATAGAAAATTGTAATTTGAAAATGCTTGAATTTATCGAATTTTAAAATTTACTTATATTTGAATCGTTTATATTTCGAGTCGGACTCGAATCGAACTTTTAGTCAAGCGAGTATGAATCAACCCCGAACCGTTTAGCTCATTTTACAGCCATATATGTGAATAATCAGGTCAAATATAAATTTCACATAATATTAGAAGAATTCACAAGTAATTATTCGAAATCTAGCCATTAAAAACTTGAAATAGCTTCAAGATTTTTCTTAATACATCTTTGCTAGTTGGGTTTCAGCTAACCTTGGGATTAACCAAAATGTATTCTAGAAAAAATAAAAATAAAAATGCAGTACTTTTTATCCCACAAAAACAACCCTGATCAGTACTTCAAAAGCAAAAGGAAGTCTAGAATCATGCAAGGACTCACGACCGTACAAGTACTTGAGTAATATTATGCCCTACTAGATTGAAATGAGCCGCGTACTATACGTACAGATCCAAAACCAAGCCCACTTGCAGAGATGAAATACATACATACATATATATATATATATATATATTCTGGTTCCAAATAATCTACTTAATAAACAGTGAATCAACTGTAAGAGATACTTCAAATCTCTTGTCCGAAAGTAAATTAGGAATAATAGCATATATTCCTAATTTACTTTAATTTGGATGGAAACTTACTAAAAGAAGAAAACCTTTGTTTATCTATGATCTAACTATAAGGAGTTGTCTAATTCGTGATAGTGAACGTTAATAAATTAACTCAGTCAAAAATAAAGGCGATGAATATCGCTCTAACTCCAATAACTTTGCTCAAGTCTCAAGATTAATAATTCGATCATTTGAGAGAACTCTTGAACCTTTAAAAAGTTTAAAACATGAACTAGCTATTTCCGAATGAACAAGAGAAGACTAAATTAGGTCCTTGGTTGATCAATTCATATCATTGTGTAATTTTGTATTATTTAAAGTGGGACTTTTTTCCCCTCTTTTATTGCGACACTTTAATTCTTTGTTTCTTATTGTTATATTTTTAAATTATTACCTACATGTCATTTACGGAGAATTCATTCTACTTTTCACTTAAAAGTATTAATTTAAAAAAGAAGAATACTCATAACAAATAATTGGAACGTATCTTTAAGACTTTAACCATGCAAAGTATAACTCGAATAAAAAACTTGAAAAAAATCTAAAACAGTGAAAAAGAGAGAGATTCTATCATGAAACAGTGAAAAAGATAGAGATTCTATCTCTCTCTCTATATATATAGATAGATAGATAGATAGATAGATCTATACCTAGCTACACTCCCAATTACTTATATAAACCTCAAGCATCTGGTTCACATATTTGATCAGATTACTAAACAAAGTTCGAATCGCAAGCTGCGCAAGGGTTTCAAGAAGGCCAAGCACGCAATGTCTTTTCATATAATTACATCCTCAAATAAGAGTAATTCGAGTAGTAGTCAAATAATTAGGGATCAGAAAATAATCCCTGATATTGCTTCTTCTTCTACTCCATTAGTAGGGTTTGTTATACCCGATATTATTAATAGTGGACGTGACTCGTATCGGAAGTTTGATCATAGCCCCGCCCTGTATGGTGTAGGCGCTGGAGACGAAAGCGTTGATATGAAAGCTGCTACTTATATTTCTGGCGTTCGAGAGCGATTTAGGCTCAGCGTTTAAACTCGATCCAGGCCGGTGTATGCATGCACTAGCTACGTACTACGTACTAACCTTTGCTGGCTTGAAAAATATTTAACGTACAATTATGGTTCAGAATTATGACATGTTTAATTATTTTGTAGGTGTGTGTTATAAGTGGCCATATGTTACTTTTTCTAGCTAGCTACTTAAAAGCATTGTCCACAGCTTTGTATAATTACTTAGTGATGATATTAACCATGATCATCCCATGAATAAATAAACGGCTGCCAAATGTTGTTTTCATTTGCGATATACTCTTACCGTTCCAGATCCATTTTTTAAAATAAATTTGAAATTTTTTAAAATTTAAAATTGATGATATGATTTGTTATACTTTTAAAACTTATAAATATTTTAATTTAGTAATTTATTGTTTAGATAGTTTATAATTTTCATAATTATACTGTCTAAAAATAAATAAATTCAAATCAATTTTATAATGCATTCCGTAGTAATATCGATATATATAAAATTTAGAAAAATGATATTTAGGTTAATAAATATTTGATTAAGTTGGATTACGACAAACACGAAAATATATAAAAAAATCGAATAAAGTAAAGTAATTTTTTTTTAATTTTTACCTATCTTATATATACATATACGTCGTAATTATAATTTAATTAAAAAAACTTTCACAATATATAACATAAATTTAAAACTTATGATTCCATTAACAAGAAGTTGTCCCGCCATGCAAGACCATCTGTCAGTTGCGCAATATAATGCCGATTAAATATTAATATTTGACTAGTCCATAGTCCAATTCGTGCGCAAGATCCTAGCTGTTTTAATATCTATCTATCTATCTATCAGTTTATCAATATTATAAAGCGCGAAGAAAATTTAACAATTACGATGTAAATAATTATGTAAAACTTTTTACTTTTCTTTTTTACTCTTCTCCATTGTTCCTGCATCCTACCCCCACTCACCCACTTATTTCTCTCCATTATCTTTCTATCTCTTTATTATCTCAAATTTCTCTTATTTATTATATTTAATTTTATTACTTTTAATTATTAATATTTTATTTTTAATACACACGTAAGTGTGTGTCAGTATATTAGTTTTTATATAAAAAGACATAACTATTATTAAATGATCAAAATAACATTAAATTTCTTACAACAAAATAATTTTCATTAATTATTAATTTGTGCAAAGCTTTTACTTCAAATTGGTTTGAAATCTATGATATTTATATTAGAATATAAATAAATTAACTTCAATATATAGTAATAAATAAATTACAGTAACCGTTCAATACGACTTTATGATCTATTTTGGATAGATATTTCATTGATGTGCCGATTATTATTAATGACATTTACTTAAAATTTTGTGAAATTTATGAGTTTTTGAAAAATAATAGTATCTAAAAATACTTGTGCACACTTTTTACTATATTATAGAAATTTAGTTCAAGCTATATAATAATTTCAATGAAATGATGTAATTTTACATCAAATTTATAATTAAAGGCTTTTTTATATAAAACTTTAAAATAAAAAACTTAAACTTAACTCAGAAGGGAAACTACGTTGTATTATTAAGTACTATTAGCCAAGAATTTAGCTCAGGCATAACAAATTCTTTTTTTCCATATAGTATACTCCCTCCATTCTATAATCATTGAAACACTTTTTTTAGTATGTATGACATGAATTTTAAGATATCCTAAAATTATATTTAAATATGATATTATTAAAAAAATTGTAATATAAATAAAAATATAACATCTAAATATCCCTATATATCCCTATATATGTGTATATATATATATATATATATATATATACACAAAAATGTAATATCTACTATGATGCTGATTGGTGGGCTACTTGTAAAGATACTAGGCGATCACTTTCTGGTTATTGTGTTCTTCTTAGAGATTCATTAGTTTTCTGAAAATGTAAAAGACAAAATACCGTGGCTAGATCTTCAGCAGAGGCTGAATATAGATCTATGGCTAATGTCTGTTGTGAGCTCACTTGGTTGAAGGCTATTCTCAAGGATTTTGGTGTTTCTCATTATTCTTCTATTACACTATTTTGTGACAATGAGGCTGCCTTATTTATTGCTTCAAATCCTGGTTTTCATGAGAGGACTAAACACATTGATATTGATTGTCATCTAGTTTGAGACCTTCTTATTCAAGATGTTATTTCTACTGCTTATTTGCCTACATTTGAGCAACCTACAGATTTATTTACCAAGGCTCTATCTTCTGTTCATTTACATCATCTACTTTCCAAGTTAGGAGTGTGTAATTTCTTTCACACTACCAACTTGAGGAAGTATTACTGAGGACAATACTTCATCTCATCTCATCCCATCAGGAGCAATATATCACAAGTCAGATAGTTAGTTAGAGCTAGAGTTAGTTAAGAGACAGTTTAGTAAATGTATTGACTGCTTTATTAAGCTACCTTCTCATGTATAAATATAATCTCTCTCTGTTATAGTAAGAAGATCAATATATCAGATTGTTGTGTTTTTTCTTTCTTCGTTTTTACATTTAGCTTGTGACAATAATTGAGAAAGCATTTTCTTCATAACATAGTCTAACATATTTTAACTATTTAACGTACCGTGTACTCTTTATAATTTTGAAAAATTGAACTGAGACACGTTTCGCATAACATTGATATGTATTGCATCCTTTGTTAATATAGAAAAGAGAAATTAAATAAGTCAAATCAGATCTGACTTGTAATATGATCCATTTAAAAAAAATAAAATTGAATATATCAAGATTGCAAATGAATGAATGAAAATGAAGTAAAAAATATATATCCAATAAAATGGATGAGGGAGAGCATGGATTATCATGATCTTCCCCATTGACAAAGTACAGACGTACAGTATAATCTAAAATCCAGTCGTGCACTTCATAAAATAGCTCGAACATGCATGCAAGTTACTTAATTGATAGCTAAGAATATCGCACGAATGGGAACTCTTTTAGTCTTCCTTATCCAAAGAAAATAGTAGAAAACAATAGAAAAGACTAAAAAGGAGGAATCACCACTTGTTTTTCTTGTTATATATGCTCCCTTCTTAGCAAATAAGACTCCTATTAAAATTCGTGATAATAAAAAGTGAGCATTTTATCCATTCTTGAGTCATCATATTCATGACTTTGTGATATCAATTTTGCAAATGGCATATAATCAGAATCACAGCTTTTCTAGTAGTGGATATGATATGTACACTAGTGCGAAGAAGATTTGTAACCAAGGTAATGTCCTCTCAAAGAAAGGCGGATGGAGACTTGGAGGATACTGTTGGTCAGATTCTGATCCCAACTGTCAGACTCCAAGTAGGAAAAACGCACTTCAAATTAATTGTAATTACTCTCTCTCACACACACACACACACACACATATATATATATATAGGAATGTTTGAGTATCAATAAATTACGACTTTTTTTTATTATTAGTATTTATTTTTAAATTCACTAACATTTATCTGCTTCTTTTCCTTGGAGAAGACTAGGATCATGAAAGGACTCACGTCGGTGCAAGTTTATACGTGAGTAATATTATGCCTTAGATTGAAATGGGCCTTGAAGAATCCATAAAAAAAAAAAAACAAACCAACTTGTAGTCTTGTAGATTGAAAATGTTCGACGTACCAATCAGGTGGGAATATATATAAATCTTATCTATATTTAAAGAAAGGAACACTAGAAACTTTAATTAAGTGTCTTAAAGCAAACCATGCATGCCCACTTGATAAATTTTTCTATTATTCTTAATCCTAGCTATAGTATAGCTATAGCTAGCTAGCTTGCAATAACATGAAAAGTTATGGGAATATTTCTCTCTCTTAATTTTTCTTTAACTAACCACGTTATTAAACTAATTAAAGTAAATTATGTATCATGCATACCTTAATTTATAATTCGCTTGTAGTCGTGGGCGTAACCTACATATATAGATATTTTTTTTATTTAAATATGTCTTATTAAAAATAAAAACTCATATTCACAACATAAAATTTTTGGGTATGCCAATGCTTGATGTCAAATAATTAATCAACATTTTGGTGCCTAGATTGGCCCAATGAATTAATCATACATATTTGAAATTGATATTTCCATATTATTTTTTGATATTTTCACATATAAAGTTCACATATTAGCTGATGTGTCAAATTTTTATTGACTAATATGTGAGTTATATATGTAAAAATATCAAAAAATGATGCGTAAATATCACTTCCTACATATTCTAGTTCCAACTAATCTACTTAATTAAATAGTGAATCAACTGTAAGAGATACTTCAAATCTTGACTAAAAGAAAATTAGGAATAATAGCATATATATAATTATTAGAACAATTCCGTGCATTCATTATTATCCTTTAATTTGTTTGGAAGACTCGTAAAAAAAAATCCTTTTTTTATCTGAACAACACGGTACTTTCTTCCAACTATAAAGAGTTGTCTAACCGATAGTAAACATTATGATAGTTGACTCGATCAAAAATAAAGACTCTAAAACTGGTAACTTGATTGCTCAAAATCTCAAGAACACTAATTCAGCCGGGAGAACTCTTGATGTATATAAACTCTGAGGTACTTGTATATATTGTAAAAGATTTCGGTCGCAATTATACTGCGACGTGTATCAATACATGAGATTAGATAGAATTATAAAATTAACTCACGGTATCAAATACATCTTAAAAGTATTACTAATTAAATTTATTCACGTAATTCACAATAAAAAAAATCGACAATTAAGATGAACCACCACCACCGCCCCCCAAAAAAAAAACACGGACCCAACCTTTTAATAGTTTAAAACATCTAGATTAAAACAATAACATAGTTACGAAAAAACAAGAGAAGACTAAATTGTCAATTTGTACCATTGTGTGACTGTATTATTTGTAGTGGGACTTTTTTTTTTCCTCTCTTTAATGTGACACTTTCTTTATTTTTTATTGTGATACTTGAACTATTACTGATAGAGTGTCTAATTTACCTATATTATATATAATTCAAAGATTATTGATATAAATTATGTAATTTATTTATATTTGTATTGATATCCCACTTTAAAAGTATATATTCAAAAGAATAAACCATAACAAATAATTGGAACTTATCTTTAACCATGCATGGAGTATTATAACACAATAAAAATCTTGAAAAGTGAAAAAGAGAGATATTTGTGGACAGATAATGTGGGACCACACACATTCTTAATTAATATCTATCCGAACGCTAGCTTTACTACAACCATTAGACCTCATCAAGCATCTAGCTAGCTAGTTCACATATTGCAGATTACTAAACAAACAAGAAGAAAGAAGTACGTAGGTGACAATTAATTAATGGAGTCGCGTAACAAGCTGGGCAAGGGTTTGATGATGCAGGCCAAGCACGCAATGTCTCGTTTTCATCGAACATCCTCAAATCAGGGTAATTCGAGTAGTACTCAAATAATCCCTGATCAACCAAAGCAGAATATTGCTTCTTCTTCTACTCCGTCAGTAGGGTTTGTTATACCCGATATTATTAATAGCAGACGTGACTCGTATCAGAACTTTGATCATAGCCCCGCCCTGTATGGTGTTGGCGCTGGAGACGAAAGCGTTGATATGAAAGCTGCTACTTATATTTCTGGCGTTCGAGAGCGATTTAGGCTCGAAGAAAGTGTATATATGCACTAGCTACTACTTGAGATTGATATATTACTACGTACTAAACTTAATTTGCTCGAAAAATATTTAATAATATAGTTATATATGGTTTAGAATTATGATGTGTTTATTTTCTAGGTGTTACGTGTGTTATAAGCTGCCTTTCTTTTGTTACTTTTTCTAGCTACTTAATTTAAGCATTGTCCACAGCTTTGTGTAATTACTTAATGATAATAATCATGATCATCCCATGAATATGTAAAAGGCTGCCAATTTTTGTTTTCATCTACGATATATACTTCCAAAATTTAAGATCTATTTTTAAAAAATAAATTTAAAATTTTTTAAATTTAAAAATTCACATGATTTATTATATTTTTAAAATTATTAAATGTTTTAATTAATAATTTTCTGATGAGGTAATTTACAATTTTTATAATTATATTATTTTAAAATAAATAAATTCAGATCACTTTTTAATACATGCCGCACTGAAATCTATATCTATAAAACTTGTCTATAGTTGTATCGGGAATGTAATAATATGTAATATAAGAATATGATGTGATTGTGCATTTTATTTACCGTCTCTCTTTGTTAAACGTGGGGAGAGACTTACATACATCCTCATAGTCGTTTAAAATGTTGCAACTTTCTTTATATTTATGTAGTTTTTTCGTTTAAAATTATAAAATTATTATTAATTTATAAATATCAACTTAAAATTATTTTAAAATTAAATTGACATGATTTATTATTAATAATTATAAAATAATAAATTATAAATTAATAACATTTCTAATATATATAATTTATATGTCTTGTTGTATTATTTAAAAGACTTAAATATAAATTACTATTCTAAACTATTGTCATTTTTTCACATCGATGATTAACCTTTTAATTTTTTTAATTAGGTGATTAAATTGTTAATTTTTTTTACTTCAGTTTAATTGCTCATGCCATGTCATAAATTAATGACGTGGCTCACTGACTAAACAAATAAGTGCTTATATGTAAAAAAATATTAAATAAAATTTTAATACTTATATTAAATTAAGGGGCAAAAATATAAATTACTAATCAAATAACAAACATATTCCATCACTACCATCTACTGCAATTCTCAAGTCGTCATCCCCGTTGCACATCTACAATTACCGCTCAGCTGCACCACCATCCAACCACACCCACCACCACATTATCATCACCATCAAACCATCCGCCACCACAGTACCAATCACCACCACCATCTGAGAAAGCGCGCACCAATAATAATAATAAAAAAAAATTAATTCACCATCATAACCCCACCGCTATTGAAACATTTTTTCACCATCACCAAGTACCATACACGTTAACTTCGATGAACATAACCATACCATCAACATGTCAACAACCTTTGATTTACAATCTGTTTTTTTGATCCACACTTATATATATATATATATATATATATATAATAAAAAAATTATAAAAAAAAAAGACGAGAGAAGAAAAGAAATCAAAAAACCCGAATCTCTATTGTTGTCCACTATTATATTCAGCCACCCATTCAACCATCGCAATCAAAAATGTTAAATTTCGATTAGAAACTCAATATAGATTTTACTTCAATCGTGAAATCACAATCATTTTGAAAGAGAATCAACCCCAAAAAAGTTAAGATTTTAAATATTCACATAAAGATAGAGGAGCTTGATGGGAGATCATTATACTGCTAAATTTGGCTGTAACAGATGGCAGATGGTAAAGATCCGGTAGGATTTTGATGGTGGATGGCTGGATGCTTTGTGATGAGTTTGGATTGTAGAAGATGATGATGGAGGCGTGGAGTATTCTGGAAGTGATGAGCATTTAATTTGTTTGCTAAATTGAATTTAATTTACAATTTGTTAGTGTACTTTATTTAGTTATGTTAAGAAAATTGATATTTGCACAAATGAAAGTGTTGGTTCCATAAGATACTCTCTCACATGAGGGTGAACTCCATTTACTATTCATATGAGGAAGAACTTGTGGAACTATCAAATTTATTTGTAAAAATATTAATTCCCTATGTTAATTATTTATTTTGTTTAATTTATATTATGTGTGTAATTTGTTTACGTTAATTGTGTAGTTAATTTTGATTTTTATGTTCTTGTGTAACTAATTTTATTTATTGCATAAGTTTTTTTACTTTATGTTAATTGCGTAAATTATTTTACTCTCGTACATTTTTATATAATTTAAAATATATTTTTCTTTTACACATAAAGTTTGTAGATGATAGTTTAACATATTTACCCTTAAATGTTTAAAATAATATGAACAAATTTTTAAATTAAGATTTTTTTTGTTACACAAGTATTGATTAGCCTAGTTAGTGTGTGACATCATCAAATTATGGCATGACATGGTTAATTGAACTGAAATGAAAAAAACTAATAGTTTATCACCTGATTGAAAAAATTGAAAGGTCAATTACCGAAGTGTAAAAAGATTAATAGTTCAGGACAATAATTTATATTTAAGCATATTTAAAATTAAATAAAATTATATTAATTATAATTTTTTTTTACAAAAAAAAAACTCAACTCAACTCGACTAAAATTCATTTGTCGAGTTAAGCTCAAATATATAAGGACCAATATCCGCATAATTAAATGAGCCAAACTCGATCTACATTTTGTGTTCAACTTGAACTTAGCTTATTTAAGATCAATTCGTCTAAATTCGACTTGAGCTTGATTAGACTCCACTAAAACTTGGCCCGAATCAAGTTCGATTAGACTCGACTCAAGCTCAATTATATTTAACTCGAGCTTTATTAGATTCGACTCGAACACGATTAGACTTGACTTAATTTTGAGCTTGACTAGCTAGTGAATGAGTCAAATTCATACAACATAGCTCATCTAAAATATTCGGCTCAACTCGAACTCATTTAATTTTTAATTGAGTTAAAGTTTGACAAGCAAGGTTCAACTCGATTCGTTTACAACTCTAAAAGTAAGTGTACATTCTTTAAATATAGTTCGACGACTTAAGTATGAACCTTATGAGTTACGTCAAGTTGTTTTTTTAATTATTTTTTTAATTATTTATAATGAGATGAATAATTTATATATCAATCAATCTTATAATAAAACTGTATGACTGTTAACGTATGACTTAAATAATAAAATAAAAAATTAATACTACGTGAGCACTTTCTTAATTCTAAATAATAATGTAACAAGACTCTTATAAGTAAGACCGAATTTCAGCCAGGACTTCAGGTTATGGGTTCCACGTTTTGAAAAATAAAAACCTGGGGCTAATGATTTATTCCCTCCGTCCCAAATTAATTGCATTTCTAAGACTTTTTAAAGTCAAATTGACTATTTTTAAAACTAATCTTTTTATTATTTTTGCTAACATATAGGTGAAGATATTATAACCAAAAGAAAGTATATACAATTTATTACTAATTTTAATTTTTATAATTTTAGAAATATATTTATATATGCTCAATTATTAATTTTAAAAATAGTCAATTTGACTTAAAAAAGTTCTAGAAAAGCAATTAATTTGGGACGGAGGGAGTATTTGTGACCTTCACGATTGGATGAAGACTCTTGGTGACAACCGAATTTCAGCCCGGCCCCGTGTCGGATTTTTAAGACACTAAATCGGCCCAGCCCAAATTAGTTGGCTTGCAAAAAATG
The DNA here is from genome assembly GCA_034770075.1 of Aralia elata. Classification (NCBI taxonomy): domain Eukaryota; kingdom Viridiplantae; phylum Streptophyta; class Magnoliopsida; order Apiales; family Araliaceae; genus Aralia; species Aralia elata. The sequence goes on from CM068380.1 coordinate 78,668,522, forward strand.
GAGATGCGGGGTATCGAACCCCGTACCTCTCGCATGCAAAGCGAGCGCTCTACCATGTGAGCTACATCCCCTTGTTGGAGGTTCGCTACATCCACTCAAAAATTCACGACAAAATAATCTTTCATGGCAGGCACGAACTCCAAGATTCTCTCTCTTATCCTTGTTAGCTATTGAGTTTTTAAATGACCAAGAAAAAAATGGATGAAAAATTTAATATTTTCTTTCCAAAAAAATTTGTCCAAAAATAAATTAATTATAATGAAAAACTAAAGGCAAAAAGAGAAAACTAAATCGTTTTACGTAATTGAATACATTTTCTTCTATATAATATATAAAAAAATATTTTTATAATTTTGTAAAGCATTATTGTTATAAAAAGATATTTCATGTAAGAGCATTAAGTAACTTTCACCTTCTATTTTCTTAAAACTATATAACATAAATAATTTTTTTAATTATATTATACATTTTACATTATAAACACAACAAAATTAATATGAAGATAAACTATTAATTTAAATATAAATTTACCCAATAATAATATATAAGAAATCACAAATTTTATATTTTTCTTTTCTATACTAACTTAAATTTTCCATTTTTCCTATCACTCAAAAACTCAGAAACAATAGTGTGGTATTATGATATCAGTGTTTGTTTTTACACAGACAAATTTCTCTCTCCCCACTCTGGCTCTGTCATATAAATTGAGGAGAGAGAACGAAGCCGAAGTTCTTGACTGGGCTTGAGACCCAACTGCTTATCTTTAGGCATCGATTTTAGTAAAAGCCAAGCAACCCTGCAATAATACAGCATGATCATGACTTTGTCTTTGGACTTTTCCTCACTCCATAACGTCCTTCTTCCTTTCTATTCTTATCTTCTTCACTCAGGCAGGCGATAAATGGTTTAATTTAATATCACTATGTGATGAATTGGGGCAATTGACAGATATTTCTTCACATCCTCTTATTTTCATTATTCGGTTGTGATTTAGGCGTAATGGGTTTTCCGATGGGAGTAGAAGAAGAAGATCATAATCATCAGCAGAATAGGGTTTTTTACGAGCTATGTGAAATGATAATTCACATGCTTGGGTCATCTCCTTTTCCAATTCCATTTCCTACCCTTTTCGGCCCATCCTCTGTAATTCCCTCTTCTTCCTCTTCCTCACAAGTTTCTCCGGCGGCTTTTGCATCTCTATTTCTGGGGATTTCAATAGCGCTAATGTTATTTGGATCGGTTATATTTGTGATTGGGTTCATACTGATGCCTTGGGTAATTGCTTTGGTCTTTTTGTTCTATTTTGCTGCTATTCTCTCCGGTTTGTCTCATTTGGGCCGCGCCTTTCTCTCTCCATCATCTTCCTCCCACAAGGGTATGTATGTAATATACATATATTGCATTATCCTTAATTTCTTCTTGTAAATTGTCTAATGCTTTTCTACTAATCTGAATTTTTTTCACCTGTTCTGTTTTTTGTTATTGTTTTTGCAATTAGATAAGAATTCTCTCTTATCTTATCTTATCCTAGTTTAGTATCATTTGAACTGAAGTTGGTTATTTTGTTGATGCTGGATGAGGATTTCTGTTTCTTCAAGACCTAATTAGTACTAACTATAAAGTACTACTAACTATCATCTTTGTTGTTTCAAAATTTAAACCAAATTATATCAATTTTGGATATTAGTATTTCACGAATTGACTTTAAAAAGTCAAAATGTATCTCTAATTTTAAAACGGAGGTAGTAGTGTTATTCTGTCTCTTTCGTGTAAATGATTTTTATGTAATAATTATGATTTTTGAGGAATTCTACTAGATGATTTACTGATTTCTTCAACGGGTATTAAGGCAGGGTTTACTGGATTAAAAAGTTTGTAGCTTTATACATTAATTGTCTATCATCTTCCTTGATTTTAATTTAGTTTTTGGAATTTTCACAAACACAGTTAGAGCTCATATTTTTAAGGAAATGAAGGTATTCTGCTGCTAATCGCAGCTTGTCAATGGTGGAAGTTATAGTGTGGGAATGTTTTAGCTCGTGATGGTTGAGATTGTAGACAAATTAGATATTCTGGTGGTGGAGCTGATATGTTGTTGCACACGTTAATAAGCTAGTGATGCTGTGTTAGTCATAGTGTTTTTACTATGGATATGGGACTTGAATTCCTTGACTACCTTACATCAGTTACTCCAACAATGAAGAGAAAATAAAATTTGGAAAGAATAGGAATGTGCATAATTGGAACAATTCAACCTTTTTATTGGTAATAGAAGTTTATTTGCTGGTCCTACTTCTATCAATCAAAGCCTATAGTCTGTCAGCATTCTCCAATATATTGCAAACTCGTGTTGGTGGAGTTCCAGAATAGATTGTTGGTGTGCCGATTTTGCTTCTCTATTGTTTGAGCTTGGCATAAGAGTTGACGTGTCGTAGAAACTTTGTACTTTTTATCAGGTATTATTGAACCGATTGTTGGTTGTACTGTTTATTCTTATTGAACAACCTATTTCTCCACATTTTCCCCCCTTGCTTGTTTCTAAATGCATGTCGATTATGATCTTTAAAGTCGGCTTATTTAGTTTTGTTCGTGCTATGAAATTCCTGATTGTTAAATGTTGGCTACTTATAATTTACATAAACAGTCTATGTTGTTACGATCATTATGATTTATTAACAATACTCTTATGTTTTCCTTCATACAGCATGGAAACTCTCATGAAGCCGTGACATGCATCTAGTGTCCACAAAGGAGGCTATTATTATTGGTTTAGTTTAGAATATTACAATACAAACAACAAAACCTGTAAGTTCCAAAGAAATGTATTATTACCTTGCCCTGGCATAGAGTGCCAAAGTTGTGATGGCTAGAGTTTCTGCCATTCAAAGACGAAATTATGTTTTTGACAGGTATAGGTATTGAGATTTGTAGGCCATTTTCTTTCAGCTCATGTACTTTGTGATTTGGTGATATTTTTCTTACAGTATAGCGGAGAAAATCCATATTACTTGAGTTGTTTTATGATGGGGAAACGTTTGATTTCCTTCTCCAGAAACATTCAGCACCATGAGATTTTTGATGGACCAGATATCCATATTATTTTTAGCAAATCTTAAAACAGATTCTAAAGTTGGACCATAATTTGGCTATAACCTTCTTCAAGGACCCAAGGTCTCGAGTGTTTCAGGGCTGGTAACACAATAGATACGCTTGCCTGGGTTGGAAGAATGGACTATGTTACTAAAGTGCTACATTTGTAGGTGTACGAATCTGGAATGTGACATTTTCACAAAACTAATTCCTGCAGAAAATTCCGTAGGATCAGACACTTGGGGGTACCCTATTGTAAACTTATAGGACAAATTTAGGCAGGTCAGATCGAGTGTCAACTGAGCCAAGGTCAAGCTCAGTTCCTTCCAGCCTATTGATGCGGTATCTTTATCT